>CM024708.1:8039944-10439944 GCA_014182895.1 Angophora floribunda
TGCTCTCCCTCTGTTCCTCTCTCTCTCCTCTATCTCTATATAAATGACTTTAGTGAGGATTGGTTGAACTTATTTACACTTTTAATGATAAATGTTTTAATTCTGCAATCTTAATAGCAAGAAATCCACCGTCCAGAAAATATTAGGTCGGTTTAATACTTGATGTAAGGCGCCACATGGAAAATATTCAAAATTTACTGCTCTCCTCTCTCTCTCTCCCTCTCTCTCTAAATTCTAAATGACTTTAATGGTTTTGTTCATCTGACATTACTGAACTTATTTACATTGTCAATCTTAATAGCAAAGAAATCCACCATTCAGAAAATCTTAACGGCAAGCTGAGGACTCCATCCTGCGCTTCGGCTATCAGTGTATGATCCTCTTCTTAACTTCCAAACTAAATGACTTTTGTGCAGCATGGCAATGCAAGGGCCATTATGCTTCTTGGTGAACTTCACGAGATTCTCTTTTGGGCCTTCTCTGGCCTTTTCAAATTCTATCATTGTCAATAGATTATGGCATTTACCAAGCAAAGCTGGAGAATGATCCTAAGCTAAGTAAAGATAGAAAAGCATGGAGCTTGTCCTGCTCCAGTGAACTTGTATCAGTGATGGGACCTACACCTCTAAAGAACTTTTCAATATATGTGCCTTTGCAGGTTTTTGCTGCTCATATATTATTTAAATTCATTGCTTGAAGTGGAACTTGTATCTACTCTTTAGTGTTGTTGTCTTTTAGTCCTTGATGTTATCATATAGGCCGTGAAATGCAATTTTCAGTGCATTAACAGTGGTGCAATATGATAAACTTCCAAATGACTACTGATATTGTTCACCTATAATAGCATTAAAGCATGATCTGGTAAATGAGATGAAAAATCCAATGATCTAGGTTATCATCAAGAGGGATCTCTCGAATGACCATATCTTGCCGACTTTCAGTTCGTCAACTCATAATTTTCATCTTATCACCTTGAGATGCATAATTTTTTTTCCCATCTTCCCTGCCATATATGTTGCAGGAGTTGATTGATTTAGGCACTGTGAAAATATTGGTGCCGGGAAACTTTCCGATCGGATGGTTGCCTGTCTATTTGACAGAATTCCAAGATTCGAACAAGGAAGAATACGATCCGTCAACCAGCTGCCTTAATTGGTTGAACGGACATCTCCAGAGGAAGCTCGATCATCTAATAAAAGTCACTGGAATCTTCACTTTTGGTCCATAAGCTCTCCATCATTACTTTTAAGAAACTCAAATGTCTTTTTACGCACGGGTGTAAATGATTAACCCCCGAGGCATCGATAGACCAAGGTTACCCGGTGTTGGGTATTTACGATAACAATGATGGCCAATTGCTTGAATAATTTCCACCTAACATGTGATTGAGAAAACATAGCCTCTTGAAGAAAAAAAGGAACTCTCTACAAGAATACTGCAACTGATGAGATCATTATACAGAAAATGATCTACAAACTGAGGGAAAGCAAAAGATCTAGTAGCAATCAAAACATATGTGTGGCAAAGCGATGTATATACTAAGAATTTGCATGAATGAATCAATCGACTACCAGTCTTCTCAAGCAGAGAACACGAGTGTACTGACGACGACGACAACAAGGTTCGAGATCATGTATATGGATCATCAACATGGGATCATACATATGTATAGGAGCCTTGATCAGCACCAAGCGGATCGACCACCACTGTGATGCAGAAGCAACACGCACATATGCAGGACAAAGGCAGCCTGCAGATTTCACCAAGAATATAATCAAATCAGAAACCAAATAGCTCTGGATTCCCAAGCACTACCAATTTAAGGGTAGGATTTTTAGCAATCACGGGGTCAGCGGACCCAGTCAGGGGAGGAGCGGTTTCCTCCAAAAAGTCTTAGCGAGTCGCATGATTTGCTTCTTGTGGACAATGGGCTAGAGAAATGCCTTTTAAACTCGATTGGGTAGGGGTGAGCATCAATTCATGGACTAGCCCAACCCTACCGATCCTGGATTCCTAAGGAGAATACTAAAATTAGGTCGCTCGATCTTAGGACCTCTAGCTCTATACTGTATGGGTTGGTCCTTGATCCTGAGAATTTGGGGTTGGTCTAACCCCAGACCAACCCTATACATAACGTATATTATATTATATATCTAACATATTATAAATTATATGTTTTTGTCTATTCTAAATTTTTGCCTCCTCTGTTCTCTTCTAGTTTATCGTGTAAATTAGAAAATAAAAAGAAACCTAGCCATAATTCGACAAAAAAAGAAAACCCTCTTCACTTGCTATAGCCTCACTCGCCTCTGATCACTTGTCTTGCTGCTCCCCTTTGTTCCCTCACCTTGCATGCTCGCTATTATGGTTTGTTACTTTTAGCAAGTGTAAATTTTTGTTATTACCTTATCTTATGTTTATGTTTGATATGTGTCGCGACCTATTTTTTCTGTCCCGAGGGGAAAGGAATATCTAAATAGGTTTAGGGATATTGTCAAAAGTGGCCCAGACTTTAATGGAACGTAGGCTCTCCCAAGCCTATACCCCGCATGACATTAGACATTCATGAAAATCTTCGAATGAGGAAATCGCCATTAGCCTATTGGGGTTGGCAAAACCAAGCGAAGGCGGAGTGAGCGTGCCTCACTTTACACAACTGTAGAATCTGGATCGTAACTTGATTACACTAATTAACCAATTAGTGCATTTTCGTATTTAATCTTGTTCATTTCAAAATACTTTTGTTAGGCAGTTTGATTGATTTTAGACTTAACCACTAACATATGAAATGATTATGCGGGTGCATAGTCATCAAAATAACAATCGGCAATTAAAGAAAACATTAAATAAATTATAGAAGAAAAATAAACACATAGCATTAAAAGATAAATAGATGACAACCCTAATTAAACTAAGGGAAAAGCATAATCATCGCATCATAAGGGTGCAATTAAGGGCAATTATATATGAGGATAATTAAAACCTTAAGGTGAAGCCGTGAAGCGCTTGTTTCAATTTTAAGACAATTTTAGGCATGATTTTCCCACACCTTTGAAGAGAAAATTGGTCCAAGAATTATTTTAGAGCTTTTTAGGGAATTCTAAAACAAACTTGGAATTTTTGGGATTTTTGAAAATTTTATTTTTTGGAATTTCTAATATTTTAATATTTTCGATTTTTTTTAAAAATATTTTTTTTTCGAAAATTTTTATAAATTTTCAAGATTCTGAATTTCCCATGAATTTTGTGAAATTTCGAATTTTTTTATTTTTTTAATATTTTAAATATTTTTTTTATTTTTGAATTTTTTATTTTTAATGATTTTCTTTTTATAATAATAATAATAATTCGGACCAGGTCAGGAAACCCGGCCCTACTAACCTGATTCAGACCCAGTCGGTCCGGGTCAGGCCACAAAAGACTGGGCGACCTAATCACTAGAGATTAAAAACCCACGAAATTCTTTTATTTTTTTTTTTTAATAGAAAAAGGCCAATTTCTGATTTTTGCTCTCAGCCCAGCTATCTCAGCCCGCGAAGAACCCAGTCCGGTGTCCACAAGCCCAAGACGAAGCCCACCTTCACTATTTTTCTATTTTCCTATTTTCCGGTTTTTTCCCATTTCACTTTTTTTAATCTTTCTTTTTGTCCTTTCTGCTTTCTTTTATTTTTCTTTAATCCTTTTTTATTTATGGTCTTCTTCCTTTTTTGGGCTTCTTCTTCACGTGTTCATGCAGCTGGACGCTTCCATGCACGAGGACCTCCAAGCCCGAAGCTCACCCGCTCTCTCACCGAAGCTCCGCTCGTTTTCCGATGAGCAACCACCGGCGTTGGGGCTACCACCAGGCAACCACCACTCGCTGGATATCCCCTTCGACCGGCGTTGGCTATCGCCGGCCACTTACCCGGCAACTGTGAAGCTATTTTCTAGTGCAAAGGAAGCTCCCATCGACTCGACAATGAACAACGATTCCACGCAAACCATAGGAAAAATGACATGATTCGAATGAATATAAGTGCAAACACGTATAGATCCCGAGCTAGAACGTGAGCAGGCTTCGTTCTTCTCTAGGGCATTTTATCGAACACTTGGCGTGCGCTACCAAATACTAAGGTTTCTGGCTCAACCGAGAATCAAACGTGCCTTGGGGGTCTCGAACATGACATACAAGGAACATGAGAACAAAATGCAAGGGCGGCAAGGGCCGGAGCTTGCGCGAGCCAATTGGCCACGAGCTCTGGCCCGGCATTTTCCGAGATAGGACTACAAGGATGTTGGGGACTTACCTCATTCGGGGAAGAGTTGCGGCGGACAACAGTGTGGCGGACAGCCTCCGACGATGGCTAGCTGCTCCCTCGAGCTTCCTCTTCCCTCAGGTTCGCTCTCTTCCCCCTCAAACTCACTCTCAAACCAACCTCCCTCTCTCTTTTTTTTTTTTTTTTGTCTCGAGTTGCTCCTCGTCCCTCGAGCTCACCCCCGAGTCCTCTCAAATCAGGTTTTATAGAACCTCGTGAAGAATTTCTTAATATGAACAAACAATACATTAAGAATGAATTCGATCCATACATGATTGTAAAACACCATAATCATATATGTACTACGGAATTAAAACACACATGTTTGAGTCATGGCCTCACTTAATTGAAAACAGATCAAACTGATGCAATCAGTGATTTATCGATATGCCGGATCTTCCTCTCTATGACCTATTTCGGTATAATGGCTTTAATGGGATCAAGTGACTGATAGGTATAACATACCTTATATAGGCTAGAGAGGGGATCTAGCAAACCCTAATCAACAACGTGTCAACTAGGCCCTCCCATTACGGACTTCGCTAAACACAATTACCTATACTTTGCTGCTCAACTGGCCCATAATTAATAAATACCAAAACCCAATTCAATAAGATCACTTGAGGGTTCAAAATATATTGGAATATCCATTAACCCGATTATATAAAATAGAAAATTAATTAATTAATGTAAGTCCATTATAGGAAATTTCCAACATTCTCCCACTTGGGCTACATTAATTAATTTGTTTTATTTTTGAAAATGATTTTTATTTTGAAAACGACACTCTCGGTTAATAACTGAAAATTTGTTTTATGTGGCCACAATTTTGAAAAATAATATTCCAATAATGGCATCTCAAAAACCAATCTAATCCTATATAATCTCATTATAGGACTATGGCGATCAACGTATTAAGAAAACACCGCAACACATGACCTTCCATAATCACATATAATAAACATTATATTTTCATGGATCATGAGCTAGTAATGTAGTAAGAAATAATGCCAACATGTGATCAAAATATACAATATTTCTTATCGGTCCTCAATGCAATTTCTCAACGACATGAAATTGCCTCGCGCATTTCCAAACAACATAAAATTGCAACACTATGTCACAATCCAACATGAGATCTTATAATTAGTGACATCCAATCATCTTTAAACTAAAATTTGTTTAAATATACTGTTTCATATTTCCATTTCTCAGTCGACAGGAGAAAGGATAACAATAAAATCAATAATAATGATTATCAAAAGTAAATGCTTTAATAGACATTATAAAAGCATTATTAGTTTGTATATAACTATAATATCCAGAAATACAAATTATATAGCTCCCACTAACAAAAGAGATCAAAAGACTCTAAAACACACATGTTCTTTAAATAAAATAGGTCGTAACCCTTTTGTTAGAGGATCTGCCAACATGGACTCGCCTAATATTCTCAATCACAATGTCTCCATTTTTGACTAAGTCCTTAACGGTATAATATTTGATCTTCATGTGTTTAGACGCATTGATGATCTTGTCATTCTTGGAATAAAACACAGCTGCAAAGTGTTGTCACAAGTAGATCACCATGGGTCTAGCAATAGAGTCCACAACTCGCAATTCAAAGATCAAATTTCTCAGCCAAACAGCTTGAGTTGAAGCACCATAACACGCCACAAACTCAGCATACACCGTAGAGTTCGAATCAAGGTTTGCTTTGTGCTCTTCCAAGAAATAGCACCTCCAGCCATCATAAAATTATATCCAGAAGTTGATTTTCTGTCATCCGAACAACCAGCAAAATCAGCATCTGAATATCCAATCACCTTTAGATCTTCTACTCTGCTATACATGAGCATGAAGTCTTTTGTTCGTTGTAGATATCTCATCACTTTCTTAACTGCAACCCAATGTTCATGACCTGGATTCGACAGATATCTCCCAAGAGTATTCACAGCAAAAGCAATATCAAGTCTGGTGCATACCTGTGCATACATAAGACTGTCAACTGCACTAGCATATGAAACATTATTCATTGCTTCCTTTTCAACATCATTCTTGGGGCATTGTTCTATGCTCAATTTATCTCCTTTCACAACAGGAGTTTCACCAACCTTGTAAGTTTGCATATTAAATCTTTTAGGACACAATCTATATAAATTTTCTGAGATAACCCCTGAACCTTCTTAGATCTCGTTACGATGAATTTCAATACCTAAAACAAAAGAAGCTTCCCAAAGATCTTTCATATCAAACTTTGTAGACAGAAAACCTTTTGTGTCATTCAATAGATCAACATCTCTATTGGCAAGCAAAATGTCATCTACATAAAGTACTAAGAAAATATATGTACTCCCACTTACTTTCATGTAGATGCATTAATCAAACTTGTTTTCTTCAAAGTTAAATGATCTCACAACTTTGTCAAATTTCAAGTACCACTGACGTGATGCTTGTTTGAAACTATAAATAGACCTCCGAAGTTTGCACATCATATGCTTCTTTCCAGCTTCTTTAAACCATTTAGGTTGCTGCATATATACTTCTTCATCCAAATCTCCATTTAGAAAAGCTGTCTTGACATCCATTTGATAAAACTCTAAGTCAAAATGAACCACCAATGCCATGATTACTTGAAATGAGTCTTTAGTGGACACCGGAGAAAATGTCTCAAAGATAATCAATGCCTTATTTTTGTAAACCCCTTTGCAACTAACCTTGCCTTATCTATGTTGCCTTTATTATTTTTCTTGGTTTTGAATACCCATTTGCAGCCAATTGGTTTATGCCCATCAGGTAAATCAACAAGTTCCCATACTTGATTATTTGACATGGAAATCATCTCATCCTTCATCGCTCTTAACCATTCATATGCCTGAACACTATCAAGAGCTTCTTTGAAAGTCGCCAGATCAACTATATGTCAAAATCAACTTCTCCAAGATAGACATGATAATCATCTTGAAGTGCTGGTCTTCTTTGTTGCTGTGATCTCCGCACAGGCATTTCTGGAGTTGGATCATTTGTTTAGGGAAGTTCGTTCGCGATCGTATCTCCGATTCGCTTTTTGCTGCATTTCCACTCTACAAGGCTCTCGCATGGAATCATCATTCAAGATGGGCAATGGAATAGAAACCATTTTGTTTGGTTCTTCCCTTTCAAAAGATTGAGACGAATTCTCTTCAAGAACATCTAACTCCAGAACTTAGCGTTTGAGACTCAACGATTCTAGTGCCCCGAGTAGGACAATAGAACATATACCCTTTAGAATGGTGAGGGTATCCAATAAAGTAACATCTAGTAGTCCTGGGTTCGGTCTTCTTCTAAGAAGGATCATAAATTTTCACCTCTCTCGCAGACACCCCAAACTTGAAAGTGATTCGAGCTTGGTTTTTTCCCCTGTTCATAATTCAAAAGGTGTTTTCGGTAGTGATTTACTAGGTAGACGGTTCAATAAATAAGCTGATGTTTTAATTGCATCACCCCATAAGTATTTAAGCAAATTAGAACCGCATCATATTTCATTTCATCTCCATGAGTGTGCGATTACGCCATTCAAATACATCATTCTATTCAGACTCCTAGTCATTGTATACTAAGCAACAATACCACGCCTTGTAAGTATTTAGCAAATGGTCACATTTGTTGTTCGTCTCGTATATCACCCATAATGCTCACCACCACGATCAGATCTAACAATTTTGATAATTTTTTCCAATTGTTTCTTAACTTCAATACGAAACACTTTGAACATATCACGAGCCTCAACCTTCTCCTTAATTAGATAAATGTAACAATAACGAGAGAAATCATCAATGAAGGTGATGAAGTACTTATTTTCACAAAAGGTTGTTGAGTATGGCCAATTAATATCCGTATGAATTATCTCCAATGGGTTTTGACTGTGAGTAGCACATTTCTTCTTAATTTTAGTCAATTTTCCCCTCACACAATCAATACAAGTCTCAGAATCATCTAAGTCAAGAGGAGGAAAAATATCAAACTTAATGAGTCATTTTACTCTTTCTTTGGAGATATGCCATAATTGCTTATGTTATAGCAATAAAGATTTCTCTTTAATCAATGATCATTTAGCAACATTGTTCTCGACATTAAAGGAACAATATGATCTATCGGGAGATAAGGAGAATCGATATAATCCATCACACGTAACACGATTCCCAATAATTCTAAAATCATAACTCAAATCCACTCTTTTATTTGCAAAATAAAGACAATATCCAGCTTTGTCAAGGAAAGAAGAGATATCAAGTTTCTCCTAAAACTAGGAACATAAAATACATTATTCAAAATGGGTTGAAATCTGCAATCCAAATTCAAAACAACGTGCATGCGCTCCACATCAACTCCGCATCATTTCCAACTTTAAGTTTAACTCTCTCAAACTTGGATTCTTTAGATTTGTTAGACCTGTAAAGTAGTAGTCATATGAACAGTAACACCAGAATCAAGCCACCAAGAATCCAGAGGAACATCAATTAGATTTGATTCAAAACAAACCAATAACTTACCTTGGTGACTTTCTTTTTCTTCCTTTTAGGTAAGCTTTGTACTTGTAACAATTGGCTCTCCCGTGACATTGCTTCTTGCAGTGAAAACACTTGAAATCATTATCTCCATTTTTCCCATTATTCCCATTTTTCTTGAAGTCTTAACCTTTCTTTGGACCATGAGCATTTGACCCTTTAGGCTTCCATTTTCTTTTAGAGGAACTCGACTTGGCATTAGCAATTAAGTGGGCCAACTCATTCTTCTCCTTCTTCAACTTGTCCTCCTCAGTCACACACTTTGTAATTAGAGCATTAATGCTCGAAGTCTCATTCTGAGCGTTATGAGCGCCTTAATCTGGCTGAATTCAACTGGTAGAACATTTAAGACTTGATGCACAATATAATCTTCGAAAGAATAATTTTATGGGCCTGAGTTTGACCGAATGTGGACCATCTTCAGTATAAATTCTCTAACACCCACAGCAGCATCATATCTCATATTTGTTAACTCATTCAGCAAGTTTCCAACTTCAGCATTGTCCGAAACTTTATATCGTTCTTCCATTGCTGCAAGGAATTGTCTTGCATTCGTATTTTCTGGTAAACCACTAATGAGATGCTTTGCAATGGACCTCTTCATAGCAATGAGGCTCGCCAATTGAATTTTTCCCATCTAGCATAATGGGCCTTTTGATCTACACTACTTTGGTCATTGGGCTAGGGAGGTTCATTCTCATGTAAAGCCAAATCTATATCCACAATTTTCAAAGCAAACTCTATATCTTGCTTCCACCTCTTGAAGTTTGATTCAATTAACCGCTCAATCGTGACATTGTTGTTGTTTACAGCAAAAGTAACTATTTATCACAAATAATACAATATGATTAATTATGGGCAATAAGCAATTCCACAAAATAATTAGTACAATATAAACTCCCATTTGGGCGAGTGTATAATGCACCATTATTTTCCACAGCATGAAGTTTGTAAAACAACAATAAGGAGAATTACATATAATTGCCAAGGATCCATCCCATTTGGGTAGACAAATCCTTTAAATTATACATATCCATAATATTAATATATAGAGATGATAAGGAGAATGATATAATCCATCACACAGAACACGATTCCCAATAATTCTAGAATCATAACTCAAATCCATTCTTTTATTTGCAAAATAAAGACAATATCCAGCTTTGTCAAGGAAAGAAGAGATATCAAGTTTCTCCTAAAACTAGGAACATAAAATACATTATTCAAAATGAGCTAAAATCCAGAATCCAAATTCAAAACAATCGTGCCTATGCACTCCACATCAACTCTAACATCATTTCCAACTTTAAGTTTAACTCTCTCGACTTGGATTCCTTAGATTTGTTAGACCTGTAAAGTGGTAGTCATATGAACAAAGAGCACCAGAATCAAGCCACCAAGAATCTAGAGGAACATCAATTAGATTTGATTCAAAACAAACCAATAACTTACCTTGGTGACTTTCTTTTCTTCCTTTTAGCTAAGTTTTGCACTTGTAACAATTGGCTCTCCTGTAACATTGCTTATTGCAGTGAAAACACTTGAAATCATTATCTCCATTTCTCCCATTATTCCCATTTTTCTTGAAGTCTTAATCTTTCTTTGGACCATGAGCATTTGACTCTTTAGGCTTCCATTTTCCTTTAGAGGAACTCGACTTGGCATTAGCAATTAAGTGGGCCAACTCATTCTTCTCCTTCTTCAACTTGTCCTCCTCGCCTCACACACTTTTTAATTAGAGCATTAATGCTCAAAGTCTCATTCCGAGCGTTATAAGCAGTCTTAATCGGCTAAATTCAATTGGCGAACATTTAAGACTTGATGCACAATATAATCTTTAGAAAGAATAATTTTATGGGCCTGAGTTTGGACCGAATGTGGACCATCTTCGCATAAATTCTCTAACACCCACGCAGCATCATATCTCATATTTGTTAACTCGTTCAGCAAGTTTCTAGCTTCAGCATTGTCCGAAACTCTATATCGTTCTCCCATTGCTGCAAGGAATTGTCTTGCATTCATATTTTCCGGTAAACCACTAATGAGATGCTTAGCAATGGACCTCTTCATAGCAATGAGGCTCAGTCGATTGGATTTTTCCTATATAGCATAATGGGCCTTTTGATTTACACTACTTTGGTCATCAGGGCTAGGGAGGTTCATTCTCATGTAAAGTCAAGTCCATATCCACAATTTTCAAAGAAACTCTATATCTTGCTTTTCCACCTTTTGAAGTTTGATTCGCTAACATCTCAATCGTGGCATTGTTGTTGTTTACAACAAAAGTAACTATTTGTCACCAGTAATACAATATGATTAATTATGGGCAATAAGCAATTCCACAAAATAATTAGTATAATATAAACTCCCATTTGTGCAGAGTGTGTAATGCACCATTATTTTCCAAAGCATGAAGTTTGTAAAACAACAATAAGGAGAATTACATATAATTGCCAAGGATCTATCCCCTTTGGGCAGACAAATCCTTTAAATTATACATATCCATAATATCAATATATAGAGACGATAAGGAGAATTACATATAATTATCGAGGGCTTATTCACTTTGTGCAAATAAGACCTCTAAATTATACATCTCCATTATCTCAACATGGAGGAGAATTACACATAACTCTAAAATGTATCCTCTTTAGGAAGATAAAACTTTTGAGTCATACATCCCCATTAATTATCTCTATTATATTAATATAGAGGAGAATTACATATAATTTTCAAAAATTTATCCTCTTTGGGCGGATAAATATTTTTCAATTATACATCCCTATTTTTTAAAGTTGGAATTTATCTTCATGCAATTTTTCAAATTAATATACACAATAACCCCTTTGGGGGGCGGGTATTTGTATATACTAATTTTTATTAATATGAACTCTAAAAAATTTTATAATCTTCCATTTAATCAATGCCCAAAATTCATCAATATGAAGCACTTAACAACATGTGCTTCCCAAAATCATATTATATTTATTAAACAACAATTTTTGTCACTCATTTTTTTCTTTTTCTTTAATCTTTTATTATTATAATTATTGAAAAGAAAAAAAAAAAAAAGGCCCGACTCCGCCCGGACTTGTGCGCCCGAAACTCTAGATGCCCAACCCACCTAGGCTTGCGCCCGAAACTCTAGACCTCGGCCCGCTTGGGCCTCGGAAGAAGCCCGTCCTTCGCCCGGGCTTGCGTAAGAAGCCCCCGCCTGCCTGGGAGTCTGGAAGAAGATTGGATTCTGGGCTTTTGCCTAGAATAAGAAGCTAGGCTCAAAGTCTCATAAGCCCAGAAGATGGGCTTTTGGCCCAATACCTCAACAAGCCTAGAAGATGGGCGTGAACGGGGCGGGCTAAAAGCCCGAAGACCGTCTCGGCTCGGCTTAGAGGTCTTCTTCAACCACCAGCCGGGCTCCGAAGTGCGCAAACCGGGTCAAGACGACCCAGGTTTTGACCCGAAGCTCAAAAACACATATTAGGGTTGATTTTGATGAAATTTTTCCATGGGTTTTGCTTCTAATATCATTATAAATAGATTAAAGTAAATTAACCGAAGAACAAATGAACAAAACATCAATATTCAACCTTCAAGAATTTCGGATCTTATACCCATGGCCGAAATTCAATTTTCTCAAGTTTAGGGACAAAAAACTCACTTTAATGCAACCAAACAATTCTAAAACATATATATAACAATGCCCATGTAACAATTTATTACATACATCATTCAATTGCAAGTAATTTAAAAAAAATTTGGGACTTTTCAAGGTACAAACCCTAGAATTTTAAATTCGAAATTCTCTCTCAATTCTCAACGAAAATATATAAATTATATATGGTTGGAAAGATCTCGACATGTAGAATAAAAATCCTAAGGTTACAGAATCAATTGATCAAAGAGTCCACATGAAAAAAATAACGACAACATTCGGTTCAAGAGAAGAAATTTCGAATTTGTTCATAAAAAAAATAATTTTGGGTTCTATAATCATATATGATTAGCTCTGACACCACATGTAGAATTTCTTAATATGAACAATCATTAAATTAAGAATGAATTTGATTCATACATGATTGTAAAACACCAAAATCATATATGTACTCATGAATTAAAACATACTTATTTGTGAGCCACGGCCTCACTTGATTGAAAACAAATCAAACCGATATAATCGCGATCTATCGGTATGTCGGATTTTCTTCTCTATGACCTATTTTAGTATAGCGAGCTTTAATGGAATCAAGCAATTGATAGGTATAAACTATTATTTTATAGGCTAGAGAGAGACCTAGCAAAAACCTTAATCAACAGCGTGTCAACTAGGCCCCTCCCCCATTACGGGCTTCAGTTAAATATAATTGCATACACTTTTGTTGCTAAAACTAGGCCCATAATTAATAAATGCCAAAACCCAATTCAATAAGATCATTTGAGGATTTAAAATATATTGGAATATCTATTAACCCGATTATATAAAATAGAAAATTAATTAATTAATGTAAACCCATTATAGGAAATGTCCAACACCTCGTTCCTTTTACTCCTCTCTCCCTTGCTCTCCCTCTTTCGCTTTCTTTTTTTGTTTTTCTGTTCTCTCCTGCCTTTTCTTCCGATCCTTTTCTGCTTCCTCCAGTCCCTCCTTTTTTCTTTCCGTTTTTTTTTTCTCTTTTTTCTCTTTTTGCTGCTGGTCGCGTGCTCTGACTTGCTGCTTCTGCCTTGCTGCCCTCTCTGCTCTGCTGACTTTCTGCTTTTCTAACCTGCACACTTCATTTTTTTATTCTGCTTCTGCAAGTAGCCGTTGTTGTGCACGGGGGAAGAAGAAAGATGGGCGGGCCGGGCCGAGAAAGAAAAAAAAAAGGAAATGGGCCGAGCCCATGTGAGGAAAGGGAAAGGGCCGCATGGGGGCGGGCGGGCCCGGCCCCGGCCCGGCCTCTTTTTTTTTGATTTTTTTAATTATTTAATTATTTATTTTTAATTAATTGTTTAATTTTTTTTTGCATATTAATTTTAAAACTAGTGATGCAAAAAGCTCCTAATGTCTATATGCAATGCAATTTTAATGAAAGAATTCTTTTGTTAAGGGATTAGAAACTAATCTCTAATTTTTCAAAGCAATTAATAAATACTAAAATAAATCGTCAAAATTTAGGTGTCAACAATATGAATTAATGTTCATAGTTTGGTTGGATATGTGATTTTAAATAGTATGGTCTTTTAAGGAATATAAAAAATGAAACAAAAAAATAATCGATTGGTCTTGGGTTAACACCTAGGGCCAGGACCACTCCATAAGGTCGATTCGGTCTTTAATCCCAAGCTCAATAGAGATCGATCCTTGGTCCAAAAATGGGGATCAATATCATGCGGATTGGTCCTTAGGTTACATGCTGGACCAACTCAACTCGAGCCATACTTACTCCTATTAGATACCTTTTGTAGTAAGCTATGATAGCCTATCACAATCTAACCCCATTGCATCAAAAACGGGGTAGCTGTGAATCAGCATGCCTAAGGTTAACTCGTGCAACATCAACTAGCATAATGGATCGTCAAATCATGCAAAGAGAGCAACAATATGGCTTGATCAACTAGTATTTACCCACGCCCCTCCCTTCGAAGAAGCTCTCGTCGAGCGCCGTCACCCCAGCCACCGTGAAGTTCACGCCCTTCCTGAAATCCGCCACACTCCGTCGGCCGTCATCCCTGTAGTAGGGAGCCACGAACGGAAGCCCCAGCCGCTGAGCTACAAGTCGCGACACCACGGTACCATCAGAACCCGTCAGAAGTTTCTCAAGCAACTCACGAGAAACCGCAACGAACCCATTTTCAGTGACGGTTTTCCGACTCACCCACAAAATCGATGACCAGGCGACCGTCGAAGAAGCGGCCGGTGGGGCGGTGGAAGTAGGTCTGGCCGTAAGGGAGGGAGCTGGTCTGTGTCCAGCGGCTTGCAGAGCGAGAGAGGTGGAGCAAGTTCCCGGTGTCGGCGAGCAAGTCGCCAAAGCTGATGATGGAGTCGTAGCATCTGAGGGCGGGGGAGGATGAGATGACCGGAAGCGGCGTGGCAACGGCGATGGCGATGGCGATGGCGAGGGCCAACTGTTTCAGGAAGAGGGAAGACGCTATGCCCGACGCCATTGGACAGGGAGAGAAAGATGGACGGAATCAATCGCTCAGTTAGGCAGTGGGAGTGGTGAAAGGAACTGCCATTGCCATCGCCATGCCATGGTCCTAATTGGCTGGCTGGTCATAATCCCATATTCAGATTTTTTACGTACCTTGAGAAACTTTAGTGCAAGTCCATGTCGGGGTGTATAACCGTATCGATTCTACTTAAAAATCAGACCAGACCATTCTAAAAACCGGGCTAGTTTTAGATTTCATTGGAACGGTTTCAAATTGTTTGAACTAACCATTTGGCAAAAAATTTAAATGTACATTTATGATAAACATATCATCTGTTAAATTGAATTAATAGTACAAAACTGATATAACTATAGCAACCAAAAAGTAAAATTTCAAATTGGTACACTAGTCATTTTCACGTGTTACTATTATCAAACTCAGAATCTAACAATAAAATTTAACGGAAACTAACAAAGGGTGAATTTATTACAAATGTACCAATTTGAATTAAATTTGTTAAAGGCATATTAGTTTGGGGTTTTTGATAGGCAAAAAATTAGTTTTAAATAAATTTGTCAAATGTGTACTAGTTTAGAGTTTTTTTTGTAGTATTAACCATTTTTCCCTTGGATCTTTTTCTCTATTCTTTCCAACCTTACTCAGGCACTTCATGATTCTCTCTCACTCGCTCACTCACGACTCAACCTCTCCCTTAATTGCTTCTCAACTCATCTTTGCTTGTCGCCTTTATTCATTTATTACTTTGAATTGTTTTATTACTCATTTTATTTTGCTATGAAGAATAAAACTAAAACAAGAACAAAAGAAAAAAAGGTTCTTGAGATAGACCCTACAACCGAACCAGAAAAGCAAGGTTGATCTCATGGCAAATAAGGTGGGTTCCTAATTTGAAAAAATGGAACCATTTTAGCCTAGTAGGTTCTAGGCTTTAATCTAAATCTATCAATTTTGAAATCAATCATCCTTAGTATACATAGTTATGACTCATGTACAGACATGTTAGACAAGATTGTACTCTCATCAATTATATTTCAAAGGAACCTAAATTTACAATAGTCCTCATGCATTCTTTTTTTATAATTTGTACGGTTCCATTAAGATTTTAGTTTCCTATTTGCTCTTATCCGAAAATTTTCCACAACTTTCTCCTCTCACAAAAACTTTATAATTTTCGAGTATTATGCCATAATCTAAATTTTAATCTCTTGTTTCGCAATTGTATTGGGAATTTGAAACTCCGGTTCCAACAGTGTACATAACCCAAGAGTTCACCGGCACAAAACGGTGCAAACGAGGGCTGGTCCAATGTAAAATTTGGAAAAGTGAGTTTGGTCTCACCTTTTGGATATTCTAAGATTTACCAAACAAAGAAGGATATGTGGAAACCCTTCCGAGGTGAAATACAGAGAGAGTTAAGGGATTGCCATGTCGGTGTGAGTAGTTCTTCCTGTGAGGTGGGGCCTACATCTAGCACAGACCCTAGGAGTGTCAATGGGTCAAGTTTGGCCAACTTTCATGATATGCGACTCAATAAAAAAAGGTACATGGTGTGCTTGACCCGACCCGACCCAACCTAACCCAAGACCCAAATATCATATAACCCAAAAGAATAGGTCGGATTGGATTGGGCCAACACCAATGAGCTGGGCTTAGGTTTAGGGTTTTATCCTTGTTGCGCATGTGCAAAGAGAGAGAGAAGCGGAAACCGAGGGAGATTGGGTTGTGTTCTAAGGGGTCAAAAAAGCACATGCTAGCCCAATCCAACCCAATCCTAAAATAACATCTATAAATCCTTATCCAAAGAAGACAAGGCCCAACTCCAAAATACCCTAATTTTAGGGTCGGCCTGGCGTGAAAACTTTTGACACCCCCTGACGGACTCTACCGTGCAATAACGATCGTAACTTGATTTTCTTGTTCAATTACTTAATTTGATTTGCTTTGGAACCATCACCGGCCTATTATGGGGCCGGTTAGGAGCCCGAGTAAGACTCGGAATCCCATCTTACTCCTGCAAATCATAGATTAACGAATCTGAGACCATGATTTGGGTAGAGGTGTCCAACGCCAGTTGCTGGTACCCTTTTTATTTTGTTTTGTGAAAACAAATTGCATGCGATCTTGTTAATTTTTTTTCCTATTTCAATCATCCAAGCACATGAAAAAGAAGATCATGCATTAATCAACCTGGGAGAACAAACATAGAAACCAATAACGTAGCAAACTAAACAACAAACAAAACGGGGCAGGAATATAAAAACCCTAGTTATATCGGGCAAAATTAAACATAACGTTATTATTAAATCCAGAGATAGGACCTAGTGAGTTATCCATGAAAAGTGGAAGTGATCTAAATCAAACTATAAAGCGGATATTTCCTAGAATAATTGTCAAATTCCGATATTAATCTAGATAAACATGAATTAATAAAAAAAATCTCCTAAATTAGATGCAAACTTGCCCAACATGCTTTCAAGATGTGTTCTTTCTTATCCTTATTATTAACATGCAATGACCTAGGCATTCATTTATGTCCCATAAACAATCCTATAAACTATATGCTTAAACATGAAAATAAAAGATGCAATCTTTTTATGATTTTTTTCCCTAATATATACATTCAAACGAATCTACATCCTATATGGCATGTTGGACAATAAAGGGAAAGTGTTAAAAAAGTCCTAATTTTATTGTATTGATGACAATTTAATCATAAACATTTTAATTGTGCCAATTTAATCTTAAACCCTTTGACCTAATGCCAATTCAATATTTTCAACTAATTTTGGCCAAATATTTGCTGACACTGGATCTTCTAGCGCATTTACGTGATACTACGACGCTAACGTGAACATAATTTTATTAATATTTAATATTTTATTCAATTTTTTAATTATTTTTATGATTTTTTTCTGTCTTTTTTGCCTTTCTTCGTCCATTTGCTAATGACTAGCCATTAGCCATGGCTAGGTGAGCTGCCCTTCCCTGGGCAAACCCAACATGTGAGGCTAGCTTGTCGTGGCCGGTCATCGGCAAAATGAAGAAGAAAGGAAAAATGAAAGGAAAGAAAAAAAATCATAAAAAATAATAAAGAATATAAAATATTATTAAAAATTATCCACTTGGCGGTACCACATGTAAGCTGGTGTTCACGTTAGTAATATCCGGTCAAAATTTTCCGGAAAAACTAAATTAGAACTAGGTTAAAAAAAATTTAGGATTATATTGGCACATTTAAAATTATGATTAAATTGACAACAATGCAATAAATTTGAGACTTTTCTAACACTTTTTTCTGAACAATAAAAGTTTCGGTTTTTCCTTGAAAGACTCAAATCTTTTGGCGTGGATGAAAACATCGACCAAAGGCCAAAACTTTAACCTATTTGTCATGAGTACCCGCAAAGATCAAAGTATTTCAAGAAAGACAAGTTCTAATCAACATGCACAAAAACTCAATGCAAGAGCAATCTAACACTAAACATGCAAGTCAATACTAAACTCATGTAACCCAACAAATATATGACAATCTAACTTCATAGCATCAAGAAGGGGGCAGCTACGGTGAACTCGTGCAACGCCAACGAGCATAAAGGATTATCAAATCATGCAAAGACAGCAACAATATCGCTTGATCAAGGGTCGATACCTGCAAGGGGAGAACATCGAAGCAATATAGGTGCTCAATGAGTAAGCGCGAGATTGAGTGTGGGTGAAACCATGATCTCAAAAAGGTCATGGTTTTGCCGGATAAAGGTAGCACAGGACAGAATACAGGTGCGAGATTGACACGCCCTGAACATCTGGCTGACCATCTCTCCTGCCATCATATTGGGGGAATTGAGTGCCTTGAGAACTCTCTGGTGTCTGTCTACTTTTGCGAGGAATTCATAAACAAAATGCAATGCTACATTGTTGACATTATTAGAAACACAACTTTTGTGAGGAATTCTCATAATTTTAGAGGATCTCAACCCTCGGCGGATCAGCATTCTCTAAAGTTAATCCGTGAATTTACATGTATCTCCCAGTTTAGTCTTGGAAGTTTAATTTGAGTAGGCTAGTTACTCAGAGCTGGTTAAAGCAGGCTCATTCAAGGCTAGTGAAGGACAAGAAATGTCCAGTTTAGGTACAGTAAACGAACCGTCCGCCATGCCCTTGAAAATCCACCTGTATGCTGCTTCCGTGAAATGGACTCCATCCCAGCTTGCATACGAGGATGGATCATTGCATGCCCTCGCATTAGAATTGCACAATGCCGATGAGTTATAATTGTAGGTTCCACCTTCTCCACAGCATGCTTTGAGTATTCTGCCACCGAACCCTGTTTCAAAAGGAGAGTTGGATTAACTGCCAATACGTCCAATGTGTCGGTCAGTATGCTATTAACTGACAAACAATGGATACAGTGAGTTGACGGAAGAAATTTGCATCCGTTAGTTATTGTCTGTTGTCAACTTGATAGACCAAATGAGATACCAGTAGCAGCAAGACTGAAATTTTGAAATCATTCATCCAATATCATGATTTACTGACTTCCTCTGGATGAAGATGAGCAAGCATCGCTACATCAGGGATTGAAAAGTGAGAGCTTCCCTATGCACCAAGAAGTGAGAGGGCTAATGGAAAAGCCTGTTATGGAGATGCAACTTACCGAATTTATCTGGCGACTGATAAAAGCGGAGTGCAGCATTGTAGTAATCGATGTAGATAATATTAGCTTGTGGATGAAGCTCTCGTAGATGGTTGAGCTTCCTCTGGAGCTGTTCGTTGTGATACTGAGAGAATTCATTCAACCAATTAAGGCAGCCAGTTGATGGATCATATTCTTCCTTGTCTGAATTCTGGAATTCTGTTAAATAGACAGGCAAGCATCCAATTGGAAAGTTTCCCGGCACCAATATTGTCACTGCACCTAAGTCAATCAACTCCTGCAACCATATGGCAGGAAGAGGGGAAAAATGATGCATCTCAAGGTGATAAGATGAATATGATAAGTCAAAGAACTGAAAGTCGGCCAGATATGGTCACGTGAGAGATAATCTGCATGATAAACTAGATTGCTGAATTTTTATCTCATTTACCAGGACATGCTTCGATGTAAGTAAGCTATCCAGCATTATTGATATTATGGGCGAACGATTTAAGAAGTCACTGTTTTTGGAAGTTTATCATGTGCTCACCTATACATGCACTGAAAACAGCATTTCACTGCATATAGAATAACATCAAGGACTTAGATAACACTAAGGTAGGTACTAGTTCCCCTTCAAGGAGCAATGAACTTCACATAATATATGAGCAGCAAAAACCTGGAGAGGCACATTTATTGAAAAGATCTTTAGAGATGAAGGTCTCATCACTGACACAAGTTCCATGGAGCAGGACAAGCTCCATGCTTTTATATCTTCCCTTAGCTTAGGATCATTCTCCAGCTTTTGCTTGGTAAATACCATAATTTATCAACAACAATGGAATTTGAAAAGGCCAGAGAAGGCCCATTGGCCCTTGTATTGCCATGCTGCATAAAAGTCATTTAGCTTGGAAGTTAAGAAGAGAATCATACCCTGATAGCCGAAACAATCTCCTCAATGACAAGGGGCATGATGCCCTGAATCTCTTCCAGATCTCTTCCCATGAAGAAGGGATAATTGTAGTCATTGCCACCAATCTCTCCCATAAGAACCAAAGAGTTACCAAGAAACCGTTTGCAATCTGCCAAGTATGCCAGCACAATTCAAGTAGAGAATTTGCACCAACTAGTATGAAAGCTGATCTCAATGCACTGACAAACCAATAAAACAGCTCATCCGGCACCCAGAAATTTAACAACATGTCTGTATACATAAACTTAATAGAAGGCTTGAGATTCAAATATAGACCATTTTGAATCTAGGATTACACTATTTAATTTAACAAGACATTTCTAGTGTCATTGAGAGTCATCAGCAGATTACATCCTTGGTGTAAGAGAAGAATGCAGAAAAGGTAAAATCTGGTTTATTTGTCAAAATATCTGCATTTATTAAGGGATTGATCCCTTAACTTTTATCCCTTTCGCGGTTTTAACTATTGATTTTGGTACTAAATCTTACTCATCAAATTTTCAATTTACTGTGATCTTGGACCTTCTAGACTTTCAACTTTGTGTGATTCTGGTCTCAGACTGCATTGAACTTGGGTCATAAATTGTGCAAGTGACCCTGCAGTCCATTTCGATTTTCCATTGTGAAATTATGTACATGATTCACTTTGGTTACGTGAAGTATCATGATCCAAATCCAATGCAAAATAAAGCTCAATGATTATAATTGTACAAATTTCAACATCGGAAATTAAAATGGACAGACGGACAAACTCAAGGGGCTGCTGATGGAATTTCTCCATAAATCGGGACTTAACGTCGATCCGACACCGATGCGGCATTACCGAAACAATCTACATGACCAATACGCCAAGTGACATAAACAGTAATACCATGTACCTTTCACTTTTCAACCCTTCCAGGGACTAAATTGCAAATTTTGGACTTTCTAGGTGGGGTCGATGTATTCTTGGCATTTGACAGAACAGAACTTACCCGAAGCTGTGCTGCACAGAGAAGGCAAGAGCTCTTTGAAGAGACCCAGCTGAAATCCCAGAGAAACATTCGGGAACACGTTGCCCATCCCCCTTCCTTCGAAGAAGCTCTCGTCGAGCGCCGTCGCTCCGGCCACCGCGAAGTTCACGCCCTTCCTGAAATCCGCCACGCTCCGTCCGCCGTCGTCCCCGTAGTAGGGAGGCACGAACGGAATCCCCAGCCACTGAGCTGCAAGTCGCGACACCACGGCACCATCAGAACCCGTCAGAAGTTTCTCGAGCAAATCACGAAAAGCCGCGCCGAACCCATTTTTCAGCGACGACTTTTGGACTCACCCATGAAGTCGATGACCAGGCGGCCGTCGGAGAAGCGGCCGGTGGGGCGGCGGAAGTAGGTCTCGCCGTAGGGGAGGAAGCCGGCGTGCGTCGGGCGGCCTTCGGAGCGGGAGAGGCGGAGCATGTTTCCGGTGTCGGCGAGCGAGTCGCCGAAGCTGAGGATGGAGTCGAAGCATCCGACAGCAGGGGAGGACGAGATGACCGGAAGCAGGGCGGCGACGGCGAGGAGGGCCAGCTGTTTCAGGAAGAGGGAAGGCGCTAGGCAGGACGCCATGGCAACGGGGTTGGTGAAAGGAACTGCCGTTGCCGTTGCCGTTGCCGTTACCAGTCGATCAGGTTCTGTCGGATTCTAGTCCATTCGGCGAGCAACACGTGTCGCTCGCGGGCCCACCATTGAAGAAAGCTGCAAATGCCTTTTCTCCCCTTCGTTTCTCTCTCTTCTTCAACGTTTCTTTCTCTATTTTTTTTGCATTCTTTTTTCTTCCCTTTGGCGTTTGGTGAGATCGTCTTTTCCTCGTTTTTTCGGGTTGAATCTTTTAGAAAAATGGATCAACCAAAGATTATTATTTGTTATAATCGGCCCAAGACATGAATTTACAAAAATAATCTCCTTCTATAAAAACCAAAAGTCATTTTCTATCATATATCGAGACATTAACACTAACAAACGAGTTGGCAAGTTATGTTCAAAACATCAGGGACTTGCCAAAGTCCTGAAGCCATCTCTAAGGCCTTTGTGCTTACGCCTTGATCTCGATGACCATACTAGATTGTTCAACTCCTAGGCTTGGGTCAGTTGGGTACTTTATATATTTGAATTTACAAAAATGGTTTCACATGGGATTCCACGTGCTTCATGCTACTCAAGTTAAAGCGTTTCCTTCTTTAAAAATCAAAAGTCATTTTCCATCGTACAATAAGTTATTGGCTTTTAGAAATGAGAACCAACTCTTTTTTGGGCCCCTCTCCAAGACCTTGGTACCTATGTTCGGGTCCTTGACACCCACGACATAGAGATTGGGATATGTTCCTTGGTCATGCTTAGGTGCCCAGCTCATATCCATATAATCATACATCTATTATACAAATTAAAGAATACACCCTATTTTTAATGGGCAATGATAAGGGAGATGTGACAAGCGACATGAAAAAGGTGTTGATTGAGTATTGGCAAGTAGTGGTTGAGACCTACAATGGTGGGTGGTGGGTGGTGGGTGGTGGGGAGAGAGAGACTTGAGGCTAAGATTTAGGCCAAAGCTATTTTTGAGTAAATTTATCAACGAAACAATTAATGTCCCTTTTTCAAAAGGAAAAGAAGGAAAGGAATCTCATTCTTCTTTTTATAATACTTGTTTCGGGGAATCGGGTCGGGTGATGCAAGACCCGATTCGCGCCATCATGATCATCAGAACCGGGCCCCGCCCACTACACAAAGCCTCCGGGCCGGATTCTCACCGTGGGCCCCAGCGACGACGTTGACCAGCGCTGAGACCGCCACGTGCAGCGGGCTGGCCCAATCGACACGCCCGTGAGATTGACCAAAGCTGATTTCTCCACTGCCTTTAAGAGATTGACGTGTGCGGCGGTGATCTTTTTTCATGCACATGAAATGATGGTGGGTGGTTTATGTTTCACGTGGGCTTATTTTATACGACGATGATTGGAGAAAATTTCCTTCGAAAAAATACGATGTTACCCATTCGCATAAGCGTCGCTAATCATCGAATTCCGATCTCTTCTTCTTCTCATTAGCTTATCAACGGCGTCGTGTCGCTCTTTATTTTTTAGGTATGGGGAGCCATTGTTGGTGATGATGCTAGGAGAAGTTGATGGCGGCATAGGCAAAATGTGACGACAATTGGGTAAAGCTAAAGCGAATGACCTTAACATTGTAAGATATGGACCGGTCTCGCTCTCGTGAACACTCATCATAAGTGATAAAAGTTAGCCAGAATCTTTGCTTTTTGTCCATAAGCTCTCCATCGCTACTTTAAGAATCTCAAATGTCTTTTTATACACCGGTGTAGATGATTGTCCCCGAGGAATCGATAGACCGAGGCACTCATCTATCACCCGAATTTCTGGATTCACAGCAATTTGATTGGTGGAATAGAATTTCCTCCTAACATGTGATCGAGAAAACACAGGCTCTTGAAGAAAAAAAGGAACCCTCTAAAAAATTACTGCAACTGATGAGATCGTAATACAGAAAATGGTCTACGAACGAGGAAAAAGAAAAGATCTAGCAGCAATCTGCAAAGCCATGTATATACTGAAAATTCGCATGAATGAATCAATCGGCTATCAGTCTTCTCAAGCAGAGAACTCGAATGTACGGTGACGACAAGATTCGAGATCATGTATATGTATCATCAACAAGGGATCTTGGAGGTGAACCACTTCATGACCAGAATCGGAGCCTTGATCAGCGACAGAGCGAACTCGACCACCACCGTGATGCAAAAGCAACACGGGCATATGCAGGACAAGGGCAGCCTGCAGATTTCACCGAGAACATATAATCGGATCAGAAACCAAAATAGCTCTAAATTCCCAATTACCGCGAACGCAATCATGAGATTAAGCTCAAATTCATGCGATCGAACGTATGGCATACGAAGTAAATTCAGCCCCAATTCGCTGTACTGTCATCCACTGAACAAACACTGACGAGTCTCTCTCTCTCGCACCCCCCATACAGACGCCCTTTTCTGAAAGAGGACTTTCGTCGAACAGTTGCAGTACATACAGGCGATGAGCAGAACGCTTACCCTATAATCCAAATGACGATGCCAACGAGGGACAGGATGAGCGAGAGGAACGCGAACGGGAGGCCCAGGAGGAACCCGAGAGGCCGGCATTCGCAGCCCTCGTCGTCGCAGCAGCAGCAACACATGATGGCCGGCCTTCTCCGACTTCGCTAGCGCAATTCGTCTTCCGGGTAGCCGAGATTTCCTCCGCTGGTGCTCGGAAAAGCTTCGGGAGGAGCTTCCTCGTTCGTCTTCGTTTATGGGTACCGGGGAGGCAGGTGGGTTTTGACGGAAGAAAACGAAAGCCGTGGGAAAAGCGAGTGAGGACAGAGAAAGAAGAGCGTTGAAAACTCAGCCGTCCAGTGAAAGCCAAGGCAAGGAATCGATTGGTGGGGATAAGAAGAACGAGACCAGCTACCGAGCAAAAGCCTGGCGTCATCCTCCGAATCAATGCATTGACCCGGTCGGCACAGGCGAACTTTCCTCGCCGGCTTCCCCTCTCTCCATCTCACTTATCATGCATGCGTGTCCCATGTGAAAAGGTTCCTCTGTTTGTTGCGTGGAAAGAACTCCAATACGCTACGCTAAGCATTAAATTATATGGCAATAAGTGTACAGTGCATGTGAAATTGCAATTAATTGTGTTTTAAAACTTATCGAATTTGTGCGATTGAGTCATTCCTATTAGGGCCGTCCGATTAGGCTGAGAAATGCACTGGGATCTTATGAATCTCCATTCATAACGATTTTTTAATAAGTCAAACTTTTCATGAGAGATGGAGGACGTATTAGTCACATTGGATGCACAAATCGTTCAAGAGCAAAGAAAATTTGCAGAGCATGCCGTCTTTGATTTTCCATGGTGTCAAACATGGAGTGCACAAAAAGAACACCTCAACATGGCATTTGTCAGATACAGACGAAGCATGGGAAACAACCAACATGCTTTGTCACCGATGTCGGATTTTGCATAATTGTATCACAAGTCCCGAGAACTGATATTGCTCCATATAATATTTGTGTGAACGCGCTGTTCAGAAATTTAATCATGCACTTGGACTAGCACTTGTGCTCCTACAGCCAAATATACTCCTTGATCTCCCATTTTGCTTGCAATTATGAGAATATTTTTGTCTCTCTTTATGGTCACCCTATGCACCCAAACACTCTCCCACATGCTTGTATTTTGTCTTTGTCATAAAACAATTTTTATTTATATCATAAATTGGACTTAGCCAGAAAAGCTCAAAATAGGGGCGTCATCATAAAGTAAAGGCAAAAAGAATGAGGAGGAGAAGAAAGTCAATTTAGTAGAAGGCATTTTATCCCATGAGCCCGCACGGTCCAATCACCCACGAAATTTGCATTTCTTGGGCAATAACCCAGGCCCGCTTATGATAATCTTGATAATAGGGAATATCATTCATCAATAAGTGCTTCTCATGCTTGTTACTTGCACCCTTTTCAAAAGGAGAAGTTTTTTTTTTTGGTAAGGAGAAGTTGATCTTCTCTTCAAGGAAAAAAACAGAAAAAAACTGTTCCTCCTTCAAAGCCCTTGGAGTGGGGTTGGGCCAAGCCCATTATGGGGGCCCAAGCTTAAAAACCCAATAGCCAAGCTAGTATTGATGAGGATTGGTCATGCAAAAAATAAAAATAAAAATCCTTTTGTGATGTTTAAATAATTGAATAATTGATAAACCCTTTTTTAAAAAAATTAAGAAAACATAAAATACAACGTGGAAGTTAAAAAAAGACAGTGGAAGTTAGAGAAGTTTTAATGAGGATAAAGTGGCCATTTTCTCTGAATGACCACTTCTAAAATGTTTCCCTTTATGAAATCAAGGTTGATAAAATTTACCCCTATTAAATCATGCAAAGAAGGTAGTAGTGCTAGATAATTTTCCTTACTAGGATTAGATAACAAACAATGCAAAAAAGAGAATTGTGTAACTTCTTTATGATTTATGCATTATTGTGAAGAGAATGTACGCCTATTAGATTATTATAAGAACCACACAAACCTTAAGGGTCTTACGGTAACTATGGGGGTGGATAGATTTTTCCCCTATTACATAAAGGAAGACTTCTTTGGTCTTGACTAGGAAATTCTTGTCTAGGTTTTAATCAATCTATTAAGAGCTATGATGTCCTGAATTTCGATCCATATCAGAATATATGAAATTGTTATTTTATCAATGCACTGTTAGTTACGTTTACTTTGAGCTGGCCCCTTATGAGTTACTAGTTAATCGGAAAGACGATTAAGGATTGATACGTGTACGACTAGTGAATTCAATCGGGTGTATGCCATACGACCATAAGGATCAAAGGGGAAGGATACCACGTTGTTGCAGTCCAATTAGCGAATGGAAAAAAATCGATTCAGCAAAAATACGAGGTCGGATTGCGGGTGATTCCGCTCGACTTTGATATTGACTGCAAATGACGTTAAATCAATTTCCTTTCAGCTCTGTACTCAGCGTGAGCAATTAGCCTCTCATGATTACATTATAATTAAGGATCGCCCTAATTTGAATAGGACGATCGTAGATTGAAAATTAATCAACCATGGGTCAAACGCGCAGGAACCCCTAAACGCCACCTGATAATTAGGTTATACTAAAGTCACGATTGATCGATATTAATCACAAATTTCAATCTAGTTTCGAGCATCAAACTTTTAAGGATGTTGAGACTAAAATATTAGACGTTACCTGATTGATTCTCGAATTTATCAGTAAGCTTGAAATTTATCAAAAAAAGATTCAATAGGCTGAAAAATTGGAACTAAGAGGAGATGGGCCAACCAAAGGCCCAATGGGCCTTGCGCCCATTAAGGTTCAACTGAGTGGGTTCAGCGAAGTGGGCCCAAGTGAGCCCAACTTCTGGCCTTCGAGTGCCAATTTTTCTAGCCCATTTCTCCACAATTTGAGCCCAAACCAATTTTATTCAAGCTTGTATAAAATCTTGACCCGTATATGCGTATAGTACGGTATACTATACTTTGAGAAATTACCATTTTACCCCTTCTAGAAGTGGCATTTATTGTTGGAGGACAAAGAGAGAGAAAAGTCAAAGGAAATTTATGAAGGGAAATGATGTAAAGGAAGGGAAATTGGACTTGGCTTATTGCTTTCTCTCTCTCTCTCCTCATTTCTCTCCCTCCCCAATGTGTAGCCCACACTCCCACGTTTCTCACTCTCTTCCTCACTTTTTTTTCTCATTTTCTCTCTTTTCTCTTCCTTTTCTCCATGGTTCTTCCCCTTGGATGCCCCCCTTGACCAACTTGACCACTCTCATCCGCCATCTTGGCCGCCTTGCTACTGTTTTGGAGCCGCCGTGCCATTGTGGTGCCGCCGTCTGAGGCCGCCCAAGCCACACCTCTCTCTCTCTCCCTTGCGGTTCTCACCTCCGTCGGAAATTGCCTCCGCCGAGACCTATTTTTGCCGAGCACCCCCTCGAGGTTTTGGACATAGCCGTGCGTAGCCCTCCCCGCCACCATTGCGCTCATGACGTCGAAATCATTGACGGGTGAGTTTATGTCCCAATCCATTGATTAGTGCCTAAACTTGATTAAGGTTGGTTTAGTTAGAGTTAATCTTAGTTAGGGGGATTAATAAAGGTGTATTAGAGTTAAGATATGTGGTTAGTTAGATGACTATGATTAACTTGGATTAATTTTGGTTACTGCTCACTAATTGGGGTTTAGTTGGTTGATTCAAGATTAGGGGATTAATATTGATTAGTCTTAGTTTATTAAAATGAATTGATTTATTTTAATAAATTATTGTTTTATGGAATTCGGAATTTATTTTATTATTTATTAAATTCTGGAATTTCACTGTTCATAATGTATTGTTCATGCTGTACTATTTATGTGCACTATTCACATGGTACTGTTCACGCGCATTGTTCACGTGGTACTGTTCATGCAGAAGCAAAATTTTGCTTAAATGAATATATTTTGATCATATAATGTGCATTGCTAGTTGTTGAATGCATGGACATTTGTATGGATTGCGTGGGTTTATAAAAAGGGGGAAAACTGAGGTGTCAGGTGTATGTTTTTGTCTCATGTGGTCTTGAAATTGAAAGGGGACATGCTTTGTTTGTGGGACATGGAATTGAATGATTTCTTGAGATGAAATTGTGACTGCATGTGTTTAATTGACTTTTTTTGCAAGCATGTATCATGTATGCATTGGCTAATGTTCAAAAATAAAAATGAGCTGTGATGATATGCTTGCGTGATCACTAAATTGAATCCGTCATCTCAGCAGGAGTTCGGGGGATGATAGTCTGACTTATTGGAAATCCTAGCAGGAGTCCGGATGTGGAGTCTCGGTAGAGGCCAAGCTTATACTTCTTCAAGAATACCGTCTTGGGAGAGAGCCCTTGATGTAGTCATGCCTCATGGGGGAGGGCGATGCCTAGTTATGCCAATAGACACTGGCGGGAGTTCGGTTGTGACTTTGGGGGGCATTAATGATTGGAACACGTGTGAATGCAGGAGTGCATGTTAAGCATATTGTGACATGTTATGATTATGCATGTGTTATTTGCATTGAACATGGCATGTGTGAGGTTATATCATGTAGGGTATGGCAATGTCAATGTAAGATTGCTTGCGAATCGACTCGCCTGTGATTGATCACTGAGATTATTAAAATGCTAGATGCATTGTTTATGGCATGCATGAGAATTTATACTATGCAGGGTATGGCATGACCGGGTAAGGATGCCTACGAGTCGATTGATTACTGATTGTTTCTTATAGGGTTTATTGGATAGATCACGTGGTTAGTTAAGTCAAAGCGAGGGTCTCTTTGCAATTGATTTGCCATCATCATGAGGATTTGCCTATTAGGAACCCTAAGGCAAGTTGATGTTCTAATCGGGGTTTAGGGCAATAACTCACTGAGATTATATTTCACTTGTCATTGTTAACCGTTTTTCAGGTCCGTAGTTATGGCATCTATATTACCATGGTTTGAGAAGTGTTGGAGCATGTTGTGGAGGGCAACAAGTTGGTGTGTCTGATGGTTGAAGGAAGTAGATTAACCTTGTTTAGTATTTTGATGACTATAGAGGAAGTCGCCCGATTGAGGGGCTTGGGTTAATTAGTACAAGAATAAAAATGACATTGCTGCTATAATTTGTAATCTTTCTACTATCCCTGCTGTTTATTGATTAGGTGTTATTGATTTACTTCCGCATGCGTTTAATTGCAAGATAAAAAGAATGGTCGGTGACGAGTCCTAGGACATCGCATTCATTTGACCAAAGTGAATAGGTTGTCGCGTGCATGAGATTTGTGGCATGACAAAAGCAATCAAAACATTTTGATTTTTTTTATAAATAAGGTCAAATTCAATATGATTAATGGTTGTTATTGATCTAGTCCTATTGACCAAGACCCAAAATAGACTTTACTTTTCAACCCAGCCTAACCCTTCAAAGCGATCGAGTGATCTCAAATTTTGCGACAATTCTTCTATCTCACAATAGTCCAGGTATTTACTTAAGGAAATTGTCATATCAAACTATCTATTGATAAAAAATTTTATTCAAATAACCTTATGGAAATCATGAAATACAATAAGGAAATTGTCTAATAAAATACAATAGTTCATGTTTGTTAATCTAGTTTTATACATATTAATTGCCCAAAATATTGATTCTTTTCCTATTCATTTGATTGGTGGAGGGAAACCACGTATGCATAAAAAGCATATGAACTCATATTTCAACACCCACCATTACATTTAGGTATGGTTAAGAATGACGCATGAAATTTGATGAATATGGTGGATGCATTCACTAAATTAACTTCATAAAAGTTGTTGCTTGTACCATGTTGGAAAGTCTAACCCAAAAATTTAATTTGATAATTTAACATAATGCTGAACTAATGCCCAAACATTTTGATTTTTGTATCATAAATCGTGCACAGCACGAGGTTTACACAGAGTGAAACCACTAAAGCAAGAGGTTCCAAAATCAGATTCGGGTGGTGCTCCTCACTCTCTAGCCAACGTAGCCTCGCCAACACCTTCATTCAATAAAAAGAATCATAGAAGTTTCTCTACCTGGTATTTAATTTTAGCAAAGAGAGCATAATTTGAAAAATGCTAGATTTTGATTTCAATCGCGCCAAACTGGACGCTATGACACTGTTGCTCACAACTTGTTGACAGGATGTATTCCACATTAGTGAAGTCTACACTGCTCTTAAGTTTGCAGATCACTTCGCTGAATGCCAAGTTCTGTTATCAAGCCTCTCCTTTGTGGGCCTTGCCTACTGCCTGAGAAGTGCTAACTCGATAGCCGACTGGGCCTTGCCTACATCCCCACCTTAGGCCCTTTGTACTTTGCCATGTATTGACGCCCCAGTCTTGGGTTCCGTAGGCTTATTTTGGACAAAAAAAAGTGTACAAAACTTGGGAGAGGACAATGAGCATACACCTGATGTATGTAAAATTTTTTCCCCATCGTCTAGGGTCCAGTGACCTCGTTTAATCATCCAGAAGTGGCTTTATTTCCGTATTCTTCAATGAAATTTAATTGTCTTGCATTTTACTGATTTTTAAGAAAATGAAGCAATCTATTGCCACTTGTATTGATGACCACATTCTTGTCACCGGATGTATAGGAGTATTGATTAGGTCAATAATAAAACATCGAGATAACATAATACCATGTGAACATGCATCTATTATGAAATGATGATTAGTATTGTATTGTATATAATGTGGATGGGAGTGGGGCAATACCTTGGTAGTTCTGTCCATTTATAATCATTTTCACTGGATTGACAAAATAGAATAACACTTAGCGAAATTTTTTTGCCCAACGCATGACAACACGTGCATATAGAGTTTTGGTGCCCCCCTCCTCCCACCCCTACCTATGATTTGCCAAGAATGTCCTAAATATGTTGTACTAATTCAAATTTAGTTCTAAACATATTATATTTGTGCAAATTCAGTACTAAGCCTTTCAATTAAGCCAATTGAGTTCTAAACCTTTTGTTGATTTGCCAATATAGGTTATTCAGCTGATCTTGATCAGAATTTGCTACTGTGGATTTTAGCCCTCCTACTTGGTACAACCAACATAAGACGGTTGACACTAACATGAATAATTTTTATAATAATCTTTTCTTTATTTTCCCTTTTCTTTTTGTGATTGGCCACCAAACACAGGTGATCGCCAATGAGGCCCAACAAGGGTTGGTTTGGCTAGATCTAGTGAGGGGACCCTCGCCAACAAGCCCATGCAAGGCCTGGCAAGCAAGCTAAGGTGGTCTCATCGGGCCTCACCCTTGTCAGATCTAGTGATGGAGAACCTCGTTATATATGATGGTTGATATCCATATCAGTAATTTCTAGTTAAAATTGACTAGACGTATTATATTGGTAAATCGTCAAAAGATTTTGGACTAAATTGACTAAATTATATAACTTACGACTGAATTGATACAAGTGCAACGGGTGTAGGGCCTTTTTAGTAATTTTCCTTACGCATCCATTATGAAACAATGGTTAGTATCGTAGATAATGCGGCTGGTAGCGGGACAATTTCATGGCGGTTCAGTCCATGTATAATCATTTTCATTTGACCGACAAAATAGAATAACCCTTTAGCAAATTTCTTTTTGGCTATCACATCACAACATGTGCATGCGGAGTTTTGACTTCCCCATATTTTGATTGGGATCCCGTAATATTGGGTAGGGGTGTCAAAAACCGAACCGAAAACCGAACCGAAATATAAAATCGAACCGAACCGAACCGAAATTTCGTATATTTTCGGTTTGGTTCGGTTGCCAACCGTTAACTTTTTCGGTTCGGTTCGGTTTTCGGTTCGGTTCGGTTAACCGAACCGAATTGGAATTTTTAATAAAACTTTAATAATCTCTTTTCTTTATCATATATTCTTTACTTAAATTCCAATAAACAAAGTAAAAATAAGAAAACCAAAAAACCGTCCCGTCCCGAACCGAACCGAACCGCATTTTCGGTTCGGTTCGTATTCGGTTCGGGATGGTTTCGGTTCGGTTCGGGACAGTCTCTTATCGGTTTGGTTCGGCTTGGTTTTTCCAAAAAATCGAACCAAACCGAACCGTTTACACCCCTAATATTGGGAAAAGGTGTGCATACACCTCCCCCGTTAAACGGATTAAATTTATTTCCCAAATGACGCTCAAGCTACTTTAGCTTTATTTTACTTTGAAAAAAAATGTTGTCTTGACACACGTAACGCCTACATTCTTTTGGCTCGACGTATGAACTTAGTGCAACTACTACGTGTGCTGTCTGGTTGCTCAAAAGGACCTCCCTTCTGATTGATCTGTCGCAGCCCAATCCTTTTGGAAAGAGCCTTGCACTTGGCTTATAAATGTTCAGTCGGTCGGCAGTATTTTGATTATATGTCGACACATTCATCTCTTTTATTCGTCACTTTCCGAAAACGTCAAACCAGAAATGAGCCACCTGGAGCTTCTTTCATCATGGAAGATGAGTGCATTTTCCAACGTATTCAGTATTATCCTTGTCAGGGATATTGTTTTCTTTGAAAGTGTAAAAGTGGTCACTGAATCTAAGTAGAGAAAGAGCAAATCCCACTATATATCCAATGCATCTATGCAATGCTCTCCCTCACATACAATTTGATATGATACTAGAAATGATTGAGTTAACTTGCTGAAATATTGTCTCATATCACTTGACTAATGGACTTGATTAGGCTTTATTTTTGTAGTTTCTTTCCACTTAATAATTTATGTATTTTGGTTGGACTTGTTGATGTGGTCAAGCCTTGAAGTCCTTCATGCCCCAAGTTTGTATTATGCATGCGTGGCTCTAAGTTCCTCGATTCAAATGCTTTCTTCCATGCTAGTTGGTTTCAGTGTCAATTTACAAATAAGGAGATGTTGCAGTACTAATTTGTCATCACCTGAACACTGGGTTTGACCAGGCTTTATTTACATGTAGTGTCTAACAGATGTAAATGGATTTTAGCTCATGATCAATGCTTTAATATGATGTCAGAAAATCATATTTCATTGAAACTTAAACCTATGCAGACAAATTTGTTTCTTCATAATCTAGGGCACAACCATAGAGGTCTCAACTATCTTGAAGGCTTACTAACTACTTTACAAGTCTGGTGAATCAGTTTGGTTTTTAAACCTTTGATTCAGACACAAAGCACTCTAAAAACTTAGTAATCTAATTAAGTTCAGACCTTTGACCTCTTCAAGTGGTGGGGAAGAGGAGATGGACAAGGACAAAATTTGGCAGTTGTTTGGATGAAATTGTTGTTGTAGTTGGTTCATCTATCTTACCAAAATATTTTTCATCGTGGCGAATGCTCCACAATGATAGAACTTCGTCACAATAGGCAATTAAGACGAAGAAACTGGGCTAACGCTACAAAATTTCATCATGATAGCCTAGGTTTTTTTTTTTTCCCCCCTTTTTGATAGCGATTGCAATTCGTTTATTCAATATTAAAAATGGGGGATGGCGTGGGTACCTCAGATCCAACCACGCTGCCGTTGTCATGTCTATCACTTGATTGGCCCTAGTATCATTAAGCATGCTTAACTATGGAGCAAATCATATATACACCATACATATGTACCTTTTCATTTTTCTTTCTTGAAATAAAATCAAGGGATAAATTACAGTCAAAATTCTTAAAATTCATAACAAAAATACAATCAAGTCCTAAATATTTCCAATTTATGTAATCAAGTTTCCAAACTTACCCAAAAAGTACAATCAAGTACGTTTGTTAAATCCATTCAATTTGAGTGATTGAAGAAACTACTGTGAGTTTTTTGAAATATTTTGAATAGACATATTGTTGATCGACAACATCCATATGAAGGAAAATAACCTAAGCTAGAAAGATAAAGAAGGGATAAAATATAGCATCCATAAATTAATTGGAATGAAGTGGTGGTCTTCGTGGGGAGTAGGCGACAACCTACAAGCCCTTGCCTAGATCTCGCCTAGACCTGGCTGAGGATTTGCAAGCCCTTATGCAGTAGTATGATCACCACTCCACAAGGATTGGTCGACCCTTGCATTGAGGTGGTGAGGGTTTGGACACAAGGCTTGACCTACACTTGTGTGGTGGTGGCAAGTGGTGGTGCCACCATGATGCAAGGGGGGGTTCGCCCTTGCTAGTGGCTAGCAAAGGTTGCTATCTTGCCGATCCTTTTGCTAACGTGGCACCTCTTGATATCAAATCATTGTTAATGTGTAGGGTTAATCGATTTTGAGGTGGGTTGGTTTCTACCTTGGAATTAGGAATTAGATCAAACAAGGTTGGCAAGAGCCAGTCATATTGATTTGCCAAAAGAAATCACTGTTAAGTTGAGTTCTCCAATTAAGAAATTGGAATCAAGCAAGAGCCATTCATATTAATTTGCCAAAAGAAATTCATACAATAGTCAAGCACATTAAAAAACTAGACAGTGCTTCCGCAAGTTACGTAGGAATCAACTAATATAGGTGTAACCCTCCCGGTTTTGTAGAAGTTGAACAACATGCAGCAGTAAAAGGCCACCAGCACTATGAATCATACATAAAAATCGAAGTACAATGCAAACTAGGAAAAAAAAGAAAAACAGAACCGGGTAGGTTCCATCAGTTCTATCCGTTGGTCCGGCTTCACACAAGGAATCGGAACCAGATAGGTTATTGTTGGTTCCGATTTTGTGGAATCGGGAACTGGAATGGTTCCTGCTAGAACCACCCAAAACGGCCTATTTGGTCCAATTTCCAGATTGACCCAGAACCGGTGCTCACCCCTATTCATGCAGTCTCAAAAAATGTTGACAAATGCCTCTTCAGCATGCTTTGTCATTCAAATTGAACAGTGCTAACAGAGCTACTTGACTCCACTTTTCGGCCAAGTTTTAGTACATAATTGCGTAAATTGAAAATGGTAGAACTAAATTTCCTTTTCTTTGCATGTTTTAGGATTTTGATGGCATTTATCCACAAATGCCACTTTTTGGAGGAAATCTGCAAATAGGTGTTCTTCCGAATCCCCTTTTCATCCAATATTTTGCCGTTTCGGAAGTGTCTTTAAAGTATGAGCGACACTAAAGGACGTACGGACAAACATAGTTTTCTTACCCATTCATGTCAAGGCTTCATGCTTAGTGGATGCTAGATCAACAACCAATGATACTTCATATCCAGGCTTCATGCTTAGTAGGTTAACGCATGTAGGGTATAATTGCAGAAGATAATGCGTTGACAGTTATGTATTAAAAAGGACCTTTAGCATGGCGACGTTGCCATCCGGTGGACTTCAAATCTACATCATGTGGTCCTGGTTTTATATTCGGAAAATGACACCTTTAAACATAAATACTTGCGCAGGTTCATATTTGATAACACCATAGCTACAAGTCCGCTTATGATAAACATATTACATGCGGTACTCCTTGCCATTTCCACATACTCCAAGAACAACTCAACGTGAAAACCCTACTATATAATCACATTGGAAAATGACATGGTAAAATTAAGAGAGACTGAAGAAACAACAGCATTATTTTATGCCTCCTAGGACGCTGTTCGCATATAGAAGAAGGGGGTCATCCATCGTCTTGCTCGATTGATCCACTGCTTATTGCTTCAATGATGTTGTGGATCAGGACCTCTGGGACTCACCTTCATAAACTCGTGATAGCTTCCTTCCATGTTATCTCCCTTTCCATAGTCTTCACTTAATGCTCGAACCATCATACTAAGTGTCTTCCCTCGGTTCACAGCGTGGAGAACTCGTGCATGGGAGCTCGGAAGCGGAAGCAATATCAACATTAGGCACAAACAAATCTTGAACATGCCTGTCGCCATTTTATTTCCTTTGAAGATAGCAAAAAAGGTCTTGGGGTTGATGGAGAATAAGAGTTGGGACATCCTATTTATAGTACTTAAGGATGGTTACCTTTTCATTTTTCTAATGGTCAAAGTAGATACGTAAAAGGTGCTGGATGATTAGTTTAGTCACTTATTGTCCATTTTGTTCTTGGAACTAAAAAATTTGAATTGGACATTGCTTTGTTTGTATATTTCCCACCATGCTGAAGATACATCGTCGTGTATCGTCCAATATTGTACAAAACAGCACAAGATTTCTTACTATATATGGCGGAGAAGATTTGTTGCTCAAACTCTCTTCTATTGGGTAAATAACTGTTAGCTGTTCACACAAAAAAAACCAAACTCTTTTAAATCGATAAATAGTGGATTTGGTTGGTTAATTGAGTTTGATTGATGTGATCGGCATAATTATTGATAATTACATGATGCTATTATCGACGGTTACAAAACCAATCTTATTGATGACCATAATATGTGGCTCTTGACAGCCACAAAATACAACTATCAATGGGCGTTGGAGTGCAATTGATCGAGGAAGACAGCTCAATGAAAGTGCCTCAAGCCATTAGACGATCAACATGACATGAATATTGATATCTATGAAGAAGAATCATCAATGACTATATGGAATCGACATCGACAAATAGCTGAGAAGGGTTCAACGAGGCTCATAGACGAAACTCACAGGACTTAGCTGTCCTAAAATTTGGCTAAGTGTTGGAAGCATGGGAAGACATGAGGACAAGAATATCGATAGGAGGAAAGGATATCGAGTGACGGTTGAGTAGCCTAGAGGTCATGGAAGCTGTAAAGAAGCTTTATGTTTAATTGAATTATCTAATAAGCCTGCAGAAGCGCAAAATTTGGACAAGTTTGAAGTTCCTCTAAAGTGGCCGAAATATACACGTGCCTAGCAAACGTGGTATCTTAAATTAGGAAATCTTAATTTATTGAAGCAAACTTGGGGGTTAACTAAGCTTTATATTGTCAAATTTTGATTATAGGGAAATAAGAACGAGGATATACTCTAATTTCCTAGTAAGAAAGATCACATAACCTAAAATAGGAAATAAAGACCTACTCAATTCTTGCAAGACAATCCAAAGCTTAACCCTATATAAACCCATTAGAGATGGTTCACAATTAGAGGTTGACAATACACAATAGAAAAGAAAGGTGACACAAGAGAGTACAAAAATAATCATAGGCAAACCTTACCAAAAAAATAAATAAATAATCATAGGCAAAAGTACAGCCCAAATGCCAAAACTTGGCACGATGGGACATTTAAATGCCAAAAGTTACAAAATGTATACTTAAGTTCCAAAACTGGAAAAAAAGAGAGGATCAATTAAGTGCCAACGGTGAGAAAATCCAGCCAAAATATTGATGTGGCAATTTTTTGGCGAGTTGGGGTTGAAACAGTGTCATTTTGGGTGTTGATATGGCCAAATAAGTCTAAAACGATATTGTTTTGAGTGCTGATGTGGCTAGATCAGCCTAAAACGATGCTGTTTTGGCCAAAATTTATTTTTTAATATAAATATTAATTAAATAATATTAAAAGCGAAATTAAAAAAAAAGAGGAGGCAGCAGCGTCCCCCACTTGTAACCACTGCCCCATCGCCAGTTTGGGGGGGGGTTAGCAGTGATGAACGGCGAGGGTTGTCGATGCCTAAGCGTGGGTCGATGAGGGCCGGATGGCCCTTGCTGTCCGTCGCCGCTGCCCCTTCGGCCCACCGGCGATGGGGGCGGCGGCCATAGGCGGGGCTACTAAGTTTTTTTTTTTTTTTTTTAATTTTACTTTCAATATTATTTAATTAAAATTAAAATTTTGGCAAAAACGATGCCGTTTTGGGTTTGTTTGGCCATGTTAGCACCCAAAACGATGTTGTTTTGACCCCAACTCGTCGAAAAAGTGCCATGTTAGCATTTTGGCTGGATTTTCTCGCCGTTGGATCCTTTTTCTCCGATTTTGGCACTTAAGTGTATATTTTGTGACTTTTGGCACTTAAATGTCCCCCTATGTCAAGTTTTGGCACTCTAGAGGTCCATACCTCAATAATCATAGGCACATGAGCTCTCTCTCCCTGTGGCCCCAAAGAAAAATTCCAATGCATAGTTTCACGAAATCAACAAACATGCATTCGTTAACGGTTGGATCGCGCTCAAATTTTGTGGAGAATATGTTAAGTCATTATTCTTGAGTTTTTCCAGTGAGATGAGGAAACAATATTTTAAACTGTCTTTGAAGGAGAAAATCAGAGTGTTAGAGTCCTATTCGTAGTCACATGTAAATGATGAGTAGGCATTTGTTCTAAATCGAAATGCATTAAAATTTTGAGGAGAGCTGTACGCTACCTATTTTCTCAACTCCACCAAAGGAATCGAGCATCAAAGATCTAGAGATCCCTTGTGATGTCCACAGTCTTTGATGTTACTGTTCGGCGCCTCTTGCCATGCGGTGGTGAGTCTCGTTGTCCCGGCGTGATTACTTGCTGCTGCTTGACGACTTCGCCCTTGCTGGACTCCCTGCCACTGCCCATCCATTATCGCCGTTGCCCTTCTTGGCCTCGTCGGTTGCTGCCGTGGATACCCCTTAGTCGGTTGCCATTTGAAGTTGGGTTCTCAATTTAGGTAATTTCCCTAAAACGATTATAAATTTCAATATTCAATTGCTTAAATTGTGAGTATTAAGATTCTAACTTGGTTTGCTGAAGATTTTAGGCATATCATAAATAGGAAATTTCCTCTTTCCTAGTAGTGCATATGATTGGGTTTTCGATCTTTAAGACCTAAGATCAGATACCTTTATATCCCACATTGGATATGGTGAATACTTAATCACGTGGGCTTCAATATTGCATGTCATTGGTTTAGGAAACATTTCTATTATAAAAAATACAAAAAAAATTACATTCAGGTTTAGATTACTGCCATTAAGTTTCCTAACTTAAAATTGCATATCTTAGGAAGTATGTAGTGATTAGGAAATTACCTAATTTAAATTAGGAAATATTCTAATATAAATTAGGCTATTATGTACTTTAAGTAGTTTTTCCTAATTTAAATAAGGTTATTACACACTTATGTAGTTTCCTAATTTAACTTTCATAGAAATCTCAAGGATATCTCATCCCATGCATTGCTTATAGTTTAATTTTTCATAAACATAAAACACCGAAATAAAGAATTAGCCTTGCATCAATAGATCACTATTCTTTTTAATAAAAATTAATTAGGTCACAATAGGTGTCCTAGAGTTATTTATTTATTTATTAAAAAGAAAACACCTAAATAATTAATCACGCATAATTGAATTAATAGGATTAATCTATAATTGGTAATATTCCATGTCGATAGAATTGCATGTAGGTTGCATTCAATTTTAATTAACATAGGATTTGTGTCATTTAGGATTTCATGTTAGTTCATCATTGCATGTTAATTTAGAACTCATATAGACATTAACATTCAAATTAAATCATATTCATTTTAAACTAGAAAAACCTGAAAAGACTTGATTGGCAACGCCAATCATATTTCGAAATCATATCTAAGTCATGAATACAACGGTATTCATAAAATCTCAAGTTTCATAGAAATAAAACAATCTCCCACATTTTACTTGAGTTTGTAATCGATTCATAATAGATTACTGTGACTACAAGTTTGGTTTGTCTATTTGATTGATTAAATTAAGACCCCAAAGTTGCGACTAGTATGAGAATTGGGAGAGTTTGTGCTAAATAATTGCTTTGTAATCCATTAGCTTTCCCTTGGTGGTTCATCTTTGGGAAGGTTGCGACATTATTGTACTTAGAGTAATAACTACTAGTAGATGGTTGTAATTAGTGGTTTATATATATATGGTGGCGTGTAATCACGAGGAGGATCATAAAACACGTACTTCCAATGTACTATCATTATTGTCTCTTTAGGTGGCACCATTTATAGACTTTTATCTTTAAATTTGCTATCAATCTTTGTTGCAACATTGAGGGAGTTCCTATCCAAAATCACCATTTAACGCATTTGATAAAAAAACTAAAAATTAACTTTTTAGTGAATGATTTTTCACTATTTGGGTCAACACTTATTTTTGGGGAAACATCCTTTTTGTCATGCTTAGAGGGACAAATGTGGTTCAATTTGAGGAATTATAATGGCAGATACAAGGAATCAAGAAGATTCTTACAATACCGCTGGTAACAACCATTCACTGTATAATGGTAATGATAAGTTTGTGTGTTCCGAATTGTTGGTCGCTTAAGCAGTGGTCAAGTAGAATCAAGCTAGGAATCTGATTTTTCAAGGCATCTAACTTAGGAATTGATGAGGGAAATGGCACCGAACTCGACCATGATGGCCACCACGAGGACGCTCTTCAAGGAGTAACAAAACCACATAGCCAACCGCATGGTAAGGCACATTACCGATGTGATTAGGCTGATGGTTGTTAATGCAATTAATAATGTCATTTCTAGACTATGGTCATCTAACCCACCATTTCTAGTTCAAGGAAATCTAGCAATTCCCAAGTATGTCCGTTTAACTTTTGCTCAATTTAAAAATGTTACTAATTTAGGCTTAATAATATTATTTCCTATGAGAATTTTGCAAAGGCTTAAACATTTAGCTAGGGTCAACATATTACGAATAGAATAGACCATTAATAAGTGATTTCATGAGATGGATCGATGGAATAGATTATTGATACATGGTATGAATTTAGTCAATGGAATAAACTATTGATACGTGAATTGATGAGATTGATTAATGGACTGGATCATTGATATTTTCTTTGATAATACCAATGAAATGAATATTTCTGATATGTATAAAACTTTCATGGAAATATAAAACTTGTTTTTGATCTCATACATATGCTATATTGTGGATTTTAATTAAATGAATTTTAGTATGGTTTCGCAAATATGCATAGTCAATGCTTGATTTGCTTAGGAGTGAAATACACTGCATGTTGAGTTGTGGTTGCTCACCTATTCATTACAATCTTTTAAGGGTCTTTAGGTAGTGACAATCAGGATGAGAGTGTTATTGGTGAAGACCTTTTGGTAGTTGTGTTTTGGATATGAGTTGAGTTGAGATAGTTGGATATATGTATATTTTGATACCATATTTGCATTTGAGATTGTGTCCTTTGAGTGAAAGGATGGCTATGTCATTCTCCTATTCTTATATGATTTGGAGTTGCGACAATAAAAAGGATAAAGGCATCGCAAGTGTCAGAACTTTTGTATGATACTCATTTTGGTGCCATAACTTTTCAATTAATTATTAGTGCCATAACTTTTGTTTTTGGTAGCATAACTTTTCAATCAATTATTAGTATTGATAAGATCCTTCCATTGGTAGCATCAGATAATGACATAGCCTTAAAGTAAAAGGAAAGATTCAAATGAGGAAAGGCTCATGGTGGATATCTAGGCACCTAAAGACAAGGAAGGGCGGAGATTGGTCCTTGGGTGCAAAGGCTGAAGGGAGGTTGGCTGCAAGACCCACCTAGGTTAAAATATTGTGGTTAATGGTATGAGGGATTCAATATAATATAGTGAATGGTTCTATCCCCTAAAAATGGGTGCTAATAATTGAAAAGTCATGGTATAAAAAACAAAAGTTTGGCATTTGTGGTATCCTTTTTCCAAGATAATGCTCCCACTAAGTACATGAATCATTTTCGTGATTGGGAGCATTCACATTGTCCATATAATTTAATTGATATGAAATAAAACATTGATTCATTTCACCCTTACAAAGAAATTCATTTCTAAATGTGGGATCCCTTAATTTTATCTTGCATAATTTCACATCAATGTGTTCACCTATGAAGAGTATTCATCCAAAGGTTCAAAATACCTTATAAAAGCACATTTTTTTCCCTGCAAATCTAATTTTTCATATTTACGCAAGGAATGGCAAGCATACGTTGCCGACCCTGAAGGTCACAATTGATTTAGTTGAGATGTTCTTCCTGTCCACAAAATCACAAGGAGATTTATTTACCAATTTTGAGGGCACTCGGTTAAATTGTTAATGACACAAGATACGATGAACAATGTATCTCTCCAAAAAGAAAACTGACAAGTTCGCTTGAGTTCCAAGGAAAAAAGAAAAAAGTTGGCTTGAGCCACCTGCTGTTTCACTAGAAATATGGTATTTAACCCGAGCAATGATAATCTCTCGCCAAGAGTTGATTTTTGTGTGTGTGTGATAAGGTAAGTATTATAGACTTTCAACTAGGATAACTGTACAAGAAGGTGAATCACGGCACCAACAGGCACTCAACTGGACAACATGTTACTAGAGTGGAAGGGTACCACATTCACCAATACAAACAAAGACAAGCTAGGATAAGCAACAAGAAGGACCCAAACAGTCCTAAGCTAGGCCAAGTGCAGCTCCACAACAAAAATACATGAGTCAATCCCCTAACTACGCTGCATCCTCCTATTCTTGGAGTTAACCAAGAGTTGATTTTTGATTTCGACCTAAAATAAGAAGAAGTTGATTTTTTGATATTTTGTTAAATTAAAGTTAGAGAAGTTACAATGAGGATAAAATAGTCTTTTTCTTTTTTACTTGAAACAAAATTTTTTATTGACACGCGTACTACGCACCTTTTTCTATTTTTGGCTCGACACATGCACTTGTGCAATTACTACGTGTGCTGTCTGTCTGGTCGCTCAAATGGACACTTGCTGATCTACCGAAGCCCAATGCTTTTGGAAAGAGCTTTATTTTTTGGCTTATAAATGTTCAATCAGTAGTATTTTGATTACATGCCGACCCATTCATCTCTTTTATCAGTCACTTTGTGCTTTTTCCATCATCAAACCAGAAATGAGCGATCCAAAGCTTCTTAAGTTTGGTCACCATGGAAGATTGGTGCTAACAAAAAAGATTTTGGATTAGATGTTGCCGGTAAAAGGGTTGTAAATGACGCAGTTCATTTAATTCAACAGGCCAACTAGATAGCAATTAAAAAAATTTAACCGAGTTAAATAAGAACGCAGATTAGCCACCTTTTCCAACGTATTTAATACTTTCCTTGTCGGAGATACCGTTTTCTTTGAAAGTGTAAAGTTGTCACTGAATCCGGGTGGAGAAAAAGCAAATCCCACGGTATCTTCAATGTCCCTATGTATCCTCTCCCTCATGTATAATTTAATATGATACTTGGGACGATTGAGTTAAATTGCTGAAATATTATCTCACATTACTTGGCTAGTGGATTTGATTAGGCTTTGTTCTTATGATTTCTCTCCACCTAATGACTTAATAACTTATGTATTTGGGTTAGACTTGTTAATGTGGTGTTAGAATCAAGCCTTGGAGTCCATGCCCCAAGTTTATATCCTGCATGTGCAACTCTACGTTTTTCGATTCACATGCCTTCTTCCATGCTAGGCAGTTTCAATGTCAATTTGCAAATAAGGAGATGTTGCAGTACTAATCCGTCATCACTTGAACACTGGATTTGACTAAGCTTTATTTACATATGGTCCCTAATAGATGTAAGGATTTAAGTTCATGATGAATACTTTAATACAATGTTAGAAAACCATATGTCATTAAAGCTTAAACCTATGTGAACAAGTTTTGTTTTTTCCATAATCCAAGGCACAACCATAGAGGTCTTGACTATCTTGAAGGCTTACTAAAATACTTTACAAGTCTCATGAATTGGTTAGATTTAAACCTTTGATTTTTACACAAAGCACTCTAACAAATCCTATAATCTGATTAAGTTTAGACATTTGACCTATTCAAGTGGTCTCGATCCCATCAGCCATGCCGACCATTATTGGGGGAGGGCAGAATGACAAGGACAAAATTTTGCAGTTGTTTGGATGAAATTATTGTTGTAGCTGGTTCATCTATTGTATCAAAATACTTTTCATTGCAATAAATATATCACGATGATAAAACTTGCTCGCGATAGGCAATTAAGGTGAAGAAAGTAGGCCTAAGCTACAAAATTACCATGATAGGCTAGGTTCTATTTTATTTATTTTATTTTTATGGTGATTGCAATATGTTTATTCACTATTAAAAATGGGAAATAGTGTGGGTACCTCATATCCAACGAAGCCGCCATTGTCATGTCTATCACTTCAGCGTAAAAGAACAATCAAGTACCTTCCTTTAAATTCGTTCAATTTGAGTGACTAAAAAAATTAATGTGAGTTTTTACAAATATCTTAATAGATGTAGTGCTGATTGACAATGTCCATATCAAGGAAAATGACCAAAGATAGAAAGATAAAGAAGGAAAAAAAGGAAAAGATATAGCACCCATTAATTAATTGGAATGAAGTAGCGGCCCTTGTGAGAAGTAGGTGAGGACCTACAACACTTGCCTAGATCTCGGCTAGACCTGGGGAGGATTTGCAAGCCCTTATGCAATGGTTTGGCCACCACTCCACGAGGGTTGGTCAACCCTTGCATTGAGGTGGCAAGGGTTGGAGTTGAGGCTTGACCTATTGTATGGTGGCGGCAAGTGGTGCCAGCAACACCATGCATGGGTGATTGGTCCTTGTCAATGGCTAGCAAAGGTTGTTGCCTCGCCAATCCTTGTGATGCTTAGGCAAGGGTCAACATCTACTAGTGAAGGTTGAGTAGTGAGGGCAATGTTCTAGTTTCACTTTTTTTCTTTTAATCTTTTGGGACTATTGCTCAGGGTGATTGATTCTTGGGTGGGTCGGTTTTAGTCTTGGAACTTGAAATCGGACAAAACAAGGTTGATTCCCCATTTGTAGCACCGGAAATCGACCTGTTGACCTTGGGATCGGCAAATTTTTTTTCTTTTAAGGTTTCTTCTACTCAAAAGAACTATTTTGACGATTTAAGCATCATCTATCCTTGCAGTGAAGATAAAGTTGCATAGGGAACTCATGCGGATCATTGATCTAAATGGTTCAAGCGTGAAGATCCTCATTGACAAAGATAAAACAATGTCTACCTGAATTGGAAAGGCACTGGTGACACATACAATTAAGAAATTGGAATCAAGCAAGAGCCAGTAACATTATTTTGCCAAAAGAAATCCAGACAATACTCAAGCACATAAAAAACTAGCCAGTCCTTCTGCAAGTTACGTAGGAATCAACTTATACAGGTGTACACCTCCCACCTTTGCAGGAATTGAACAACTTGCAGCACTGAAAGTCCACCAGCGCCAAAAATCGTACATAGCAAATGAAGTACAATGCAAACTAAAAATGAAAAACAGAACTGAGTAGGTTCCATTGGTCCGATTCGTCGGCAAAATTTGGTTGCTGATGAAGATATATAAGTAGTAATATATCCTTGATGCGTTGATGCGTGATGATGATCACTGTCCTTAAAGTATATTTGCTTCCACTATTGTTGCTGTCGAGTTTAGAACAAATATACCTTTAGAATATATACCAAAGCTGTAGAGAAATGAGTTATGCAATTATTCAATTTCTCTCTTAGAATTTCATCTTGAATGTATTAAAGTTGCATTTATGAAAAGAGAATAAGAGAGAGTTCTGAAGAAAAATTGGTTATGAACAATTGTGATTATAATAAATAACATATGATTGGGTCCTTATATGTAGATAACCAATCAACATATCTCTTGGGAATAGGTATCTTATCCTTAATCATCACCACTCTATATGTCAAGAATAACTTCCTTTCATAACCATCGATAACCTCTTTTTAGGACTAAGATGTAATATTTATATGTGATCCCACATTTTGGGGTATAGTTTTTAAATAAAACTTACCATTAATATTGACCCACATTTTTACTTTTGACGAACAGTTATTCCACGTGCGGTTTTTCCACGCTTCACACCTTTTCGTGACAACCGCCCATTCGAATCGTGCTTGATGGAAGACGGTTTATAAGGATGAACGTTCAACTTTTAAGGGTGATCACAAGTGCTAACACAAACCCTCTCATTCGAAATACACCATCGACGCGAGGGGATTGGGTTAGTAGAGTGCGCCCTAATCGCAATGGATCGCCGCAAAGTTCACGTGGATTTCCAACGAACGCAAACTCGAACAAATTACCGGAGATTAGATTTATTTTTGATCACAAGTTTCCGCATAAAATTCTATTGTGCTTGAATTTTGTTCATCAAGCATGAGTAGAATATCCTGTTCGATAATCTTACATTTGGTATCAGAGCATGTTAGTGCCTCTGCCTTGTTTTTGAAAATTTTTGGGTACATTTTTTGGAATTAAATGAACAGTAAATCGGAATTGGGGTCAAGAGAGAAATTTGTCGTTTCCGGCGAAATTCCGGCGACCCATCGCCCGACTTCGGACCAGTACGGTCGCACCGCCATGGGGTAGAATGCCTGTAAGTTTTCCGGCATATCGGTGACCGCCGGAGGCTAATCGCGCGGCGGAAGTCGCGGTGGCTAAGGATTTGCATAAAGGGAATTTTTGCTTGATTCAGACTTATTTCTTGATCATTTTCGCCGATGTTTGGGTCTATGTAGTCGCACCGATGTGTTGTCCGACACCCACTAATTATTTTGGTCTAAAATCGGCTGCCGGAGGAGACCCATTCGGCGGAATCGCGGCGGAGACGGCGAAAAACCGACCGAAAATCGGTCGACCGCGCAGAGGAAGCAGGCGCGTGGCCCCCACGCGCGGGAACTGCTGGCGCGTGGGCGCCACGCGCGCGCAACTGCCTCCGCGCGTGCGTCTCACGCGCCCGCGCGGTGAAGAAGGCGCGTGAGCGACACGCGCCCTGGCCGCGGACCCACCGAAGTTTACTGTTTTACCCTTTTGTTGATTTTACAGTTTTGCCCCTTCCGGATTGAATTTACGGTTTTGCCCCTTGGCATTTTAATTTACTGTTCTACCCTTGTGATGTTAAATTACCATTCTGCCCTTGATGCATTTTGTGAGTATTTTATGTATGAAATTAAAATGTCTAGTGATCCATATATTTTAATTAATTAGAGAGTAGCCACAAAGATCTTTAATTAGTTGAAATATATATTAAGAGCCTCCGGATCACATTTGGAATTAGACATTGATTGTAATTAATCTTATTAATATGATGAATTTTATCCCACAGGAATTTTCATTATATTAATATGATTAATTAGGTTGAAATATCATATTATTTTTCTTAATTTACCCCACGGGGATTAAGGAAAGGAATATAATATGATAGTTTCTTCATAAAGTTATTATGAATCTATTTAAATTAAAAACTTAGCCCACAGGTAGTTTTTATGTTATGTGATTCATATTTTGTGCCATGTTTTACATTGGTAAAGCATGATTTATGTAAATTTTGCCTCATATTTTGTGACATAAGCATGATTATTTGATGTGCAGTTTTGCAACCTGTGAATTTCTTTGAATTTAAGTGTGATGTTCCCATGCTGAATGGTGAAAACTATAAAGTTTGGAAGGAGTTAATTCTTCTTCAATTGGGGTGCATGGACATTGACTATGCTATAAGGAAAGACGAACCACCTGCTCCTATTGATTCGAGCACTACAGCTGAGAAAGCCCTTTATGAACAATGGGAGCGGTTCAATCGCCTTAGTGTGATGTTCATAAGGGCAAGATTGTCTCCTAGTATCCGTGGTTCGGTTGCTCAGCATAGCAATGCTAAGGCTTTATTGAAAGCCATTGATGCGCAGTTTGAGAGTTCTGAAAAGGCGCATGCTATGACCCTGATTATGAAGTTTTCATCTATGAAGCTCACTAGTGTTAGAGGTGTGCGTGAGCACATCATGAAGATGAGGGATATTGTAGCTCAATTGAAGAACCTTGAGGTTGAGATTTCTGAGTCTTTTCTTGTGTACTACATCCTGAACACTCTTCCACAACAGTATGCACCTTTCAAGATCTCTTATAACACACATAAGAATAAATGGTCAATTAATGAACTTATGACCATGTGTGTTCAAGAGGAAGAAAGGCTGATTATGGAATTGGGAGAAAGTGTTCATTTGGCAACACAAGGAAAGAATAAGGGTCATGGCGAGAATAAGGGAAAAGGTAAAATACCTCCCCAAGCTGACATTAAGAAAGAATCCAAATGTTTCTTCTGTAGAAAGAAGGGGCATATGAAGAAGGATTGCGTCAGATTTAAGGCCTGGCTCGAGAAGAAAGGTAATCCAATCTCTTGTGTTTGTTATGAATCTAATATGGCTGATGTGAGTCGCAACACTTGGTGGATTGATTCTGGTTCTACAATCCATATTTCGAATTCCTTGCGGGGTTTTCAAAACCACAGAAGCCGAGGAAGTGAACAATGCATCTATTCGGGAAACAAGATGCGTTCGCATGTGGAAGCTATTGGGACATGCAGTTTAGTTCTCAATAGTGGCTTTGTTTTGAATTTGGAAAGGACCTTTTATGTACCTAGTTTCTCTAGAAACTTAATTTCAGTTTCAAGACTTGTACCTTTGGGTTACTCTTTTAACTTTTCAGGTTCAAACTTCAGTTTGTTGTTTAAATCTGAAATTGTTGGGAGTGGTACTTTGTCTGATGGTCTTTTTCGAATTAATTTGCAAGACAATGCCTATTATGATGCGATGCATGTTCATGATAATGCTGGTGTGAAACGATGTGTTGTGAATGAAGATTCTTCTATGTTGTGGCATCGGAGATTGGCACATATCTCCATAGAAAGAATTAAGCGATTAGTAAATGATGGAGTACTTAGTACTTTGGATTTTACTGATTTTGACACTTGTGTGGACTGCATAAAGGGAAAGCAGACCAACAAGACAAAGAAAGGTGCCAAGAGGAGTACGACATATTAGAAATCATACATACGGATATTTGTAGTCCTGATATGGACTCATATGGTCAGAAATACTTCATCTCTTTTATTGATGATTACTCACGTTACATGTATCTCTACTTGCTTCATAATAAATATGAAGCATTAGATGCTTTTAAAGTATTTAAAGCGGAAGTAGAGAAACAATGCGATAAGCAAATTAAGATCGTGAGGTCAGATAGAGGTGGAGAATTCTATGGTAGATACACTGAGGATGGACAAGCGCCTGGTCCATTTGCGAAGTTTCTTCAAGAGAATGGGATAGTTGCCCAATACACTATGCCTGGTTCTCCGGACCAAAATGGTGTAGCAGAAAGAAGAAACCGAACATTATTGGACATGGTGCGAAGTATGCTTAGTAGCTCTAAACTTCCTAAATCCTTGTGGACTGAAGCTCTTAAGACGGCAGTGTACATATTGAACCGGGTTCCAACCAAGGTTGTTACAAAGACACCTTTTGAGTTATTCAAGGGTTGGAAGCCGAGTTTGAGACATGTACACGTTTGGGGATGCCCGTCTGAAGTGAGAGTTTATAATCCACAAGAAAAGAAGTTAGACCCAAGGACTATAAGTGGGTATTTCATAAGATATGCTGAAAAGTCCAAGGGATACAGGTTCTATTGTCCATCTCACACTACTAGGATTGTGGAATCAAGAAATGCTAAGTTTCTTGAAAATGACTTGATTAGTGGGAGCGATCATTTGAAGGAACTTGTTCCTGAAAAAGATCATTCAGATAATCAATCTTCCACGTCAAGTATTAAGTTGGTTGTTGTTCATAATGCCCCTATAGTTCAACCGGCTATTGAACAACAAACCATTGAAGTTCCACAACCTGCTGATATTGATCCAGTAGATCTTGTTGTTCAGCAATTACCAGAAACTGTTGAACAACCAGTTGATACAACATTAAGAAGATCTACTAGAATGAGGAAAGCAGCAGTTCCTAGTGATTTTATTGTGTATCTACAAGAATCTGACTATAATATTGGAGCTGAGAATGACCCTGAGACGTTTTCACAAGCCATGAGTAGTGATGAATCTAATTTGTGGTACAATGCCATGAAGGAAGAGATGAGTTCTATGGCATCAAATGAAGTCTGGGATTTAGTTGAGTTGCCTGATGGTGTGAAGGCCATTGGTTGTAAATGGGTCTTCAAAACCAAGAAAGATTCATTAGGCAACATTGAGAGATACAAAGCTAGACTTGTTGCCAAAGGATTCACTCAAAAGGAAGGAATCGACTACACGGAGACATTTTCTCCTGTATCCAAGAAAGATTCTCTTTGTATTATTTTGGCATTGGTCGCCCATTTTGATATGGAATTACATCAAATGGATGTGAAAACGACATTCCTCAATGGGGAACTAGAGGAGGAGGTATACATGAAACAACCTGAAGGATTCCCCTCTAGTAAAGGTGAGCATTTGGTGTGCAAGCTTAAGAAATCTATATATGGCTTGAAACAAGCATCCCGCCAATGGTACTTAAGGTTCCATGATGTGATTTCTTCATTCGGTTTTGTAGAAAATGTCATGGATCAATGTATATACCAGAAGGTTAGTGGGAGCAAAATTTGTTTTCTTGTGCTATATGTGGATGATATTCTACTTGCAACCAATGACAAGGGGTTGCTACATGAGGTGAAACAATTTCTTTCTAAGAGTTTTGACATGAAAGATATGGGTGATGCATCTTATGTCATTGGCATTAAGATCCATAGAGATAGACCTCGAGGAGTTTTAGGACTATCTCAAGAAACCTATATCAATAAGGTCTTAGAGAGATTTCGGATGAAAGATTGTTCACCAAGTATAGCACCAATTGTGAAGGGTGATAGGTTCAATTTGAACCAGTGCCCGAAGAATGATCTAGAAAGGGAACAAATGAAAAACATTCCATATGCTTCTGCTGTCGGAAGCCTGATGTATGCTCAGGTTTGCACTCGACCTGACATTGCTTTTGCTGTTGGAATGTTGGGAAGATATCGAGTAATCCGGGTATGGACCACTTTGGAAAGCTGCAAAGAAAGTGATGAGATACCTTCAAGGTACCAAAGGTCACATGCTTATGTATAGACGGACTGACAACTTGGAAGTAGTTGGTTATTCGGATGCGGACTTTGCTGGTTGCGTTGATTCTCGAAAATCAACATCTGGATACATTTTTATGTTAGCTGGCGGAGCCGTGTCATGGAGAAGTGCGAAGCAGACTTTGACTGCTACTTCCACTATGGAGGCTGAGTTCGTTTCTTGTTTTGAGGCTACCTCGCATGGTGTATGGTTGAAGAGTTTCATTTCAGGGCTTAGAATTGTTGATTCTATTTCTAGGCCATTGAGGATATATTGTGACAATTCAGCTGCGGTTTTTATGGCTAAAAATGCCAAAAGTGGCAGTCGAAGTAAGCATATCGACATAAAGTATTTAGCCATAAGGGAACGTGTTAAGGAGAATAAAGTGGTCATTGAGCACGTTCGCACTGAATTGATGATAGCTGATCCTTTGACTAAAGGCATGCCACTAATGAAGTATAAGGATCATGTAGCTAATATGGGATTAGGTCCCATTATGTAATCTATCGTCATGTGGACGATTTTTGTTGTATGAAACTCTTATTCAGTTGTAATGTTATTCTCAACTTTGGTGTACACATTCAGTTCTTTTGAGAATAACAATTATCCTTGGTTTTGGAATAAACATAAGGTTTATTCATTAAGATGTGTTGTCACATATAGGCTAATATAAAAGGAATAAGATGCATTGTGATACATGGAAGACATTACTCGCTTTAAGAGGAAATGTCGCCATGATTCATGCGTTTTGTTTCTTTCTTCAGCATAAAGTTTTCGTGGATTGGTTGGATAATCCGTTCATAAAAATGTTGGGATCAAGTGGGAGAATGTAATATTTATATGTGATCCCACATTTTGGGGTATAGTTTTTAAATAAAACTTACCATTAATATTGACCCACATTTTTACTTTTGACGAACGGTTATTCCACGTGCGGTTTTTCCACGCTTCACACCTTTTCGTGACAACCGCCCATTCAGTAACTGTCTTGATGGAAGACGGTTTATAAGGATGAACGTTCAACTTTTAAGGGTGATCACAAGGTCTAACACAAACCCTCTCATTCGGAATACACCATCAGTACGCGAGGGGATTGGGTTAGTAGAGTGCGCCCTAATCGCAGTCGGATCGCTGCAAAGTTCACGTGGATTTCCAACGAACGCAAACTCGAACAATGGCTGGAGGTTAGATTTATTTTTGATCATGTTTCCGCATAAAATTCTATTGTGCTTGAATTTTGTTCATCAAGCATGAGTAGAATATCCTGTTCGATAATCTTACATAAGAGTCATCTCTTTTTATAATCAAGAGTCATGTGTTCTCTTAAGCAAGAGATACATCTTTTATGATAACAAACTATGTTAACACGGATTTGCACAGGGAACTAGGAACCGGACCAGTTATTGTTGATTCTAACTTGGTGGAATTAGAAACTGGACTGGTCTCTATTGGAACCACCCAAAATTGGCCGGTTTGGTTTGACTTTCAAATTGATCTAGAACCAGTGCACACCCTTATCGATGTTATCTCGAAAAACATTGACAGGCAATGATACTTCATAATGAACCTCTTTTCTGACCAGACATCCAGAGTAGATTAACGCATCTAAAGTATAATTGCAGAAGATAATACGTTGACATTTACGTGGAAAAGGCCCTTTAACATATTGGGTCATCTCTTTTTGATTTTTTCTCATTTATCCCTAATCTATGCTAGAGGTCTGGTTGTGTGTGTGTGTGTGTGTGTTTTTTTTTTAAATTTTTTTATTTACCCAATGCGCAATTTGGTGAGGACTCGTCGCAGTGTGAAAAGCATAGTGATGTTTTCATCATGTGGACTTCAAAATTACATCTTGTGTTCCTGGTTTTATATTCGGACGATGACACCCTTAAACAAAAATACTTGCGCAGGTTCAAATTTTATAACTCCATAGCTCTTTTGGCTCCACTACCTTAGATCTTCTCCAAGTTCTCAAGATTCAAGAGCTCAAAGATTAGTCAATGGCATCTAGTCAATGATTTACTGCTATAAGTCCGCTTATAATAAACACATTAAATGCAGCACTCTTCCTTGCCATTCCCACAAACTCCATGAACAACTCAACTTGAAAACCCGACCATGATATTACATTAGAAAAGGATATAGTAAAATTCAGAGAGACAATAAAGAAACAAGAGCATTGTCTCATGCTCCCTTGGATGCCATTCGCAAATAGAAGGAGGTGGTAATCGTCTTGTTCGATCGACCCCTACTCATTACGTCAATGATGTTGCGGATCAGGACCTCTGGGACTCACCCTCAAAAGCTCGTAAAAGCTTCCTTGCTTGTTATCTCCTTTTCCATAATCTTCACGTACTGCTTGAACCACCTTACCAAGTGTCTTCGCTCGAATCACAACTTGGGGAGCACGTGCATGGGAGCTCGGAAGCGAAAGCGATATCAGTATTAGGAACAGACAAATCTTGAACACGCCCATCCCCTTTTTATTTCCTTAGGAGATAGCAAAAAGGTCTGGGTTGATGGAGAATTAGAGTTGGGACATCCTATATATAGTGCTTGAGGATGGCTACCTTTTCAATTTTCAAATGGTCACAGTAGATCCTCGAAAAGTAGTGGATAACCAGTTTAGTCACTTGTTGTCCATTTTGTTCTTGGAACTAAAATCATTGGATTGGACATTGCTTTGTTTGTATATTTCCCACCAATGTAAATATACATTGTCGTATATGTTAGTTTACAACTCATATAAACAAAACATTTAAATTAAATCATATTCATGTTAAACAAGAAAAACCCAAAAAGAATTGATTGCCATCGCATAATTATATTTGGAAATCATACCTAAGTCATTTATACATCAAATGGTTTGCTTGGTCTTAGTTAACATCTCGCATAATATTTGTCTGAAAATTTACTTATCGCATGAAGGTTTTCTCTATCTCTTCAAGCAATTTATTTACCGCTTAAGTTACATCGGTACTTGCACGCTTGCATGATCATCTCTCTTTTTTTTATTGTTTAGGCTTAAAATTGCATCTACCTATCGATGGGTAGTGAACCATGTCCAACACATCGAAGCGCTGCTCCGCATCTATCTGAGCACGATGTCACCCTCGCCCTTTTGCTACTATGCCCCATCATTGTGCATCCTCTCTCTCTCTCTCGTGCGCGTGGGGGATCAGATCTTAGGTCGTGTGAGCCTTACTCTTGTCGGCATCAGGTGACACAATATCTGAGGTCATGAGTCACTATCCGAAAAATGGCGAGATACGGCAACACAAGTGTTGCCATAGCAATGGTGTGGCGGAGGGGTGGTGAGAGAGAGAGATGGGAAATACTAGGGCTTGTGTTTGAGTTTTTATTTTTTATGAAGTTCAATAAAGAAATGGGGGCAATTTGATCATCTCAAATAGTAAAAATTATTATTGTGACTTTGGAGGTCGTGCACTGTGATTTATTTAGCTAAGCACGCAGAAAACAAAAATTCCCCAAATTACGCTCAAGCTAATTTAGTTTTGTTTATTTTTGAAAAAGAAATATGGTCTTGACAAGCATATCGCCCACATTCTTTTGGCTCGACATATGCACTAAGTTCAGTTTCAGCAGGAAAAAACAAATGCACTCAGTGCAATTGCTACGTGTGCTTCTTGGTTGCCCAAAAGGACCCCCTCCTCTTTCGGCTGATCTGTCGAAGCCAATGCTTTTGGAAAGAGCTTTCAATCAGTAGTATTTTGATTACATGCCGACACGTTCATCTCTTTCATCCGTCAGTTTGGGCTTTTTTCCTACGCCAAACAAGAAATGAGCTACCCGAAGCTTCTTAAGTTTGGGCATCGTGGAAGATTAGTGCTAACAAAAGATTTTGTGTTTGATGTTGCCGGTCAAAGGATAGAAAACGACACAGTTCACTCAATTTAACAGGCCACCTAGATAGCTGGTTTATAGTTTCGAACCAAGTTAAATAAGAATGCATATTAGCTGCCTTTTCCAACGTATTCAATATTGTTCTTGTCAGGGAGATATCGTTTTCTTTGACAGTGTAAAAGTTGTCACTGAATCTAGGTAGAGAAAGAGCAAATCCCACTATATATCCAATGTATCTATGTAAGGCTCTCTCTCACATATAATTTGATATAATACTTGATATGATTGAATTAAATCTCTGAAGTATTATCTCACATTACTTGACTAATGGATTTGATCAGGCTTAATTCTTGTGGTGTCTTCCACCAAATAACTTATATATTTGGGTTGGACTTATTAATGTGGTATAAAATCCAACCCTTGGAGTCCATGCCCCAAGTTTATATCTTACATGCGTGGCTCTGTGTTCTTCGATTCAAATGCCTTCTTCCATGTAGTTGGTTTTAGTGTCAATTTTCAAATAAGGAGATGTTGCAGTACTAATCCGTCATCGCTTGAACACCAGATTTGACTATGCTTTAGATACATATAGTCTCTAATAGATGTAAGGATTTAAGTTTATGATTAATGCTTTGATACAATGTTAGAAAACCATAAGTCATTAAAACTTAAACCTTGTGAACAAACTTTTTCTTTTCATAATCTAGGGCACAACCATAGAGGTCTCCACTATCTTGAAGGCTTACTAAATACTTTACAAGTCTCATGGATCGGTTAGGTTTAAACCTTTGATTTAGACACAAAGCACTCTAAAAACCTTGTTATCTGATTAAGTTCAGACCTTTGCCCTATTCAAGTGGTCTTGAACCCCATCAACCGTGCCAACCATTGTAGGGGTGAGGAGAGGGACAAGGACAAAATTTTGTAGTTGTTTGGATGAAATCATTGTTGTAGTTGGTTCATCTATCGTATCAAAATATTTTTCATCACGACAAATGTATCGCAATGATAAAACTTGATCTTGATAGGCAATTAAGATGAAGAAACTGGGCCACGGCTACAAAATTATCATGAAAGCCTTAGGTTTTTTGTTTTTTTTTTGTTTTTGTTTTTGGGTTTTGATTGCAATACGCTTATTTACTTTTGAAAATGGAGGATGGTGTGGGTACTTCAGATCCAACCACGTCGCCATTGTCATGTCTATCACTTTAGTCAAAAAATACAATCAAATACTTCCTTTAAATCTATTCAATTTGAGTGGCCAAAAAACTAATGTAAGTTTCTAAAAATATTTTGAATAGATGTATTGTTGATTGATAACATCCATATCAAGGAAAATAACCAAAGATAGAAAGATAAAAGAAGGGAAAAAAATAGCACCCATAGATTAACTAGAATGAAGTGGCTGTCCTTGTGAGGAATAGATGAGGGCCTACAACCCTTGCCTACATCTCGCCTAGATCTGGGTGAGGATTGGCAAGCCCTCACATAGTCGCCACCACTCCATCAGGGTTGGTTGACCCTCCCATCAATGTAGTGAGGGTTGGATGTGAGGCTTGACCTATGCTTGTGCAGTGGTGGCAAGTGGTGGCACCATCACCATGCAAGGGTGTTTGGTCCTAGCTAGTGGCTAGCAAAGGTTGTTGTCTCGCTGATCCTTGTGATTCTTAGGCAAGGGTCTATGTCTGCCAACAAAGGTCGAGTAGTGAGGACAATGTTCTAGTTTCGCTTTTTCTCTTTTAATCTTTTGGGATTGTTGCTGGGGGATCAATTTTAGGGTGGGTTGATTTCCGCCCAAGAACTTGAAATCAGACAAAACAAGGTCGAGTCTTAGTTTGTAGAATTGGGAATCAACCCATTGATCCTAGGAGTCGCAATTCTTTTTTCTTTTTTTTGGTTTTTTCTATTCAAAAGAACTATTTTGACAATTTAAGCATCATCTATCCTTGGGGTCAAGATAAAGTAGCATAGGGAATTCATGGAGGTCATTGATCTAAAAAGTGCAAGCATCAAGATCATCACCGACAAGGATAAAACAATGGCTACATAAACAGGAAAGGTACTAGTGACACATGCAATAAACAAATTGGAATCAAGCAAGAGCCACTCACATTATTTTCACAAAAGAAATCCTGACAATACTCAAGCACATAAAAAACTAGCCAGTCCTTCTGCAAGTTACAGAGGAATAAACTAGCATATGTGTACCCCTCCCAGTTTTGCAGAAGTTGAACAACATGCAGCAGTAAAAGCCACCAGCGCCGTAAATCATGCATAGAAAATGAAGTACAATGCAAACTAGGAAAAAAAGAAAAACAGAATCGGGTAGGTTCCATTGGTCTTGTTTGATTGGTCCTGTTTCACACAAGGAATTGGGAACCTGACCAGTTCCTACTAGAACCACCCAAAGCTAGCAGGTTTGATTCAACTTCCAGATTGACTCAAAACTGATGCTCACCCCTACTTGTATGGTCTCGAAAAATATTGACAACCAATGATACTTTATAAGGACCCTATTTCAGACCAGACATATAGAGTAGATTAACGCATTTAAAGTATAATTGCAAAAGATAATGTGTCGACAGTTATGTGAAATAGGACCTTTAACATATTGGGTGATCTCTTTTTGATTTTTTCTCATTTGAGCCTAATCTATGCTAGAGGTCTGGTTGTGTTTTTTATTTGATTTTATTTATCCATGTTGTTTTCTAAAGAATAGAGAAGGAGTTGACAGCAAAAGTTGACAGCAAGAACTACGTTTTTTATTCAGAAAACTGAAAAATGCTTAAATACATACTAAAACTTAACCATAAACCCACGTTGCCCACTAACAGCTTGCTTGGTCCACAAAACCAGCAACAAACTAACAGAACAACAAAAAAAGTGCAGCTAACTGCTCCTACAAAATAGGATTGACCAAGTAAAACAACAATAAACTAACTCCTAGAAAACAGGACATCAACAAACTGACTTAACAAAACAAAGAAAAAAACAGATGGTGCAGTCTTGATACATCAACACTCTCCTCCTGGATCAAGTACTGCACACTCCTAGCTTTGCCCTCAGAAGTTCAAATCGACCAACATGAAATGACTTCATGAATATATCTGCAATCTGGTTTTCTGAACTGCAGTACATTAGTTTCACATCTCCAGCCTTTTGCACTTCTCTTAAGAAGTAATACCTGACCTTAAAATGCTTTGTTCTTCCATGAAATACTGGATTCTCTGAAATGGCCAGAGTAGCTTGATTATCCACAAATACTTCTATGTTTTCTTCTTGTTGCATATTCAGATCATCCATTAGCTTCTTCGACCATAATGCTTGATTCACAGCTGCAGTGGCTGCATTGAACTCAGCTTCTGCAGTTGATTGAGCCACTATTTCCTGCTTCTTTGAACACCAGGAAAAACATGCCGACCCAAATGTAAAGCAATAACCTGAAGTGCTCCTCATATCATCTACCGATCCTACCTAGTCACTGTCAGAATACCCTTGCAACTTAAACTCCTGAACTCTGCAAAACTTAATCCCATATGAAAGAGTACCTTTCAAGTACCTCAATACCCTCTTTGCAGCTACCATATGCAACTCACTTGAACAATTGAGAAATCTAGACAAGACACTTACAGAAACATGATGTCCGGCCTAGTTGCGTGAGATACATAAGACAGCCAATCAAACTTCTATAAACTCTTTCATCTGTAGGTTTTGATCCATCCTTCTTTTGAAGCTTTTCCTTTTGACCCATTGGAGTACTCATACTCTTGCACTCCTCCATGTTGAATCTCTTTAGGATCTCCTTCAAGTACTTCTTTTGACAGATGAAAACTTCATTTTGATTTTGCTTAACCTCCATTCCTAAAAAATATGACATCTCACCAAGATTGGTCATTTCAAACATCTTCATCATCTCTTGCTTAAATGCGTGTCCGAGCACCATTACTCCCTGTCACTAGCATATCATCCACATAAAGAGACACCACCACTAAGTCAGATACTAACTTCTTGACATATAGAGTGGATTCACTGAGGCTTTTCTTGAAACCTAGGCCTAACAAGTGTTCATCCATCTTACTATACCATGCTCTAGGAGCTTGCCTCAAGCCATAGAGAGCCTTTCTCAACAAATAAACTTTCTCCTCCTGGCCTAGTGTAACAAAGCCTTCTGGTTGCTCAATGTAAATCTCCTCCTGCAACACTCCATTCAAAAATGCAGATTTCACATCTAACTGATATACCTTCCATCCTTGTTGAGTTGCCAAAGCCAGAATCATTCTAATTGTATCTAGTCTTGCCACAGGAGCAAAGGTTTCTGAGAAATCAACTCCCCAAACCTGTGCATATCCCTTCACCACCAACTTGGCCTTATGCTTATTCACTGAGCCATCAAGATTAAATTTGGTCCTAAAACCCATTTTACTCCAATCACCTTCCTGTCTTTAGGCCTCTCCACTAGCTCCCACGTCTGGTTCTTTTCTATCATAGCCAACTCTTCTTTCATTGCATTCATCCACCTTTGATCACTTTTAGCTTCCTCATAACTTGCAGGTTCCAAAACAGCCACACTGCACTTATGATATATACTAGTCAGAGATCGGGTACCTCTAATTGGAACATCATCCACCAGCTCATCAAGTTCCAGTGAGACCTCCTTATGCTTACCTTGTGGCTCATTTGTCCAGTCCCATTTCTCATCTTCCAGGAATTGAACATCCCTACTAGTGATCACCTTCCCTGTCTGTGGTTGATAGATCCTATAAGCTTTTGACACTAAACTATAGCCAACAAAAATCCCAAGTTCAGCTTTCTCTCCCAGCTTGTCTCTCTTGACCTGTGGAATGTGAGAAAAACACAAACAATCAAACACCTTCAAATTTCTTAGAATTGGTTTGACACCAAACCAAGCTTCAAAGGGTGTCTTCTTCTCCAATACCCTTGTAGGTAGTCTATTCAAAGAAAAACCGATGTGTTTGCTTTTCGCCCAAAACTCTTTTGGTAGATTCTTCTCATGCAGCAAACACCTAGTCATCTCCATAATGGTTCTATTTTTCCTCTCACTAACTCCATTTTGCTGTGGAGAGTAAGGAGCAAAGATAGCGATGCTCAATTCCAACCTTTTCACAGAAAGAGTTAAACTTCTGTGAAGTGTATTCTGTTCCGTTATCAGATTTGATGACCTGAATCTTGCAGCCACTTTGGTTTTCAACCCATCTCTTAAACTTTAGAAATACCTCAGCAACTTCTGACTTTTGCTTCATGAAATAAATCCAGCACATTCTAGTATAATCATCGATGAAAATGATGAAATACCTGTTGCCATTTAGTGAATGAGTCACTTGTGGACCACAAAGATCTGAATGAATCAGCTGCAATTTCTCTGTAGCTCTCCAAGTGGATTCCTTGAAGGGAAGTCTTGTCTGCTTGCCCAGTAAACAGGCTTTGCACCTTGTGATCTGCTCCTCCAGGCTTGGTAACCTAGTTGCCATTTCATTCCTCTGCATGAACAGCACGCCTTTGTGATGAAAGTGTCCCAACCTCTTGTGCCATATTTCAGAATTATTGGCCTGACACTTGAATGCCATCTGCTCCTTCTCAAGAGGATTCAAAGAAAAACTCTTTTGTTGCATCTTTATCTTGAATAGCTCCTGACCACTCGAGTCAAAAATCAAACACTTCTCCTCTTCAAATATCACCTTAAATCCCTTTTCTACCAATTGCCCCACGCTCAGCAAATTCTGATCAATCTCAGGCACATACATCACATCGAAACCAGCTTTGTTCCAAAGACACTGACTCTCCATTGCTACAGTCCCTTTACCTTTCACTTCTAAGTACTCCCCATTCCCAATCCTCACTCTTGATTTTAATGACTTGTCAAGGTCTATAAATAGCTTTTCATCACTTGTCATGTGGTTTGTGCAACCACTATCAACAAACCAACTGTCACATGGAGTACTAGAGGAGAAACAAGAGGCAACAAACAAGGTTGATCTACCTCTTGCTGGATTGCAAAGATGTACCTCACCTTGCTGTTGATTTCTTTTCTCTTTGCAGAACTTCTCAATGTGTCCAAGCTTATGACACTTTCTGCACTTTACATCTGGCCTCTTCCAACACCTAAAGTGTGGATGATTCTTTTTCCACAAAGGCTGACATGAGGAATATCTTCCCCAATTGTTCTTGGAGTAGCCCGCATTGTTCTCTCTTGCAGCAGCTTCTGAACCACCACTGCCATTGTCTTTCTTCCCTTTCCACTTGTTGACTCTTCCTCCTACATTCTGTTGTTCTTTGGCCTGCAAAGATCCTTTCGTACTTCCTTCCAGCCTCATTAACCTCCTCTGCTCTTGTGCTTGCAAAGCACTTAACAATTCTGCCAACTTAATCTGAGACAAATCCTTGGTATTCTCCAAAGAGGCAATGGTTGCCTCAAACCTTTCGGGCAAGGAGACAAGAATCTTCTGCACTAGCCTATTATCGAGAGGTCGGTGCCTAAAGCTCTTGCCTGATTTGCAATGCTTACCAATTTATCGAATACTCTTTAATTGTCTCGAGACTCCTTCATATGTAGTCTCTCGAATTCGTGATCGATTTAGCCCCTTCATGCTTCGATCCTCTCATCTCCTTGATACTCAGCTTTGAGGAAGTCCCATATATCTTTGGCTGATTCACAAGCCATCATTCTGCTGAAAATGGCAGGTGAGACAGCATCATATAAACAAGACTTTGCCTTTGCTTTCCTCGTTGTCTTCTCCTTGTGAAACTTGATTTGATTGATGGTTGGATTGTCAGGAAGGGGAGGAACTTCATAATCTTGTTCCACAGCTTCCCAAAAATCACAACCTTCTAGATAGGCTCGCATTCTCACTGCCCAAGCTTGATAATTTTCTCCATCAAACGTTGGTGGAGCCATTGCTGAAAAACCACTCGATCCTGCCTCCATCTTGCTTTTAGCTTCTATGGATGCAGACACACCTCTCAATCAATCTCACAAGTCACTCACAGCCCCTTAAGATCAAGAAGGCTCTGATACTAGTGTTGTTTTCTAAAGAACAGAGAAGGAGCTGACAGCAAAAGTTGACAGCAAGAACTGCGTTTTTTATTCAGAAAACTGAAAAATGCTTAAATACATACTAAAACTTAACCATAAACCCACGTTGCCCACTAATAGCTTGCTTGGTCCACAAAACCAGCAACAAACTAACAGAACAGCAAAAAAAATGTGCAGCTAACTGTTCCTACAAAATAGGATTGACCAAGTAAAACAACAATAAACTAACTCTTAGAAAACAGGACATCAACAAACTGACTTAACAAAACAAAGAAAAAACAGATGGTGCGGTCTTGATACATCAACAATCCAATACGCAATTTGGTGAAGACTCGTCGCAGTGTGAAAAGCATGGTGATGTTTTCATCCGGTGGACTTCAAATTTACATCTCGTGGTCCTGGTTTTATATTCGGACAATTACACCCTTAAACAAAAACACTTGCGCAGGTTCAAATTTTATAATTCCAGAGCTCTTTTGGGTCCACTACCTTAGATCTGCTCCAAGTTCTCAAGATTCAAAAGCTCAAAGATTAGTCAACGGCATCTAGTTAATGTTGTACTGCTATAAGTCCACTTATGATAAACACATTAAATGCAGTACTCTTCCTTGCCATTCCTACAAACTCCATGAACAACTCAACGTGAAAACCCAACTATGGGATTACATTGGAAAATGACAAAGTAATATTTGGAGAGACAATAAAGAAACAAGAGCATTGTCTTATGCTCCCTAGGACGCCATTCGCAAATAGATGGGGGCAATCGTCTTGTTCATTCGATCTACTACCCATTACTTCAGTGATGTTGTGGATTAGGACCTCTGGGACTTGCCCTCGTAAGCTCTTAATGGCTTCCTTGCCTGTTATTTCCCTTTCCATAGTCCTCATGTAATGCGCTAACCACCATACTAATTGTCTTCCCTCAAATGACGATATCGAGAGCTCGGGTTAGAGTAATTAAATAATAAACCATGTTTTCATCTAATAGCTTAAGTTTTTAAAATAGTTAGTAGTGTTTCCATAAAATCTAACATGGTATTAGAGCATAAGATTCTGAGTTTAAACTAAGCCCCATTTGATTACCCAATTAAATTTTCACTATTCGTACTAGTAAAAAAGATCAGACTAAGGTGAAAGGGATTACTAGAGTAATTAAATAATAAATCATGTCTTTATCTAAAAATCATATTAAGGTGAGAGGGAGTACTAGAGTAATTAACTAATAAATCACGTTTTCATCTAACAGTTTAAACTTTTAAAACAGTTATTAGTAGTTTTACAAAATCAAACTTCATGGGCATAGGAGCTCGGAAATGAAAGCAATATTAACATTAGACACAGACAAATCTTGAACACGCCCGTTACCATTTTCATTTCCTTTGAAGATAGCAAAAAAGGTCTTGGGTTGATGGAGAATTAGAGTTTGGGAAATCCTATATATAGTGCTTAAGGATGGTTACCTTTCAACTTTCTAATGGTCAAAGTGGATACTCGAAAAGTACTGGATAACCAGTTTAGTTACTTGTTGCCCATTTTGTTCTTGGAACACAAATCATTGGATTGCACATTGTTTTGTTTGTATATTTCCCACCATGCTAAAGATAAATTGTCGTGTACATTGCAATATTGAACAAAACAACATAAGATTTCATACCTACATATGGCGGAGAAGCTTTGCTAGTCAAAGTCTCTTCCATTGGGTATAGAACTGTTCGTGATTAATGACTACCTCTTTACACCAAAAAAAAACAAATTCTTTAAAATTGATAAACAGTGGGTTTAGTTGGTTAATTGAGTTTGGTTGTTATGATCAACATAGTTATCGATTACTACATGATATGGTTATCGACAATTACAAAACCAATCTATCAATGACCATAATGATTGGCTCTCGACAACCATACAATACAACTATTGATGAGCACTAGAGTGTGATCGATTGAGGAAGATTGGTCAATGAAAGTGCTTCAAGCTATTAATAGATCGATATGACATGAATATCGACATCTATGAAGAAGAATCATTGTTGACCATGTGGAATCGACATCGAAAAATAGCTGAAAGGTGTTCACCAAAGTTCATTGATGAAGCTTTTAGAGACTTAGCTATCTTTAAATTTGGCTAAGTACTGGAAGCATGGGAGGACATGGGGACAAGAGTATCGATCGAAGGTAAGGGTACCAATCGACGGTTGAGTAGCCTATAGCCTTGGAAGCTGTAACCTTAATTGAATTGTCTACTAAGCCTACGGAAGCACAAAATTTGGATAAGCCCAAAGTTTCTCTAAAGTGGCCGAACATACATGTGCCTAGCAAACGTGGTATCTCAAATTAGGAAATATTGATTTATTGAAGCAAACTTTGGGGGGCGGAATTGAGAAAGAGCGTGTACTCTAATAAGATAGATCGCATAACCTAAAATAGGAAATAAATAGATCCTCGGTTTTGCAAGACAACACTAAGCTTAACACAATATAAACCCATCAGAGATGGTACACAATTAAAGGTTGGCACTACACAATAGAAAAGAAAAATGACACAAGAGAGCACAAAAAAACATGCATACACGAGCTCTCTCTCTCCAGCGACCTCCAGAAAAATTCCATCACGTAGTTTTCTGAAATCGACATCTACGCATTCATTAACTGTTGGATCACTCTCAAATTTTATGGAGAGTATGTAAGTCATTGTTCTTGAGTTTTTCCAATGGAGACGATGAAATAATATTTTAAAATATGTCTTTGAAGGAGAAAATCAGACTGATGGGACTGCTAGAGAGTCGAATTCGCGATTGTACGTAAATGGTGAGTATGCATTTGTTCTAACTTGAAATGTGTTAAAATTTTTAGGAGACCTCTACGCCACCTATTTCCTAAACCCCCCTGCTGCCCCGGCGTGATTACTTACTGCGGCCTACGATTTAGCCCATGCCGGACTCCCTGCCACTGTCTATCCATTATCACCGGCCCTCTCGTTCGAAGTTGCTGCCCTTCTCCGTTCTTGGACTTGTCATATCCTTGTCGGTTGCCGCAGTGGATAGCCCTTAGCTGGTTGCAGTTCAAAGTTGGGCTCTCCATTTAGGTAGTTTCCTTAAAACGATTCTCATTTTCAATATTCAATTGCTTAAATTGTGAATATTAAAATTCTGACTTAGTTTGGTGATGATTTTAGGAGGATCATAAATAGGAAATTTCCTCTTTCGAGTTGGGCATATAATTTGGTTTTCGTCTTTTAGGACCTAAGATTAGTTTTGATGCAGCCCGTGTTCAAGACCAACTCATTCTACCAAGAAGGTCGGCATACATTCAAGATCGACGACACTCTCATCGATAAGTCCCTCACCAGCAAGAGCCTCATCTTTGACTTTGTCATAAAAACTTGTCCTTTCCCATGCATCAAAACTTGCATCAAGGCATTTTGAAACGAGCAAAAGCATTGGAAATATTATTTGGATTTTAATAGCTCCTCGATTCTAAATGTTTCTAGTTTCTATGTAACTTATAGTTTCAAGTCTTGACTTTAGTCTCTTGCTCTTCATTTGTTTTTTTTTTGTTCTATACAAAGTCATTGAGCCTTTGTAAGATGGGCATGAATTTGATTAATGAAATTTGTTTAGTGCAATTCCCTTGAACATTGAAGAAATCAAGTCCCTTGAAAACCTATAAGAGTTTTCACTCCGTACTTAAAGAGTTAGAGCATTTAAAGCCTAAATACTTGAGGAGTTGCAGCCATCAATCTTAAAGAATTGATGCCATTTCAACTTCCTTGAAGATCTAGAAAAGCAACCATTGAAATTTCTATCCTTTTCTTCATTTTATCCAATACCATTTTTCCCTCTTCCTTTCAAAATCGACAAGCCTATAGTGCTTATCTAAGAAAACTAAAAGCATAAAAGTTGTAGATCCAAGAGTCTCCATTCTTTTGGCTTTGGAATCAAGTTATTTTGATTTGAATCGACAAAGTTATGCCCATTTTCCCATGCTATCACAGAATTCAAGTGTTTGCTCGATTTTGTGACTAAGTTTCCATGTGTCTAAGTCACTCTCCCAATCTCATTGTTTGAGCAGTCAACCCATTCTACATCAAGATCCTCAAGATCCTAGATTACCTTTATATTCTATAATGGATGTGGTGAATAATTAATCACGCTAGCTTAAATATTGCATGTCATTAGTTTTGATAACATTCCTATGATAAAAAATACAAAAAGAAAAGAAAAAAGGCATTACGTATAGGATAGATGGCATGCCATTATGTTTCCTAAATTAAAATTGCATATCTTAGAAATCATGTCGTGACTAGGTAATTACCTTAGGATTTACTATAAATGATTTCCTAATTTAAATTACCTTATTATATACCTTAGGTAGTTTCCTATTTTAACTTTCGAGGAAATCTCAAAGATATCTCATCTCATGCATTACATATATTTTAATTTTTCATAAAGAGAAAACACCAAAATAAAGAGTTAGTGTTGCATCAATTGGTCACTATTCTTTTTAATAAAAGTCAATTAGGTCATGATAGGTGTCCTAGAGTTGAGTTTTTGTACTTATCAAAAAGAAAACACATAAATAATTAATCATGCTTAGTTTAATTTATAGGATTAGATTATAATTGACCATATTCCATGTCATTTGAATTGCAAGTAGGTTGCATTCAATAACATAGCATTCACATCATTTAGGATATCATGTTATTTTAGAACTCATCTAGATATAACATTTAAATTAAATCATATTCATGTTAAACAAGAAAAACCCCAAAAGAATTTATTGGCATTGCATAATCATATTTGAAAATCATATGTAAGTCATGTCTACATCAAATGGCTACTTGGCCTTTAGTTAACATCTTGCATAACATTTATTTGAAGATTTACTTAGCACATGAAGGTTTTTTCTATCTTCTCAAGCAATTTATTTATCACTTAAGTTAACTTGTGCATTGGCATGATCATCTCTCTTATGTTAATTATCCACATTGCAACACATCGGAACCTTGCTCTGCATCTATCAGAGCCCCATGTCACCCCCACCCTTGCCACTATGCCCCATCATTGCGCATCCTCTCTTTCTCTCTCTCTCGCGCGACTAGGCTCACGACATCAGATCTCAGGTTGTGAGTCCAACTCTTGTCGGCATCATGTGACACAATATCTGAGGTCGCAAGTGAAGATCTGAAAGACGGCGAGATACCGTGACAAAAGTGCTGCGAAGGCAGCGGGGTGGTGAGAGAGAGAAAGGTGGCGAAATAGTAGGGCTTGGGTTTGAGTTTTTTTTTTTTTTGAAGTTCAATAAAGAAAAAGGGGCAATTTGATCATCTCAAGTAGTAAAAGTTATTATCTTGACTTTGGAGGTCGTGCATTGTGATTTGTTTAGCCAAGCACGAAGCAAAAATAAAATAAAAAATCCCAATGACGCTCAAGCTAATTAAATATGGTCTTGACACGCGTGACGCCTACCTCCTTTTGGCTCCACATATGCACTTAGTTCAGTTTCAAAAAGAAAAAAAAAACATATGCACTTAGTGCAATTACTACGTGTGCTTTCTGGTTGCTTGGAAAGACCCCCTTTCGGCTGATCAGTCGAAGCCCAATGCTTTTGAAAAGAGCTTTCCATTAGGCTTATAAATGTTCAGTCAGTAGTATTTTGATTACATGCCGACACATTCATCTCTTTTATCCGTCACTTTGGGCTTTTTTCCTACGCCAAACCTGAAATGAGCAACCCGAAGCTTTTTAAGTTTGGTCATCATGGAAGATTAAGTGCTAACAGAAAAGATTTTGGGTTTAGATGTTGCCGGTCATAGGGTCGTAAACGACATAGTTCACTCAAATCAACAGTCCAACTAGATATCTGATTTAAGTTTGAATCAAGTGAAAAAAAAAAAACGCATATTAGCCACTTTTTCCGACGTATTTAATATTGTCCTTGTTGGGGATACCGTTTTCTTCGAAAGTGTAGAAGTTGGCAGGTAGAGAAAGCAAATCCCATTGTACATCCGATGTATCTATGTTGCCCACTCCCTACATATAATTTGATATAATACTTGAGATGGATGAGTTAAATTGCTCAAGTATTGTCTCACATTGTTTGACTATGAATTTGATTAGGCTCTATTTTTGTCGTTTTTTCTCCAAGCCTCAGACTCCAGGCCCCAAGTTTATATCATGCATGCGTGGCTTTACATTCTTCAATTCACATGCCTTCTTCCATGCTAGTCAGTTTTACTCTCAATTTGCAAAGGAGGAGATATTGCAGTACTAATCCGTTATCACTTTGAACACCGGATTTGACTACGCTTTATTTACGTATAGTCTCTAAGAGACGTAAGGATTTAAGCTCATGATGAATACTTTAATACAGTGTTAGAAAATCATATTTCATTATAAATTAAACCTATGTGAACAAATTTTGTCTTTTCATAATCCAAGGCACAGCCATATAGGGCTCGCCTATCTTAGAGGCTTACTAAATACTTTACAAGTCTTGTGAATTGGTTAGGTTTAAATCTTTGATTCAAATACAAAACACTCTAAGAATCTTGAAATCTGATTAAGTTCAGACCTTTGGCCTATTGAAGTGGTCTTGACCTCATCAACCACACCAACCATTGTGGGGGAGGGGAGAGGGACGAGGGCAAACTTTGGCAGTTGTTTGGACAAAATTGTTGTTGTAGTTGGTCTATCTATCCTGCAAAAATATTTTCATTGCTATGAATGCATCACAATGATAAAAGTTCGTTGCCTTAGGCAATTAAGATGAAGAAATTGGGCCAAAGCAACAAAATTATAATGATAACCGAATTTTATTTTGTAGTGATCGCAATACGTTTCTTCATTATAAAAAAATGGGGGGTGGTGTGGGTGCCTCAGATCCAACCACGCCGCCATTGTCATGGTTATGACTTGATTGGCCATGGTACAATTAGCATGCTTAATTGCCTAGCAAATCATATATCCACTATGCATATGTACCTTTTCATTTTCTCCTTCGGAATAATAATAATGGGATAAATTACAAAAAGAAGCATTACATTTAGGATGCTTAGAGCATAGCAAATCTTATATACACAGTGCATATGACTTGATCTTTAAGACTTAAGGTCAGATCCCGATTACCTTTATTTTTTATATTGGATGTGGTGAATACTTAATCATGTGGGCTTAAATATTGCATGTCATTAGTTTAGGGAACATTCCTATTATGAAAAATACAAAAACAAAACATTACATTTAGGACAGATTACATGACATTAAGTTTTACAAATTAAAAATGCATATCTTAGGAACAATGTAGTGATTAGGAAATTACCTAATTTAAATTAATATTTAACATAAATTATTCCCTAATTTGAATTAGGTTATTATATACTTTAGGCAGTTTCTTAATTTAACTTTCAAAGAAAATCTCAAAATATATCATCTCATGCGTTGCATATACTTTAATTTTTCATAGGCAGAAAATACCTAAATAAAGAGTTAGCATTGCATCAATAGGTCACTATTCTTTATAATAAATGTCAATTGGGTTGCCATAGGTGTCCTAGAGTTTAGGTTTTTTTTTTAATTGGAAAGAAAACACATAAATAATTAATCACACATAGTTCAATTAACAGGATTAATTTACAATTGATCATATTCCATGTCATTAGAATTGCAAGTTGGTTGCATTCAATTTAATTAACATAGCATTGATCTCATTTAGGATTTCATGTTAGTTCTTTATTGCATGTTATTTTAGAACTCATGAAGACATAACATTCAAATTAAATCATATTCATGTTAAACTAGGAAAAACCCAAAAAGAATTGATTGGCATTGCATATGTCACACAGTTGCTTGATCTTTAATTAACATCTTGCAAAACATGTACTTGAAGATTTGCTTAGTGCACGAAGGTTCTTTTATATCTCCTCAAGCAATTTATTATCACTTAAATTATTGAGTGTTCAACTTTTGCTTATGTATTCGCATGATCATCTCTCATATATTAAGAAATTTGGCTTAAAATTGACTTATACTACTTGTAAAATATTTTTGAAATAAGAAAATATACTGAAATTGCGTTAGATATATTTAGTGTAATCAATATATGGTTATATCAAGTCCCTGCACTCATGAAATCTCTTATATGTAAAAGCAAAATGTTCCCCCATGTTTCGCTTGAGTTTCTAACTAATCCATCATAGATTATTAGTGACTCCAAGATAAATCGGTCTACATGTCTAATTGCTCAAATTAAAACCCCAAAGTTGCCATCGGTATGGTCTTAAAAGAGTTTGCGCTAATTGATTGCTTAGTAATCCATTAGTTTTCCTTTGGCAATTCATTTTTAGGAATGCCAAGATATTATTGTACCTAGAGTAATAATTACTAGTAGATGGTTGTAATTAGTGGTTTTTATACATACGCATAGGGTAATCATGGTGAAGGATCATTAAAACACATATTTCTGATGTACTAAAATTATTATCTATTCAGTCGCCGTTTTTTACAATCTTTTAGCTTTAAAGTTGCTATCGATCTTCACTGTAAAAATGAGGAAGTTCCTATCCAAAATCACCATTTAACTCATTTCTAAAACCACAAAAATTAACTTTTTAGTGAATGAATTTTCACTCTTTGGGTCAACACTTATTTTTAGGGAAACATCTTTTTGTCTTGTCCGGTGGGACCATTGTAGTTTGATTCGAGGAATCCTAATGGCAAAGACAAGGAATCAACAAGATTCTAACAATGCCGTTGTTAACAACCAGCCATCGTTTAACATCAATGAGACGATTGTGCACTTCAAATCATCGGCCGCTCAAGCAGCAGACAAGCAGGATCAAGCTGGGAATGCCGATTTTTCAAGGCATCTGATATGGGAAAAGATGAGGGACATGGCACCAAACTCGACCATCGTGGCCACCATAAGGAGGGTCTTCAAGGAGTAACCAAACAAAATTAGTCCGATGATTGTTATTGCGAATAACAATGTCATTACTAGACCAGGTTCATCTAACCAGCCATTTCTAGTTCAAGGAAATCTTGGCAGTTCCTCAATACGTCCCTTTAGCTTTTGCTCAATTTAAAATGTTAGTAATTTAGGCTCAATAATTTTATCATCTGTGAGAATTTTGCAAAAGCTTAAACATTTTACTAGGGTGAACATAACATGAGTGGTATAGACCATTAGTATGTGATTTGATTGAATCGATGAAATAGACCATTGATGCATGGTATGAGATTAATCAATGGAATAGACCATTGATATGTGAATTGATGAGACTGAATAATAGATCGGACCAGTAATATCTAATATGTATAAAACTTTGTTGAAAAGATAAAACTCATTTTTGATCTTGTATATACACTATATTGTGGATTTGAATCAAATGAATTTCAGAATAGTTTTGCAAATATGCAAAGTCGACTTGATTTGCTTAGAAGAGAAATGCACTACTTGTTGAGCTGTGCTTGCTCACCCATTCATTACCTTCTTTTTAGGTTCTTTAGGTAACGACAATCAAGATGAGAGCTTTATCGGCGAAGACTTTTTGGTAGTTGTGTTTTGGGTATGAGTTGAGTTGAGATGGTTGGATATATATATTTTGATATTAGGCTTGTGTTTCAAGTTGTGTCTTTTAGGTGGAAGGATGGTCATTTCATTTCCCAATTTTTATAGGATTCAGGGTGTGACAGTAACAAGAATAAGGACATTATTGTCCCAACCTCCTCAAAGCCCTCCCACAGCCTTCAAGAGGTTGATAGCTTGCTAAGTCTAGGCTTAGTCCGAGCTCTTCCAAACCCACTAATTCGCTACTTATGATCCGAGTTTTTAACTTGCAAGTCAATTTCATTTAAGAGTAGACACCAATCGTTTTGTAGTGGGTCAATTAGAAACTCAAGTAAAATATTGAGTGTCGTATTTTACTCTCATGTAACTAGAAAAATGACAATCGAGGACTTGATTACATTAATTAATCAACTATTGCCCTTTTGGTACCTAATTTGGGCTTAAACATCAAGTAAAGCATTCATGCAGCATTTTGTACCAATCGGGAATCCTAGGATTCAATTCCTAACCATACCGAGGAAGTAACAAATCCATGCATCATAAGGCACAATAGGAATAAGAGAAATAAGTTGATATTTGCTTACGAGAATTTAAGCACAATTTTTTTATGGATTTCACACATTTTTCAGGAAAATTACTCAAAGAATAATTTTTAATATTTTTCTATTTATTAGAAAAAGATAAAATATCTGCATCTTTTTAGTATTTTATTGTTTAAAAATATATTAAAATAATAATAATATTATACAATATATAAAAAGGGACCCGGGTCGGAACTGACCCAGGTTGCCAAGCCCGCGGTCAGACTGGGCCTGATACGCGAGCCCAGCCTGGTCCCCAAACTAAAGCAAAAGGAATCCCAAATAACCCCCCTTAACCCCAAAAGAAACCAAACTCTTCAAGTCAAACACAAAAGCCCATCCACACCCACGCGATCATCTTCTCCATATTGGTCTTCACCGAAGACCATCCTCAGAAACGCGAAGTTGAGGCCGGAGCATCCCCTACGCGTTCACCGGACCTCCGCCAGTCGCTGGACCGATGCCATAGGTGCACAGCCAACGGCCACTGTGGCCAGCCTTCCTCTTCACTGGCCTATAACCGGCCATTTACGGGACATGATGCTCAACAATAAAGAACGATGAAATGAGAACCTACAAAGTGGAAGGATAGCGGCGTGGATCTATCAAAGCATTTAACAAGCAACAAGCACCCACGACGGACAGAGAACTAAGAACAACCGCACGAATCTCACTCGGACGAAATCTCACTTGGGCATTTTGCTGAACACGCAGAGGGTGTCTGCTAAAACGGAAAAATGGAGCGTGTAGTGTCCTTTTCCTCAATAATTGATTATAAAGTTATGGCATCAAAAATGAAAGTTATGAAACTTGTAGTGTCCCTTTTCCTCAAGGTAATGTTCCATTAGGTTCACGAATCATTTTCATGGTTAGGAGCATCTACGTTATCCGTACCATTTAATTGATATAAAGTAAAGTAGCAATTAATTTCAGCGTTATGAAGAAATTCATTTTCTGAAAATGTGGCATCCCTTAATTTTATCTAGGTTAATTTTATATCAATATGTTCATCTATAAATAGGTTAATCTTATATCAATATGTTCACCTATAAACAAGTATTCATCCTAATGTTCAAACAACCTTATAAAAACACACTTTTTCCTTGCAGAACTAATTTTCCATATTTACGCAAGGAATGGTAAGCATACGTTGCCAACCCCGTAGGTCACAATTGATTTAGTTGAGATGTTCTCCTGTTGACAAAATCTTAAAGAGATTTATTAACTGATTTTGAGGTCACTCGGTTAATGACATAGGATCTTTTTTTTTTTTTGTTCATAACATCGCTTTTAATTCATCAACTATGGAAAGGATAACATAGAGTATGAGTTTCTAATTATAAAAGATATCAAATTGGAGGGGGTGGATTCGAAATCCAATTTGGCAGGAGGGTTTTTCTTTGGTGGGCCTTCGAGATCCAATTCGCTACTTGATTTGTTTCACGTGGGTTATGGACCAAATCAATAAAAATGAACCAGCCAGCCTTTATCTGCATTCATCAACAAGCATCCGAAGCTCTTATGGGCTCGGGTCAAGGCCTACCACCATATTGACCACATATAAGCTATTAGTACATATGAGCAGTCTCAAATCATGTTCCCAGTGCGATCGTCTTTGACTTCCAAGTACAGGAGTATTGCCCTAAGAGCGAGCATTTCTGTCTCCAAGGCTGAAGAAGTTGGAACTTTCTCTGCAAATCCAGTGGCGACACGGCTAGCAGCCTCACGACAATGTCCACGACAGCTCTCTCCCGATCTCCTTCAAGATGCGATCCGTCGATATTGAACTTCAAAGACCCCTGTTTCGGTGGTGTCCATTGTACATAGGATCCAATTAAGTTGGCTTGAGTTCCAAGGAAAAAAAAAAAGTTGGCTTGAGCCACCTAATGATGTTGTCTAACTAGAAATCTTGATTAGACCAAAGTAGTGAAAATCTTTCACCAAAATTTGATTTTTGATTTTTTGTTAAATAGGTTCAGTGACGGTTGATACAGGAATTGAATTTGAGTAACAAAAATGAAGAATAATACATTTTGAGATAAAGGACTGTAAATGCTGGTACATAGAGAATTTGTGTTCTTGATGATGGAGTTACAATAATCACATATTGCCTTTTATATGATCTACTAAACATAATTGCTCATAAGTAGTTAATTTACAACTTGTTAGTTACCATTGTGCTCAACTGTTAATAGATATTTTCATCTTCAATTGGCTTCTTCACTTTGTCTTCTTTCTTAATTTCCTTCACATCCAACACTTAGCCAAATTTACTATGACATTGGCCACATATTGGTTTATCATCAATATATTCGTCAACCATTTATCATCACGCATCAATGGCTACATTTTATGGTCATCGATAATTAGTTATTCATAGTCATCGATGAGTATTACCATAATTGATAGCTACATTAAATAACTAACGGTGACTATCACATCACTCATCCACAGCCGTATCAATCTCATCATCGAGCTCTACATTCGATCATATCATCTTCATGTCAATTATAAAGGGTAGGCACAATAACTATCCTCATCAGCTTCATGCTCCCACCTTTTATCATCTAACGCGTCCCATGTGAACGGTCTTGTCTTTACGTACAGGAAACCCCAATACGCTATACTAGGATGTTTGGTGACCTCCATAAACTTACATCAAATGAGTTTATAATACTAAAATTTATTGCCAATTTGCAATTGAGTTTTAAAATTTTAAAAAATTACAAATAAATTTTAAAATTTGTCAAATTTCTACAACCTGATCCTTTAGTTCACATCGTCCAATTTGACTAATGGAAAATATACTAATATAAGGTGTCCTTGGCAATTCATTTTCTTTCCTTGGGCTTATGTCACAAGGCTCACATCTTTGCCTTTTGCCAAGAGAGTTTTCATTGGCTTAAAATCTCCATTCAAAAGCGTTCAAGTAGTTTCTTTATGACTCAACTTGTTAGATAAAGGATATATTAACCTCAATGATGTTTAAATAATTGGATAATTGTTAAACCGATACGAGAGAAAAGAGGGATATCAATTATCAATAACAATAACTCAATTAAAGTATAATTATCTCCAAATCCAAGAAAAATAATATTTCATGTTTAATATCTTTCTTTTGACGTGTATTTGTCTTCCTTCCACCGTTTATTCAAGTAGGTTTTTCTTAGTGAAATCGCCCGAGGACTTCACTTTTTTAAATCCAATCATAAATTTTTTGGCCATTACCCCTTTTTTCCCTTACCCTTTGTTTGGCAAAATGTTGCGAGTTTGTGATGAGACCTTCAATGCTGTCCTAAACATGATTCATTTGGAAAAGAAAATTCTAAAAATGGATGAGATCAGATGTCCTACAATATGAAGCCTCAATTTAAACAAGGGAAAACATCAGCAAAAACCCTAAACTATGCCCTCTGTGACAATTTTACCCTGAATTTTTTTTTGTCACCAAAAACCCAAAACTATGCCACCTGTGACAATTTTATCATGAACTTTTTTTTGTGCCATAAAAAACCCCAAACTATGCCATTTGTGACAAATTTACCCCAAACTTTTTTACTGAGGGGCATTTTTGTCCTTTTCTATTCTTTTTTTTTTTCCTCTTGACAGAGGGCAGCTGATGAGGTTGCCCTAGTTGGTGTCTGAGTCAGGCGAGGCTCTAGCGGCCCTCGCCTAGGCGTGGGCAAGCCTCGCTGGCGTTAGAGTCGGGCGAGGCTACGACGGCCCTCTCCCATGTCGAATCTAGCCTAGCTTGGGCAACCCTCACTCAATGCCGGCGAGGCTTGCCTAGGGCGGATTTGGCCTGGGCGGCCCTCGCTTGACGTCGGCAAGGCTTGACCACGTTGGATCTAGCCTGGGCGGCTGCCAACTTCCTCCCATCAAGAGAAAAAAAGAAAAAAGAAAAAATAGAAATTGACGAAAATGCCCTTCAACCCCATAAACTTCGGGGTAAATTTGTCACAAGTAGCATAGTTTAGGGTTTTTGGTGGCACAAAAAAAGTTCGGAGTAAAATTGTCACAAGAGATATAGTTCAAGGTAAAATTGTCACAAGTGGCATAGTTTGGGGTTTTTGGTGACATAAAAAAAAGTTTGGGGTAAAATTGTCACAAAGAGCATAGTTCAAGGTTTTTGGTGACATTTTCTCTTTTAACAATTTTTAGAAACAAAGACAAACATTTTTCATTTATTTTGTTTGGTATTATACATTTGGTGGCATGGCTAAGCAGTAAGACGGGGACAGCAAATCCTTTTTTCCGGGTTCATATCTGAGTGAAGCCTGATCAAGAAAAAACTTGAAATGTCTCATTTTGCTGATGTAACTTGCTGAATTTTTCTCTAGCAAAAGGAACATAGTAAAAGACCTCTTGAGACTTGCTTGCTTGGTTCTAAACATTTGAAAATTTGTTCTTGAAAGCTAAAGTGCTATAAATCCTTGCCTTTAGTATTCAAAAATAGATTATTATGGAAATTAACCTTAGGTTCTATAACAAGGCATCAACCTGATTTAGGTTCTAACGAGGCCCGTTGATCATTGGGTGAGGGTCGCGAAGCCTCATCAGCAGCTAGCAAGGCTCGTCAGCTATTGAGCAAGGGCCGCAAAGCCTTCGTTGGCTACTGGCATGGGTTGCAACCCTTGCCCACCCTTGTCAGTGGCTTCACCTAGATCTAGGTGAGGCTTAGGGGCCATGGGCAAGGCGGCTTCACCTAGATCTAGGTGAGGCCAACCTCACCATGGTCGGGCTATGAGTGAAGGTAGCCTCGTCGGCTGTTGATGAAGGCTTCGCGTCCCTTGCCTAGTGGCCAGTAAGCCTTGCCGGAGCCTTGCCGACCACTAGGTGGAGAAGAAGCCAAGGAGGAAGAAGAGAGAAAAAAAAAAAAAAAAAGAAAAGGAAAAGGAAAAATAAACAATTATTAAAACATTAAAAAAATAAAAAAATTATTCGTCGGATGGTAGCACCGGCTGGTGGCTACATCAACACGACCAGCCAAATTTCATTAGATCGATTGAATTGATACAATTGCAAAAAATTATGATTGAATTGGCAAAGACGAGCATTAGATTATACTTGAGCTTGTTTCTTTAAAATTACATTGTTTCTCTTTTCGCTCCTGGTAGATATTTTTACATTTCGTTTTTGTTCCAAATTTATTTTTTGACCACTAATCTATTCCGAAGAATTAAAAAATTAACTAATGTACACAAAAAAATTGCTCTTTTTCTATTCTTATTTTGGTGAATAAAAGAATAAAAAAATAGAGAAATAGAAATATTATCAAATAGACCCTAAACCTAGAGGGAGTAAAAGCCAATAGGACGCAAGTATGTTACAGACTAGAAAGCAACATCACAATTAATTCACAAACATTGTTTTGATGCACACTACACTCTAAACACCATATTGAAACACAAGAAGAAGCATTTTTATGACACAAAAATCAATTTGACTTTTAAGAAAAGACATCAAGAAAAACTCAATAGCGATTGAATTGAGCATGATTCGAGATCAAGGAAGAAAACAAGCTTTTGCCAAAACTATACCTCCAATATCGAATGAGGAAGGTGCAAATTCTTGAAGTAAAATGTTCTTTTGAATATTGCAGATGTAGGAGAGATTTGTGAAAGAAGAAGAAGAAGAAGAAGTGGAAGGTGTAGAAAGAAGAGAATGGCCTATAAGAGAGAAAATAGAGACGATTTGCAAAAATGGAGAAGTGAGACATCAAAGGTGGGGAAAGAAAGGAGAAGAAGGAAAGTGGACCACAAGGGAAAAAATGAAGAAAAAATAAATAAAAAGCATTGACAAAAAAAAAAACTTTTATAGAGTCGTACGAGTAATGGTGTGTTCCGCAAGAAATAGTATAGTCAAAAAACACAAAAAAGGAGTGTCTACGTCAAATAAGTAGTAGAACAAGCATGTCCCATATATAAAGATAGAAAAAACAAGTTTAAAAATAATAGCTATGAATTTGATGGTTAGGCATGAAAAGAAAGTAGTAGAAGTTGAGTAGCTATTGGCTATGAGGGGAATGATAACTTTGTGCTAAGACTTTGCCTATTTCATTTTAATTGGTTTTTTTGTAAGATAAATCGTGCATGGCATGAGGATTAGGTATAGTGATCCCAATAAAATTATGATTAATACCACAAAATATCCCAAATTGTTTTACTTATGAGAAATTTATCTCAAACTAGTACATTTGTAACAAATTTACCCTATATTAGTTTTTGTTAAATTTTATTGTCAAATTGCTAAGTTGGATGACATTTGACAGTTGATTCTATTTGTCACAATTATACCAGCTCTGTGATTTTTTGTGGTATTAATCCAATTTAACAGATGTATATTTGTCATAAATGCATCAGTTTAGGGTTTTTTGTGGCCAAAAAATTAGTTTGGGGGTAAATCTGTCACAAGTATATCCATTTAGGATTTCTCGTGGTCATTTGGGATAAATTTATCATAGGTATACCGATTTAGGGTCTTGTAATCAAAAGATTAGTTTTGGATAAATTTGTTACATATGTAAATTTAGGGTTTTTCATGGTATTAGCCCATAAAATTATTACTTTATGGGAGTAGAACTCATGACCTAATTATCAAATTAATGACTGAACTTGATAACATAGCCAATATGGAAAGCAATAGGTTTAATGTAGGCTCGCCAACCCCTTCATCATTGAAAAGGGCTAAAATACACCACAAGTTTAAAAACTTTCAAAAGGTATATTTAAGTGCCAAAATTTGAGAAGAATGTGATGCTTAAGTGCTAATGGCGAAATTTCTAGTTGAATTGTTGATGTGGCATTTTTCTAGCGAGCTAAAAGCAAAACGACATTGTTTTGCACGCTAACGTGACTAGATAAATGCAAAACAATGTCATTTTTGGCATTGTCGTGGCTATATAAGCCCAAAATGATGTTATTTTACCTATGGGTTCCAATTTAATATAAATTATAATTAAATAAAATAAAAGACCTGCATAGGCTCTTGCTGCTGCAACCAGTGATGGTGGAGGAGGGTCACCAAGGGTCGTCGAGCCTTAGGTAGAGGCAGGCAAGAGTCGCTATGATGTCTTAAATTTTGACTTATTTATGGATGTATTAACTAATTACTCACGAGTTAACTAATTTATTGGGAAAAGGCCAGTAAGGCATAAAATGCATACGATTAGGTAATTCAATCAAGGATAGACCACTTGACCAAAATGATCAAAGAGGAAATACTATTATGTTACAATTAGTGAATGGAAATAAATTGATTCAACAAAAATACAAGGTCGAACTGGGCGAGTGATTCCACATGACTGCGGTACTAACTGTGAACTATAATAAAGTGATTTCCTTTTTGACTTCGTAATCAAAGTGAATAATTGAACTCTCACAATTATATGACAATCGAGGGCTGCCCATGAATTGAAAAGGTTCAAATGTGAATTTAATTTTATCAACAATAGGTCAAACACGTGAAAACTCCTAAAAGCTATTCGATAGTTTATGTCATTCTAGAGTTACATTGAATCAATATTAATCCTGAATTTCAATTTGATTTTGGGTATCGAATTTTCAAGGACTTCAAGACTAATCTATTGGATGTCACCTTATTAATTCCCATGTTTATTGGTAGGCCCAAAAAAATTAGAAGAAGGGATTAATGGGCCTAAAATTGAAGCCTATGAGAAGACGGATTGACCAAAGGCCCATTAGGCCTTGCACCCAATATGGTTAGCCACCATGGCCCAAGCAAGCCTATTTTTTCAATTGGGCCCATGGGCAAATTGGGAAATTTGTAATTTAAATGTGAATTACCAAAATGCCCTTGCTTCTAGAAGGTTTGCTTTGTGTGGTCTAGAACAAGAGGGAAATGCTTGGTTGAGAAAGAAGCTTGCCGCACACACTAAACTCTTGACTTGAGTGAAGTTTGGGCCAACTTCTTGCTCAAGTCTCTCTCTCTCCCCCCTAGCAAGTTTCGGCCACCCCTTTTCTCTCTATTTTCCTTCTTCATTTCTCTTCATTTCCACCCCTTACCGTATTTGATCACCGCTCGCTATCCATGCTGCCACTGTGTCTTGCCACTGCTCATTGTCTGGATTGTCGTAATCGTCGTCATCCACCCACTTGCATCGAGCAAAGCTGCCACTCATTACCATTTCTCTCCCTCTCAAACAGCCCTCACCAACCACCTCAGCTGCCGTGAGCTACCGTTGGCCGCCCCTTCGACATTTTCAAGCTAGACCATTCGTTGCCCTCATCACTGCCATCATTTCCCTACCCCCAACTTGATTAATCCATGAGTTAATTTCCCAATCTCTTGATTAGGATGTTAATCTCGATTAGGGGTAGATTAGTTTAAGACTAATTTGGATTAGGTGGTTATTTATAGTTAATTATAATTTGTGTTAATTTATTTCACTAATCTTGCTTAGTGTTCATTAACTATAGATAACTATGATTAGTGTTAATTAATTAGTTAATTCTAATTAGCAATAATTAATTATGATGAACTATTTTTAGTAATAATTAATTATAATTAATCCTTTTTATTAATAAATAATTATAATTTTTTTTTTTTTTAGTAATAATTATAATTAGTTATTTTAGTATTAATTAATTTTTAAGTGGCCATTATATGTGTTAATTGCTTGGCTTATATACTGTGTTTGAAGCATGTTTGCCTTGAAAATATAATTGTTAATGTTATATACTTTGATTGTTTTAAGGAAGGTTTTATGGATAGATAAGTGGTAGTTTACAAAGTGTCGTGGGTAAGTGACATGTTTTGTAAGTCATATAGGGCAATGATATTTTGAAATAGAAGTAGCAAGGTTCAACAAGTTAAGCATGTTTGTATGATCACCTATGGTTATTTTATTACATTTTACATGTGGAAATTATAATAAATTGTTGTGTGAGCATGAACCACGTCTGTATTATCTAAATGAAAAGAAAAGAAGTTGGCATGAGTAGTCATTGTGCTTGTGCGGTTACATAAAGGAATCCATCACTCAGCTGGGGTCTAGAGGATGGGACGAAGTCGATTTTTTGTTGAAATCCCAGCGGAAGTTCGGAAGTTGAGTTGCAATAGAGGCAAGATTGAATACTCCTTTTAGAATGCCGTCTAGGCTAGGGTTCTAAATGAAGTTGTACCCAATGGGGCAGAATGATGCCCTGTTATACCAGAAGAACACTAACCTTCAAGTTGGCCGTGACCTTGAGGGTTCATAATAATTGGAACACACATAAATACATTGTGTACGGGGAAGTATATTATGTGTTTTTATTATGATCAGTACCTACTGTATTGATTGTGACACTTGATAAATTGTATCATGCAGGTTATGTATACAACGTGAGGTAAAGATGCCCGTGGCTGCATTCAATGGTGGTTATTAATTGCTTAAGGGATAGAGTCTATTCATGTTAATAGTTAAGGAAAAGCAAGGGTTGCTTTGTTATTAATTTGTCATTGATAATAGGTTGCCTATTTAGGTTGCATCCAAGGTGAGTGAACTTCCTAATTGAGACTTATGACTTTAACTTACTGAGTTATATTCTTATTTGTTGTTATTAAGTATTTTTAGGGCCTTAGTATGACGCACCACCTAGTGTGATTTGGGGTCTTTAGGATCAGGACACCATAATCACCACACGTCATTTCCCTAGTTGCGATTACCTGTATGGGTACCATGTCTCCACAATCTAGGTGGATGAGGGGCTACACTTGTAGGTGCCCACGTGTTTAAGGCCTGGTTTATTAGGGATGAAGACGACCTCTAGGGTCCACTGAGAGGCTTTGACGGGCCACCATACGAGGGTCTAGGTGCTGAGGTTTAGGATCCTATGGATGTTGACACCCCTGATGGTGTTGTGGAGGATCCATGTCTTAGGAGCCTAACTCAGAGGAGTTTGTTTAGGCATCTGGTGCCTACTCATTTTTTACCGTGACCCCTCCTTTTTGTATGGAAATAGATTAACCTAGCCCTGGTATCTTTTTGTAGGACAACGTTGGAAATCACTCATGAACAGGGCTTGTATAGTTTTCCCAAGGTTAATCATGTTCATAAATAAAATGTGGTGCTTTTGCAATTGTCTTGCTGCTATCCCTGTTGTTACAATTGGCTAGGTGTTTGTTGATTCATTTTTGCATGTGTTTAATTGAAACTAAAAAGAATGGTCGGTGACGTGTCCTGGAACATCGTATTCATTTGACCAAAGATATTAGGGGTTGTTGTGTACTCAAGAGTTGAAGCGTGATAGTTGCGGCCCTCCCCTAGATCCGGCAAGGGTCGTCAGCCCTCGTCTAGTCGGGCCAATGAGGGAGGACTATGACCTTCGCCCTAAATCTAGGCAAGGACTTGCAAGCCATTGTTGGTGATTGGCTAAGGTCTCCAGCTCCTGCCCAAGGCCCGACCTGGGTGACCCCCCCCCACCCCTCGTCGTCGATAGAGGTGAGGGTCTATGGAGGCCCTCGCCGAACACTGCACTTGTGTGTGTATGTGCGTGTTTTTTAAATTTTGGTTCTTCTAATATATTTTAATTAATATATACATTAAAATTTGATTTTTGGGGCAGAATAATGTTGTTAAGTATCTTCATTGTTGAGTCAGTTTTTCAGCGTGCCATGCAGACTACTTATATTGTTAAAAATATGCCATATTAGATTTCTGGCTACTTTCGTTGGACTTGACACTTACATGAGACAGTTTTTTATTAAAAAATTGATACCTAAGGCTCCATTTGGCAACACTCCAATTTCTCTATTTTTCTGTTCTTTTGTTCTCTAGAATAAAAAAAGAACAGAAATCCGTTTGGTAACGCAAACTAATTTTTCTGTTCCCCGGAATAAAAAGTTGTTCCCGGGAATAGTTTTGGAGTAGAAATAAGAAGTAGATTTTTTCTACTTCTTATTTCTAGGAACAAAAACAAGAAACAATTTCTTCTATTGGAAACCCTAAAAATTGAGATTTCTTCTTCACTTCAGTCGAGCCCAGCCCCTCTTTGTTCTCTGCTCACCTCCGCCTTCCTCCACTCGCATCACTTCTGCCTGCCCTTCTCCGGTGGTGTCACCACCTTCGGTCACCTTGCCTCCGGTCACTTGCCTCCAGTCGCGTTGCCTTCGTTCACCTCGCATCTGCTCGCCTCTCTCCGGTCGACTTTGGTGGCATTGCATCGTCTTTGCTCACCTCTCTCCGGTCACCTCTGGATCCGCTCAACTCTCTCTGGTCGCGTTGCCTCCAGTCACTCGATTCTAGTCGCGTCGGCTTCGTTCGTCTCTACTCACCTCTCTCCGATCACCTTTGGTTGTGTCGCCTCCGCTCGCCTCTCTTTGGTTGCGTCTCTTTCGGTCACTCGGCTTCGCTCGCGTCGGCTTCGCTAGCGTCGGCTCCACCCACGTTGCGTCTGCTCGACTCTCTTTGGTCGCCTTTCTGCAGTTGCATTGCCTGTGGTCGCATTGCCTCGGGTCACTTCTCTCTAGCCGCATCAGATCTGGTCGCGTCGCCTTCAATCGCCTCTCTCCAATCGCTCGCCTCTGGTCACGTTGCATCTCTCGGTCGCCTCTGTTCGTGCGTGCCTTCTATCCGTATCTTCTCTCGTGCTCATCTCACCTTGAATCCAGGTATTTCTCTTTGATTCCTTCTCTGCTTTTGAGTTTGAGAATAAATCCTCATTTTCGTGTGATCTGCTGTAGAGATCCAATATTAGATGTGCTAAGTTTATTGTCTACGTAAGTTCTTTTCACTACCGGATAATCCATCTTTGATAGTTGTCTCCATATCTAGTGTCTTGTCTATTGTAACCTAACGAATGACACTTTGAAAGGGGAATTAAAGCTCACATTTTTTTGATCGCTTTTTGGTAGTGAAATCCAGCCGAGGTCGCTCCCATTGGTTGTTCCTGCACGTTTAGTTTGGCTGCAATTCAAAATTTTGCAATTTAGGTGCATATCGGTGAGCATTTCACACTGCATTATGGATTTTTCTGGGCTAATGTTAGTTAGCGAGTTTTAATCTGATTGGGAGAACATGCTATATATTTCATTTTTTTGTGTGTGAAGTTGTCCATAATAGATTTTATTTAGGCAGTCCGCGGTTCTACAAAAGTACATGATGTAATTGGCCTATTGCTGGTCTGAGGATCTACTTTTATTCAATCTGCATTGTGTGAAATTCAGCCAAATGTTGAGCAGTCTCATTAGTACTGTTTGGGTGCCTTCTTCTACTAGAAAATTTACTATTGATAGTGCATGGAGTAAAGTTCGATCTTCACTTGCTAAAGTGCCCCGACATAAGCCGGTTAGGTTTGTTTCAAACATACCAAAACACAGTTTTATGAGTTGGCTTGTTATTTTGAATAAGCCATAGCTTGTTATTTGTAGGGATCATTTGTTTTCTAAACGAACTATTTCTCATGAAGTCATGAGCTTCTTTTGTAATTGCTATGATAATCATAGAAGTAGTTAGAGTTTGAGTGATGAGTTGCAGTGGATTGGTGCTAATTGCAAGGGGAAAGGCTTTGTTTTTCTTTGGAGCGATTTGCTTTTACTTTTCACTTTTGACTGTTGTCTGTCTTGGCAAATGTCTAAATGCTAGGTTTTTCAATTCCATTGTCTATGAATTCAATGTTTGATGTTTGGTCTTGGCATAGAGTTTAAGGGGGAAAGTACAATGACTAGGAATATTTAGAGTGACTTTCATGGGAAGATCTGTGAGAATTTCTCAATTCATTTGTGAATTCCTCAGATGCTGAAGTTGGCTTGCTATGGTTTAAGTGTCCCTCTATTTGTTTTGAGCAATAATGGATTGTGAGAATAAATCCTCCTTTTCAAGTCAAAACTAGTTGTTGACATTCCATTTTTTCTGTGAGTTCTCTGTAACTTTCTCACATGTCTGTGTTTTGTTGCCCCTGTGACGCCTATAGAAGAATTTTTCATCTCATTTCGTAGATGTAAACCTCTGTTTTGCTCATAAAAGAGCCAAACAATTGTGATTTCATTCTAGTGAAAGCATATTGATGGTGAGAGTTTATGTAGTTTTCTGGAACTTGAAAGAATTGATAAAAGATAGGAGCGTTTTATCTATGTTCACCACAATAACAAGCAAAGAAATCTCTCTTACGAAAGCTTTGGACATTCTTTCATTCCTCGGGGCATCTCTTTTGTTATTTTGTGCTTGTTTAGAGTAGAACTTGATTTGTTGTTAAAAATAATTGACTCATTTAAAAGCTATTTGTAGACCGTCAAATAACTTAAAATATCAAGCTTGATCTATCTATGTATCTATTTGTGTGGGTGTGTATGTGTGTGTTTTGGTCCCTTTCCTCTCCTTATTTTTATGTTTTTAATTGTCTCCATCTTAAGGAGCGGAAACGACGAACCAAAGGGGGTGAGGACCTTGAGGGACGTCTTCGGTGTGGTAGAGGCGTTTCTCTCAAATTCTCTATATTTGTCTCTCTAAAAGTCAATTTATTTTGTGGAAAATATACCAACTTTGAAAAATATTGTTCATGAAGTCATTTTTCAGGAAGCTGCCTTTCCAAGCTGGACTGTCTTCGAACCAAGCCACAGAAGCATTGCCACGTAGCAAGCTTGGCAACAAGTTGAATAATTGTCTCATTATTAGGTAAGATTTATACTACGCAAGTGTCACAATTGACTTGTTATATAACATTGATGACTTAGGGAGTTTCCAACTTGCTAATGCAACTTGCTGCAAAATACATGGATTTCTCTTTTCTGCTTTACAATATTAGAATCGAAGTCTTTCATTGAAACTTCGACTGCAGATAGAATTGAAGTCTTTCATTGAAACTTTGACTTTATATAAACATTTTGTAGTAGGAACACTTGGTTTGTGCTGAAAGAATAGATCTTCTATATTTTCTTGATACAATGTGTGACGAATTATACCCAAAATAATATAATCATGGACTGTTGAAGAAAGAAATTTTTTTGCTATCTTTTTGCAATCCTTGATGTTTACTTGATGTTTATAGCAATATTGCTGTCTTTTTGCAATCCTTTAAAATTTCATATATGATTGTTTTTGCTGTTTGCTTAGCTTGGTGAGCTTGTAGGAAGCTATGAGTATGACATCCCAAAAAGAGGCATTCAACGCAAAGTGGACTGAGTCTTTGACCAACTTGTACATTAGTTTGTTGGTAGAAGAGGTCAAAAAGGGAAATCACACCTCTTCTACTTATAACAAAGTATGGTGGAATAACATACGGATTGAATTTAATAAACGGACATGACTCCAATATACTCAAGTGCAGCTCAAGAATAAGGCCAACAAATTGAAAAAACAGTATGGTAGTTTTAAGAAACTTCTTTCACAATCCGGATTTGGCTGGGATAATGTGAGCAAAACAGTTGTTGTCGATGATTTAAGTATATGGGAACCTCACATTAAGGTATGATTCAAACTTTGGTCACTTTAAGCTCCTTGTAGATGTACATAGCAAGATGTTTGCTTATGTTGCTAACGTATGTCATCATTTTGAAAACTACAGGATAATACTGAGTGGAAAAAATTCAAGAATGATGGGTTTCCTCAATATGCTGACTTATGTATTGTATTTGGTGATACATATGCTACTGGAGAGCATGTAGCAGCAAATGCCGAAGATTTTGTGTTGTCGAACGAACTTGACACTAATGGTGATGATGCAAACTATGGTCGAGAAAATATAAGTGAACATCATGTTACTGAAGAAGCCTTTACACCCGATGCCACTCCAGTTCATGACAAGCATAACTTGGATAGAACTCTAAGTAGTAAGAGGAGAAAAAATAGTCACTCATTTGGTATTGCTAAGACTTGCAAAGCCCTACAAGAGATGATCAAAACTAAGGCTAGTCTATCTGTGAGTGGCTTTGTCACCTCAGAAGCCCCATCACCACCTATAGACCCATTTTCAATATCTGTTGTGATTGATGTCTTAGTAAGCATGCCTGAATTAGAGTAGGATCTTTACAACAAAGCAATGGAATGAGCATGCAATAGTGCCGTATGGAGGGAAGCTTTTATCAAATCCCCATCTGAAAGGAGAAATGGACTTCTTCAGTGTCTTTAGTAGATGTTAAGAAATGTACAATGGATTGTGTGAGGTTTCTTTTGACTATCACTTATGGTGTCGATTGTTAATTTATTTTTAAAGATATTGACGTTGAGACTCTTGTATTTATGTAGTGGCTTGGATAGTATGGTTTATGTGGAATTTTTTATATTTAGTTTGCTTTAACTCCATGATTTATGTTATTAATTTTTGTTTGTGGTTTTTTTTTAACATATATCTATATTGATGTTCTTGTATTTGTGTGATGGTATAGGTACTATGGAATGGGGATCAAATAGTGTGTCTAATGAGGATATAGCAGCAGTTGAACAGTACTTGGAAGAGTTTGATATTGACATAATGATATCGTGGTTGTGTCTTGTTACGTTGGATATGCGTGTGCATACGAAAGAACCTATTAGGGATAGTAAATTGTCAGGACCCGAATGTATAAGGGAGATTGTTTATGGACATTCAGATAGGATATATAAAGCATTTAGGTTGGAGAGACATGTTTTTCTAAACTTATGTGATTTAATGAGGGAAAGAGGTTGGTTGAAAGATAGTCGATATGTAAGGGTAGATGAACAAGTTGGGATTTTCTTATTTGTGGTTGGTCACAAAAGCTCTAACAGAGATGTATGTGAGAGATTTCAACGTTCGGGAGAAACAATAAGTAAGTATTTTACTAGAGTGCTAAAAGCATTAGTCAAACTGTCGAAAGAGGTTATCAGGCCACCGTCCTTTGATGTTGTTCCGGAGGAAATTCTTATTGATCCTAACCATAAATGCTACTTCAAGGTATGATTTTTCTATCGATTTAGACCACTAAATACATGTAGTTGATAATCTTATGTAACACTAGATTTTTATAAAATTACAGGGTTGCATTGGTGCTATTGATGGCACCCATATTAGTGCTTCCGTTCCAGTGTCACAACAAATCCCATTTAGAGGCAGGAAAGGGAGTACCACTCAAAATGTGATGTGTGCTTGTTCATTTGATATGAAATTTACTTACGTGTATGCTGGTTGGGAAGGATTTGCTAATGATTGTTGGATTCTCTCGGCAGCACTTGAGACTCCTCGATTGAAATTTCCTCGAGCACCACTTGGTATTTGTTTTGTCTATATGAACTAATTTTCTTTATGATTGTATAGCTATTGCATATCACAACAAATTTGTATATTTTCTTATAGGTAAATATTACGTGGTAGATTCTGGTTATGCAGCACTTCTAGGATTTTTAACTCCATTTAAATGTGAGTGGTATCATTTGAATGATTACAGGGGTAGTAGGAGACGGCCTAGAACAACCAAATAACTGTTTAACTATAGACACTCTTTATTAAGGAATGTCATTAAGAGGTCATTTAGGGCATTAAAGAATCGCTTCTTTATTTTGAGACACATGCATCCATTTACAATTCGAAAGCAAGCATTTATTGTAATTGCATGTTGTACTCTCCATAATTACATTCGCGACCAAGACAAGATGGACAAAAACTTTGTTCAATATGGAGATCCGAACTACCCATTTAGACCTACACAAGAGGAGATTGCAGACGATGCATCGCTTGAGGGGGTGGCTGAGATAAACATGATTAGAAAAAATATTGCAAACAAGATGGCAAGAGATCACAACATGGATGAGATTCCAAGACTTTGTATTTCTGATTTTTGTAATGTGTTTGTAAACTATTATGAATACATTTCTTGACTTTGTATTTTTAACTTTTGTAATGTGCTTGTAAACTATTATGAATACATTTTTGTTAATTGTACTAACGTCATTCAATTCTATATTATTTTATAGAAACACGTCTTATCTATTTTGGTAAATGATGTGTCAAGATGGATAATCATTGATTATCCTATAGCAATAGAGATTCGCTAAATTGTTGAGTTTTAGAAAAAGAAATTGACATTCTTCGATTTGCAGGTGTAGCTTGAGCTTACCAATCATTCATAGGGGTAAAATGCAAATAAACTCTAGCAAAAGCAAATGCTCTAGTCTTAAGAATTAATTGCATATAATTAGACAACTTTATGCTTTTGATTAAAACAAACTTCCCTAAAGAGGGATGAAAAATAAAATAAAAGGATCTAGAAAAAATCTACTTTGGTTGCTTGGGTTGAGATTTGTAGTGAATGTTATAAAACATAGAATCATTTTTCTTTTTATTCCAGCACACAATAATGGTCTCTTGACTATTAAAAAAATAAAATAAAATTGGGAATAGCAATCTTATTAATGGAAATATACAAAAGAGGAAAAAAGTTTATATGAACTAATCCTTAATGCAAATCTATAATCAGTGTAATGAGATTTTGATCTTGTCAATTTTATATAATCTCTAATCTATTATTCTAATATCTTCATTTTTCTTTTTTTCTTTTTAAAATTAAAATTGGACATAGAAATAGAAATTTTGTGCAGTTACCAAACACATTTTTTTGCTCAGAAATTGTTCCCCGGAATAGAAATAGAAAAGAACTATTTCTAAAAAGAAATTGTTCCCGGGAATAGAAATGTTACCAAACGCACCCTAAGTGTTCACTTATGACAAGTTTTGGTACTTATGCTGTACTATAGCCCATTAAAAAGAATCAGAGAAGTTTCTCTATTTAGCTTTTACTTTTACTTGTGTGAGCATAATTTGAACAACACTAGATATGTTAAAAGATTTCGATCAAGCCAAGCTCGACACTATCACACTGTCGTTCACAACTCGTGGCCCGGATGAAATTCATATGAGTGAAGTCCACAAAACATGTGGGAGGACAATGAGTAATGAATTTTTCCCATCATCTAAGGTCCGTTGATCTCGTTTAATTATCCAGCAGTGGATTTATTTCCGTATTCTTTAATGGATTTTAATTGTCTTGCATTTTACTGATCTTATAGAAAGTAAAGCGATTTATATTGCGACTTGTCTTAATAACCACATTCTTGTTAGAGGATATACAGTAATATTAATTATGTCAATGATAAAGCATCTAGATAACATAATACCATGTGAACATGCATCTATTATGACATGATAATTAGTACCATGGATAATGGGATGGGAGTGGGACAATACCATGGTAGTTATGCCCATTTATAATCATTTTCATATGATGAACAAAATAGAATAGCCCTTAGTAAATTTCTTTTTGGCTAACATTAACAACATGTGCATGCGGAGTTTTGGCGCCCCCGCATCTTCGATTTACGGATTGAGATCATGAGGAATAAGCTGGCATTTGAATGTTACTTTTTGAGAGATCGAGATCGACACCTCGTCATTCTGAATAACCTTTATTAAATGGCCTAGGTTTTTTTTTTAAAGACGGCTAAGGTTAATTTCCTCTTTTTCATTCCTTTTTTCCCTTCCCCGTTTTTCCCTTTTTGCCCTCGTATCTTTTTCTGACCCATGAACAAACTTTGCCCAAAAAGCACACTCAAGCAATAACGATCCATGTCCCGTCTCCCGTCTCCCGTCCCCGTCTTTATCGGAGCCTTGCTCCGCATCTATCCGAGCCTCGCGTCGCTCCTGCGCTTGCCACTTTGCCCCATCATTGCGCATCCCCGCACACCCCCTCTGTCTCGCGCGCGCGAGACTAGGCTCATAAGATTAGATCTTAGGTTGTGAACCCTACTCTTGTCGGCATCCGGTGACACAATATCCGAGGTCATGAGTCAAGATCCGAAAGATGGCGAGATCCGGCGACACAGGGGGCGCGATTGCAGTGGTGTGGTGTTGGGTTGGACAGAGAGGGCTAGGGAAATAGTAGGGCTTGGGTTGGATTTTGTTTTGGTTAAGTTCGATAAAGAATGAGAAATACTTATTTAACTATCTTTAATTTATTGTCATATGAACAGCTTATTCTATGTAAAAAAATGATAATAAATAATTCAAAATTATTATGGAGTTTACTTTCTCAAGAATTTGTGATTTGTAATATATGGTTATTTTCTCATTGACCCAAAAATTATTATCTTAGTAGATTCCATAAAAGAATAGGGGCATTTTGATCACATCAAACGGTAAAAGTTATTATCCTGACTTTAGAAGACTCTAAACCCTAAAATAAAGTCTTCATTAAGCCGTTTGGAGGCTGTGCCTTGTGATTTATTTATGTAATTACACAGCAAATAAAAATTCCACAAATGATGCCCAAGCTGATAAAGTTTTGTTTTACTTTGAAAAAGAAATGATGTTTTGACACGCGTAACGCCTACATGTTTTTGGCTCGACATATGCACTTAGTGCAATTACTACGTGTGTTGTCTGTCTGGTTGCTCAAAAGGAACCCCCCTTTCAGTCGATCTGTCGAAGACCAATGCTTTTGGATAGAGTTTTCCATTTGGCTTATAAAAAGGTCAATCATTAATATTTTGATTACATGCCGACAGTTTCATTTCTTATCCGTCGCTTTGCGCTTTTTCCTACGTGAAACCAGAAATGACCCACCCGAAGCTTCTCAAGTTCGGTCATCATGGAAGATTAGTGCTAACTAAAAAAAACTGTCGCTGGTCAAAAGGTCGTAAACGACACAGTTCGCTCAATTTAACAGGCCAACTAGATACCTGGTTTAAAGTTTCTAGCGAAGTTAAATAAGAATGCATGGTAGCCACCTTTTCCAATGTATTTAATATTGTCCTTGTCGGGGACACCATTTTCTTTGGAAGTGTAAAAGTTGTCACTGAATTTAGGTAGAGAAAAAGCAAATCCCATAGTATATCCAATGTATCTATGTAACGCCCTGCTCTCATATAATTTGATATAATACTTGAGATGATTGGGTTAAATTGCTAAAATATTATGTCATATCACTTGACTAGTGGATTTGACTAGGCTTTATTCTTGTAATTTCTCTCCACCAAATAACATATGCATTTGAGTCACACTTGTAAATGTTGTACAAGAATCAAGCCTCGGAGTCCATGCCCCAAGTTTATATCACGCGTGTGGCTCTACATTTGTCAATTCACAAGCCTTCTTCCATGCTGGTCAGTTTCGGTCTCAATTTGCAAACGAGGAGATGTTGTGGTACTAATCTGTCATCACTTGAACACTGACACTAGTCTTTATTTACGTATAGTCTCTAACAGATGTAAGACTTAAGCTCATGATCAATTATTTAATGCAATGCAAGACAACCATATGTCGTTAAAACTTAAACCTATGTGAACAATTTTTGCTTTTTCATAATCCGTGGCAGAACCATGGAGGTCTCATCTATCTTGAAGAGTTACTAAATAATTTACAAGTCTCATGAATAGGTTAGGTATAAACCTTTGATTTAGATGCAAAACACTCTAAAAATCATGTAATCTAATTAAGTTTAGACCCTTGACCTATTCAAGTGGTCTTGACCCCATCAACCATGCCAACCATTGTGGGGGAGGGGAGAGGGACAAGGATGAAATTTGGCAGTTGTTCAAATGAAATTGTTGTTGTAATTGGTGTATCTACTGTGTCAAAATATTTTTCATTGTGACGAATGTATCACAATGATAAAACTTAGACATGATAGACAATTAAGATGAAGAAACTGGGCCAAAGCTACAAAATTATCATGATAGCCTAGTTTTGTTTTTTGGGGATAGTGATTGCAATACATTTATTCATCATTGAAAATGGGGATGGTGTGGGTACCTTAGATCCAACCACGCCGCCTTGTGATGTCTATCACTTTAGCCAAAAAGTACAATCAAGTACCTTCCTTTAAATCCATTCGATTTGATTGAAAAAATTAATGTGAGATTTTTAATTTTTTTAATAGACGTATCGTTGATTGACAACATCCGTATCAAGGGAAATAACCAAAGATAGAAAGATAAAAGAAGGGAGAAAAATAGCCCCCATAGATTAATTGGAATGAAGTGGCAGTCCATGTGAGGAGGTGAGGGCTTGCAATCCTTGCCTAGATCTTGCCTAGCCTTGGGGAGGATTTGCAAGCCCTTGCGCAATGGTCTAGCCACCACTCCATGAGGGTTGGTCGACCCTCGCATTGAGGTAGTGAGGGTTGTACTCAAGGCTTGACGGATCTTAGTACAGGGGCAACATGTGGTGGCATTGCCACCATGCAAGGGTGGTTTGGCCCTTGTGAGTGGCTAGCAAAGGTTGTTGTCCATTGACCCTTGTGATGCTTAGGTGAGGGTCAACGTCTGCCAATGAAGGTCAAGTAGCGAGGGCAATGTTCTAGTTTTGCTTTTTCTCTTTTAATCTTTTGGGACTTTTGCTTGGGTTGATCGACTTTGGACTAGGTCAATTTCCATCCTAGAACTTGGACTAGGAGTTTTTTTACTTTGGGTTTCTTCTATTCAAAAGAACTATTTTGACAATTTAAGCAGCATCTAATCCTTGTAGTCAAGTTAAAATTGCATAGGGAACTCATAGCGATCATTGATCTAAAAAGTACACGCATGAAGATACTCAATGATAAAAATAAAACAATGTCTATCTAAACTGAAAAGGCGGCCATGACAACTACAATTAAGAAATTGGAATCAAGCAAGAGCCGGTCACATTATTTTGCCCAAAGAAATCCACACAATACTCAAGCACATAAAAACCTAGCCAGTCCTACAAGTTTTGTAGGAATCAACTAATATAGGTGTACCCCTCCCAGTTTTGCAGAAGTTGAACAACTTGCCGCAATACGAGGCCGGGAAAATTGTCCAAAAAGTCCTAAATCTATTGTAGTTTTACCAATTCAATTTTAAACTTTTCAAATTTTCCAATTCAGTTGTGAACCCTTTTACCTTTTGTTAATTAAGTCTATCCAGCCAATTTTGGCCAGAATTTGTTGAGGTAGATGGCTTGCGCTAATGTTTAATAATATTTTAAATTTTTATGATATTTTTTTCTTTTCTTTGCTTTTCTTGGGTTTAGGAATTAGGGCCGGTGAGGGTGGTTGGCCTTTGGCAATGGCCGACGAGGGTCAACTAACCACCCTCACCCAACCCTAACACGTAAAACCAAAAAAAAAAAAGAGTAAAGAAAAGTAAAAAAGAGAGAAAATCATAAAAGTTCAAAATATTATTAAAAAGTGACAAATTAGTGTCAACTATCCACGTCACCGAATTCTAGCAAAAATTGGCCAGATGAAATTAATTGATAAAAGGTGAAACTGTGTAGGACTGATTTGGCAAAATTGAAAGGTTTATAACTAAATTGACAAAATTGCAGTAGGTTTAAGAAATTTTAAAAAAATTTCCTGTAAAAAGCCATCAATACCAAAAATGATACATAGAAAATGAAGTACAATGCAAACCAAGAAAAAAAGAAAAATAGAACCGGGTAGGTATCATTAGTTAGGTGTAATTGGTCCAGTTTAGCACAAGAAATTGAGAACTGAACCGGTTATTGTTGATTCTAATTTTGTGGAATCAAGAACATGATTGGTTTTCGCTGGAAGCACCCAAAATCGCTGGTTGGTCTGACATTTAGATTGACCTAGAACCGATGCACACCCCTATCCACATGTTGTCAAAAAATGTTGACAACCAATGAAACTTCATAATGACCCTCTTTTCTAACTAGACCTGTAATGTCTAGACAATTTTACTGGATAGAATAAGATTAGATAGGATAAGGATATGATAGGATTTGAAATATCCTATATAATATCTGGTAATGTCCAGATATACGGGGAAAAATTGGATTAAACATAAAACATAAAAAATCAATCTTTGAGATTTGGAAAAAAAATCTGATTATTAGAGTGGGGAAAACTAATTTGATGTTGCTCAGGCCTACTACAACCACCTCTGCCATCTAGAACGACCACCTCTGCCATCCTACCTCCATTCCAGTCCATATGGTCATCATAAACTTCTGCTGTCCTTCTTGATTGCGCCTGTCATCCATTCTCTCAACTCTACCGTGTTGTCGGTGTTTCTTTGAATCGCATTACCCAACTGTCTAGAAGGAGAACAAAAATTTTCAGGCCTTCCTTAAGCAAACCAGAATGCAGAGCATAGTTGAAGTATCTAGATTTGATATACATATGGATCATCCGTTTGCTACTTGAAGATTCCACCAAAATTTCCAATTTTACTAGATATCATGGTTAGACGAGATTTTCATTTTCCTTAACGCAACAAAAAATAAGTAATCTATAAAAAGAAGCAGCAGAAGAAGAAGACGGCCAGGAAGAGGAAGAAGTTAATAATGGAGGGTTCTACTGCTTATCATCACATGTGAGCGATTGATTTTGAAAGTGCTGACTTTGATCCATTGAGAGGAAAAGGCTGATGAGGCGTGGGAAGGAGGACTCACTCTTTCTTGGCGACTTTTTGAAGCTTTCTTTTCTTGCTTTCGCACATGATCAACTAACACAACATAAGTAGGCTGAAGACAGAGAAACAGACAAACATACAAAGAGATGGGTTACCCAAATACCCAAAAGCAAGAAGCTTCCCATTGATCAACTGAGGTGATGGGGAGCAAGGCGCTGGATGGGGTGAGGGAGGCTTCACATGCTGCTGTGGAGGCGATGGGGCTAGGGTACGACTTGACTGTTGACCTCAGGCTCAGGTATGGCAAGAAGTCGAGAGAGGGTGATGACAGTAAGAGAGGGTGACAACGGTGCGAGATAGCATTGAGATGGCGGCAACGAAGGTGGCGGTGAGAGGAGTTGTGCGTATGAGAGAAAGAGAAGGAAAATAAGAGTGAAGGGTCTCTAAAAAAATAGATTGACAATAGAAATCTTATATGGGTCTATCCCATCCCTTAGATTGTTTTATTTGAGCTATATCTCCTCTTTATTTGACCTTATCCTATTTAAGACAACTACTCAACACGGGATAGGATAAAACATATCATATCTTGATTTTTATCTGGTCAATGAAACACAACCATAAAGTGTGTGAAAAAGGACCTTTAACATATTGGGTCATCTCTTTTTCTGTTTTTTTTCCCTCATTTGCCCCGAATCTATGGTCTTTTTTATTTTTTTTAAATATTTACCAATGCGCAATTTGGCGAGGACTCGTCACAGTGCGAAAAGCATGGTGATGTTGCCATCCGACGGGCTTGAAATTTACGTCTTGTGGTCTTGGTTTCATATTCGGACAATAAGACCCTTAAACAGAAATACTTGCGCAGGTTCATATTTGATAACACCATAGCTCTTTTGGCTCCACTACCTTAAATCTCCTCCATGTTCTCAAGATTCAAAAGCTCAAAGATTATGGCATCTAGTTAATGTTTTATTCTATAAGTCCGCTTATGATAAACATATTAAATGCAGTACTCTTCCTTGCCATTCCCACAAACTCCATGAACAGCTCAACGTAAAAACCGGATTATGATATTACAATAGAAAACGACTTAGTAAAATTCAGAGAGAAAATAAAGAAACAAGAGCATTGTCTCATGCTCCCTAGGACGCCATTTGCAAATAGAAGGAGGTAGCAATCATCTTGTTCGATCAATCCACTACTCATTACTTCAGTGATGTTGCGGATCAGGACCTCTGGGACTCGCCCTCATAAGCTCGTAATGGCTTCCTCGCCTGTTATCTCCCCTTCCATAGTCTTCACGTACAGCTCGAGCCACCATACTAAGTGTCTTTCCTCGAATCACGATGGGGGGAGCTCGTGCATGGGAGCTCGGAAGCAAAAGCAATATCAGCATTAGGCACAGATAAATCTTGAACACGCCCATCGCCATTTTATTTCCTTTGAAGATAGCAAAAAAGGTCTGGGTTGATGGAGAATTAGAGTTGAGACATCCTATATATAGTGCTTGAGGATGGTTACCTTTTCAATTTTCTAATGGTCAAAGTAGATACTTGAAAAGTACTGGACAAGCTGTTCAGTCACTTGTTGTCCATTTTGTCTTCGAACTAGTATCATTGGATTGGAAATTGCTTTATATGTGTATTTCCCACCATGCTAAAGATACATTGTCGTGTATCGTGCAATAGTGAACACAAAACATGAGATTTCTTACCTATAAATACCGGAGAAGCTTTATTGCACAAACTCTCTCTTCTATTGGGTAAAGAACTCTTTGTGATTAATGACTACCGGTTTACGCACAAAAACAAAACTATTTTAAATTGATTAACAGTAGGCTTAGTTGATTAATTGAGTTGGGCGTTGTGATTGGCATAATCGATAACTATGTGATATGGTTATCAACGATTACAAAATCAATCTACTGATGACCATAATTTGTGGCTCTTGATAAACCATACAACACAACTACTGATGAGCGCTAGAGTGTGATCAGTGGAGGAAGACTGGTAGATGAAAATGCTTCAAGTGATTAGATGATTGACATGACATGAATATCTACATCTATGAAGAAGAATCATCCACGACCATATGGAATCAACTTCGACAATTAGCTGAGAGGTGTTCAACAAAGTTCATCGATGAAGCTTGCAAAGACTTAGCTATCCTAAAATTTGGTTAAGTGTTGGAAGCATGGGGAGGGTGTGAGGAAAAATTATCAATTGAAGGCAAGGGTATCAAGCGACGGTTGAGTAGCCTATGACCTTGAAAGCAATAACTGTTTGCGGATGAAATCAGTGTGCGAATAGGAGGTAGGAAACTCGGGAGTGCAATGATAACCTAGTGACACCTAAGTTTGGCAACCCATTTAGTTATTTATTGTATAGGAATTTAAGGATCGACCTTAACCCTGGAGAAAAATATTTTTGACTTGCATTGGCATATTAGGAGCATTATTCATTTAATATTAATAAATTCACATAAATAGTGGTGAAGCTTTGAGCTTAATTGAATTATCTACTAAGCTAGTAGAAGCACAAATTTGGACAAGCCCAGAGTTTCTCTAAAGCGGCCAAATATACATGTGCCTAGCAAACGTGGTATCTCAAATTATAAAATATTGATTTATTGAAGCAAACTTGGGGGGTAATTAAGCTTTGTATTGTCAAGTTTTGATTATAGGGAAATAAGAAAGGGCGTATACTCTAATAAGAAATATCACATAACCTGAAATAGGAATAAATATATCCTCGGTTCTTATGAGACAACCCTAAACTTAACCCTATAAAACCCATTAGATATGGTTCACAATTAGACATTGGGAATACACAATAGAAGAGAAACATGACACAAGAGAGCACAAAAAAACATACACACATGAGCTCTCTCTCTCAAGACCCCCTAGAAAAATTCCACCATGTTGTTTCACGAAATCAACATATATGCATTCATTAACCGTTGGATCGCTCTCATATTTTGTGGAGGGTATGCTAAGTCATTATTCTTGAGTTTTGCTAGAGAAGATGATGAAATAATATTTTGAAATATGTCTTTGAAGGAAAAATCAGACTAGTGGGATTGCTAGAGAGTCCAATTTGCGGTTGCATGTAAGCAGTGAGTATATGTTTGTTCTAAGTCGAAATGTGTTAAAATTTTGAGGAGACCTCTACACCACCTATTTCCTCAGCCCCACTGAAGGAATCGAGCATCGTTATCCAAAGACCCCTTGTGATGTCCATAGTCCACAATGTTGCTACTGCCACCTCTTGTCACACCGTCGTGAGTCTTGCTATCCATCGTCGCCAGCTCTCCCGTTCAAAGTTGTTCCCCTTAGCCGGTTGCAGTTCAAAGTTGGAGTCTCAATTTAGGTAATTTCGCCGAAACGATTCTCAATTTCAATATTAAATCGCTTAAATTTTGAGTGTTAAGATTCTAACTTGGTTTGGTGAAGGTTTTAGGTGCATCATAAATAGGAAATTTACTGTTTCGAGTTTGGTTTCCGATCTTTAAGAGCTAAGGTCAGATCCTTGATTACCTTTATATCCTATATTGGATGTGGTCAATACCTAATCACTTGGGCTTAAATATTGCATGTCATTAGTTTAGATAGCATTCCTACTATGAAAAATACAAAAAAAAAAAAAACATTTAGGATAGATTACCTGCAATCGGTTTCTTAAATTAAAATTACCTACCTTAGGAACCGTGTAGAGATTAGGAAATCACCTAATTTAAATTAGGATTTAATATAAATTATTTCCTAAATTAAATTAACTTATTATATACTTTACGTAGTTTCATAATTTAACTTTCAAAGAAAATCTCAAAGATATCTCCTCTCATGCATTGCATATAATATAATTTTTCATAAAAACAAAATACCAAAATAAATAGTTAGCGTTGCATCAATATGTCACTATTCTTTTTGATAAAAGTGCATTAGGTCACAATAAGTGTCCTAGAGTATTTTTTTTATTTATTAAAAAGAAAACACATACATAATTAATCACACTTAGTTTAATTAATGGGATTTACTTGTAATTGATCATATTCCATGTCAATAGAATTGCATGTAGGTTGCATTCGATTTGATTAACATAGAATTCATGTCATTTAGGATTTCATTTTAGTTTAGAACTCATATAGACATAACATTCAAATTAAATGATGTTAATGTCAATCAAGAAAAACCCAATAAGAATTGATTGGCATTGTATAGTCATATTTGGGAATCATATTTAAGTCATGTATACATCAAATGATTGCTTGGTCTTTAGTTAATATCTTGTAGGACATTTATTTGAAGATCTACTTAGCATATGAAGGTTTTCTCTATCTCCTCAAGCAATTTGTTCATAGCTTAAGTTGAATTGTTACTTTTGCACTCGTATGATCATCTCTCTTATATTAATTGTTTAGGCTTAAAATTGTGTCTACCTATCGATGAGGAATATAAACCACATCTCAACACATCAAAGTCTTGCTCTGCATTTATCCAAGCCCCATGTCACCTCGACCTTGCCACTATGCCCCCATCATTGTGCAGCCTCTCTCTCTTTTGCACAACCACGCTCACGAGATTAGATCTCAGGTTGTGAGCCCTGCTCTTGTCGGCATCAGGTGACATAATATCTAAGGTCATGAGTCAAGATCCGAAAGAAGGTGAGACATTGCGACACAAGCGTTGCGACGGCAGCGGCGTGGTAGAGGGGTGGGGAGAGGGAGGTGGAGAAATAATAAGGGTTGGTTCTGAGGTTTTTTTGATGAAGTTCAATAAAGAAATAGAGGCAATTGGATCTTCTCAAATGGCATAAGTTATTATCTTGACTTTGGAGGTCGTGGATTGTGATTTATTTAGCTAAGCACGCAACAAACAAAAATTCCCCAAATGACGCTACAGCTAATTTAGTTTTGTTTTACTTTGAAAAAAAAATATGGACTTGACACGCGTAATGCCTGCATTCTTTTGGCTCAACATATGCACTTAGTTCAGTTTCAAAAAGAAATATGCACTTAGTGCAATTACTACGTATGCTTTCTGGTGGCTCAAAAGGACCCAATGCTTTTGAAAAGAGCTTTCCATTTTGCTTATAAATGTTCAACCAGTAGTATTTTGATTACATGCCGATACGTTCATCTCTTTTATCCGTCACTTTGGGCTTTTTTCCTACGCCAACCAGAAATGAGCCACCCGAAGCTTCTTAAGTTGGGCCATCGCGTAGGATTAGAGCTAACAAAAGATTTTGTGTTTGATGTTGCCGGTCAAATGATAGTAAACAACACAGTTGACACAATTCAACAGGCCAACTAGATATCTGGTTTAAAGTTTCGAACCAAGTTAAATAAAAACGCATATTAACCACCTTTTCCAACATGTTCAATATTGTCCTTGTCAGGGATACCTTTTTTTTTTTTTTTTTTTTTGGAAGTGTAAAAGTTGTCACTGAATCTTGGCAGAGAATAAGCAACTCCCACTATATGTCCAGTGCATCTATGTAACGCTCTCCCTCATGTATAATTTGATGTGACACTTGAGATGACTGAGTTAAATTGCAGAAGTATCATCTAGCACTACTTGACTAGTGGATTTGATTAGACTTTATTATTGTGATTTCTCTCCACCTAATAACTTATATATTTGGGTTGGACTTGTTAATGTGGTATCAAAACCAAGCATCGGAGTCCATGTCCCAAGTATATATCATGCATGTGTGGCTCTACATTCTTCGATTCACAAACCTTCTTCCATGCTAGTCAATTTCAGTCTCAATTTGCAAATAAGGAGATGTTGCAGTACTAATCCGTCATCACTTGAACACTAGATTTGACTAGGGTTCATTTACATACATTCTCTAACAGATGTGAGGATTTAAGGTCATGATCAATTCTTTAACACAATGTTAGAAAACCATATGTCGTTAAAACCTAAACCCATGTGAATAGACTTTGGTTTTTCATATTGCAAGGCATAACCATAGAGGTCTATAATATCTTGAAGGCTTAATAAAGACTTTACAAGTCTAATGAATTGGTTAGCTATAAACATATGACTCAGACACAAAGCACTCTAAAAATCATGTAACCTGATTAATTTCTAACTTTTGATCTATTCAAGTGATCTTGACCCCATCAACCATGCCAACCATTGTAGGGAAGGGGAGAGGAACGGGGACGAAATTTGGCTACTGTTTGGATGAAATTGTTACTGTAGTTAGTTCATGTATCGTACCAAAATATTTTTCACTGCGGCCAATGTATCAAGATGATAAAAGTTGGTCGCAATAGGCAATTAAACTGAGGAAACTAGGCCGAAGCTACAAAATTATCATGACAGCCTAGTTTTGTGTTTTTTTTGGAAGTGGTTTGTTCACTATTAAAAATGGGGGATGGTGTGGGTGCCTTAGATCCAATCACGCTGCCATTGTCATGTCTATCACTTTAGCCAAAAAGTACACTCAAGTACTTCCTTTAAATCTATTCAATTTGAGTGATCGAAAAAGCTAATGGGAGTTTTCAAATATTTTGAATAGATGTATTGTTAATTGACAACATACATGTCAAGGAAAGAAAGCCAAAGAAAGATAAAGAAGGGAAAAACAAATTGCACCCATAGATTCAGTGGAATGAAGTTGTGGTCCTCCTGAGAAGTAGGTGAGGGCCTACAACCCTTACCTAGATCTCACTTAGACTTGAATGAGTATTTGCAAGCCCTCGTGCAATGGTGTGGTCACCACTTCACGAGGGTTGGTCGACCCTAGCATAAGGGGGCGAGGGTTGGACTCAAGGCTTGACCTACCCTTGTGTGGTGTTGGCAAGTGGTGACGCCACCACTATGTAAGGGTGGGTGGCCCTTGCCAATGGTTAGCAAAGGTTGCTATCTTGCCGATCCTTATGGTGTTTAAGTGAGGGTCAACATTTGCCAGTGAAGATTGAGTAGTGAGGGCAATGTTCTAGTTTTGCCTTTTCTCTTTTAATCTTTTGGGATTTATGTTAGGGATGATCGATTCTAGAGTGGGTAGATTTGTACCCTAGAACTAGAAATCAAAGCAAACAAGGTCGACTCCTAAGTTTGTAGAACTGGAAATCGACCTTATTGACCATGGGATTGACAGGTTTTTTTATTTTGGGTATCTTTTATTCAAAAGAACTATTTTGACAATTTAAGCTCCATCTATCGTGGCAGTCAGGATAAAGTTGCATAGGGAACTCATAGTGATCATTCATCTAAAAAGTGCAAGCAGGAAGATCCTCATTAACAAAAATAAAACAATGTTCAACTAAACTGGAAAGGCACTGTTGACGGATACAATTAAGAAATTGGAATCAAGCAAAGATCCAGTCACATTATTTTGCTGAAAGGAAATCCAGACACTATTGAAGCCCACAAAAAACTAGCCAGTCCTCCTGCAAGTTACGTAGGAATCAACTAATATAGGTCAACCCCTCCCAGTTTTGCAGAAGTTCAACAACTTGCATCGGTAAAAGGCCACCAGCGCCATAAATCATACATAGAGAATGATGACGATGCAAACTAGGAGAAAAAGAAAAAAAGGACCGGGGTGGTCCGATTGGTCTGTTATGCACAAGGAAATGGGAACCAGACCAATTATTGTTGATTCTAATTTTGTAGAATTAGGAACTGGTTATTGCTGGAACAACCTATAATTGGCAGGTTAGGTCCAACTTCTAGATTGACCCGGAACTGGTGCACACCCCTATTCACGTGGTCTCGAAAAATGGTGACAACCAATGATATGGTATATGACCCTCTTTTCTGACCAGACATATAGAGTAGACTAACGCATCTAAAGATTAGTGGCAAAGATAAGGCGTTGATAGTTATGTGAAAAGGGACCTTCGACATATCGGATCATCTCATTTTGATTTTTCCTCATTTGGCCCTATTCTATGCTAATGGTCTGGTGGTGCTTTCATTTTGTCTACCCAACACGCAGTTTGGTCAGGACTCGTCACTGTGCGAAAAGCATGGTGACGTTGCCATCCGATGGACTTCAAATTTACATCTTGGGGTCCTGGTTTTATGATCGGACAATGGCACCCTTAAAGAAAAACTTGCGCGAGTTCATATTTGATAACACCATAGCTCTTTTGGCTCCACTACCTTAAATCTTCTCCATATTCTCAAGATTCAAAAGCTCAAAGATTAGTCAATGGCATCCAGTGAATGTTTCACTGCTATAAGTCCGCTTATTATAAACACGTTAAATGCAGTACTCTTGTCATTCCCACAAACTCCATGAACAACTCAACGTCAAAACCCGATTATGATATTACAATAGAAAATGACTACGTAAAATTCGGAGAGACAATAAAGAAACAAGAGCATTGTCTCATGCTCCCTAAGATGCCGTTGGCAAATAGAAGGAGGTGGCAGTCATCTTGTTCGATCGATCCACTACTCACTACTTCAATGATGTTGCGGATTAGGACCTCTGGGACTCGCCCTCATGAGCTCGTAATGGCTTCCTCGCCTGTTATCTCCCTTTCCATAGTCTTCACGTAATGCGCGAACCACCATACTAAGTGTTTTCCCTCGAATCACGACGTGGGGAGCTCGTGCACGGGAGCTCGGAAGCGAAAGCAATATCAGCATTAGGCACAGAGAAATCTTGAACACGCCCATCGCCATTTTTATTTTCTTTGAAGATATCGAAAAAGGTCTGGGTTGATGGAGAATTAGAGCTGGGACATCTTATATATAGTGCTTAGGTACGGTTACCTTTTCAATATTCTAATGGTCAAAGAACATACTCAGAAAGTACTGTATAACCAGTTCAGTCACTTGTTGTCCATTTTGTCTTCGAACTAAAATCATTGGATTGGACATTACTTTGTTTGTACATTTCCCACTATGCTAAAGACACATTGTCGTGGATCGTGCTATATTCAACAAATCAACATGAGATTTCTCACTTATACTTTAGGCAGAAGCTTTGATGCACAAACTCTCTTTTATTGGGTAAAGAACTATTTGTGATTAATGACTACCATTTTACGCACACAAAAAGAAAAACCATACTCTTTTAAATTAATTAACAGTTGGTTTAATTGACTAATTGAGTTTGGGTGTTGTGATCGGTATAGTTATTGATAACTACATGATATGGACAATTACAAAACCAATATATTGATGACCATAATGTGTGGCCCTCGACAATCATACAACACAACTATTGATGAGTGTTCAAGTGCGATCGGTTGAGAAAGACTAGTCAATGAAAATGCTTCAAGTGATTAGATGATCAACATGACATGAATATTGATATCTATGAAGAAGAATCATTGAGGACTATATGGAATCGACATCAACAAATAGCTAAGAGGTGTTCAACAAAGTTCATGAACGAAGCTTACAAATACTTCACTATCCTAAAATTTGGCCTAGTGTTGGAAGCATGGGGACGACATGAGAACATGAATATTCATTGAAGGCAAGGGCGCCAAGCGATGGTTGAGTGGCCTATGGCCTTGGAAGCTATAGCCATTTGTGGATGAGATCGGTGTGTGAATAGGAGGTATGGAAACTCGGGAGTGTAGTTGTAACTTGTTGACACCTAAAATTTGACAACCAATTTAGTTATTTATTGCATAGAAAAAATAGGGATCGACCCCAACCCCTAAAGAAATTTTTTTAACTTGCATTGGCATATTAGGAGCAGTTTCCATTTAATAAATATAAGTCCACATAAACTGTAGTGAAGCATTGAGCTTAATTGAATTATCTACTAAGCAAAGCGCAAAATTTGGACAATCCCAAAGTTCCTCTAAAGCGGCCGAATATACATGTGCCTAGGAAACGTGCTATCTTAAATTAGGTAAAATTGATTTATTGAAGCAAATTTGGGGGGGTAATTAAGCTTTATATTGTCAAATTTTGTTTATAGGGAAATAAGAAAGGGCGTATACTCTAACATAGGAAATAAAGATATCCTTGGTTCTCGCAAGACAACCCTAAGCTTAACCCTATATAAACCCATTAGAGATGATTCATATAGAGGTTGGCAATACACAATAAAAAAGAAAAATGACACAAGAGAGCACAAAAATATACACACACAATCTCTCTTTTCCCGCAACTCCCAGAAAAATTCGAGTGTGTAATTTTACGGAATCAACAAATGTGCATGCATTAACCGTTGGATCGCTCTCAAATTTTGTGAAGAGTATGCTAAGTCATCATACTTGAGTTCTTCTAATGGAGATGATGAAATAATCTTTTAAAATATGTCTTTGAAGGAGAAAATCAGATAGGGAATTTCCTCTTTTGAGTCGTGCATATAATTGGATATTTGATCTTTAAGACCTGAGATCAGATCCTCATCTACCTTTATATCCTATATTGGATGTGATGAATACTTAATCACATGGGCTTAAATATCGCATATCACTAGTTTAGATAACATTCGTATCATGAAAAATACAAAAAAAAAAAAAAAAAAAGCATTACATTTAGGATAGGTTACATGCCATTAAGTTTCCTAAATTAATATTGCATCTCTTAGGAACCATGTAGTGATTAGGAAATTGCCTATTTAAATTAGGATTTAATATAAAAATTTTCCTATTATTACCTTAATATATTCTTTAGGTAGTTCATAACTTTAACTTTCAAAGAAAATTCTCAAAGATTTCTCTTCTCATGCATTAAATATAATATAATTTTTCTTACAGAGAAAATACCATAAAAGAGCCAGCGTTGCATCACATAAATAATTAATCATGCTTTTGTTAATTAATAGGATTAATTTATAATTGATCATAGTCCATGTCATTAGAATTACATGTAGGTTGCATTCAATTTAATTAACATAGCATTCATGTTATTTAGGATTTCATGTTAGTTTAGAACTTGTATAGAGATAACATTTAAATTAAATCATATTCACGTTAAATAAGAAAAACCCAAAAAAAAATTGATTGGCATTGTATAATCATATTTGGAAATCATATCTAAGTCATCTATACATGAAACGATTACTTGGTCTTTAGTTAACATGTTGCAGGACATTTGTTTGAAGATTTACTCAGCAATTTATTTATCGCTTAAGTTAAATTGTTACTTGTGCCATCTCTCTTTTGTTAATTGTTTAGGCTTAAAATTGTGTCTATTTGTTGATGGAAATATGAACTGCATCCCCAACACCTTCGAGCCTTACTCCGCATCGGAACCCCGTGTCCCCTTCGCCATTGCCACTATGTCCCATCATTGTGCATCCTCTCTCTCTCGCGCGCGACTGGGCTCTCGAGATCATATCTCAGGCTGTAAGCCCTACTTTTGTCGGCATCAGCTGACACGGTATCTGAGGTCATGAATCACGATCCGAAAGATGGCGAGATACTGCGACCCAAGGGCTGCGACAGCAGGGAGCTAGTGGAGGGAAATACTAGGGCTTGGGTCTGATTTTTTTTTTTTTTTAATGAAGTTCAATAAAGAAATAGGGGCAATTTGATCATCTCAACTGGCAAAGTTATTGTCTTGACTTTGGAGGTCGTGCATTGTGATTTATTTAGCTAAACACGCAGCAAACAAAAATTCCCCGAACGACGCTCAAGCTAATTTAGTTTTGCTTTATCTTGAAAAAAAAAATTGATCTTGACACGCGTAACGCTTACATTCTTTTGGCTCAACATATGCAGTTAGTTCAGTTTCAGAAAGAAAAAAAGATATGCACTCGATGCAATGCTACGTGTGCTTTCCGGTTGCTCAAAAGGACCCCTCCTTTTGGCTGATCTGTCTAATCCAATGCTTTTGAAAAGAGCTTTCAACCAGCAGTATTTTGATTACATGCCGACACATTCACCTCTTTTTTCCATCACTTTGGGCTTTTTTACTTCGCCAAACTAGAAGTGAGCTACCTGAAGCTTCTTAAGTTCGGGCATCATGGAAGATTAGTGCTAACAAAAGATTTTGCGTTCCACGTTGCCTGTCGAAGGATAATAAAGGACATAGCTCACTCAATTCAATAAGTCAACTAGATAACTGGCTTAAAGTTTTACACCAACTGATAAGAACGCATATTAGCCGCCTTTTCCAACGTATTTAATATTGTCCTTGTGGTGGACACTGTTTTCTTTGAAAGTGTAAAAGTCGTCACGGAATCCAGACAGAGAAAAAGCAAATCCCACTGTATATCCAATGTATCTATGTAACACTCTCCCTCTCATATGATTTGATATAACACTTGAGATGGTTTCGTTAAATTGCTTAAGTATTAATTCACATTACTTTACTAATCGATTTGATTAGGCTTTATTCTTATGATTTTTCTCCACCTAATAACTTGTGTATTTGGGTTGGACTTGTTAAAATGGTATTAGAACCAAGCCTTGGAGTCCTTCATGCCCCAAGTTTATATCGTGCGGGCGTGGTCTGCGTTCTTTAATTCACATGCCTTCTTCCATAATAGTCAATTTCAATCTTAATTTGCAAATAAGTAGATGTTGCAATACTAATCCGTTATCACTTGAACATTGGCGCTGACTAGATTTTATTTACATATAGTCTCTAATATATGTAATGATTTAGCTCATGATCAATACTTTAATATAGTGTTACGAAGCCATATGTGGTTAAAATTTAAACCTATGTCAACAAATTTTGTTTTTTCATAATCTAGGGCACAACCGTATAGGTCTCGACTATCTTGGAGGCTTACTAAACACTTCACAATCTCATGTATAAGTGAAGTTTAAACCTTTGATTCAGACACAATACCCTATAAAAACCCTATAATCTGATTATGTTCAGACCTTGGCCTTATTCAAGTGGTATTGACCAATCAATCATGGCAACCATTGTGGGGGAGGAGAGAAGGACAAGGACAAAATTTGGGAGGTTTTTGGACGAAATTGTTATTGTAATTGGTTCATCTATCTCGCCAAAATATTTTTCATTGCAGCTAGTGTATTACAATGATAAAACTTCGTCGTGATAGGCAATTAGGATGAAGAAACTAGGCCAAAAGTTACAAAATTTCATCATGATAGCCTAGTTTCTTTTGTAGTGATCGCAATCTATTTATTCACTATCAAAAGTGGGGGATGGTGTGGGTATCTTAGAACCAACCACTAGAGGTGAGCATGGTTCTAGAGTAAATTCTAGAAAGAACTAGACAAATAGGAACTTATCCGGTTCTAGGTTTCAAGGTATGCAGGGTAGGTTTTAAGTTCCAAAATTGGAAAATCTATTTTGATGGGTAGGTTTCAGGTTCTAGATAGGTGGAACTTAGAACTTGAAACTTGAAACCCAGAATTTGGAACTTGAAACAAGTTTTTGTTCTTTTTTTGGTTTATGTCTTTGCGCGATCTCACGGTATTCTATGGCGTATGATGATGAGTGTATAATTTGAAATCACTAGTCTGAGTTTTCATTTTATGACTAGGACTTTTACTTTGTTAATGTTTGATATTTTTCATGTGTATAATATAAGTTATGGTCAGTAGATTGTAGAAGCAAGTGGTTGTCATTAAAAGTGATAATTCACCACAATCATTCAATTAATAATACCGATGGAAGGTAGACCTTGGAATCAACCTTAGAACAGAACCTATAATAAGGTAGGTTCCAAGTTCTAAGTTACACATGGTAGGTTCCAGGTTCCAAAAAATGATATACCTATTTTAATGAGTAGGTTCCAGGTTTCAAGTGAAACCCCTACAGAACCCGGAACCGCTCACCCTTACCAACCTTGCCACTAGTATCATGTCTATAACTTGATTGGTGGTGCTATTAGCATGCTTAACTGTGTAGCAAATCATATATATACACTATGCATATGTACCTTTTCATTTTTTTCTATCTAAATAAAATTAAGGGATAAATTACAATAAATTCCTAAAACTCATAACAAAATACAATCAACTCTTAAATATTTTCAAATTATGTAATCAAGTTTTCAAACATAGCAAAAAAGGACAATCAAGTATTTTTGTTTGATCCGTTCAATTTGAGTGATTGGAAAAATAGATGAGTTTTTTTCTGAATATTTTGAATAGACATATTGTTGATCGACAAGGAAAATAATCAAAGATAGAAAGATAAAGAAGGGGAAAAAATAGCATCAATAGACCAACTGGAATGAAGCCGCGGTCCTTATGAGAGTAGGCGCGGGCTTGCAATTTCTTGCCTAGATCTCGCCTAAACTTGGGTGGGAATTTGCGAGTCCTTCCATGGTAGTCTGGCCACCGCCTTATACGGGTTGGTTGACCTTCGCATCAAAGTGGTGAGAGTTGGATGCAAGGCTTGACTTGCCCCCGTGTGGTGGTGGCAAGTGGTGGCATCAACACCATGAAAGAGCATCCATCGTCTATGACTAGCAAGGGTTGCTATCTTGTCGATCCTTAAGATGCCTAGGCAAGGGACAATGTCCACCAAAGATGGTGGGCCAGCACTTTGATCTTTGGGACTTTGGTTAATGTGGCACTTCTTGACATCAAATCACTAGTCATGTGTAGGGACAATCGGTTTTGAGGTGAATTGGTTCCCTCTGCAAGGGAAGATTCCCTTACTGGTGTCACAGTGCTCACGTCGTGGTTGCGGCCTTGCCGTCTGAATGGCATTGTCGGTTTTCTTCCATGTGTGTTGTGCATGCGTGTGGGAAGAGATGAAGGGAATAAGGAGAAGATAAAATGGTGATGGGCTGGGCTGAGATAAAAAGGAAGAAAGAAGGGCAAGGCTAGGTTGAGAAATTAAAAGAGTGGGCTAGGCTATGCCAGCCTAGCCGAGCGATTTTTTTTTTTTTGGAATTTTTTTATCCTTTTTATAAATTTATATATATATATATATATATGTATATTTGCAAAGTAAATGAGTATTTAAAACATGTCAACAAAAATTCGGGTGTCAACACTACTACCATCATCGGTGACTACATTACATAACTATTGATGACTATCACATCACTTATCGACAACCATATCAATCTCATCATCAAGCTTTATATAAAGTGTTGATCATTTTTTTCTGTAAATACACGCATTGATCCATTTGGGGTTCCCTCTCCATATTTGTTATTTAGTGTGTCCCATGTGAACGGTTCCATTTTTTTACGTACAAAGAACCCCAATGCGCTACGCTAGCATATTTGACGACCCTATACAATTACATTAAAAGAAGGGTATAATAAGAAAAATTATCATGAAATTTCAATCAAGTAAACTTTAAAAATTGCAATCAAGTTTTAAAATCTATTAAATTTAAGAGATTGGATCCTCCTATTTACACTGTTTGATTTGACTGATCGAAAATGTACTAGGATAAGGTGTCCTTGCGAATTCAATTTCTTTCCTTGGGCTTTCGTCACAAGGCTCACATCTTTGCCTTTCGCCACAGGAGTTTTCATTGGTTTATAATTCTCCATTCAAAAGCGACCAAGCGGTTTCTTAATAACTCAAACTTGTCTTAATAGATAAAAAAAACATATCAACCTCAACATATATTAAATCATACAAGAAAAAGGAAATTTGCGGAACATGCCGTTTTTGATCTTCCAACGTGTAAACATGGAGTGCACATTTAAAACACTTCAACATGACATCTATCGGGAGGAGTTGGGTTGGGTTGGGTTGGGGTGGGTTGGGGTGGGGACGATTTGATTTCAGGATTGGGTTTCAACTCTCATGTTTTATACAAAAAAAAAATATCGATATCTATCGGATACAAACGAAGCATAGGAAACAATCGACATGCTTTGATACTAATGTCGAACTTTGCATAATTACACAAGTCCCAAGAACCAAGATTGCACGTAATACTTGTGTCTTCCTGGTGGTCAGAAATGTAATCATGCATTTGGGCTTCCACTTGTACAGCCACAACCAAATATACCATGTACTTTACTTGATCTCTCCCCCAACCAAATATACTCCTTAATCTCACATTTTGCTTGCAATTCTGAGAATATTTGTGTTTTTCTTTATACCCAAGCACTTTCTCACATTCTTGTTACTTTCACACTCCGACTCTTGTACGTGTATTTTGAGTGTGTTTTCACAAAGAGAAGATAATCTTCCTTTCAGAAAAAAACTTTTCCTTCCTAAATGCTCGTGCATTGGGCTTGGGTCAAGCCTATTATGGGCGGCCCAAGCTGAAAAACCCAATAGCTAGCTAGTATTGACAAGAGTAACACTGGTAAAAGATATCCTTCTATTATGTTCAAACAATAGGCTAATTGCTAAACTTATAAGACACCGACAAGGGATATTAATTTTCAATAACAATAACTCAATTAAAATACAATTATCTCCATGTCCAACATAAAAATATTTCGTGCTTTATATCTTTAGATTGATTTATATCTATCTTCATTCCACCCTTTATTCGAGTAGCTTTTTTTTAGCCAAATTGCCAGAGACTTATGCTTTTTTAAATTTAATCGTAGAATTTATGGCATTAATACTATTTATTTTTTTCTATTAGCCTCTGTTTGGCAAGCTACTATAAGTTTTCGAGGAGGTGTTTAATGCTGTCCTAGACATGATTTGATTGGAAAAAAAAGAAGTTCTAACAATGAATAAGATCGGCTAAGTCTTACAACATGAACCCTTGATTTAATCAATTCTTAGAAACAAAGAGGGAGTATTTTTCATCTATTTTGGTGGGAACCATACATTTTGGTGGCATGGCTCAGTGGTAACACAGGGGACTACAAATTCTTTTTCACTAATTCATATTCGGGTGTCGCATAATCAAGAAAAATCCCGAAATCACTTTTTTCCTTTTATCTGATACAACTCAGCTGAATTTTTCCCTAGCATAAGGCAAAAAAGTAAAAAGACTCTCAAGATTTGCTTGCTTGGTTCTAAACATCTGGAAATTTGGCTCTCCAAAGCTAAAAGTGCTCTAGTTCCTCGGCTTTAGGATTCAATGACATATTCTAGTGGAAATTAATTTTAAGTTCTATAACAAGGCATTAGACTTATGAATTTATTCGCTATTTTTAATTTGTAATTCATTAGTTTATCCTTGGATGTAAAAAGAATACATAAATAGAATAAGAGTACACTTCAAATGAAGAAATAAGAGAAAAAAATTGTTTCCAGATGCCTCAATTGAATTAATCAAATTTGAAGCCCTTTTGGATGAATGCTTGAAAGAACCAATTTAAGTAAGTGATGAATATTATTTGGATTTTAAGCTGAAAAACTCCTTTTGTCCTTTCTATCAGAAAAGAATATCTTTCAAAAAAACAAAATGGCTGGCTACTTGTAGTTATAGTCCAGGAAAAATAGAGAGAATGTTGTGATTTAATGATCACAAATTTGAAATCTGAAAGAAAAGAAGACACAAAATAAAATGTGGAAGTTGGAAAGGAGGATAAAAGAGTCATGCTCTGCTAGTGACCACTTCTAAAATCTTTCCCTTTATAGGTATCATAGAAGATAGATATCAAGATCGATAAATTTAACTCCGATTAACTCCTACACAAAAGATAAAAGTGCCAAATCCTTTTTTCTCATTAAGATGATATAATAAATAATGTAGAAAAGAGAATTGTGTGACATGAGCCTATTTATAGGCTTTAAGATGATTATTTAAAATAACAAGATAATCTTGATTTCGATTATAGTCAATTAGGGATATGAAAAATCGACAGAATTATATACATAATTCAAAGAGATACGGAGAATTAAGGAAAATATCCTAATTTTCTTTAATATATGGAAATGTCCTAATTAACACTGACAAAGTCAAATCGACATTGCATAATAGGAGACTATTGTATAAAGACAGAAAAAAAAAAACAAGGGAAAAATAAAGGCATGCATTGTACATTAGGAATTTATTTTGACATTGCACTAGAGTCAACTCGAACGATGCGTAGGCAATTGTGATTTGTTGGTTATGCGTGAAAAGAAAGTGGTAGAAGCTGACTGGTTGTTGGCTATAAGGGGTATAATAATGCAAGAGAGGTTTTAGTGGAAGTAACTACCCACTAACATAAAAAATACAATGTCAGATATGTAAATGACCATTTTAGATAAATTATAAGACTCATGTAAACTTTAAAGTTGCATTTGGTCATTTGATGTTCTAGTCAAAATAGGACTGACTAAGATATAAAATTCAGGGTCCACTGTTTTGTGAATTGAAGTAATAAAACCATATATTCATATATTTATCATATCCATTATTTGGTATGAAGAACATATATAGTATAAATGAATCTGAAAATATACAAACGAAGATGATAAGAATATGATTCACTTCTAAAGAAACCACAAATACACAAATGGAAATAACCTTCATCAATCAATGCCTTATCATTGATGGTCTTAAATCATAAACAGCAAATGAGGTCATTGCAGCATTCCGGAACCACATGTTCGATCATGACAAGAAATTGTAAATGGGGTACAATATAATCGATGAGATAAATCACCTAGTGAATGCCGAATTTAGTAAGAGAAAGAATACATGATTATTCACCTTTGCCATCTTGTAAAATATAGTGCTACAACTCTCTCGCCTAGTTTATTTTTATTTACAATATTAATATATCTAAAATATATAGTAAGCGAACTAAATATATGTAAGATATATATTATAAAATAAAATAAATTCAAATATATAAATAACAATAGGAATAAATAAAAAAATTGTTGTTGTTTTGAATTTCAGTTTTTATATGGAATTCAAATGATTTTTATATTTAAGTATTATTTTAATTTTTTAATTAGAAGTTTGATATTTGAGAAAAATAGTTTGTATTATATGAATATAAAAAAAATTATCCAAGTTAATCTGACCTCCTCAATGAGATAATTGATCTTGTCTTAAGCAAGAACCAAGTACATGATAAGATAAATTTTATCTTATCCTGATTTTTATTCTAGCTACTAAATGAAGCCTAGGGTAGGGTATAGTTTTGCATAAACATTTTGGGGGTGTATAGATTTTTCCGCTATCATATAAAGTTAAATTTCTTTGGTCCCAATCAGAAAATTTTTGTCTAGATTTGTTTTTTGGTTAGAAAATTTTTTTGAATCTAAATTTTCGTCTAGATTCAAATCCATAGATTATGTGCAAACAAACTTTTTATTTTTCTTAATCCACATCGAATTCACAAGTGGATCGCATGACTAATGGTCGTGGTTTATCTGGTCCCTATTGATCAAGATTCAGAAAAGACTTTACATGTCGACCCCACTCTTCAAAGCAACGGAGAGATCTCACAGTTAGCCACAGTTCTTTTATCTCATTGTAAATATTTACTTAAGCGAGAGAACTCTGTGGAAAGTCATTGCAAATGGAGAAACCTTAGATTTTTATGCTATTTTTTGCCGTTTTGTTTAGTTGACAGCACTAGACTTATTCTCTCGCACCAATTCATTAGTTATTTGTTGCGGCTCCTCCTCTCTATCTTCAATAAGTAGTACATTATACAATCTATTGTAACTCTACATTTAAGAAACAATTATTTGATTTCCATATAATCACATAATTACTAAAATGATTTCTCATATTAAACTATCAATTGATAAACAATTTATTCAATAACCTTATAGAAATCATGAAATATGATAAGGAAATCGTTTTATAAAATATTGCAATCTTCTATTCATGTTTGTAAATAAACTCTTATAGATATTAAATTCTTAAAATTTTGACACTCTACCTATTTGTTTGATTTTTATAATCTTGTTAGATAGTCCAATCCAAAAACTTATATTGATAGGTGGTGAGAGATCATATATATAGATATATCCATAATCAGCATATAAACCCATAGTCAAGCAATGTCGAATATTTCAACACCTCTTATGTGCAAGTAGATTAGTACGACAAAAGAGGTGAACACACTTGAAATAAACTAGGTAGAACTCAACTCTCATATCATATTAGAAAATCTAACTTAAAAGCTTGGTGTATCTTTAAAGTATAAGGATTAACTAACATAACGCCGTACTTTATGCTTAGACTTTTCATGCTTCATTTTAATTGGCTTTGGTATGATAAATGGTGCACAAAACAAAGTTTAGGTATAGCGATCCCAATAAAATTATTGCTTTTAATGAAAGTTGAACTCGTGACCTACTTACCAAATTAATGACTCAACCTGATTACATAGCCTATGGAAAAACAATAGACCTAATTGATTTTTTGTCAAGTTTTGCGGATATTTTCAAGATTTTTTACCTGTGAAAGCTTTGCTTTATACTCCTTTTCATTTGTTTTTGTCAATCAGACCTAATTAATGACTCAACCTGGTTACATTGCTTATGGAAAACAATTGGTTTAAACATCAGACTCGGGTGGAGCTCCTCACTATCTAAGTCAACGAGTCTCGCCAGGCCGCTATAATCAATAAAAGAATCACAGAAGTGTCTCTATGTAGCTTTTACTTTTAATCGTGCGAGCATAATTTGAACAATGCCGGACAAATTAAAAGATTTCAATGACGCCTAGCTCGACACTATGACACTGTTCTTCACAACTTGTAGACCGGATAAATTTCATTTGAGTGAAATCTACAAAAAATGTGAATGGACAATGAGCATACACCCAATGTATGTAACGAATCCCATCATCTAGGGTCAGTCGGTCTCGTTTGATCATCCAGAAGTTGCTTTATTTCAGTATTTTTCAATGAATTTCAATTGTCTTGTATTTTACTGGTCTTGTAGAAAGTAGAGTGATATATATTGCGACTTGTATTGATAACCACGTTTCTTGTCAACGGATGTATTATAATATCAAATATGTCTATCATGAAACATCTTGACAATATCCATAGGAATATGCACCAACTATGAACCAATGATTAATATCATAGTTAATATGAATGGGAGTAAGACAATATCGTGGTAGTTCCATCCATTTATAATCGTTGTCATATGGCTGACAAAATAGAATAATCCTTAGCAAATTTTCTTTTTGGCTAACACATGACAACATATGTATGCAGAGTTTTGATGCCCTCACATCTTCGATTTACGGATTGAGATCTTGCAAAATTAGAAGCAAACTTGCACTGATATGTTACTCGTTGAGAGATTGACGCCTTATCGCTAGGTTCATTAAACGGCTTAAGTTAATTTCCTATTTTTCTTTCCATTTGTTCCTTCCCCTCTTTTCCCTTTTTGTTTCCTTCCTCTGTCTGATCCATGGACAAAATATGCCCGAAAAGAAATAACTAGAGCACCCACGAGCAATTATGAACCACGTCCCGTGTCGCGCCTCCGTCGGAGCCTTACTCCGCAGCGTCGACATGGCCCCCGCCCTTGCCAGCAAGGCCCGTCATTCCCCCCCAAACCCAAAATAAATAAATAAAAAATCCCTTGCTCTCTCTTTCTCTCTCTGCCGAACTCGTGGCTAGGCTCACGAGATCATATGTCAGATTGCACACCTAGGTCACGAGTGAAGATCTAACAATTGGCAAGATGCTACGACACAAGTGCTGCAGGGCACCGGTAAGGTGGACGGCTGGTGAGAGAGAGAGAGAGAGAGGTAGGGAGCTATTACGGTATTGGTTCTTAATTTTTTGGGATCATAACAAAAATGACTCATGAATTTTGACTTAATAGACAGTACAATCTCTAAATTTTTGATTTGTTTAATGTGATCTCCGAACTTTAGCATAATATTCAATGTAATTCATAAAATTTTAATTTATTCAATATGATCCATGGGCTTTTGGTGTATGTTTAATATAGTCCTTAAATTGTATGAAAATGTTCAACGTAATATTTCAATTAATTAAAAATTATGGATAATACTGAATAATTTTTTATAGCTCAGGAACTAAATTGAGCATACATTAAAAGTTTAGAGACCACAAAATATATTGAATTAAAACTCAAGGATCCCGTTCAATAAATTAAAAGTTAAGAAATCATTTACGTCATTTCCCCTAGTTTTTTCCTTTGTTTCAAATGGTAAAAGTTATTATCTTAAGCTTAGAGAATCCCAATCACTAAAATAAAGTCTCCCTTAAGCCTTTTGGAGCTTGCGAATTGCGATTATATTTACTCAAGTAAACACACAACAAACAAAAGTTCCCCAACCGACAATTTGGTTTGTTTTATTCTGAAAAAGAGAAGTGGACTTGGTTCATAGATGTTAATCAACGCATTTTGATTACATGCCGACACATTCATTTATCCCGCCACTTTGTGCTTTTTCCGACGTCAAATTAGAATTTAGCCACCCCAAGCTTCGGAAGTTTGGTAATCGAGTAAATTAGTGCTAACAAAAAGTTCTAAGTATTGAACCAAGTTAAATAAGAACACATATTAGCCACCTTTTACAACGTATTAAATATTGTCCTTGTCGAGGAAACCGCTTATTTAAAGTCTAAAATGTTGTCATGAAACTTATGTGGAGAAAAAGCAAATCCCACTCCAATGCTCTTCCTTACAAATAATTTAATTTTGTGCTTGAAATAAATGATTTAAAGTATTATAGCATTATCCTATGCAACTGGACCACTGGATTTAATTGGGTTTTATACGTGTGATTTTTCTCCACCTAATAACTTGTGTATTTGGATTGGCTGGTTAATGTGGTATCGGAACCAAAGCCTCAGAGACCTTCTTACCCCATGTTTATATCATGCATGTGTGGCTCTACGCTATTTGATTCACATGCCTTCTTCCATGCTAGTTGGTGTTAGTCTCAATTTGCATGTAAGGAGATAATGTATTATTAATCCAACATCGCTTGAACATTGGATTTAACTGGACTTTATTTACATATAGTCTTCTTTAACGGATGTAAGGATTTAAGCTAATGATCAATACTTTAATACATTGTTAGAAAGCCATATACCGTTAAAACTTGAACCTATGTAACCAAATTATGTTTTTTCACAATCTAGGCACTATCCATAAAATGGGCAAGTTAGATTAAAAATGGTCCAAACCAAACAAAACCACTTCCATGAAATGCAAATTTAGTGACCCATATCTGACTTGATCTAATCCTAAATCATATCCGATTCAACTCATATTACTAAAAAGACTTTCATATGTAACCAAATCTAGGAAAATTTATACCTAAATTGAGGTGAAAGCATGGAGTGAGTGAGCAAGAAATCTAGTGAGGGTGAGAGAGAATGAAGAGAGAGTCATAGAGGTGGATTAAGTCTAAGTAAGTTGTAAATTCATTTAACTCCAGTACTATGTTGGGCTTTACCATTCTAAATCCATTTGTTGAATATAACTATCTCGTATAACAACTCTAACCCATCATAAATGGGTTGAGAAATTGGTTTATAACACATTTTAACATGTCTAAGAATAACTATAGAGGTCCCAACTATCATGGAGGCTTACTAAACACCTTACAAGTCCTCGAATCAATTAGGTTCGAGCCATTGATTTAGACACAAAACACTCTATAAACCCTACAATCCAATTAATTTCAAACCTTTGCCCTATTCAAGTGGTATTGACCCCATCAACTACCCCAATCATTGATTCATTGTCGGGGAGGGGAGAGGAACAATGACAAAATTTGGCACGTTTTTAGACGAAATTGTGGAGAAGAACAGCAGGAATGCCATGACTTTCGTACGGCACTCATTTGAGTGCCATATCGAAGTAAAATTGATCACTTGAGTGTCAATTCCGGCAAATTATTCTACATGGATTTTTTGAATTTTTTTGAATTTTTCTTTTTATTATGGCTAGCACACCGATCGCAAAACCCTAGCCGCCTTGCCGTCAGCCACAAAAGCCTTGGGCAAGGCGATGTCGACGACAGCCGCCTAGAGCTGGTGACAACCTTTGTAGCCTTACCAGATGCTGATGAGGTCGTGATGCCCTCACCTAGGGCCTTTGCGACCAGATCTCTTACTAACCCTAAGAAAAAGGAAATAAAGGGAATAATAATAATAATAATAATAATAATAATAATAATAATAATAATAATAATAATAAATATTATCCACGTTAGCACCGATGAAGCCACGTAAAATGACTAACGTCCACGTCGGATTTTCGACAAGGTGAATCGCCAATGGCATTTAAGTGATCAATTTTTCAAATTTGTAATATTCAAATGAGCGCATAAAATTATGACATTAAAGTAAATATTGTACGAAAATTATGGCACTTTTGCTATTCTTAACTCCGAAATTGTAGTTATACTTGGTTAATTTTATCGTGCCAAAATTTTCATAGAAATGATTGTATTAGATTGATAAAGCATCGTCGTGATAGGCAATTAGTACGAAGAAATTGGGCCAAAGCTACAAAATTTCACCACGATAGCATAGTTTCTTTTGTTGGGATTGCAATCCTTTTTCTTCTTTTTTTCCTGAATTGCAATCCATTTAATCACTATTAAAAATGGGGCACGGTTTGGGTACCTCAGATCCAACCACGCCACTATTATCATGTCCATCACTTGATTGGCCATGCTACCATTCGCATGCTTAACTTTGTAGCAAATCATATATACACCATGCATATGTATCTTTTCATTTTTCTCTGCTCGGAATATAATTAAGGGGTAAATTACAATTAAATACCTAACACTCAAATGAAAGTAAAATAAAATCCTAAATATTTTCAATTTGTGCTATCAAGTTTTCAAACTTAGCCAAAAATTACAATTAAATACCTCCGTTAAATTCATTCAATTTGACAGACGGAAAGAACTGATGTGAGTTTTTTTAAATATTTTGAATAGATATAGTGCTAAGTGGCAGCATCCACATGAAGGCAAATAATCAAAGATTGAAATAAAAAGGGAAAAGAAGAGCGAAAAATAAGATTAAATAGCACCTAGCGATTAACTAGTGATTAACTAGAATGAAGCGGCCTCGTGGGGAGCAGGCGAGGGTATGCAAGCAAGGCCCTTGACTAGATCTTGCCCATTGCAAGCCCTTGTGCGGTGATCTCACTACCACTCCATGAGGGTAGGTCACGCGGGTCGACCTACCCTCAAGTTGTGGTGCCATCACCATGCAAGGATGGTTGGCCCTCACCTGTGACTGGCGAGGGTTGTTGTCTTGCCAGTCCTTGTCGATGCTTAGGCGAGGGTCAACATCTGCTAGCGAATGTGGGCAGTGAGGGCCATTGTTCTAGTTCTATGTTTTCTATTTTAATCCTTTGGACTTATACCAACATGGCCCCTCTTGACGTCAAATCATTATTTTTTGTGTAAGGGTGGTCAATTTCAAGTCTGGTCAATTTCCATCATGAAACTTGAAATCAGACCAACATTATTGATTTGTAGTTTGTGAAATTGGGAATTAACCTTGAAATTAGATCAAACCGATCAGATCCAGTTCTATGATCAACTCAGGACTAGCTTCTTCTTCTTTTTAGTTCTTCTATTCAAAAGAACTATTTTGACAATATAAGCATTATCTATCCTCACAGTCAAGATCAAGTTGCAAAGTAAACTCATAGCAATCATTTGATCTAAAAGGGCAAGCATGAAGATCCTCATTGACAAGGATAAAAAATTGTCTACCTAAAATTAAACAATTAGAATCGAGCAAGAGCCAATCACATTATTTTGCCGAAAGAAATCCAGACAATATGGCACATAAAAAACTAGCCAGTGCTTCTGCTTGTTATTTAGGAATCAACTAATATAGGTGTACACTTCCCACTTTTGCAGAAATTGAACAACTTGCAGCAGTAAAAGGCCACCAGCGCTACAAATCATACATAGAAAATGAAGTACAATGCAAATCAGAGAGAGAGAAAAAAGAAGAAGAGAACTGGACCAATTTTGTTGGTCCAGTTCTACACAAGAAACGAGACTAATTATTATCGTTTCCAATTTGTAGAATCGGAAGCCGAACAAATTCCTGCGGGAACCAACTAGAAGCAGCCAGTTTGATCAGGCTCTCGAGTTGACCTAGGACCAATTCTTACCCTCATTCATGTGGTCTTGAAAAATGTTAACAAGTGCCACCTTAACATTTTTTGTTAGTGGGCAGCCTTATAGAGATACTGACTGCAGTTTTTGGTCAAGTTGCAGTATTTAATTGCACAAACTTAAAATTTTACAACTAAATTTCCTTTTCTTTGCATGTTTTCGAATTTTGACTGCATTTATCCATAAAAATAACTTACATTGATGTCGTTTTTGGAGGAAATATGCAATCTGTCTTCCAACTCCATTTTTTCCCAACCAAGAAGAAGCTCCATTTTTTATTTATGGTTAATACCATCTCAAACTAGTATACTTGCAACAAATTTTTTGATTACCAAAAATCACAAATTAGCAGTTGAGTGGTGTACCAATTATAGGGTTTTACCTTATATTTTACTAGTTTGTAGTTTTTCGTAATATTATTCAAATTTAATAAAAAATAATAGAAATTAAATTTATCACAAATATATAAGTTCGGGATTTATAATGATCAAAAAATTAGTCTATGATAAATTTATTATTGGTGTGCTAATTTAAGGTCTTTGATGGTCATAAAATATGAGTTTTTCATGCTATTAATTATTTAATTTAATATTTTCCCAATCGGATGGTGTCTTAAAGTATGTGATGACACTGAAGGACGTACGGACTGACATATTTTTCCTACGCATGCAGAGGCATCATATTTAGTGGATACTCAATCCACAACCAATGATACTTCATGATGCCCCCCTTTTCTGACCAAATATATAGAATAGATTAACGCATCTAAAGTACAATTGCAGAAGATAATGCGTAAATAGTTATGTGAAAAAGGACCTTTATAATATTGGGTCATCTCTATTTGATTTTTTCTCACTTGGGACTAACCTTTGCTAATGGTCTGGTTGTGCTTATTCTTTATTTACCCAATGTGAAAGCAAGGTGATGTTGCCATCCCATGGACTTTAAATTTATCATCAGGTGGTCCTGGCTTTCATGTACGTGTCTATTAAATTCGGATGATGACAAACCCTAGAACAAAAATCTATGCGCAGGTTCATATTTGATAACCATACCTGGCTCCACTACCATAATCTTCTTCAAGTTGTCAAGATTCAAAAGCTCAAAGTTAAAGAAAATGCCAACACAGTTAATCAATAGCATCTATACTAATGTTTCACTACTATAAGTCCACTTATGATAAACAAATTACATGTAGCACTTTCGCCATGCCCACAAACTCCATGAACAACTTAACATGGAAACCCTACTGTGGCAATTTGCTTAAGCATGTATTTTATGTTAGTGCAGACTTGGTGTGAAGCCTTGGAGCTTACGTTGAAAGAACAAAAGGGCCGAGGCTAGAGTGAGTTGAGGGTAGACCAAGTAAGTGAGAGAATGTTTCATTTATTTCATTTTCATCATCTTCCTAGAGGAGTAGCGTAGTCAAATTCAAAGATACGATAAAGAAAGCAGAGCATTATCTCATGCTCCCTGGGACGCTATTCGCAAATAGAAGAAGGTGGCGATCGTATTGTTCGATCGGCCACTACATGTTACTTCAATGATGTTGTGGATCAGGACCTCCAGGACCAGGCCTCATAAACTCGTAACGGCTTCCTTGTTCCTCATCTGCCTTTCCATAGTCTTCACGTAATGCTCGAACCACCCTACTAAGTGTCTTCCCTCGGATCACAATGTGGGGAGCTTGTGCGCAGGAGCTCGGAAGTGAAAGCGATATCAGCATTAGGCACAAACAGATCTTGAATATACTCATAGCCATTTGATTTCCTTTGAAGATGGCGAAGAAGTTCTTGGGTTCCTGGAGAGTTAGAGTTGGGACATCCTATATATAGCCTTAAGGGTGGTTAAATCGTCATATTTCTAATGATCAATGTAGGTATGGGAATAGAAAATCTTAGTGACTTGTCTGTTTTGTTCTTGGTGTTAAAATCATTGGATTGGACATGGCTTTATTTGAATCTTTTACACCATGGCTGATGATACATTGTCACGTATCGTCCCAATTGAATAAAACATCATGGGATTTCGTGTGGAGGAGAAGCTTTGTTGCTCAAACTCTCTTCTATTGGGAAAAGAACTGTTAGTGATCAATGACTACTAGTGTACACCCAAATAAATAAAAAAATTTAAATAGATGAACAGAGGGTTTAGTTGGTTAATTGAGTTTGGTTGATGTGATTGACATGGTTATTGATAAATGCATGATGTGATTATTGACAATTACAAAACTAGCCTACCAATAACCAATATGTGTGGCTCTTGACAACCATACCATACAACTATCAGTGAGCCAGAGTGCACTCGATTGAGGAAGATTGGTGGATCAATGTGCTTCAAGTCATTAAATGATTGACATGAATATCGACATCTATGAAGATGAATCGGCAACTATATGAAATCAACACAGTCAAATAGCTGAGAGGTGTTCAATAAAGTTCATCGATGGAGCAAGCAAAGACTTGGCTATCCTAAAATTTGGCCAAGTATTGAAAGCAAGGGGAGGACATGAGGACAAGAATATCGATTGATGGCAACGATACCAAGCAATGGTTAGCCTAGTGGCCTTGGAAGTTATAACCGACTGTGGATGAGATCAGCGTGCAAATGGGAGGCATGAAATTTCGGCAGTGCAGTTGTAACCATATTTAGACTGATAATTGCTAATAGATGGTTGTAATTAATGATTTATAAAGATGGCGGTATGTAATTATGGAGGAAAATCAACAAAAACACATTTTCTGGATGTGTTTTTCTCAGTTTATCAATAATATTGCCTTGTCAGTTTCCATCATTTACAGTCTTTTATCTCCAAATCTGCAATTGATCTTTGTTGCAACGTCAAGTGAGTTTTTATCCAAAATCAACATTAAACTCATTTCATAAAAAACCGAAAATAACTCTTTGGTGAAGGATTTTTCACTATTTGAGTCAATACCCATCTTTAGTGAAACATCTGTTGTCACGCCCGGTAAGATCATTCTAATTCGATTTAAGAAATTGTAATGGCAAGGACAAAGAATGAACACGATTATGACAATGGCGTTGGCAACAACTAGTCACCGCATAATGGCAAAGAGAGTGCTATGTGTTCCGAATTGTCAACTGCATTGCATTGTCTGAAAATTTTGCAAAGGCCTAAAACATTTAACTAGGGTCACTGTAACTCAAAATACGTTGGACTTGTTACTGGAAATAACCAACTTAACAGTAGTAAAAATAATGTCAATTACAATAATAATTTGGCAAATCAAAATGTCAGTCAGTAGGACCAATGTCGAATGTTGATAATGTAAGGCCATTTGGTGCGTCAATTCCACCAAATGTAGGAAATAATCCTTATAGGGGAATTAGCTGTTTCATCTCAACGTGGATAATTAGGCTAGATCCCCATCTTCGCCTAGGGGTAGGATGGTCGACTTTATCGACAACGGACAGAACAAGTGGTTGATGGGGTATTACCACATTTGGGAGCCAGGCGCCCATTACATACGGAACGGTTCAACAAGTTACCTCATCCCTGGGGATTTAAAACTTCGGACTTTGTGGTTTCTACCGGTGAGGATGATCAATCGACGGTTGAACATGTTGGCTGATTCTTGACTAGTGTGGTATGGCATGTACAAATGAATTCCTAAGACTCGAATTATTTTCTTTGTCTTTGTCAAAAAATGCTTTCACTTGATATACTAATTTGCTAGCTAATTTGTCACACAATTAAGCTAAGATAGAAAGACAAGTTCATTCTCAATTTTATTGACTGATGCCTTAGGTAATGGTGATAGATTTAGCTAGGCTATATCAATACAACAATGAATTGGTGGATCATTTCATTTCTCGATTCAAGGAGTCAAGAAATAAATGTCTCACTTCACTTTCATTAAAAGATTTTGTCAATTTGATCATTAATGGATTAAAATATAATCTAAGAGAATAATTTGAAGGCCAAGTGTTCGTTGATTTGTTTCAATTAACTGCAATGGTGTCTGAGCATGAACATCTTTTAAACAACAGAGATAAGCCATATAAAGATTTCAAATCAAATCGAGATGAAAAAGTCAAATTTGTTGTGGCTAAGATAATGCTTAACAAACCATATGTTTGTCGAGCTTTAAAGCTTGTCAAGGTTAAATAAATTATCATGGTTAGGGCTGAAGACACCCAAGTATATTCGGTCTATATAAGTAAGTTAGATGAAACCTTTGACTTACTTTTGAAGGATGGCCTAATAAGGTTTATCGAAGGCTAAACCATTCCGAGTAAAGAAAAAATAGTAAATAAAAGTATTGTAAATGGCACCACCCATGGAGCCATAACACAGATTGTTATATTATTTTCAGGTGAATAATTTAGAATGCTATTCGGCGAGGAAAAATAAAGTTTGGTGATGAGAAAGAGAAAGCAAAGATGGAAAATCGTTCCTGATCCATTTCCTCAAATGGTCGGCATGGTGTCAGCAAAATTCAAGAGAAAACAGCCTCAAGGAAATTTTGTGAATGATGCCATCAAGAGATCAGTCAAAACTCCATGGACTGTGGACGGATAGTCAATTATGTCCCTTCTCCAATCAATCAGATCCAATGGTCAACGGTGTTTGACCGAGTTAGTTTTCCTAATAGGAGTCCGGTAAGATAGAATTCCTTTAAACAGCGGTATGAAGACGGTGATCTTGAAATCGAAACGTTAGGATAGCCCAGTGACATACTATGTTAGGCATCCAAAGCTATCCAGCGCCGACATCGGCAGAAAGATCATTGTACCAACCAGAAGGGATGACTTGGATCAGCACCCCGTGCAAGTTGATCGACCAGAATCTTCTCTAGTAAATGATTCGTGCCGCCTATATCATTCATGTCAAATTTCGAAAATAATCATCATTATACGATCAACACAAGCTTCTTGCAATCTCCAATTGCGTCATGTAATGCACGTACAGGGATAGAATTACGAATTAATTGGTAGATCCGTTAACATATGCACAATGGTCTTCATGAATCCTAGTAAAATCATATGACATTATCACTTGATGGCACTTGAGATTACCACTTCTTAAACGATTGTTTAAGGCCGAAAATAGATTTCTGCAGCTTGCACACTCAGTGCTCTTGGGTTTTTTCAACAAATCGAATCAAGTGTTCCTAGTAAATTTCTTTGTTCTGTTCACCGATCTGAAAAAGCAATTTTAACATCCAGACGTGCATCTTATGTTTAATTTAAGGCCAATAGAGGTGAATATCACCATCAGCGAAAAAGATATTCTCAAAATTAATACCCTCTTGTTGCACTTAACCTTTTGTCACCAACAGAGTCTTGTATCTATTAACTGACCTTTCATCCTTTATTTTAATTTTGAGAACCCGTATGATCCAAATGGTTCTACACCCGGGCGATAAGTCAATTAACCCCCAAACTTCCCTCATTTTCATAGGTTCCATATGTTTTTACAGATGTCCAAAATTGCAAAAAAAAAAATTGTTGTCGAAGAGCTTGTTTCATGACTCTTTTTTGTGATATGAGTTTCATTGCACAAAATGAACTTTGCAAAAAGATATAACTCTCGAAATTTTCATCCTTTTCAAGTTTGGGTCCAATTTTCTCAATAATTGTTTGAGCAGAATAACTCAAACGTTCCAGAAGAGATCAAGGTCATTTTAGCCACAACATATATGAAAATCGTATAAAAACAACAAGACCCTTTGCTCCATGGAATACTTGTGTTTTAGGTCAAAAGTGTAATCACGCTTTTCGACTAGCACACTTATTGCTACGGCCAAATATGCTCGTTGATCTGACACTTTTCTTGCAACTCTCTGAGGATATCTATGTTTCTCTGTATATCACGCGCATGCACTCGAGCACTCACTTATTCTCTTTGTCGCTGTCGACACCCCATGCACGTTATCGCTATCTCACATGCTTGTTACATGCCCACCCCCCACTATTGTTCGTATATTTTGAGTGTGTTTTCACAAGGAGAAGTTGATCTTCTTGGGAAAAAAAACTGCTCCTTCAAAGCTTTTGAATTGGGCTTGGTCCAAGCCTATTATGGGCGGCCCAATCTCAAGAACCCAATAGCAAGCTACTATTGATAAGGAAACATGGTAAAAAAATGTTTCAAATGAGGACCCAAAGTGCCTTCATTTTCTCAAATAAATAGTCAAAGTAAACCTTATTTTAAATAAGAGCCTAAAATGACCATATTAGTTTCAAACAAAGGCCTAACTCACTTGCTAATAAGGACATTTTCATTCTTTACTTTTTAAAACAAAATTCCTTTTTTCTTTTTCTTGTATTAAAAGAAAAAATTAAAAAAATTAAAAAAAGGAAGTGGAAGCGAAAACGGTGAGGGCTCTACAGGCCCTCGTTGCCATCACCCCACCTTTACGAGGAAGGGCTAGTGATGATGCGATGGGTGGCTAAAGGTCAGTGAGGGTCGTCAACCACCACCTTCGCCAAGAAGGGCTGGTGATGATGAGGGATGAGCACCAAGGGAGGGCCAGCCAAGGGCTAATGAGGGTTGTTGGGCCCCGACCAATGGTCGACAACCCTTGCCAACCACAAGTGAGGGCCATGACCAGGTGGTAGCCCTCAACTAGATCTAGGCAAGGGCCGATGATCCTCACCCAATCTAGGTGTGGGCCATGACCTTTGCCTAGATTTGGGTGAGGGCTCACCGACCACTGGTCGAGACCCAATGACCCTCATTGGTTTGGCTTGGTAAAGGTGGGGGTAGCAATGGTGGCGGTGAGAGCTTGTAAAGCCCCTGCTACCCTTTCCCAAATTTTTTTTCATTTAATAAAAGATAAGAAAAAAAAGGAAAAAAAGGAAAGGATAAAAATACCCTTATCAACTAGTGAGTTATGCCCTTCTTTGAAACCGACATGACAATTTCATATTCTTATTTGAAACAAGATTCACTTTGGGTCTTTATTTAAAAAATGAGAGCATTTCAAAACCTTATTCAAGACAAAATCCACTTTTGACCCTTTTTCAAGAAAAAGAGAGCACTTTGAGTCCTTGTTTATAGTTTTCCCATAATTGAATTGTTGAAAAACCTAGATGATAAGAAAAGAAAAGAAAAGCATATGACACAAAATAAAATTTGAAAGTTTAAAAGAAAGTGGAAATAAGAGAAGTTACGATGATACCTATCGGTGGGCAGCTGAGTTGGTTAGATTTTGGGCACTCATCGCAGAGGTCTCAGGATTGAAAGTCCGTAATTGCTAACACATCTTAAGTGGGGGCCATGGTGGTGGGTTCCTAGGCTAGCTCTCCTCTAGGTATAGTGGGTGGTCGTTGTATGAGCCTGTCGGGCCCACGGAGGCCATGTGCTCCCGTAAGGTTAAGTTAGGCCGGATCCTGGATATCGAAAAAGAAAAAGAAAAAGAAGAAGAAGTTACGATGAGGATAAAATAGTCATTTCCGGGGGTGGCCACTTCTAAAATCTTCCCCATGGTAGGTTGTATAGATGAATATTGAAATCGATAAAATTAAATCCTTTTAACTCATGCAATGAGGAAGTGCTTGATCCTCACCCAAAGGAGATACGAAATAATGCAAAAAAGAGAATTGAGTAATTTTTGTATATTTCTATATGTTATAATGGAGAGTATTTGAGCATATTTATAGTTTTAATTACATCACTATCTAAGGTAATAAGATAATCATGATATTAACTATAATCAATCACGGATATGCACATTTATGGAGATACATGCATAATCCTTATAGATATAGAGAACCGAGGAAAATATCCTAATTATTTGTAATATAGGTATATATCTTAATTATGTCAAACAAGATCAAATCCACATCGCATGATAGGAGGGACTATTATATAAATATGAAAAACGGAACAAGGGAAAAATAAAAGCATGCATTGTACAATAAGAATTGACTTTTACATAGAATTAGAGCCAACCCATGCAATGGGCGTGAGTGCAATTCGATGGCTGTGCATGAAAAGAAAGTGGTAGAAGCTGAGCGGTCCATAGCTAGAAGGTGTATGGTAATGCAGGAGTGATTTTAGCGGAAGTAACCACCCATTAACAAAAAAGCTGCCTAGTCAAATGTGTAATTTACCATTTCAGATCTTGTTATTATTAAAAATATATAAACCTTAAGGGTCTTATAGCAATTTTGGGGGGTGGATAGAATTTTCCGCTGCAATTTAAAGTTAAATTTCTCTGGTCCCGATCAAGAAATTCTTGCCTAGATTCGAATTTGCAGATTAAGTGCAATCAAAACTTTTGACTTTTATAAATCACATCAAATTCACGTGCATCTCATATGATTAAAAAATATGATTGATCCCTGTTCACCAAGATCCAGGAAAGATTACACCTGTCGGTCAGACCCTTTCACCGCAAGGGAGTCATCTCAAAGTTGGCAACGGTTGTTCTATCTCAAAATAGTCGGTTATTCACTTAAGCGAGCTAGAACAGTAATAGCAAATTTAGATGTTTTATGCTATTTTTTGCCAATTTTTTAGTTCACAACATTAAACGTATTCTCTCTCACTAATTAATTAATTATTTATTGTGTGGCCTCTTTTTTACTTAGAATAAAAACACCACAAGTATCATAATTTTCGTACAGCACTCACTTTAGGGCGGTAACTTTTTTTTAACCACTTGAGTGCCATAACCTTAAATCAACCATTTGAGTACCAAAACGTTTTAAAAACATACACCCAAGGGTCGGAAAACCGTTTACTCATAATATAGTACTTGTGATTAATGTTTTTAAAAAATTTCAACACCAAAGTGATTGAATGAAAAGTTATATGATACTCAAGTAATTGGAAATTATGGTACTCACTATATGAAAGTTATGACGTTAAAGTGATAATATAAAAAAAAGTTATGACTCTCAAGTGAGTGTCTGACGAGAGTGACAAGTGGCATTCCTAGTGTCATTTTTCTTTTTTTTAATTTATTGTGACTCCTTCGCACGTAAGAAACATTTATTTGATTTCAACATAAACTTATAGAAATCATGAAGAACAACAAGGAAATCGTCATGTAAAACACAACAATCTTCTATTCATGTTTGCGAATCTACTTTTATACATATGAATTGCTCAAATATTTTATTCTCTGCCTCTATGTCTATTTATTATAACGTGTTAAAAAGTCTAGAAAAAAACTTAAAGTGATAGATGGAAGGAGCCCACATGTAAGCATATAAATCCATAATCAAGCGATGTAAGATAATTTAACCTCATCTCACGTGCAAAACAAAATAGAAATAACACGTGAAATATGATAATTGAGGTGGAAACACACTCGAATAAACTGAGGCAAAACTTGATTCCCATAGTATGCTAGAAAGTATAATCTAAAATCTTAAACTAATAATTGTGCCTTTAACAATCTAATGATAATTTAACAGTATATCGTACCTATGCTCAGACTTGTCAGGTTTCATTTTAATGGGCTTTTGTATAATAAATTGCGCACAACACACGAGGTTCAAGTATGGCAATCCCAATAAAATTATTTCTTTAATAGAAGTGGAACTCATGACCTAATTACCTAATTAATGACTCAACCTAATTACATAGCCTATGGAAAAATAATTGGCCTAATTTTTTTTCGGTTAAAGCTTTGCTTTCTCCTCCTTTTCATTGTTTTTGTCAATTAGACCTAATCAACGACTCAACCTGATTACGTAGTCTATGGAAAACAATAGGTTAAAAAATTTAGACTCGTGTGGTGCTCCCCACTATCTTGCCAACATAGCCGAACCAACCCCTTCATCATTAAAAAGAGTCATAGAAGTTTCTCTACGTAGCTTTTATTTTTAGTGGAGCGAGCATAACTTGAGCAATGCTAGATATGTTAAAAGACTTCGATCACGCCAAGCTCAACGCCATCACACCGTTATTCACAAGTTGTAGATCAGATGATCTTTGTATGAGTGAAGTCAACAAACATGTGAAGGTTAATGAGCATGCACCCGATGTATGTAACGAATTTGTCCCACCATCTAGGGTTCGTCGATCTCGTTTAATCATCCAAAAGTGAGTTTAGTTCCGTATTCTTCAATCGATTCTAATTGTCTTGAAATTTAATCATCTTGTAGAAAGTAAGCAATATATATTACGACTGATATTGATAACCACATTCTTGTTGGAACAACTACTAAAAAAGTCACAAATCTATTATATTTGTATCAATTCAATCTTAAAACTTTCGATTATGTTAATTAAGTCCCAAATGTTTTCACATTTTTCCAATTAAGTCTATCTGGTTAATATTGCAAGAAATTGTTGACATGAATGTGACATGCTGTTGTTGACGTTAATATTTTAATAATCATTTGAAATTTTATAATTTTTTTGTTTTGTCTTTTCTTTTCTTAATTTTTTTGGACAAAGGGTTGGCAAGGGTTGCCAGTTAACCCCCGACAGCACTGGTGGCATTGGGCATGGGCATCGTAGTCCTCATTGGCCAAAGCAATGGCTTGACCTTCACCCAATGCCCTTGTCAACCACAACAAGGGCATCATGGCCTCACCTAACCTAGATGTAGTAAGGGCATCCGAATCCTCACCTATGGCTGATGAGGGCATCCTAGCCCTCGCTTGTGGCTGGCCAAGATTGGCCAGCAGCCTTTGCCAATCCTTAGTCCAAAAAACAAAGTAAGGAAAAGAAAAATGGAAAAAACAAAAATTTTTTTGTAAAGAATCAAAACATTATTAAAAAAAATCCATGTTAGTGTCAACCATCCTATGTTCCATGCCATGTAGGACCGTTGATGTCTACATAAGCAATTTCTAGTTAAAAATGGTCGGATGGACTAAATTAGCAAAATATTAATGTGTTTAGAACTCAATTGGTATAATTGAAAGATTTAGAATTGAATTGACATAAATGTAAAAATGATCGGAATTTTTAGTAATTTTCTCTATTCTCATCAACGAATGGATAATATTGATTATGTCAATGATAAAACATATAGATAATACAATACCATATGAGCATGCATCTATTGTAAAATGATGATTAGTATAGAAGATAGAGTGAATGGGAGTGGGACAATACCATGGTTGTCCCGTCCATTAATAATCATTTACATGTGACTGACAAAAAAAAAACCTTACCAAATTTTGGCTAACACCTGACAATACGTGCATGCAGAGTTTTGACGCCCCCACATCTTCGATTTACAAATTAAAATCTTGTAAAATTAGAAAGACACTTCATCACCGAGGCCACTAAAGGCCTAGACTAATTTACTATTTTTCTGTCCTTTTTTCCCTTCCTCCCTCCTCCCTTTTTGGTCCCCTGTCGCTTTCCTACCCATAACTTTTCCCAAAAAGAAAAAGAAAAAGAAAAAAATAGAGCACACGTGAGCAACTACGATGCATGTCCCATGTTGTGCCTTCGTCGGAGCCTCGCTTTGCATCTGTCCGATCATGTTGAGTTAAGTAAACAATCTTAATCCCTAAAATGAAGTCTCCTTCAATCCTTTAAGAGCTTGTGCATTGCGATTATATTTAGTTAATTAAACACTTGACAAACAAAACTTCCTAAACGACACTCAAGCAAATTTAGGGTGTGTTTGTTTTGAAAAAAAAAATGAATAATATGGAAAATATTTTTCAAAAAAAAAAAAAAAACGATTACTTATTTCTCTTGTAAAATAAATTAATTGAAAATATTTTCATTATTCACGAAAGTATGTAGACATGAAATGTTATTGATAATAAAAATTTTATTGGTTAATTATTTCAAGCGATATAAGTGATTATTTTTTGAAAGATATTTTTCAAATCATTCATTTTTCACAAGTAAAAGAGGTCTTTATTTGGGGGAAAAGTACCAAAAAAGTCCTAAACTTTTAACATTGGTACCAATTTAATCAAAACATTTTCAATTGTACCAATTTAATCTTAAATCTTTTTGCATTAGTACCAATTTAATCCATCTGGCCAATTTAGGCCGGAAATTGATGATGTAGATGTATGTGGCATGGCCAGCACACAAATGGACATTTTAAAGGTTTTTTTTAATAATTTTTTGATTTCTTTTACTCTTTTTTAGAAATTTTCCTTTTTCTTTAATTTCCTTATTTTCCCTTTTCTTTTCCTTTTTGGATTGCTGTCAGTATTGGCCATGGCTAACAATTGGTCATAGGTGAGGGCCGGTGAGGGCGTTGTGGCCCCCACCCTCGCCAGCACAAGCGAGGTTGCCCCCATCGGATTGGGTGAGGGGATGAACCTCATGGCCTAGGCGAGGTTAGCCCTCACTAGATCTGGCAAGAACCACCCTCACGGCCTGGGTGAGGTCCACCCTTGCAGCTTCTGGTTGCCGTTATCTTTGTGAATTGTTTGTTGTCTAACGATCAACAAAGAAGAATGCTTTTCCTCTGTAGCAGTTCGAGTGGTAATTCGAATCCCACAATCGGAATTTCACCATCGAAGGCTTGATTGCTCATGCAAGCGTTAGGCTAGAAGTCACAAGGGTGGGCCTCACTAGATCCAACAAGGGCCAACCTCACTGAGGATGCAAGGGTCTTGCCCTTGCTAGATTTGGCGGGGGCGACCTCGCTTGTGCCAACGAGGGCCACAACGCCCTCATTGGCCCTCACCTATGGCTGGTCCTAACCATGGCTGATGCTGGCCATAGTCCAAAAAGGAAAAGAAAAGGGAAAAAAAAGGAAAGGAAAGAAAAAAAAAAAAGGAAAAGAAAGAAAAGAAGGAAATTTAAAAAAAGTAAAAAAATTAAAAAATTATTAAAAAAATACTTAAAATTTTTTACGTCAGTATTGGTTATATCACGTAGGATAGCCATTGTCCACATTATTGATTTTCAGTCTAAATTGGTCAGATAAATTATTTTGGTACAAATGCGAAAAGATTTAGGAGTAAATTGGTGTAATTGATCAATGCTAAATATTTACGACTTTTTTGTACTTTTTTCCTTAATTTTTTTTATTTTGCAAAAGAAAATATATTCTCTTGACACGCGTAAGGCCTACGATCTTTCGGCTCAACATATGCATTTAGTGCAATTCCTACGTGCGCTGTCTGGCTGCTCGAAGGGACCTCCTCCCTTGGCTGATCTTGCGCGGCCAAATACTTTTGGAAAGAGCTTTCCATTTGAATTATATAATATTAATCATATAATTCATCATTCGCAGCCGACAAATTCATCTGTTTTGCCCCGTCGCTTTGTGCTTTTTCCTACGTCAAAACAGAATTGAGCCACCCGGCCCACCCCTACCTTCTTGAGTTTTGTCATTATGCAAGAGATTAGTGCTAATAAAAGAATTTGTGTTTGAAGCAGCCGGTCAAAGGGTGGTAAAGACACAGTTCACTTTTATATTTCTTCTGTAGGAGGCCTACAAGTTATCTGGTTTAAAGTTTCGAGCCAAGCACCTTTTCCAGTGGAATTGATGTTGAGCTCGTCGGGGAAGCCATTTTCTTTGCAAGTTCAAAAGTTGTCAAAAGAAAACAAAACGTTAAGTTAAGAAAAAGCGTATCCCTAATGTATATCTTATATATCTTCATCAAGCTGTCCCTCACGATTAATTTAAGATTATACAGATGAATAATATGAATAATTTGCATTGTCTGAAATACGAGATTCAACTAAGCTTTATTAATGCGATGTCCCTCTACTTAATAATTCATGTTTTTGGGTTTACGTATTAGAGCCAGGCCTCAGAGAATTTCGTGCCTTGGGCTTATTTTGCGCATGTGTGGCACTGCATTCTTTTAGTCACATGGCTTCTTTGAGGCCGGTCAATTTCAGTCTCAATTTGCACTTGAGGTGTTCTAGTATTAATCAAACATTGCTTGGGAGACAATGAAAAACTTTTGGTAGGTTTATCGAGGGAATCGGCGTTATAGTTGGTTCACCTCTCATGACAAAATATTTTTCGTCACAATAAATATATCGCAATGAAATGATTTTGTCCAGATAGGCAATTAGGACAAAGAAACTGGCCCAGTTTGGGTACCTTAGATCCAACAAGGCCACCATTGTCATTTGAATCATTTGATTGGCCACGGTACCTACTGCCATTAGCCTGCTGAACTGTGTATCCCTTGTACCTCTTCATTTTCCCTTGTCCAAATAAACTATAGGGATAACAAATAATTAAAATATTATAACGAAAATAAAATCAATTTCTAAAGTTTTCAATCTGTGTGATACAGCTTTAAGATTTAGCCAAAAGTACAATCAACACCCCTGAACTCTACCTAAGTTGAGTGATGGAAAAAGCTAACGGTACTGTTTTTCTAGTACTTTTTGAGCCCACAAAATGCTGATTTGGCACCACGTGAATCTCATGTAAGGGGAAAAAAAACCAAGGACAAAAACATAAAGGAAAAGCAAGAAAAAAAAATGAAAAAATGAAAAGAAAGGGGAAAAACATCTATCCAATAATTGATAAGGGGCAAAGCCGTTCCTCCTCCGCTCCTTATGTGACATCTCAAATTAACTCATTTAAGATATCATTTATTTTGATTTGTTTCATACCAAACCTTATAATTTTATTCCTTGACATACATGTAAGTACTTTCTTAAGAGGTCACCCTCATCTCGATAATGCTTTCACTTAAGCATGCTTAACATCAGAATTTTAATGCTAAACGTTGTCATTTCATCGAAAAGTGCATCTTATGAGTTGTCGAAGTTGATAAGTAGATAGAAATCATTGGTATTCAGAGAGGCATGGTAAAATGGTGAAAAAGTGTTGAAAAGCTAAAGAACCTTCCAACGAGGGGTGAAGGTAGAAACTTAATAACCGAGCTCTTTTGTTCTCTGGAAAGTATGGGCCGGCATTATGCCTTGACGGAGGAGAGTTCTTAGAAGTGGAAAACAAAGATGAAGTACAACCTAATCCAAGCTTGGAGGATCCAGAAAGGTTTATAGAAAACCTCAAAAGTAGGCACACCCATGGCAATGGAGACTACTAATTAGATTTTTGCCAGGGAATCGACTCTCTCGATAAATATCTTTCACTGAAGAGGCAGAACTTCAGTTTTATTGTTTGATACAAGTTATGTGTCATTTTGGAAAAGAAGTGACTTTTCTACACTACAAGTAAACGAAAATGCAAAGGAAATAGGAGAGAAACTAAACAAGATCAAATAAATTTGCAATTGAAAAGTAAATATATGATAACAAGATAAAGTAAGATGTTCTCAATTACACCCTTTTGATTATTTGTAGGGAGGTCTCTCAAATGACTGATGCTGAGCAGTTATTGCGTTGAATTTTAAACAGGTCAAGAAACTTCAATATTGTAGCGTTTGTTGACATTTAATTTTTAGTAGATGCGTTGATGAAAGTAGAAAAATCGAATTAGGGGTTTTCGATCGTGATAGAACCTTTTTTTGAACAAGTAGTGTTATTTTTTAATTCTATTTGATAGTCTAGCTTTAGAAATCAATTTCCTATCCATTTCAAATGAAAACTCCAAAAGTCAAACATTGACTTTCCAATTGATGTTTTGGTCAACCCTTTGATAAAAAGCCAATCCCGAGTCAAATTGTGGCTTGTTGTACAAAAATGTTCCTTTTGAGTCTAATTTCACTTTAGAAGAGAAAATTTCAAAAACATCAAAATTTTAACTATAAAATCGAACTTCTAGAGAAAAGTCAACTAGGGCTTGACTTTTAGTCAAATCTTTGACCAAAAAATTGAAAAATATAAAAATCACAAAATAACTTTGTTTTAGCTTTAATTTGACTTTGGCATAAAAAATTTTGCAAAAATTGACTAAGAACCCTATTTTCCGAATTTTTTAGTTTTAGGTTTGAAATGGGCCGAAAATAAAATTACTTTTGTTACTAGTTATAATTAGACTTAGTTCTTTTTACAATATTTGATTTAGAGATAATTACCCATTCACTCGTTCAATCAATTTTAAGATCAAGTAAAGGGAAATGTAAATTGACATTTCTGTCCCTAATTAGAGGTCCGAGATCCACTCAACATGATTTGCGAGTAAATACTTATATTCTACTCAATTTTGTAAGTTAAATCCAAATTCAAGGTCAATTTTGAGAAATTTACTAGCCAACTCATCAATTTAGGAGATTTTGCTTAATTGGCCTTAAGGAAATCGGGTTATTGAGTTTCAATTTGAAAATTTTAAATTGACTCATTCATGGTTAAGGTTTAATTTGATGAATTGAAGTTCAATTTTGATGTTGACCCTCAATTTAATTTTGGCGAAAAGGTCATACCATCAATTAAAGATCAATTTGAATGCAATAGGTCCCCTAGGCATGGGCAATTAGGCTAATAAGTATCTCGCAATTTTAATTGAGTTCAATTTCAATCAATGCAAATTTCGATCAACAATTAAGTGAAATTGCCCACTTTAAAACCTAAAAATCTATTTAGGTGCACCTATGGTATTGATCCATTATTTTCCATATTACTTAGGTAATTAAACCAATATAAACTGTCAAGATGCATCTATATGATTTAATTAGCCTAATTTAGTCAAAATCGAACCATTTCTCTTCCAAGGCAATTTTTTTTTCCAATTTAGTCCATGAGGGACCAAATTGCATAAATTTAAGAAAAAATTACACTAAACCTAGGGAGGCTGAACCAATTGAATCAGTGTGAACCGATCTGACCAGTCAGACTGGCCATTGGCGAAGGAGGCTGGTTCAGCCCTCATCCGACTAGTTCTTGGCCGACAACAACCGCTGGTGGGTGGCTCATCCCATGTTCTATTCTTCCATGCCCTCATATTCCTCGAATATTGTGAAAATGCACTGGGTTTTCATGAAAATATAAAATCGCCCCTAATTAGGTCCTTATAGCAAAATTGATTTGGACCACTTGATCTAGTAAAATCTCATCCATTAAAATAGATATGTGCTTAATTCTAAACTTGCTTAAAGGTTAATGAAGTTTTTTGGATTTATAGGATTAATCTTTAGCCATCAAATCAGATCGACAGTTAGGATTTGAGATCTTTCCCTCCAAAAATTCAAGGGGGCCATTTTGCAACTGCACTCTTTCTCTCTAATCTCCCCCATTTTCCCTCCATTTCTCTCTCTTTACCTAACTGCTTCAACCACTCCTCTCGCCGGTTTTTCATAGCCGACAGCCCTTATGCCAGCAATGCTGTCACAACTACTTGATCCTCCGATATCCACGTCCTTTCCCCTGAGCTGTTGGTGGCCAACGATCCCCTCGGATCTCCCCCAATCAGCCCATGCGGCCGTCTCTCCTCGCGGCATTGAAGATCAGCGAATAAGCCGGTAATCAGCCTGCCGGCTTCTCCAGCCCAAATTGGTGGTCCTACAGCCTTCCTTGGCGGTCCGACCACCACAGCTTCTTTCCTTGGAATGTTCCCAACCCTCTGATGGTCAGGGTTCCCTCAAAAAGCCACAGGAGCTCCTCTGTTGGCTAATCTTCCCTACGGTGGTCGAAGATTGATCCAATCAGACCGGTTCTGTTTGGCCAAGATTGGTACCATTTTGGCACCAATTTCCTCCTCTCCGGTGATGAAGATCCTCTTTGGTGTTCTTTTCCAGTGCTATATTTGCTGTGATTTAATCTCATCTAGTTTCAAGCTCGATTCATCACAAAATGTCAACGAATGTAGGATTCTTGAACTTGAGCTCGATGAAGCGAGATCACACTAGGCAATCGGGGCTAAAGCTCAAACTTAGGATTGATTCTATGACTTTCATGGTTGCTATGATGGTTTATGATGATTAGGAATGTATTTGATTGGATGAATATGGCTTAATTTGACTTGATTTTTTGTTTGGACTTAATCTGTAATTTTCGGATGACAGAAAAACTAATCTAAGAGACATCTTTGTCTGAGTTAGAAAGTGTGTTCGATTGCATTTGATGTCTTCATGATATTTGAAGATGACTCGACAATCTTTCCAATGAGCTATAGAACATCCCGATTGGACTCCGATTAGTGCCTGAAAACCTCGGTGAAATCTGCTGTCACGTTCTGCCATTTTTCTTTGAGTCTACATATTCTGTGGTAGCTTGACCTTGGCGGTTTTACGGTTTGTTTCTGATTTTTGTGATCTGATTTTTGAGTCGATTTCTCCACAAAAATTGTTTATGATATGTCTATCTAGAACATATATTTTTTTTCAAAATTTTCTGAGGTGATTAACCTAGGTCGATTTGCTCTTACATCACCGTGTTGACTTCTGGATTCTGCACTTCCTAAACGCCTGGTTTGGATTCTGAAATTTTTGCTAACTGTTGTGCTTGAATTCTGAATTTGAATTCTCATAAAAGTTGCACGTATTGATGGTGGCCATGACATATTTTTTTCTCAGAATTTTTAAATGAGTACATCTAGGCCAAATTTACCAAAAATCGTCCCTCTGCTATGCTGTTCAGTGCATTGCTGAGTCAGGGTCATCAATTTGTCAATTTCTTTTTGTGATTTTTCCAAAGCTCATTTACAGATGATTCCTTCTAGAAATTCGCTCATATAGATATTGCTCATGACATATATTTTTTCTAGAATTTTTAGACACACTCATTAGGTGAAATTCTCTAAAAATCGCCCTTAGGCCACTTCTGTTAGGATATATGTGTGAGTTGGGTTAGAGAAGTAGTCCTATATTGGAGAATTGATGTGCTATGGAGCAATTAATATATTCTAATTGGTCCATAACTCACTAGCTTAAAATTTTGAGTTAAAGTGGGTCCAACTAAATATATTGATGGGCTCGGGCTTCGATTTTCCCCTTGGAGATCTCTCTAAGTGAAGGTATCAAATTTCTGCTACACAGTTCCAACAACTTCTGCCTTGTATGAATTCAAATTTGCATTCAAATGCAATTAAGCATGCAATAATGATTCTTTGACTATATAGTCTTCATGAAAGTAATTCCATGCTTTAATTTTATTCTAAGGATACTTAAGTCATTCTGAGTGAAAGTCATTAGCTCATGTGATTGCATGTATTAGTGAGATATTGCTTGTCACTGTACATACGGTCCATGTTTGCCTTGTTTTTGCCATTTTCATACTATACTAGGTGATTGCATTTAGGTCTCGGACCCTTAATGGAAAATGTTCATAGTTTGTGTTCAATCTTTATGATTCTTTTCCACATTTTACTGTGTCATATAGGAGAAATAAACCATGCATCTTTGTAATGTGACTGCTATCCTGAATATTGGCTTTAGCATATTTGTGTAGATATGCCAAATTGGACATGTAATCGACCTTGCCTAAGCACGTGGCCTCTTAGAAAGTCTTAGTACATTTGTCAAGCTTTCTAATGATGCTAGAATTGGTCCATTTGCATGTCAATAGTTCTCTTTTCTGTTTTTTGCAAAGTTGCTCCCAAACATGGAAAATTACAAATTCGGATTGCTTGTAGGACCATTTTCATCTCTACACTTTGTTATTTTTGTATGAATTTTTCTATTAAGATCTAGAGATTGGGTCCTTCATGAACTTTATTTTTAATCTGTTGGACTATTATATGGCAAAATTTGAGAATTTTCAAATGTCATGAATATGATCATATTACCATCAAATTACCTAAAATTGCTACTATCCTATTCTGTCCTGATGCATTTTGACATGCTCTCTGATTTTTATAAAATCATGCGATGCTCTTTCAAAAAAATTTCTCATGAAATTTGTTCTATATTTTATAATTGATGAACCCTAATTTTTGTGAGGTCAATTGTTCCATGGGTCCTGTTCAATTGCGCATCTTTTGATCTAACATTGTCATTTCCCCTATTTTGTTTATTGTGATATGTACACATTCTAGAATTTTCAAAAATGTATGCATGCATAATCGATTCTTGACGTCTTAATGACCTCTAATTGTCGTCTTTTGAATTTAAGTATAAAAATTTTCAAAAAATAAAAAGACAATCTACTGATTGCTCGATGCTTGTGATTGTGCCTGTCGCATGTCAAATGAGTGAAGTGATCCCGTGTCGGCTCACTAATTGATCAGATGAGAACCAAGGTCTTCAGACTTGTTCACTTGTTTATTTTTGAGTTCTATGCATGTGATTGATGGATATACCCGCAAGCCCAATGCATGTTCGTGGGTTAGACTTGGGATTGTCCATTAGAATTTGACTTTAAGGAACTTATGATGTTAGACATTATGAGAGAATACTAATGATGGCTAACTATCATAGGACATGTCTACTAATGAATATGGTGATGTTTTCTGACACGTTGTGCATTTAATATCAAAAGTCAACCTCAAAGCCAACTTGAATCGATTTAATCATTGCTTGTTTCCCTTATTAATTTGTTTTGCTTGTCTTTCGCTTGATTCAGTGTTTATTTCAAATGTGACATGATTGCACAGCTTTAGGTTATAGTTAGAGTAGGTGAAGAAGGCGGCGCCAAAGACGATGATGGTCAATGTCCCTTCCAACTGTTCTTTGTATCATTAATTTGATACTTGACATATGTCTCGGTGCATTGTATAAAAGCTTGACAAGTTGCATGTTTATTTTCTTTCATTTACATGTTCTTTTTATAAGGATTGTATGTTATATTTACTACTTTCCTTGAGTGTTTACTTACCGTGTTGTTATTTCAATTAAAATTGTTTGCTTCTTTTGTTTTTCAATTCTTTGAAATAGAATGATATGAAAAAAATATCCACATATGACCAACTTTTCATCTTTAAATGGTACGAAAAAGTAAAAAGACATGCATGGTCATCTTAGGTAAACACATGATAATTGTTAGGTATTGAAAAGGCGCTAACAGAAGCATTAGTGTAACCCAAGTCTGCCATCGTGCAAGGTATGGACTTGGGAGAGTCCACATTCACGATCGATAGACCTCATAGGAGGATTGTCATTGATGATGTGTTTGAGCCATCTTTGACATGATGCACTTTTTGAGGACTATCCATGAATAAATACCCCTAAACCTCCATCCCTCTTGACAAATGACCATTGCCCAGGGCGGGCTGCAATAGCGTTAATTGCTATATTCTATCCCGAATTCTTGCCAATGCCGATACTTCGAAACTGCTTTTGTCCTTATCGCATCCTACTGAACCATTTCCTAATATTGTGCCCTTTGGCATCTCCTTAGTCTGCTACTTTATAGCCTATTATTCAAACATTCCATGTTGATTGGGCTCGATTGCTTCTATCTATTCCCGAAGCCCAGTAGTCTCATTCTTAGTGCCAGTATGAGTTAATTATAATTTCCCATAAATAATCCAATGATACCTTCTCTCTATTTGATATGTGATTTGGTTCATTCTCATCCTTTCCACTATCATAATAGTCTATAGAGTTGCTTCTTGTTCAGATTCTCTCACCTTGGCTATCACTCCTTAGCTTTATCAAGCTGGATTGTAACACCTCGCCTAGGCCTTGGCAAGGGTCAACAATGCTCAATTGCAATGGTGAGGGCCCATGATCCCTGTGGTTATGGCTTTTAATAATTATTGAAAAATAAGTGTTCCTCCAGCTATATCTTATACTTAATTTGTTTTCCCACTTTGAAAGTGTCTTAAAGTGTTTTTGAATAGAAAATGAAAAATATTTTGTACATGTGTTATAAGCCTATTTATAATACAAGAAGGATGTACAATAGAAAAGAATATTACAAAATGACGTTTTCTATTCTATATTCCGAATATCTAGTCTTATGAATTGATTGAATCAATTAATGCACAATCAGAATAATTAGAATTAAATCATATCTCCTACTGTAATACTCCCCATTAAGTTGGTGAGTGTATGTATGTCAACAACTTACACTTGAATGAAAGAAATAGATCACAAAAAACAGCTTTCGTGAATAAGCTCGCAAGCTAGGAATGGGTAGGGACATGAAGAGGTCAAAGTATACCACCCTAAATTTTTTTCATGAACAAGATGGCAATCAATCTCAATGTGTTTGGTACACTCATAGAAAATTGGATCAGTAGCAATGTGGATAGTTGCTTAATTGTCGCAAAAAAGCTCGGCAGTGGACAATGGGACGATAGGATCGGTGAGAAACATGCGAAGCCATGTAATCTCACAAGCTACAGATGCCATCACTCTATATTTAGCCTTAGCTGAAGACCGAGCAACAATGTGCTTTTCTTAGAACACTAAGAAATAGGGCCAGAGCCAATGAGCATAAATAATCAGAAATTGAATGACGTGTGGATGAACATGCAACCGAATCATAATCGATATATCCTTATAATACAAGAAATGAGTCAATAAGAAAAAAATATTCCCAAACTTGAATCAAATTTCAAATACCAGACTATCCGAAGTGTAGATTGCCAATGATCTTCATGCATAAATTGGCTAAGATTCTAAACAAGAAATAGAATATCCAAGCGAGTAGCAATGAGGTATAAAAGGCATCTAGTTAAGTGATGGTAAGGAGCTGGATTGGCTAGCTTGGGGGATTCACTAAACTAAAGGTTTGGCTCCATGGGTGTGTCAATGGGATGCCCGCCAATGACACCTGTATTAGAAATAATGTCAAGGGTGTATTTCCTTTGAGAGAGACAAATTCCCCTTTTTGATCGATAAACTTCTATGCCCAGGACATATTTAACAAAAACTAAGTTTTTGATGCAAAAATGATTATGTAAAAATTGCTTGAGCTGATGTATGCATACCTAATCATCCCCTGTGATCACCAAATCATCAACATGAACAAGAACCACAATAATAAGGGAACCACGTGTAGCCCTGAATGAAGAGTAATATTCCTTAGACTGAGTGAAACCAATATCAAGTAAAGTGGATTAAAACTTGACAAGCCATTGGTAAGAGGCTTGTTTAAGTCCATAAAGAGACTTTTTCAAATGACAAAGCAAGTCCTCCCCCTTAGTGTGAAGTCCTGAAGGTAGATTCATATGGACCTCTTCATCAAGGTCGCCATGAAGAAATGTATCGATAACATCAAACTGATGTAAAGGCCAGTGGCGAATAGTGGCTATATCAATGAGAGCTCTTACCATGATCATTTTAGCAACAGGGGTAAATGTGTCATAATAGTCGATCCCTTCGGCTTGAATATAACTCTTTGCAACCAAATGAGTTTTATATCACTCTATAGTTTCATTAGATTTGTACTTGATCTTGTGAACTTATTTGCAACCAATCGCCTTTTTATTGCATGGAAGAGATACAATATCCCATGTGTGGTTTTGTTCAAGAGCAAGTAATTCCAAAGCCATTACCTTCCTCCATTCGGGAGATTGACACATGGAGTCATGGGTGGTGGGTTCCTACTCAATACTGATATTGCCTAAAAAAGCATGGTAAAATGAAGATAACTTGGAATATGATAAATAATTGGAGAGGGGATAGGGCATACCTATAATAGGACTCTTAAGTGCTAAAGACAATTGGTCAGAAGGGGTAATAGCGCAGTGGTAATCTTGGAGGTAGGTGGGTTTTCGGTGAGTGCAAGATGGGTGATGGTGCAGTAGTGTTGGGCTGCTCAAAGAGTTGGGAATTGGGTCATCTTGTTTAGCCATGAGTGCATTGGGAGACAAGACGGTCTATTCAAGTTGAGATAAGACAGATGGTGCGGGGTTAGGGTCAGAAAAAGGGTCGTTGGGAACAGCTAGTGGGATAGCAATGTTGGGTTGAGGAGAGGTAGTTTCATGTAAGGTGTGAAAGGGGAAAATGTTTCCATAAAAGATAATGTCATAGTTGATGAAAATTGTATGGTTGCGGAGGTCATAGAGGTGATAGCCTTTATGGTTGGCTAGGTATCCAAAGAAGACACAACAACGAGAGTAGGGACTAAATTTGTTGGAATGAAGGTATCCAAAAGAAGCATAGCAAAGGGAACCAAAGACTTGACTGTGGTCATAAGTGGGCAGTGTTTTGTGAAGGATTTCATATGGACTTTTATTTTGAAGTAAAGGTGTGGGTAGAGACATTTGATTAATTGTGTTGTGGTGAGAACGCAATCACCCCAAAAAGATAGTCGAATTCCCGAATGAAATTGGAGAGCACGAGAGCCACACTAAGCAAGTGGCAATGTTTGTGCTCAACAACTCCATTTTGTTGTGGAGTATGAGGGCAATTACGCTTGGGGTTAATATCTCAGGACTGAAAAAAAGATTGCAATTTGGAAGAAGAAATTCGGATCCATTATTGATTGAACGATTTTGATGGCTATTTGATGATGGGTCCAAATAAAGGTATGAAATTAAATAAGTGCATAAATAGCATCAGACTTAAAAGTGAGAAAAAATATCCATGTACAATGAAAAAAATTTCTACAATAATAAAAAAAAATAATGACATATCTTATGAGTAAACTCATAGTAAGGTTCCTAGATGTTAACATGAATAATATTAAAAGGTTACATACTAGAAAAAGATTAAACGAGTTTGTGCATCACATGGGTCAGATTCTTTATTTGAAAAAAACGAGGAGAATCTTGCAAGGTGCAGAGGACTAACTCAGACATGTGGCCAAGATAGGCATGCCATAAACTATGGATAGGCGGGTGGGTAGATAATGCAATGGAACTCCAAGTAGTAGAGGCCACCACATTCAAGGCACCGATCAATGATCTTCTTCATTGAGAGGTCTTGAAACAAACAATAACAGGGAAAAAAAGTAACTAAGTAATTTAAGCATTGAGTAATTTTTGAAATGGATAGGAGATTAAACTTAAAGGTTATAACACAAAGCACATTAGTAAGGGTGAAGGTCAGCGTCAGAGATATCGAGCCATGTGAAGTGATGGGAACTCCAACCCTATTAGATTTGCCAATAGTGGGAAGGGGTTTTGGGCATGCTTGTGCATATTGAAGTGATTCAAGGTTATGTGTAATGTGATTCATGGCTTCGGTGTCAATAACCCAAGTGCAAGAATTTAATGAAAATTAGAATTCAAATCGAGAATAATATTGTGAAATTTTCCTTGGAAATATTTACCTCTTGGAATAATCCCATGATTTGTTTACATTGCTCATCGGTGAATGACGGTGGAGAAGTGGAAGAAGAGCTCTAGGGATGGGTGGCAGCTTGCTGTTTGAGGGCTTGTTAGGGGGTTGGTCATGGTGCCGACCCTTATAATTAGCGGGAAATCCATGGAGACAGGAAGTAAACATCATGGCAATGAGCTGACATACCGGAATAGGCACAACGTTCATGGGCACGTGATGGAGGACTGCATTTTGCAAGGTGAGTAGAAGTGGTCTCAGTGTGCTTACGGGATGGAGTTGAGAGTGGCGAGTCCATTTGAGGCGGGATCTTTCGCAAGGAGCCATATGTCAATAGTGTGTTCTCGCTGTAGGAACGAGTCGAGTGAACATGGAGCTGAGATTCGTCTTGAAGAATAAGTGAGTAAGCCTGCGCAATAGTGGGTAATGGATTCATGAGCAAAACTTGACTGATCACATTAGAATACCTTGGGTTTAAACTCATTAAGAATTGATAAAGACGTTGATTATCAAGTTGCATCACAAACAATGTTTTTGCCTCTCAAGAGCTGTTTGGCAAGGGTTCCAAATTGTTCAACTCATCCCAATAACGCTACAAAATTATCGTAATACCTAGTGATGTTGTCTTCACCTTGTTCAAGAGTGCATATTTTTGGCTCAAGGTGGTACATGCAGAGACCATTAGACTGTAAAAAAACGTTCATGCAGATCAGCCCATAATTCCGCAATAGATTCTATGTACAACACAATTAGGATAAGATCCATCATAATATCACGCTGTTGATGCAAATCCATGGGGCATATGTGACATTGGTTGATTCGGGTTTTGGAATATCTCCCATGACAAAACCCATTTTGTCCTTTGCAGGCAAAGCAATGGTCATGGCTTGTGACTAGCTGTTATAATTATCACCCTCAAAACATGTTGACTGAATTCGAACATGGGCTATCCGATGCATGGAGATGCATGGAGGAAGAAGGGACTATCGGTCCGTTCATGAGTCGGTGAATGGTTGGAGTATTCTTTAGTTCGGGAGTCCAGACATGATAAACAATTCAAAAAAAAAAAAAAAAAAAAAACGACGGTGCCCAGAAAAATCAATCAAAGCAAACCGAAAGCAAACTAATGAAGACGATTGGTCCGAAGGAGAAGCAAACGGATGGCTGGTGGCGGCCGACCAAAATCAAATGACTGAAGGCAAGAGATGGGTTTAGTGATCACCTTGCTCTAATACCATGTTTCTAAATAAAAAAATGAAAAATATTGGAGAAAATTGTATTGTGTACTTCTTTACTTTAGTCAATGTGTTACAAGCCTATTTATAATACAAGAAGGATATAAAATAAGAAATAATATACAAAGTAACATTTTCTATTATATATTCTGAATATTTAATTTTACGGATTGACTAAATCAATTAATTTATAATCAGAATCAGATGGTATTTCTTACTTTAATATAAAATATTGGTGGGACATGAAGGACGTCCGGATTAACATTATTTTCTTACGCATATCGAGGCTTACTGCTTAGTGCATGCCAGATTCACAGCTAATGATACTCCATAATGACTCGCTTTTATGTCCATATGAATAAAATTAACACATCTGAAGTATAATTGCGGAAGATAATGCAATAACAGTAATGTTCAAGAGTTCCTTTAAAGTATTTTTTTTGGGTAATGGTAAGTATTATATATGAATTTCAACCATGCAACTGTACAAAGAAGTGAGACTCGGCCCCGACACGCACTCAATGAGACAACATGTCATTAGAGTGTGGGGGGGCCAAGTTCACGAGAACAAACCAGAGAGCAAACTATAGAACCACGGGAGGAGTTACACCTAACTCTCCCACTAGCTAACCAAAAAGGAAGGGATCCATGCCCCAACTACGTTGTAAACTTCTATTCCTTGGAGCATCAACCACCACATTAAAAGCCAAAGCTTTGTCCTTGACCGCCTTGATAAGGTATTGCTTCATCAAGGGCACGGAGATGTTGGATGACCGGAATATGATGTCATTCCTAGTTTTCCAAATTACATAGCACAGGGCACCGAATGAGAACCTAACAATGTTCTCATAAAATCCACTTCCAGAGAGAATATTATGTATCCACCGAATGTTTTCTAACCAGGGTCGATTAGTCCACGGAAGAGTACACTTCGCAGCCCAAAAAGTAGCGAGGGAGTTGGATATGTGACATTCAAAAAATAGATGATCAATAGAATCTGGCCTTAAGCTGCAAAAAACACAGTGAGCCGATGCTAGTCTACCATGTGACATAAGAAAAACCTGGGTTGGTAGTTGATTCCGAGAAATAAGCCAAAGGAGGAACTGATGCCGAGGAGCAATAGATTTATGCCAAATGAAAGATGCCCACTGAACCGGGGTAGTCTTCCTCCTGATGACCGACCATGCAGATGCAATGGAGAATCTACCAGAAGGATGTTTGGTCCAAGAAAAAGAATCCGGCATTTGATTTAGGGAAGGAATCCTGACCTGCCATGAGAGTAACTCGTGCAATATCTCCCGACCTTCATGGGAGAATAGATCGCCAGACCTTCGCATTCCTCATTAAAGACGATTGATAAATTTGAGGGTTTGTGTATATTAGATTAATAGGACCCATGTCAAGCCACGGGTCAAACCAAAGCGATGTAGATAATACATCACCTATTTTCCATTGAAAGCAACCTCGGACTTCTTCCCTCAATGCAAGTATTTTCCTCCAAGCCCAAGAGCAAAAAGTAGGAGGGGGGCGTTCCAGAAATGCTTACCTTTGAGGTGGTTCGCATGAATCCATTTGCACCAGAGAGACTCCTTATCGATGAAGAGAGTCCATATATGCTTGATCATTGTAGCTTTGTTACTGTCCCTGATTCTTCGAATCATAAGGCCTCCCTCTTCTTTAGGAAGACAAACATCATCCCAAGAGAATTTTGCCCCTCCTGGGCCAAGCCCTAGCCCTTTTCAGAGGAATTGCCGACTAATCTGTTCTATTCTGTCGACTATTGAAGAGGAAAGCCAGAAAATAGCTGCCCAATAAACTTGTATAGCATGAAAGTATTGTGTCATCTCTTTTCTAAATTTTCCCTTTGGCTCTAATCGATGCTAATGGTCTGATTGTGCTCTTATTTTATTTATCCAAATGCGCAATTTGGTGAGGAGTCGTCGCATTCTGAAAAGCATGGGAATGTTGCCATCCGATAGACTTCAAATTTATCATCATGTGGTCCTGCTTTTTACAACATGTATCTTTTAGATTTGGAATAATAGAATATCCAATCCAAAAGTTTAAACTATGACAGAAGAGAGACCACATAAACATAGGCTCATATAAATTCTATAAATCAGAAATGAGGAATGTATATATTCCCCTCTCACGTGCAAACAGAAATAAGAATAGCACATGAAATCGCTACTTTAACACGGACGATGACATCATTGATAAAAAAAAACTTGCATAGGTTCATCTATGATAACAGCACATAACAGCATATCTCTTTTGGCTCCGCTACCTTAGACCTTCTCCAAGTTGTCAATATTCAGAAGCTTAAAGATATAAAAAATACCAACATAGTCAGTCAATAGCATCTATATTAATGTTTCACCACTATAAATCCAGTTTTGATAACACATTACATGAAGTACTTTTCCTTGCCACGCCCATAAACTCCATGAGCAGCTCAACATTAAAACCCCACTATGGCAGAACATTGAAAATGACCTAGTAAGATTTGGAAACTCATAAAAAAACAGAAGGACGCGATTTAGAAAGAAGAGCATTATCTCATTATCACTATGATTCTATTCGTGAATGAAAGAAGACGGCGAACATCCTATTCAGTGATGTTGTGGATCAGGACCTCCAGGACCAGCCCGCATAAGCTCATAATGACTTTCGCGCCCGTTATCTCCATTTCCATGGTCTTCACGTAATGCTCGAACCACCTTACCAAGTGTCTTCCCTTGGATCACAACATATGGTGCTCGTGCAAGAGAGATCGGAAGAGAAAGCAGTATCAGCACTATGCATAGACAAATTTTGAACATGCTCACCGCCATTTTATTTCCTTGGAGGATTGCCAAGGTTCTTATGTTGATGAAGAATTAGCATTACGATATCCTATATATAGTCTTAACGATGCTTACTGTGACGTCCTGAAATTCGAGCCATCTGAGGGAGGATTGAACGTTAATTTCACCAGTGCATTGTTGGTTGATCTCACTCGGAACTGATCACTCTTGAGATACTGACCTTAAGGGGAAAGGCTAGTGAGGACAAAACTCGTGCGACTAAAGAACTTGACTTGGGAAAACGACTTGACCGTGAGACTTGCGTAAGGACGATCCTGTAGTCATGCAGGCCGATTTCAGGGACGACTAGAAGTTGATTCGTGGACAAAAATAATGGGACGACGGGTGATTCCGTCTACTGTTATCGAACCCGCAAACGACCCTATGCCGATCCTTAATAATCGTGTACTTTGAAATAAGAATCGATCCTTCGCAATTTCATGTAGTCAAGGATGTCCATGTGTCGAGAAGTCTTGAACGTGAACTGGCACGAGTCGATTACGCGTGAGTCTTCAAAGCCGCCTGTCAGTCTGAGTAGTACCAAAATGGCATTTGGGGCGAAATTGACAATGCATGAGAATCCAATATTGGGCTTCGAATTTTCGGGAATGTCTGGGATGGATTTTTGGACGATGCTTCCTTAACAGTCGACAGTGTCGGGTTAGCCGAGTTTTTGGGAAAAGGGATTTTGGACAGAGAAACCGAGCCTATGAGGATGTGGACCGGGTAAGAACAGTGAGGGCCTCACGCCCAAGGTGGGACAGTCACCGTGGAAGACTGAGACAAACGAGCGAGCCCATTGGACCCAACCGACCCCTCACCCTTCCTAGCCCGTTATCCAAACTCGAGCCAATTCGAGCCCAACAAATTCCCGAGCCCGTTCCTATTCATTTTCCGGCCCGTTTCCTAGGCCCGCCTTTCACTTTCAGCCCAAGAGCACATTGGGAAATGTGCAATGTGGAAATGACCAAAATACCCTTGGATATTTTGGAGAAAAGTCAAAAAGGAAGAGAGAGAAGATGAGGTCATGTGCATGGGGAGTTGAAGCAGCCATTAAGGCCATTAATGAAGGGTTTTGATCAGCTCACTTCACTCTCTCTCTCCCTCTTCATCTTCTCCAAAAATCGCAGCCCTTTCTCCCCTTGTTTCCCTTCTTCCTGCAATTTTCAGCTTCTGACCTTCCACCGAAATCTGAGTTGTTCATTGCCTTCCCGATGGAATCTCGGGTCGTTCCACCCACCGTTACGCTCGGCAGAGATATTCCGTACGGATAGCATCGGCCGTTCGTCGAACGGAGACGCTGACCGATCCGTACGACCGCCGAAAGCCGGCTGCTCGCCGACCGCCTACTGTTCACGCGGTACTGCACAGTTTCGCCTTTGCTGCTGTTTTCCTCCATTTCCGACCAAACCACCGCCCATCCCAGCCTCCAGCAACTCCCCCTCGACCCCCAGGAGCCTCCGGTCACCGGCCACCAGCTCGCCGGAGCTCCGGCCAGCTTGTTTTTGCTCCGACCAGCAGCTTCCTCCTACTGCAGTGCTGTCTTTTGAAGTTTGGAGTTTGAGCAGAGGCTGCTGCTGTGATTTCTGCCCGGGACCGCCTTGGAGTGTTGGGAGAGATGTCCTCAGGTGTCGGGTTCGTCGCCGCCGCCGCGTCCGCGTCTCCGGCCCGCTTAACGGGTGAGTTTAGCTCCTAAACCCTATTTAGTGCCTAAACTTGCTTAGGGTTGGGTTAATTAGTACTAAGGGCTGATTAAGATATTTAATTAAGTGCATTAACCCTAAGATAGGTGGTTAGATTAAGGGTTAAGATTGGATTAGCTTAATCTTGTTTAATTATGCTTAATTGTGTATTATGTGCTAATTAAGCATGCTTTGCTTGATTAAATTGATTAATTGTTTTAATTAATTGATTTATTTAATTTCTGCATTTATTGATTAAATTATGTGATTTCTGAATTAAATTATTTAATTATTAAATTCGGAAATTTCACTTTGTTCACGACACGTTCACGTGCACTGTTCATCCGGAAGTGAAATTGTGCATAATTTCATGTGTCTTGATCATATGAAGTGAAATTAATGTGTCGTGGCATGAACATTCGCATGAATCGTGTGAATTTCACAAAAAGGGAAAAATGGTTTGTCCGAGGGACACCGGAAATGGACCACCTTTATGAGAAAGAAAGTGATTTGTCCAAGGGACACTAGAAATGGACCGCTTTTATGAGAAATGTGGGAAAAATGGTTTGTCCGAGGGACACCGGAAATGGACCACTTTTGTGAGAAATGATTTGAGGTTTCATATGCAAGCATGTGTGCATTGGCTAATGCTCAAAGATAATAAGTGGGTTGTGATGGTTTGCTTGCGTGATCACTAAATTGAAACCGCCGTCTCGGGAGAGTATCCCTTGACGTTCGTTGGGCATGCGGTCTCGGGAGAGTATCCCTTGACATCTTTTGGGCATGCGGTCTCGGGAGAGTATCCCTTGACGTTCGTTGGGCATGCGGTATCGGGAGAGTATCCCTTGACGTTCGTTGGGCATGCGATCTCGGGAGAGTATCCCTTGATGTCTTTTGGGCACTGAAGGGCACGGTTGCGCCTCTGCAGAGGAAGGGCGCCGTAGCGCCGTTGCGCCTTGGTTGTAGCCCTGTGGGGCAGTAATAATCGGAACATGTGTCGATGCGAGAGTGCATGAGAAAACATGGCATCATTGGTTCCGATTATGCATGAGGTGATCATATCATTTAAGGCACGCACGCATGAATTGATAACGTGCAGGGTGTGGCAATGGCCAGGTGAGATCGCTTGTGACGCGACTCGTATGTGATTGATGAACTGCATCATCTAACGGCCATGTGCATTGCGTGTATTGTGCTGACTTATAACGTGCAGGGTATGGCATACCGAGTAAGGTTGCATGCGAACCGACTATTCAATTGTTGGTTGCATTGCTTGCATTGAATGAGGTTTAACGTGCGGGGGTATGGCATACCGGGTAAGGTTGTATGCGAATCGACTTTTGCTTGTTGGTTGACCCTGTCTGTGGTTTGATTGCTGATTGCTGGTTGTTTGTGGTTGGGTTGAGTGAGGGGTGGTTCTAGAGAGATACCCCAGGTTGAGTTGGTGTACTAACCGGGGCTTAGGGGAAGAACTCGCTGAGATTTTATCTCAACCCGTCGTGGTTAACCATTTTCAGGCCCCTAGAATGGCGCACCCGCAAAGGGAGAATCCCCGCCCTCGCTTCACCGGTGATCGACTTGGCGGAGCCGAGTCCGATGGGTCCGAGTGACCGTGGTTGAACCCGAGGGTTCACTTTGTACAGCTAGATTAGCCTAGCCTAGTTCCTTTTTGGTTTGGCTTAGAAGATGGATCGGCCCTTTTGTCGGGCGTGTATTGAGAAACGATCCTCCGTTGGTTAATCTAGTAAATTGTGTAAATGAGTAGTGATGGTTATCCTTGTTGTTCATCCCTCTATCCCTGACTGATTGATTGATTGTTTGTTGGACTGGGGATGGTTCGTCTTCCGCTTGCGCATAACGAAAGATTAAAATGAATGGTCGTCGACGAGTCCTGGGACGTCGCTTTCAATCGACCAAGAGAAGGAGTTGTCGCGTGCTCGGGGTTCGGGGCGTGACATCCCCATCGGTTTTGGTATCAGAGCGAGGTCGAGACTTGGAGTGATAAGGTGCGTGGGATTTTTGGGATAGTGAGATAGGGATGGGTTTTATATTATGTGCATGTGATTGCTTTTATAGCCTTGTGTGGCTTTGTGTGGTGGCGGGTTGCTCATAGTCCAGAGTGATGAGCAATCCTGAGCAGAGAGAGCCCTTAGGCGTAGGGTAGCGTCTGGTCAGACCAATGCTAGAGGTAGCGCGCAGGCAAATCCTAAGTTAGACGGGATCCTGCTGGCGCTAGAGACCTTGTTAGGGCAGCAAGCTGAGTGCTTCTACTGTGGTCCTTGTGGTTCCCCTAGTGAGAGGAGAGGTCTATGAGAGACCGATACCTAGGCTGGTAGAGCAGTTCCTGAGATTGTAGCCACCGAGATTTAGTGGCGTGGGCGACCCTGAAGCTACGACCCTTTGGATAAGGGATAGCGAGAGGACTGTTACAGTGCTGAGGTGTTAAGAGAAGACAGAGTGTTTCTGGCAGTTTATTAGCTTCAAGGTAATACTAGTACTTGGTGGGAAGTCACTCAAGGAAGAGTGTTCCTCGAAGGCACGGCTCAAGTTTGGGGTGCCTTACGTGAAGCTTTCAATGGGAAGTGCTTCTTGGACAGTGTGAGAAAGTCAAAAATGGCAAAGTTCCAACAGTTTTGTCAGAATCAGATGTCAGTGGATTAATATGAGGTGAAATTCGCCGAGTTGGCCAAGTATGCACCGAGGTTGGTAGAGAACCCTGTGGATAGGTTGAGACGTTTGAGAGATGGCTTGAAGCCAAAATTGAAAGCCCAGCTAGTATCCTTGAACTTGAAAAGTTTTGATGAGATATACGAGAAGGCCGAGATGATAGGAAAGAACATGATCGAGAGAGCGACCGCATTTGGCTCGCGATTCGTGACTAATAGAGACAATCGTCGGTTTGGAAAGGGACCGATGATAGAGAGAAGGAATTCCATCCCACCCAACAGAAAGAATTACGTGGGAAAGCCGACCGCCCGAGACTAGGTCGCGAGGAAGCCATTGCATATGGTAGATTGTCATGGGAAATCGAGGAGAATCCTCCATTCTTCTGATCTCGCCACTTGAGGTGACTTGGTTGTGGGAATCTGGGTGTCAAGAGTATTTTGCATTGATGGCAAATACACTGGTAGGAGGATCAAATGTGGAGGATATTGCAATAATACAAGAGTACATGGACGGGTTTCCCGAAGAATTGCCGGGATTGCCTCCAGAGAGAGAAATTGAGTTTGTGATTGAGTTGGCCCCTGGGATTGAACCGATTTCTAAGGCGCCTTATAGGATGGCCTTGTCAAAATTGAAAGAATTGAGCGTGTAGATGCAAGAGCTACTAGATAAAGGACAGTTCGTTAAGACTTGCGGAGTCCCGAGGATCATGAGAAATACCTGAGATCAATACTGCAAACCTTGAGGAAGCATGAACTTTATGCTAAGTTAGCAAGTGCGAGTTTTGGTTATCTTGTGTGGCATTTTTAGGGCATGTAATTTCAAGTGAAGGGATCGTCGTTGACCTGACTAAGATCGAGGTGGTCATGAATTGGCCGAGACCTATGACTATAATTGAGATTCGAAGTTTCTTGGTATTGGCGGGATATTATAGACGTTTCGTAGAGAATTTTTCTACGATAGACATGCCCTTGACGAGATTGCTAAAGAAAGAGGAGAAGTTCAATTGGATGGACAAGTGCGCGTAGTTTCCAAGAGCTCAAGAGTAAATTGACTACCGCACCTGTTCTGACAATACTGTTTGGTCCTAGTGGGTACGAGATCTACAGTGATGTGTCGTATAAAGGATTAAGCTGCGTGTTAATGCAACATGGCAAGGTGGTTGCATACGCATCTCGATAGTTAAGGCTTCACGAGCTTAACTATCTGACGCATGATTTGGAGTTAGCGGTGATCATCTTTGCCTCATGTTCAATGATGATGGATGGAACTTCTTAAGGACTATGATTGTGAAATTTTGTATCATCCGAGGAAAGCGAATAAAGTGGCAGATGCGCTCAGTCGAAAGTCAACAATTGCACAGATGCGGGTGCGAGAATGGATTCTTTTGGAGTGAGTCGGGGACTCAGATTTTAAAATTGAGGTTGGCCATCTTGCTAGTCTAATGGCCACTCTCAGGGTGGAACCCGAGATGCAAAGTAGGATTAAGAGTGCCCAAGTGATGGATCCTGAAATTCTTAAGATCCTACAGATGGATCAGGCAAAGAGAAAAGCAAACTTTAAAGTGTCCGAGGATGAGACATTAAGGTTTTGAGGGCGATTGTGTGTTCCGAAAGATGCTGAACTTAAGGAGTGGAACGGCATGAAGTTAGACATCGCTAAGCACGTGGCTAAGTGTTTGACGTGCCAGCAAGCAAAGGCTCAGCATTGTAAGCCTGGTGGACTGCTGCAACCTCTTGAGATTCCCGAGTGGAAGTGGGAACACATTATGATGGATTTTGTGATGGGATTGCCAAGGAGTCAGCGAAGCAATGACTCGATTTGGGTAGTGGTTGATAGATTGACGAAGGCATCTCACTTCGTTGCGGTAAGAAAAGATGTTACGTTGGATGGGTATGCAGAGATGTACGTACATCAGATTGTGCGCATACATGGAGTTCCAGTGACGATCACATCTGACCGTGATCTTAAGTTTGTGGCAACTTTCTAGAAAAGTTTGCAGTCGGCCTTGGGGACGAAACTGCAGTATAGTACGGCGTACCATCCGCAAACGGACGATCAATCAGAAAGGATTTGAAGAAGTACTCAAAAGTCTTTAGTGCGATAAATGACATTTGGTTTGCACTAATTTTCATGTAGTTGAGGCGAATTCTTGGTTTGGTGATTAAATGGCCGTGAAAGGAATATTGAAAGAAAAATCGGTGGGTTGTGGAATTCAGATGGTGGTTCGATGGAAATTCAGTGAATCAGATTTCAAGTGCCAATAAGTGACCCCGTGGAAACGAACTCATGGGTTGACAAGTTGGAGAAAGTTTTGCACTTTGAGGTGCTCAGACGAGGTTAAAACTGTGAGGCATGGTATGGGACATGCCAAAGCGGATAATACCTCCATAAGATGGTGCATGTCTAAAAGGGACTAGTAGTGGTGCAGTTCGAATATGCCCATAACGACTGATCCGACGAGGGCAGGGAGTGGTCGCCGGGGCCAAAGTGCCTGAGCAAGGAGCGACTTCTGGCAGGCTTCTAGGATGTCGAAAGGGGTAGAACTGAACTGAACTATGCACTGTGCAAAAATAGAGTGCTTGTGGGATAAGATTTTATTGGAATGGTATAGCCGAAATATGGTCAAGTTTATGGAACTCCAGTCTATGGAACAAGGTCAAATTGGTTTAGCAGTTATTGAATGCAGTTCAGATTATCAGAGACAGACTAAAGACAGTTCAGAATCGTCAGAAGAGTTATGCAGATAAGCGTCGTAGACCGTTGGAGTTTAAGGTGGGTGATCATGTGTTTTCTGAAAGTATCGCCGATGAGGGGTACTTCTAGATTTGGCAAGAAAGGGAAGTTAAGTCCGAGGTACATTGGATCCTTTGAAATTTTGGAAAGGATCGGGATTTTAACATACGGTCTTACGTTGCCACCGAAACTTGCTTAAGTATATGATATTTTCCACGTGTCCATGTTGAGAAAGTATGAACGGGACCCGACTCATGTATTGAATTTTGAGGAAATGGATGTAGGCGACAAGGTGTCGTACATGGAAAGGTCAATACGAATAGAGGACCGTAAAGAGCAAGTACTTCAAAACAAGACTATTGCCTTGGTTAAAGTGATTTGGCAGCATCACGGAACAGAGGGAGCGACATGGAAAAGTGAGGAAGTGATGAAGCATCAGCACCTCCATCTTTTGAGGATTTATTAGTGGTTGCAAATTTCGAGGACGAAATTTTTGTAAGGGGGGAAGAATTGTGACGTCCTGAAATTCGAGCCCTATGAGGGAGGATTGAACGTTAATTTCACCAGTGCATTGTTGGTTGATCTCACTCGGAACTGATCACTCCTGAGATACTGACCTTGAGGGGAAAGGCTAGTGAGGACAAAACTCGTGCGACTAAAGAACTTGACTTGGGAAAACGACTTGACCGTGAGACTTGCGTAAGGACGATCCTGTAGTCATGCAGGCCGATTTCAAGGACGACTAGAAGTCGATTCGCGGACAAAAATAATGGGACGACGGGTGATTCCGTCTACTGTTATCGAACCCGCAAACGACCCTATGCCGATCCTTAATAATCGTGTACTTTGAAATAAGAATCGATCCTTCGCAATTTCATGTAGTCAAGGACGTCCATGTGTCGAGAAGTCTTGAACGTGAACTGGCACGAGTCGATTACGCGTGAGTCTTCAAAGCCGCCTGTCAGTCTGAGTAGTACCAAAATGGCATTTGGGGCGAAATTGACAATGCATGAGAATCCAATATTGGGCTTCGAATTTTCGGGAACGTCTGGGATGGATTTTTGGACGATGCTTCCTTAACAGTCGATAGTGTCGGGTTAGCCGAGTTTTTGGGAAAAGGGATTTTGGACCGAGAAACCGAGCCTATGAGGATGTGGACCGGGTAAGAACAGTGAGGGCCTCACGCCCAAGGTGGGACAGTCACCGTGGAAGACCGAGACAAACGAGCGAGCCCATTGGACCCAACCGACCCCTCACCCTTCCTAGCCCGTTATCCAAACTCGAGCCAATTCGAGCCCAACAAATTCCCGAGCCCGTTCCTATTCATTTTCCGGCCCGTTTCCTAGGCCCGCCTTTCACTTTCAGCCCAAGAGCACATTGGGAAATGTGCAATGTGGAAATGACCAAAATACCCTTGGATATTTTGGAGAAAAGTCAAAAAGGAAGAGAGAGAAGATGAGGTCATGTGCATGGGGAGTTGAAGCAGCCATTAAGGCCATTAATGAAGGGTTTTGATCAGCTCACTTCACTCTCTCTCTCCCTCTTCATCTTCTCCAAAAATCGCAGCCCTTTCTCCCCTTGTTTCCCTTCTTCCTGCAATTTTCAGCTTCTGACCTTCCACCGAAATCTGAGTTGTTCATTGCCTTCCCGATGGAATCTCGGGTCGTGCCACCCACCGTTACGCTCGGGAGAGAGATTCCGTACGGATAGCATCGGCCGTTCGTCGAACGGAGACGCTGAACGATCCGTACGGCCGCCGAAAGCCGGCTGCTCGCCGACCGCCTACTGTTCACGCGGTACTGCACAGTTTCGCCTTTGCTGCTGTTTTCCTCCATTTCCGACCAAACCACCGCCCATCCCAGCCTCCAGCAACTCCCCCTCGACCCCCAGGAGCCTCCGGTCACCGGCCACCAGCTCGCCGGAGCTCCGGCCAGCTTGTTTTTGCTCCGACCAGCAGCTTCCTCCTACTGCAGTGCTGTCTTTTGAAGTTTGGAGTTTGAGCAGAGGCTGCTGCTGTGATTTCTGCCCCGGGACCGCCTTGGAGTGTTGGGAGAGATGTCCTCAGGTGTCGGGTTCGTCGCCGCCGCCGCGTCCGCGTCTCCGGCCCGCTTAACGGGTGAGTTTAGCTCCTAAACCCTATTTAGTGCCTAAACTTGCTTAGGGTTGGGTTAATTAGTACTAAGGGCTGATTAAGATATTTAATTAAGTGCATTAACCCTAAGATAGGTGGTTAGATTAAGGGTTAAGATTGGATTAGCTTAATCTTGTTTAATTATGCTTAATTGTGTATTATGTGCTAATTAAGCATGCTTTTGCTTGATTAAATTGATTAATTGTTTTAATTAATTGATTTATTTAATTTCTGCATTTATTGATTAAATTATGTGATTTCTGAATTAAATTATTTAATTATTAAATTCGGAAATTTCACTGTTCATGTGCACTGTTCACGATTACTGTTCACGGCACTGTTCACGGCACTGTTCATCCGGAAGTGAAATTGTGCATAATTTCATGTGTCTTGATCATATGAAGTGAAATTAATGTGTCGTGGCATGAACATTCGCATGAATCGTGTGAATTTCACAAAAAGGGAAAAATGGTTTGTCCGAGGGACACCGGAAATGGACCACCTTTATGAGAAAGAAAGTGATTTGTCCAAGGGACACTAGAAATGGACCGCTTTTATGAGAAATGTGGGAAAAATGGTTTGTCCGAGGGACACCGGAAATGGACCACTTTTGTGAGAAATGATTTGAGGTTTCATATGCAAGCATGTGTGCATTGGCTAATGCTCAAAGATAATAAGTGGGTTGTGATGGTTTGCTTGCGTGATCACTAAATTGAAACCGCCGTCTCGGGAGAGTATCCCTTGACGTTCGTTGGGCATGCGGTCTCGGGAGAGTATCCCTTGACATCTTTTGGGCATGCGGTCTCGGGAGAGTATCCCTTGACGTTCGTTGGGCATGCGGTCTCGGGAGAGTATCCCTTGACGTTCGTTGGGCATGCGATCTCGGGAGAGTATCCCTTGATGTCTTTTGGGCACGGAAGGGCACGGTTGCGCCTCTGCAGAGGAAGGGCGTCATAGCGCCGTTGCGCCTTGGTTGTAGCCCTGTGGGGCAGTAATAATCGGAACATGTGTCGATGCGAGAGTGCATGAGAAAACATGGCATCATTGGTTCCGATTATGCATGAGGTGATCATATCATTTAAGGCACGCACGCATGAATTGATAACGTGCGGGTGTGGCAATGGCCAGGTGAGATCGCTTGTGACGCGACTCGTATGTGATTGATGAACTGCATCATCTAACGGCCATGTGCATTGCGTGTATTGTGCTGACTTATAACGTGCAGGGTATGGCATACCGAGTAAGGTTGCATGCGAACCGACTATTCAATTGTTGGTTGCATTGCTTGCATTGAATGAGGTTTAACGTGCGGGTATGGCATACCGGGTAAGGTTGTATGCGAATCGACTTTTGCTTGTTGGTTGACCCTGTCTGTGGTTTGATTGCTGATTGCTGGTTGTTTGTGGTTGGGTTGAGTGAGGGGTGGTTCTAGAGAGATACCCCAGGTTGAGTTGGTGTACTAACCGGGGCTTAGGGGAAGAACTCGCTGAGATTTTATCTCAACCCGTCGTGGTTAACCATTTTCAGGCCCCTAGAATAGCGCACCCGCAGTGGAGAATCCTGCCCTCGCTTCACCAGTGATCGACTTGGCGGAGCCGAGTCCGATGGGTCCGAGTGACCGTGGTTGAACCCGAGGGTTCACTTTGTACAGCTAGATTAGCCTAGCCTAGTTCCTTTTTGGTTTGGCTTAGAAGATGGATCGGCCCTTTTGTCGGGCGTGTATTGAGAAACGATCCTCCGTTGGTTAATCTAGTAAATTGTGTAAATGAGTAGTGATGGTTATCCTTGTTGTTCACCCCTCTATCCCTGATCGATTGATTGATTGTTTGTTGGACTGGGGATGGTTCGTCTTCCGCTTGCGCATAACGAAAGATTAAAATGAATGGTCGTCGACGAGTCCTAGGACGTCGCTTTCAATCGACCAAGAGAAGGGGTTGTCGCGTGCTCGGGGTTCGGGGCGTGACACTTACCTTTTCATTTTCCAAATGATAATAGTAGATACGGGGAAAAGTGAATCTTATTCACTTGTTCTCCGTTTTGTTCTTGGTGCTAAAAGCATTGAATTGGACATTGCTTTTTTTAAACATTACTTCAATTTTATATTTTCCCACCTTGCCTTATGATATGTTATCGTCCATTACTTGAGAGTACATCATGGCATTTTTGCTCAAACTCTTCTCTTCTATTGGGTAAAGAACTCTTAGTGCTTAATGACAACTTTATTCTGTATATTTTATTTTTGACCTTTTGAAGAAGCTTCAAAGTTGGGTAGGATGTCGCTGTGTGTATCGTTGTGGACCTGCCTTATGCCTTTTTGCCTTTTCGCATGATCATTTGTGACCTCATTATTGTCTTATGCAGGGAAATGAATTTGTACATCAAATAATTTGCACGCCGTGTTGCATGGCTCACAATCGGAGGGAATTGCCCAATAAGTCCTAAATGGTGCCAGTATAATCCTAAACTTTTTTATTTTGCAAAATTTGTCCTAACTTTTGTATGAAATTCCAAAACAATTCTTATGGCCAATTTCTGCCATGAATTGGGTGATGTAATGAGTTGGTATCTCTATAATAAATTTATAATTTCCCCTCATGATGATATTTTTCTTTCCACCGGGGTCATCAAAGGGTCCTGTGACCTCATTATACTTGAGATGAATGATAAATGTTAAAGTATTATCCTACATCGGTTGACTACAAAATTTGAAGAATTTTTTCAGGTGGATTTCCCCACTTAACAACTTACATTTTTTTAGTTGGACAATTTAACATGGTCATAGAGTGGAGTCTTGGATTCCTTGTTGCCCCAGGCTTATTTCGTGTATGTTCGTGTGTGGTTCTTTGTTCTTCGATTCACATGCTTTCTCACTGAACACCTCGTAAGCCTTATGAACTGGTTAGATCAAGCCTTTGACATGCCCATAGAACTCTACAAGTCCCTTGAGCCAATTAAGTCCAAACCTTTCCCTATCCAAGTGGCCTTGACCAGATTCATTTGCATACAGTTGGTGAGTTTTGTATGAGGGCAAAATTACCAATTTAGTTCTTAACATATTATACAAACGTCATTTCAATTGTAAACTTCTCAATTTCGTCAATATAATCACAAAACCTTACGTAAATTTCAATATAAATCTTCCAACCAATTGATGCTAGAAATCATTGACATGGTGATCCACAAATTGTCCATGTCAGCATGCCACACCATGTTAGTAATTTTTGACAGTAGTTTGCCAGAATGATTATATTGAAATTTCACGCAAAAATTTACAACTAAATTTATAACATTTAAAAGTTTGGAATTTAATTAATATTCGTATAATAAGTTTATCAACTAATCAGGTTATTATCCTCTGAGCAGGTGACAACTAGCTTTTAAAATCGGAGTACCCTGACGCCCTCATTTATCGTGCAACCAGTTGGGGAGGTATTCGGAAGACGATAACAGAATTTGGCAAATTATTGACAAAATTGCCATTAAAGTTGGTTCATCACAACGAATATATCTTAAAAAAAGTAATTCGTCGTGATGGGCAATTAGGACAAGAAACTGGGCCGTATGCATCAAATTTCTAAAACTAATAACGAAAATAAAATTAAAAGTGCTTCAGCCCATTTCTAAAATTTTTCGATTTTTATGATTAAGCTCTAAAACTTAACCAAAAGGTGCAATCAAGTATTTATGTTGGCCCCATCTAATTTGAACGAAGGAAAAAGATCATGTAACAATTTTCAACATTTTTCAATCTCATGTAGTATTGATTTGGCACCAACTGAACTCCCTAAAGGAAAAAAACCAAAGATAAAATATTAAAATAAAAAAGCTAAATATAAAAGGGTATTTATTGATTAATTAGTGGAAAGGGACGGTGATGTTGCCCCTCACCTGGGCCTTGGTGAGGGCTAAGACCCACCCATTGAGCAGGGACGAAAAGTCATCCTTAGACCTCACCCAACACAACCAAGGCCCATGATTCTAATGGGGATCTGGTGAGGGCCTAGGTAAGGGTTTGAAAGGCCTAGCATGGTGTGGCACCTTGCACCACTTACCACCCCCTCGAGGGTTGGATGATCCTCATGTGGTAGTGGCAAGTGGTGGTGCCACCTCCGTGCAAGGGCTTGTTTAAGGCAAAGGTGGTTGGCCCTCAACTAAGGCCAGTGAGGGTCACTGACTCTTATTGATGTCCAAGCAAGGGTAAAGGTGATGGGAGTATTTAAAGGAGAAACACTTTGATCAATTACACTTACAATTCACACAAGAAGAAAATAAGATAGATAGGCCTTTTGATTTATTTCACCTTATCGAAAACTATTACAAGATTCGCCTTTTATAGGCTTAACACATAACTCTTAAACTAAATGACTCATAAATGCAATTAACATTTCGAGAAGATAATTTTTTAGGAATTCACAAAATATTTATTAGACCTTGAAACACGAATAGTCATATATAGAAATATAATCAGACTTACTAAGAAATAGTCACAATATAAAAATATGAATAGACTTATTAAGAGCAATGCTTTCATGATCACTCTTCTTCAATGCGTGCACCCGGCTTGGGAGTCAAATGGACATATTAATGAATTGATGACTCCTTTTCTTGATCGACCACCTCCATTGATTTTGGTTTAATTATTAACACTCCCCCTTAAATTAAATTCTCTTCCATCAATATTCCAAGGAAACTCTTAAACTTCCAAAAAGCATCAATCTTGAGAGGTTCGGTAAAAATGTTTGCTACTTGATCTTTTATCTTCACATACAACACTTCAATATCCTTCTCTCTCACCTATTCTCGAATGAAGTGATATTGAATATCGATATGTCTACTTTGTTCATTAAAAACTAGATGTTTTGCCAAAGCAATAGCAGAAACATTATTGACAAAAATCTTTATTGCTTTCTTCTGCTCCATATGAATGTCTTTGAGTAGTTTTTTTAACCATATTGCATGATAAACACATGAAAATGCTGCTACATATTTAGCTTCACATGTCAACAGTGTAATGCTAGGTTGTTTCTTTGATGACCACGTGAAACCAGTGTCACAAAAAAAAAAATACAAAGCCTATAGTGTCTTTTCAATCATTGATGTCTCTGCCATAGTCACTATTTGAATAAGCTTTAAATTGGAAAGATTTAGACCAATAGTAATGTAAGCCATGAGTAACAATACCTTTAATGTAGTGACCTCTTTGCTACTTTAAGATGAGATGACTTCAGATTCTCTATTTATCGACTCACATTTCCAACACCACACATGCGATCTCATGCATGTTATATATTTCAAACTCCCAGTCCAGCTTCTATAGTTTGTCAAATCAACATCGACACCATCATCAAACTTTGAAACCTTGGTTCCCCACTCCATTGGTGTATTAACTAGTGTATATTTCTTCATGTTGAATTTTTCAAGGATATTTTCTGCATGTCCTTTTTGGGAAATAAAAATCTTATCTACACTTTGCTACACTTCATTGTCAAGAAAATAATTCATGAGACTATTACCAATTATCTAGAATTCTTTCACCATTGATGCCTTAAAAGAATCAATCACTACCAAATTATTTTCTATAAAAACAAGCTCATCCACATATAAACAAGGACATCACCTTTTTCTTGCTTCAAATAAAGTACATGCTCATAAGAACATTGAGATAATGTCGACTTAAAATATGCATCGATTCTGTAATTCCATGCCCTTTGTACTTGTTTAAGCCCATATAGAGCTTTCTTCAACTTTAGCACTTTGTCTTCATGACCTTTTACAATAAATCCCTTGGGTTGTTCGACACAAATTTCTTCTTCAAAGATGCCATCCAAAAATGCTGATTTGACTTCCAATTGATAAATTCACCCATTATTTTGAGTAATAATGGAAATGATCAATCTAATCGTTTCCATGTGGATGACAGGGGCAAAAACTTCATCATAGTTTATTCTGGCCTTTTGGTTGTATCTCTTCGCGACTAATCTAGCCTTGTATCTTATCACTCCTCTTTTCTCGTTCTTCTCGGCTTTGTAGACCCATTCGACATTAATTGATTTCTTATCCTTTGGGAGATTAGCAAGTTCCCATGTTTGATTTTTCTCAATGGATTCAATTTCTTCACTCATGGCTTTCCTCCATTTTTCTTCTTTGGCAGAATCATCATCATAGGCGACTAGTTTACAATCTACAAGAAGACATATAAAGTGAAGCTCATCGATGGCTTCATAAATATTAGACAATTTACTCGATCTTGACATTAGCAATTTCATCAATACCATTTGAAGATTTTGGTGTTGATGAAGAAGAAGATATTGGAGAAGAATGTGTAGAATGATCTTTCAACTTTGTTTGTTGGAATGACCATAAACATTCACTTCTTCTTTTGGATTATCTTCCCACTTGCCATCTTCATCAAACTTGGTATATTTGCTTATTTACACTTTCAAAGTGTTAGGATCAAATAATTGATAGGTTTTGGATGATGAGTCATATCCGATAAAAGATGAGCTTTTTGCTCTTATTTTCCAACTTCAATCTTTTCTGACTTGAAACATGAACATAGGCCAAGCTCCTAAAAATTCTCAAGTGTGAAACACTTGGTGTTCTCCTGGTCTATGCTTCTTGTGGAGTTATGCCTTTAAGTCTATATGTCGAACATCTATTTTGTAGATAGATTGCACATGAAACAACTTCAGCCCAAAGCTCCTTTGGCAAATTTTTGCTCTTCAATATGCTTCGAGCCATGCTAAGAATGGTTCTGTTTTTTTCATTCAGCTATGCCATTTTGTTAAGGAGAGTACGGAGGTGTCAAGAAATGCCAAATACCATAATCCTCACAGAATTTGTTGAATATAGCTAAAGTGAATTCTTCGTCGCAATGAGTCCTCATAGCATTGATCAAATAGTTGTTTTCCTTTTCTACCGGGTTCTTGAATTGTTTAAAAGTATCAAAACTTATGTCTTTCAAGTAAAATTATCAACAAAAGTAACAAAAAAATTGATAATTACCATATAAATAAGGAGTGATGGAGCCATACACATCAGAATGAATAAACTCAAGTGGCTTCTTCACCCGATAAGTTGTTTCCTTTAGAAAAATGGTTCTAGAATACCTATTGATAACACACCCTTTACATATTTGGTCGGGATGATCAACACGTGGTAAACTATAAACCATCTTCTTGCAGGAAAGCAAATTGAGTCCACCAAAATTAAGATGGCTGAATCTCAAATGCCACAACCATGAAGGATCGTCCATGCACACCTTGAGCCATCGAGACATTTCATTCTTTATATTGAGAGTGAACATCTTGTTCTTCAACATCTTTACATTTACAATTAGCTTATCATTCTGGTCTTTTAGTACAAGGCTATGATCTTTAATATGAATAGTATAGCCTTTCTCTAGAAGCTGTCTTAAACTGAAGATGTTGCTTGACAATTTTTGGAACATAATAAACATTAGTAATAAACTACTATACACCATTCTTCAAACAAATCAAAATTGTGCCTTTACTTTCAACAAGAATTTTAGAGTTATCATCGAGTGAGACTTTTCCTTTAATTGTCTCATCTAACTCGGCAAACATCTCCTTTTGTCCACACATGTAGTTGCTTGCACCAATATCCAAGTACCATGTAACATTTTGACCTCTTTCATCTTCTTTGAATGCTAAGAAAAGAACTTGGTCAACTTCATTCACTAAGCTTACCTTTTCATTTATTGTGGTTTTTTCTTTGTACCAACAAGTAGAAGCATAACAACAAAGTACATTGCAATGATAACCTCGAATTTTAGATTTATCATACCATTGGCCAGTCGAGTTTTTTCCTATTCCACGAACACCTCTTTGATTCTTGTATCTGCCATCACTTCAAGTAGCATTTCCTATGCTTTGCCCATGACCTCTTCCTTGAAAGCAACCTAGGCCTCGATGTGCCATCACAGGATTAACTTATAGAAGTATTGTCTGCTTTGGCTCGTCCTATATTTAGTATCACAATTTTATCCTTTAGCGTACAGGTAGGCACTTTCCCACGAGGTCACCTATCTTAGTAGTGCTTTAGCTTGAGCTCACCTAACTTTGGAGTTTCAAAGCAAAGTTTGCTGTCACATCAAGTGTGCTTCTATGAGTTAATTCTAGTTTTTCACATATATATCCCATAATCGCTCTCCCCTTATTCGATGCATAGTTTGGTTCATTCCTACCCTTTTTGCCATCCGAGAAGCTTGCTAGGAGTCACTCATTATCTAGGACCTTTGCCCTCAATGACCACTCCCTGCTTTCGTTGAACTAGGTCGTTACACTCAACTTTGATCACGATCTTGATCTGTCCCACGAGTTTGTACGGGATCTCTTCTTTGCTCCTTCTCTTCTCAAATGGTCAATCTTGTTGAAGAACTTCCTCCACTAGTCCATCCTTTTTCCTTCTAAATCTTTCTTCGTGGGCTTGTTATGAACCCAAAAGTTCATCAATCATCTTGGTATCTAGGTCTTTGAATTCTTCGATTGCAACACCAAGGTGGTCACACTTCTTATCTAAGGACCAAAGTATTTTCTCAACAACTTGAATATCTCAAATGTCTTCTTTATTTTTTTTTTCTTCTGGTTGACAATTGCCAAAACTCTTATGAAATAATTAGCACTCAATTCAAATTCTTTTATATGAATTACCTCGAATTTGCCTCTCAATATTTGAAGGTGAATCTTTTTGAACTCCTTAGTGTGTGTGTGTGTGTGAAGAATCTCCCATGCCTTCTTTGTAGTAGTGGCGTTCGAAACCTTTTTGAACATGGAATAATTTAAAGCTTGATAGATGATTCATAGGGCATATTGATATTTTATTCTCACCTTCTCCAAGGCATTCCTTTGGTTCTTATTCAAGGTGGCTTCATCCTCTTACTCATCATAGTTAGTGTTGACAAGTTCCCATAAACCATAAGTGCTGAGTAGAGCTTTCATTCTAATAGCCTAGTTACCATAATTATCTTTGGTAAGACGAGGGTATTGAAGATGAAGCTAAGTGTTTGTTGAGGGCATGATCACAAATTGTTCGCTTGGATATCATCTAATGGGAGTATCTAAAGGTGAAACATTCTGATTAATAACGCTCACAACACGAAGAAGAGAATCAGATAGATAGGCTTTTGATTTATTTTACCTTATTAAAAACTATTACAAAACTCGCCTTTTATAGGCTTAACACATAACTCTTCTAAATGACTTATAAATGCAGTTCCAAGAGAAGATACATTTCTAGGAATTCACAAAATATTAATTAGACCTTGAAACCTGAATAGTCACAACACAAAAATATGAACATACTTATTAAAAGCAATGCTTCAATGATGACTCTTCTTTAATGTGTGTATCCGTCTAGAGAATCGAACTGACATATTAATGAATCGACGACTCCTTTGCTTGACGATCTGCAATGAATTTTATATTAATTACTAACAAAAGTCCCTCCTCATTGAAGGTGGTGTGGTCATCTCGCCCTTCAACGTGGGCTCAAAAGAATTAAAATATGCCAATGCAGAGGCCGAACATCAAGTCGAGTTCTCAAGGACCGGCTGTGATGGTTGACTAACCTTTGTGTGGTGGTGCCACCACCGTGCAAGGGCTTCCTCACGGCGAGTGTGGTTAGCCCTCACTTGTGTTAATTGAGGGTCGGTAGCTCTTGTCGATGCTTGGGGAGAGGGTCGAAGGCCCTTGCTGGTGACGTGGGGCGAAGGCGCTATGCCATTCAAGCAATCTAGCAAGAGCCCACTGTTCTAGTTCTGAACGTTATTCTTTTATTTTTGGGCAACTTTGCTAATGCAGGAAGTCAATGCCACATGGCTGCTAAAAATATTCAAAAATATCGCGTGGACATTTTTTGCCATTCAAATTAGATGAAGTTGACAGAGGTACTTGATAGTGCTTTTCCTGTATAAGTTTTAAAATTTTGATTGCACTTATCTGCGGAAAAAGATGGTCTCAGTGATGTGACTTTTCCGGGGTCACTTAAATGTTCTTTATTTATAAGTGTGGGTACAAAATTGATAAATTTTTGGCACTATATTAGTCATTTATAAAGTCTTTGCTCTAAAACTTTTGAAAATAGAAATTTGACAAAGTAGAGACACGAATTCAAAGGAAAAACCGCAAAGCAGATATTCTGACTTCGCCACTGATTTTCTTTGTTTTGCTCAAATCTAAAGCAAATTCATAAAGGGAACATTCTCTATTATTTCATCTAAACCACAAGTATTTTTTTTTCCGAAAAAAAGAAGCAACTAATATTTTCTTCACCTTGTGTAATTTTGCTTTTGTTTCTTCACTGACCACTAACAGTCAGGGGTTAGAACCAGATTGAACTGGCTGGTTCTGGATGGTTCTTGAAGGACCAGTATGATTTTTGAGAACCAGCAACAACTAGTTAGGTTCTCAGTCCTGTACAAGAAATTAGACCATATCAGTATGCCTTTATTTTCCTTTTTTCGTAATTTTTCTTCTTATTTTCTAAACTAAAGCCATGAATTGGTGGTTTTTAGGGGCAAAACAAAACTTAGCCTTTCTCGGTCTTACTTACACTCTCAAATCAGCTACATCTCGACTATATTGCCTCCGCGGTCTCTATCCCTCCCCTTTGTCGCCTCTTCGTTCTCGGACCCTCTCGTGACTTTGCCTTCCGCTCTTGCTTTCGTATCTAAACTAAGTCGGCTTGCTTCTCAGCTCTTTACTCATCCACTATCGCTCTCTCTCGCATTCAGAGTGTGGCATGAAAGGTCCAAGGAGAGCTAGACCAAGCAGGAGCACGACAAGTTTCTCGAAGCGCTTAACCTTGTCGCGACCAGCTTGCCGCAACCTTTCCTGGTCGCAACCTTTCACGAGGTGAACAACCCAATTAATAGCTAATTGATTACTAAACAAACACTTAGAATAGACTCTCCTAAGCACTTATCAATTGCTACTATATGGGGTTTTTAATTAAATCATTTATACTTGCAAATGAATTCCTTTTGGAATTATCACTAATTTATTACTGGTCAATTAAAAACCCAAGTAAAATATGGGAGATCATTTTACTTCTATGAATGAGAAATTTCATGGATATGAGGACTTGATTAAATTAGATAAATCTAACGTCATCTTGATATATTTTTTCCTTATTTTGTCGCGACCTTCCCTAATGGGTCACCTTAGGGTTTAACTTATGAATTATCAAGTTCATACCTTGCTCAGGCTCTCCTAAACTTATACCAATTTGCAAATTAGGTTCAAGTTCTTAACATGCAAGATCAACTTATCTTAGAGTTATCATTAATCGATTTTTAGTAGGTTGATTAGAAACCTAAATAAAGTGCGGGAGAGTACTTTACTTTTACGAACCAAAGATTAAATGGATTCGGTGACTTGGTTACGCTAGATTTATCTAATGCAGTTTTAGTACCTTTTCTCTTTTATTTTAAAAAAATGTTTACTAGGGAATTTGGATTAATTTTAATCTCCACTAACATGCAAGGGGTGATTGTGTAGCTATGCAATCAATGAAATTAACGCTCAATAATTAGAGTAAATAAATATATTGCTAAATTATGGGGGGGATTTACTTACCTTGAAGTGAAGCAATATGCAACAAGGTTAATTACAAACGAATATTTGACCTGATTATGGTTTGCAATTATCACACAATTCTGATTAATTCTTTTTCTAAGGGTTTTTCTTTTTAATGTATACTAATTATGCTATTCTAACCTAGGATAAACATGTATGATGTACTATTCTAATGACATGACCTAACTAACATAGCATGTAATTCTAAGTTAAACAGCCTTAAAGATGCAATCACTAATGACATGCATGGATGATGACAAGAATGGTGAAAAGGTGTATGATATGACATTGATGACGTGGCATGATGACATGGCATATATGAACAATGTGGCATGTGACATGGCATGACATAGCTATATGATTTGGCATTGATGACATAGCAAATAGTGATGTAAGCATGATGCAACTAAATCTATATGACATTCACATAATATATTCTTTGGTAATTTATATTAAATTTTGTAATTAAAAATTAATGAGAAAGAAACTATCCTATGTGAGATATATCCAATTTCAATTAGGAAATAATTTAGATTAAATCTTATTTTTATCAAATAATTATCCTGATTAGATAGATATTATCTACTAGCATGCAATAAAATCTATCTAACATGCAATATAATCTAAATATCTAACATGTGTTCTTTTTTGGTATTATTAGATAAGGAAATAGATCAAACAAGATGAGCACCCAATCAAAAGAGATAAACACTAAATTAAATAATATAATCATGAAGATCACAAGGAATATGTACTCAAATCAGATTTGGTACCAAATAAAATCAATAGCCCAATATTAGGCCTTAAAGATCAAAATGTTGATTTTTGCGCAATCCATTATCCTCTCTCATGCCTTAGAGATTGAATTATTGATTGTGTGCGTGTTGCTAGGAAGGTTTTCTAATTGGAGGGATACTTGTCACTCAAAATATGCAATTAGATTACAATCTCATCCAAATTAGGAAATGAAATCAAATATTGAATTACGATGAAATAATTACCTAATCTTGGAGATATTGTTCCCAAAGTTGGATCGGTGAATGGTGGACTGGAACAGCGATTAGGAAGATAACTCGCCACGGGTGCAATATATACATACAGCAATATATTGATGGGAGATCAATAGCAAAGCAACCCTTGCTTCGCCTTCACTATATAAATGATCAAGCAATACAACCCGATATCAATCATTAAAGCCATTGAATAAACCTACAAGCATTCTTATCTTGCCTTGGCACACTCCTATATAATATCAATTATCACGTGCCATAGATATTACAACAAGCATATCGCATAATCAGAACACTTATCATATGTTCCTATGCACAATGCATTCACATGTGTTTTCACTCACGACCATGGCCAATACAAGAGTTGGTGGTCTTTTGGCATAACCAGGCATCCTCCTACCTCATCGGGCACGACATTGTCTTGAACCCTTGCCAACATTCCATAAGGAGTATTGGCCTGGCCTCAATAGTGACTCAGTATCTGGACCTCCGTCGGGCATCCAATAGAAATCAATCATCATCCCTAAACCCTTGTTGGGTGATCAGTTCCTTTAAGTGATCACATGCGCACAACAACCACTCATGCCAATTTCATTTTTCATCATTTAGCTAATACACACATGGTTCATGATCACAACAAACCACTACAACTTTCGCATATAAAAATTGCAGTAAAATATTCACTCATGATCACTTATAAACAATTAATCCATCAAACTTTGCACCTTTCCATTTTAAACCACCCTTGCCCAATTCAACCTATGTACACAACATTCAACCATGACACCTTAGGAATTACCCCTTTTGTGCCCATAAAACCTTTCTTTAAACTAGCAACCTAGTTCTTTTCTTTAGGCAATTCATTTACATGGTATTTCATGCTCCAAGTAACATACAAAATACATAATTTCTCATATGACACAAGTATATAACACATATATAAATGCTACTTATCACTCAATTGCAATGACTTATCAACCTTTCATTGATAACTTATTGTCTATTTAGTGATAACTTATCACTCCTTTCCTTGATAGTTATCACTTCCACTAATCACTTTCTTGATAACCTATCACCTCTAACTTATCACTAATCGCAATAACTTATTAGCTAAACTATCATTAATTAGCACAAAGCATAATTAACTATAATCTAGTATTACCCTAATCACAATTAACACCCTAATCAAGGATTAGGAGGTTAACTCACAATTTATTAGTAACGACAAGGGAAATGGTGGCAACGATGCGAGCGGCGACGAGACAATGAATGGCTATGGCTCACAGCTTGAAATGGTGAGGGAGGGCGGTGGTAGTGGCTCTCAACAAAGGTGGTCGTGGCAGTGTAGTGATTGGGCAATGGCTCGGTATGGCCACAGAATGGCGACGACGAGACGGCGTAGAGGATGACAATAGGGAGCGGCGGTGGTGCACGGTGAGGGTGACAGTAAGGAGAAGAGAAAGAAGAGAAAATGAGAGAAAACTTGAGGGGGAGGGGTGGCCGAACAAGAGGAGGGAGAGAGAGTGTGAAAGAAAGAGAGGCAAGAGAGATTTGAGAGACAAGAGTGAGATATTTTCCCTTTGCATGCTTGTACAACAATATTCATTCAATGCAAAGGCAACATTTCCCCTAGAGTCCTCTCAACCAAGCATTTCCCCTTTTGTCTCATTCCCATCAAGTCCCTCGTTAATGGCAAGTCTTCCACAAGAAGGATAATTTAACCAAAGTATAGTATAAAATACTATACACATACACGGGCAAAATTTTTGTACAAGCTTGTATAAATCAAATTTGGGCTCAATTTAATGGGAAATGAGCTTGAATAGGCTTTCTTGGGCTTGGATGGGCTTGACTTAACTTGAGTGGGCTTGGTTGGCCCACTTAGTTGAACCAAGATGGACATGAGGTCCATTGGGCCTTCCCTCGTTCGTGGGCTTCAAATTCTCAGCCCACTAATCCCTTGTCCAAAATTTTATGTTTACCGATAAAGAAGTGGATTAATGAGGCAACATCCAAAAGGTTGGTCTTGAAATCTTTTGAAAGTTCGATACCAGAAATTGGATTCAAATTCATGGTTAAAATTGATCAAATGCAACTTTAGTATGGCCTCAACTATTGGGTGGCTTTTAGGGATTTTCACGTGTTTGACCAGTAGTTGATAATTTTCAATCTAAATTTGTCTCTTCAATTCATGGGTAACCCTTAGTTGTCATGTAATTGTGAGGGATCAATCGCTCATCCTGAGTACAAAGGTAAAAGAAAATCGATTTACCGTCGTTCACATTTAGTGTCACAATCATGCGAAATCACCCGCAATTCAACCTTGTACCTTTGCCAAATTGAGTTATTTTTGTTCACTAATTAGCTTGCAACAACATAGTAATGTCCCTCTTTGATCCTTATGGTCAAGCAATCTATCTCTAATTGAATTCTTTGGTCATGCGCATTTTAATTCTTAATGGCCTTTTCCAATAGGTTAATTAACTCATGAGTAATCAATTCAGAGTAAATGTAATTAATAGCACATCGATAACATAACCATTTCATATATCCCGAGAATGGTCGAAATTCAAGACATCACAAAAAGGACACAATAAAGAAAGAAGAGCATTATCTCATGCTCACAAGGATATTATTTGCGAATAAAAGGAGGCAAATGTCTGATTCAGTGATGTTGTGGATCAGGACCTTCAGGACTGGCCCTCATAAGCTTGTAACGACCTTCTTTCCTATAACCTCTCTTTCCATAGTCTTCACGTAACGCTTGAACCGCCTTACTAAGTGTCTTCCCTCGGATCACAACATGGGGAGCTCGTGCATGGCAGCTCGGGAAAAGCAATACTAGCATTAGACATAGACAAATTTTGAACATGCTCATCGCCATTTTATTTCTTTTTTCAGGGGAGCAAAACGTTCTTGGGTTGATGGAGAATTAGTGCTACGACCTCCTATATATAGTCCTAAGGATGGTTACCTTTTCATTATTCTAATGATCAAAGTAGATACGTGAAAGGTTAATGAAACCTTAGTCTCCTGCTGTCCGTTTCATTCATGGAGCTAAAACTCATTAAATAAGACATTATTTGAATCTCCATCTGTTCAATCTTGCTTGTTCCCACCATCGAGATGATGCATTGCCGTCTATCGTCCAAGATTAAAAAAAACATCATGGCTCTTTGGCTTAAATCTCTTCTATTGCGTGAAGAACCGTCAGTGAATTAATGCCTACCTTATTCTATATATTTTGCTTTTGACCTTTTTAAAAAGCTTCTAAGTTGGGTGGGTTTCTTTGTATATAACCACTGTGGAAAGCCCGATGCCTTTTCACCTTTTGGCATGGTCGCTTGTTCATCATTATTGTCTTATGTGACGAACCAATGAATTTGTCCATCAAAACGATATGCACGTCGTGTTGAGTGGCTTATATTCATGTTCTTCCACGGGGTCGTCGAACGTGGTACTCCGAGTCACTTCCTGTTAATCCTCAAGCAATCGCACGAAGGTGGAGTACGTCCAGAAAATGAGTAAATTTCATCAACACTTCGGTTGGAAGTCGCCAGCTGATTTGCGTCGTTACTCGAGGATTTTGATTCCTACCAGGCAAGTTCATCTCTTTTGCCCCGTCGCCTTGTGCTTTTTCCTAGTCAAAACAGAAACGAGCCGCCCCCAACTTCTTGAGCTTTGTCATTGCGTAAGATCAGGGCTAATAAAAGATTATTGGCTAGACGTAGCCAGTCAAAGGGTACTGACGACACAGTTCACTTATTTTTTTTATATAGCCAAGCATAATAAGAAGACAAGATCTCGCACCTTTTCCTGCTTATGGTGTCTTGAATTCCATAAAAATTCGATCAATTAGAGATATGAAAAAGTCGATGGGGAAATCTAGGAAGGCTTGAAAATTGCAGGCTATATGTTTCCATATATATTTCCTAGATTTGGACTTATATACAAGGGATTTCAAGGGAAATAGTCCGGATTCAATATAATTGGGATATGTCATGATATCCTTAATATTTGGGGGATAATTACTAACGATTTATTAGTTAGTTTAAATCTGATAAAATTTTTAGGGTGGAATTTCTTTGCTATTAGAATTAGGGAGGTGGAAATCTGAGGATCTATTTATTAAGCATTGTACCTTGTACTTGAGATATAATAAAAATAAGAAGTTGTCTCTCTCTCCCGTGAGGTAGGCAGATTTTTGCTGAACCACATAAATCTCCATGTTCTTAATTATTCTTGTTTTTCATCTCATTTAGTTAGGGTGTTTTTCCACACATCAATTGGTATTAAAGCAATCTAAGTTCTCCGTTCATGTATTGCGACTTCTAACTAGATGGCTGGAAAAGGTTTGAATCGTTCGATTTGATATCGAATGATTCACCAGGAAGAATGATTTTACACTATGTTGGAGAAGGATGAAGGATTTGTTGATTCAACAAGGTTTATCAAAGGTTTGGAAGATTGAGCAAGCCGGACACCATCACCAATGGTGACTGGGCTGACATGGAGGAGAAGGGGTGCAACGTGAGCCAATTGAACCTATCGGATGAGGCCCTTCAATACATAACAAAAATTAAATCCGCTCTAGAGGTATGGCTCAAACTCAAAAGCACCTATATGACAAAATCACTTACAAACAAGTTGTTCTTGAAGAAGATATTATATTCACTTTAGATGAATGAAAGAGGAGATCTATTAGAGCACCTCAACGTGTTCAATAAGATGATCAATGAATTTACAAGCTTGAAGGAAAAGTTCAAGGATGAAGATATAGTGCTTCTACTATTGACATCATTTATTTGACTACTTAGTGACTACGCTCATTTATGGCAAGGAAACCCTAGAGATCGAAGAGGTGATTGCTAATTTCAAACAACACTTGGAAAATGGCAAGTTGTTCAAAATCTTCGAGAGAGGGACTCTTTGCAAAGGAGAAAAGCAATCAAGGAAGAGGAAGATCAACGGATCGAGGATCAAGTAGTAGGGGTCGATCAAAATCTAAGGGAAAGTTCAAAGGAAGATGCTGTGGATGCAATTGGGAAGGGCATACCAAGAGATTCTGTCAAAATAAGTATGAGAAAAAGAAGAAGAGCTTGGATGAAGCAAGTGTAGTTGACAACATTGAGACCAATGATAGGGATGTCTTGTTCATATTATCGGGGAAGGATACCTTTGAAGATTCGTGGATCTTGGACTCCGGATGCACTAATCATATGTGTCCTCATCGAGAAGCCTTCGATGAGTACAAAGCATATGAGCATATGATGGTGGTTCAGTTCTCATGGGAAATGACACTTCGTGTGAGACTATGGGAGTTGGAACTGTGAAAATTTTGATGGCATGGTCAGAACTCTAGCAGATGTACATCATGTATCGAGGCTAAGGAAGAATTTAATTTAATTGGGAGCACTTGAATCAAATGGATGCAAATACATGGCTTAAGGTGCAATCTTGAAGGTGATCAAGACAGCTCTAGTTGATCTAAAGGGATAGAGGCATGGGAACCTATATCGACTTATAGGGACCACAGTGCAAGGTGGAGCATCTGTGTCCACGAATGCTAGCACAATAGATAACACCTATCTATGGCATGCATTTTGTCAATATGGGAGAAAGAAGATTGATGGGGTTTCACAAGAGGAATGCACTCCAAGGTATGAAAACATGCAAATTAAATTTCTACAAATTTTGTGTGTTTGGAAAATAATGCAGAGTATGGTTCAAGGTTGCAACTCATACGAGCAAGGGTGTGCTCGAGTATGTGCACACAAATGTATGGGGTCCTTCACCACTAAAGTCAAAAGGCATGAATGAATATTTCATGATGTTCATTGATGATTTCTCACGAAAAGTTTAGGTCTACTTGATGCGACACAAAAGCGAGGTCTTTGACAAGTTCAAAGGATGGAAAGTTGAAGTTGAGACCTCAACGAGAAAAAAAACTTAAGTGCTTGAGATCAGACAATGGAGGAGAGTACAAATCGACACCATTCATGGAGCTTGAATGAAGGGATTAAACATCACTTCATAGTTTTGGATACGCCCTAACAGAATGGCGTAGTGGAAAGGATGAACCAAACCTTATTAGAGAGAGCTCAAACCATGAGGGTACATGTGAGATTGAGCAAGGAGTTTTGGGCAAAAGCTGTCTACATGGCATGTTATCTTGTGAATCAGTCTCCATCAATTACTATGGACTAGTAAAACTGTTGATTATTCTAATTTAAGAATATTCAGTTATCATATTTTTTTACATGTGCAAAGTTCAATGGGCTTAAAATTGGATCCAAAGTCAAAACAATGCATATTTCTCGGTTACGAGAAATGAATGAAATGTTACAAATTATGGGATCCAAGTGAAAAGTAAGTTCTGATGAGTAGGGATGTTATGTTTGATGAATCTGCAATATTGAAGTCAAGCTGCATGCCCTGCCTAATATCGGTGTCCTAGCCTTACTGTCTCGGAGCTCCTTGCCGCATGGTAGCCGCCCCAACGAGCACAAGTCTTTGCTGAGTCCTTGCTGTGTATCCCTTTTGCCTCTCTGGTTATTCGATGATCATCTCGCCAGACTCCGTGAAACTCTCGACGCCAATCATCGTTGGAAATCAATTTTTTAAACTAAGTAGTGTCTTAAACCTAACCCAATTCAAATATATGATTTCCTAATTTGAGATATAATAATTGTAACTTCATTTGGTGTGAGATTTTAAGCGCTTCCCAAATATCCTCCTTCTAGTCGGTGCATATTTATAATAGTTGGCATTTGAATTTTTAGACTGAAGATTGTATCCCTAATTAAGTTTGTCTCCTATTTTGATTGTGATAATATTTGATTACGTGGGGCTCATATATTGCATTGTTATTAATTTACGAAACATTCATATTTTTAAATTACAAAAGAAATTGCATTGCATTCAACATAGATTGCGTTCACCTAAGTTTCCTAAAATAAAATTGCATTATTAGAAACCATGCAGTAATTTAGGAATTTACCTAATTTACATTATCATTATAAATTATTTCCTAGTTTAAGTTAGGTCATCATACACTTTAAGTAATTTCCTATTTTGGCTTTTAAAGTAAATTAGAAAAATACCATGTGCATTTCTCATATAGAATAAATTAGTTAATATCCATGTCGTGTCCAAATCATAATATATATGTTATAATATCCATGTCATTCAATGAATATGCTTAGGTTTATATGAATCAAATTGCGTATCATATTAAATTAGTTCCTGATTGTCTTACTCGTTATTAGAATTAGGTCATATATAGATTGCATTTAAATAATCCATGTCACGTGTCATTAGCTTAAATTAGAATTTAGATAAACATAACTTAGATTAAAATTGCATCCATTAAAAGAAAAACCACAAAAGAATTAACTGTCATTGCATTTGGAATCATATTTAGGTCATGCATATGTTTTTTTTAATTAACAACTTGTGGAACACTTGGGTCATATTATCATAACGATGTCATGTTTTTCTTAATACATTGACGTTTTTCTCTCTTTTCTAGTAATTTTTTTATCGCTTTGATTATTGATTTTTATATTCTTATTTGTACACTCATATGATTACCTCTCACATGTTCATGATTTAAGAATTAAAATTGTTCCAGACTGCTTCCAAAATAGATATTTTTGAAATAAGAAAGAATGTATTGAAAGAGCATTAGATTTATATTTAATCAATTCCCTATATCTATGAAATCTTTTATTCGTAGAAAAAGAATGTTCTCTCATATATCACTTAGGTTTCTAATCGACCCATAATAGATTAGTGGCCATTCCAAAGTGAATTGATTTGTATGTTTATATGATATCATTAAAATACCAATTGTAATTGGTATGTGGTTGAAAGTGTTCATGCATAGTGTTTTCTTAGTAATCGATTTGCTTTTCCTTTTGATAGTTCACCTAGTGAAAGTTTAACTTTTCTTTTGGTGGTTCATCTTGTGGAGAGTTGCGATACGGTTAAGCTCTTCGAGAAACTTGTTGTGCTCTTGCTCGGTCTAGCTCTCCTTGAACTTGTGGTGCCACGCTACGAATGCGAGAGAGAGCGACAGAGGATGAGAGAGGGAGTTGGGAGGCGAGCTTCGAGACACGAGATGAGAGAGGAAGACAAAGCCACGAGAGGGTCCAAGAGCTAAGAGGCGAGAGGCATCGGAGTTGAGAGAATCGAGAGGTCGCTTCTTTGAGAGTGTCAGTGAGACTTTGAGAGGCTAGGTTTTGTTTTGCCCCAAAAAAGCACCGATGTATAGCTTTAGATTAGAAAATAAGAAGAAGAAAATGTTACAAAAAAAACATATTGCTCCGGTCTGGGTCCTAGTGCAGAACCAAGAACCTAACTAGTTTACCAAAAATGAGACTAATTTCTGAGAGGACCGCCCGGAGTCGGAATGGTTTGGTTCAGTTTGCAATCCCTTATTCCTAGTTGAATCCAGAAATAGAGCAAGGTCTGAGAAAAACAAAAGCGAAATAACGAGAGATGGAGAAAATATTACTTCCACTTTTGGGAACAAAAAGATATTTGTAATTTAGATGAAATTATTTGGAGAGAATACTTGCTACAAGATTTTGCTTTTTGATTTGAGCAAACAAAGAAAATTAGTAGCAAAGTTAGAATATCTACTTTGTGAGTTTTCCTTTGAGTTCCCGTCTCCAATTTGTCATATTTCAATTTACAAAAATTTTAGAGTAAAGACTTTATGAATGACTAATATATTACCAAAATTTTATCACTTTGTTATCAGAAATTTTTAAAAAGTATATTTAAGTGACTCAGCAAGCCACATCATTGAGGCCATCCTTTTTCCTAATTAAGTGCAATTAAAATTTTTAAACTTGTAAAGAAAATGTACTATCAAGTACCTTTACTAACTTCACACAATTTGAATGAGTAAAAATAATGACATGAGATTTTTGAATATTTTTGGCGGTCATATGGCGTTGATTTGATGTAACGTGGATGTCGCATCAGCAATGTCCCCAAAAAAATAAAAGAAAACGTTCGAACTAGAGCAAGGCCCCCGCTGGATTGCTTGAATAGTGGAGCACCTTTGCCGCGTGTTCTCGACAATGGCCATTAATGACTTATTTGATAATTTGTCAAATAGTAAAAATTTATGTTCTTTTATTTTCGAGAGTAGATTCGAAACAGAAATTCGATTTTTAAAATTTTTGTTCTTGAGAACAAATTTGTTTCGGGAATAGATTTGAAATGGAATCAACAATAAAAAAAATTGTTTCTTGTTTCCGGAAACAATTCCAAAAATAAGTTTTTTCTTGCTTTCTTCTTTTTCTCTTCTCTCTTTCCTTTTCTTCTTCCTCCTCTTAGTCTACTACTACCCCCATCACTGCCCATCGGCCATCATCGCCGGCACTAGCGGTGGCCGGCAAGTGGCTAGGTGAGGTCTGGCGACCTTGCTTGGCCATCGACGAGCTAGATCTCGTAGATCTAGGGGAGGCTGAGCCTCGCCGGTGGCTAGGCGAGCCACGCTAGGTCACCAGTGAGGGTCAACCTTGCCCAAGCGGTGTGAGGTCAGCCTCACCTTGGCTTGGCGAGGCCAGGCCTCGCGCTGTTTGGGCGTTGCTTGCCTCACCAGATCTAGGCAAGGATAGCCTTGCCCAGCTTTGCGAGACCAAGCTATGGTCAGGCAAGGCTCCAGGGAGCTAGCCGAACGTTGCCTAGTTAGTCGTCGGCCACCGCCACCGTCAGCAACTAGCAACAATGGAGGAAGTAGGAAAAAATAAAACAGAAAAATGTGAAAAAAAGTATTAAAAAATTAAAAGACAATATTTTGGACTAGAAATTTTAAGATTTTCACAAACGCATTTCAATCCTAAGAATAAAAATTTTGGACAGTTGTCAAACGCCTTCAAATGCTCAGAAATTGTTATTGGGAGCATAATAAAATTGAATCATTTATGAGCAGAATACGCACGCTAACCCTCCACGCCTTAAGCATCGACAAGGGTTGACAACCGTCACTGAAAACACACTAGCTGTTAGCGAGCCCTTGCACGGTGGCGGCACCAAACTTGGCATCGCCACATAAAGGTTGGTCAACCATGGCATCCGACTCTTGAGACCTCGATGTGATGTTCGGCCGACCCTTGCATTGGCATACTTTAATACTTTTGGGGGCACGTTGCACTACTTTGACGCTAATTGGATGTCACGTTAGCAAAAAATTTCCAAAAATTTATCAAAATTGGTACAATGGCCCTCGCTAGATTGCTTGAAGGGCGATGCGGCTATGAGGGCCTTCACCCTTGATTGAGCATCAATAAGAGCCGGCAACATTGTTGACCACAATTGAGGGTCAACCACCTTCGCCGTGAGCAGGCCCTTGCACGGTGGAGGCGCCACCACTTGCCACCACTTGCCACCACCTTGCGACCGCACGAGGATCATCAAACCCTCACGGGTGGTAGGCAGTGCGAGGCGCCATCACCAATCAAGAGCTTTCAAAGCCTTGCCTAAGGCCCTCGCCTAGTTCTCATGAGGATTGCAAGCCCTGACTCGTGTTCGGTGAGGGTTATCAGTCCTCGCCGAGTCTTAGGCGAGCAGCAGCGGCATCATCCCATTGCATCAATTAGCCAATGAATGCCCCTTTATTTTTAGCATTTTTTCAACGTATCATTTTATCTTTGGTTTTTTTCCCTCTCGTGAGTTCGCTTGGTGCCAAATCAATACTACATGAGATTGACATATATTAACAAATGTTGCATTAGCTTTTTACATCGTTCAAATTAGATGAGGCAGCCAATTTGTTCTAGTGGGCACCCTTCCTACATGAGAAGGAGGGGGTTCGAATTCCTCTTTTCTTAGAATGTTGAGGTGATGACGATTTAGTTTCAAATATAGGTTTTGATTCTATATCTTGCAATGAGGCAGGACAAAAGTTTGAAAGTGAGAGTTAGAGTAAAAATAAAGTATGACTGATAAAAAAAATGACATGGTCCAGCAAAAATATTTGATTGCACTTTTTAATTAAAATTTAATACTTAATTACACAAATTAATAATTTTTAGAAATGAATTGAGGGTCAACCAACTTTGCCGTGAGTAGGTGCCCTTCAAGGTGTAGGTGCCCTTCGAAGTAGTGGCGCCACCACTTGCCAATATCGCACAAGGATCATCAGACCATTGCGAGGTGGTAGGCGCTCAAAATAAACCTAAAGCATGAAAGACTTCGAGTCCTGGCTCTAATACGTGTTAAAATGTCTAACCCGAAGAACATGAGTTATTAGGTAGAGGAAAACAGCATTAATAAAGTTCAATTGAATCTTACAGTTAAATGCTATAGATTATTTATCTGTACAATATTAAATTATACGTGAGGAAGGGCATTATGAAGAATATCGGATATACGTAGGGATGTGCTTCTTCTTAACCTAAATTCTTTGACAAATTTTGAACTTCTAAAGGAAACGGGCACCCCGACAAGGATGACATCAATTACGTCGGAAAAGGTGTGCGATCATCTCTTCTTATTATGTTTGGCTATAGAAGAAAAATAAAAGTGAGCCGTGTCATTAGTACCCTTTGATAGGCTACGTCTAACACAATTTTTTATTAGCCCTAATTTTACGTAATGACAAAACTCAAGAGGCTGGGGGTGACTCGTTTCTCTTTTGACGTAGGAAAAAAACACAAAGCGACAGGGCAAAGGAGATGAACTTGTCAGCTAGAAATCAAATACTCGGAACGACAAAATTCAGCTGGTGACTCCAAGCAAAAGCGTTAATGGAATTTACTCCTATTTTGGCCGGACTACGTCTTCGTGAGATACTCGCGGATTTGCGGGAAGTGACTCGGAGTACCACATTCGACGACCCTCCTGGACGAACATGAATATGAGCCATGCAACACGACGGGCCCATCATTTTGATGTACAGATTTATTGGCTCGTTACATAAGACAATAATGAGGAGCAAGCGAATATGCCAAAAAGTAAAAAGGCATTAGGCTTTTCCACAACGTCATCTACAAAGGGACAAACCACCCGACTTGCAAGCTTCTTCAAAAGGTCAAAAACAATATACATAGAATAAAGTAGGCATTAATCACTAACACTTCTTTACCAAATGGAAGAGAGTTTGAGCCAAAGAACCGTAATGTTTTGTTTAATCTTGGATGATACACGACAATGCATCTTCACGCATGGTGGAAAAATGTAAGATTGACAGATGAAGATTCAAATAATGTCCTATCCAATGATTTTCGCTCGAAGAGCAAAACAGACAACTGGTGACTAAGATTCACTCTTCGCGTTTCTATTTGGATCATTAGAATAATGAAGACAGGACCATCCTTGGGACTATATATATATAGCAGGTCTTAACACTAATTCTCCATCAAACCCAAGAACGTTTACCCTGAAAAGAAATAAAATGGCAATGAGCATGTTCAAAGTTTGTCTATGTCTAATGCTGATATTGCTTTCGATTTCGACCTCCCGTGCACGAGCTCCCCACACTGTGATGCAAGGGAAGACACTTGGTAAAGCGGTTCGAGCATTACATGAAGACTATGGAAAGCAAGATAACGGGCAAGAAGGTTGTTACGAGCTTATGAGGACCAGTCGTGAAGGTCCTGATCCACAACATCACTGAATAAGAAAATCACCACCTTCTCTTATTCGCGAATAGCGTCCTAGTGAACAGGAGATAATGCTTGTCTTTCTTTATCGTCTCCTTTTGTTTTTCTATGAGTTCCGAATCTTGCTAGGTCATTTTTCAATATAATGTTGAAGGCTTTCTGCTTGAGTCCATTAACCCCAGTCCAATTAGAATGCAGTTTATATGGTCTTAATATTATTAAATGAAAAATGCCCCTGATGTGCAAATGTAATTCGAGGATATATTTGTTTAGAGATCAGAGTCAATTTTTAATTATCTATGTAATGAATGGCTAAATAAGCCGTAAATATTTAGGTGTCAACAAACTTACAAGTAATTTTATCATCCTAATTTTCACTCTGCGCAGCTGTTGAAGCACTTGTCTCGTTAAGTATCAGTTGGCCAGTATAGATTGTGTGCTTGCAGAGGTGCGATTCAATTGAACTGAAATTTTGAATATGTGAAATAGCTCATGTTGACAAGACTTTGATTACTATGCTTGAATGGGCATCTGTTTTAACTTCCATGTTTCTGGCGTCACGTCGAAGCGCAATGTGATGGAATTTGCTTGAACGGATTCATTAAATTTCATCTAGTTGGTTTCTTGATAGTTATCTACGGTGGTGGAAATGATTTTTTTCGTTTTTTTTAATCTTAATAAGGTGGACTCTGCTCTTTTAGTTTCGAATGATTGTGACTTTTATGCTTTCAGGTTTTTCTTTTTTCTTTTTAATTTTCCCTATCAGTTTTCCCTTCCACGGAATGGCTCAATACATTCTTATATGCACAATCAGTCCCGAACTAATCCAGGACTGAATCGGATGAGTAGGCTAGGTTACCAGTTTCACAAATTAGGAATTAGCCCTATCCAATCCGCCTACCAATTCCAGGGTGAAAATCCACCTATACCGGAACCGATCACTGTTAAATTGAACAATAGAGTTGTATCCTTATGAAAATAGATTATTTTTCATTGATCAACTATAAGGATCAATTCCGACCAAAAAAACAAAAAGCATGAGGATCAATTATAGGTAATGTTTGGAACCAATTTAACCCAATTTCTGAATTTGTGAAAAATTGATGCATTTACGATATTTTTAGTACATAAATTATGCCTCACATAATTTAAAATGCTTTATGCCAAAACAATAAGAACGGTCACTTTAGTGCCATCAATCTAATGTCAAAAGTATTTAGAAGTGATCATTTAAGCAACTCCTATGAGTCGTTAGATTTTCGGCCATTATAATTATTCTAGTGGTCACTCCTTGAACGTTGCGGCATACCAATATCATCCTGGTCACTACTTATCCCCTAACTAAACTATGTTGTTGCCGCCTTTCAGCAAGTGTTCATCCAATTGCATTTTTTTTTATCTGTCGCGACCTCCTTTTTGGTCTCGGAGGCTAATGGCTCGGCTGAACGCCTTTCATCAGGGCTTTAGCTAGGGCTCTCCCAAGCTCACCAATTCACGACTTAAAGTTCGAGTTTTTAACCTGCAATTCATTTTCATTTAAAAGGGAGTCGCCACTAATCAATTTGGGGTGGATCGATTAGAAACCCAAGTAAAATATCGGGAGAAATATTTTACTCCTGCGTGACCAGAGAAACTAGGATCGGGGACTTGATTACACTAGTTAATCACTAATGTCCTTTCGGTACCTAATCTTGTTTAAACCCTCAGGTTTGATATTTTTGCCTTTTTCAAGGATTTTTCATGCATTTATGAAGAAAGCATTTTTTTTTTGGCTTTTTTCTGATTTTTTGGAAAATATAAAATATTTCTAGACATTTTTGGTCTTTTTAGAAAATGTGAAATATTTTTGGATTTTTGCTGTTTTTCTGAAAAATATAAAATATTTTTCGATTTTCTACTTTTTTGGAAACTAAAACCTTTTTTTTCGGATTTTCAGATTTTTCTAAAATAATTTTTTATTTTTAATATTAAAAATTTATTTAATACTTTTATAACTAAAAACCGGCCGGACCGGGTCGGGTCATCGGCCAAACCCGGTCGGGTTCGGCCCAACGTGAGGCCCGGGTTCCGGGCCCTTAGGGTCCTCACTGGCCGACTCGGTTGATGGGCCAAATTCGCTTGGCTCGCGGGGAGTACCAAACAAATAGAAATAAATAGTCGGCCCATTCAAAAACAAACCCCAGCCCAAGCAAAACAGAGGTGGGCCAACAAAGCAAAATAAGCCCAATGGGGAAAATTAATCTCGGCCCATAGCCCACAAAAACAAAACCCTAGCGGGTCGACGGGTCCGACCCGGTCTTGACTCGACTCATGCCCTAGCCCACTCTCTATCGCGGGTTTTCCGCGGCGCCGATGGAGGACGGCCGCGCGCCTCCCAACGCGGCCACGGCGAGCGGCGGCGATCTTCGCGAGACCACCCGATAGGACGACGAAGCGGCGGGCGGCACCGGGGACGACAACGGTCGGCAGCGAGCCGGCGTGAGGCTCGGCCGAGACGCGTGAGCAGCGGGGTCGTCGCGGATCGAATGGCGTCGGACGGGGCGGTGACGAACGACTCGGCGCGGGAGAGACCGCGACAGCCTACGCGGGCGGATGGCGACGGAAGCGACGCCGTCGGGCGGCCGTCGATGGTTGAGCGGCGGTGGCGGAGTGGTGGTGGCGTCGGCCCGGCAACTCGCGTTGCGCGGCCGGCGCTTGGCCTCTCTCTCGGATCTCTGTTTCTCTCGCGACTCTCTCACTCGGATCTCTCTCTCTCGGATCTGTTTCTCCCTCTCTCGATCTGTTTCCTCTCTTTCTCGGCTCTCTCTCTCTTGCAGCTCTCCCTCGGATCAGCGGTCGCTCGTCCGGCCTCCCGGATGTCTCTCCAAGGGAAGCCTTCCGAGCTCCCCGCCTCTCCTCTAGATCGCTTGTCTCTCGGATCTCTCTCTTTCTTCTCTCTATTTTTCCTTCGTGTTGCTGTGTTCGCTCCTTCGCTCGACCCCTCTATTTATAGGCGAGGAGTCCGGTCGACGGAGGTGCTCCGACCGGCGGTCCTCGGCGCCCAGCCGGGCTCTCGCTCGACCGAACCGGCGTCCCATCCCCTCTTCTCCGCTCGGCATTAAAGCTTCCGCCAAGACATCTCTTCCGTCCGGGTTTTGCGCCGGATCTCACGCGGCGGCATTGATGGCGCACGCGAGACGTCCTTGTCGTCGCCAGCCTCTGTCTTCCACTCCTGCTCTCCTACTACTCACGTGCAGGGAAGAAGAGGAAGGGAGGAAGAAGATGGAGGGGGCCGGGTCGGGCCGGAAATGAAAGGGCCTGGGCTCTAGGCTAGGCCTTGGTTGGCGCGGATAAGAAGAAAAGAAGGGGGTTGGGCCAGCCTTACCGTAGGCCTGTGTTTCTTTTTCTTTTTTTAAATAATAATAATAATAAACCTGAAAATAGGGTAAAAATATGGTAAAATAAAGATAGATAATAAACTTAATATACGCAAATGATATTAGTACCAAGGTGGTGTAAAAATCATTTTTGTTAGGGTCAAACTGAACCCTAATTTTCTATGCAATTTAATATAAATATTTAGTCAAAATTTAGGTGTCAACAGCTGCCCCTCTTTGAAGGTGAGTCCGTAGAGGTTGCCTTCAAAGACGAACCGATACCTAAATTTTATCCATGCATATGAAATAGATGATAGTTCACCTAGGACCTAGTGTCCAAAGCAAAAAATGGCAATAATACATAATACATACTAAAATGGAAAAGAAAAATACCTGCAGTTTCTTACTAGGAAAGAGTGATATGGGGTGCAAACCCCGAGTTTTTGGTAAGTATCAGGATATTTTCTTATCTAATGCTGATATAGAAAACGTACCTGTGATTGATGATATGGGGAAACTGCTCCTCCAAGACCCGAACCATTCTTCGATCGCCTGTAGAAGCAATAAGTTGTTTGTCTAGGACCCGAACCATTCTTCGGTCGCCTTGACGGGGGATTGCCTTTCCAGGACTCAGACCATTCTCCGGTCGCCTGTAGAAGCAAAGAGTTGTTTGTCAAGGACCCGAACCATTCTTCGGTCGCCTTGACGGGGGATTGCCTTTCCAGGACTCGGACCATTCTCCGGTCGCTGTAGAAGCAAAGAGTTGTTTGTCTAGGACCCGAACCATTCTTTGGTCGCCTTGACGGGGGATTGCCTTTCCAGGACTCGGACCATTCTCCGGTCGCCTGTAGAAGTAAAGAGTTGTTTGTCTAGGACCCAAACCATTCTTCGGTTGCCTTGACGGGGGATTGCCTTTCCAGGACTCGGACCATTCTCCGGTCGCCTGTAGAAGCAAAGAGTTGTTTGTCTAGGACCCGAACCATTCTTCGGTCGCCTTGACGGGGGATTGCTTTTCCAGGACTCGGACCATTCTCCGGTCGCCTATAGAAGCAAAGAGTTGTTTGTCTAGGACCCGAACCATTCTTCGGTCGCCTTGACGGGGGATTGCCTTTCCAGGACTCGGACCATTCTCCGGTCGCCTATAGAAGCAAAGAGTTGTTTGTCTAGGACCCGAACCATTCTTCGGTCGCCTTGACGGGGATTGCCTTTCCAGGACTCGAACCATTCTCCGGTCGCCTGTAGAAGCAAAGAGTTGTTTGTCTAGGACCCGAACCATTCTTCGGTCGCCTTGACGGGGGATTGTTTTTCCAAGACTCGGACCATTCTCCGATCGCCTGTAGTAGCAATGAGTTGTTTGTCTAGGACCCAAACCATTCTTCGATCGCCTTGACAGGGGATTGCCTTTCCAGGACTCGGACTATTCTCCGGTCGCCTGTAGAAGCAAAGAGTTATTTGTCTAGGACCCGAACCATTCTTCGGTCGCCTTGACGGGGATTGCCTTTCCGGGACTCGGACCATTCTTCGGTCGCTTTGTAGAAGCAAAGAGTTGTTTGTCTAGGACCCGAACCATTCTTTGGTCGCCTTGACGGGGATTGCCTTTCCAGGACTCGAACCATTCTCCGCCGCTGTAGAAGCAAAAAGTTGTTTGTCTAGGACCCGAACCATTCTTCGGTCGCCTTGACGGGGATTGCCTTTCCGGACTCGGACCATTCTCCGGTCGCCCGTAGAAGCAAAGAGTTGTTTGTCTAGGACCCGAACCATTCTTCGGTCGCCTTGACGGGGATTGCCTTTCGGGACTCGGACCATTCTCCGGTCGCCTGTAGAAGCAAAGAGTTGTTTGTCTAGGACCCGAACCATTCTTCGGTCGCCTTGACGGGGGATTGCCTTTCCAGGACTCGGACCATTCTCCGGTCGCCTATAGAAGCAAAGAGTTGTTTGTCTAGGACCCGAACCATTCTTCGGTCGCCTTGACGGGGATTGCCTTTCCGGACTCGAACCATTCTCCTGCCCGTAGAAGCAAAGAGTTGTTTGTCTAGGACCCGAACCATTCTTCTGGTCGCCTTGACGGGGATTGTTTTTCCAAGACTCGGACCATTCTCCGATCGCCCGTAGTAGCAATGAGTTGTTTGTCTAGGACCCAAACCATTCTTCGATCGCCTTGACGGGGATTGCCTTTCCCGGACTCGGACTATTCTCCGGTCGCCTGTAGAAGCAAAGAGTTATTTGTCTAGGACCCGAACCATTCTTCGGTCGCCTTGACGGGGGATTGCCTTTCCAGGACTCGGACCATTCTTCGGTCGCCTGTAGAAGCAAAGAGTTGTTTGTCTAGGACCCGAACCATTCTTTGGTCGCCTTGACGGGGGATTGCCTTTCCAGGACTCGAACCATTCTCCAGTCGCCTGTAGAAGCAAAAAGTTGTTTGTCTAGGACCCGAACCATTCTTCGGTCGCCTTGACGGGGATTGCCTTTCCGACTCGGACCATTCTCCGGTCGCTCGTAGAAGCAAAGAGTTGTTTGTCTAGGACCCGAACCATTCTTCGGTCGCCTTGACGGGGATTGCCTTTCCGGACTCGGACCATTCTCCTGGTCGCCCGTAGAAGCAAAGAGTTGTTTGTCTATGACCCGAACCATTCTTCGGTCGCCTTGACGGGGGATTGCCTTTCCAGGACTCGGACCATTCTCCGGTCGCCTGTAGAAGCAAAAAGTTGTTTGTCAAGGACCCGAACCATTCTTCGGTTACCTTGACGGGGGATTGCCTTTCTAGGACTCGAACCATTCTCCGGTCACCTGTAGAAGCAAAGAGTTGTTTGTCTAGGACCCGAACCATTCTTCGGTCGCCTTGACGGGGGATTGCCTTTCCAGGACTCGGACAATTCTCCGATCGCCTATAGAAGCAATGAGTTGTTAGGTACCTGACCTTTTTCAGGGACACCAGTTTGCTTACCTGAACTCTCTCAGGGATGTACCGACTTTTCTCGGGACACAATCTTGTTAAGTGCTTGACTGTTCTCAAGGACACCAGTTTTTTCATTACCTGACTTCGGGCCACAGAGGCACGCCACATCTGTAAAGAGGGACTCCAGGATATGGAAGCACGCGGTGTCAATGAAGAGAGACTTACCTTATATGCTTGAAAAGGTCTCCTACCTCTTGATTATCTGGAATATTGAGGACGCATCTAAGGTATCCCTGAAGGGCTCCCACCTCCTGGAAAGTTGGGAATATCGAGGACGCACCTAAGATATCTTTGAAGGTCTCCCACCTCCTGGTAAGTTGGAATATCGAGGACGCACCTCGGGTATCCATGAAGGTCTCCCACCTCCTGGTAAGTTGGAAATATCGAGGACGGACCTCGGATACTCTTGAAGGTCTCCCACCTCCTGGTAAGTTGAAATATCGAGGACGGACCTCGGATACTCTTGAAGGTCTCTCACCTCCTCGTAAGTTGGAGGTCTAATGATATCTCTGCTCTGAAAGTATGTCTTCTGTTAGACAAACATGCAATATGTGCAATTGATTTGTGCATACTGTAAAAAAAAAATTTTTAATTCAAATGGGGTTCATGCATGACAATATTTTTGTCAGTTTTCATCACCAAAGTCCCACTGGGGAAAATTTTTGAGAAAGACAATTCATACTCAGAATGAGGATGTCTTGAACATGGCAAATGAGGACCCTCAGTCTAAAAGGGCTTTGCACTCACTCTCATTGAAAAGGCTATTTTGTCCCGACCATTAATGCGGGATCATAGGAATCTCACCCTTTCACTATCATCACATCGATAGGGGTCCGATTATTCTCGCAAATGGTACGAATTTACCAATCTGAGAGGTCTTTGTCAGGACCGTAATGTAGGCTTGGTCAAAGGTTTAGCAAAGGGGACCACGAAGGTCAAGCCTTATAGAAAGAAATGTTGCACAGCCATCTTCGACTTTACAAGTCAAGAACCCTGCGAAAAGAGATAGGAATGATCTTGCTCGTACTTCTTCGAGCGATGCTTATAAACATATGAATTCCTATGTTAATTCAAGTGCCCTAGTCAGAAGAGACTTATACAAATGGACACAACGTAAGTTTGGCTCATGGATTGAGAGACAAGTGAATTCATAGGCTCAAAAATGTGTACAAGAGTTGGTGATCATCTTGAATTGTCACCGGTCTTATTCCTCATCAATGGAGCTCGTCTTTGTAGAGACTTTTTTACTCGAGCATGATTTTTTCTTGAGGGCATTGGCCTTGCTTTTACCAGGTACACTGTTTTTTCATGCCCCTAGTTTTCATTCTTCTTTTTTTATTTTTTATTTTTTTGTTTCAGGACTGTCCTAGATTCTTGGGTCTTTATCTGCAGTTGGCCACTTCGGCTTATACTGCTTGAACAATGGTGACCTTCTCTTTGCCCCAATGTTGGGAGTTGAAATGAAATCACAACCTCGGTGGGGTTGCACAAAAAATGTATAGACCAAATATGCTCTTCGTCATTCTATGGCACTTAAATTATCATGAGTGTTCATATGGAATAAAAACACCCAAAGATTGATGCAAGTTCAAGCAAGAAAATTTCTATCCATTTTCTCACCTCGTGATGCCGTCCCCTCCTCCAATCTGCCCCAGTGTGGGGGTGGTTCTTGACAGGGGTAATATGAAAGAAACTTCACCATGGCATGAGGTTCAAAGGGGTTAAGCAATGGATAACCTGTAGTGTTTAGGGTAGAGAAACAAAATGCCCCCTTTCACTTTGGTCATCGTACCAGTCGCGAGAGAATTCTTTACCCTGTGGACATGGAATTTCCCATGCTCACCTCACAAGTGTTTAATCGGAGGACTGTGTGTAGGATATGGTTTGCCTTTCATCATCCTAATGTACCTCATTTAGCATGCTCAATTGATCCAAATCATTTGTTGAACTGCTTAATTTGGTAAGCCTCAGTGGAATCGGTGGCTTAGACAAACAAAAATCATCATGCGAAAAATCCATTTTGAAAAGGCATGGAGCATTTTAAGCATGGAGGAGTTTGCATCCTTAGAATGATTTAAATTTACTCCAAAGAAGAAAACTTTCTAAGAGCATAAGATGCAAAATTGCCTCTGTAGACGTGTTTGAACATAGGAGGATTATTAAAAAATGAGTGTCCATGGATTGTCCCTACTCAAAGGGGGATGACACATGAATAATCAGTCCAGATTGAAAATCCCATCTTTGATTGGACAGGCACATTTATTTTTGCCCCTGCACAGGAGTAAGTGCAGAAATCAATTGTTGAGTAGAGCCAAAAGCAAATGCGAATTAAGGCCCGAAAAATTCGTGTTATCCATTTTGGCGATACTTAGGACGTCGTTTCACTTGGGAGAGTTGATTTAATATTGTCATCAGACATATCTCTTCCTGCTTTGTCGTCCACACCATTGGCGGACAAATAACCCTACAAAGAATGAAAGAGAATGTGTTTGTGTATAAATTTTTCAGAATTGAAAAATTGGAAACGATACGGCATTACCCTTCGCTAGTTTGCATTTGTCGTCCACATTTTTGCGGACAGATGACCCTACAAAGAATGAGAGGGAATGTGTTAGCGTATGAATTTTCCAAAGTTGAAAAACTGGAAACGATACAACATTACCTTTTGCCAGTTTGCAAATGATTGGATATACCTAGGGTCCTGATGCTTAAAGCGAGCATGAGATACTGAAATTTCGATCTCGGTATGCCAGAAAAAGGCAAAGAGAGAGAAAAGGAGAAGAAAAGAAAAAAAACCTTTTTTTTTCTTTAAAAAAAACTTTTTTGTTTTCTCTAAAAAAAAAACTTTTTTTTTTTTTTTTTCTTTTTTTTTTTTCACATGCGGCTACTGCCGCTTCGGGGATTCGAACCCCCGTTCGGACCTTGGTGCTCCAATCTCAGATACCACTCGACTAAAGCGTTGGCGGTGTCCATAGGCGCACCCTTTTTTATTTAAGGGATTCGGCCGCTAAAATGACATGTCCTTTTACACCAAGTCAGGTGAAATTAGCATGGGTCATCTCCAGGTGCTTGGCTGACCAGTATCGGTTGGCTCGAATTAACCTTTCAAGTTAGTTTTCTTTTCTTCTTTTTTTTTTTTTTAAAACGCCGATGCTTCCTGTCAAAAATAGGGAAAATATGTTAGAAATAAAGTTGCATGGGGGGATTGGAAACGATACCAAGTTATCTCTTTTGCAAAGTTTGTATTCGATGACTCCTCGGCATCTTGAATGTTGGTGATTGCTATGGCCTCGCCAAGGTTTGGCGCATCATTTTGGGCGACCTTCTTTGCCTATGGCTCTAGACAAATGGCCGACGATAGTCGATCCATCTTTAACGCCCTTTTTCTGTGGAAATTTTTCCTCTCTCATTGTTAGACATCAGCAGCGTTGGGCAAGGTCATGTACCTCAAGCTTCTATGGAATTGTATGGATTTTCTTCCTGTTGATAGTAGCCAATTTTGAAAGGGAAGTGAAGGAGTTCATTTTCCGTGCAGTTCGTTGATGCTTCCTGTCAAAATAGGGAAAATACATTAGGAATGAAGTTGGATGGGGGTATTGGAAACGATACCAAGTTATCTCTTTTGCAAAGTTGGCATTTGATGACTTCTTAGCATATCCTGAATGTTGATGATCGCCATGGTCCTGCCACAATTTGGCACTTCATGTTGGTTTACCCTCTTTGCCCATGGCCCTAGACAAATGGCCGATGATGGTCGATCCATCTTCAATGCCTTTTTTCTCATTGTTAGACATTAGCAGCGTTAGGTAAGGTCATGTACCTCAAGCTTCTATGGAATCTGAGATGGATGATCAAACCTCTAATTTTTTGTCGGTAATCACTTCTTCACAGAGCATGTGTCTGGAACGAAAGTCATCATCTGGAACAAGTGGTTAGAATTTGCCTCAACTGTCCGGATTTTCTCCCTGTCGACAGTAGCCAATTAAAGGGGAAGTGAATGAGTTCATTTTCAGTGCTTTTCGATTGGCCGAAGTTGAACGTTCAGCCTATGAAATTGCAATGCTCGATCTCTTGGAGTATGTTGCAGGAAAGAACCACTGCTTAGGCTTGCACTGATGGAAGGTAGCCAGTGTAGAATTTTAGGGACGGCTTGCCGAGATAACTTGAGAGATGGGGGAGGCCAAAAGCAGCATGAAGGAAATGTCTCTGGAAGCTTTTCTTGAGCTACTACGATCTACATGTTTCGAGTTTGATTGTGTGCATATACCTATTACGTCTTGTCTTTTGTTCCCTGCAAATGAAAAGGAAGAAAGCATCATTCCTAAGATCATGTTAGGAAGCAAGACATACCATTTTATAAATGGAGTAATCTTATCCGTTTGCCCTGGTTTTCTTGGAAGAATACTCTTGAATTTGTTGAGTCCATATCCCTAGGACCTGACGTGCTGGTTTCAAGTGCCCCCTTTTTGTTTTAGGGGATGATGTTCTGAGACATGAAATAAGTAAATCAGAAAAACAAACAGGGTTAAATTCGACACATTTTTTTGAAAATTTTTGTTGTTGTTTTGCAATGAAATGTTTTTGATTTCACAAGCATGTTTTTGGAGGAAGCATGAGAAAGCCCAGCCCTCAGGATTTTCCTTGGATGATATTTTTGCATGGTTGGATAACATCACTGGGCCAGTTTGGGGTACCCCCTCATGCTCTCAAAATGAAATGTTGAAACTGTACATTCACTAGTAAAAACAAATTACATTACTGGAATGGAAAATGCGGTATTAGCACACTAGATATGATGGGAAATCATAAAAACAACTGAAACTCATGAAAACTCATGTGAAAGAGAGGATCTTGATAGTTGCTAGCGTCTACCCCTGAATCAAGTGCCCTTGAGTTCCTTGCCCCCAGTAGACTCGAAGTATTCGCACAAGAGGACCACTTCGTTGAAGTTACAGAAGTGCATTCCATGCAACCAGAACGAAGCTTACGAGACAAAGCTTTTATGAACAGCTTCATCATTTCCTCCTCAGCCAACTGAGGAATAGTTTGCATCATGAAAGCCTCCCACCTTTCTGCATATGCTCGGAAATTCTCCATTGGTCCTCTTTTGACGTGAACCAAATTCTTGTGGGGGAACGCAAACCCTATATTGTCTTGGTATTGATGTAGGAATGTAGAGGACAACACATCCCAATCATGCACGAGGTAGGTCTCTGACAAGAAGAACCATTGCAACGCTGACCCAATAAGACTTTCTTGGAAGGCTTGAGTCATGAATGGTGCCTGGTCGGCGTACCGACTTGTTTTGGCTCGGAAATATTGCAAGTGGGTCACGGGACAAGTCGTACCATTATATTTATGGAAATCAACAATTTACATTCCTTCGGAAATCACCATTCTGTTAAGGTGAGATGGGCCTGTCGCATCTCGGTTAAGGAACCATTCCTTTTGCTGTGTTGCCAATCCTTTCATGGCAGCATTAAATTCTGCTCTTTCAGGGAAGCTGGATTCTTCTGAGATCATCTCATCGTTTTCTTTGGGGTCGAAATTTCCTACTGAGGATGAGGCGTCTATGTTACCCTGATAGTTAGGTGACAAATTCAGCAGCCTATTGGAAGGAAAATCATGAAGGGCGAGCGTTCCTCCACCTAGCAAGCTCTAGGGTCCATATGCGGGCAAGAGCCGGTTACCATGTGAATGGTCATCTTCATCTGTATAGTGCTGGCAACTCTCCATAGGACTGTACCACGGGCGATGTTCAAAGCCTCGGCGTGGCTGTTCAATGGCCGTTGGACTTTGCACTTGTCTGGTGGCAGGCAGTGGGTTGGATTGTTCCGGCTTTCCCTTCTTGACACCTTGTCCAGACCTTTTGAGTAAAGCCCTTCATTCTGCCAGCTTGAGCTTGTCAAGGGCACCGGGAGATGGTAGAGTTTCATTCCCCGTCGATAGGCACCGGTGCCCTTTGGACCCTAGCTCTCGCAGATAAGTTTGGGAAGCAGTGTCATGGTGCCTCGATTTTGGACGGGTTTTACAACTTTAACCATGTTTTCGGGTTCTTTACCTCTGCTGGTAGGAAACTTCCCATTAATGGAGCAATGTTTGGTGGCCCTTCTGTCATGTAGAACCGCTTCGAAGTTTCCTCCCATTGGTCTCTCCTGCTCTGGGCCCTTCTGGACAGTCAAGTCTCTTTCTACTGTAGTACATGTCATGATAGTCTTTTTCCTCCTTGTTTCCTTGTTTACAAGCTCTTTGTGAGGTGGGGCGATGTTGACATCAAGGTCATATTCTTTAAGGAAAATGTCAATCAATTCATCCCAAGTCTTGAGAAGAGTGATTTTCCTCACAATGTACCATCTCAAGGCGGGGCCGCTTAAATTTGATTGGTATGATCGAATCATCCTTTGGACCGTAGGCTTGCAAGTAGCTTTCCGGGTGACAAACATTGGCGAATGCCTCGCATTCAGGTACCTTGAGCTCCTGGGATTTTGACAGCGGTGTAGCTAGATAGATCAAGGGTATTGATCCCGCAGCTCACTCGCTTACTCATGATCTTTGCAAAATGTTTGCTATGTTGGTCACCTTTTGGCATGCCTGCAGGTGACAAAAGAGTTTTCTCTCGTGATAGGGCGGTCACGGGATTAGGCCTGGCTTGAGAAAACTCCATTTGCCTCCAGAGTTGTCGAAAGCAATGGGGATTTGTCCCACGTCATCTTCAATGTTAGTAAGGCCATCACCCTGATTGGTCACAATTGCATGTGGCCATGCACGGATGGCTGGTGGTTGGCGATTCATGATCACCTGTGAGACAAAAATAGCATGCTTGAGCACGAGATAAATGGAGATTGACCCATGGCAATGGTTCGCCGCTTTTATTTATCAATAGAGGATTCCAAGGACAAGACATTCCTAATCATCTAAAATTGAAATTGAAATGATAGGATTGAAATACTAGATATTAAATAAGAGTCCCTAAACATTGGGACTAGAAATGAAATTTCCTAAATACAAAGATTAGGGGACATGATCGCCATTTTATATGCGATGAGGAGCCTCGGTCTTGCAAAGTTGTTTGCTTTCTAGGACTAGCCCAAAGATACGTATCCAGCTCATTCCTGAACTCCGCTCGAAAGACTCAATCTGCTCTTGTTAGGCTGGCTTGTCAATCACATTTGGGACTACTGATTGCAGATTGCCAAGGACTCGGTGATTGAGAACGTAGAGTGGGGAGGCATGATGAGCCTTCTCTTGTCCTCTCAATCTCCTAGGCATGATGACCCTTTCAACGTGGCATTTTGTCCATGCATCCTGATGATGCGGCTTTCTTCTAAGTAGTCTTGGCTCATGTGAGTAAAAAGGACTGGGAACAAACCGGGCCTGAAAAGTGGAGGGATCTCCTAGAAGGCCCTGTACTGACAAGCCACCCCATAGGGATAATATGAAGTGATCCTGGCCAAACCAAGTAATGGGATCGGGTTGTGATTTTTCAGTGCAAAGCGAGCTTTCCCCTCTCTAAACAATTTAGCACACCATAAGAATGCCTTGGGAACAAGGTTCGCTTAGGAAATTAAACCAACAAGAGTATATCCTACTGAGGGCATAATTTTCTAAGATTTGAAACATTTGCAGTGAGTGCATGAAAATCTTAATACCCGAATCCTTTGATATGAGAAAAGATCACATTTGTAAAATTTCCGGGGCAGCCCTAAAGATTTTTTTGTGTTTTCTTTGAAATGATTGAGGGACAGAAATGTTCTTGGTAAAACCATGTTTACAAAATTCAACCTGGCATAAATTTGATTGACAACCCATGCAATTGAAGGATTTATTTTTTGATGTGGGATGATGATGAACCCAAAGAAGGCTAGGAGACAAATTTTACTTTGCTTTTTTCTTTTTTCTTTTTTGCCATGGGTTTTTTTTTTTTCAAAAAAAAAATTCAACTAAAAACGATAGTGGGCAAGCATCCCAACTAGCCAAAAAAAATCCTACTTACCAAAGGAGTCACAATTTTTTTTATAAAATCGAGTTAGTCAAATTACCGGGTTGACACAAGCTCATTTCCTAGAGGCATTCCGATGGTAATGCTATATTTGTCCAGGGTTGGGAAAGGTCGAATTTGCCAAGTATGAAAGTGGAGGTCTTAGGACACTAGAAATGGGGGATCACTTGCATGACTCTAGAGTGGATACTAATTTGGAGCAATGGGAAGAGATGGCCAATTCAACATGTTTTTGACCAGGTTGATCTAACTGGTCCCACCAATAGAGGAACTCTTTCTTGGGAGCAGGAATGAACTGGACATCGTGTCTACCCATCGCATATAAAACAAGCGACTTAAAAGACTGACCTTAATTGCCATGGGTTTGGGAATGTAAGTAAATAACCAAATAAAGAGGATTAAGAAATTACCTCACTCTCAAAGATCACACTAAACACATAGACATGCGGATGATACGTGTGGTTCGATTTCTAACTAAAAATGTATAATGAGGTTAAGAGGTAATATGACCGACGCAGTCTCGCGTTCGTGCCAAATTCTCTCAACTCGGCTCTACCTAAAATTTCGGGGAAAAGAAAGGCGGCCTCTACATCGCAGTCTCGCGTTCAAGGCGGTATCTTTCTTAACACCATCCTAGAATATCCTATGGCAGCCCGTCTGGCGGCAGGATTGTGTGTGCCACAAGTGTTAAAACATTTAAAGTATGCACAATAATTTATACACAAATTATTTCAACACAATTAATATTTACCTGCAAAAAAAAAATACCCAAGTTAGGAAAACATTTAAACAAGTTTCTTCCTTCTTCTTCTTTTTTTTTGATGTTGCACTATTTTTCTTTTTTAAGGCACGGGAAATTTTTGAGAAAAAAGAAATTCATGGCACGATTCGGGGAAATAAAGGCATGAATTGAACATTTTTTTTTGCAATTTTTTTCTTAAAAAAAAAACTTAATGAATTGAACGTTTTTTCTTTTATGCAAATTTTTTTAATTTTGCACCATTTTTCTTTTTTAAGGCATGGGAAATTTTTGAAAAAAAGAAATTCAAACAAGAAATTCATGGCATGATTTGGGGAAATAAAGGCATGAATTGAACATTTTTTGCAAATTGTTTTTTTTTTTAAATTTAATGAATTGAACGTTTTTTTTTTTGAAATTTTCTTTTAATCCTCTTTTCTTTTTTTTTTAAAAAAGGGATGGTCATGGCATTAAAATCATAACTAACCTAAATTAATCATGGACCAACTGAGACATACGAGAAAGTAAGTAAATTGCAAAGCACAAGGATAGAAAACTTACTTAATCAAAGGAAATTTATGGCAATCACACATACACACACATGATACGTGTGGTCCGATTTCTAACTAAAAATGTATAATGAGGTTAAGAGGTAATCCGACCGACGCAGCCTCGCGTTCGTGCCAAATCCTCTCAACCTCGGCTCTACCTAAAATTTCGGGAAAAGAAAGGCAACCTCTACATCGCCGTCTTGCGTTGCGGCCGTATCTTTCTTAACACCATCCTAAAATATCCTATGGCGGCCCAGGTCCGGCGGCAGGGTTGTGTGTGCTTCAATGTAGTCTTTGAAACATTTAAAGCATGCACAATAATTTATACAGGAAAATTTACTTCAACAAAATTAGTATCCCTGCACAAAAAAATATACCCAAGTTAGGAAAACATTTAAACAAGATAAAATGGCCTAAGTCCACAAAAAAAAAAAAGGTCCCCAGCGGAGTCGCCACGCTGTCGCGACCTCCTTTTTGGTCTCAGAGGCTAATGGCTCGGCTGAACGCCTTTCATCAGGGCTTTAGCTAGGGCCTCCCAAGCCACCAATTCACGACTTAAAGTTCGAGTTTTTAACTCGCAATTCAATTTCATTTAAAAGGGAGTCGCCACTAATCAATTTAGGGTGGGTCGATTAAAACCAAGTAAAATATCATGAGAAATATTTTACTTTCTGCGCGACCAGAGAAACTAGGATCGGGGACTGATTACACTAGTTAATCACTAATGCCCTTTCGGTACCTAATCTTTGTTTAAACCCTCAGGTTTGATATTTTTGCCTTTTTCAAGGATTTTTCATGCATTTATGAAGAAAGCATTTTTTTTTGGCTTTTTTCTGATTTTTTGGAAAATATAAAATATTTCTAGACATTTTTGGTCTTTTTAGAAAATGTGAAATATTTTTGGATTTTTGCTGTTTTTATCGAAAAATATAAAATATTTTTCGATTTTCTACTTTTTTGGAAACTAAAACCTTTTTTCGGATTTTCAGATTTTTCTAAAATAATTTTTTATTTTTTAATATTAAAAATTTATTTAATACTTTTATAACTAAAAACCGGCCGGACCCGGGTCGGGTCATCTGGCCAGACCCGGGTCAGGTTCGGCCCAACGTGAGGCCCGGGTTCCAGGGCCTTAGGGTCCTCGGCTGGGCCGAATTCGGTTGATGGGCCAAATTCGTTTGGCCCGCGGGGAGTACCTGAAACAAATAGAAATAAATAGTCAGGCCCATTCAAAAACAAACCCCAGCCCAAGCAAAACAGAGGTGGGCCAACAAAGCAAAATAAGCCCAATGGGGAAAATTAATCTCGGCCCATAGCCCACAAAAACAAAACCCTAGCGGGTCGACGGGTCCGACCCGGTCTTGACCCGACTCATGCCCTGCCCCCCTCTCTATCGCGGGTTTTCCGTGGTGCCGATGGAGGACGGCCGCGCGCCTCCCGACGCGGCCACGGCGAGCGGCGGCGATCTTCGCGAGACCACCCGACAGGACGACGAAGCGGCGGGCGGCACCAGGGACGACGACGGTCGGCAGCAGGGCTGGCGTGAGGCTCGGCCGAGACGCGTGAGCAGCGGGGTCGTCGCGGATCAGAATGGCGTCGGACGGGGGCGGTGACGAGAACGACTCGCTGGCAGGAGAGACCGCGACAGCTACGCGGGCGGATGGCGACGGAAGCGACGCCGTCAGGCGGCCATCGATGGTTGAGCGGCAGTGGCGGAGTGGTGGTGGCGTCGGCCCGGCAACTCGCGTTGCGCGGCCGGCGCTTGGCCCGCAGCTCTCTCTCGGATCTCTGTTTCTCTCGCGACTCTCTCTGCACTCAGATCTCTCTCTCTCGGATCTGTTTCTCCCTCTCTCAGATCTGTTTCCTCTCTTTCTCAGCTCTCTCTCTCTCTCGCAGCTCTCCCTCGGATCGGCGGTCGCTCGTCCGGCCTCCTGGATGTCTCTCCAAGGGAAGCCTTCCGAGCTCCTGCCTCTCCTCCAGATCGCTTCTGTCTCTCAGATCTCTCTCTTTCTTCTCTCTGTTTTTCCTTCTGTGTTGCTGTGTTCTGCTCCTTCGCTCGACCCCTCTATTTATAGGCGAGGAGTCCGGTCGACGGAGGTGCTCCGACCGGCGGTCCTCGGCGCCCAGCCGGGCTCTCGCTCGACCGAACCGGCGTCCCATCCCCTCTTCTCCGCTCGGCATTGAAAGCTTCCGCCAAGACGTCTCTTCCGTCCGGGTTTTGCGCCGGATCTCACGCGGCGGCATTGATGGCGCACGCGAGACGTCCTTGTCGTCGCCGGCCTCCGTCTTCCGCTCCTGCTCTCCTGCTACTCGCGTGCAGGGAAGAAGAGGAAGGGAGGAAGAAGATGGAGGGGGCCGGGCCGGGCCGGAAATGAAAGGGCCTGGGCCCTGGGCTGGGCCTTGGGCTGGCGCGGATAAGAAGAAAAGAAGGGGGTTGGGCCAGCCTTACCGTGGGCCTGTGTTTCTTTTTCTTTTTTTAAATAATAATAATAATAAACCTGAAAATAGGGTAAAAATATGGTAAAATAAAGATAGATAATAAACTTAATATACGCAAATGATATTAGTACCAAGGTGGTGTAAAAATAATTTTTGTTAGGGTCAAACTGAACCCTAATTTTCTATGCAATTTAATATAAATATTTAGTCAAAATTTAGGTGTCAACATTATCAAACTTTCTTCCAGTTTGAAAGTGCCTTAAAGTGTCCCTAACATTGTTTTCTTACACATATGGAAGCTTCCAAAAAGTTCTACACTTATTACAGTTTTGTCAATTTAATCCATATTATTTTAATTTTACCGATTAAGTCATAAATCTTTTGACAATTTGTCAATTGAGTCCACTCAATACTTGGAAATTGTTAACGTGGATGCCAGTAGTGCCACGTAGGATAGCTAGTCTTGACATAGATGAATTTTTATAATTTTATTATTATTTTCTTCTGCTTCTTTTTTTGCCAAGTCAAGCAAGAGTCACTGGCTGACTCTCATGAACCACTAGGTGAGCATCACGGTGCAACCCTCTTATAGTCTAGGCGGGGGCCATGACCTCCACCCACAATTGATGAGGGTTGACCATCCATTGCTTGCCTTTGAGGAAAAAAAGGGAATGAAAAAAAAAGAAAAGGCAAAGGAAGAAAAAATATTACAAAATTAATCAAATTGGTCCACGTCAACATCAAATATGTCACATGTGACGGTCCGTATGGGAAAAGTAAACTAGAAGTGCTAAAAGTTGTGTATGAAGCTCACTTTAGTATCAAAAGTTTTCACCAACTCATTTAAGTGCCAAATCAGAAAAAAACGATCACTTAAATGCCTTTAACAAGAAATTTCGGTCAAAATGATTACATGATTTTTATAATTAAATGTTAATATTAGTTGGCATATTTTTTATTAAAAACCAGTGCATGGGGATCTGCAAAATGACACCGCACAAGCCAATGTGGTTGGTTGGCCTAAAAACGACACCATTTCTTTCTTTTCTCTCACTCGCTTTCTTCTTTCTCCCTCGATCACACACAAAGAGGATTTTTCTTCCTTCTTCTGAGATGCCTTGGTAGTCGCCCACCCATCCTCCACAATGCAGATGATGTTATTGACGCCTTGAATTTTTCGACCTATTTTGGATTTTATGAATGTATATTTCGTCAACATATTATTAGTTGAGTCTCTCTCTGAACTGATCACTCATGAGATACTAATCGAAGGGGAAATGTTATTGAGGAATCAAGTGCATGCACGACTAGAGAACTCGACCATGGGTGACAACTCAACCATAAGGATTGTTGAGGGTCGAGCAATCGGTCCCTTGTAATTACATGACAACCGAAGCTGTCCCCGTATCGAGAAGGCTCAAACGCGGATTATTATTATGTTAACCACTAATGGAATGTGTGTGAGTCCGACGAACTATTCATTAGTTTAAGATGTACTAAAATTATGATTGAGGGACTTAGCCATGATTTTAATTCAAATTCAATGTCGAACTTTTCGGACGACAAGATAAAATTATTAGATTTTAGCCTCATTAATTTCCAAAATTTTCATTTCACTTGAAAATTTTTGAAAAATTGGAAGAAAGATTGCTAGACCGAAAATTTATATTGGGAATTAGCGCTCCCCCGCCCCCTACCTCAACCCCCTCTTTTTCCTTTCTTTCTTTTCTTTCTCTCCTGTCTTTTCCGTGCGTCCTCCCCTCCCTGCTCACCTCTTCTCTTTTCCTCTTTCTCCTCTGCACGTCCCCACCTGCTCTGTCCTTTCCCCGATCTTTTTGACTTGTCTCCCCATTTCTCTCTCTCTCTTGCCCAGCAGCATGTTTTATCCCCTTCTCAGCTTCTTCTTCTTCTGGGATCCGCGGCTGCTGCTGCATTTTTCTTGCTACCGCTGTCACCAGTCGGTCGCCACCAGCCACCATCCGTCCACCCCTGTTGCTACCGAAATGCGCCGCCGCCATTGCTAAATGGTGGGTTATGGCGATAATTCCTCGATTAGCATATTAATTTCAATTAGGGTTAGTTTAGCATAGGATTAATCAGAATTACGTGGTTTGCTATAGTTAATATAAGTAAATGACGATTAATTTAGTTAATCTGGATTAGTGGTAATTAACTAAAGCTTGATCATAATTTGTGTTAATTACAATATTAATTTATTTTTAAATTAATTAATTAAATTTAATTATTCCGAAAATAATTAAATACTTATTACTATTATTGGTAATAATTAATTGTAATTGATTATTTTAGTGATAATTAATTATTTTTAATAATAAATTAATTAGGATAATTCCCCATGCGTGAATAAATTATTTTCATGATAATTAATTGTGGTAAATTTTGATTTATGAAAATTATTGATTGTCGAATTATTGCAAGGTAACAATAAATGGATGTTATATGGGATGCCGATTGAATTGTATGCCGGCTGCATGCTTGTTCTTTATTGATTGAAGCATGTATGCATTGAGAATTATGTGGACTTGTATGGTCACGTGTAATTATTTTATTGCACTTTCATATGTGAAACCTACAATATATAGTTGTGTGAGCACGAACCACCTCCATGTTGGCTAATGATGGAAGAATAAAATGAGCATGAGTAGTTGTTGTGCTTGTGTGATCACATAAATGACAACCAGCATTATCGGAAGACCACAAACCTTTGGGTTGTGCCGTGGCCCTATGAGGTTGTTTGATTTTTATCGGTTGCCCGGTAGGAGTTCAGGAGTCGTGTCGCAATAAAGGCTGGACCGAATACTCCTTTATGGAATGCCGTATGGGCGGGAGATCCAGACGTAGCCGTGCCCAACGGGGTGGAACGATGCCTGGTCATAACAATTAGAATACACTTGATTGCTGAGTGTATGGGATATTATTTGTTATGTTCTAATTATTTGTTCACCTATTATTTATGTCTAGCATGCGTGATTGGTGTTGTGCAGGGTATGTGCAACCGCAAGATAAAGTTGCCTATGATTTGATTTGTTTGCTAGTTGTTGTTATGAAAAATGTGCCTGTTAGGTACCCTCGAGGGGAATTAGTACCTTAGCTGAGGTTTAGCGCTTTAACCTACTGAGATTTTATTTTACTGGTTGTGATTTAACCATTTCAGGTCCTTGACATGGCGTAGCACCTAAAGTGTTTCGGGATCCCGCTAGACTAGGACACCACGATTACACATCATAACCTCCTGGATAGGCCAAATCTTTTTGAGAAGCAATTGACCACGTTGTGGGTGGATGAGGGACTTGGTTTTTGGATGCCTCATGAGTTTCAAGCATGGTTCGTGTGGGAGGGAGAGATTCGATATGATCCACCGCATGGGTTTGATAGCCCACCTTATGAGGGCCCCGGCCATGGGGTTTGAGACCCTATGGACGTCGATCCTCTTGATAATGTTGTGGAGGACCTGAACCATGAGCCCACACTATCATTGACCCCTGCACCCTAGCTTGTTCCAGACTACCTATCGAATTACGATCCGTCAGAGCACGACTCGGATTCATAGTACTTCGATTGTTCTAGTTGAACGATCTCAACCTTTTTGGCTGACTTGACCTCAGTTTGATGGATGAAGTAGATTAACCTCTTTTAGCCCTTATATCTTTTTGGTTGGCAAGTGGAATAATACCTAGCTATAGGGCTGTACATATATATGTTCCTTAAGGTTAATCTAGTTAGTAAACAAAATGACTAGATTGCTTTTGAGGTGTTTATCTTTATGACTATCCCTGCCGTTGTTGTTTGATCGAGGTTTAATGTTTTGTTTCCTTATGTGCATAACCATAAGATAAAAGGAATGGTCGGCAACACGTCTTGGAACATCGCACTCATTTGATCACAAGTGAATAAGGGTTGTCGTGCGCCCAAGCATCTGGGCGTGACAATTTTCAACCACTTGATCTCCCTACTAAGTTGACACAAAGCCGTCAATGCTCTCTTTCTTCGCTACTATAGAAACTGGGTCCTTCACGTGCTACTTGATCCTCACCTTCGTCGTCTGCAGCTTCCTCTTTGTCCTCAACCCAGCCACTCACTCCTCTTGTCCTTGGCTCACCAATTAGGATTTCGATTTTGGGAGCAAATCATTCGATTTTGGGGGTAAAATTGAAGGATTTCTATTTTGGGAGTATATCAATTAGGGTTTCAATTTGCAATTTATGGCTTGTATTTTGGGGTAAATGATGTGGATAACGTCATTTATGGTCTATATGTTGATTGATCAGGCTAGTGAGCCACGTCGGCCGAAGAAATTAATAAAGTATGGCTACGTCAGATTTGACTTGAATCAGAATTTGCATTCAAATGATTATTTTTAATGAAAGTGACACTTAAGTGATCTGAATTTTTTTTTTTTTTGCACTAAAGTAAGTGTCGTACACAACTTTTGACACTTCTAATGCACTTATCCCTAGCCAATGCCATGTTAGCGATTTTATGCTAAAATTGGCTAAATGGACTAAATTAAAAAAATTAAAAAGATTTAAAACTGAATCTGTAAAAGTATAATAGATTTAGATCTTTTTAGACAATTTTCCTAGACTTCATGCTTAGTGGATGACGCTACACTTTATAATGGCCTTTTTGGTCCAAACATATGGAGAAAATTAACATATCTAAAGTATACTTGCTAAAGGACAGTTATGTGACAGAGGATCTTTACAATGTTGATTCATTTCTTTTTTAGCTTTTTCTCATTTGGCCCTAATCTATGCTGATGGTCTGATTGTGCTTATTTTTTATTTACCCAATACGCAATCGGGTGAGGATTCGTCGCAATGTGAAAAGCATGGTGACGTTGCGATCCCAAGGACTTCATATTGTCATCATGTGGTGCTGGTTTCGAAATATGTCTTTCAAGTAAGGACAATGGAACCATAGAACAATAATACTTGTGTTGGTTCATATTTGATACCACCATAGCTCTTTTGGCTCTACTAAATTAGATCTTCTCCAAGTTGTAAAGATTCAAAAGCTTAAAGTTAACAAAAATGCCAACGCAGTTAGTCAATAGCATCAATTTATAATGTCTCACTACTATAAGTCCACTTGATGAACACATTACATTTAGTACTTTTCCTTGCCATGCCCACAAACTCCATGAACATTAAAACCCTACTATGCCATAACATTGAAAAAAGACCTAGCAAGACTTGGAACTCATAGAAAAACAAAAGGAGACGATAAAGATAGAAGAGCGTTTTCTCATGCCTCCAGGGCTGGACCTCATAAGCTCGTAACGACCTTCTTGCCTATTACCTCCCATTGCATAGTCTTCACGTAATGCTCGAACCAGTGTCTTCCCTCGGATCACAACATAGGGAGCCCGTGCTCGGGAGCTGGGAAATGAAAACAATATCAGCATTAGGCATAGACAAGTTTTGAACATACTCATCGCCATTTTATTTCTTTTATGGAGAGAGAAATGCTTTTGGGTTCGATGGAGAATTAGGGTCACAACCTCCTATATATAGTCATAAGGATGGTCCTCTCTTCATTATTCTAATGATCAGAGTAGATACGTGAAGAGTGAATCTTAGTCACCTGTTGTCTTGTTCTTGGAGCAGCAGTCATTGGATAGGACAATATTTGAATCTTCATCTGTTCAATCTTACATCTTCACGCACATCTTCACACCAAGCGTGAAGATATATTGTCGTGTATCGTCCAATATTAAACAAAACATCCTGGCTCTTTGGCTTAAAATCTCTTCCAATGGGCAGAGAACCGTTCGTGATTAATGCCTTCCTTATTCCATGTACATTGTTTTTGACCTTTGGAAGAAAAGTTGGGTGGGTTCTCCCTTTGTGGATAACGTCGTGGAAAAGCGTAATGCCTTTCACCTTTTGGCATGATTGCTTGTTCCTCATTATTGTCGTATGTAACGAGCCAATCAATTTGTACATCAAAACGATGTGCACGTCATGTTGCATGGTTCATATTCACGTTGGTCCCCGAGGGTCGTCGAACGTGGTGGTCGGAGTCTCTTCCTGCAAATCCTCGAGAAATCGCACCAAAATGGATTGTCCGGCCAAAAATGAAGTGACTTTCATCAACGCTTCCGTTTGAAAGACATCGAAGCCAGGCCTCGATGTCTTTCATGCTTTAGGTTTATTTCGCAGATTTGTGGCATTACTGTCTTCTATTCACATGCCTTCTCCCATACCAGCCGGTTCTAATCCCAATTTACACTTGAGAAGGTGTCATAGTATTAATCCAAACATCACTTGAGGGACAATGACAAAATTTGACAGGTTTATCAACAAAATCATCGTTATAGTTGATTTACCTATCCCGACAAAATATTTTCCATCACGACGAAACTATCAGAATGAAAATAAAATTCGTCTAGACAGGCAATAAACTAGGCCAAAGCTACAAAATATCATTGCAATAGGCTAGTTTGGGTACCATAGATCCAATCAGGCTACCATTGTCATTTGTACTATTTGGTTTGCCACGGTCTAACTAACATACTGACTATGTAGTTGTTGTATCTTCTTATTTTGGGAAAATGATTGCCGTAAGTGTCATAAACTTTCATACAGTGTTCACTTAGGTGTACATCACTCACTTGAATGCTATAACATTTTTTCCAATAATTGAGAGGCCATCACTTGTGTACAGTGCTCACTCTATATAATTTTTCATTCGATAATTTAAGTGTCATAATTTTCAAAAAACATTCACCATAAGTGCCATGCTTAATGTAGTTGCAAGATGGGCAAGAGTTGTTTTGAGTGATAATCGATGGTGGGTGAGTGTATGGGGATGGATGTCAATGGGTAATGCAAAATGAGGGATAGGATACGATTGAAATCAAGACGTACAAGACATGCCACTAGCCAAGGATCAAAATCAGGATTGATGAAGCTCACCACCAAGGCCCATAGAAATCATCAGCCAAGGATGCAAGACTTTGGGATTGAAGAAGCTCATTATCAAAGCCTACAAGAAAACCACTAGCAAAGAATATAATACTTCTTTGGCTTACCACCAAGAATCCACCTCCCAAGAATATAAAAACCAAGAGTAATCCACTTTCCAAATATATTCACTCACATAGAAGATAATCTCAAATATTCACATACTCAAAATTCACTATCTTATATTTGACTATTCACCTCATTATATAGAGGGATTATTCCAAAGGAAAGAGACTAAACATTGAACACAAGATACTACCTCATTATTTAAAGACATAGGAGCTAGAAAAACACAATTAAGTCCGAGGAACTATAAAATGCATCAAAGCATCTAGAGACTTGAACTTTGACTCTTTGACACTGGCAACACACTTAAGACTTACAAATGACACTTGACTAGATGCAAGGTAATTAAGATTACACTCTAGATTCGTTAGTCATTTTGGGCAGCCCAATCGATACCTTGAAAGATCGTCAAACAATAAAGAAAATTGTCCAGAATAGCCTTTAATTACTATATAATCAATTAGCAGTCTTGGAATTGATAACATGCTGGTAAGTTGATATCGATAATCATCAAATCAACAACTTGGACACCGAATTGACAATATGTTGCATAATTGACATCTTCAAGTTGAATCTATCGACCATGCTCAATGCTCCCGCATCAATTTCCCTAGGTTGTTGAAGATTTGTCCTCAAATCTTATAATTGCCTCATCTCAAGTTCCTAATTTGTCAAAATCATTCTTACCCAAGGAAGTTGATCCCAACAAATTTCTCAAACTGCTTCTCCAAAGAATTAGATAATGCATATGCTTGAACCCTATGAAATTCTTCGAGGCTAAACTCACATCTTCAAGCATACTCATTAAAGAACACATTTTAGGGTGTAGGGAACTCTCTTTCTCACTTGTTTTCTCTCAACCATGACTCTCTCAACCTGGGTTTCATTCAAGAAAAGGTTTGCCTTAATTTTGTTTCTTTCGCCAGGTTGAATTTTTGCTAGTCATTGATAGATTTAATGGAAAAAGGGTAACATGTTTTTGGTCCTTGCCGAATGTGTAGGTGTTATTATGACCATCATGCCTAACTTTCCTATCAAATTGCCAAGGTCTCTGAAGAAGCAAATGACAAGCATTCACGGGAACAACATCACACCATACTTCATCATTATATTTTTTTCCAACAGAGAATTGAACAAGATATTTTTATCAACCCTTACCTCATATCCTTTGCAAAGATAAGAGAGCTTGCAAGGTTGGGGGTGATCCTCTATCTTGAAGTGCAATTAATCTACCATTGTTGTAGCCAATACATTCTCACAACTTCCTCCATCAATGATAACATCACATTCCTTTTCAAGAGAAGTGCATCTAGTTTGAAAAATATTGTTGCAAAGCTGTTGACACCTAAATTTTGATTAATCATTCGTAATTTAATGTAAAAAAATTTAGGGATTAATTTTAACCCCTAAACAAAAAATATTAGGATTAAATTGCATAGCATATAGTTTTAGGAGCATTTATTATTGCATTCGCATTGGACATGTGGCAAATGGGCTTCAATTGATGGTTCTAAGCTTTAATTTAACAAATTGGACTAAGCCCGCGGTGAAAGAGAATTTGGCCAGGCCCATTAAGGGGTGATGAGTTGGAATATGAGAATATTCCCGGGAATATGAGAATGTTCCCGAGAATATTCACATTATTCTTTCAATATTCAAGGAAAGTGTCAGATGAAATATTCCCGTTAAGGGGTGACGAGTTGGAATATGAGAATATTCCGGGAACATGAGAATGTTCCGAGAATATTCTCATTATTATTTCAATATTCAAGGAAAGCGTCGGATGAAATATTGGAAAAATATTGCACGTGGGATACAAGAGCTAAATAGACAACGTGCAGATTTATCATCTTTCCTTAAATAACATAGTCCTCTCACCTATAAAAAGGGGCCACAAACACTGAAAAGACACACAAAAAATACAGCCACAATTGAGAGAAAAGGAGTGGCAGCGCAATATAGAGAGAGAGGAGAAAAAGCGTCTCTTTTTGCTACAGTCTTGAAGGTCGGCTCACAAAAGGAGGCTTCTTCCCAAGAGACAAGGTATGTAAAGTTCCTATCTAAATTAATTCTTGAATATTTTGTTTTCTCGTTTAAAGTATTGCATGCTTGATTGAATTCCAATTAAGTGGGGTCGTTGTGTCGTGTTAAAAAATCTCAATAATCAAAAATATTGAGCCGCAAGACGTCGGATCAGGTTTTTGATTGTTTTGATTTTCTATCTTGGGCCGGGGCTAAATTGTGTGCTTTACATGATCGGTTGCATTATATGTGTTGATTTTTTTTAGTAAACTTACAAAAATGCATAAAAAAATCTGTTACATAATAGGGTAGATTAATGCACTTCATGTCGGACTAGTCTTATAGTTTACATTGCATATGACGTAGAAGCTTAGGAAATTTCATTAATTATAAAAAAGAAAACATAAAAATTGCCATGCTCATGTCATGTAGAATTAGGTCATCACCTGTGTGTCATCTAGTCATTGCATGTTTAGGGTCATTTGAATGCGTGACATACTAGGGTAGTTGTATTAAATATTTTCTAGCATTAGATTAAGTTAAATAATTAATGTCACGTGACATATAGTTTGCATATTAGGTTGCACATTGCATGCTATTATAGTTAGACAATTTCGTATGTCATTACATGCATTGCACGTAGTTTTAGGCTTCATTAAATAAGTGAAAACCTTAAAAAATATTTGAATGAGTGCGTGTTAATTAGAAATTATATCTAGGATCATTGATGTAATTTTTAAGCTAACATTGCAGATGCTTTCGTAGTTTTAAGGTAAGTAACTTCCTCCTTTTCCTTGCAATTTATTTATTGCTTTGCTTCATTGAGTGTTAAATAATGGTTTGTGCACTCGCATGATCACATTGCATGTTAGGGAGTAAATTAAAATCAACAAAAAATTGCCTACAAATCATTTTTCTAAAATAAAAGAGAAAAGGTACCGAAAGGGCGTTAGAGAAATCTAACGTAATCAAGTCCCCGATCCCATAGTCTCTGGTTCGTAGGAGTAAAGTAATCCTCCCGTTACTTTACTTGGGTTTCTAATCGACCCACCAAAAAATAGATTAGTGGTGACTCCAAGTAAAAATCATTTGCATAGTAAAAACTTAAACCCTAAGTCGCGAATTGGTATGGGCTTGGGAGAGTCCGAGCTAAGTTTAGGTTTAGTAATCCATTAACCAAACCCTAGGTGGTGCACCCGAGGTGAGGTCGCGACAAAAGCCAAGTGCCTTCTTCACTAGGAGTAGCATTCAAGATCCGACAAAAGATTAGAGACTCTCCTTAATCTAGATGGATAATTTCATTTTCTCCTCCCCCTTCATTGGAGCCAGGTGAGTCATCACATTTCTCTTCTTCAAGCGCTTCTTCTAATAGAGAGACAATATTTTGATTTGGACAATCGGAGGCAATGTCTAAAAGCTTGGCACTTGAAACACTTGCTTATACCGGCATGGTTAGGGTTATTGAAACTTAATGCTTCATCATTCTTAGGAATTGAATTTGAAGTGGTTACCCTAGTATTAAAAGTAAAAGCACTCTTACCTTTGGAATAGCCTTCATTGTTTTGGGAGGGACTACCGCGTCCTTCTTTAATTTATCATTCCACTTTAAGTTCAATTTGACAAATATCACTGTAAGTCCAATAAGGTTGTAGCTAGACAACTTTAATAGTTTTAGATCAAAGTCCACGAGGATAGCAGGCAATAGTTTGTTCCTTTGATTTAGAAACATCACAAAGCATCATGAGGTGATTAAATTTTATTGTGTATTTTTCCACAGACAGCTCCTTTTGTTTGAACTGTTGAAACGGGAGGAAGGTATCTTGGCAGTAGTTTGCCAATAAGAACTTCTTCTTCAATTCTTTCGTCATCTTTTCCCATGTTACTATATGACTTTTCCTTCACATAAATAATTTAATAATGCTTTTCCTTTATTCGGTGTGTGATCTAATTCATTCCACTTTCATTCGCCATCCTAAAAATTTGTTGAGAATCACCCCTTATTCAAGCATTGTCACCCTAGCGATCACTATCTATCCTTACCAAATAGGATTGTTACACCTTGCGTAGGCCTTGGCAAGGGTTGACCCTCACCAGCGACAACTAAGGGCCACGATCCTCGTGGGAAATAGAAGATAATGCCATAACATAAAAGGCTTCGGCTTTTGGCGATAATTTACAAATAATTTTCCATCCAACTTCATCTGGTATTTAATTTTTAGCCCTTTTTTAAGTGTCTTAAAGTATCAGTGGGACAATGAAGGACATACGGACTAAAATAATTTTCTTAAGCATATCGAGGCTCAATGCTTAGTGGATGCCAGATCCACAAGTAATGATACCCCATGATGACCCTCTTTTTGTCCAAACATGTGGAGAAAACTAATACATCTGAAGTGAAATTGCTTTGATTAAAAAAAAGAAGTATAATTGCAGAAGATGATGAGATAACGGTTATGTGCAAGAGGACCTTTAAAGTATTGCGTCATCTCTTGTGTAGTTTTTTCCTTTGGCCCTAATCTATGCTAATGGTCTGATTGTGCTTGTATTTTATTACCCAATGCGCAATTTGGTGAGGACTCGTCCCATTGTGAAAAGCATGGAGATATTGCCATCCCATGAACTTCAAATTTATCATCAAGTGGTCTTGGTTTTACAGTGTGTCTTTTAAATTTAGACTATTAGAATGTCCAACCCAAAAATTTGAACTGTAGGAGGAGAGAGATAACTTAAACATAAGCTTATATAAAACCTATAAATAAAATAAAACATGTAGAATATTTTTCCACCCCACACGGACAAACAGAAATTAGAATGGCAATTAGAATTGATACTTTAAGACGGACGATGACAACATTGATAAAAAATACTTGTGCGCTTTCACTTATGATAACAGCATATCTCTTTTGCCTCCACTACCTTAAATCTTCTCCAAGTTGTCAAGATTCAAAAGCCTAAAAATAACAAAAATGCCAGCATAGTTTGTCAATAGCATCTATATTATTGTTTCACTATTATAAGTCCAGTTTTAATTAACACATAACATGTAGTACTTTTCCTTGCCATGCCCACAAACTCCATGACCAACTTAACATTTAAACCCTACTATGGCATTACATTGAAAAATGAGCTAGTAAGATATGGAAACTCAGAAAACAGGAGACGATATAGAAAGAAGAGCATCATCTCAGGCTCATAGGACGCTTTTCGTGAATAAAAGAAGGTGGCAATCGCCTTATTCAGTGATGTTCAAACTACCTTACCAAGTGTCTTCTCTTGGATCACGACATAGAGAGCTTGTGCAAGGGAGCTCGGAAATGAAAGCAACATCAGCATTAGGCATAAACAAATTTCAAACGTGCTCATCGCAATTTCTTTCTTTGGTGGATAGCGAAAAGTTCTCATGTTGATGGAGAAATAGCGTTACGTCATCCTATATATAGTCCTAAGGATGCTTACTTTTACATTTTTCAAATGATCAAAGTGGATACAGATAAAGTGAATCTTAGTCACCTGTTGTCTGTTTTGTTCTTGTAGCTGAAATAATTGGATTGGACATTGCTTTGTTTGAATCGTCGCCACATCAATTTTATATTTTCCCACCTTGCCTGAAGATACAATGTCGTGGATCGTCCATTATTTAACAAAACATCATGGCTTTTTTTTCTCAAGCTCTCTCTTCAATTGGGTAAAGAACTATTAGTGGTTAATGCCTACTTTATTCCATATATTTTGTTTTTGACCTTTTGAAGAAATTTCGAAGTTTGGTCGGTTGTCCCTTTGTGTATGTCGTTGTAGGTAAGCTGATGCCTTTTAACCTTTCCGCATGATCATTTGGGTCCTCGTTATTGTCTCGTGTAGGGAACTAATGAAATTGCACATCAAAATAATTTGCACATAGTGTTGCATGGCTCATAATTGACGCAACTATTCAATTAGTTCTAATTGTATTGTACTGATGCTAATAGAATTCTAAACTTTTTAATTTTGCAAAATTTTAACTCAAATCTTTTCACGGAATTCCAATATAGTCTTTCTAGTTAATTTTTGCTAACAATCAATGACATGGCAAATTGATATCCGTATAATAAGTTTATGATTGCTTCCATAAACATGTTCTTTTTTCCTGTAGAGTCATCGAAGGTTGATTGTCCTCGTTATACTTGAGATGAATGATTTAAAATGTCAAAGTATTATCTCACATCACTTGAATACTTATTTTGAGTGGATCTTACTCGTGTGGGTTTCCTCCACTTAATAACTAACATTGTTTTAGTTGGATAATTTAACACAGTATTAGAGCCAAGTCTCGGAGTCCTTTTTGCCCTAGGCTTATTTCATGTATGTGTGGCTCTATATTCTTCAATTCCCATTCCTTCTTCCATGCCAGCCAGTTTTTATCTCAATTTGCATTTGAGGAAGCTTTCTGGTAACGAAAGGCAGTGTCTAAACGTGAACAAATTGAGATTGCCTCATCCTTAGCAGCTATCTGCGTTTTTTTCACTACCTTCTCTGATCTATACCTTTGAAAGAAGCCTTAACCACACACAAAAAATGCTAGTTCTGCTTAAGAGTTCTTCTTCCTTATTAGTTGATACATTTGGTTTGCTTTAAAGATCACACTGTTGTTAAAAGTATGTATTAACCTTTTTTTCTTTCGGGACTGGCTCAATACATGCACAATCAGTCCCGGTCTGGGTGGACAAAATCGGTTCTCGATTCCACGCTAGGTAGATTCAGTCTCAATTTGCACTTGATGAGCTTTTCTAGTATGGAAGGCAATGTCTCAACGTGAACAAACTAAGATTGCCTCATCCTTCACGATTGTCTGTATTTTTCATTACCATCCCTGATCAGTACTTTCAAAAGAAGCCTTACCACAAGAAAATGCCGGATCTGATTAACAATTCTTCTCCCTTTCCTAGATACTTTGGTTCGTTTTGAAGATTGCACCGTTGGTGATGTTTGTATTTAAACCTTTTTTTTCCTTCCGTACTTGCTCAATACAATCTTATATGCACAATTGGTCCTGGTCAAGGTGGACAAAGTCTAGTTCCTGATTCTGGGGTAGGAGCTGATCCACCGAGCATCGATCACCCTAAAACTAAACAACAAAGCTTATAGCCCTGTGAAAATAGATTATTTCTCTTTGATCAAATATGAGGATCAATTATACGGAATGTTTGAGAATCAATTTAACCCAATTTCTCAATTTGTGAAAAATTGACGCATTTAACAATGTTGTTAATACATAAATTATGCACCACACAAGTTTAAAATGTTCTTTACTAAAACTTTACGAACAACCACTTTACTGCCATCAATCTAATGTAAGAACTTTCTAGAAGCGTTCATTAAGCAACTCCAAATGAGTCACATCAGATTTCCCACCATTAGAATTATTTACGTAATAGGTCCTTAAGCGTTGTGGCATGTAAAAGTCATATTTAAAATAGTTATACCAAAGTAAGCGTCACATAAATTCATGACACCAATGCCGTCCGGATCACCACTTATCCTAAAATAAACTATCTCGATGTCGCTTTTCGGTAAGTGTTTAGCCAACTCCAGTTTTTTTCTATTAAAATTCTTTCCAATTTGAAGGTGTCTTAAAAGTGTCCATAACTTAACTTTCGTACGCATATCGAGGCTTCATGCTTAGTGGATGCTACATCCACAACCAGTGATACCTTTTAATGACCTTTTTTGTCCAAACATATGGAGAAGATTAACAGGTCTAAAGTATAATTGCGGAAGGACAGTTACGTGAAAGAGGTCCTTGAGAATGTTTTTCATCTCTTTGATTTTTTTTTTGAGTACCAAATATCCCAAGTGCCAAAACTTGATATGAATTAAAGGGGGAAAAAATAACTCAAGTGCCAAAATTTGACACGAAGGACACTTAAGTGTCAAAAGTTGCGAAAGGTACACTTAAGTACTACTTCTTTTAAAAATTAAATTACTTAAATACAAATTCCAGTGAAAGCTGCCGAAAATCCAACGTGGTTTATTTTAATAATTTCTAATATCTACATGGCTCGTTGAAATTCCACGTCAATTCACCTTCACCAAAAACGACACTATCTTGACCAAAGTTTGATTTTTAATATAAATATTAAATAAATAACATTAAAAATTAAAATTAAAAAAAAAAAACCAGCAGCAGTGGCAAGGGAGTCTCCCCCAATTGGCGGCCGCCGCCCCATCGCTAATAGGGCGGTGATGATGAATGACAAGAGTCGCCAATGCCTGGGCACGGGTTAGCGAGGGCAAACTGGCCCTCGCCAAATGTTAGGAGAGGGCAAGGACCCTCTCCAAAATTCGAGCAAGGGTCGCTCGCCCTCGCCCCGACCTGGGCGAGGGTCACCGGCCCTCGCACTAGTGCCGACAGCCCTCACCTAACACTACTAAGGTCTAGTAGTGCTAGGCAAAGATCGCCGGCACTAGCGTGAGGGCTGACGACCCTAGCCCAAATTTGGGAGTGTTGCCGCCCTCTCCCAATGTCTGGCGAGGGTCAATGGCCTTTGCCCAAATGCCAGCAACCCTCGCAGCTAGTGCTAGCGCCCCACCGATGATGGGGCGGCGATTATAGGTAGGGGAGCCCCTTCCTTTGCCCTTTTTATTTTATTTTTAATATTATTTAATTAATATTTATATAAAAATCTAATTAAGTTCAAAATAGCATCGTTTTGGGCTGATCTAGCCATGTCAGCACTCCAAACGACATCGTTTTGGGCTTATTTGGCCATGTCAGCACCCAAAACAACGTTGTTTCAACCTCAACTCGTCGGAAAAATACTACACGTCAGCATTTTGGCCGAATTTTATCGCCGTTGGCACTTAACTGATTATTTTTACTCCGATCTTGACACTTAAGTGTGCTTTTCCAAACTTTTGGCATTTAAATGTCCATTCATACCAAATTTTGGCATTCTGGGGGTCTGCACGTTTGAATAAACACATAAGTCCTAAATCTCCCAAAAGGTACACTTACATGCCAAAACTAGAGAAGAAATTAACACTTAAATGTCAATAGCAAGCCAAATCAAATTTCCGACAGTCATATACACTAGTTTTATTAATAAAATAATACCATGTCAAATTTTCGGCAAGTCTACTTAAGTATTCAAATTTCAAAAAAAAAAAAATGGCATCATTTTGGCACTTATGTATTCATCCATGCCAAATTTAGGCACTTGGGGTGTACATCTAATTTTTCTCATTTGGCCCTAAGTATGCTAATGGTCTGGTTCTGCTTTATTTACCCAATGTGCAAATTTGTGAGGAACCGTCGCAATTAGAAAAGCATGGTGACGTTGTCATCCCATGGACTTCATATTGTCATCATGTGGTCCTGGTTATGAAATGTCTTCTAAATAAGGACAATATAGCCATAGAATAATAACACTTGTGCTGGTTCATATTTAATATCAGCATAGCTCTTTTGGATCCACTACATTAGATCTTCCCCAAGTTGTCGTGATTTAAAAGCTTAAAGATAACAAAAACGCCAACATACTGAGTCAGTAGCATCAATATTTAATGTTTCCTTGCCACAAGTCCAGTTTTGATAAACACATAACATTGAGTACTTTTCCTTGCCATGCCCACAGACTCCATGAACGACTCAACATTAAAACCCTACTATGGCATTACATTGAAAAATGACATAGCACGATTTGGATCTCATAGAAAAACAAAAGGAGACGATAAAGAAGGAAAAGCGAACTAGGACGCTATTCACGGATAAAAGAAGGCGGCAATTGTCTCATTTAGTGAAGTCGCGGATCAGGACCTCCATGACTGGCCCTCATAAGCTCGTAACAACCTTCTTGCTCGTTATCTCCCATTCCATAGTCTTCACGTAAAGCGTGAACCACCTTACTAAGTGTCTTTCCTCGGATCACGTCGTGGGGAGCTTGTGCACGGGAGCTCGGAAGCGAAAGTAATATCAGCATTAGGCATAGACAAATTTTGAACATGCTCTTCGCCATCTTATTTCCTTTTAGGATAGCAAACTTTCTCGAGTTCGGTGGAGAATTAGATTGGTACCTCCTATATATATAGTCCTAAGGATGGTCGCCTCTTCATTATTCTAATGATCAAAGTAGATACGTTAAGAGTGAATCTTAGTCATCTGTTGTCCATTTTGTTCTTGGAGCAAAAATCATTGGATAGGACATTATTTGAATCTTCATCTGTTCAATCTTCCATTTTCTTATGGTGCGTGAAGATGCATTGTCGTGTATCAACCAAGATTAAACAAAGCATCGTGGCTCTTCGGCTCAAACTCTCTTCCAATGGGCAAAGAACCGTTCGTGATTAATGCCTACCTTATTCTATTATATTGTTTTTGACCTTTTGAAGAACCTTCGAAGTTGGGTGGGTTGTGCCTTTGTGGATAACGTTGTGGAAAAGCCTAATGCCTTTTCACCTTTTTGGCATGACCACATGTTCCTCATTATTGTCTTATGTAACGAGCCAATGAATTTGTACATCAAAATGATGTGCTCGTCGTGTTGCATGGCTCATGTTCATGTTCGTCCACGAGGGTCGTCGAACGTGGTACTCCGAGTCACTTCCTGTAAATCCTCGAGTAATCGCACGAAGATGTAGTACGGGCAAAAAAGGAGTAAATTTCATCAACACTTCCGTTTGGAGCCAACAGCCGTATTGTGTCGTTAGTCGAGGGTTTTGATTACTGGCCGACAAGTTCATCTCTTTTGCCCTCCTTTGCCAAAACAGAAACAAGCCACCCCCTGCTTCTTTAGTTTTGTCATTAAGTAAAATTAGGGCTAATAAAGATTTTGTGTTAGACGTTGCCGGTCAGAGGGTAATAACCACCCGCCTCACTTTTATTTTTCTTCTAAAGCCAAGCATAACAATAAGACATGATCACGCACCTTTTCCCACGTAATTGATGTTGTCCTTGTCGGTGTGGCCGTTTTCTTTAGAAGTTCAAAAGTTGTCAAAGAACTTAGGTTAAGAAGAAGCACATCCCTATGTATATCCGATATTCTTCGTAATGCTCTCTCACGTATTATTTAATGTTGTACAGATAAATAATGTACATCAAGATTCAATTGAGCATTATTAATGTAGTTTCTCTTTGCCTAATAACTCGTGTTCTTCAATTTAGACATTTTAACACGTATTAGAGCTAGGACTCGGAGTCTTTCATGCTTTAGGTTTATCTCTTGCATGTGGGGAGCTACGTTCTTCTATACACATGCCTTCTCCCATGCCAGCCGGCTTCAGTCTCAATTTGCACTTCTGGAGGTGTTATAGTATTAATCCAAACATCAATTGAGGGACAATGACAAAATTTGGCAGGTTTATTGACGAAATCATCATTAGGGTTGGTTTACCTATCCCGAAAAATACTTCCATCGTAACGAACATGTAACAATGTAAGAAAGTCGTCTTGACTGGCAATTAGGATGAAGAAACTAGGTCAAAGCTACAAAATTTCATTGCGACAGGCTAGTTTGGGTACCATAGATCCAAATAGGCCGCCATTGTCATTTGTATCATTTGGTTGGCCATGGCAAGGATAATTATCCAAAAAGTCCTTAATCTATTGTATAGCAACCAATTCAGTTCTAGTGCCAATTTAGTCTTAAAATTTTCGACAATTTACTGAATTTAGTCGTAAATTTTTTAATTGTGCCGATTTAGTCATAAATTTTTTGATAATTTGGCAGTTTAATCTTAAACATATTACTTGGATATTTGGTTGAAAGGACTACATTGGTAAGTTGTTAAAAAGTTAGAGCTAAATTGGTACAATTCAAATGTTTATGACTGAATTGGTCTCCGTACAATAAATTTAAGACTTTTTGGACAATTTTTTCCACCACGATACTATTAACATTCTGAATTGCATAACTGTTGTGTCTTTTCATTTTACCTTGTCGAACTAAACTAATGACAATGAAACCATAGAACAATAATACTTGTGCTGGTCCATATTTGATATCACCATAGCTCTTTTGGCTCCACTACATTAAATATTCTCCAAGTTGTCAAGATTTCTTCTTCTTTTTGTGGTATAAGTCTGATTCTCATAAGCACATTGCATTTAGTACTTTTCCTTGCCATGCCCACAGAATCCATGAACTCAACATTGAAAACGTGCTAAGGCATTACATTGAAAAATGACCTAGCAAGATTTGGAACTCTTAGAAAAACAAAAAGAGACGATAAAGAAAGAAGACCGTTATCTCATGCTCACTAGGACGCTATGTTCGAGTAAAAGAAGGTGGCCATCGTCTTATTCAGTGATGATGTGGATCAGGACCTCAAGGGCTGGACCTCATAAGCTCGTAACGACCTTCTTGCCTATTATCTCCTTTTCCATAGTCTTCACGTAATGCTCGAACTGCCTTACTACCTGTCTTCCCTTGGATCACAACGTGAGGAGCTCGAGAAGCAAAAGCAATATCAACACTAAGCATAGACAAAATTTGAACATGCTTATTGCCATTTTATTTCTTTTTAGGATAGCAAAATGTTCTTGGGTTCGATGGAGAATGAGGGTTACAAGCTCCTATATATATAGTCCTAAGGATGGTCCCCTTTTCATTATTCCAATGATCAAAGGAGGTACTTGAAGAGTGAATGTTAGTCACCTATTGTCCGTTTCGTTCTTGAAGGAAAAATCATTGGATAGGACATTATTGAATCTTCACCTGTTGGATGTTACATCTTCCCACCATGTCAAGATGCATTTTCACGTGTCGTCCAAGATTAAACAAAACATCATGGCTCTTTGGCTCAAACTCTCTTCCATTGGGAAAAGAACTGTTACTGATCAATGCCTACTTTATTCTATGTATGTTGCTTTTGACCCTTTTAAGAAGCTCCAAAGTTGGGCAGGTTGTCTCTTTGTGTATTGAAGATATCACCATCTATCTCTCATGATTCTTCGTGTTTTTGGTCAAAAGACTGTTCAGTTCTTGATGGAAGTTGTTTCGGTGCACATATTAAAGTGTCTTTATTACTATGTAATTAGACATGTCTTTTCATATATCTAAGGTATGTCAAGAGTCATGTTTTAAGCCTACAGAATAAGCAAGTCTTGTAATCAGTTTCATAGAACGGTGAGTGAAAAGACATTTCAGAAAGAATAGTAGTGTATTCATCTCCTTCCTTAAGAGCTTCTCTTGTGAGAGTATTATCTGAGCTGTGCAATTCTGATATTCAATAATTGGTATCAGAGCAAGGTTATTTGGGATCGAGAGCATGGTTGTCAAGGACCATGAGTCAAGTCTTTCGGAGCATAGTTCGTGAAGACGGTGGTCAAGGACCTGAATATGTCGAAGTTTTGTCGGTGTACAGTTAGAGCCGGAATACGTCGAAGTTTTGTCGGTGTACAGTTAGAGACTGTGATCGATTGGTCGAGGATCAAGGTTTCTTAGAGTAGTGCTGGGCATTATTCGAAGTCAGATGGCGGATGTTTCAAATTCGACGAATGACATTGAGAAGCTCAACAACTCCAACTACAATAATTGGAGTGTCAAGATGCAGTTTTATTTGCTGGGTCAGGATTTGTGGGATATTGTTGGCGGTAGCAACAACACGACATCAGAGACGATGATGAACAGAAGAGATGGAAGATCAAAGCGGGTAAGGCTCTTTATGCTCTTGCTGTAACTGTCGAAGATGATTTATTACCACACATTAAGAGCGCATAGACTCCCAGGGAGGCGTGGGACAACTTGGCAGCGTTATTCACAAAGTCGAATGATGTCATGCTACAAAGGCTGGAGAACGAGCTGCTGTCGATGTCACAACAAAATATGACCGTGAGTCAATATTTCTCCAAAGTTAAGTCTATTTGTGACGAAATTTCAAGGTTGGATCCCGCTAATGCCATCTCAGAAACAAGAATGAGAAGAATTATTATTCATGGGTTAAAGCCAGAGTATAACGATATTATTACGGCTACTCATGGATGGGCAACTCAACCGACGTTGACCGATCTGGAGAATATTATGGCTAACAAAGAGACTTTAGATAGTCAGATGTCTAAGGTTTTGATTAAGGAAGAAGAAAGTGCCCTCTTCAGTGATAAAAGAAGGTTCAAGGGCCATAGGCGAACCGATGCTGACAATACTTGTGGATGGCAAAAACAACCAGCTCTTGAACGATGGCAAAAGCGTCTGGGAGAGTCGAGCCTTCGACCAGGGGGAGCCAGGCGACGCGATGGCAAAAGACATAGTGGACGATGTTACGTCTGCGACAAGGAGGGCCACTTTGCCAAAGATTGTCAAGTGAAGGAAGTTGAAGGAAATGTCGCAGCATCATCGAAGAGGAATGATTTCGATGAAGATAAGGAGTGGGATTTCCAAACGTCTATTGCAATAGTGTTGTCAGACGAGTTCGTTGCCCTTTCCGCAATCAAGTTAAACGATGCGATGGCATTAATCTCTATAAGTGAAAAGTCAATTGATTATGATTGTGACTAGATTGTTGATTCAGGGTATTCGAGTAATATGACTGGAGATCAAGGCAAGCTATCGAACATGCATAATTATATCGGAGGATGTGTTGTTATTATTGCAGACGGCTCAAGGTTGCCGATTACTCATATCGGCGAGACAATGATAACTCCTCGGTTCAATTCACAACAAGTTGAATTGAAAAGTGTGTATCATGTGCCACAAATGAAGAATAATTTATTGTCTGTGTCCCAGTTCACAAACTCGGGTAATTATGTGGTGTTTGGTCCACGAGATGTTAAGGTGTACCAAAGTTTGAAGCCCACTAGTTGACCAATCATGGAGGGATGTAGGTTGGAGTCCGTTTACGTGATGTTTGCTCAAACGGCATATGTAAACAAAGCTCGAACGAATGATACACCTGATTTATGGCATGCACAGCTTGGGCATGTAAGTTATTACAAGTTGAAGGTGATGATGCAAAAGAACATGCTGAGGGGTCTTCCCTGTTTAAAAGTGCAAGAAAATGTGGTTTGTGCTGAGTGCCAGTACAAGAAGGCACATCAACTTCCGTATGAGGAATTGTCGTTCAAATCTCATATGCCTCTTGAGCTCGTTCACCCGGACGTGTTTGGTCTTGTGAAGCAGCAATCTGTTAGCGGATTCAAGTATATGATCACTTTCATCGACGACTTCTCCCAGTACGTCCGGGTTGATTTCATGAAGGAAAAATCGAAGGCGTTTATCAAATTTAAGGTGTTTAAGGAGAATGTTGAAAGTGAAGTAGGTAGAAATATTCGTTGCCTATACACTGATAATAGGGGAGAGTACACTTCCTACGAGTTTACGACGTATTTGCAAAAGTACAAGGTACGTCAACAGTATACTTGTCCGTATATGCCATAGCATAACAGTGTTGTTGAAAGAAAGAATCGGCATCTAGTTGAGACATGTAGGAGCATGTTACACGCGAAGAGTATTCCACCGAGGTTTGGGGCTGAATGTATGAAGACGGCAGCTCACGTGACTAACAGGTTGCCACAAGTAAGGCTTGGTTTTATGTCACCATACAAGAATCTATGGAATCACAAGCCTGTGGTAAGTCACTTTAAAGTTTTCGGATGTGTATGTTATGCATTTGTGCCTGATCACCTTCGCAACAAATTCGACAAGAAGGCAGTCCACTGCATATTCGTGGGATATGATGATTAACGAAAGGGGTGGAAGTACTGCGACCTTGAAATAGGGAGGTGCTATACTTCAAGGAATGTGGCGTTCGAAAAAATGTCATCTTGGTGGTCACATCAAATTGTCGGATTGCCAAATTCACAACATTTTAACGAAGAGGTCGAAGAAAGGCTAAAAGAATTTGATGAGAATCAGCCTGTTGAAAAAGATGTCGAAGCACAATCACCAGGATCGACAATTTCATCTAGTGAGCATCCAAGGTCGACAAAAGAACTTTGACCAAGTCAGGTCGAAGAACTTGAAGAGGAGGAGCCTCAACTTCGGAGATTGACAAGGCAAAGGAAGCCAAACCCTAAGTATGCCAATGCGGCATTGACTGAAGATGTTGGTGTGGTCAAGCCTTTGACATATGAAGAAGCCTTGAAGGGTACAGAATGGAGGAAGGCTATGGAAGAAGAAATCATCGCACTAAAGAAGAATGAGACATGGGACTTGGTACTGAAACCTAAAGAGGTACGTCCTATTTCTGTAAATGGGTTTATAAACTTAAAACTCAACCAGACGGGTCAATTGAGAGGTATAAAGCACGTCTAGTGGCTCGAGGATTTTCGCAAAAAAATATGGGGTTGATTATGAATAAACCTTTAGCCCAGTGGCAAAGGTTACCACAGTTCAAATTCTATTAGCACTTGTAGCAAGTAAGTCGTGGAATGTGTGGCAGATGGATGTGAAGAATGCTTTCCTGCATGGAGAACTCAAGTGAGAGGTATACATGGAGCAATCGGATGGCTTCAAGAGCAAAATTCATCCGGAATATATGTCTGCAAGCTAAAAAAAGCATTATATGGCTTGAAGCAAGCCCCGAGAGCGTGCTATGGAAAGATTGCAGAATTCTTGTTGAAGAACGATTATAATGTAGCTCTAGCAGACTCGACCTATTCGTGAAGGCAAAAGATGGAAAGGTAGCAGCTGTGTTGGTTTATGTGGATGATCTCATCATTACTAGAGATGATGAAGATGAGATATGTCGAATTCAAGCCAACCTCTCTGTGCAGTTCCAGATGAAGGAGCTTGGAGAACTTAAACACTTTTTGGGGCTCGAGATTGATAGGACAAAGGAAGGATTATTCCTATGTCAACAAAAGTATGCACGAGATCTCTTGAAAAAATTCGGAATGCTTGATTGCAAACCTATATCTACTCCATTGGATGGGAACGCAAAGCTATGTGCTAAAGAAGGTCAAGAGCTTGAAGACTCGACTATGTATAGGTAACTGGTGGGTAGTCTAATTTACCTTACCATAACTCGACCCGATATCGCTTTTGCAGTAGGAGTAGTGAGTTGATTCATGGAGAAGCCAAGGAAGCCTCACTCGAATGCAGCCAAGCGTATCTTAAGGTATGTAAAGAAGACTTTTGATTTTGGGCTTTTGTATAAAAAGGAATCATCAAGTGAGTTGGTCGGTCATTATGATGCCGACTATGCTAGAGATCAACACACACGGCGATCAACTACTAGATACTCGTTTAATCTTGGATCAGCAATAGTATCCTGGTGCAGTAAAAGACAACCGACTATGTCTTTGTCTACCACAGAAGCTGAATATAGAGCAGCAGCAATGGCAGCTCAGGAGAGCACGTGGCTAGTGCAGCTATTGGATAATCTTCATCAGTCAAGAGATTATTCAATAATATTGTATTGTGATAATCTATCCACTATAAGCTTGGCAGAAAATCCAATTTTCCATGCTAGGACTAAGCATGTGGAAGTCTACTATCACTTTCTGTGAGAGAAAGTGTTGAAGGGCAAGATCAAGATGAAGTACATCAAGACAGGTGATCAAGTTGCTGATATCTTCACCAAAGGTCTTGGAGCTGTAAAGTTTGAAGAGTTTCGAGCTCAGCTTAGTATGGTTGCAAGGACTATCCTTAGAGAGAGTAGCTGGTGAGGGCAAGTATTGAAGATGTTACCGCCTATCTCTTATGACTCTTCGTATTTCTGATCGAAAGATTGTTCAGTTCTTGATGGAAGTTGTTTCGACACACATATTAAAGTGTCTTTATTACTATGTAATTAGACATGTCTTTTCATATATCTAAGGTATGTCAAGAGTCATGTTTTAAGCCTACAGAATAAGCGAGTCTCGTAATCGGTTTTATAGAATGGTGAGTGAAAAGACATTTCAGAAAGAATAGTAATGTATTCATCTCCTTCCTTAAGAGCTTCTCTTGTGAGAGTATTATTTGAGTTGTGCGATTCCGATATTCAATATTATGGACAGCGTTGTGGAAAAGCCTGGCTTTCCACCTTTTGACATGTTCGCTTGCTCCTTATTATTATCGTTTTACAGAACAAGCCAATGAATTTGTACATCAAAATGATGTCATGTCGTGTTGCATGGCTCATATTCATCTTCCTCCACGAGGGTCGTAGAAGGTGGTCCTCGGAGTCACTTCCTGCAAATCGTGGAGTAATCGCACGAAGATGAATTTCGGCCATAAAAGGAATGAATTCCATTGACGCTTTGGTTTGGAATCACCAGCTCAATTGGGTCGTTACTCGATGCACTGAACTTTGAATTTGGTTTCAGTAGGTGCATCATTTTTGTCACAATGTCAGATTACTGGATGACCATGTATGTACTGTAGAAATTCTCTACATAAATAACTAATTAATCAAAAACAACCAGATCCATATATGAATGTAAAACACCAAAATCAATACACAGTGGAATTAAACACATACATGTTTGAGCCATGACCTTACTTGACTGAAAATGGATCAACCTGATATGATCAGTGATCTGTCGGTATGCCAGTTCTTCCTCTCTATGACCTATTTCGGTTTAGCAACTTTAATGGGATTCAGCGACTGATAGGTATAACCTACCCTTTTATAGGCTAGAAAGGGGACCTAGCAAACCTAATCAATAGCGTGTCAACCTGGGCCCCTCTATTACGGGCTTCGGTTAAACACAATTGCCTACACTTTTGCTCAACTAGGCCCGTTATTAATAGATGCCAAAACCCAATTCAATAAGATCACTTTAGGGTTTAAAATATATTGGAATATCCATTAACCCGATTATATAAAATAGAAAATTAATTAATTAATGTAAGTCCATTATCGGAAATTTCCAACATTCTCCCACTTGGGCTACATTAATTAATTTGTTTTATTTTTTGAAAACGATTTTATTTTGAAAACGACACTCTCGGGTTAATAACTGAAAATTTATTTTACGTGGCCACAATTTTGAAAAAAATAATATTCCAATAACGGCATCTCAAAACCAATCCAATCCCATATAACATCATTATAGGACTATGGCGATCAACGTGTCAAGAAAATATCGTAAAACATGACCTTCCATAATCACATATAATAAACATTATATTTTCATGGATCATGGGCCTAGTAGTGTAGTAAGAAATAGCGCCAACATTTGATCAAAATATACACTATTTCTTATCGGTCCTCAATGCAATTTCTCAACAACATGAAACTGCATTAGCGCAATTTCTAAACAACATGAAATCGCCTCAGTGCGATTTCTAAACAACATGAAATCGCCTCAGTGCGATTTCTAAACAACATGAAATTGCCTCAGTGTGATTTCCAAACAACATGAAATTACACAACTATGTCACAATCCAACATGAAATCTCATAATTAGTGACATCCAGTCATCTTTAAACTAAAATTTGTTTAAATATACTATTTCATATTTCCATTTCTCAGTCAATAGGAGAATGGATAACAATAAAATGATGATCATCAAAAGTAAATGCTTTAATAAACATTATAAAAGCATTATAAGTTTCCATATAACTATAATAGCTTGAAATACAAACTATATAGCTCCCACTAACAAAAGAGATCAAAAGACTCTAAAACACACATATTCCTCATATGATCTTTAAACATAATAGGTCGTAAACCTTTTGTTAGAGAATCGGCTAATATGGACTTAGTTCTAATATTTTCAATTACAATATCTCCCTTTTTTACTAAGTCCTTAATAATATAATATTATATCCGGTTAACATCTCAACAGTGGCAATTGTTGTTGTTCACAACAAAAGTAATTGTTTGACACACATAATGCAATATGATCAATTATGGGCAATAAGTAATTCCACAAAATAATTAGTACATTATGAACTCTCCTTTGGGCAGAGCGTATAATGCACCATTATTTTTCACAGTTAACAACAAGGAGAATTACATATAATTGTCAATGATCCATCCCCTTTGGGAAGATAAATCATTTAAATTATACATCTCCATGATATCAATATATAGAGATAGATAAGGAGAATTACATATAATTTTCAAAGATCCATCCCCTTTGGGCAGACAAATCCTTTAAATTATACATCCTCATTATCTTAACACAAAGGGAAATCATATATAACTCTCAAAATTTATCCCCTTTAGACAGATAAACCTTTTGAGTCACACATCCCCATTATTCATCTCTAATATATTAATATAGAGGGGAATTACATATAACTTTAAAAAATTTATCCCATTTAGGCAGATAAATCTTTTTTGAGTCATATATCCCCATCTTTTAATCTTGGAATTTATCTTCATGTAATTTTCAAATTAATATACACAATAACCCCCTTTTGGCAGGTGATTGTATATACTAATTTTTATCAATAAGGAACTTTATTAATTTACAAACTTTAACAATTTGTAAATAATGTTCCATTTAATCAATGCCCAAAATTTCATCAAACAATATGAAGCACTTTACGATATGTGCTTCCCAAGATCATATTGCATTTATCAAACAACAATCTTTGCCACAATTTTATGTGCCTATTTCTACAATTAAGCATCTAAGATTATCTAGTTAAACTCAAGCAAGAAAGTATAGATAATCTATGCTAAATTAGGGAAAGTGAATACCGATATTCTATCCCTCATATACTATAACAAATTTCCATAAATTAAAAATTGAAAAATATAGGCATAAAATTATTTTTCATGGAATTAAACATGGATAACCATAAATAATTTTAAATAAATATTTAAATATGCCAAAATTAAAATTTACCTTACCAAAAAATCATAAATTAAAATTAGGCATATTAAAAAATTAGAAATAGGCTTTAATACTCTAGAACTCACACGGCCCAAGCTTTCATGTGGGCCCACCCCACAGGAGCTAAGCTCCTGCCCATACATGCGCCATTCTAGCACAATATGAGCAATCAATTTGCTCCCAACAATAGGAGGATAGGGATTAGCGATGCTTTTTGACTCATTTTACTATGCAAAACATCACAATTGATAGAACATAGAATAGAACAATTATTGGCAATATAACAAAACAAGAATGGTCAACCTATGTCATTTAATCCAATATCAAAAGGGCTCTTAAGCCAATTCCTACGGTCCGATCTCCTAAAATACTTCGGTCAGTATGCATAGTTTCCTATTACAGGCTTCATGTAAAGCGAGAACAAATCATACAAAAGTAGAGGGCATTCTCTCTCTGTGCAACCTCCGTCAAATCCAATAAAGAAGTATCTCCAATTTCACCCCATCTAGAGGCTCTACATTTGCATTGTCGGGTTCGACAACTAGTATTCAAAACAATGATGGACTCAATGTCTTAGCCATGACATTGCAATTAACAACAGTGAGGAGATCATGGGAAAGAAAAGAAGAACAAGCTAGATTGCTGCATTTTCTTCTACATGTATATAATCAAATAGAGCCTATTATTCAATCTAATAAAATCCATACTACTTTCCGGTAATCATTCCATATAATCAAACAAACAAAAAGAAAAAAGAAAAAGAAAAACTTTTCATGTAGAACCCTGTCTTACTAAAGAAAAGGTTAAAAAAGTGAAATCTAACTGAAACTCCAACCAAGGCAAACCACCACAAGATGGAACCAAGAATCAAACTACACATATAGATCGAGAAATACAAAAACCAGACCCAATCAATTGGTGCACTCGATCACGCATGGGAAGCGAAGGGATCCGTCATCAACCATAGAGCCGAGCCTCAATTCGCTCAAATAGACGGCTAAAAACCCGTAGATAGGTGGCAACACAGGTACCCGCAAAAGCCAAGAAAACCAACAGATAAAGTCTAAAACCAAACAAAATCGGACTGAAAACAATCTACTCAAAAAACAACATGGGTTCGTGGGCAACAATTGAAAGGGACATATCGAGACTCAAGAATCGCAATATAACGATACCCATATAATAATTGCTAACATACATCATTCAATTGAAAAAAAAAATTCAAAATTTTAGAACCCTTTCAAAATTATGAATTCAAGAATTTCGAATTTCTCAATATACACTCAATGAAATTATACAAATTATATATGGTGGGAACATTCTCGATGTGTAGAATAAAAGCCCTAAAATTTCAAAATCGATTGATCTATGTAGAAGGTTTTCATCCATTAATTATGCTCCAAAAAATCCAAAAATATTATATGTCGAAGTTAAGACCTATATGAACATTTTTTATGAAGGAATTGACCTCCATATCTCAACACAAAAATTGGAAAAAAAATTGACAAAAAACAACAGGCGGACAACATGCATATCAGAACTGAATTGAAAATTTTTACAGATTACTAAACTGACTTTGGACGATGATTTTGGATAGCAATTGACACCAGATTGGGGTGTTCTATAGCTTGTTGGAAAGCTCTTCAAGTTGACTTTGAATATCGTGAAGATATCAAACACTAAAAAGCTTATTTACTAGCTCGTTTCCAGACATATGCATAGAGAGGTTTATCATAGATCCGAAATTGCAAAATAATAATCACCCAATAAATCAAACATATCATCATCACCAAAACTTATCTCTTCCACTCTAATACATTATTTTTACCTATTTAATAAGTAGGTTGATTTGATTTGACTCCAAAAAAAAACTTTAATTGATCGAAATCGCATAAGAACTTGTAAAGCACAAACTGACAGAAGCTCAAAACCAAAAGGAACAAACACAATAAACACCATATCGGATTTGTTAAAAAAAAAAAAAAATTGGGTTCTACAATCATATATGACCTGCTCTGATACCACATGTAGAAATTCTCTACATAAATAACTAATTAATCAAAAACAACCAGATCCATATATGAATGTAAAACATCAAAATCAATACACACACAAAATTAAACACATACTGTTTGAGCCATGACCTTACTTGACTGAAAACGGATCAACCTCGATATGATCGGTGATGCAATCGGTATGCCGATTCTTCCTCTCTATGACCTATTTCGGTTTAGCAGCTTTAATGGGATTCGGCGGCGATGGTATAACCTACCCTTTTATAGGCTAGAAAGGGGACTTAGCAAACCCTAATCAATAGCGTGTCAACTGGGCTCCTCCCATTACGGGCTTCAGTTAAACACAATTGCCTACACTTTGCTGCTCAACTAGGCCCGTTATTAATAGATGCCAAAACCCAATTCAATAAGATCACTTTAGGGTTTAAAATATATTGGAATATCCATTAACCCGATTATATAAAATAGAAAATTAATTAATTAATGTAAGCCCATTATCGGAAATTTCCAACATGTACAGTTTTAGATCATCTGAAACAACTCTTTTGCGAGCCCCAAGTTCTCTCTTTCCCCCTCCCTTGCCTACTACACAACATTGGCTGCTTGGAAAAATTATCCAATCACTCCTAATTCATAATGCGGATGTCAATTCAATGATTTACTTTTTAACTTTGTCAATTCAATCCTAAACATTTACGTTGGGATTCCAATTTAGTGTTCTAATTAATTTTCACCGAAAATCACTAACAAAGAAATTCAGTTATCGCCAACCGTCTTAGATGGCACATCACCACGTCATCAAATTCCAGCAAAAATTAACTAGATGCTTGGAATTTTGAGCAAAACTTTAGGACCAAATTGGCAAATTTGAAAATTTTAAGACTAAATTGACATACATATAATAGATTTAGAATTAATTAAACAATTTCCACATGACCGCTTGTATCCAAGGGGGCAACCTCCACATGCCACCGACTCTCTCTCTCTCTCTGACAATCTAGTTGTCTACTACACAGCTGGGATCGCCTGGATCTCTACGAAATTAGGAGACCGGAGAAGAAAAAATGGTTGGGGTAGAGGGCAAGAGAGATCACGATGAGTGATCACATGCTTCCAGCCATGGTAGCGGCGCCGATGTGGTGACGGTGATGATGGCTTTGCCGATGACATTTATCTTGTTTGACGTCTCTTTTATCACTTTTAGCAATCCCACCCTCTCTAGTCGTTCTTTGTTTAATTTTGCTTTGGAAACATTTTGCTCCGGTATCAACACGATGCTTTGGGCGCCTCAATTTGAAACGGAGTTGAGATTCTACTTTCCGCTGTTTCTCTTCCTGCGATACCATGTGGCAAATCTGGTTCATGGATCAAACGAGGGCTTGTTTCATGCATGAAGTGCCAATTTGACAACAAGAGCAATCAATTGTAAGAATGCTATAAGAACAAAACAAGTGAGGACTCTCGCAAAGGGCGGCAATTCGAAATCCAGACGTTGAGTGCACAAATCCGCTCGTAGATTTATGAACGCCTACAGCGTATTTCCACTTTTAATGAAATCAAGATAAGTATTTGTGATTGGATTATTTCTGGCGAGCTACGTCAGCCTATTTATAACAAACTAATGCCCCATTGGATTTTCCAGCCACCCAAATTGGCGATAGCACTCAAGTACAAGATTTAAAAAAAATAAATTGATACTCGAGTGATCGAGAAAAAGTGCGTCATATGAAAGTTACGGTACTTCTTCTTCTCCTGATTTGCAATTTGGCAAGAACTCATCACATTGTGGAAAGCATGGCGATGTTGCCATGCCATGGACTGCATATTATCCTCGTGCGGTCCTGGTTTGAAGAATGTCTGTTAAATTCGGTTGACGACACACGAACCATCAAAGGTCTCTGATGAGTCCAAAACACTATACCACAGCAGCGAAAGTGCAAAATTGCCTGCATTGGCACTGGACCTGTGGCCTCGGAGGCACCAATGAAGAGATCGTAGTCTCTTGAGTTTTTTCTAGGTTACTCATGTTTAATGCCAATGCATTGAACCAATATGGGCATTGAACCAATTGGGCGTGGTTCATATTGATAGCGACTCAAGGTGCTACCATCTCGGGAAGCATTTTCCAAAAGGTTATTGGGATATGAAATGCGTTAATAATTATTTCAAGAGAATTCGTCAGGAAATTAATTAAGAAAATTGTATATTTTTCTTACACTAACCAGATTTGTACAAGAGTGTTTTGAAAATTTGAAGTCTATCCTCATGTGTATGCTCGAGAAACTGTTGACAAGGCCTTTCTTATGTTGCAAATGAAAGAACCACAAGTAATTGGAATAGGTCAATTATTTAATAAGGACAAATTGCCCTATGAATACATGATCAATTAAAACTAGCTTTGTCTTTCTCTTGTACAAGTCGAAACTAAAGCTAATCATGCCAAATAATAATAATCAAGTAAGTTTTGTTAAGCTGCTGATGGGACATGGATTTGGTCATGCCATATGTGATGAAAGAAAATATATCATGTTTCTTCTTAATCTATTAAAGTGTAGCACTTTAGCTGCCTCTCGCCATTATGGGATAAAAACCAAATCGGGCGGCTAGCTCAATAGAGCATGGACTTGTCCTTTGATTCGATTTAGATCCTATGCCGGGTGTGGTGAAAACCGGTTAAGCCAGCCGAAACCATCAACACCCAAGTTGACCATGGATGTTTTTCTTCCCTAAGGTCAGGGAATATGAAGACTCTCTTCAGGAAGTGGGGTAAGTGGCCCACCCTTAAGTTTTCCCCACTTGAGCCTTTTAAGGACCTGCTCAGGTCCATACGTGTCTACCATTCCATTTTGTTGAAAATTGGATCCGAAGAGATTGAGTGGAGTCGAGTTTTGAGCTGTTGCACGGATGGAAGGTTGTTAAAGGCCATGAGACTCAAACTCGTATCTTCTCAATGCACTTTAAAAGCTCACATTAGCTTGTTGAGGCACACACTTACATTTATGTGCATCTTACTTGTATATACCAGCTATTTTATAACTCTAACTTTAATGTATGGCTTTCAAAACATTGGTAGGATCCACTTGGATCATCATTTTCGATGGTTCGGATTTAGCTTAATTAATATATGTCACTCATATAACAATTTCTCCTCTATTCCACGTCAAAACTCTTGGCAAGTTTTGACACGACACGAGAATATGACTCAAACACAATTAATTTATTGAGAGAAACCCGAAAGCAATACGACACGACTTTTACTTACTTGGAACTAACATGAATTGAATAGTCTTCAACCATCTTCAATGATAAAAACTTTGTGTAGTTGGGAAAATTACCAAAACGGTTTAAACCTGTTATAATTGTGTCAATTCAGTTTATACGGATAATTTTGCCTAGCCGACATTGATATGGATATCGGCGGTGCTAGTTGTCCACCCGTCTTGACATAGACCATTTTTAATAATATTTTAATTTTTGTGAATTTTTGTGATTTTTAATTTTCTTTTAATTTTCCTTTTTCCCCCTTTCTTTTTCTCTTCTTCCTTCTTTTCCTTTTTTTTTTTCCCCCTCACAATGGCTCTCATTGGCTACTAGGCTAGAGCCATGAAGCCCTTGTTGGCCGCCAATGAGGCCTAGGGGCCGGCAAGGGCGATGATTGCTATTAAGGGTCCTGACCCTTGCTCGGTAGCTAGGCGAGTCTCACTAGCTATTGTGCAGGAAAAAAAAGGGAAACGAAGGAAGAAGAGAAAAAAAAAAAAAAAAAAACAAATTAATAAAAATTTCAAAATAATACATTATTAAAAATTATCAACGTCGCGCTTGCCGGCTAAAATTGGTTAGATGGATTGTATTTGCATAATTGCAAAAAGTTGATGACTAAATTGTCAAAAAATAAATGTTTATGACCGAACCAACATAATTGTAGTAGGTTTAGGATTGTTTTAGTAATTCTCCCCTTTGTAATCACATTGAAACACATTCAAATGCCGCAACACACGCACAAAACCAAATTGCCAGTCCACCCATACACACTCTACTAATATATTTCGAGCAAAAGCAAAGCTGCTTGGCAACTTAGGCATGACAAACACAAGGAATGCGAGAACAAACCAAACTTGAAAAATCGCTTCGGAGCTTCTAATAGTATATGTTTAGAATGTAGATGCATTGCGAAAACAATCTTTCCTTCTTTCGTAAAAGGCTTACTCTCACGAGATCTTATCAATGGATGCTAAATCTCTTAGACTAGGTCGTGAGGATATGGTTGTTCAATGAATTCCTTTGTAACAAATTAAATGTGGATAGCATGGTGTTGATCACAATAAAAAGAAAAAGAAAAAATGAAATTAGTAAGGCAACTAGGGTCTTGGTTAAGTTCATTAATTGTAAATGTGTCGTCACATTCACCTTTAACAATTTGCCTTAAACCAAAGGGGATTGCTTATTGTAAGGTCTATGAGCACCTGTCCATTTGATATGCAGTAATGATGGACTGCCTGGATTCGTCTTATACAATGCCTCAGGGACCCGGCTTCTTATAGCCCCGATTGCAGAGAGATATTTTTCTACCCTTTTCTCTAGGGAATACCTCTGAAAATTTTTACTGCATGTTTTTTTTTTCTCTTTTTTCTTTCATGTTTCCTTATTACAACCTCAACTTGAGAGACAGAGTCACAAGAGGTCCCATGGAATTATTTTCTTGAATATGAAGAAATACAAAATAAATTAGCCAGCAAAATATGAATAATTACAAGTAGAAAAATATTATCACTTACTTAAGAGAAATCATCAATGTCACAATATACAGGGTTTGGCCGTTCCTATTCAAAACTAACGGCAAGATTATCTTAGCATTTTCGCATAATAAAAATATATGGTTTGAGGGCAGTAACGTTTTGTTGGAGCATAGCCTGTATCTACTCATTAAATAATTCCTCAATCTGTGTGTTGTCTTCAAACAACGAGATCATTCCTCGGGTTATAATGCGTCTTATGGCCCTCATGTGGGTGACTCTCCATCTGGTTCGTTGAAACCATGGCATCTCAATAAGTAGATCGCTGTCTGCCACAAATATCAAAGGCTGTATTCTTGACAAAGGAAAACGAGGTTATACGGTAGCCACTGGAGGTTTCTCTAACTTTCCTCCATTCTGTCCATCCCGGAAATCAGGTTGAGAAGTCTTTCCTAGAAGAGATATATGCCTTCCTATTATATTCTATTCTGTGATCACACTGAATAGGCTAGGAAAGGAATGCATTCCTCGCGTATTGATTTTAAAAACTTTCCAAACGACTTAGCCGAACGCACGCAAGTTTTCTGAAATAATTATATGGCCTCCAAGAATTCTCTGTCAGGCTTAGAACGTGAATAAATTTTGCCGTAAAAGTTGGAATCTAGAGATTCGTAAATGCTGATTGATATCCATAAAAATCGACTCTAGTGATTTGTACATCAATTTCCATATAAGTAGCGGTTGTAGTGGTGCTCGAACTGCTTATATATAGGTAGGGATTCTAGATAATTTTTCACAACAAACCATACCATCAAAACCTAAAGAGAAGTAAGAAGGTCACCGAAATGGCTTCAGCAAGAGTTTGTTTGTTCATCGGCTTTTTTTTGCCTTATCTCTCTTTGCTTCATAGGTATTGTTAGCTTCTTTTTCATCTCTATCGAGTTCATTTCTCTTTTGGTTTAGGTCACGCTTGAGACCAGAAAGCTCGGAGGACACAGTCATCTGTTCAATCAAATTAAGGAAATAATATGTCCATATAATTTATGAAGGACACAGTCATCTGTTCGATCAAATTAAGGAAACAATATGTCCATATAATTTATGTTACGTCTTACGTTGATTTCTGCAAATTTTTGAATTCTGGTGCATCTCAGAAACATTGGCTGCGAGAGAGATCAATGCAGATCCTATCAAGTATGACTTCGGGCCATGTTCAAAGTACCCGGACTGCAACAAGGCTTGCAAGGAAGAGTGGGGACTGAGATTACAGGGTATTGCGAAGTAAATGCAGCCGGATTGAATCGTTGTTATTGCATATTTCCACAACTTTGAGCGATGTCATAGCGTTAGCTATCATGTTTTGGATTGCGATTAATAATATTTCATCTTCAGTACAACTGTTCTCAATGAATGATGGGTAGTTGGTGCAAGTTTAGTTGGTGCAAGTTCACTCGTCGCCTCTCATTACTACCCTCCTTTCTTTATTTCTTCTTTTTTCCCCCTTCAATAGATTGATCGACATTGCATACTTCGCAAGGTTCAGATGTGCACTGAATTTGCAGGGGCTTGGAAAGTTGGGCCTGGAGACGTCTTGCACTGCTTTTGTCATTATACTTAAATGAAAATACTAAACTTTAAGCCGAGCCAAACTGTTGTTTCTCATGGTTCAAATCGTCGCGAATAAAATTACATCCTCCATTCAACTTTCATGATGCATATTTACACTCCTTTGTTTAGGTTTCTTCAATTGTCTTTGTCAATTGATAGGCATTACAAACTTCGTGAGCTCGCAATGTGTACATACTTTTGCTATAATCCAATATATAGCTGCAAAATTTGTCGTAACTTTTGGGATCCTATAAGCTCCCCTTTCCCACAATTTCACGCCTATTCGGGTTATTGACCTCGAGAAAAATGAAAATTATTAGAAGAATTTTTTTTTTTAGTTCAATAGTCACAAGATAAATTTTGGAAATTGAGAAATTTTCAAGTACAGGACAATTTGCATATTATGAAAATGTCAACATTGTGATACGCTGTTGCCATTTCGACACCGGCGTGATATCGAATTACAATTGTTTGTAATAGTTGTTGAGGTGGTGAAGTAATCTGAGATAAAATCAAAAGTTCAATGAACTAAGTCAAGTCTAAAATCAAAAGTTCGATTATCAATAGAAAAATATGAAAACATAGAAAAAAATTGATATCTAGGAGGAAGTGGGGTATTTGAACTTCAGAATTTTCAGAGTTTATTCATTTTCTTTTTGCTAAGAGAAGGGAGTTCATTGCGAGGTCTGCGTGGGATCGAGGTAAAGGTCGACAAGGTTAAAGCACAATAAGATTCTGGCTTTTGTTGTATTCTGAAGAGACTATAGCCAAAAGTTTTCTGCAAAGCTTTTGCCTCAAGCACAGTATTTCTAATCTCGATAACGATTCTAATTGTGTTGTGGAGTTAGATAGATGAATGTACTATTAAAACACTGAGAAAAGTACTGCTGCAATAAGCATAAATGTAATTTATGATATAGCTTCATGTGCCCTAGACTCATGCTATAAATTGGTGCAAATCTCTCTTGTAACTTATAACATGATATCGATTCTAATAGTGGTGAGATTGCCTAATGTGACATTGAGATTTTTCCATTTCTGATTCTAAAAGGATTTTCCACACCTCTTAGAGATATTTTGTCATTCAGGTGGGCTCACAAATGATCGGTTTGAAGTTATTGCCTAATCCTTATGATGGCCATTCCCTTCCAATCCACCCAGATTTGTGGGGGGATTGGTAGCGACGTTGTTGTCATGGCTGGTTAATTACTGAGCAACTGCACTAAGTGTACAATGTCCGCAAGAACCTTTGCAACGCGTGCTCCATCGCCAAGACTGGTTTACTCAGTGGTGGAACATTTCTGTCCCTTGATTCGGCTCTCTTCTAGCTGGTTGCCCTTATGCTAGCGGACAATACCCGTGAGGATTTCTTAGAAGAGGCTGATGATCTCAGTAAGGATGGCAATCGACGTTAGGTTCTCACAAACAAATATACCATGACCTCCAGTAACGATGAACCATCCTACGATTTAGCTAATGGACTACTAAGTACACACCTTGCTCGAGATATCCCGAGCTCATACCACCTCGTAACTTAGGTTTACGTTCTTAACATGGAAGATCAATTTTATTTTAGAGGCACCACTAATGATCTTTTGATAGATTGATTACAAACTCAAGTAAAGTTTAATAAAGAGATTAAATGGATGTGGGGATTTCATTAGGCTAGATTACCCTAACAAATTTTCGTTATATTCTCTTTTATTTTCAAAAGAAAATTGTCAAGCAATATAAATTGATTTTAACCTAGCCATTAACATGCAAGGGTTGATCATGCGGTTATGCAATCAATAAAATTAACGCCCAATAATCAAAGCAATAAATAAATTGTGAAGGAATTTGCTTACCTCGAAACAAAGCAATCGGCAACAATGTTAATTAAATTTGCATATTCAAATCTTAATACGATATCTAATTATCATGCAAACCCAGCAAAAAGAACCGGTGCCAAATCTATGATCTAGTTCCCTAAAACTAGTTCCCTAAAACTTGGTCCGAATCCCGATTCTACAAAATTGAAATCTCTAAATTTCAATGATTCGGTTCGATGAAAATTTCCCTCTAGATTTCGATGATTTTCAATGATTTGGTTCGACAATAATTTTTCTATCTCAAAATATCTATGATTTGGTTTCCGACCCTACATATTCGGCTTCCTACTCTACAAATAGAACCAACCGAAACGATTTTCTATATTTATTTAATCAATTTTATTTTTGAAATGACAAAAACAAGAAACGAGTCTCTTAGTCCATGCCTTTCTAAGTTCCGTTGTTCTCACAACGATAGACTAGAACACAGCCAAAAATACACTGATGCATTTCGCATTCCTCACTATTTCAATACTCAACCTGCTTGTTGGCCTCTCTCAGCATTCCCCCGCTTGCTTTCCCCCTCTCTTCTTTCTTCCCCGCCTGCAAGAGGCAAGCCATTACAATGAGTGAATAGCAGCGTGTAAGAGAGTTTGTGCATAAAGGAAGCCTGGCTCAGTCTTGTGGCTAGGACGGAGCACGAAATTTGTGAAGTACGGTTGAGGCGCACAAGTGTTTGAGGAGTTAAAAGGGGTTTTGCATGTACATACATATGTTTTAAGTAGGGATATGTAACGAGAACTGCTCGGACCGGACCGAACCGATCAATTTTGGGCAGTTCCCATAGATGGCAATCAAGTTCTTGATTTCCATTCTTGGAATCGGTTGTCGATCGGTCCGATTTCCAGTTCCAAGTTGGGAATTAGACTGACTGGACTGGTCGGATCGAATCGCTACTTTTTCATATATATATTATTTAAATTTCTTAAGAATTCAAAAAAAAAAAAAAAACACAAGAAAATTCTTAAAAGTCTTAAAAAAACTCTCGCTCTTTCATACAAATAAGTTAGTGTATGAAAGAATAAGAATGTGTTGCAATATCAACTAATTTTTGGCCAAGAAAGCAAAGTTATCTTCCATCGGATCGGGACCATTGGTCGGTTCGATTTCCAGTTCTAGGTCAATCCAGTCCACGGTCCTAGAATTTGGGAACCGGTCCTCTCGGTCCATTCTCTATTCTACCTTGGAATCGGACCGGATTGGGAACTATCACTCCTTATTTTAAGCACATGCGATCGGTTTCATTGGATTGTCCGGGAACCCGACTAATTGGTTTGGTCTTGTCAGTTCAGCCTCCTTCGGTTCGGTCCTCGGTTTGAAAATGGGGAGTCGATCCCTCCAATCCGATTTATGTTTTGGAGTGGGAGTCGAATCGCTGGCAGATCACCTCTAATTCTAACCTTGGGTAAACATAAATTACAGAGATTTGCCCCCAGGTGGCCCACTTTCCCACGTGGGAAGAGAGAAGTGAAGGGTTGGAATCCCTACGTTCTAAAGGATTGGGATAGAGATGATTAATTTTAGGTGAATTTTGACTCCAACACCCTGCCCGTCGCCACCAACTTTCAATTTTAGTGTCTCTTTTGCAGGTTTCTGGATTTATCGCTCGCGGAGAAGACGATTCACAAAAAGAAGATCGTAATACGAGGAGGCATCCGAAGCATACATACATAAGACACGATCAAAAGATTGCGAGAACGTCCAGAGAAGCAACTCCTCTCAGCCACCGTTTGTGTCCTTGCTCAAACTCCAGTCCCGTGCTCGACGCGCCACCATGACCCGAAGTCTCCGGCCTTTGCTCTGCCATACCTCGCACCGACACAGCCACGTCGCCGCCGCGTGACAATCCAATCCGGTCGTTCTGTGAGCACCCTATCCATTTGCCCATGACAACCATTAGCGTGGTGCCCAACTCGATGAAAGCAATTCATCGGTGGATTTCGTTTTGTCTTCAGGGAGATCAGTTGTTGACTTGGATTCACCGAGAGCCACACGAGCACCACCCCATCACGTCGAGGCCACCCATCCTCGCCTCGCATCAATCGAGGCCGACACCACCGCACCGTCCCCTTTTGATCCCCGTGATTGCAATTCCGATCTGAGTTCGAATTTGAAAATAATCTTCAAATTAACTGGCTCTATCATGATTAATTAATTTGAAATATTTTATTACCTATTTTGAATGATTGTTATCTTTCGTCGAATATTTAATTAAATAATGCATATACACTAAATCTAAAAATATTAAGGTTTGATCTCTCATTACGAGATACGACATCTGGTTTCCATCATATCCATAATCATTTAATTACGATCCCATTTTCAAATTTGAATAGATAACCTTCCATCATATCCTTAACCATTTGGATATGATCACTGGTTAAAAAATTAAATATAATTTGATTTGAATTTTGTTAATAACATTGCATATTAGAGTTTGTTTAATTAAAACGAAAATCATGTGTCAGGACCTACGGGCCAAGGGACAATCTCAGGTAGGGGTTTGTCTAATTTCAAACAACCAATTGCACCATCTTGTCATACCTTAAAGAAAAGTGAGAAGAGAAGGTCACAATCATGGCTTTGGGAAGAGTTTGTTTATCCATAGTCATTCTTTGCTTGATGTCTCTTAGCATTACAAGTATGCTTTAGTATCGAAAAGAAAAAAAATACAAATGCCATCACTTTTAAACTTTTTGTATGGTGCTCATTTGAGAGCGATGGCTTTTCAATCAATGACTTGAGTATTATGACATTCATGCAACATATTCATGATAAATGTTTACTTTTTGACAAATTATGATACTTAAATGATCATTTAAATATTATAAAATTACAAAATTCAAGTGAGCGCTATATGATTACTCATTTTGGAGTCAGACTATCTTAACTTAGTGAACAACTTGAAGTCTATAGATCACTTGCTATGGAAAGACTATGCACTTATCAGCGAGGCCAGTGGGCTACTGCTTCTTTTCACGAATTTAGAGATAATCCACTATGATAGGGCCTCTAATAGTGTAGCTGATTGGATAGCGAAGTCCTATAAGAAAAGGCCCTCTTCTAGAACTAGTTGACAAGCCCTCCGTAGGGCCTTTGGGATTTACTCTTTTTTGATACTTCGTTAGTGGGTTTGGTTTTTACAAGCTTTTACATGAATAGATGAAGTTTCGACCCAAAAAAATGCCTTACAAAATATATGGCACATATGTAGTCCTTATCCCATTTAGTTTCATAAGCCTTCATCGAGAAATTCCATCAAATCGAGTTAGACTTTGGTATCAGAAAATTGAAAGGACACAAAGATGAATAGGAAGCAAAGAGTTTCAAAATTCAAATGCAAAAGTTATTTTATAGCCTCGCTTTTTGGGTAGATTGTATGGAAGTGCTTTGCGATCGGGGAAATTATGGCCACATTAGCAGGACTTTGCAAATTCATGTCCCCATCATTGTGCTATGACATACAGATGTTGAAACAATTTCCACAACTTGAATATTCTAAATTGAATCGTTTTATTAGTCGGTGGAGCTATTGGTAGAGCTATCAATATATCATATTTTGTTGATTGCTGAAATTTCTTAAATTCTTGTATATTAGAAAATTCATTTTCGAGAGAGCTCAAGAGAGAGATGATGGGGAATGCGGACGTAACGTCGTGTGCGGGGTATGCTCCGGGGTCGTGTCAAGATATCCCAGATTGCTATGGGTACCGCATCAAACATGGTTTTCCAGAGGGAGGGTACTGCAATATAATCAACGTATGCAAGTGTGCTTGTGTTTAAATGAAGACTCCATTCGTTTCGTGTAGAATTATTTCATTTTCTCATGTGTAAGTGTGATGCGCGAAAATAATGCAAGGTGTTTCCGATATTTTCTTCTTTTTATTAAGAACTATAAAATAACCCCTGATTCCACTGGGGTGTGAAGCTCCCATGGTAACGGATAGGCATTGATGGCATTGACAATTAACACCATTTTGTCCGTTTTGATTAAGGAAGAACGAGATAATCAAGACTTTCATAAGGTGGATATGTGCTTCGCTCGCTTCAAGTCTTGTATTGACTGCCATTTATTTGATGTGCTGGTTCTTATGTGAAACGACACAAGAGCACGGCTTCTCTTAACATAGAAACTAGTACATTAACTCGTGTTCACTTCAAAGATATGGAGATAATTAAAAATAAAATTATAAACTTATTATACCAATGTCATCCTGGAAATTAGGTTGAGAAGTCTTTCCACCGAGAGATATGTGCTTTTCTATTATATTCTATTCCATGATCACACTGAATAGGCTAGGAAAGGAATGCATTCCTCACGTAATGATTTTAAAACTTTCCAAACGACTTAGCCAAACGCACGCAAGTTTTTTGAAATAATTATATGGTCTCCAAGAATTCTATGTCAGGCTTATAACGTGGATAAATTTTGCCGTAAAAGTTGGAATCTAGAGATTCATAAATGCTTATCGATATCCATAAAAATCGACTCATTCGTACATCAATTTCCATATAAGTAACGGTTGTAGTGATGCTCGAACTGCTTATATATAGGTAGGGATTCTGGGTAATTTTCCACGACAAATCATACCATCAAAACCTAAAGAGAAGTAAGAAGGTCATCGAAATGGCTTCAGGAAGAGTTTGTTTGTTCATCGGCCTGTGTTTGTTCATCGGCCTTCTTTGCCTCATCTCTCCTGCAGGTATTGTTAGCTTCAGTTTCGTCCCTATCGAGTTCATTCTGTTTCAATTTAGACGATGCTTGATTCTGACTCGAAAGCTTGAAAGGACGCATATATCTGTTGGATCAAATTAACGAAACACCATGTCTATAATTTATATTATGTCTTACGCTGATTGCTGAAATTTCTTGAATTATGGTACATCTCAGAATCATCAATTGCGGAGGGAGAGAAATGGACATTGGACATAGGGCCGTGTTCATCGATCGCAGATTGCAACAAGGAATGCAGCAGATTTGGTGAACACGTGACGGCGGCTTGTCGGCCCAAAGGAAACGAAGGTTTGCATTGTTATTGTACACATACTTAGATGAAATTCCCATAATATTGAGCCATGTCAAACTGTTTTTTATCAATGTCTTGATTCTTAAGAATAAAATTCCATCTTCCGTACAACTAGTCTCAAAGAACGATGGGTATTTGGTGCAAGTTCAATCATCGCCTCACATGTTACCCCCCTCTGTTTATATTTCTCTCTACTTTTTTCTTTCTTTAATAGGTGGACATTACAAATTTTGCAAGCCTAACATATGTACATGATATTGCTAATATATGATCAATGGTTGTAAAAGTTAACTTGGCATCCTCCTTCCCACAATTTTTGACTATTCTCATGATTGACCTCAAAAAAAAAAAAAAATTCATTAGAGGCAAAATTTTTAGGTCAATCCTTCCTAGATCAATTTCATAGTTGAGAAATTTTAAAGATTTGTGAACTTTGAAAATGCAAAGATTGTGAAATGTTGTTTCCATTTCGATATCGGCGTGACATTGCAATTATAATTATTTGCAACTGTGGATGTTCAATGAACCAGGACAAGTCCACTTTTGTATAGGCTCACGAACAAGTCCTTTCCTGCTTCACACTGGAATGACTATTCGCCTTCTAAATATAAGGCATATTGATGTCTTCTAGTCTTACATAGTTGTTAACCTTTTCTTCTATAGACGAATAGGAAGGTGTTACGCATGTTTGGCAGAAATACAGTGAGAAGAATATATAAACACGCGGAGAAAGAGAAAGAAGTAAAAAATGAGTATTTGATCTATGTTAAATTTATGAAATTCTACAAATTGGGAAGAGAGATTTTATAAATCAACCTCTAACTATCTTATTAACTTAAAAGTAACGAATTTTAATGATTCATTAGTCATACACTACAAAAATTGTGGAGGTGATAAGTCTTAAACTTTTTGAGGATTTGTCAATTTAATGCTCATGGATGAGCTGGTCGTGAAATTATGGAGATGCGGAGTGAATTTGAGAAAGGAATTGATGGAATTTGCAGCAATATGAAAGGATATTCATTCACTCGGCCAATTTTGGTCGTTCACATGCAGATAGGGGTGATTGGATCCAAGGTGGGTAGGGTCCAAACCTAGACCCTATACGTGATCTTGTTAGAACCGGTTCCCCTATTTTGGACCCCATACCCTATCCTATTTTCATTGGGCCTGTTTTGGACCCGACCCTTATTTTTTCGGTTCGGGAACAAGGTCTACCCTATTTTCATTGAAACCTATTTTGTAACCGTCCCATATCTTATACGGTTTCGAATTTTACATTAATTCGCCAAAAAATAACATCGTAATTCTCCTAACATTATAAGACAAAGCAAAAATCATAGCATTGCATAAACATTAACAAAAAATATCAATCTAATATTAGTCACATTCCCACAAATCCTACTGATATGATCTAATACGCATGCTCATGTGTACGCGACAAAGCTGTTGTTAAGATGACATCTTTCCCGAGCTAGTCTCGAGAATAATTAATGCCACAACAGAAGGTAGCACTTGCTCCGTGACTATTACTACGTTAAAGGTGGGACCATTAAAAGAGAAAAAACAATGAATGATAATAATTCTTTTTAACAATTCTTCGAAGACAATGTTTCCTCAATTTGATTCAAAGAGAGTCTTTCTTTTTTTCGAAATAATTCTTTGAAGACAAAAAGACTACTCGAGACGATTTTATTTTTTAAACAAGGGAAAATTGGTTTCAAAATCGGTCTAGTTTCGGATGGGTTTTTGCTTGGACCCGGTTCCCGAACGCAGGTTTCAACCAGCCTCCCAAAATCGGAATCAATTCCTGCACCAGGTTTAATTAGGAACCTGGTTCCCGATCCTGTTTTTGGATGGTCTGGTTTGGTTTTAAGGAAACTCGATTTGGTTGCACACCCCTACACACGTAAATACAACCAAGAAAGGTTAAATTAAGCAAATGTAGATTTGATGGCAAATGACCGCAAAAAGAAGGGCCAAAATTAAGCAAATGTAGAACTGGTTCCTTTTTTGTTTTTCTTTTTTTTATTTCGATTTTCTTTGTTTTTCCTATTTTTTAATTTTTTTCACCTTTTTGTCTTTTGCTACATGCGTTTGTTTCTCTATTCTCCGCTGGTCTTCTTCTTCCCTGGTCTGCATGCCCGACGCCCGACGTCTCCTTCACCGGAACTCCTGCAACTCCGTCGCGCCGCGCCGCCGCGAGGCCTGCCCATCGTAAAGAAGTCCCCGTGTCGTCGTCGGGCGTCGGTAGTTCCTTCCGACCGACGCCGAGCGCCGCCGGCCGCCGCCAGCGGTGACTACCGGCGACCCATGACGCTTGCCCTCGCCGGAAAACCAAAAACGTCTCCTTTCGACTGAAAAATATACAGAAACCTCATGAAAATAGCCATAATGCTAAGAGAAACACGAGAGCAAGCAATATAAAAAAAAAAATCTGCGAAAACAGGTTGTCGGGGACGGATTCAACCATGGGAGTTTCTGGGTCTCACTTGGGCATTTCAGCGAACACCTTATGCGCATGGCCGAAACAGTTCATTTTTCGACTAAAGCCGGCCTGAGACGGAGCCTAAACCTCTAACCAAGCATCCCAACGTGCGGAAAAACATAAATGGGGAGCATCGGGGTCCGGGCTCACGCGAACTGGTCAGCGTGAGCTCCGACCCGCCACCTGCGAAAACAAAATAAGGACACCTCCGGGAGAAGCGTACCTGGCACAGACGGAGCGTCACGGCGGGAAGCGGTGGGAAGGTGGCTTCCGGCAGTGACAGCAGCTCCCTTTCGCTCTCTTCTCTCTTTTTTTGTCGCTGGTTTCACTGGTTTTTTTTTTTTCTTCTGCCGAAGTTCTCGCACTTCTATACTCCGGTTCTCTCCGTCCGAAGACTGTCGCCTTCTATCCCTCGGTTCCTCTCGGTTCTTCTCCTGGGTTTTTCTTTCTTTTTCTTCTGCTGCGTTATTTTTCGACCCCCAGTCTGATTCTTCCTCTTTGCGGCCTCCTCGGCGATTTTCGTCTCCGCGCCTTCAGGTCGCGTGTTGTCTCCTTTTCTTCCTCTCTCTAAACCGAAAAGCCAGCTCCCTTCTATCGCTCAAAAACCAGAACAGCCAAACCTCCATTCTTCTTCCTCTCCGTTTCTGCATTTTTGTTCTGTTCTGCCTCATGGAAATGATGCCAGCCGCAGCGAAAACGACGCCAGCAGGTGGCGGGACTCAGCCGAGCAGCCTCCTCTCTCTTCTCACTCAGATCTGTTTTTTCTTTTCCAGCCACTCGAACTCCCTCCAACCAGAACCGCTCTCTACTCAGTCCTTCGAGCTCAACAACCACCTCGTCCGAAATCCGCCCTCCGAAACCCAGAAAACCCACTCCGTCTGCGTTTTCTGTCACTGCTTCGGTCTTCTTCGTTGCTCCTCTCTAGTCGCCATTGCCTTTCGTTGTTTTTATTGAAAATCGGTGCCGCTGTAGGAGGAGGGTGTGGCGCCCGGACGGCCTCGTTGCTACCTGCCGCCTCCTCTGTTCCTTTTTCTTTTTTGGGGTTTCTTTTTTTCTGCCCCTTTCCTCGAGCACTCCCGTCTGATTCTCTTGTGTGCCCGTGCGTTGTGTGCCCTCTGTTCGTGCCCTCAACGAGTGAGAGAAGAGAGAATGCCCGAAAAGAGGTGATGGGCCCAGAGAAAAGAAAAACAGAGGGAAAATGGGCTGGGCCCAAAAGGAAAGGAAGAAGGCTGGGCAATAAAGAAAATGGGCTGGGCCAAGCGAGCCCGCCGAAATTTTTTTTTTTGGCGAATTTTTTTCGAAATTTTTATCATTTCTATAAATTAATATATATATATATATATTTATATATGCAAAATAAACAAAAATTCGGATGTCAACAAATTGTAATCAAGTCACATGGTCATGATCTACGTGCTGTTGCAACCTACCCTAGGTTTAGAGATACTTGCTTATAAAGGGTGGATTCTTCCTAAGTCTGCTAAAACCCTAATCAAAATGCGGGAGTGTCGTCTTGGTATATGCACAATGAGAGATTTTGGGATGGAGGACTTAATTACACTAGCTATTTAATTGGAGCACTTTTAGTATCTAAACTTGATTATTTCCTAATTAAAGTGTTAGGGCGACCTATAGAAGATTTTAAAATCAATCCTAACCACTATAAAAAAAAATGATAATAACAATCAATTCATTAAAATTGCACAATCAAGTATAATTACAATGAAAAGCATAGATAGCAGCCTAGCATTGTCTTTGTTGACACTTAAATTTTAACTAATCATTCATTAACTAACTACATAGAACATTAAGGATTACAGGCAAGAGGGATGGAAGAACACCCCCTTGCTTGTGGCCAATGCCCCCACCCGGCAAGGTCGCCGATGCCTCAACAAGGGCAATGTGGTGGCGACCATACCCAGCCCTCCCGCATGTTTTTTATTTTTATTTTTTCTGTTTTCTTTTAAGTTTTGGCCTTCTTTTTTTTTTTTTGAGTTTAGGTTTTTTATAGAAAGAAAGAAAACAAAAAAAAACAAAAAAAATGAAAGAATATAGAAAACTTAAATGACGAGAAACCATTGACTAGTGATGAGGTTAGACAATTATTTGAGACCGACATGGTAACTTCAAGTCCTTATTTGAAATAATGTCCACCTCGAGCCTTTATTTGAGAAAATAAGGGAACATTATGCCTTTATCCAAAATAAGGTTCACTTTAGTTCCTTATTTGAAAATATTAGAGTACTTCAAAATCAGGAACTTTCCCAATAATTTATGGATAGAGAACTATATCCAATATGATTGGAAACTTTGTGTATTGCCTCATGTTTAATGCCAATGCATTGAACCAATATGGGCTTCGTGGTTCATATTGATAGCAGCTCCAAGGCTGCTACCATCTCGGGAAGCATTTTCCAAAAGGTTATTGGGATATGGAGTGCGTTAACAATTATTTCAAGAGAATTCATTAGGAAATTAATTAAGAAAATTATATATTTTTTCTTACACTAACTAGTTTGTACAAGAGTGTTTTGAAGATTTGAAGTCTATCCTCATGTGTATGCTCGAGAAACTGTTGACAAGGCCTTTCTTATGTTGCAAATGAAAGAACCACAAGTAATTGGAATAGGTCAATTATTTAATAAGGACAAATTGCCCTATGAATACATGATCAATTAAAACTAGCTTTGTCTTTCTACTTGTACAAGTCGAAACTAAAGCTAATCGATGCCAAATAATAATAATCAAGTAAGTTTTGTTAAACTGTTGATGGGACATGGATTTGGTCATGCCATATGTGATGAAAGAAAATATATCATGTTTCTTCTTAATCTATTAAAGTGTAGCACTTTAGCTGCCTCTCGCCATTATGGGATAAAAACCAAATCAGACTGGCTAGCTCAATAGAGCATGGACTTGTCCTTTGATTCGATTTAGATCCTATCCCGAGTGTGGTGAAAACCGGTTAAGCCAGCCGAAACCATCAACACCCAAGTTGACCATGGATGTTTTTCTTCCCTAAGGTCAGGGAATATGAAGACTCTCTTCAGGAAGTGGGGTAAGTGGCCCACCCTTAAGTTTTCCCACTTGAGCCTTTTAAGGACCTGCTCAGGTCCATACGTGTCTACCATTCCATTTTGTTGAAAATTGGATCCGAAGAGATTGAGTGGAGTCGAGTTTCGAGCTGTTGCACGGATGGAATGTTGTTAAAGGCCATGAGACTCAAACTCGTATCTTCTCAATGCACTTTAAAAGCTCACATTAGCTTGTTGAGGCACACACTTACATTTATGTGCATCTTACTGTATATACCAGCTATTTTATAACTCTAACTTTAATGTATGGCTTTCAAAACATTGGTAGGATCCACTTGGATCATCATTTTCGATGGTTCGGATTTAGCTTAATTAATATACGTCACTCATATAACAATTTCTCCTCTATTCCACATCAAAACTCTTGGCAAGTTTTGACACGACATGAGAATATGACTCAAACACAATTAATTTATTGAGAGAAACCTGAAAGCAATACGACACGACTTTTACTTGGAACTAACATGAATTGAATAGTCTTCAACCATCTTCAATGATAAAAACTTTGTAGTTGGGAAAATTACCAAAACGGTTCTAAACCTGTTATAATTGTGTCAATTCAGTTTATAGGGATAATTTTGCCTAGCTGACATTGATATGGATACTGGCCGTGCTAGTTGTCTGGCCAATGCTGACATAGACCATTTTTAATAATATTTTAATTTTTGTGATTTTTTGTGATTTTTAATTTTCTTTTAATTTTCCTTTTTCCCCCTTTCTTTTTCTCTTCTTCCTTTTTTTCCTTTTTTTCCCCTCACAATGGCTCTCATCGGCTACTAGGCTAGAGCCATGAAGCCCTTGTTGGCCGCCAATGAGGCCTAGGGGCCACTGGCAAGGGCCGATGATTGCTATTAAGGGTCCTGACCCTTGCCCGGTAGCTAGGCGAGTCTCACTAGCTATTGTGCAGGAAAAAAAAAAAAGGAAACGAAGGAAGAAGAGAGAAAAAGAAAAAAAAAAAAAAAAATTAATAAAAATTTCAAAATAATACATTATTAAAAATTATCAACGTCGGCGCTTGCGCTAAAATTGGTTAGATGGATTGTATTTGCATAATTGCAAAAAGTTGATGACTAAATTGTCAAAAAATAAATGTTTATGACCGAACCAGCATAATTGTAGTAGGTTTAGGATTGTTTTAGTAATTCTCCCCTTTGTAATCACATTGAAACACACTCAAAATGCCGCAACACACGCACAAAACCAAATTGCCAGTCCACCCATACACACTCTACTAATATATTCGAGCAAAAGCAAAGCTGCTTGGCAACTTAGGCATGACAAACACAAGGAACGCGAGAACAAACCAAACTTGAAAAATCGCTTCTCGGAGCTTCTAATAGTATATGTTTAGAATGTAGATGCATTGCGAAAACAATCTTTCCTTCTTTCGTAAAAGGCTTACTCTCACGAGATCTTATCAATGGATGCTAAATCTCTTAGACTAGGTCGTGAGGATATGGTTGTTCAATGAATTCCTTTGTAACAAATTAAATGTGGATAGCATGGTGTTGATCACAATAAAAAGAAAAAGAAAAATGAAATTAGTAAGGCAACTAGGGTCTTGGTTAAGTTCATTAATTGTAAATGTGTCGTCACCTTCACCTTTAACAATTTGCCTTAAACCAAAGGGGATTGCTTATTGTAAGGTCTATGAGCACCTGTCCATTTGATATGCAGTAATGATGGACTGCCTGGATTCGTCTTATACAATGCCTCAGGGACCCGGCTTCTTATAGCCCCGATTGCAGAGAGATATTTTTCTACCCTTTTCTCTAGGGAATACCTCTGAAAATTTTTACTGCATGTTTTTTTTTTTTTTTTCTTTCATGTTTCCTTATTACAACCTCAACTTGAGAGACAGAGTCACAAGAGGTCCCATGGAATTATTTTCTTGAATATGAAGAAATACAAAATAAATTGGCCAGCAAAATATGAATAATTACAAGTAGAAAAATATTATCACTTACTTAAGAGAAATCATCAATGTCACAATATACAGGGTTTGGCCGTTCCTATTCAAAACTAACGGCAAGATTATCTTAGCATTTTCGCATAATAAAAATATATGGTTTGAGGGCAGTAACGTTTTGTTGGAGCACAGCCTGTATCTACTCATTATATAATTCCTCAATCTGTGTGTTGTCTTCAAACAACGAGATCATTCCTCGGGTTATAATGCGTCTTATGGCCCTCATGTGGGTGACTCTCCATCTGGTTCGTTGAAACCATGGCATCTCAATAAGTAGATCGCTGTCTACCACAAATATCAAAGGCTGTATTCTTGACAAAGGAAAACGAGGTTATACGGTAGCCACTGGAGGTTTCTCTAACTTTCCTCCATTCTGTCCATCCCGGAAATCAGGTTGAGAAGTCTTTCCTAGAAGAGATATATGCCTTCCTATTATATTCTATTCTGTGATCACACTGAATAGGCTAGGAAAGGAATGCATTCCTCGCGTATTGATTTTAAAAACTATTACATTTTGGTACGTCCATGATTGGGTATGTTCAAGAGACACATATTGGAGAGGTACTTTTTAAAGGGGTATGAGCGGTTATTTTTCTAAGAGAGGTATAAAAGGACAACTTCAGAAAAATAACTGAAGATGGAATAAACAAAAAATTGAGAGAGAAAAAAGGAAACCTCTTAATTAGAAGAAAATCACTCAAATGTTCCATAATCTACTTTGAGAAACTTGTTGGCATTAACACTGTGGAATGGGAATACTTTCCTTGTGATTGTATTCGGACCAACGTGAAGTCGTATCATCCATCATACGTTCGGGATTCAATATACGTTTTTGGAGTAATCATTTTATTGCGCATCGAAAGAGGTAAGTCGTTTCTTCCGCCGACTACTTTCTTCCCAACATTGGTATCAGAGCCTAGGTTATGATCTCTGTTTTGTTTTTCCTGTGATTTTTCACTTGTTGATGGATATGAGGATTGAACGAATGAACTTCACATTGTCTGGATGTTCATTTCTTAGAAATTGCAACACGAACCATCAAGAATGATTCGGACACAAAAAAACGGGTCGGAAGGACGAAGACCACCGTTCTGTTTCGCTCAGGTTTCAACGATTTATTTTTAAAAAAATAATTTTTGATTATCAAAATGGAAATATCTCGTCGAGACGAGCAGAACGATGGGTGGCACGTCGTTGGGAGACGCCGGATGCGCTCACACGCGCGGCCAAAAGCCGCGGCGCATGATCTCCACGCGCCCCACACGCTGGGACTGCCAGCGCGTGAGTCACACGCGCGCGTCCGCGCAACCGACGTTGACGTCATGGATGACGTCAGCTAAATCGTCGGTAATGGCCTGCTGACGTCATCGCCCAACCTGATAGCCGACCCGGCTGAACCCGTGACCCGATCCGTTTGACTGGTCAACGGTCGGACCGGTTGACCGGTCGGACCGCTGAACAGGTTGACCGGTCGGACCGCTGAACAGGTTGACCGGTCGAACCGGTCCAGCAGCCCGCACTGGACTGGCGCGTGCGCTACATGCGCCGCGCTTTCAGGGCGCGTGGGGCGCGTGCGGGCTCCATTTGGAGCGTGGTTGGTGTCTTTGTGTTCGTAATGAAGTTTTCTACATTGTGATATAGTTATTTTTCGTATTGAATGATTTTAAAGGTATAAAAATGCGTACAGAACCCTAAATACGTGTATTTTTGGGGTATATGCATTGTTTATTCCTTTTAATATGTATTTTCTTATAAGTTTGTAAAATACAAAAGCTATCATACATGAAAATGACCACATTTGAGTGATGTAGAGCTTAGTTTGATGATGGCATGAATATGGTTTGATGTACTTGCAATTTCCTAGTTCTAAGCTATCTTGAACAATGACAAGAGATCATTGAAATATTCAACATGTCTTGAATTTTGTTAGTGATTAGAATTATTGCATGATTATTTTTTGTATGTTGGTCCACATCATGCTATGCATTTTGATATTTGATAGAAAAATGTGGCAATTACATGAAAAAATGTAATTATTTTTTCTAGTGGGAGTTCGTAGGTTGGTAGAATTCAAAAGAGTTCTCACCTAGAACTTAAAATTTGCACAAATTAAAATGAGTTAATGATAATAGAACAATTGTACCCTGAAGCTGATTGGGAACATAGTGAACTTTCGTTTCGGTGTTTTTGTTGAATTATCATAAATTCAGTTTGTTTTTGCTGCAAATTAAATATATGTGTGTTTATGTGTAAATTGTGCTAGTGTTGATTCTGCGTTTATTATGTTTATGTGTAGTAGCAATTGATTATGGCTTCAGCATCCAAGACCATTGTGGCTGACCTCAATAAGGGTGAGAAGCTGAACGGTGACAATTATGATATTTGGCATCGAAAGGTTCAGTACATCCTTGAGGAGCAAGAGGTTTTGGAAACCCTCAACCACACCATGGATGAACCTGAGCATGGAGCTTCAGCTCAACACAAGAGAGATCAAGAAGCTTACCAAGCTTGGAAAAGAAAGAATAGCATTGCTCGCATCACGTTGCTGAGCTGCATGCAAGATGATCTCATGTGTGAGTTTGAAGGTTATGACAAAGCTCAAGAGATTTGGATTGTCTTGAAAGATAAGTTTGGGGGTACTTCTGCCACTAAATTGAGGAGACTCACTATCAAGTTTGACACATACCGGAAGCGCCCAAATTTGACGATGAGGCAACATCTTCGCGAGATGTCAAACATGATTCGTGAGTTAAAGTCGGCAGGTCACACCCTTACTGATGAGCAACAAGTTCAAGCTGTTATAAGGTCTCTTCCTGATAGTTGGGAGCATATGAAAATCAATATGACGCATAATGAGAATATCGTTACTTTTGACGATATAGCGCGTCATTTGGAATTAGAGGATGAGCGCCTAGAGGCTGCAAAATCCTCTACCCATGCTTATGTTGCTGAATCGAGTTCGCGCAAAGTTTCGGGCTTCAAGCGCAAGAGGAACCAAAAATTCAACAACAAAGGGAATGAGGCAAATGAGGCATCCAAGAGAGCTAAAGCCCTCCAACGCAAGAAGTGTGGTGGGAAGAGGGACAAGGCTAAGATGAAGTGCTATAGCTGTGGTAAACCGGTCACTTTGCTCGTGAATGCACTTGAACCAAAAGAGGTACCACATTGCTTCATTATTTTAAGTAATGCTTTTGTTTCTAGCACTGTAATGCTTGCTGAATCTCATCCTATGTGGATTGTAGACTTGGGAGCAACATACCACATAACTAGAGATCGAGGAGCATTTGTGGAGTATCGTCGAATACAACCTGGAAGAAGATGGATATATGTTGGAAATAACTCAAGAGTTGAAGTGAAGGGTATCGGCACATGTAAATTGACTTTACGTGGTGGTCGAAACCTATTCCTACATGATGTCCTTTATGCTCCGGATATTCGATGAAACTTAGTCTTAGTAGTTGTTCTTCTAAGCTTAGGTTATGTATTGAATTTCCATGGTATTTGTGTTGACATTTTATTTGGAACAGTTTATTATGGTTCTGGTTATGTATTAGATGGTTTTATGATACTAGACATTGACTATGATGTGTACAATGTTAATGTTGATAGTTGTTTTTCTTTAATTGCATCTTCTACTAATGTGGAAATTGATGCGAATACTTGGCATGCTAGACTAGGTCACATCGGGTTACAAAGAATAAAACGATTAGCAAAAGAATGCCTTTTAGGGTCACTCGCTAATGTTGATATACCTGTATGTGAACATTGTCTAGCTGGAAAAACAACTAGAAAACCATTTGGTAAAGAAACTAGAGCCAATCTTTCATTGCAACTCATACATTCTGACATATGTGGTCCGTTGAAAGTGAGGGCGAGGCATGGTGCCTAATATTTCATCACTTTTATAGATGACTTCACACGATTTGGTTATATTTTTCTGATCTCCCATAAGTCCGAAGCATTGGATTGCTTTAGACGATATATAGCTTTGGTTGAGAATCAGTTGAACAAAACAATCAAGGCATTGAGAACCGATCGTGGACGTGAGTATCTATCTGAGCAATTTAAGGCTCTTTGTGATGAAAAGGAAATTGTAAGACAGTTGACTATTCCTGGTACTTCGCAACAAAATGGGGTTGCTGAGAGAAGGAATAGAACCCTATTAGAAATGGTTAGGTCTATGATGGCGCAAGCAAATTTACCTATCTCATATTGGGGAGATGCATTATTGACTGCTGCCTATATACTTAACCGAGTGCCCTCTAAGTCGGTCACTTCCACCCCTTATGAATTGTGGACTAGTAGAAAACCAGACTTAAGTAATTTACGACCTTGAGGGTGTGCAGCATATGTTCATGATTCTTTCCATAAATATGGCAAATTAGGCCCAAGAGGGAAGAAATGTATCTTCATTAGATACTCTGAACACTCCAAAGGTTATGTGTTCATAGGTGAACAAGCTGATGGAAGTGTGACTGAAATGGAGTCACGTGATGTCACGTTCTTGGAGAAAGATTTTCCTAGTAGAGGTGAGATTAATAAGGATTTCCAATTATATGAATTGGAAGATCCTGATAACACACCCACTAATATTGTCGAGGGAAATGAAAATTTACCTCCACATACAAGGCCTAGTGGGAGTGTTGTATCGCTTAGCGAATTGAATTCACAAGAAATTCAATTGCGCAAAAGTAATCGTAAAAGTATTCATCGTCGTTGTTTTGAGATTGAAGGGGAAGCATTTATGATTGCTCCACAAGACGATGCTGAGCCTAAGACAGTCCAGGAGGCTCTCTCATCCATTGATAAGGAAGAATGGAGAAAAGCTTTGGAAGACGAAATGGAGTCTATGAGGGCAAACCATGTCTGGGACTTGGTTGATTTGCCATCCAATCGCAAAGCTATTGGAAATAAATGGGTTTTTAAAATTAAGCAAAAGGCGGATGGATCCATTGAAAAGTACAAGGCTCGCCTTGTGGCGAAAGGTTATACTCAACAAGAGGGTATAGATTATGAGGAAACATTTTCACCAGTTGTAAGGTTTGCCTTTATACGCCTTATACTAGCTATTGTCGCACATTTGGACCTAGAATTACATCAAATGGATGTAAAGACAGCATTTCTCAATGGAGAACTAGATGAGGAAATCTATATGAAACAACCGACGGGTTTCGAGGCTAAAGGTCAAGAGCGAAAAGTTTGCAAACTTAATCGCTCAATATATGGCCTTAAGCAATCATCTAGACAGTGGTATTTTCGTTTTCATCGAGACATTACTTCTTTTGGTTTCATGATGATCGAAGAAGATCACTGTGTGTATGTGAAAATGTCCGATGATAAATTTGTAATTTTATCACTTTATGTGGACGATATTTTGTTGGCTGGGAATGACAAGGGTTTGGTTATAACTATAAAAAAATGGTTGTCCTCCAATTTTGAAATGAGGACATGGGAGAAGCTGCTTATATATTGGGAGTTAAGATTGAAAGAGATCGATCAAAGAAACTCCTTGCTATGTCACAAGAATCTTATATAATGAAGGTTCTTGAACGCTTCAATATGCAGCATTGTAATCCCATTGATACCCCTGTCATGCAAGGCGAAGGTCTAAGTACTAAAATGTGTCCTAAGACTCCAAAGGAAAAGAAAGGAATGGAAACTGTTCCTTATGCAAGTGCAGTCGGAAGTTTGATATATGCTATGATGTGTACTCGACCTGACATATGTCATGCTGTGGGGTTAGTGAGCCGATATCAATCAAATCCTGGACAAGCACATTGGAAAGCAGTTAAAAGGATCATGAGATACTTGAAAGGCACCATGGACTATCGACTTTGTTATTAAGGGAATGATTTGCGCTTATTAGGCTACTCTGATGCTGATTGGGGAGGAGACCTAGATGAGCGTAAGTCAACGTCTGGCTATGTGTTCTTGTTTAATGAATGTGCAATTTCTTGAAATAGCAAGAAACAGACGTGCACAGCCTTATCTACAATGGAAGTAGAATTTATTGCATGTTCTGCTGCAGTACAAGAAGCAGTATGGCTAAAACGTTTCTTGGAAAATTTAGCCATTGTCACTGAAGCTACAAGACCAGTGACAATTCATTGTGATAGTCAAGCAGCCATTGCCTATGTGAAAGATCCCAAATATCATGGTAGAACAAAGCACATTGACATAAAGAATAATTTTATTAGAGATATAATAGCGCAGAAGGAAGTGGTTCTGCAATATGTTTCAACCAACAAAATGGTTGCTGATCCATTCACAAAGGCTGTTCCTAGAGATGTGTTCTTAACCCATAGGTTGTCTCTAGGGTTACGTAGAATGTGATATGTAATATTGTTGAGAATCGTTGAATTTTGACTATATGGATTTATGTATTGTACTTGTTTATTTTCTTTCAATGAATTGATGTTTCATTATCAAGTAAAAATTCATTATGAGACTAGCACATACACACATATATCATTGAAAGGTATGTCAATAGGCGTTGATTGGCTCACTCACACGAGCAATCGCCTCAAATGCTACAATTAGTATGTTGAGATGAGACGTTATGTATTATAAATGCTAGAAGAGCAAGTTTAATACATAATATCATTTTATGTCGCCTTGATTGGAATCAAGATGAGGTCTGTATTTTATTAATAATAAGACCAAACATGATAGTCCTACAATCATGTGTGCCTAAAGGAAGCCGGATGCGAGTACTTAATTAGGCGCTGTGGAAAGCGAGCTAATATAGTACTCGAGCTAAACATAAGTATGTGAAAAGCATGTGACTATGTTTAGGCAAAGATCCGTATAGTGGAAATGTTTAACAAATGATATATGCTCTTATAGAAAGAGAAATCCGCTATAGCATGTAATTCATACTACATGTGCTTTATTACGACCGATAAAGGAGATGAGTAAAATAAATCCCTATTTACTTATCGTGTGAGTCCTTGAGGTAATTTATAACTTACCTCATATAGTGCCCTATGTTACTTCTGACTGTGTTCTCGAAGTGACGGATCAATGTTGCTACTTTAGCATGTTACCGGCGGTCATGAGAAGATATGGCTTTATGGGACGTGTCTAGGAAAGCAGTTGCTCTGGAATAGAGAGAGACATGAGTGCAAAGGAATATTATTGTTGCTTTATATCTATCACGTGTATTTACTGGTCGACCAATTATATCACCTTTTTGTGGTTTTAGATATAATTGTAAATACATGGTGTTTTGAGAATATTCAAATATAGCCTTTAAGGGATAGGTATACTTGGATTGATGTATCAAAATATGTCTGAGGCACTGTGAGACATCGATTGTTTATTTTCTTTTTGGGATTGTAGCCATTATGTTATCCCTAACAGGTGCATAATTAGAGCTCCCAAGTGTAGGTGTACTCACTGGTCGCACGGTTTTCTTGCTAGTATGAATCGTTTCTAAAGTAGATGAATGTTGAATGCCTTATGTCCTTGATAGAGCATTACTAAATCCATCATGTCCGAGTGGGAGATGTTACATTTTGGTACGTCCATAATTGGGTATGTTCAAGAGACACATATTGGAGAGGTACCTTTTAAAGGGGTATGAGCGGTTATTTTTCTAAGAGAGGTATAAAAGGACAACTTCAGAAAAATAACTGAAGATGGAATAAACAAAAAATTGAGAGAGAAAAAAGGAAACCTCTTAATTAGAAGAAAATCACTCAAATGTTCCATCATCTACTTTAAGAAACTTGTTGGCATTAACACTGTGGAATGTGAATACTTTCCTTGTGATTGTATTCGGACCAACGTGAAGTCGTATCGTCCATCATTCGTTCGGGATTCAATATACGTTTTTGGAGTAATCATTTTATTGCGCATCGAAAGAGGTAAGTCGTTTTTTCCGCCGACTACTTTCTTCCCAACAAAAACTTTCCAAACGACTTAGCCGAACGCACGCAAGTTTTCTGAAATAATTATATGGCCTCCAAGAATTCTCTATCAGGCTTAGAACGTGAATAAATTTTGCCGTAAAAGTTGGAATCTAGAGATTCGTAAATGCTAATTGATATCCATAAAAATCGACTCTAGTGATTTGTACATCAATTTCCATATAAGTAGTGGTTGTAGTGGTGCTCGAGCTGCTTATATATAGGTAGGGATTCTAGCTAATTTTTCACAACAAACCATACCATCAAAACCTAAATAGTAGTAAGAAGGTCATCGAAATGGCTTCAGCAAGAGTTTGTTTGTTCATCGGCTTTTTTTGCCTTATCTCTCTTTGCTTCATAGGTATTGTTAGCTTCTTTTTCATCTCTATCGAGTTCATTTCTCTTTTGGTTTAGGTCACGCTTGAGACCAGAAAGCTCGAAGGACACAGTCATCTGTTCAATCAAATTAAGGAAATAATATGTCCATATAATTTATGAAGGACACAGTCATCTGTTCGATCAAATTAAGGAAACAATATGTCCATATAATTTATGTCACGACTTACGTTGATTTCTGCAAATTTTTGAATTCTGGTGCATCTCAGAAACATTGGCTGCGAGAGAGATCAATGCAGATCCTATCAAGTATGACTTCGGGCCATGTTCAAAGTACCCGGACTGCAACAAGGCTTGCAAGGAAGAGTGGGGGACTGAGATTACAGGGTATTGCGAAGTAAATCCAGCCGGATTGAATCGTTGTTATTGCATATTTCCACAACTTTGAGCGATGTCATAGCGTTAGCTATCATGTTTTGGATTGCGATTAATAATATTTCATCTTCAGTACAACTGTTCTCAATGAATGATGGGTAGTTGGTGCAAGTTTAGTTGGTGCAAGTTCACTCGTCGCCTCTCATTACTACCCTCCTTTCTTTATATTTCTTCTTTTTCCCCCCTTCAATAGATTGATCGACATTGCATACTTCGCAAGGTTCAGATGTGCACTGAATTTGCAGGGGCTTGGAAAGTTGGGCCTGGAGACGTCTTGCACTGCTTTTGTCATTATACTTAAATGAAAATACTAAACTTTAAGCCGAGCCAAACTGTTGTTTCTCATGGTTCAAATCGTCGCGAATAAAATTACATCCTCCATTCAACTTTCATGATGCATATTTACACTCCTTTGTTTAGGTTTCTTCAATTGTCTTTGTCAATTGATAGGCATTACAAACTTCATGAGCTCGCAATGTGTACATAATTTTGCTATAATCCAATATATAGCTGAAAAATTTGTCGTAACTTTTGGGATCCTATAAGCTCCCCTTTCCCACAATTTCACGCCTATTCGGGTTATTGACCTCGAGAAAAATGAAAATTATTAGAAGAATTTTCTTTTTAGTTCAATAGTCACAAGATAAATTTTGGAAATTGAGAAATTTTCAAGTACAGGACAATTTGCATATTATGAAAATGTCAACATTGTGATACGCTGTTGCCATTTCGACACCGGCGTGATATCGAATTACAATTGTTTGTAATAGTTGTTGAGGTGGTGAAGTAATCTGAGATAAAATCAAAAGTTCAATGAACTAAGTCAAGTCTAAAATCAAAAGTTCGATTATCAATAGAAAAATATGAAAACATAGAAAAAAAATTGATATCGAGGAGGAAGTGGGGTATTTGAACTTCAGAATTTTCAGAGTTTATTCATTTTCTTTTTGCTAAGAGAAGGGAGTTCATTGTGAGGTCTGCGTGGGATCGAGGTAAAGGTCGACAAGGTTAAAGCACAATAAGATTCTGGCTTTTGTTGTATTCTGAAGAGACTATAGCCAAAAGCTTTCTGCAAAGCTTTTGCCTCAAGCACAGTATTTCTAATCTCTGATAACGATTCTAATTGTGTTGTGGAGTTAGATAGATGAATGTACTATTAAAACACTGAGAAAAGTACTGCTGCAATTAAGCATAAATGTAATTTATGATATAGCTTCATGTGCCCTAGACTCATGCTATAAATTGGTGCAACTCTTGTAACTTATAACATGATATCGATTGTAATAGTGGTGAGATTGCCTAATGTGACATTGAGATTTTTCCATTTCTGATTCTAAAAGGATTTTCCACACCTCTTAGAGATATTTTGTCATTCAGTGGGCTCGCAAATGATCGGTTTGAAGTTATTGCCTAATCCTTATGATGGCCATTCCCTTCCAATCCACCCAGATTTGTGGGGGGATTGGTAGCGACGTTGTTGTCATGGCTGGTTAATTACTGAGCAACTGCACTAAGTGTACAATGTCCGCAAGAACCTTTGCAACGCGTGCCCCATCGCCAAGACTGGTTTACTCAGTGGTGGAACATTTATGTCCCTTGATTCGGCTCTCTTCTAGCTGGTTGCCCTTATGCTAGCGGACAATACCCGTGAGGATTTCTTAGAAGAGGCTGATGATCTCAGTAAGGATGGCAATCGACGTTAGGTCTCACAAACAAATATACCATGACCTCCAGTAACGATGAACCATCCTACGATTTAGCTAATGGACTACTAAGTACACACCTTGCTCGAGATATCCCGAGCTCATACCAATTCGTAACTTAGGTTTACGTTCTTAACATGGAAGATCAATTTTATTTTAGAGGCACCACTAATGATCTTTTGATAGATTGATTACAAACTCAAGTAAAGTTTAATAAAGAGATTAAATGGATGTGGGGATTTCATTAGGCTAGATTACCCTAACAAATTTTCGTTATATTCTCTTTTATTTTCAAAAGAAAATTGTCAAGCAATATAAATTGATTTTAACCTAGCCATTAACATGCAAGGGTTGATCATGCGGTTATGCAATCAATAAAATTAACGCCCAATAATCAAAGCAATAAATAAATTGTGAAGGAATTTACTTACCTCGAAACAAAGCAATCAGCAACAATGTTAATTAAATTTGCATATTCAAATCTTAATACGATATCTAATTATCATGCAAACCCAGCAAAAAGAACCGGTGCCAAATCTATGATCTAGTTCCCTAAAACTAGTTCCCTAAAACTTGGTCTGAATCCCGATTCTACAAAATTGAAATCTCTAAATTTCAATGATTCGGTTCGATGAAAATTTCCCCTCTAGATTTCGATGATTTTCAATGATTTGGTTCGACAATAATTTTTCTATCTCAAAATATCTATGATTTGGTTTCCGACCCTACATATTCGGCTTCCTACTCTACAAATAGAACCAACCGAAACGATTTTCTATATTTATTTAATCAATTTTATTTTTGAAATGACAAAAACAAGAACCGAGTCTCTTAGTCCATGCCTTTCTAAGTTCCGTTGTTCTCACAACGATAGACTCGAACACAGCCAAAAATACACTGATGCATTTCGCATTCCTCACTATTTCAATACTCAACCTGCTTGTTGGCCTCTCTCAGCATTCCCCCGCTTGCTTTCCCCCTCTCTTCTTTCTTCCCCGCCTGCAAGAGGCAAGCCATTACAATGAGTGAATAGCAGCGTGTAAGAGAGTTTGTGCATAAAAGGAAGCCTGGCTCAGTCTTTTGGCTAGGACGGAGCACGAAATTTGTGAAGTACGGTTGAGGCGCACAAGTGTTTGATGAGTTAAAAGGGGTTTTGCATGTACATACATATGTTTTAAGTAGGGATATGTAACGAGAACTGCTCGGACCGGACCGAACCAATCAATTTTGGGCAGTTCCCATAGCTGGCAATCTAGTTCTTGATTTCCATTCTTGGAACCGGTTGTCGATCGGTCCAATTTCCAGTTCCAAGTTGGGAATTAGACTGACTGGACTGGTCGGATCGAATCGCTACTTTTCATATATATATATTTAAATTTCTTAAGAATTCAAAAAAAAAAGACAAGAAAATCCTTAAAAGTCTTAAAAAAACTCTCGCTCTTTCATACAAATAAGTTAGTGTATGAAAGAATAAGAATGTGTTGCAATATCAACTAATTTTTGGCCAAGAAAGCAAAGTTATCTGTTCCATTGGACTGGACCAGTTGGTCGGTTCGATTTCCAGTTCTAGGTCAATCTAGTCCACGGTCCTAGAATTTGGGAACCGGTCCTCTCGATCCATTCTCTATTCTACCTTGGAATCGGACCGGATTGGGAACTGATCACTCCTTATTTTAAGCACATGCGATCGGTTTCATTGGATTGTCCGGGAACCCGACTAATTGGTTTGGTCTTGTCCAGTTCCAGCCTCCTTCGGTTCGGTCCTCGGTTTCGAAAATGGGGAGTTGATCCCTCCAATCCGATTTATGTTTTGGAGTGGGAGTTGAATCGCTTGGCAGATCACCTCTAATTCTAACCTTGGGTAAACATAAATTACTGAGATTTGCCCCAGTGGCCCACTTTCCCACGTGGGAAGAGAGAAGTGAAGGGTTGGAATCCCTACGTTCTAAAGGACTGGGATAGAGATGATTAATTTTAGGTGAATTTTGACTCCAACACCCTGCCCGTCGCCACCAACTTTCAATTTTAGTGTCTCTTTTGCAGGTTTCTGGATTTATCGCTCGCGGAGAAGACGATTCACAAAAGAGGATCGTAATACGAGGAGGCATCCGAAGCATACATACATAAGACACGATCAAAAGATTGCGAGAACGTCCAGAGAAGCAACTCCTCTCAGCCACCGTTTGTGTCCTTGCTCAAACTCCAGTCCCGTGCTCGACGCGCCACCATGACCCGAAGTCTCCGGCCTTTGCTCTGCCATACCTCGCGCCGACACAGCCACGTCGCCGCCGCGTGACAATCCAATCCGGTCGTTCTGTGAGCACCCTATCCATTTGCCCATGACAACCATTAGCGTGGTGCCCAACTCGATGAAAGCAATTCATCGGTGGATTTCGTTTTGTCTTCAGGGAGATCCAGTTGTTGACTTGGATTCACCGAGAGCCACACGAGCACCACCTCATCACGTCGAGGCCACCCATCCTCGCCTCGCCATCAATCGAGGCCGACACCACCGCACCGTCCCCTGTTGATCCCCGTGATTGCAATTCCGATCTGAGTTCGAATTTGAAAATAATCTTCAAATTAACTGGCTCTATCATGATTGATTAATTTGAAATATTTTATTACCTATTTTGAATGATTGTTATCTTTCGTCAAATATTTAATTAAATAATGCATATATACTAAATCTAAAAATATTAAGGTTTGATCTCTCATTACGAGATACGACATCTGGTTTCCATCATATCCATAATCATTTAATTATGATCCCATTTTCAAATTTGAATAGATAACCTTCCATCATATCCTTAACCATTTGGATATGATCACTGGTTAAAAAATTAAATATAATTTGATTTGAATTTTGTTAATAACATTGCGTATTAGAGTTTGTCTAATTAAAACGAAAATCATGTGTCAGGACCTACGGGCCAAGGGACAATCTCAGGTAGGGGTTTGTCTAATTTCAAACAACCAATTGCACCATCTTGTCATACCTTAAAGAAAAGTGAGAAGAGAAGGTCACAAGCATGGCTTTGGGAAGAGTTTGTTTATCCATAGTCATTCTTTGCTTGATGTCTCTTAGCATTACAAGTATGCTTTAGTATCAGAAAGAAAAAAAAATACAAATGCCATCACTTTTAAACTTTTGTATGGTGCTCATTTGAGAGCGATGGCTTTTCAATCAATGACTTGAGTATTATGACATTCATGCAACATATTCATGATAAATGTTTACTTTTTGACAAATTATGATACTTAAATGATCATTTAAATATTATAAAATTACAACATTCAAGTGAGCGCTATATGATTACTCATTTTGGAGTCAGACTATCTTAACTTAGTGAACAACTTGAAGTCTATAGATCACTTGCTATGGAAAGACTATGCACTTATCAGCGAGGCCAGTGGGCTACTGCTTCTTTTCACGAATTTAGAGATAATCCACTATGATAGGGCCTCTAATAGTGTAGCTGATTGGATAGCGAAGTCCTATAAGAAAAAGGCCCTCTTCTAGAACTAGTTGACAAGCCCTCCGTAGGGCCTTTGGGATTTACTCTGTTTTGATACTTCGTTAGTGGGTTTGGTTTTTACAAGCTTTTACATGAATAGATGAAGTTTCGACCCAAAAAAATGACTTACAAAATATATGGCACTTATGTAGTCCTTATCCCATTTAGTTTCATAAGCCTTCATCGAGAAATTCCATCAAATCGAGTTAGACTTTGGTATCAGAAAATTGAAAGGACACAAAGATGAATAGGAAGCAAAGAGTTTCAAAATTCAAATGCAAAAGTTATTTTATAGCCTCGCTTTTTGGGTAGATTGTATGGAAGTGCTTTGCGATCGGGGAAATTATGGCCACATTAGCAGGACTTTGCAAATTCATGTCCCCATCATTGTGCTATGACATACAGATGTTGAAACAATTTCCACAACTTGAATATTCTAAATTGAATCGTTTTATTAGTCGGTGGAGCTATTGGTAGAGCTATCAATATATCATATTTTGTTGATTGCTGAAATTTCTTAAATTCTTGTATATTAGAAAATTCATTTTCGAGAGAGCTCAAGAAAGAGATGATGGGGAATGCGGACGTAACGTCGTGTGCGGGGTATGCTCCGGGGTCGTGTCAAGATATCCCAGATTGCTATGGGTACCGCATCAAACATGGTTTTCCAGAGGGAGGGTACTGCAATATAATCAACGTATGCAAGTGTGCTTGTGTTTAAATGAAGACTCCATTCGTTTCGTGGAGAATTATTTCATTTTCTCATGGGTAAGTGTGATGCGCGAAAATAATGCAAGGTGTTTCCGATATTTTCTTCTTTTTATTAAGAACTATAAAATAACCCCTCATTCCACTGGGGTGTGAAGCTCCCATGGTAACGGATAGGCATTGATGGCATTGACAATTAACACCATTTTGTCCGTTTTGATTAAGGAAGAACGAGATAATCAAGACTTTCATAAGGTGGATATGTGCTTCGCTCGCTTCAAGTCTTGTATTGACTGCCATTTATTTGATGTGCTGGTTCTTATGTGAAACGACACAAGAGCACGGCTTCTCTTAACATAGAAACTAGTACATTAACTCGTGTTCACTTCAAAGATATGGAGATAATTAAAAATAAAATTATAAACTTATTATACCAATGTCATCCTGGAAATTAGGTTGAGAAGTCTTTCCACCGAGAGATATGTGCCTTTCTATTATATTCTATTCCATGATCACACTGAATAGGCTAGGAAAGGAATGCATTCCTCACGTAATGATTTTAAAAACTTTCCAAACGACTTAGCCAAACGCACGCAAGTTTTTGAAATAATTATATGGTCTCCAAGAATTCTATGTCAGGCTTATAACGTGGATAAATTTTGCCGTAAAAGTTGGAATCTAGAGATTCATAAATGCTTATCGATATCCATAAAAATCGACTCATTCGTACATCAATTTCCATATAAGTAACGGTTGTAGTGATGCTCGAACTGCTTATATATAGGTAGGGATTCTGGGTAATTTTCCACAACAAACCATACCATCAAAACCTAAAGAGAAGTAAGAAGGTCATCGAAATGGCTTCAGGAAGAGTTTGTTTGTTCATCGGCCTGTGTTTGTTCATCGGCCTTCTTTGCCTCATCTCTCCTGCAGGTATTGTTAGCTTCAGTTTCGTCCCTATCGAGTTCATTCTGTTTCAATTTAGACGATGCTTGATTCTGACTCGAAAGCTTGAAAGGACGCATATATCTGTTGGATCAAATTAACGAAACACCATGTCTATAATTTATATTATGTCTTACGCTGATTGCTGAAATTTCTTGAATTATGGTACATCTCAGAATCATCAATTGCGGAGGGAGAGAAATGGACATTGGACATAGGGCCGTGTTCATCGATCGCGGATTGCAACAAGGAATGCAGCAGATTTGGTGAACACGTGACGGCGGCTTGCCGGCCCAAAGGAAACGAAGGCTTGCATTGTTATTGTACACATACTTAGATGAAATTCCCATAATATTGAGCCATGTCAAACTGTTTTTTATCATTGTCTTGATTCTTAAGAATAAAATTCCATCTTCCGTACAACTAGTCTCAAAGAACGATGGGTATTTGGTGCAAGTTCAATCATCGCCTCACCTGTTACCCCCCTCTGTTTATATTTCTCTCTACTTTTTTCTTTCTTTAATAGGTGGACATTACAAATTTTGCAAGCCTAACATATGTACATGATATTGCTAATATATGATCAATGGTTGTAAAAGTTAACTTGGCATCCTCCTTCCCACAATTTTTGACTATTCTCATGATTGACCTCAAAAAAAAAAAAAAAAAATTCATTAGAGGCAAAAATTTTAGGTCAATCCTTCCTAGATCAATTTCATAGTTGAGAAATTTTAAAGATTTGTGAACTTTGAAAATGCAAAGATTGTGAAATGTTGTTTCCATTTCGATACTGGCGTGACATTGCAATTATAATTATTTGCAACTGTGGATGTTCAATGAACCAGGACAAGTCCACTTTTGTATAGGCTCACGAACAAGTCCTTTCGTGCTTCACACTGGAATGACTATTCGCCTTCTAAATATAAGGCATATTGATGTCTTCTAGTCCTACACAGTTGTTAACCTTTTCTTCTATAGACGAATAGGAAGGTGTTACGCATGTTTGGCATGAGAAATATAGTGAGAAGAATATATAAACACGTGGAGAAAGAGAAAGAAGTAAAAAATGAGTATTTGATCTATGTTAAATTTATGAAATTCAACAAATTGGGAAGAGGGATTTTATAAATCAACCTCTAACTATCTTATTAACTTAAAAGTAACGAATTTTAATGATTCATTAGTCATACACTACAAAAATTGTGGAGGTGATAAGTCTTAAACTTTTTGAGGATTTGTCAATTTAATGCTCATGGATGAGCTGGACGTGAAATTGTGGAGATGCGGAGTGAATTTGAGAAAGGAATTGATGGAATTTGTAGCAATATGAAAGGATATTCATTCACTCGGCCAAATTTGGTCGTTCACATGCAGATAGGGGTGATTGGCTCCAAGGGGGGCAAGGTTCAAACGTAGACCCTATACGTGATCTTGTTAGAACCGGTTCCCCTATTTTGGACCCCATACCCTATCCTATTTTCATTGGACCCTGTTTTGGACCCGACCCTATTTTTTCGGTTCGGGAACAAGGTCTGCCCTGTTTTCATTGGAACCTATTTTGTAACCGTCCCATATCTTATACGGCTTCGAATTTTACATTAATTTGCCAAAAAACAACATAGTAATTCTCCTAACATTATAAGACAAAGCAAAAATCATAGCATTGCATAAACATTAACAATAAATATCGGTCTAATATTAGTCACATTCCCACAAATCCTACCGATATGATCTAATACGCATGCTCATGTGTACGCGACAAAGCTGTTGTTAAGATGACATCTTTCTGAGCTAGTCTCGAGAATAATTAATGCCACAACAGAAGGTAGCACTTGCTCCGTGACTATTACTACGTTAAAGGTGGGACCATTAAAAGAGAAAAACAATGAATGATAATAATTCTTTTTAACAATTCTTCGAAGACAATGTTTCCTCAATTTGATTCAAAGAGAGGCTTTCTTTTTCGAAATAATTCTTTGAAGACAAAAAGACTACTCGAGACGATTTTATTTTTAAACAAGGGAAAAATTGGTTTCAAAATCGGTCTAGTTTCGGGTGGGTTTTTGCTTGGACCCGGTTCCCGAACGGGTTTCAACCGGTTCCCAAAATTGGAATCAATTCCCAGACCAGTTTAATTAGGAACTGGTTCCCGATCCTGTTTTTGGATGGTCTGGTTTGGTTTCTAGGAAACTCGGTTTGGTTGCACACCCCTACACACAGAAATACAACCAAGAAAAGTTAAATTAAGCAAATGTAGATTTGATGGCAAATGACCACAAAAGAAGGGCCAAAATTCTGGTATTTGAGTGCATGAACGAAGGAAATTCTTGCCCAATGAAAGGCGAGGACTTTTCACATCTGGAGGGGGACTTTTGGCTGGAGTGGAGGCCGATACGAGAAACACAAACAGAAAGAGGAAGATATGTGAAAGGACTGTCATGGTTTTGCTGGGCAGTTCACGATTAGAATCCCCACACATAAATGCTTTGCAAGTTGCTCAAGAAAAGCTCCTTCCCGGCATGATCTCACAAGGTACGTCTCGTCCGATTCTCCTCCACCAGCTCTTTGTGTCGACTCTGCCGCTAGCTCATCTCTCTTTGAGCTTTAATGGAGGATCTAAAGACGGAAGACCCATTTTTTCCTCCGAACTCCATGACCATCCACTGTCTCCGAGAGCAATGGCTCAGGCGATGGCACCCGCAACAAAGGCAAAAGCGGCTCAAGACGTGGCGATGATCACCCCAGGAAAACCACTGCAACGACCGAGGATGCCATCGCAACTGCCGTTCCCACCGCCAATGTGAAAGGACTGCCGAGATTAGGGTTTATATTTGGGGCAAATATGTAAACAATGTCGTTTGGGACTATCTATGCTTCATAGCATGACAATGAGCCACGTGGGTTAGAAAAATTGATTAAAAAATTGCCCTGCCTTATTTTCAATGACCCAAATCGGAGTTGACATTTAAGTTATCTTTTTATATTTTATTTTATAAAAGTAGTACTTAAGTGATTCGAAAAAAACTTTTAATACTAAAATGAGTAATGTATACAACTTTTGGCACTTCTAATATTATTCTCCCAATTTAGTCCAAAAAATAACTCTAAATCTTTCAACAAATTATCAATACATTCATTTCGGCTGATTTTAACCAAAAAGCGATGATGTGGCGGTCCAATGAGACGTGGTGTGGATTTTTTTTAAATTTTCTTTAAAACTCTTTTGAATATGTTTATTAAAATTTACTTTTCTTCTTCTCTTTCTTTCATTTGTTTTCTCTTTTTTCTTTCCTTTTTTGGTTCAAAGGGTGGACACCCAGCAACTGGCTGAGGGCTGCCAACCCCACCTGCCCCTGTGAGCCCTTGCTTGCCGCAACGAATTTTTCTGGATCCTTCGTCATGGCAAGCAACAAAGAATGTACACAGTATGATTGGAGACTTTATCGCACAACCTCTCCGAATTGTGTCGTGACCTAAATTTTCTAAAATAATAGGTTTAGGGGTATTGTTAATTTCGGGCCGATGGCCCTTAATTAACTCAGGTTCTCCCAAACCCATACCCTGCGTGATGTTAGGATATTCACAAAAGTTTTCAAATAGGGAGTCGCCACTAGTCTATTAAAGTCGACTATGAACTAAGCGAGACATGGGAGTGTGTCTCACTTTTTACGCAACTAGAGGGTTTAGGGTCGGGGATTTGATTACGTTAGTCACGCGACTAACGCTCTTTCGGTATCTAATTTGATCGTGCATTAGTAAGATCACGGCAATGTATTCGAGAAAACTAAGGCCTGTCCTAATAGCTCTAAGGTAAGGAAATAGTATCAAAATATCATTCTGAAAACAATGTGCAATTTGTTCTGATTTTTCTAAATTTTTCTGAATTTACGATAGCGGAATAACCTAATATCGTAAACTAGGAAAACCTATTGTAGAGCCCTAAAGGCTTATTCAATTTTGGTCTCTTTTTTTTTTTTTTTTTTAAGGGTTTTCTAATTTTTTTGCAATTTGTTCTGATTTTCTAAACTTTTCTGAATTTTTATATTTTTATACTTTTTAAAATTTTTAATATTTTTCGAATTTTCTTAAATTTAAGAAAAAGCATTTATTAATTTTTTTTGGAATTTTCTAATTTTTTTCTAATTTTTTTGAATTTTTGAATATTCTCAAAAAGAAATAAAAAAAATAAAAAAAATAAAAAAAACTTTCAAAACCTTTCTGAAATAAAAAAACATTTTTCTAATTTTTTTGATTTTCGAAAACATTTTAAGATTTTTTTTTTTGAATTTCTGAATTTTGTGAATTTTTTAGATTTTTTTTTTTAATTATTAAAAAAAAAAGGTGATTCGGACCGGGTCCGGAGACCCGGCCCTACTAAACCGACCCGGACCCTATGGGCCCGGATGAATTTTTAAAATGGCCCATTAATAACAAAAATTAAAACAGCCCATTTCCTATTTATAAAAACCCAGCCCAATTCTCAGCCTAGGTCCGTTCGGAAAATGCTCAGCCCAGCCCCTTTGTTTAAACTTTCGGCCCCCTTTTTTTTTTTTTCTTTGTTTTTCTTTTTTTATTTCGATTTTCTTTGTTTTTCCTATTTTTTAATTTTTTTCACCTTTTTGTCTTTTGCTACATGCGTTTGTTTCTCTCTTCTCCGCTGGTCTTCTTCTTCCCTGGTCTGCATGCCCGACGCCCGACGTCTCCTTCACCGGAACTCCTGCAACTCCGTCGCGCCGCGCCGCCGCGAGGCCTACCCATCCTAAAGAAGTCGCCGTGTCGTCGCCGGGCGTCGGTAGTTCCGCCGACCGACGCCGAGGGCCGCCGGCCGCCGCCAGCGGTGACTACCGGCGACCCATGACGCTTGCCCTCGCCGGAAAACCAAAAACGTCTCCTTTCGACTCAAAAATATACAGAAACCTCATGAAAATAGCCATAATGCTAAGACAAACACGAGAGCAAGCAATATAAATAAAAAAAATCTACGAAAACAGGTTGTCGGGGACGGATTCAACCATGGGAGTTTCTGGGTCTCACTTGGGCATTTCAGCGAACACCTTATGCGCATGGACGAAACAGTGCATTTTTCGACTAAACCGGCCTGAGACGGAGCCTAAACCTCTAACCAAGCATCCCAACGTGCGGAAAAACATAAATGGGGAAGCATCGGGGGTCGGGGCTCACGCGAACTGGTCAGCGTGAGCTCCGACCCGCCACCTGCGAAAACAAAATAAGGACACCTCCGGGAGAAGCGTACCTGGCACAGACGGAGCGTCACGGCGGGAAGCGGTGGGAAGGTGGCTTCCGGCAGTGACAGCAGCTCCCTTTTTCTCTCTTCTCTCTTTTTTTGTCGCTGGTTCCACTGGTTTTTTTTTTTTTTTTTTTTTGCTTCTGCCGAAGTTCTCGCACTTCTATACTCCGGTTCTCTCCGTCCGAAGACTGTCGCCTTCTATCCCTCGGTTCCTCTCGGTTCTTCTCCTGGGTTTTTCTTTCCTTTTCTTCTGCTGCGTTTTTTTCGACCCCCAGTCTGATTCTTCCTCTTTGCAGCCTCCTCGGCGATTTTCGTCTCCGCGCCTTCAGGTCGCGTGTTGTCTCCTTTTCTTCCTCTCTCTAAACCGAAAAGCCAGCTCCCTTCTATCGCTCAAAAACCAGAACAGCCAAACCTCCATTCTTCTTCCTCTCCGTTTCTGCATTTTTGTTCTGTTCTGCCTCATGGAAATGATGCCAGCCGCAGCGAAAACGACGCCAGCAGGTGGCGGGACTCAGCCGAGCAGCCTCCTCTCTCTTCTCACTCAGATCTGTTTTTTTCTTTTCCAGCCACTCGAACTCCCTCCAACCAGAACCGCTCTCTACTCAGTCCTTCGATCTCAACAACCCCCTCGTCCGAAATCCGCCCTCCGAAACCCAGAAAACCCACTCCGTCTCTCTGCGTTTTCTGTCACTGCTTCGGTCTTCTTCGTTGCTCCTCTCTGGTCGCCATTGCCTTTCGTTGTTTTTATTGAAAATCGGTGCCGCTGTAGGAGGAGGGTGTGGCGCCCGGACGGCCTCGTTGCTACCTGCCGCCTCCTCTGTTCCTTTTTTCTTTTTTTGGGGTTTCTTTTTTCTGCCCCTTTCCTCGAGCACTCCCGTCTGATTCTCTTGTGTGCCCGTGCGTTGTGTGCCCTCTGTTCGTGCCCTCAACGAGTGAGAGAAGAGAGAATGCCCGAAAAGAGGTGATGGGCCCAGAGAAAAGAAAAACAGAGGGAAAATGGGCTGGGCCCAAAAGGAAAGGAAGAAGGCTGGGCAATAAAGAAAATGGGCTGGGCCAAGCGAGCCCGCCGAAATTTTTTCTTTTGGCGAATTTTTTTTCGAAATTTTTATCATTTCTATAAATTAATATATATATATTTATATATGCAAAATAAACAAAAATTCGGATGTCAACAAATTGTAATCAAGTCACATGGTCATGATCTACGTGCTGTTGCAACCTACCCTAGGTTTAGAGATACTTGCTTATAAAGGGTGGATTCTTCCTAAGTCTGCTAGAAACCCTAATCAAAATGCGGGAGTGTCGTCTTGGTATATGCACAATGAGAGATTTTGGGATGGAGGACTTAATTACACTAGCTATTTAATTGGAGCACTTTTAGTATCTAAACTTGATTATTTCCTAATTAAAGTGTTAGGGCAGCCTATAGAAGATTTTAAAATCAATCCTAACCACTATAAAAAAATGATAATAACAATCAATTCATTAAAATTGCACAATCAAGTATAAGTACAATGAAAAGCATAGATAGCAGCCTAGCATTGTCTTTGTTGACACTTAAATTTTAACTAATCATTCATTAACTAACTACATCGAACATTAAGGATTACAGGCAAGAGGGATGGAAGAACACCCCTTGCTTGTGGCCAATGCCCCCACCTGGCAAGGTCGCCGATGCCTCAACAAGGGCAATGTGGTGGCGACCATACCTAGCCCTCCTGCATGTTTTTTATTTTTATTTTTTCTGTTTTCTTTTAAGTTTTGGCCTTTTTTTTTTTTTTTGAGTTTCGGTTTTTTATAGAAAGAAAGAAAAATGAAAGAATATAGAAAACTTAAATGACGAAAATACCATTGACTAGTGATGAGGTTAGACCATTATTTGATACTGACATGGTAACTTCAAGTCCTTATTTAAAATAATGTCCAACTCGAGCCTTTATTTGAGAAAATAAGGGAACTTTATGTCTTTATCCAAAATAAGGTTCACTTTAGTTCCTTATTTGAAAATATTAGAGTACTTCAAAATCAAGAACTTTCCCAATAATTTATGGATAGAGAACTATATCCAATATGATTGGAAACTTTGTGTATTGCCTCATGTTTAATGCCAATGCATTGAACCAATATGGGCTTCGTGGTTCATATTGATAGCAGCTCCAAGGCTGCTACCATCTCGGGAAGCATTTTCCAAAAGGTTATTGGGATATGAAATGCGTTAATAATTATTTCAAGAGAATTCGTCAGGAAATTAATTAAGAAAATTGTATATTTTTTCTTACACTAACCAGTTTGTACAAGAGTGTTTTGAAAATTTGAAGTCTATCCTCATGTGTATGCTCGAGAAACTGTTGACAAGGCCTTTGTTATGTTGCAAATGAAAGAACCACAAGTAATTGGAATAGGTCAATTATTTAATAAGGACAAATTGCCCTATGAATACATGATCAATTAAAACTAGCTTTGTCTTTCTACTTTGTACAAGTCGAAACTAAAGCTAATCAGATGCCAAATAATAATAATCAAGTAAGTTTTGTTAAACTGCTGATGGGACATGGATTTGGTCATGCCATATGTGATGAAAGAAAATATATCATGTTTCTTCTTAATCTATTAAAGTGTAGCACTTTAGCTGCCTCTCGCCATTATGGGATAAAAACCAAATCAGACTGGCTGGCTCAATAGAGCATGGACTTGTCCTTTGATTCGATTTAGATCCTATGCCGGGTGTGGTGAAAACCGGTTAAGCCAGCCGAAACCATCAACACCCAAGTTGACCGTGGATGTTTTTCTTCCCTAAGGTCAGGGAATATGAAGACTCTCCAGGAAGTGGGGTAAGTGGCCCACCCTTAAGTTTTCCCACTTGAGCCTTTTAAGGACCTGCTCAGGTCCATACGTGTCTACCATTCCATTTTGTTGAAAATTGGATCCGAAGAGATTGAGTGGAGTGGAGTTTCGAGCTATTGCACGGATGGAAGGTTGTTAAAGGCCATGAGACTCAAACTCGTATCTTCTCAATGCACTTTAAAAGCTCACATTAGCTTGTTGAGGCACACACTTACATTTATGTGCATCTTACTGTATATACCAGCTATTTTATAACTCTAACTTTAATGTATGGCTTTCAAAACATTGGTAGGATCCACTTGGATCATCATTTTCGATGGTTCGGATTTAGCTTAATTAATATACGTCACTCATATAACAATTTCTCCTCTATTCCACATCAAAACTCTTGGCAAGTTTTGACACGACACGAGAATATGACTCAAACACAATTAATTTATTGAGAGAAACCCGAAAGCAATACGACACGACTTTTACTTGGAACTAACATGAATTGAATAGTCTTCAACCATCTTCAATGATAAAAACTTTGTAGTTGGGAAAATTACCAAAACGGTTCTAAACCTGTTATAATTGTGTCAATTTAGCTTATACGGATAATTTTGCCTAGCTGACATTGATATGGATACTGGCCGGTGCTAGTTGTCTGGCCAATGCTGACATAGACCATTTTTAATAATATTTTAATTTTTGTGAATTTTTGTGAATTTTAATTTTCTTTTAATTTTCCATTTTCCCCCTTTCTTTTTCTCTTCTTCCTTCTTTTCCTTTTTTTTCCCCTCACAATGGCTCTCATCGGCTATTAGGCTAGAGCCATGAAGCCCTTGTTGGCCGCCAATGAGGCCTAGGGGCCGCTGGCAAGGGCTGATGATTGCTATTAAGGGTCCTGACCCTTGCCCGGTAGCTAGGCGAGTCTCACTAGCTATTGTGCAGGAAAAAAAGGAAACGAAGGAAGAAGAGAAAAGGAAAAAGAAAAAAAAACAAATTAATAAAAATTTCAAAATAATACATTATTAAAAATTATCAACGTCAGCGCTTGCAGACTAAAATTGGTTAGATGGATTGAATTTGCATAATTACAAAAAGTTGATGACTAAATTCTCAGAAAATAAATGTTTATGACCGAACCAGCATAATTATAGTAGGTTTAGGATTGTTTTAGTAATTCTCCCCTTTGTAATCACATCGAAACACATTCAAAATGCTGCCACATTCAACATGCCGCAACACACGCACAAAACCAAATTGCCAGTCCACCCATACACACTCTACTAATATATTCGAGCAAAAGCAAAGCTGCTTGGCAACTTAGGCATGACAAACACAAGGAACGCTAGAACAAACCAAACTTGAAAAATTGCTTCTCGGAGCTTCTAATAGTATATGTTTAGAATTTAGATCCATTGCCAAAACAATCTTTCCTTCTTTCGTAAAAGGCTTACTCTCACAAGATCTTATCAATGGATGCTAAATCTCTTAGACTAGGTCGCGAGTATATGGTTGTTCAGTGAATTCCTTTGTAACAAATTAAATGTGGATAGCATGGTGTTGATCACAATAAAAAAAATGAAATTAGTAAGGTAACTAGGGTCTTAGTTAAGTTCATTGATTGTAAAGGTGTCGTCACCTTCACCTTTAACAATTTTCCTTAAACCAAAGGGGATTGCTTCTTGTAAGGTCTATCAGCACTTGTCCGTTTGATATGTAGTGATGATGGATTGCCTGGATTCGTCTTATACTATGCCTTAGCAACCCGGCTTCTTATAGCCCCAATTGCAGAGAGATATCTTTCTACCCTTTTCTCTAGGGAATACCTCTGAAATTTTTTACTGCATGTTTTTTTTTTTCTCTTTTTTCTTTCATGTTTCCTTATTACAACCTCAACTTGAGAGACAGAGTCACAAGAGGTCCCATGGAATTATTTTCTTGAATATGAAGAAATACAAAATAAATTAGCCAGCAAAATATGAATAATTACAAGTAGAAAAATATTATCACTTACTTAAGAGAAATCATCAATGTCACAATATACAGGGTTTGGCCGTTCCTATTCAAAACTAACGGCAAGATTATCTTAGCATTTTCGCATAATAAAAATATATGGTTTGAGGGCAGTAACGTTTTGTTGGAGCATAGCCTGTATCTACTCATTATATAATTCCTCAATCTGTGTGTTGTCTTCAAACAACGAGATCATTCCTCGGGTTATAATGCGTCTTATGGCCCTCATGTGGGTGACTCTCCATCTGGTTCGTTGAAACCATGGCATCTCAATAAGTAGATCGTTGTCTGCCACAAATATCAAAAGCTGTATTCTTGACAAAGGAAAACGAGGTTATACGGTAGCCACTGGAGGTTTCTCTAACTTTCCTCCATTCTGTCCATCCCGGAAATCAGGTTGAGAAGTCTTTCCTAGAAGAGATATATGCCTTCCTATTATATTCTATTTTGTGATCACACTGAATAGGCTAGGAAAGGAATGCATTCCTCGCGTATTGATTTTAAAAACTTTCCAAACGACTTAGCCGAACGCACGCAAGTTTTCTGAAATAATTATATGGCCTCCAAGAATTCTCTGTCAGGCTTAGAACGTGAATAAATTTTGCCGTAAAAGTTGGAATCTAGAGATTCGTAAATGCTGATTGATATCCATAAAAATTGACTCTAGTGATTTGTACATCAATTTCCATATAAGTAGCAGTTGTAGTGGTGCTCGAACTGCTTATATATAGGTAGGGATTCTAGGTAATTTTTCACAACAAACCATACCATCAAAACCTAAAGAGAAGTAAGAAGGTCATCGAAATGGCTTCAGCAAGAGTTTGTTTGTTCATCGGCTTTTTTGCCTTATCTCTCTTTGCTTCATAGGTATTGTTAGCTTCTTTTTCATCTCTATCGAGTTCATTTCTCTTTTGGTTTAGGTCACGCTTGAGACCAAAAAGCTCGAAGGACACAGTCATCTGTTCGATCAAATTAAGGAAACAATATGTCCATATAATTTATGTTACGTCTTACGTTGATTTCTGAAATTTTTTGAATTCTGGTGCATCTCAGAAACATTGGCTGCGAGAGAGATCAATGCAGATCCTATCAAGTATGACTTCGGGCCATGTTCAAAGTACCCGGACTGCAACAAGGCTTGCAAGGAAGAGTGGGGGACTGAGATTACAGGGTATTGCGAAGTAAATCCAGCCGGATTGAATCGTTGTTATTGCATATTTCCACAACTTTGAGCGATGTCATAGCGTTAGCTATCATGTTTTGGATTGCGATTAATAATATTTCATCTTCAGTACAACTGTTCTCAATGAATGATGGGTAGTTGGTGCAAGTTTAGTTGGTGCAAGTTCACTCGTTGCCTCTCATTACTACCCTCCTTTCTTTATATTTCTTCTTTTTCCCCCTTCAATAGATTGATCGACATTGCATACTTCGCAAGGTTCAGATGTGCACTGAATTTGCAGGGGCTTGGAAAGTTGGGCCTGGAGACGTCTTGCACTGCTTTTGTCATTATACTTAAATGAAAATACTAAACTTTAAGCCGAGCCAAACTGTTGTTTCTCATGGTTCAAATCGTCGCGAATAAAATTACATCCTCCATTCAACTTTCATGATGCATATTTACACTCCTTTGTTTAGGTTTCTTCAATTGTCTTTGTCAATTGATAGGCATTACAAACTTCGTGAGCTCGCAATGTGTACATAATTTTGCTATAATCCAATATATAGCTGCAAAATTTGTCGTTAACTTTTGGGATCCTATAAGCTCCCCTTTCCCACAATTTCATGCCTATTCGGGTTATTGACCCCGAGAAAAATGAAAATTATTAGAAGAATTTTTTTTTTAGTTCAATAGTCACAAGATAAATTTTGGAAATTGAGAAATTTTCAAGTACAGGACAATTTGCATATTATGAAAATGTCAACATTGTGATACGCTGTTGCCATTTCGACACCGGCGTGATATCGAATTACAATTGTTTGTAATAGTTGTTGAGGTGGTGAAGCAATATGAGATAAAATCAAAAGTTCAATGAACTAAGTCAAGTCTAAAATCAAAAGTTCGATTATCAATAGAAAAATATGAAAACATAGAAAAAAAATTGATATCGAGGAGGAAGTGGGGTATTTGAACTTCAGAATTTTCAGAGTTTATTCATTTTCTTTTTGCTAAGAGAAGGGAGTTCATTGCGAGGTCTGCGTGGGATCGAGGTAAAGGTCGACAAGGTTAAAGCACAATAAGATTCTGGCTTTTGTTGTATTCTGAAGAGACTATAGCCAAAAGCTTTCTGCAAAGCTTTTGCCTCAAGCACAGTATTTCTAATCTCTGATAACGATTCTAATTGTGTTGTGGAGTTAGATAGATGAATGTACTATTAAAACACTGAGAAAATTACTGCTGCAATAAGCATAAATGTAATTTATGATATAGCTTCATGTGCCCTAGACTCATGCTATAAATTGGTGCAAATCTCTCTTCGAAAATGGGGAGTCGATCCCTCCAATCCGATTTATGTTTTGGAGTGGGAGTCGAATCGCTTGGCAGATCACCTCTAATTCTAACCTTGGGTTTGCCCCAGTGGCCCACTTTCCCACGTGGGAAGAGAGAAGTGAAGGGTTGGAATCCCTACGTTCTAAAGGACTAGGATAGAGATGATTAATTTTAGGTGAATTTTGACTCCAACACCCTGCCCGTCGCCACCAACTTTCAATTTTAGTCTCTTTTGCAGGTTTCTGGATTTATCGCTCGCGGAGAAGACGATTCACAAAAGAAGATCGTAATACGAGGAGGCATCCGAAGCATACATACATAAGACACGATCAAAAGATTGCGAGAATGTCCAGAGAAGCAACTCCTCTCAGCCACCGTTTGTGTCCTTGCTCAAACTCCAGTCCCGTGCTCGACGCGCCACCATGACCCGAAGTCTCCGGCCTTTGCTCTGCCATACCTCGCGCCGACACAGCCACGTCGCCGCCGCGTGACAATCCAATCCGGTCGTTCTGTGAGCACCCTATCCATTTGCCCATGACAACCATTAGCGTGGTGCCCAACTCGATGAAAGCAATTCATCGGTGGATTTCGTTTTGTCTTCAGGGAGATCCAGTTGTTGACTTGGATTCACCGAGAGCCACACGAGCGCCACCCCATCACGTCGAGGCCACCCATCCTCGCCTCGCCATCAATCGAGGCCGACACCACCGCACCGTCCCCTGTTGATCCCCGTGATTGCAATTCCGATCTGAGTTCGAATTTGAAAATAATCTTCAAATTAACTGGCTCTATCATGATTAATTAATTTGAAATATTTTATTACCTATTTTGAATGATTGTTATCTTTCGTCAAATATTTAATTAAATAATGCATATATACTAAATCTAAAAATATTAAGGTTTGATCTCTCATTACGAGATACGACATCTGGTTTCCATCATATCCATAATCATTTAATTATGATCCCATTTTCAAATTTGAATAGATAACCTTCCATCATATCCTTAACCATTTGGATATGATCACTGGTTAAAAAATTAAATATAATTTGATTTGAATTTTGTTAATAACATTGCGTATTAGAGTTTGTCTAATTAAAATGAAAATCATGTGTCAGGACCTACGGGCCAAGGGACAATCTCAGGTAGGGGTTTGTCTAATTTCAAACAACCAATTGCACCATCTTGTCATACCTTAAAGAAAAGTGAGAAGAGAAGGTCACAAGCATGGCTTTGGGAAGAGTTTGTTTATCCATAGTCATTCTTTGCTTGATGTCTCTTAGCATTACAAGTATGCTTTAGTATCGAAAAGAAAAAAAAAATACAAATGCCATCACTTTTAAACTTTTGTATGGTGCTCATTTGAGAGCGATGGCTTTTCAATCAATGACTTGAGTATTATGACATCCATGCAACATATTCATGATAAATGTTTACTTTTTGACAAATTATGATACTTAAATGATCATTTAAATATTATAAAATTACAACATTCAAGTGAGCGCTATATGATTACTCATTTTGGAGTCGACTATCTTAACTTAGTGAACAACTTGAAGTCTATAGATCACTTGCTATGGAAAGACTATGCACTTATCAGCGAGGCCAGTGGGCTACTGCTTCTTTTCACGAATTTAGAGATAATCCACTATGATAGGGCCTCTAATAGTGTAGCTGATTGGATAGCGAAGTCCTATAAGAAAAAGGCCCTCTTCTAGAACTAGTTGACAAGCCCTCCGTAGGGCCTTTGGGATTTACTCTGTTTTGATACTTCGTTAGTGGGTTTGGTTTTTACAAGCTTTTACATGAATAGATGAAGTTTGGGCCCAAAAAAATGCCTTACAAAATATATGGCACTTATGTAGTCCTTATCCCATTTAGTTTCATAAGCCTTCATCGGGAAATTCCATCAAATCGAGTTAGACTTTGGTATCAGAAAATTGAAAGGACACAAAGATGAATAGGAAGCAAAGAGTTTCAAATTCAAATGCAAAAGTTATTTTATAGCCTCGCTTTTTGGGTAGATTGTATGGAAGTGCTTTGCGATCGGGGAAATTATGGCCACATTAGCAGGACTTTGAAAATTCATGTCCCCATCATTGTGCTATGACATACAGATGTTGAAACAATTTCCACAACTTGAATATTCTAAATTGAATCGTTTTATTAGTCGGTGGAGCTATTGGTAGAGCTATCAATATATCATATTTTGTTGATTGCTGAAATTTCTTAAATTCTTGTATATTAGAAAATTCATTTTCGAGAGAGCTCAAGAAAGAGATGATGGGGAATGCGGACGTAACGTCGTGTGCGGGGTATGCTCCGGGGTCGTGTCAAGATATCCCAGATTGCTATGGGTACCGCATCAAACATGGTTTTCCAGAGGGAGGGTACTGCAATATAATCAACGTATGCAAGTGTGCTTGTGTTTAAATGAAGACTCCATTCGCTTCGTGGAGAATTATTTCATATTTTCTTCAAGGTGTTTCCGATATTTTCTTCTTTTTATTAAGAACTATAAAATAACCCCTGATTCCACTGGGGTGTGAAGCTCCCATGGTAACGGATAGGCATTGATGGCATTGACAATTAACACCATTTTGTCCGTTTTGATTAAGGAAGAACGAGATAATCAAGACTTTCATAAGGTGGATATGTGGTTCGCTCGCTTCAAGTCTTGTATTGACTGCCATTTATTTGATGTGCTGGTTCTTATGTGAAACGACACAAGAGCACGGCTTCTCTTAACATAGAAACTAGTACATTAACTCGTGTTCACTTCAAAGATATGGAGATAATTAAAAATAAAATTATAAACTTATTATACCAATGTCATCCTGGAAATCAGGTTGAGAAGTCTTTCCACCGAGAGATATGTGCCTTCCTATTATATTCTATTCCATGATCACACTGAATAGGCTAGGAAAGGAATGCATTCCTCACGTAATGATTTTAAAAACTTTCCAAACGACTTAGCCAAACGCACGCAAGTTTTTTGAAATAATTATATGGTCTCCAAGAATTCTATGTCAGGCTTATAACGTGGATAAATTTTGCCGTAAAAGTTGGAATCTAGAGATTCATAAATGCTTATCGATATCCATAAAAATCGACTCATTCGTACATCAATTTCCATATAAGTAACGGTTGTAGTGATGCTCGAACTGCTTATATATAGGTAGGAATTCTGGGTAATTTTCCACAACAAACCATACCATCAAAACCTAAAGAGAAGTAAGAAGGTCATCGAAATGGCTTCAGGAAGAGTTTGTTTGTTCATCGGCCTTTGTTTGTTCATCGGCCTTCTTTGCCTCATCTCTCCTGCAGGTATTGTTAGCTTCAGTTTTGTCCCTATCGAGTTCATTCTGTTTCAATTTAGACGATGCTTGATTCTAACTCGAAAGCTTGAAAGGACGCATATATCTGTTGGATCAAATTAACGAAACACCATGTCTATAATTTATATTATGTCTTACGCTGATTGCTGAAATTTCTTGAATTATGGTACATCTCAGAATCATCAATTGCGGAGGGAGAGAAATGGACATTGGACATAGGGCCGTGTTCATCGATCGCAGATTGCAACAAGGAATGCAGCAGATTTGGTGAACACGTGACGGCGGCTTGTCGGCCCAAAGGAAACGAAGGTTTGCATTGTTATTGTACACATACTTAGATGAAATTCCCATAATATTGAGCCATGTCAAACTGTTTTTTATCAATGTCTTGATTCTTAAGAATAAAATTCCATCTTCCGTACAACTAGTCTCAAAGAACGATGGGTATTTGGTGCAAGTTCAATCATCGCCTCACATGTTACCCCCTCTGTTTATATTTCTCTCTACTTTTTCTTTCTTTAATAGGTGGACATTACAAATTTTGCAAGCCTAACATATGTACATGATATTGCTAATATATGATCAATGGTTGTAAAAGTTAACTTGGCATCCTCCTTCCCACAATTTTTGACTATTCTCATGATTGACCTCAAAAAAAAAAAAAAAAATTCATTAGAGGCAAAATTTTTAGGTCAATCCTTCCTAGATCAATTTCATAGTTGAGAAATTTTAAAGATTTGTGAACTTTGAAAATGCAAAGATTGTGAAATGTTGTTTCCATTTCGATACTAGCGTGACATTGCAATTATAATTATTTGCAACTGTGGATGTTCAATGAACCAGGACAAGTCCACTTTTGTATAGGCTCACGAACAAGTCCTTTCCTACTTCACACTGGAATGACTATTTGCCTTCTAAATATAAGGCATATTGATGTCTTCTAGTCCTACACAGTTGTTAACCTTTTCTTCTATAGACGAATAGGAAGGTGTTACGCATGTTTGGCATGAGAAATACAGTGAGAAGAATATATAAACACGCGGAGAAAGAGAAAGAAGTAAAAAATGAGTATTTGATCTATGTTAAATTTATGAAATTCTACAAATTGGGAAGAGAGATTTTATAAATCAACCTCTAACTATCTTATTAACTTAAAAGTAACGAATTTTAATGATTCATTAGTCATACACTACAAAAATTGTGGAGGTGATAAGTCTTAAACTTTTTGAGGATTTGTCAATTTAATGCTCATGGATGAGCTGGTCGTGAAATTGTGGAGATGTGGAGTGAATTTGAGAAAGGAATTGATGGAATTTGCAGCAATATGAAAGGATATTCATTCACTCGGCCAAATTTGGTCGTTCACATGCAGATAGGGGTGATTGGCTCCAAGGTGAGTAGGGTCCAAACCTAGACCCTATACGTGATCTTGTTAGAACCAGCCTTCCCTATTTTGGACCCCATACCCTATCCTATTTTCATTGGACCCTGTTTTAGACCCGACCCTATTTTTTCGGTTCGGGAACAAGGTCTACCATATTTTCATTGAAACCTATTTTGTAACCGTCCCATATCTTATACGGTTTCGAATTTTACATTAATTCGCCAAAAAAAAACATTGTAATTCTCCTAACATTATAAGACAAAGCAAAAATCATAGCATTGCATAAACATCAACAACAAATATCGGTCTAATATTAGTCACATTCCCACAAATCCTACTGATATGATCTAATACGCATGCTCATGTGTACGCGACAAATCTGTTGTTAAGATGACATCTTTCCTGAGCTAGTCTGAGAATAATTAATGCCACAATAGAAGGTAGCACTTGTTCCGTGACTATTACTACAGTTAAAGGTGGGACCATTAAAAGAGAAAAAACAATGAATGATAATAATTCTTTTTAACAATTCTTCGAAGACAATGTTTCCTCAATTTGATTCAAAAAGAGGCTTTCTTTTTTCGAAATAATTCTTTGAAGACAAAAAGACTACTCATAGACGATTTTATTTTTTAAACAAGGGAAAAATTGGTTTCAAAATCGGTCTAGTTTCGGATGGGTTTTTGCTTGGACCCAGGTTTCGAACGGGTTTCAACCGGTTCCCAAAATTGGAATCAATTCCCGCACCAGTTTAATTAGGAACTGGTTCCCGATCCTGTTTTTGGATGGTCTAGTTTGGTTTTTAGTAAACTCGGTTTGGTTCTTACACCCCTTCTTCACACGTAAATACAACCAAGAAAAGTTAAATTAAGCAAATGTAGATTTGATGGCAAATGACCACAAAAGAAGGGCCAAAATTAAGCAAATGTAGAACTGGTTCCTTTTTTGTTTTTCTTTGTTTTTCTTTTTTTTATTTCGATTTTCTTTGTTTTTCCTATTTTTTAATTTTTTTTTCACCTTTTTGTCTTTTGCTACATGCGTTTGTTTCTCTCTTCTCCGCTGGTCTTCTTCTTCCCTGGTCTGCATGCCCGACGCCCGACGTCTCCTTCACCGGAACTCCTGCAACTCCGTCGCGCCACGCTGCCGCGAGGCCTACCCATCTTAAAGAAGTCGCCGTGTCGTCGTCGGGCGTCGGTAGTTCCGTCCGACCGACGCCGAGCGCCGCCGGCCGCCGCCAGAGGTGACTACCGGCGACCCATGACGCTTGCCCTCGCCGGAAAACCAAAAACGTCTCCTTTCGACTCAAAAATATACAGAAACCTCATGAAAATAGCCATAATGCTAAGAAAAACACGAGAGCAAGCAATATAAATAAAAAAAATCTACGAAAACAGGTTGTCGGGGACGGATTCAACCATGGGAGTTTCTGGGTCTCACTTGGGCATTTCAGCGAACACCTTATGCGCATGGACGAAACAGTGCATTTTTCGACTAAACCGGCCTGAGACGGAGCCTAAACCTCTAACCAAGCATCCCAACGTGCGGAAAAACATAAATGGGGAAGCATTGGGGGTCGGGGCTCACGCGAACTGGTCAGCGTGAGCTCCGACCCGCCACCTGCGAAAACAAAATAAGGACACCTCCGGGAGAAGCGTACCTGGCACAGACGGAGCGTCACGGCGGGAAGCGGTGGGAAGGTGGCTTCCGGCAGTGACAGCAGCTCCCTTTTTCTCTCTTCTCTCTTTTTTTGTCGCTGGTTCCACTGGTTTTTTTTTTTTTTTTGCTTCTGCCGAAGTTCTCGCACTTTTATACTCCGGTTCTCTCCGTCCGAAGACTGTCGCCTTCTATCCCTCGGTTCCTCTCGGTTCTTCTCCTGGGTTTTTCTTTCCTTTTCTTCTGCTGCGTTTTTTTTCGACCCCCAGTCTGATTCTTCCTCTTTGCAGCCTCCTCGGCGATTTTCGTCTCCGCGCCTTCAGGTCGCGTGTTGTCTCCTTTTCTTCCTCTCTCTAAACCGAAAAGCCAGCTCCCTTCTATCGCTCAAAACCAGAACAGCCAAACCTCCATTCTTCTTCCTCTCCGTTTCTGCATTTTTGTTCTGTTCTGCCTCATGGAAATGATGCCAGCCGCAGCGAAAACGACGCCAGCAGGTGGCGGGACTCAGCCGAGCAGCCTCCTCTCTCTTCTCACTCAGATCTGTTTTTTTCTTTTCCAGCCACTCGAACTCCCTCCAACCAGAACCGCTCTCTACTCAGTCCTTCGATCTCAACAACCCCCTCGTCCGAAATCCGCCCTCCGAAACCCAGAAAACCCACTCCGTCTCTCTGCGTTTTCTGTCACTGCTTCGGTCTTCTTCGTTGCTCCTCTCTGGTCGCCATTGCCTTTCGTTGTTTTTATTGAAAATCGGTGCCGCTGTAGGAGGAGGGTGTGGCGCCCGGACGGCCTCGTTGCTACCTGCCGCCTCCTCTGTTCCTTTTTTCTTTTTTTGGGGTTTCTTTTTTCTGCCCCTTTCCTCGAGCACTCCGTCTGATTCTCTTGTGTGCCCGTGCGTTGTGTGCCCTCTGTTCGTGCCCTCAACGAGTGAGAGAAGAGAGAATGCCCGAAAAGAGGTGATGGGCCCAGAGAAAAGAAAAACAGAGGGAAAATGGGCTGGGCCCAAAAGGAAAGGAAGAAGGCTGGGCAATAAAGAAAATGGGCTGGGCCAAGCGAGCCCGCCGAAATTTTTTCTTTTGGCGAATTTTTTTCGAAATTTTTATCATTTCTATAAATTAATATATATATATTTATATATGCAAAATAAACAAAAATTCGGATGTCAACAAATTGTAATCAAGTCACATGGTCATGATCTACGTGCTGTTGCAACCTACCCTAGGTTTAGAGATACTTGCTTATAAAGGGTGGATTCTTCCTAAGTCTGCTAGAAACCCTAATCAAAATGCGGGAGTGTCGTCTTGGTATATGCACAATGAGAGATTTTGGGATGGAGGACTTAATTACACTAGCTATTTAATTGGAGCACTTTTAGTATCTAAACTTGATTATTTCCTAATTAAAGTGTTAGGGCAGCCTATAGAAGATTTTAAAATCAATCCTAACCACTATAAAAAAAAATGATAATAACAATCAATTCATTAAAATTGCACAATCAAGTATAATTACAATGAAAAGCATAGATGGCAGCCTAGCATTGTCTTTGTTGACACTTAAATTTTAACTAATCATTCATTAACTAACTACATTGAACATTAAGGATTACAGGCAAGAGGGATGGAAGAACACCCCTTGCTTGTGGCCAATGCCCCCACCTGGCAAGGTCGCCGATGCCTCAACAAGGGCAATGTGGTGGCGACCATACCCAGCCCTCCTGCATGTTTTTTATTTTTATTTTTTCTGTTTTCTTTTAAGTTTTGGCCTTCTTCTTTTTTGAGTTTAGGTTTTTTATAGAAAGAAAGAAAACAAAAAAATCAAAAAAAATGAAAGAATATAGAAAACTTAAATGACGAGAAACCATTGACTAGTGATGAGGTTAGACAATTATTTGAGACTGACATGGTAACTTCAAGTCCTTATTTGAAATAATGTCCAATTCGAGCCTTTATTTGAGAAAATAAGGGAATATTATGCCTTTATCCAAAATAAGGTTCACTTTAGTTCCTTATTTGAAAATATTAGAGTACTTCAAAATCAGGAACTTTCCCAATAATTTATGGATAGAGAACTATATCCAATATGATTGGAAACTTTGTGTATTGCCTCATGTTTAATGCGAATGCATATATGCAAAATAAACAAAAATTCGGATGTCAACAAATTGTAATCAAGTCACATGGTCATGATCTACGTGCTGTTGCAACCTACCCTAGGTTTAGAGATACTTGCTTATAAAGGGTGGATTCTTCCTAAGTCTGCTAGAAACCCTAATCAAAATGCGGGAGTGTCGTCTTGGTATATGCACAATGAGAGATTTTGGGATGGAGGACTTAATTACACTAGCTATTTAATTGGAGCACTTTTAGTATCTAAACTTGATTATTTGCTATTTAATAGTTGTTGAGGCGGTGAAGTAATCTGAGATAAAATCAAAAGTTCAATGAACTAAGTCAAGTCTAAAATCAAAAGTTCGATTATCAATAGAAAAATACGAAAACATAAAAAAAAAAAAAAAATTGATATCAAGGAGGAAGTGGGCTATTTGAACTTCAGAATTTTCAGAGTTACTTCATTTTCTTTTTGATAAGAGAAGGGAGTTCATTGTGAGGTTTGCGTGGGGTCGAGGTAAAGGTCGACAGGGTTAAAGCACGATAAGATTCTGGCTTTTGTTGTATTCTGAAGAGACTATAGCCAAAAGCTTTCTGCAAAGCTTCTGCCCCAAGCACAGTATTTGCAATCTCCGATAACGATTCTAATTGTGTTGTGGAGTCAGATAGATGAATGTACTATTAAAACACAAAGAAAAGAACAGTTGCAATAAGCATATATGTAATATATAACTTTATGATACCCTAGACTCATGCTATATATATTGGTGAGAACATTATAATAATACTAACAGTGATGAGATTGCTTAACGTGACATTGTGATTTTTTCATTTCTAATTCTAGAAGGATTTTCTACATCTACTAGAGATATTTTGTCATTCAGTGGGCTCACAGATGATCGGTTTCAATTTACTGCGTATTCCTTATGATGGCCATTCCCTTCCAGTCCACCCAGATTTGTGGGGGGATTGGTAGCGACGTTGTTGTCGTGGCTGGTTAATTACTGAGCAGCTGCACTAATTGTACAATGTCCGCAAGAACTTTTGCAACGCGTGCCCCATCGCCAAGACTGGTTTACTCAGCGGTGGAACATTTCTGTCCCTTGATATGGCTCTCTTCTAGCCGGTTGCCCTTATGCTAGCGGACAATACCCGTGAGGATTTCTTTGAAGAGTTTGACGATCTCGGTAAGGATGGCAATCAAGGTTAGGTTCTCACAAACAAATATGCCATGACCTCTAGTAACGATGAACCATCCTACGATTTGGCTAATGGACTACTAAGTACACACCTTGCTCGAGATATCCCAAGCTCATACCAATTCGTAACTTAGGTTCAAGTTCTTAACATGGAAGATCAATTTTATTTTAGAGTCGCCACTAATGATCTTTTGATAGATTGATTACAAACTCAAGTAAAGTGTAAGAAAGAGATTAAATGGATGTGGGGATTTCATTAGGCTAGATTACCCTAACAAATTTTCGTTATATTCTCTTTTATTTTCAAAAGAAAATTGTCAAGCAATATAAATTGATTTTAACCTAGCCATTAACATGCAAGGGTTGATCATGCGGTTATGCAATCAATAAAATTAACGCCCAATAATCAAAGCAATAAATAAATTGTGAAGGAATTTACTTACCTAGAAACAAAGCAATCGGCAACACTGTTAATTAAATATGCAATATTCAAATCTTAATATGATATCTAATTATCATGCAAGCCCAGCAAAAAGAACCAAATGCCAAATCTATGATCTAGTTCCCTAAAACTAGTTGGACCAAATCAATGATCTTGTTCCCTTAAACTAGTTCCCCCTAAAACTAGTTCCCTAAAACTTGGTCCGAATCCCGATTCCACAAAATTGAAATCTCTAAATTTCAATGATTCGGTTCGATGAAAATTTTTCATCTCTAAATTTCTTTCCTCTCTAAATATCTATGATTCAGTTTCCGACCCTACAAATTCGGTTTCCTACTCTACAAATAAAACCAACCGAAACGATTATTGTTAGCTGGGTTCACTCCTATGTGGAGGAAGCCCAATGAGTTGCAAGCTCAAAAAGGCTTGAGCCCATATAATAAGTTATATGAAGAAATAGGGTTTCTCACTATTGTTGAAGTGATAGCCGCAAAAGACATAGTAACAAGAGAACAAGAGAACAAGAGAAAGCAGAAAATTTGGGGTCTGGGGCAAAGTCTAATTTACATCAAGCTGGCATCGGAGGTCGATTCAAGGTCCGATTGAGCTGAAATTTTGTCAGCGTGTTCGTGGTGCAATCTCCTCGAATCTAAATGGTTTGATTTTCATTTGAAGCTCCCTACATCAGGTTTTTCATGGATTGATCAAAACCTGCGTTTTTTGTCAGATTTATCCTTGATCTCTTGTGAAGTTTATGTGTATTGCCAAGAATTATGTTCTTGAGTTCTTTGCTGCTATGTACCTCTAGTATTGCTAGAGAAGAACATTGTTCACCCAATTTTGTTGATAGTGAAGATTTTCAGGTGGACTCCGGTCCCGTGGTTTTTTATCTCTTCACATTGAGGGGGTTTTCCACGTAAAAAAAATCGTCTTGTGTTTGCGTGCTTGGTATTTATTTTGCTCTACTATCTCGGTTCCTATTAGGTTTACACAAGAGGGGAGATTATTTTATTCCGCTGCGTTAATTCGATATTGTTCGAATTGTTACCGTTCTCCCATCAGAGTGGTATCAGAGCTTTTGGTTGTTGCTTGATTTTTCTGCCTTGTGTTAAACAATGGAAACGAATACGAGTAGAATGGTTACACTGAATGGTTCGAATTATCATATTTGGAAAGGGAAGATGGAAGATATTTTATATGTGAAAGATTTTTATTTGCCTGTATTTGCCGAGGAGAAACCGGAGAATAAAACTGATGCTAAATGATCTATATTTCATCGTCAAGTGTGTGGTTATATTAGGCAGTGGGTAGATGATAATGTTTTGAACCATATTATTGAGGAAACACATGCACGTGGTTTATGGAATAAGCTCGAACAGTTATATGCTCGAAAGACTGGGAATAATAAGTTATTTATGATAAAACAGATGATGGCTCTGAGATATCAAGATGGTACTCGTTTGACTGATCATTTAAATTCTTTTCAAGGAATTATAAATCAGTTGACTATGATGGGAATCAAGTTTGATGATGAGATACAAGCACTATGGTTGCTTGGTACTTTGCCGGACTCATGGGAGACGTTTCGAACATCTTTGTCTAATTCTGTCCCGGATGGTACGATTACCATGGATTTGGCTAAGAGTAGTATTTTGAATGAAGAGATGAGAAGGAAGACACAAGAATCGTCCTCTTCACATTCTGATGCCTTGGTTATTGAGAAAAGGGGAAGAAGTGAGTCTCGAGGTCCGAGAAACAGAGACAATAGTAGAGATAAAAGAAGAGATAAGTATAATAAATTTGCTAATGTTGAGTGCCATTATTGTCATCAGAAGGGACATATTCAGAGGTTTTGTCGTCAGTTGAAAAGGGAGAAACAAAAGGAGAAAGGTAAAGAGAAGAAAAGTGATAGTGATTATTTTTTATAGTGATACGGTGAATTTTGTATCTCATGAGACCAGTTGGGTAATTGATAGTGGTGCATCTATTCATGCTATATCTCATAGGGATTTCTTTATATCATACAAGTCAGGTGACTTCGGATATGTAAAGATGGGAAACAATAGGCTGGCTTAAGTTGTAGGCATCGGTGATGTGTGCTTAGAAACTAGCAATGACACAAGGTTAGTATCGAATAATGTTAAACATATACCTGATATTTGCTTAAATTTAATTTCCACAGGCAAGTTGGATGATGAAGGGGTATTGCAGCACCTTCAGTAATGGTCAATGGAAGCTCAACAAAGATTCTCTTGTTGTGGCTAGAGGTGAAAAATATTTTTTGTTGTACCTTATGCAGGCAAAGTTGTCAACAGAAAAAATTAATGCAGTAGACAGCGAAGATGCAGCTGAGTTATGGCATAAGAGGCTCAATCACATCAGTGAGAAGGGTTTGTCAATATTGGCCAAGAAGAAGTTTATTTCAGGATTGAAAAGTTCGGCACTAAAGAAGTGTGCTCACTATTTAGCAAGAAAACATAACAGAGTTGCATTTAAAAGCTCCCCTCCTTTAAGAAAGTTAGGTATATTGGATTTAGTACATTCTGATGTTTGCGGTCCTATGAAAACAAAATCACTTGGTGACTCTCTTTATTTTGTTACCTTCATAGATGATTTTTCAAGGAAAATTTGGATTTATACCTTAAAAGCTAAAAATTAAGTATTAGATGCTTTTAAGCAGTTTCAAGCTTCAGTTGAGAGACAGATTGGAAAGAAATTAAAATGCATCAGAACTGATGATGGGGGAGAGTATATTGGACCTTTTGATGAATATTGCAGACAGCAGGGTATTTAATATCAAAAAACACCTCCCAAGACGCCTCAGTTAAATGGCTTAGCCGAGAGAGTGAATAAAACACTGGTTGAAAGGGTAAGATGCTTACTTTCACAGTCAAAGCTACCTGGATCCTTTTAGGGTGAGGCTTTAAGTACAGTTGCATATGTATTGAATCTTACTCCATGCGTTCCTTTAGAGTTTGATGTTCCTAATAGAGTTTGGACAGGCAAAGATATTTCTTATGATTATTTGCGTGTCTTTGGGTGCAAAGCATTTGTGCATATTCCTAAAGATGAAAGGTCTAAACTTGATGTGAAAACATAACAGTGCATATTCATTGGTTATGGACAAGATATGCTTGGCTACAAATTCTATGATCCGGTTGAAAAGAAAATTGTAAGAAGCAGAGATGTTGTGTTTATAAAAGATCAAACAATAGAGGATATTGAAAAAGCAGAGACAATTTCTACACCATAGGTTAGTGATGATTTGGATCCATTTCCTCCTTCAAATATTCCTACACAGGCTGATGAAGAGCAGCAGGAAGTCAATGTTCCAGATAATGCACATGTTCCTGAACATGTTGAAACGGAAGATATTATTCCTGAACCAGATGCTCAATTAGATGTTCCACTGGATGTTCCAGTTCGGAGCTCCGTTAGAGACCGACGACCTTCCACCAGGTATTCTGAAGATGAGTATGTATTATTAACTGATGCAGGTGAACCAGAGTGCTTTGCAGAAGCAATAGAAGATGAGTACAAAAGCAATTGGTTTGATGCTATGCAAGATGAGATGCAGTCACTTTATGATAATCATACTTTTGAGCTGGTGAAGTTATCTAAAGGTAAAAGAGCTTTGAAGAACAGGTGGGTATACAGGTTGAAACAAGATGAACATACTTCACAACCACGGTACAAAGCTAGATTGGTTGTTAAGGGATTTGGTCAGAGAAATGGTATTGATTTTGATGATATATTTTCTCCGGTAGTGAAAATGTCTTCTATCCGTGTGGTACTAGGGTTGGTAGTTACCCTAGATTTGGAGATTGAGCAAATGGATGTCAAAACAGCCTTCTTACATGGTGACTTGGAGGAAGAGATATACATGGAACAACCTGAAGGTTTTAAAGTGAAAGGGAAAGAGGATTATGTGTGCAAACTGAATAAAAGTCTCTATGGCCTAAAGCAAGCACCGAGATAGTGGTACAAAAATTTTGCGTCAGTTATGACAGAACATGGCTATAAGAAGACTTCCTCGGATAACTGTGTGTTTGTCTAAAAATTTTCTGATGATGACTTTATTATTCTCTTGCTTTATGTTGATGATATGCTGATTGTTGGCAGGAATGCTCCACGAATTGAGTTATTGAAGAAACAATTGAGCAAGTCTTTTGCCATGAAAGACTTGGGCTCGGCGAAGCAGATTCTTGGCATTAGAATTACCCGAGACAGAGATGCTAATAAGTTGTTTTTGTCGCAAGAGAAATATATCGAGAAGATCCTTCAGAAATTTTATATGGACAAGGCCAAAGTGGTTAGTACTCCTCTTGCTGCCCACTTTAAGTTAACTATGAAGCAAAGTCCTACGACTGATAAAGAGAAGAAAGATATGGAAAGTGTTTCATATGCCTCAGCTATAGGAAGCTTAATGTATGCGATGGTATGTACACGCCCAGACTTGGCACATGCAGTTGGCGTTGTTAGTCGCTATTTGTCAAATTCAGGCAGAGAGCACTGGAATGCAATGAAGTGGATTATGAGATATCTTCGGGGAACTTCAAATTTGAAACTCAGTTTCGGGACCGGGAAATTTGAGTTAGTTGGATACACAGATTCCGACTTGGCATGAGATATTGATACTCAAAGATCTACTTCTGGTTATTTGATTTCTTTTGCGGGTGGAGCTGTGTCATGGAAGTCAAGATTGCAGAAGTGTGTTGCACTTTCTACAACCGAAGCTGAATTTATTGTAGCGACTGAAGCTAGTAAAGAGATGCTATGGATGAAGAAGTTCTTGGAAGAATTTGGGTTCAAGCAAAAGAGGTGTGTGCTATTTTGTGATAATCAAAGTGCAATTCATCTTGGTAAGAATTCATCTTTTCATTCTAGATCAAAACATATCGATGTTAGATATCATTGGATAAGGGATGTTCTAGATAAAAAGTTGTTGGAACTTGATAAAATCCATACAGATCATAATGGCTCTGATATGATGACGAAGACTCTACTAAGAGAGAAGCTTGAATATTGCCGATTGATAGCAGGGATGGAAAATCCCTCCACATTGTCGTGAGGGGGAGATTTGTTAGCTGGGTTCACTCATATGTGGAGAAAGCCCAATGAGTTACAAGCCCAAAAGGGCTTGAGCCAATATAATAAGTTATATGGAGAAATAAGGTTTCTCACTATCGTTGAAGTGATAGCCGCAAAAGACATAGTAACAAGAGAACAAGAGAAAGCAGAAAATCTGGGGTTTGGGGCAAAGTCTAATTTACATCAAACTGGCATCGGAGGTCGATTCGAGATCCGATTGAGCTGAAATTTTGTCAGCGTGTTCATGGTGCAATCTCCTCAAATCTGAACGGTTTGATTTTCGTTTGAAGCTCCCTACATCAGGTTTTTCATGGGTTGATCAAAACCTGCGTTTTTGGTTAGATTTATCCTTGATCTTTTGTGAAGTTTATGCGTATTGCCAAGAATTATGTTCTTAAGTTCTTTGCTGCTATGTACCTCTAGTATTTGCTAGAGAAGAACATTGTTCACCCAATTTTATTGATAGTGAAGATTTTCGGGTGGAGTCCGGTCCCGTGGTTTTTGATCTCCTTACACTGAGGGGGTTTTCTACGTAAAAAAAAGCGTCTTGTGTTTGCGTGCTTGGTATTTATTTTGCTCTACTATATCGGTTCCTATTAGGTTCCGCTGCGTTAATTCAATATTTTTCGAATTGTTACCATTCTCCCATCAATTATCTATATTTATTTAATCAATTTTATTTTTGAAATGAAAAAAACAAGAAACGAGTCTCTTAATCCATGACTTTCTAAGTTCCATTGTTCTCACAACGATAGACTCTAACACAGCCAAAAATACACCGATGCGTTTCGCATTCCTCACTATTTCAATACTCAACCTGCTTGTTGGCCTCTCTAAGCATTCCCTTGCTAGCTTTCTCCCTCTCTTCTTTCTTCCCTGCCTGCAAGAGGCAACCATTACAATGAGTGAACAGCAGAGTGCAAGAGAGTTTGTGCCTAAAAGGAAGCCTGGCTCAGTCTTTTGGCTAGGATGGAGCACAAAATTTGTGAAGTGCGATTGAGGCGCACAAGTGTTTGAGGAGTTATGTCACGACTCAACTCTCGAGTTCATGACAACCCGTGTTCTCTTGCGGCCATTTGATTTGCGACTCCCCAGGATTCATCGCTGACCATTATTTTTATATTTTAATTAAACGCGTGCGAAGTGAATCACAATCTTCAGTCAATTACAAAAGCAGGGATAGTAGGAAAACCCAACAAGAACACATTCCCAAGTGCTGCTTTATTTATCTACTGATTAACCCTACGAAATTTACAAGTACAAGTCTTTACCATGGACATCTTCCTATCAAGCCAATGAAACCAACAAGCCGGGGTTAATCTACTCCCTTCGAAAACGGCCACGAGCCATAACACGCATCGATCCTCCATCCTATAGACCTGAAAATAGTTATTCAATAACTAGTGAAATAAAATCTCAGTAAGTCAAAATCCTAAGCCTCGGTTAGGAGACTTACTCACCTCGAGTGCGCCTTAAACGTGCAATATTTCTATCGCAAACAATTCAAGAACAGAAGAACACCCATTCAACCATTATCAGACGCACAATTAGGCCAAGGCTCATATGTAATCATTAACAATTAACAATTGCAATCACATGCATCCTTACCTCGCTTTTGCCACACGCAACCTGCATGATACAGTTTAATATATGCTCACCTCAATGCAACAATTATATCAAATAATCAGAACACCTCTCAAGTTGTCTCATGTACCATGCACTTGATCGTTTTTCATTTATTAACAACCCTTGGGGGAATTTCCTTCCAATGCACAAGTTGGCAATCTATCGGCCTAACCGGGCATCGTCCCACTCTATTGGGCACGGTTACATATGGCATCCAGACGGCATTTCCGAAGGAGCCTAGATCCGGCCTGTACCGCGACCCGCATCCTAACCCCCGCCGGAAATTCCGATAATACGGATTTCGTCCACCACAGATCCCCCACTAGGTGACGGGCTCTTACGTGACCACACAAGCACATCAATTAGTCATGCTCATTTTATTATTTTTCAGGACAGCCAATGCCGACATGATTCGTGCTTGTACATGTTAATTCACCACAATTTCTACATGTAATACGATAATATTTCACACGTAGTCATGCGAATATAAATGCCTTTCACACGTAATCAAACAAATATGCTGAATACATCAACCCTAATTCATAATCACAGTCCGTGAATTTACTCCACCGAGTACATATTAAATAATATTATCAAAGTCAGCATATATATATGTACTCAAAAGATAATCCACGTGAGGAAGATACGAACAATTAGCCATCGAAATTAATCGATACTAGCACAATTAATTAATCAAGTGCTTCCCAAAAATAATACTTTACTCTAAAAATATTCCATTGATAATTATCCAATAATCAATATTCAATATCCAAGAATAATTAATCATGCATAAGTAATTAATTAGTTATTCTCCAAAAGTAATTAATTAATTATTACCCAAAAATAATAACCACCAATTTCGAAATAAATAACAAATTAATTAATTCCGAAATTAATAAATTATTATTATTTTATTCCAAAAATAATAATAATATATATTAATACTAACCATGGTTATTATTCTAACCCAACCACGGTTAATTAACCCGACTACGGTTAACTAACCCAACCAATGTTACTTTATTCTAACCTAGGGTAAATTAATCTAACTATGGTTAACACTAATCGGGATTAAACAATTAACAAATGCTAATTATTCATCATTAGCAACATAAACCAAGATTAAAATTAAACTAATAACCTTTAATAGAGTTTAGCACCCTCATCAAGGTTTAGAAAGTCAACTCACGGGTTAAGTGTTCCAAAGGTACCGGGACGGCAGCGGCGGCGAGGACAACGAGCGGCTCGCTCAAAATCGATAATGGAGATGGGAAACAAACTAGCTTGACAAAATGGCCCCCGGTGTGGCTGTTTGGACTCCGAGCAGTGGGAAAACAAGACCTACAGCAGCAAGCCGTGTCCCGGACAGCAGCAGCAGTGACCAACAACAACCCTCGGCGATTACAGCAACTAATAGGGACCGAAACAGCAAAACAGAGCAAGGGACAGTAGCAGAACATGCAGAAACAGTAGCAGAAAAACTCGAAAACAGCAGAATCGAGCCTCCACAGCAGCAACCACACATTGTCCCAGCTGCAGCAGCAAGTTGGAGCCGCCCTAGCAGCAACAAGATTCAAAGATAGCAACAACCAGAAGAGAAACAGGGGAAATGGCAACAGAAAAACAGAGGAATGAAGAGGAAAAAAAGAAAAGGAGAGAGAGAAGGAGGGAGGTGTTTGTGCGGCTAAGAGAGAGGGGGATGGTGTGCAACTGAGAGAGAGGGCAGAAAGAGAGGAGAGAGAAAAGTCAAACTTGCATGGCAAGTTAGGTAAAAATCAACCCAACTATGGTAACTTTTGACCAAAATACCAACCAAGGTTAAAAGGCTTCTAACTTCTAGAAGACAAGGGCAAAGTGGGAACTTCACCCATTCCATGGGCCCTAGGTGGGCTAGCCCTTGTGGCTAAAAGTCCAATGGGCCTACAGTTGGACCCGTTTCCCGCGGCTCACTTTTCTCGGTCCAATATCCATTTTTCCGACTTTTCCGATTCTATCGTAAAAACTTGCGGATCAATGAGGCGGTATCCAAATAATTATTCGTGAGGTCCTTACAATTTCGTTACCCGAAATCGGATTGAAAATCAAGATTAAAATCCGTCGATTACGACTATCACGACCTAAACTACCGCACGGCTTTTAGGATTTTTACGTGAAATTGACTCATGGTCAAATAATTTCAATCCATGTTCGGTTCCTTAAATCCCTGGACAACCCTCGGTTGTCATGTAATCTCAAGGAATAAATTTCTCATTCCACGTACAAAGTCAAAAAGGAAATCGGTTTATCGTCGATTATCGTGAGTATCGAGGTCGTGTGAAATCACCCTCAATCCGGCCTCGTACTCCTCTATAATTGATTTATTTCCGTTCGCTAATTGCTTTGTAAGAGCATGGTATTGTCCCTCTTCGATCCTTATGGTCGAGAGGTAAATCCCGGATCAAATTCCCTACTCTTATGCATATCGATCGCTAATTACCCTTCCGAATAGGTCAGTTACCATTGAGTGATTAATTCATGGCAGTCGCAGCTAACTGTGCATTGAGAATTAACCCTTTTTATTAATCTCAAAATGGGTAGAAATTTCATGATGTTACAAGTTAAAGGGGTTTTGCATGTACATACATATGTTTTAAGTAGGGATATGTAATGAAAATTGCTCGAATTGGACCGAACCGAACCGGACAATATTGGGCGATTCCTATAGCTAGTGGTCTAGTTCCTAGTTTCCATTCTTGGAACTGGTGGTCGATCGGTCCGATTCCCAGTTCCAAGTTGGGAAACGGACCAACTGGACCGGTTGGATCCAATCGCTACTTTTTCATATGTATAAAAATAAATATATTGTTAAATTTCTTAAGAATTCGAAAAAAAAAAAAAGACAAGAAAATTCTTAAAAGTCTTAAAAAAAACTATCGTTCTTTCATACAAATAAGTTCGTGCATGAAACAATAAGAATGTGTTGCAATATCAACTAATTTTTGGCCAAGAAAGCAAAGTTACTATTCCATCGGACTGAACCGGTTGGTTGGTTTGGTTTCCGGTTCCAAGTCAATCCAATCCAAGGTTCTAGAATTTGAGAACCAATCCTCTCGATCCAGTTCCCAATGCCACTTTGGAATCAAACCGGATCGAGAACTGATAACTCCTTATTTTAAGCACATGTGATCGGTTTCATTGGATTGTCCGGAACCCGACTAATTGATTTGGTCATGTTCAGTTCCAACCTCCTCCCGTTGGGTCCTCGGTTCCGGAAATGGGGAGTCGGTCCCTCCAATCCAGTTTATGTTTTGGAGTGGGAATTAGATTGCTTGGGAGATCACCTCTAATTCTAACCTTGGGTAAACATAAATTACTGAGATTTGCTCTAGTGGCCCACTTTCCCACGTGGGAAGAGAGAAGTAAAGGGTTCGAATCCTTACCTTCTAAAGGATTGGAATAGAGATGATTAATTTTAGATGAATTTTGACTCCAACACCCTGTCCACCGCGACCAACTTTCAATTTTAGTGTCTCTTTTGCAGGTTTCTGGATTTATCGCTCGCGAAGAAGACGATTCACAAAAGAAGATCGTAATACGAGGAGGCATCCGAAGCATACATACATAAGACACGATCAAAAGATTGCGAGAACGTGACAACCATTAGCGTGGTGCCCAACTCGATGAAAGCAATTCATCGGTGGATTTCGTTTTGTCTTCAGGGAGATCCAGTTGTTGACTTGGATTCACCGATAGCCACACGAGCACCACCCCATCACGTCGAGGCCACCCATCCTCGCCTCGCCATCAATCGAGGCCGACACCACCGCACCGTCCCCTGTTGATCCTCGTGATTGCAATTCCGATCTGAGTTCGAATTTGAAAATAATCTTCAAATTAACTAGCTCTATCATCATTAATTAATTTGAAATATTTTATTGCCAATTTTGAATGATCGTTATCTTTTGTCAAATATTTAATTGAATGATGCATATACACTAAATCTAAAAATATTAAGGTTTGATCTCTAATTACGAGATACGACATCCGGCGGTATAGAAAATTTTCCATCATATCCATAATCATTTAATTACGATCCCATTTTCAAATTTGAACAGATAACCTTCCATCATATCCTTAACCATTTGGATATGATCACTGGTTAAAAAATTAAATATAATTTGATTTGAATTTTGTTAATAACATTGCCTATTAGAGTTTGTTTAATTAAAATAAAAACCTTGTGTCAGGACCTACGGGCCATGGGACAATCTCAGGCAGGACCTACGGGCCATGGGACAATCTCAGGTAGGGCTTTGTCTAATTTCAAACAACCAATTGCACTATCTTATCATACCTTAAAGAAAAGTGAGAAGAGAAGGTCACAAGCATGGCTTTGGGAAGAGTTTGTTTATCCATAGTCATTCTTTGCTTGATATCTCTTAGCATTACAGGTATGCTTTAGTATCAGAAAAGAAAAAAAATACAAATGCCATCACTTTTAAACTTTTGTGTGGTGCTCATTTGAGAGCGATAGCTTTTCAATCGATGACTTGAGTACTATGACCTTCATGTAACATATTCATGATAAAGGTTTACTTTTTGACAAATTATGATACTTAAGCGATTGTTTAAAAATTATAAAATTACAACATTCAAGTGAGCGCTATATAATGACTCATTTTGGAGTCAGACTGTCTTAACTTAGTGAACAACTTGAAGTCTATAGATCACTTGCCATGGAAAGACTATGCACTTATTAGTGAGGCCAGTGGGCTACTGCTTCTTTTCACGAATTTAGAGATAATCCATTGTGATAGGGCCTCTAATAGTGTAGCTGATTGGATAGCGAAGTCCTATAAGAAAAAGGCCCTCTTCTAGAACTAGTTGACAAGCCCTCCGTAGGGCCTTTGGGATTTACTCTATTTTGATACTTCGTTAGTGGGTTTGGTTTTTACAAGCTTTTACATGAATAGATGAAGTTTGGACCCAAAAAAATGCCTTACAAAATATATGGCACTTCTGTAGTCCTTATCCCATTTAGTTTCATAAGCCTTCATAGAGAAATTCCATCAAATCGAGTTAGACTTTGGTATCAGAAAATTGAAAGGACACAAAGATGAATAGGAAGCAAAGAGTTTCAAAATTCAAATGCAAAAGTTATTTTATAGCCTCACTTTTTGGGTAAATTGTATGGAAGTGCTCTACGATCAGGGAAATTATTCCCACATTAGCAGGACTTTGCAAATTCATGTCCCATCATTGTGCTACGGATATTGAAACAATTTCCACAGCTTTAATATTCTAAATTTAATCGTTTTATTAGTCGGTGGAGCTATTGGTGGAGCTATCAATATATCATATTTTGCTTCTTCTTTTTTTGGGTAAGGATAAGTATTATATGAATATCAACCAACCAACTATACAAGGTGGGAAACCCGGCACCAACACACACTCAACAGGACAACACGTCACTGGAGTGGGGGTGCCAAGTTCGCAACAAAAACCCAACAGGTTACAAAGAACCAAACAAAATAAACAAGAACGGAGAGAGCCGCCCCTCTCACGTCTTTAAGCCAAAAATATGAGGGTCAAATCCCCAGCATCGCTGCAGTCTTGTGTTTCTCGGGGAGGCAATATATCATATCTTGTTGATTGCTGAAATTTCTTAAATTCTTGTTTATTATAAAAGTCATTTTCAAGAGAGATCAAGAAAGAGATGATGGGGAATGCGGACGTAACATCATGTGCGGGGTAGGCTCCGGGGTCATGTCAAGATATCCCAGATTGCTACGGGTACTGCATCAGACATGGTTTTCCAGAGGGAGGGTACTGCGATATAATCAACGTATGCAATTGTGCCTGTGTTTAAATGAAGACTCCATTCATCATGGAGAATTATTTCATTTTCTCATGTGTAAGTGTGATGCGCAAAAATAATGCAAGGTGTTTCCGATATATATATATTAAGAACTATAAAATAACCCCTCATTCCATGAGGGTGTGAAGCTCCCATGGTAACGGAAGGCATTGATGGCATTGACAATTAACACCATTTTGTCCGTTTTCATTAAGGAAGAATGAGATAATCAAGACTTTCACAAGGTGGATATGTACTTCGCTCGCGTAACGGATAGGCATTAATGGCATTGACAATTAACACCATTTTGTCCGTTTTGATTAAGGAAGAACGAGATAATCAAGGCTTTCACAAAGTGGATATGTACTTCGCTCACTTCAAGTCTTGTATTGACTGCCATTTCTTTGATGTGCTGGTTCTCATGTGAAACGACACAAGAACACGGCTTCTCTTAACATAGAAACTAGTACATTAAGTCGTGTTCACTTCAAAGATACGGAGATAATTAAAAATAAAATTATAAACTTATTATACCAATGTCATCCTGGAAATCAGGTTGAGAAGTCTTTCCTCCGAGAGATATGTGCCCTCCTATTATATTCTATTCCGTGATCACACTGAATAGGCTAGGAAAGGAATGCATTCCTCGCGTAATGATTTAAAAAACTTTCCAAACAACTTAGCCAAATGCACGCAAGTTTTCTGAAATAATTATATGGCCTCCAAGAATTCTCCGTCGGGCTTATAACGTGGATAAATTTTGCCGTCAAAGTTGGAATCTAGAGATTCGTATATACTAATTGATATCCATAAAAATTGACTCCAGAGATTCGTACATCAATTTCCATATAAATAACGGTTGTAGTGGTGCTCAAACTGCTTATATATAGGTAGGGATTCTGGGTAATTTTCCACAACAAATCATACCATCAAAACCTAAAGAGAAGTAAGAACGTCATCGAAATGGCTTCAGGAAGAGTTTGTTTGTTCATCGGCTTTTTTTGCCTTATCTCTCATTGCTTCACAGGTATTGTTATCTTCTTTTTCATCTCTATCGAGTTCATTTCTCTTTTGGTTTAGGTCACGCTTGAGACCAGAAAGCTCGAAGGACACAGTCATCTGTTCGATCAAATTAAAGGAAACAATATGTCCATATAATTTATGTTACGTCTTACGTTGATTTCTGAAAATTTTTGAATTCTGGTGCATCTCAGAAACATTGGCTGCGAGAGAGATCAATGCAGATCCTATCAAGTATGACTTCGGGCCATGTTCAAAGTACCCGGACTGCAACAAGGCTTGCAAGGAAGAGTGGGGGACTGAGATTACAGGGTATTGCGAAGTAAATCCAGCCGGATTGAATCGTTGTTATTGCATATTTCCACAACTTTGAGCGATGTCATAGCGTTAGCTATCATGTTTTGGATTGCGATTAATAATATTTCATCTTCAGTACAACTGTTCTCAATGAATGATGGGTAGTTGGTGCAAGTTCACTCGTCGCCTCTGATGTCTACCCTCCTTTCTTTATATTTCTTCTTTTTTCCCCCTTCAATAGATTGATCGACATTGCATACTTTGCAAGCTTCAGATGTGCACTGAATTTGCTAATATGTGATCTACGGTTATAAAAGATAACTTAAAGGTACAAGCTTTGCTTCCCACAATTCTTGACTATTCCAGTAAGTACTTCAGGAAAAACGAAACTTATTATATGGGAGTTTTCATTTCGGTCTTTGGAAGATCAATATCAAATGTGGAACTGCAGAATGTTAATGTTGTAATATGAGGTTGGCTATTTCAATATCATGACATCAAATTACAATTGATTGTAATCGCTGATATGGTGGTGAAGTAGCCCAAGATTAAATTGAAATTTTGATGAACCAGATCCCTCCAATCTTTTCAAGCTTCATTTTGGATCTTCAAGTTCACTTTCTACTGATCCGTCCAAGCCTTGATAATCCCATGGGCTATTCAACTTTAAACGACGTTGTCAATTTGTTTAAGGATACCACAAGGAATCAAGCTCGGGAAGAGGAAGTTCAGTACGACAAATTTAACAAGCATTTAAATTAATTGACAACCTGGCATTTAGCCTTTGTGGAGTTCGTTCCGATTCCTTGCATTTTTGTGTCTCAGAAACATCATTTGCTCGGTAGCTCGAAGAGAAACCAATTAAGAAAGTCGACATAGGGCCGTATGCAGGGTTTTCGTACGGCCGCAAAGAGGCTTCCGTCGTCAAGGGGCTTCCCATGGCGGGGGCTTGCATGGTTGGGCCTGGAGACGTCTTGCACTGCTTTTGTCATTATACTTAAATGAAAATACAAAACTTTAAGCCGAGCCAAACTGTTGTTTCTCATGGTTCAAATCATCGCGAATAAAATCACATCCTCCATTCAACTTTCATAATGCATATTTACACTCCTATGTTTAGGTTTCTTCAATTGTCTTTGTCAATTCATAGGCATTACAAACTTCGCGAGCTCGCAATGTGTACATAATATTGCTATAATCCAATCTATAGCTGCAAAATTTGTCTTTAACTTTTGGCATCCTATCAGCTCCCCTTTCCCACAATTTCACGCCTATTTGGGTTATTGACCTCGAGAAAAATGAAAATTATTAGAAGAATTTTTTTTTTAGTTCAATAGTCACAAGTACAATTTTGAAAATTGAGAAATTTTCAAGTACAGGACAATTTGCATATTATGAAAATGTCAACATTGTGATATGCTCTTGCCATTTCGACACCGGCGTGATATCGATTTACAATTGTTTGTAATAGTTGTTGAGGCGGTGAAGTAATCTGAGATAAAATCAAAAGTTCAATGAACTAAGTCAAGTCTAAAATCAAAAGTTCGATTATCAATAGAAAAATACGAAAACATAAAAAAAAAAAAAAAAAAAAATTGATATCAAGGAGGAAGTGGGCTATTTGAACTTCAGAATTTTCAGAGTTACTTCATTTTCTTTTTGATAAGAGAAGGGAGTTCATTGCGAGGTCTGCGTGGGGTCGAGGTAAAGGTCGACAGGGTTAAAGCACGATAAGATTCTGGCTTTTGTTGTATTCTGAAGAGACTATAGCCAAAAAGCTTTTTGCAAAGCTTCTGCCCCAAGCACAGTATTTGCAATCTCCGATAACGATTCTAATTGTGTTGTGGAATCAGATAGATGAATGTACTATTAAAACACAAAGAAAAGAACAGTTGCAATAAGCATATATGTAATATATAACTTTATGATACCCTAGACTCATGCTATATATATTGGTGCGAACATTATAACAATACTAACAGTGATGAGATTGCTTAACGTGACATTGTGATTTTTCCATTTCTAATTCTAGAAGGATTTTCTGCATCTACTAGAGATATTTTGTCATTCAGTGGGCTCACAGATGATCGGTTTCAATTTACTGCGTATTCCTTATGATGGCCATTCCCTTCCAGTCCACCCAGATTTGTGGGGGGGATTGGTAGCGACGTTGTTGTCGTGGCTGGTTAATTACTGAGCAGCTGCACTAATTGTACAATGTCCGCAAGAACTTTTGCAACGCGTGCCCCATCGCCAAGACTGGTTTACTCAGCGGTGGAACATTTTTGTCCCTTGATACGGCTCTCTTCTAGCCGGTTGCCCTTATGCTAGCGGACAATACCCGTGAGGATTTCTTTGAAGAGTTTGACGATCTCGGTAAGGATGGCAATCAAGGTTAGGTTCTCACAAACAAATATGCCATGACCTCCAGTAACAATGAACCATCCTACGATTTGGCTAATGGACTACTAAGTACACACCTTGCTCGAGATATCCCAAGCTCATACCAGTTCGTAACTTAAGTTCAAGTTCTTAACATGGAAGATCAATTTTATTTTAGAGTCGCCACTAATCATCTTTTAATAGATTGATTACAAACTCAAGTAAAGTGTAAGAAAGAGATTAAATGGATGTGGGGATTTCATTAGGCTAGATTACCCTAACAAATTTTCGTTATATTCTCTTTTATTTTCAAAAGAAAATTGTCAAGCAATATAAATTGATTTTAACCTAGCCATTAACATGCAAGGGTTGATCACGTGGCTATGCAATCAATAAAATTAACGCCCAATAATCAAAGCAATAAATAAATTGTGAAGGAATTTACTTACCTGGAAACAAAGCAATCGGCAACACTGTTAATTAAATATGCAATATTCAAATCTTATATGATATCTAATTATCATGCAAACCCAGCAAAAAGAAATGGATGTGGGGATTGAAATCTCCATACATTCTGCAGTTCCACAAAATTGAAATCTCTAAATTGCTCGAGATATCCCAAGCTCATACTAGTTCGTAACTTAGGTTCAAGTTCTTAACATGGAAGATCAATTTTATTTTAGAGTCGCCACTAATCATCTTTTGATAGATTGATTACAAACTCAAGTAAAGTGTAAGAAAGAGATTAAATGGATGTGGGGATTTCATTAGGCTAGATTTCCCTAACAAATTTTCGTTATATTCTCTTTTATTTTCAAAAGAAAATTGTCAAGCAATATAAATTGATTTTAACCTAGCCATTAACATGCAAGGGTTGATCACGCGGTTATGCAATCAATAAAACTAATGCTCAATAATCAAAGTAATAAATAAATTGTGAAAGAATTTACTTAACTCAAAAGAAACCAATCGGCAACAATGTTAATTAAATATGCATATTCAAATCTTAATATGATATCTAATTATCATGCAAACCCAGCAAAAAGAACCGGTGCCAAATCTATGATCTAGTTCCCTAAAAGTAGTTCCCCCTAAAATTAGTTGGACCAAATCAATGATCTAGTTCCCTTAAACTAGTTCCCCTAAAACTAGTTCCCTAAAACGTGGTCCGAATCCCGATTTTAAAAAATTGAAATCTCTAAATTTCAATGATTCGGTAAGCTGAAAATTTCCCCTCTAGATTTCAATGATTTTCAATGATTTGGTTCGATGAGAATTTTTCATCTCTAAATATCTATGATTCGGTTTCCGACCCTACAGATTCAGTTTCCTACTCTACAAATAAAACCAACCAAAACGATTATCTATATTTATTTAATCAATTTTATTTTTGAAATGAAAAAAACAAGAAACGAGTCTCTTAATCCACGACTTTCTAAGTTCCGTTGTTCTCACAACGATAGACTCGAACACAGCCAAAAATACACCAATGCGTTTCGCATTTCTCACAATTTCAATACTCAACCTGCTTGTTGGCTTCTGTAAGCATTCCCCTGCTCGCTTTCCCCCTCTCTTCTTTCTTCCCCGCCTGCAAGAGACAAGCCATTACAATGAGGGAACAGCAGAGGGTAAGAGAGTTTGTGCCTAAAAGGAAGCCTGGCTCAATCTTTTGGCTAGGACGGAACATGAAATTTGTGAAGTGCGATTGAGACGCACAAGTGTTTGAGGAGTTATGTTACGACCAGACTCTCGAGTCCGAGACAATCCTGTTCTCTTACGGTCATTTGATTTGCGACTCTCCAAGATCCATCGTCAACTGTTATTTTTATCTTTTAATTAAACACATGCGGAAGCGAATCACAATCCCCAGTCAATTACAAACCAGGGATAGTAGGAATACCCAAAAAGAACACATTCCCAAGTGCTGCTTTATTTATCTACGGATTAACCCTACGAAATTTACAAGTACAAACCCTTACCATAGGCATCTTCCTATTGAACCAATGAAACCAACAAGTTAGGGTTAATCTACTCCCTTCGAAAACGGCCACGAGCCGTAACACGCGTCGATCCTCCATCCTATGGACCTGAAAATGGTTATTCAATAACTAGTGAGATAAAATCTCAGTAAGTCAAAATCCTAAGCCTCGGTTAAGAGATCTACTCACCTCGAGTGCGCCTTAAACGTGCAATCTTTCTATCGCCAACAATTCAACAACAAAAGAACACCCATTCAACCATTATCAGACGCACAATTAGACCAAGGCTCATATGTAATCATTAACAATTAACAATTGCAATCACGGGCATCCTTACCTCGCTTTTGCCACACACAGCCTACATGATACAATTTACTATATGCTCACCTCAATGTAGCAATTATATCAAATAATCAAAACATCTCTCAAGTTGTCTCATGCACCATGCACTTGATCGTTTTCCATTTATTAACAACCCTTGGGGGAATTTCCTTCCAACACACAAGTTGGCAGTCTATCGGCCTAATCGAGAATCGTCCCACTCCATTGGGCACGGCTACGTCTAGCGCCCAGACGGCATTTCCGAAGGAGCATAGATCCGGCCTCTACCACAACCCGCATCCAAACCCCCGCCGGGCATTCCGATAATACGGACTTCGCCCACTACAGATCCCCCATTGGGTGAGGGGCTCTTATGTGACCATGCAAACATGTCAATTAATCATGCTCATTTTATTATTTTTCATGACAGCCAATGCAGACATCATTCGTGCTTGTACATGTTAATTCACCACAATTTTTACATGTAATGCGATAATATTTCACATGTGGTCACACGAATATAAATGCCTTTCACACGTAATCATACAAATATGCTAAAAACATCAACCCTAATTCATTATCACAGTCCGTAAATTTACTCCACCGAGTACATATTAAACAATATCATCAAAATCAGCATATACATATATATATATATATATATATATATATATATATATATATATATATATATATATATATATGTACTCAAAAGATAATCCACGTGAGGAAGGTACAAACAATAATCCATCAAAATTAATCGATACTAGCACAATTAATTAATCAAGTGCTTCCAAAAATAATACTTTACTCCAAAAATATTCCATTAATAATTATCCAATAATCAATATTCAACATCCAAGAATAATTAATCATCCATAACTAATTACTTAGTTATTCTCCAAAAATAATTAATTAGTTATTCTCCAAAATTAATTAATTAATTAATTATTACCAAAAATAATAACCATCAATTTCGAAATTCATAACAAATTAATTAATTCCGAAATTAATAAATTATTATTATTATTTTATTTAAAAATAATAATAATATTTATTAATACTAACCATGGTTATTATTCTAACCCAACCACAGTTAATTAACCCAACTACGGTTAACTAACCCAACCAATGATACTTTATTCTAACCCAGGGTAAATCAATCTAACTACGGTTAACGCTTATCAGGATTAAACAATAAACAAATGATAATTACTCATCATTAGCAATATAAACCAAGATTAAAATTAAACTAAGAACCTCTAATGGAGTTTAGCACCCTAATTAAGGTTTAGAAAATTAACTCACGGGTTAAGTGTTCCAAAGGTACCAGGACCGCGACGGCAGCGAGAACAATGAGCGGCTCCCTCGAAATCGACAACGGACTATGAGAAACAAACTAGCTTGACAAAACGGCCCCCAACACGGCTGTTTGGACATCGAGCAGTGGGAAAACAAGACCTATAACGACTGGACAATAGCTAGCTGTATCCCGAATAGTAGCAACAGCGACCAACAGGGACCCTCGGCGATTACAACAACTAACAGGGACCGAAACAGCAGAAAACAGCCAGGGACAGCAACAGAACATGCAGAAATAGCAGTAGAAAAACTCGGAAACAGCAGAACTGTGCCTCCACAGTAGCAACCACACATTGTCCCAGTTGCAGCAGCAAGTTGGAGCCGCCCCAACAGTAGCAAGACTCAAAGACAACAACAACCAGAAGAGAAACAGGGGAAATGGCAATTGTAAAACAGAGGAACAAAGAGGAAAAGAAGAAAAGGAGAGAGAGGAGGGAGGTGTTTGTGCGGCTGAGATAGAGAGGGATGGTGTGCGGCTGAGAAAGAGGGCAGAAAGAGAGGAGAGAAAAAAGTCAAACTTGCATGGCAAGTTGGGTAAAAATCAACCCAACTATGGTAACTTTTGACCCAAAATACCAACCAAGGTTAAAAGGCTTCTAACTTCTAGAAGACAAGGGCAAAGTGGGAACTTCACCCATTCCATGGGCCCTAGGTGGGCCAGCCCTTGTGGTTGAAAGTCCAATTGTCCTACAGTTGGGCTCGTTTCCTGCGGCTCACTTTTCTTGGTCCGATATTCCTTTTTCCGACTTTTCTGATTCTATCGTAAAAACTTGCGGATCAATGAGGCGGCATCCAAATAATTATTCACGAGGTCCTTACAATTTCGTTACCCGAAATCGAATTGAAAATTGAGATTAAAATCCGTTGATTATGACTCTAGCACGACCTAAACTACCGGACGGCTTTTAGGATTTTTATGTGAAATTGACTCATGGTCGAATAATTTCAATCCACGTTCGGTTCCTTAAGTCCTCGGCAACCCTTGGTTGTCATGTAATCTCGAGGAATACATTTCTCATCCCACGTACAAAGTCAAAAAGGAAATTAGTTTCTCGTCGATTATCGTGAGTATCGAGGTCGTGTGGAATCACCCTCAATCCGGCCTCGTACTCCTCTATAATCGATTTATTTCCGTTCACTAATTACTTTGTAAGAGCATGGTATTGTCCCTCTTCGATCCTTATGGTCGAGAGGTAAATCCCGGATCAAATTCTCTAGTCTTACGCGTATTGATCCCTAATTACCCTTCCGAATAGGTCAGTTACCATTGAGTGATCAATTCAAGGCAGTCGCAGCTAACAATGTATCGCGAATTAACCTTTTTTATTAATCTCAAAATTGGTAGAAATTTCACGATGTTACAAGTTGAAGGGGTTTTGCATGTACGGACATATGTTTTAAGTAGGGATATGTAATGAAAACTACTCGGACCGGACCGAACCGAACCGGACAATATTAGGTGATTCCCATATCTGGTGGTCTAGTTCCTAGTTTCCATTCTTGGAATTGGTGGTTGATAGGTCCGATTCCCAGTTCCAAGTTGGGAAACGGACCAACCGGACCGGTTGGATCCAATCGCTACTTTTTCATATATATAAAAATAAATATATTTTTAAATTTCTTAAGAATTCGAAAAAAAAGACAAGAAAATTCTTAAAAGTCTTAAAAAAACTATCGTTCTTTCATAAAAATAAGTTAGTGCATGAAACAATAAGAATGTGTTGCAATATCAACTAATTTTTGGCCAAGAAAGCAAAGTTACTATTCCATCGGATTGAACTGGTTGGTCGGTTTGGTTTTCTGGTTCCAAGTCAATCCAGTCCACAGTCCTAGAATTTGGGAACTAGTCCTCTTGGTTCATTCCCGATTCTACCTTAGAATCGAACTGGATCGGGAATTGATCACTCCTTATTTTAAGCACATGCGATCGATTTCATTGGATTGTCCAGGAACCCGACTAATTGGTTTGGTCTTGTCCAGTTCTAGCCTCCTTCGGTTCAGTCCTCGGTTCCAAAAATGGGGAGTCGGTCCCTCCAATCCGGTTTATGTTTTGGAGTGGGAATCGGATCGCTTGGGAGATCACCTCTAATTCTAACCTTGGGTAAACATAAATTACTGAGATTTGCCCTAGTGGCCCACTTTCCCACATGGGAAGAGAGAAGTAAAGTGTTCGAATCCTTACCTTCTAAAGGATTGGGATAGAGACGATTAATTTTAGGTGAATTTTGACTCCAACACCCTGCCCACCGCAACCAACTTTCAACTTTAGTGTCTCTTTTGCAGGTTTCTGGATTTATCGCTCGCGGAGAAGACGATTCACAAGAGAAGATCGTAATACGAGGAGGTATCCGAAACATACATACATAAGACACGATCAAAAGATTGCGAGAACGTGACAACCATTAGCGTGGTGCCCAACTCGATGAAAGCAATTCATCGGTGGATTTCGTGGATAATTATATGGCCTCAAAGAATTCTCTATCAGGCTTATAACGTGGATAATTTTTTCCATCAAAGTTGGAATCTAGAGATTCGTATATACTGATTGATATCCATAAAAATCGACTCCAGAGATTCGTACATCAATTTCCATATAAGTAACGGTTGTAGTGGTGCTCGAACTGCTTATATGTAGGTAGGGATTCTGGGTAATTTTCCACAACAAACCATACCATCAAAACCTAAAGAGAAGTAAGAAGGTCATATAAATGGCTTCAGGAAAAGTTTGTTTGTTCATCGGCTTTTTTTGCCTTATCTCTCTTTGCTTCACATGTATTGTTAGCTTCTTTTTCATCTCTATCGAGTTCATTACTCTTAGGTGATGCACCACGACGATTAGGTCATGACAATCTCTAAAATGAAAATGGCATCCAAAAAATCCCTATTCTAAATACCTAAAGGCTTGTTCAATTTTGAGCATAAAAATTGATGAAAGGATTTTCACATTCTTATATGCTAGATTAGCTCTAAACTTTGTCTAAATTTTTGAAAATTTTCTATTTTTTTATGAATTTTACGGATTTTCTGAATTATTTATTTTATTTTTTTATTCATTTTTCTACATAGATGGGACTCGGCCGCCGGACCTGGACCCCACTGGTCCGAGAAGAGTCAAAGACCCGGGCCAATTCTTGGGCTCAGTCCGAGTATGGCCTGCTTCTTGGTTTTGATGAATTTGGGCTAATACAACAATCCAAGCCCAAGTCTATTTAAACTAAATCTAGCCCATTTCGGCTAAAAGTACAACGAGACCATGTCTCTCAGAAAGCTATCCCAAGTCCATCTTCCATTAAAATTTCGACCAGCCCATACGCTCCTAGCCCATGGACACCACCTGGCCCGGCCTCATTATTCTCACTCCATAACTCCCAGCCCGGCCTCCTTTTTCCAACTTATTTCTATTTCTTCTTTTTCTTTTCTATTTTTATTTCTTTTGTTTCCTTTTCCTTTTTTCATTCTCTTCTTCTTCTCTGCATCGTCCTACTCACGGGACTTCTTCTTTCCTACAACACCTTGAAATCTCAATCGGTCCATTGTGGACGGCCAACCTCACCGACCGTCACCAAGTCGTCACCACCAATCATCTCTCTCGCCGACATTGTGAAAAGATTGCCTAGTGTGAAATCGTGACTTTTTCATTTTTCATTCTAAAAGGAATTTTCATGCTACTAGTGATAATTTGTCAATTAGTGGGCTCACGGATGAGCCACTTCAATTTATTGTCTATTCCTTAAGGAAGATTCCCTTCACATCCACATAGGCTTCTGAGGGGTTTGGCAGCGGCGCTGTTGTCATGGCCTATAATTATTAAGCAACTGCACTAAGTACACGATGTTCACAAGAATCTTAGCTACACATGCCCTACGGCCAAAACTGGTCTACTTAGTGGTGAAGCATTTCTATCCCATGATTCAGCTCTCCTCTGGCTGTTTGCCCTTGTGCTAGCGGACAATATCCGTTAGCATTTCTTTGATGAGATTGATGATCTCAATAAGGTTCGCGATCAGGTTTGGTTCTCACAAAAACGAGTAAATTGTGACCTCCCCTAATGGTGAACCACCCTACGATTTGGCAAATGGATTACTAAGTACTCATCTAGCTTGAGCTCTCCACACCCATACCAATAAGCAACTTTGGTTCAAGTTCTTAACATAGAAGATCAAATTCATTTTGGAGTCATCACTAATCAGCTTTTGATAGGTTGGTCAAAAACCCAAATAAAGTGTGTGAGAGAGAGATTAACTGGATTGGGGGACTTCATTACGCTAGATTGCCCTTTACCCTAACGTCTTTTCTTACATTTTCTCTTTTATTTTCAAAAAAATATTTGTCAAGCAACTTAGATTGATATTAACTTAACCATTAACATTAACATGCAAGGAGTGATCATGTAGGCACACAATCAAAGAAATCAACACTCAATAATCAAAGCAATATAAATTGCAAGAATAGGAAAGGAATTTACTTACATCAAAACAAAGCAAATTGCAACAATGTTAACTAAATACGCATATTCAACCTAAATAATGTATCTAATAATCATGCAGTTCCAATTATTTTTTTTGAGTTTTTCTTTTTAACAAAAGCTAAATTATGCTACTCTAACCTAGGGAAACATGTATGACTCATTATTCTAATGACGTGACATATTATTTAATGACCTAACTCTAATGACAATTGAATGAACTATTCTAATATGACATGCAATTTTAATTGAAATGATCCAAACTCACAACCACTGAATGACAGGGCATGATGGTAGAGCATAGTATGATGTCATTGCATGTACAAATGACATGGCATATGATGTGGAAGTATTCAAATCTAATCATATATCACATGCACATGACATTGAGACTTTTTATGACCTTAAATTCTTAAATGACCAAAATAGAATCAAGTCCTTGATTATCTAACAACCAAAACTTTACGTTTGCTTCCATAGTAGGAAAAACTTATCAAAAATGGAGACAATCTATAAGCAATAATTACATGCCCTTAAAGTATACCACATTAGAGATAATATTGCCACAAAAAGAACCCTAGCGATTCCGATATCAGATTTGCAAATAATATATGTGATATGGCCTTAATGAGAAGAGGGTTGCAGTGGTGATCGTATTATCTATATATATGTAGGGGTTTGTCTAATTTCAAACAACCAGGTGCATTATCTTATCATAGCTTAAAGAAAAGCGAGAAGAGAATATCACAATCATGGCATTGGGAAGAGTTTGTTCATTCGTAGTGATTCTTTGCCTGATATCTCTCTGCATTCCAGGTATGCTTCAGTATGAGAAAAGGAAAAAAAATAAGTGCCATCACTTTTAAACTTTTTTATGATGCTCATTTAAGAGAGATGACTCTTCAATCGATGACTTGAGTACTATGACATTTGTATGATGTTCACTTGACATTCATGATAAACGATTATTTTTTGACAAATTATCAATATATCATTTTTTGTTGATTGCTGAAATATCTTAAATTCTTGCACGTTAGAAAATTCATTTTCAAGGGAGATCAAGAAAGAGATGATTGGGAATGCCGACGTACAGTTATGTGCGGAGTATACTCCGGGGCCGTGTACAGAATTCACAGACTGTGAGAAGTTCTGCATCAGCCAGGGTTATCCAAAGGGAGGGTACTGTGATATAGTCGGCAAGTGCAATTGTAAATGTGCTTAAAATGAATACTCCATTTGTTTCGTAAAGAATTGTTTCATTTTCTCCTGTATAATTGTGATGCGCAGAAATAATGGAAGGTATTTCCAATATTTTCTTTTTTTTTATTGAGAACAATAAAATAACCCCTCATTCCACTGGAATGTGAAGCCCCAATGGTAACGGAGAAGCGTTGATGGCATTGACAATTAACGCCATTTTGTCCGTTTTGATTAGCAAAGAACGAGATAATCAAGACTTTCACAAGGTGGACATGGGCTTTGCTCACTTCAAGTCTTGTATTTTTATTCTCTCTATAATAATAGCAAAGATTACCATTTCTTGGATGTGTTAGTTCTTAGGCGAAACAACAAGAGAACACACCTTCTCTTGACACAGAAACTAGTAGATTACCTCATGTTCACTTAAAAAAAAACAACTTATAAATTTACTATATAGACGTCAATTAAATCTTAAATTTTTCAATTTAATCAATTTAATCTCGAGCATTGTAGCAATTGCTGACATAGATGTTGGCCATCTCACATGGCATGGGAATGGCCGGTACTGATGTAGACAACTTTTTTGCAATTTTTTTTTTTATTTTTCCTCTTTTCTTTTCTTTCCTTTTCCCTTGCCTATAACTAGTAAGGGTCATGACTCTCTTGCTTGTGGGTAGCAATGGCATCCCAACACTTGCCTATGCCCAGCAACCTCTATTGATCATCGTCAAGGCCATGGACCAATGGATGGAAATAGGAAAAAAAAAAAAAAAAAGAAAAAATGTAAGGTAAGAAAAGGGAACAAATGAAAAGTGCAAAATAAAATCAATTTTTCATTAAAAAATTGCAAAAAATTATTCATGTCAACATTGATCATGCTACCTGGAATAGCCGGGTTTCATGTTAGCAATTGCCAACCAAAATTAATTGGAAGGACTATATAGTCAAATCATCTAAAAGCTAAGGACTAAATTGACAAAAATCATAATGTTACTCCTACAAATTAGTTGAATTAACCCTTTTGCACCTTTAGCCCACAAATCCTCATTTTTTCAACTAACATGGGTATGAAATAAATTGAACAATGATGCGTACATGATATTGCAATAATCTTGCCTACAATTGTAAAATGGTATCTTTAACATTTGGGATCCTATTTGGTCTCCATCCCACATATTTCGTCGAGTGTCGTTATTGACTTTGAGAGAAAAAAATTATTAAAGGAAATTTTTTTAGTTCATTCTTTACAAGATCAGTTTCAAAATTTGAAAATTTCCAAGTGAATCACAAATCACAAACTATTTTGAAATAGAAAAAAATTACTAATTTAATTTTAAATCCGTTACAAATATTTCAATATAGTTCTAAACTTTTCAATTAATCCAATGGAAAATTTGCAAGTTTTTTGAAGCCAATAAATCTTGTAGTAAGATTTATCAATTATTTTATAAGATTATTCAATTGCTTCGAGAAGAATTGCGAGGGCTAAACAATGTTGTATGAATTATTGATAGTAATTAGGGGTTGGAAAATATGAGTATTGAGTGACTCAAGATTATTGTGATCTTCCATTCCATCGATTGATCTACTGTTGAATTGTATGTGGCTCTTCCTATGAAGTAGGTCTCATTAATCGAACCATGTAAATTCAATATTTGATTGATTTTCTTATTTTGTTTATTTTATTATAGTATCACTTATTTTGCATAACAATATAAAAATATTTTGTAGTGACATGAAAAACGAAAGAAGTGCCTAAATAAGACTTAAGATTTTGGTCAATTGTCAATTGTCAATTGTGGACTTAAATATCTTATTTTGATCAACCGAATAAGTAAGATTCTAAACAAATTCCTAATGAGGTTTCGAGCTCGGCCCATGGAGTTCAGGCATAGCAATCGTAAGTGGCAAATGATTAAATGGCCAAAATAAAATTGACGATGAGTTTGAGACTTTATTGGGACATTTTATAACCTTGAATCTCAATTGACCAAAATAAAACCAAGTCCTTGATTAACTATTAACCAAAAGTTTAATTTTGCTTCCGCAGTAGGAAAAATTTATCCAATTGGAGATGATTTGTATGGAAATAACTACATGCCCTTACGGTATCTCATATTGCAGATACATTTTGCCATAAAAGGAACTTTATCAGATCTACAAGTATTCTATATGGTATGGCCTCACCTTCTAAATGAGATGGTGGTTGTTGTATATATATATGTGTGTGTGTGTGTGTGGGGGGGGGGGAATTTGTTTAATTTCATACCAGCAATTACACTATCTTATCATAACTTAAAGAAAAGAAAAGTAAGAAGAGAATGTCACAAACATGGCTTTAGGAGTTTGTTTATCCGTAGCCATTCTTTGCTTGATATCTCTCTACTTGGGGTGTATACTTTAGTTTGAAAAAAAAAATACTAGTGCTATCTTTGTATATGGTACTCATTTAAGAGCCATGCTTTTTTAATTGATCGTTTGAATAATATAACTTTCATGTGACCCTCGCCTAATTCATGTGATGAACATTTTTTTGTGTGGATAAATTATTATGCTTATGTGATCATTTAAAAAATTATAGTACTCGAGTGAGCACCATACAAAGTTTACAGCACTTGCATTATCCTTATCTGTTTTAGTTTCACAAGCCTTTATCAAGCATTTCAATCATGTTGACGTAGAACAATGGGCAAATGCTTGATAAAGGCTTGTGATAGTTGATCTCAAATATACAAATTTGTATATTTGAGATCAACTATCATAACTGTGGGTAGGCAATCTCACAAATCCAAGAGAATTGCAGGATCTTCGAATTACAAATAAGTTATGATAGTTGATCTTAAATATACAAATTTTCCTTCATTTCCGAGATATCAAAGATTTTAGATGTGTTTTGCAGATTTTTCTGATTGCATTTTGAAAACTTTCCTTTTATCAATATCTTTTCCTTGATTTTGTTATTTGATTATTTTCCGAATGGCAACCTCCCTATAAATAGGTGCCTGAGATATTATAATCTACACTTCATTATTCAAATAAACACTATATTTCAAAATTCTTTTTCCAAGCATTTCTTCCTCTGTGTCATTTAGTATCAGAATAGGTCTCTCCTGTGATGATAGCTAATAACGTGAATGATAATCTTCCTATAGCTAAAGGCCATGAAAATGGACCTGTATAGGTAGAGTTCAACCAATCTGCTTGTGAATGACAATCTTCCCACAACTGAAGGCCATGAAAACAAGCCGATTACATGGGCTAAGTTCAACAAAATTTGTAGACCAAACCAAATGGAGGTTTTAAGAATTACTTGTCACCATTCAATGTTTGTCTACCAACCCTATACCTAGTAATCTTTTAGCTGAATGTGCTCAAGTTGCTCAAGTCCTAGAAGTAGATATGGAACGTGTGGCAAATCCCCGATAGAGGTGACAAGCCTATGTTGAGGATTCCAAAGAAGAAGAATACCTCGATAGGCCTATTTGTAAAGGCCACCAAATGGGGGATATCGATGAGACCCTAAGCAATATCAACTTAATGTTGACCTTCCAACAGTCAATGGCAATTTGATATTGAAGACTTTCTGGGTTGACTTTGGGAAGTCAACAAATTCTTCAATGCCATAGAGATTGAAGAGGATTGCCAAGTAAAATTGGTGACAATCAAGTTGAAGGGTGGCGCCTCAACGTGGTAGGAGCAAACATAGCAGACCTGACGTCGATAAGGAAAAGCTCCCATCCGAATGTAGAATCAAATGAAGGAAATATTAGAGGTTCAATTCCTCCCAACCGATCATGAATAATTATAATTTCAACAATTCCAAAATCGTAAGTAGTTGAGCCCATCAATCTAAGCCTACATGGAGGAATTTCTCTAACTTTCTGCCCATAACAACCTGGCTAAATTGAAGGCACAATAGACTGCCAAGTACATTAATGGATTGCAACTTAATATTCAAGACCATATTTCACTACTAGTTGTTCTCTGTTGAGGATGCTTAAGAGATGGCCCGAAAGGTTAAGGTATAATTGGAGAGAACTTACCCCATTAATTGAGCTGACAATTATTCCGATCAAGGATCATTTAAGAGCAAGAGACGACTAGATTTTCCAGAATCCTCTAACTAGCAAAACAACACTATGAACTGAACTCCAGGGAGTAGTATTGGCATGCCCATGGAACCAATCATTGCAAACAACCATAACACCAATCAGGATGCCTGGAACCTGTACATTAAGCCACCACCAATCAAATGCTACAAGTGTAATGAGCTGGGACATTGTTTGAGTGAATGCCCATGGCAGAGGATGGCCAATGTTGTCGAGAACAATAACGATTTATATGAAGATGACTAGGTTGATGAGGAAGAAGTGGAGGATGAAGAGGGCAAGCATGTGCATTGCGTCATCAGAGGGCGAGCATGTACATTGTGTCATCAGGCGATTGTTGCTTGCCCATGAAGAGGACACGTAGTAGAATAATTTTTCCGTGCCCGTTGTACCGTCAACAACAATGTCAATGGCTACTATGTGTCCAAAGCCCTAGTGGATCATTTAATACTAAACACAAAGTCACATCCCTCCCATTATATAATTGGGTGGATTCATAAAGGGGCCAAATTCAAGGGGACACAGGGATGTCGTTTACCTATTTCAATTGGAAAGTATTATTTGTGATGTGGTGGAGATGGATGCATGCCATGTCTTGCTTTGATGACCATGGCAGTACCATGTTGATGTCATCCATAGAACTCAAGTGCTGGGATGACCATGGCAATACCACGTTGTTGTCATCGATAGAACTCAAGAGAACACATACTTTTTTGTGTGGAAAAAGATGAAGATTACTTTGAAGTCGAAGAGTAACATTCCCCAAGCCCCCGAAGAAGCAAAGTGCAGGTATCATGTTAAACGTACATAAAAGTGAGGGCATGTACATGATTATGGAAAAAGATGATCAACAAACTATTATTCTCATTCCTGAGGCTCTTTAGCAAGCAGCTGTAGATAAACACTGTCACCTCAAAGTATTTGCTAAGGGTGACAAAGTGATGGTCTACCTCCATAAGGAACACTTTCTTGTTGGTACATATAACAAGCTGAAACTGAAACACAGGAAAGTCAACCCCTGTCAAATCTTGAAGAAAATAAATGGCAATGCCTATGTTGTTGATCTTTTTGTTGACCTAAACATCTCCCCAACATTCAATGTAGCAAACCTATTTGCTTATCACTCTCCAAATACTTTCATTTATCCTAACAATAACTTGGGGTTGAGTTCTTATGAAGTGGAAGAGAATAACAGGCAAATGCTTAGATGAAAACATTAGAATGTCACAAGAACATGCGATCCCACAAATCAAAAAGGATTGTGGTATCTTTAAAATTACAAATGAGTAACGATATTTGATCTCAAATTTACACATTTTCCTTGATTTCCGAGATATCAAAGATTTTGGACATGTTTTGCAAATTTTCTTATTGCATTTTGAAAATTTTCTCTTTATCAATATCTTTTCCTTGATTTTGTTATTTGATTTGAGCTATTTAATTGTTTCCTAAATTATGACCTCCCTATAAATAGGAACCTAAGATATTTTAATCTGCACTTCATTATTTAAAATAAATACTATCTTTTGGAATTCCTTTCCAAGCATTTCTTGCTCCATGTTATATTCACTTAGACTTGACTATCAGAAAATTGAAAGGACACAAGCATGAACAAGAAGTAGAGAGTTTTAAATTTCACATGCAAATTTCGGGAAATTATGTGCCCCTTAGCTCATGTTCTTGTTATCGCACTTTTACTTTTCAATCGCAAGTTTATTTTATCCTATTTGTCTCTTGTTTCCTTTGTATTTTTGTTTACTTGTAGACTAGAAACAAGTCGGTTCCTTTCTGAAATGATACAGAACCCATATCAAACAATAAAACCGAAGCCCTACCTCTTCGATGAAAGATATTTGTTAGGGGATTCAATTCCTCGATGAATATCTTTTTGGCATAACCGGTGAGACCATTGTGCTCCATTTCTAGGAGGAGTCAATGACAAAAACCATTAATCAAGAGAGTCGCAATACCACCGGTGAGGACAACCAGTCTTCACAGCGGATGGCGGAGAGACCCACCCATTCTAACAATTTGGACCAAAACGTGGATCCTATTGATGGTGTCAATTTGATTGCAAATTCTAAAGATATTCCTGGAGATCTTATTGAGGAACAGAGAAGGGAATTGGCCCCAAAATCTTCGGTAGTGGCCACCATGAGGAGGATGTTTGAAGAACAGCAAAACGATTTGACCAATCATATGGCGAATCAACTGTCTGAGATATTGACTCCTTTGTTCACCAATCTCATCACTGATATTGTATAAGGTTTGGAGTGATTAACTAGTCGGGTGTAGCATCAAGAGGCCAACTTGGTACGGGACCACAATAGACCCATGTTCATTTTCAATTTGCTGCAAATGGTGTTTCAGGTCCTATTCAAATACTCCAGAGGAGTGAAATGGCAGAAGACCTAAGTCTACTTAATCAAGGAGATAGGGTGACTCCCATCGGGATCCTTAACCTTCCTAGTGAGAACTAGGGAATTGCAAATTTGGGAAGGATACTTGGTGAGTCATCTAGGCAGGGAGTTGATGTTCAAGGAAATGTCACACCACTACCCACTTTTGAAGTTAGTCGATAAGGGGGCGTTAGTGGATTGCCGGTTACTAGTTCAATCAACAATGAATCAATTCCTATACCAATCCTGGGGTACCAACTACACAGACTTTAAGGGGGATTAAGAGATGTTGGGGTTCAACTCCCGTCTCCTCCAAGGATGCAAGGACATCAAGCAAATCTGATGTTGAATTCATTGAGAGACCAACAAATGATAGAGCAAGCCGTATGCTTAGTAATGCAATGAATGGGATTAGATGGGAGCATGTCGAGGTCTGTGTACTGCAAGCCATACCTAGATTGGGTTAACAATATCCTATATCCTAGAGGTTATAAGATTCATGAGTTTACCTTATTTACTGATGAAGATGATCAGTCGACAATGGAAAATATTCATAGGTCTACCGCACAATGGGGTTAGGACACTAGGAGTGCCAATACTTTCGTATGGCGCTTACTTTGATGCCAAAACTTTTTTTTTGCTCACTTAAATACCACAAGTTTTAAAAAAAGTTCACTTGAGTGCCACTCCATCGGAAAAGCTAATGTGCCCGTCGAAATGCTGACGTGGCTGCCGGAAAACAATATTTTAATATTTTTTTTATTATTTTTATTATTTTTATTATTTTTATTTTTTTTATTTTTTTTATTTTTTTTATTTTTTTTAAGGGCCAGCAAGGGCCACCGTTGACCCTTGCCGGCCGCGGAACCCTCGCTATTGGCCACGAAGGCCTTGGGTGAAGCTGTCACGGCCTCCCCCACGGCTGCTAAGGGCCATTGCGGCCTTGCCCAGGGCCAGATCTGGGCAAGGGCCGCCTGGCCTTCGCCATCACCACTACGGGTGAGGCCATCGACGGCCTTGCCAGCCTCACATAGGGCCTTCGATGGCCTCACCGGCCTGACATAGGGCTTTTGATGGCCTCGCCGGCCTCACCTAGGGCCTTCATGGCCAACAGCAAAGGGCCCTCGCTCAATCTGGGCGAGAGTTCGATGGTCGGCAAGGGTCAACGGTGGCCCTCGTTGGCTCTAAAAAAAATCAAAAATAATTTAAAAAATCAAAAAAATAATTAAAATATTTTAAAAAAAATTCGGTGCCACGTCAGCTTTTCTGGCGAAGTGGCATTCAAGTGAATGATTTCACTCCGATTTGACACTTAAGTGAGCGAAAAAAGTTTTGGCATCAAAGGAGCGCCGTACAAAAGTTATGGCACTCTTAATGTACTTACCCCGCGCAATGTGGTGATGTGAAAAATGATGGAAGGATGAAATTAGGTTTATTCCCCCTGTCATTATAAAAAATGGCCTTCACTTGGTACCTTGGCCTTCCCACAAACTCGGTATAGAATTGAGAGAAAATGGAAAACAAATTCCATACTCAGTTTCATCACCCAATTCCTGAAGTACCTCTCTTTGATTTGGCTACTATCAAACAATTGAATACCTAATTAGTGGATCAATATATTGCATGCTTTAAGAATATAAGGAATCAGTATCTGTTCTTCCTCCTGGAGAAAGAGGTTGCTGAGATGGCTAAAAATGTTTTAAAATTTCACCTGAAGGAGCAACTAGCCAGGCACAAATTACAAACCTATTCACATTGACTGCTACGGCAACCTAGTATGAAAATCTTTGGAAAGAGAAAGACAAGAAACCTTATAGAGACTACAAGAATAATGTAGCGATATATGATCCTGATGAAGATTCAGAGGATGAGAATGCGCAAGATGACGTTGCTGAGATCGCGGTGGCCAAAATGACCCTCGATAAACCATACGTCTTTCAGGCCTTAAAGCCTACTAGAGCGAAAGAGTCAATCATGGTAAGAGCCAAAGAAACGTAGAGATATTCATTTGATGTCACCAAGTTGGATGGGATATTCTATCTTTTGGTACACGACAGCGTGATAAGGCTGAGGGAATGTCGAACCATTCTGAGTAAAGAAGAAATAGGCAATAGAAGGTATTGTAAGTGACACCATTCTTGGAGCCACAGTACCAATCACTGTAATGTCTTTAGAAAGGCATTTCTTGAAGTAATTTGCCAAGGGAAAATCAAATTTGCGGATGAAGGGGATAAAAGGATGGAGATTGATGTCCATCCTTTTCTACAAATGAATGGAATGGTGTCAACAGCCGCCAGAGGACATTTTGAACAAAGAAAGCTTTGTCAAAGGTGTCGAGGGAGATTGCCCATAGATATTTCTCAGACGATAAATATGCTTCGATACCAAGAAATCGAAGGGAGTTTGGCCAAGGCCATGCGAGAGTCACTGACAAAGGTATCGGTTCCCAACGTTGGCAGAATCATCGGCATACCAAACCTGATTTAGGACATCTCGATATCTCTAGCGACCATTTGGACGTCAAAAAGACGCGAGGGCCGGTAGTGGATATTCTACACGTCATGATTTTCAGGGACATCTTGAGAGTCCCAAAGTCGCGATAAGGAAACAAGCAAATAGAGTCTCGTTCAAATGTCTTTACGAGGAGGACATCCTGAGATCGGGACCCTGGGAGAGCTCAATGGTAAGTTCAACTCTTATGTCAGGTATACCAGGATACCTAGGCTCAACTAAAATATTTCAAACGCGATTCCTTCGGGATGGGGATTGGATTTCGAATATAAGGATGAGTTTCCGCCTTTACCAAGTCAAGACCAAAGGATGCTTCGAACCATTAAAGTACCCTATGATCCTCCGAAAGAACAATGGTTTATTTGAAGGAAAATTCAAATAACCAACAGCAAGGCCAGAGTTCAGGTCATAAATCCATGCAAGAACACAAAGAAGGAGAAACCAACAAAAGAAGAAAATGCAAGAAATGCTGAAACAAGTTGGAGGTTTGGGACCATCAAAAGGCAAATGTTGTGCTGAGTCGAAGAACCTAGTATGGGTGCGAGAAGAAGGCAAGTCTTCCACGGATAAGGAAGGGCCTATTATTAGCCTAGAAGGTAATTCTGCAAAGATCAAAAGCTCCTCCCACAAAAAGAAAGGGAAAAAGAATAAGTCAGAGAATGGCAAATCAAAGAACAGTTTCAATAGAGGAAAATCGAAATCCACCTCTTTAGTAGGATCTAACATGGTGCAAGTAAAGTTGCCAATTGAATTTAAAGCCTCGGCAATGAGAGTCGTTCCCATCGAAGAATAAACGTGCAAGATAATGGAGACAGTAAAGGCATAATTTCAATTCACTAATGAAGAAGTGGTGGGAGTTTGAGAAACTCCCAACACACAAAACAAAGCATTTAAAGGCTCTCATGGTGGTTGGAAATATCGAGGGGCGTCCGATCAATAGAATACTGATGCAGGAGCTACCTTAAACCTCATGCCACAAAGATATTTTCAAAAACTAAGTAAGGACGAGGAGGAGATAATTTCCACTAATGTGACGTTGTCAGACTTCATAGGAGATATACGAGATGCGAAGGGGGCAATAGTGGTTGATTTGATGATTGGGTCCAAGACTACTAAGACCACTTTCTTCGTAATTGATGCCGATGTGTCATGTAACTTATGTTGGATATATTGTTAATATAATCCAAATAATATGTTCACATACAAGCCAAATAGGTAAAAACATGGTTATTTTGGCCCATATGGGCTGGAGCCCAATAACTTGCATATATATAAACTCTAGGGTTTCTTTATGCTGGAGACAACATTGTTAAGCGTTCCAAACTTAACGTCTCTTAATGTAATATTTCAAGTAACATAAAACACTTTCTTCTCTCTCAAACCTATAACCTCCAACATTCTTGAAGTATTAGATTCTTGTGTCGGATTTGAGAGAGTAAGGTGTCTTCTTGAAGATTTCATCAAGACAAATTCAAAGGTATAATTTACTTTCGATTTCGACGGTGGTATTGGGCAGGATATGAGTTTGAAGTTTCAAGTGACCGAAATCTTTGATTCAAAAACCCAAAACTTATAGCCAATATTAGAGGGTGAAACCACTTGGACTTTGTTCTACTCATCAATACGAACGTTTTGAGTGGTCACTCGCGTCGATCAGAGGTCGGACAGAAAAGTTACGACACCCGGAAGTTTCCATTGGAATTTTCAGCGAATTTCCAATGAATTTCGGCGAAAGGGGCAGTCCATCTTAAGGTTTTTGAGCACTCCAGATCTGTTTTTTGGGGTTTGTTTTGGCAAGCGGTTTGATCAAGGTTAAGAGAGTTATTCGATTTTGTGGTTCCGAAGACTTCAAAGTGCACTCTTTCTAACACTTTACTCTAATTATAATGGCAAAGCATAGTTCCTATGATATTCTAAAGTTGCAATCTTTTGATGTTACTAAATTTCATAGATGAAAATTACATGTTCAATTTGGCATGAAAGAACGTGAGATATTCTATACTGTGTTAAGTGACTTTGCATCTACTATTGAAGATATGGATGAATATCAATGGAACAAAGATGAAGATTTTTGTAGAGATTACTTGTTGAACTCTCTAAATCATAATCTGGCTATGACCTATAGTGAATATAAGACGACGAAAGAGATATGGGATCACTTGAATGCTCAGTTCCGAAAACAAGAGGGGCTCTCTAAAATTCTATTAGCGGAGAAATTCTTTGACTTTAAATTCACTATGAATTCAAGCATTACCTCTTAGTTAGTTGAATTTGAGAACATGAGGAACAAGTTGAAAGATGATAACTCTGATATGTCCGATAATCTCTTTGTCGGTCTTGTATTGAACAAGCTACCAACTAAATGGAGTTCTTTAAAGACTGAAATGCACAGATTGAAGGTACAGATGGGACTGGACGAATTAAAGAGGTATATTCACATTGAGGATCAAAACATTACTAGAAAGAGTTTGGAACAAGTAGGACAACAACCAGTCAGTTGCCAACTTAGTTTCATATTCCAATAAACTTCACAAAAGGTTAAAGTCACCAAAAGGTGAATCCTTCAACTCACCAAAAGGTGAATCCTCTTTACAGTTAGAGGACAAAAAGATTATCTCCAAAAGGAAGAAGAAGGGCAAATGCCATAACTGTGGAAAGTGGGGTCACTGGGCAGCAAAGTGTAAGTTACCAAAGAAGCCAAAGGATGACACACCACAAAATAAGGCTAAAATACTAATTAATGAATCTGAGCTCGGGCCTTCGTTAGAATGATGAAGAATGGAAAGGCCTGTGTCTTTTCTGAGTGGTGGTTGGACAATGGCGCTACTTGTCATGCTACAAATGACAAGAACTTACCCATTGAGGTCATAGAAGTGAAAGACACTGTGGAAAATTGCAATGGTGGTGAAGCAGATGTGACTCATGCTGGAACTGCAAACTTGATGCTTTCTTCAGGTAAATTACTAACTCTGAAATATGTTAGAGTAGTACCTTTACTTAAAAACAAATTTGATATTTATGAGTTTACTTGATAAAGCTGGTATGTCTTTTTCAACTATGAATGGTAGAATAACTTTATCTATTAACTCATGTTATTTCAGTTGTGCATTCATGGTTGATGGTATGTATAGGTTGAGTTTAAATACTGATAGCATGAACCATGTGAGTTCTACTTTGATTGATCCAAAGTTGCTACACAATAGACTTGGACATGTGAATTACAGGAAAATGCAACATCTGGCTAGAACTCACAACATTCCATTAGATACTTCTATTCGATTTGACAAATGTGAAATATGTGCATAGGCTAAGATCACTAGAAAACCCTTAAAAACACACAATTTCTTGAGCTAATACATTCTGACATTTGTGACTTTAGAAATTACATTACTAGAGGTGGTCGGAAGTATCTAATAACATTCATAGATGATTTTTCTAGATATTGTCATGTCTATTTGTTGAAATCGAAAGATGAGGCTTTTGAAAAATTTAAGATTTTTAAGTTTAGAGTAGAAAATTAACTCAACTTAAAAATTAAGAGATTTAGGAGTGATAGAGGAGGAGAATATACAATGACAAAGTTCAAGGAATTTTGTACTTCAGAAGGTATAATACTTGAAACAATTGCTCCTTATTCACCCCAATCAAATGGTGTTGCCGAGCGTAAGAATAGAACATTAACTGAAATGTTAAATTCTATGTTACTTAGAACTAGCATGCCTTCCTTCTACTGGGGAGAAGCAATTCTAACTATTAATCATATCTTGAACAGGTTGCTGCACTCTAAGTTGTCTATGACACCTTATGAGATATAACATAAGCACCTTTGTAGATATGATACTCTTAAGACTTAGATCCTAGAGACTTAAGGTGGGACCTAGAACCATTACTTGTGTATATTTAGGCAAATAGGTTTTTAGATCTATCTACTAACACAGTGATAGAATCTAGAGATGTAGTGTTCTTCGAAAACAAGTTTCTCAGAGATCAAGGCTTGAATGTTTCTAGATCTACATATATGATTTCGAAATCTCCTGTAGAATCTGAAGCAAGCTCTTCTGACACTAATTCCACACAGTTGGCTATTGAATAATTTCCAGTTAAAGTATCTACAAGAGAAAGAGTTTCTAAAAGTTTTGGTGAGAACTTTGTTACTTACCATCTTGAGGATGATCCATTCTCCTATCAGGAAGCAATGAGATCTAGAGAATCCTTATTGTGGGTAGAAGCCATAGATGATGAAATGAGCTCTCTATTGTAGAACCACACTTGGCAGCTAGTAAATTTGCCAAAAGAGGCTAAGACTATAGGCTGTAAATGGGTATTGAAAAAGAAATTGAATAGTGATGGATCAATAGCCAGATACAAAGTACGTTTAGTAGCTAAAGGTTATAAACAACAGAGTAGAATAGATTATTTTGATGTCTATTCACTTGTGTGTTATCTATCAACTATAAGAATTTTTCTTGCTTTGGCATCTATTGAACAATTTGTAGTGCATCAAATGGATGTAAAAACAGATTTCTTAAATGGGGAGTTAAATATGGAAATTTACATGAAACAACTAGAAGGATATGTTATGAAAGGTCTTGAGGATAAAGTTTGTAAATTAAACAAATCCTATCACCTAAGATGTGGCATCTTAAATTTGACAAAGTGGTAAAGAGTTATGGCTTTCAGTCTAGTTATTCATATAAATCCATTTACCATCGTTTTATGTCAAATAAGATAGTCATCATTTGATTGTATGTTGATGACATGTTAATTCTTGGTTCCGATCATTCTATAGTGAGTGACGTGAAAACTACTTTAGCTAGAGAATTTGACATGAAAGATCTTGGTATTGCTAATACCATTCTTGGCAAGAAAATAAGTTTTAAATGGCAAGTCATCTCCCTTAGCCAAACTCATTATATTGAGCAGCTACTTTCTACTTGGGGATACGATAAGTGTAAATCGAGTGAGACAGCATATGATTATAATAAAAGACTGAGTCCTAATGAAGGAACCAGTATGAATCAGTTAAAGTACTCGAAACTAATTAGTAGTCTCATGTATGCTATGAGTTGTACTAGACTTGACATAGCCTTTATGGTTGGCATACTAAGTTGTTTCACTAGTAATCCTAGTAAAGAGCATTGAGATGCCCTCAATAGGCTAATGAGATACCTTAAAGGTACTAAAGATTATGCTCTCTATTATTCTGGTTATCCTCCAACTGTGGATGGATATTCTGATGCCTCATGATATTCAGATATTGGAAATAGTAAGTCCACTAGTGGATATATATTCACTTTGGGTGGAGCTGCTATTACTTGGAAATCCAAACGACAGACTTGTATTGCATCGTCGTCTATGAAATCAGAAATTTTTTGCATTAGCCTTAGTTGATGAAAAGGTCGAATGGATAAAGAATCTGATTATAGATATTTCTTTGACTCGGCTAAAGATTAATTCTTTGAGCCTATTCTGTGATAATCAAGCAGTTGTCCAAGTCGTCAAGAATGCTCTCTTTAATTCAAAGCAAAGACATGTGAGACTGAGACATGCATTGTTGAATTATCTGAGAGAACAAGGGGTTATCACCTTGATCGATGTGAGATCGAAGGATAACATAGCCGATATTCTCACTAAAGGTATGCCTAAAGATTGATTATTCAAAATAGTGGGGGAAATGGAGTTAAAGACTATATATGCAAGTCTTAATTACCATTTACTTACCTTCTAATTGTGTGTTTTGAATTATCAATCTTCCTTTATTGGCCATAATGATAAGCATAGTTTATATGTTTCATCGATGTTCATAGTTGCTGATTAATTTGAAAATTGTGAGTTGTCTCATTCCAAACTTGATGAAAATGACTTTAACCTAATTCAAAGGTTCTATTAGGGAAGATTATGTCATTCTAAACTTGATGATACAATTCAACTAAGTTTGACTATCCTTTTGGTTAAATGATCTCATTCCAGACTTGATGCTAGATTATTTGACTTTAAGGAATCAGTAACTGTGACATTCCAAATTGAAACATAGAAACAATTGTTTACATAAGAAGCTTGTTGATCTTGTTCTTAATTGAAACTTGATATTATATGACTAGGTTATTGTAAGTGACTTGACTATTGGTCATGTTCTTTGAAACTAGACAATAGTTATTCTCCTACAATAAACTTAAGTTAATGGTTCTTTGTAAATCACATTGTTTAGGTCTTATTCATAATTTATGAAACTGGTTTGATGCTTATGAACATGATATTATGATGCTTTATGAAATCAATAAATATTCTTCTTTGCATGATGGAATGGTGCTAAGTTTTTATTCAAATGATTGAATTCATGATAATATGAAATTCATATTTGACATTTTACAGGGGATGACAGAGATGGAGGAGAACTTCATAAGTGGAATTTTGACCAGGATAATCTACTTGATGAATGAATATATGTTATTTAGAGCATGTGGAGACTTGACAGTTTACCTGCTATTGCTTATTTTGATGGAGTCTATTTATTTGAGACTTGCATTTTTCTATCTTTATTTTGTGAACATTATTATGCTTGTTTCTAATATCTGTAAGGCCTTAGACTATTTTGACTAGCCTACTTATATTTGACTATTATGCATATGTTAGTTATGAACTGAGTCTGAGATTTATTTTGGGAGTTAAGATTTGGATGAGTTTAGACTGAATCTAAAACTCCTAATATTTATTTTGATTTGTTGATCTTAGAACAGACTCATGATAATGATGATTCACTTATTTGAATGTGGATGATTCCTATTTGTTTGAACATTACACTGACCACTGTATTAGATTGTGATGTATGGTGAACATAGGAGGAGATTGTTGGATATATTGTTAATATAATCCAAATAATATGTTCACATACAAGCACAATAGGTAAAAGCATGGTTATTTGGGCACATATGGGCTGGAGCCCAATAACTTGCATATATATAAACTATAGGGTTTTCCTACACTGAAGGCAACACTGTTGAGCGTTCCAAACTTTGTCTCTTGGTATAATACTTCAAGTAACATAAAACACTTTCTTAGCTCTCAAACCTATAACCTCCAACAACTTATTGCTGGAAAGGTATTAGATACACAACAATCAGTGTATTCCCTCCTCTTTACATTAGGTTTTAGCCTTCTAGAATGGTGAAAATGTGGAATATGTCAGAGTAAACCATGAATCTAGCATTACCTTAGCTGATGTGGTATAGTCAGACGCTCGGAAGACAACGTGATATCCATTAGGGGTGTCAATGGGTCGGGTCGGGGAGAGGAATGTTAAATAAGTTTATGGGGTATTGCCCAATTAACTAATTAACCAATTAGTGCCTCTTTACCCCGTCGTTAATCTTGATGTTACCCCAATTAGTGCCCTTTCGGTACCTAATCTTGTTCATTTCAAAAGACTTTGTCGACCCCAATTAACCACTAACATAGGATCATGCTTTGACCCGGCCCGAAAATAAATCCTAATTAAACTAAGGGGGAAACCATAATCATCGCATCATAAGCGTGCTGTCAAGGGCAATTGCTTCCAAGGATAATTAACCTTAAGGTAAAGCGTAAGAAGCATTGCTTCACTTTTAAGACAATTTTAGGCGATGATTTTCCGACATCTTTTAAAGAGAAAATTGTCCAAGAATTATTTTAGAGCTTCTTAGGGAACTCTAAAACAAACTTAGTATTTTTGGGATTTTTGAAAACTTTTTTTTTTTTTGGAGTTTTTAATATTTTAATATTTTCGATTTTTTTTTTAAAAAAAATAATATATTTTTTTAGAAAATTTTCATAAATTTTCAAGATTCTGAATTTCCCATGCATTTTCTGAATTTTCTGAAATTTTCGATTTTTTTATATTTTTTTTTCCTTTTTTTATGATTTTTTTGAATTTTCGATTTTTTTATGCCTTTTTAAAAGAAATGATTCGGACCGGGTCAGAGGACCCGGCCCTACTAGACTGACCCGGGCCCTGTCGGTCCGAATTGGGCCACAGAAGAAACCGGGCCGACCTCAAGCCCACTAAAAAAAATAAACCCACACGGATTTTTAGAAAAAAGCCCAATCTTTATTTTTATTCCTAGCGCTAAAGAAAAGAACTGGCCCGTGGCCGATTCGGCCCAACTGAAGCAGGCCCGCGGCAAAGCCCCTCTTCTTGGACCCTATCTTATTTTTGACCTTTCTCTTTTTTCTTTTCCTTTTTTAATCCTTTTTTTTCTGTTTTTTTTTGTCATTTTTTTGGGTCTTCTTCTCCACGTCTCCCTTCTGCTTCACACCTGCATGCTTTCCCATGCACGCCCGACGCCCCCTCCCCCTGCCGAGCGTCCCTGCAGCGGCTTCGTCGGACTGGGGCCGGCACCACCGCGAGGTCTGACCGTCCTAAGGGAGTCGCCGCCGTCGTTAGTCCGTCCGACCGACGCCGGGCGTCGCCGGCCGTTGGCTGGCCGGCGTCCGAGAGTCACCAGATTTACTCCGGCGAGGACGCGCTTCGGCCTACCCAAACGCCGCGAAACAATCTACCTAAAAGCTAGGAAAGCGACCGAAATGATGCATGACGACGGTGCAACTCTGAATGACGCAAAGGGAAACGAAAGCCGAGCTCCGGTCAGAGGTTGGATTCGGTGTTGTCATTGGGGCGTTTTGTCGAACAGTTAACGGGCGCTACGGAAATCAAAGGTTTCCGGCTCAACCGGACCTCGAACCTGATCTAGGGGTCTTCGGACAAGAAATACAAGGAGCACGGGAGGAAAATGCAGGGGTGACGAGGGCCGGAGCTTGCGCGAGCCAGTCGGCCGCGAGCTCCGACCCGGTATTCTGCAGAAAAGTAGAACGACCGAGGTTCGGGGAGACCTACCTCATTCGGGGACGGGCTGTGGCGGACGACGGCGGCGGACGGGCTTCCGGCAACAGCAAGCTGCTCCTCGAGGCTTTTTCCTTCCTCCGGTTCTCAGTCCTCCTTTCTCTCGGGTTCCTTCCTTCTCGGATGCTCCCCTCCTGCCCCCGTCTCTTTCTTGCTCTCTGGTTTCTTTTTCTGCTGGGCGGCTGCAGGCGCAGGAGCGGAGGCGCAGCAGTGAGTCGTCGGCCGCGAGTCAGGTGCGGCTGCCGACAGTTTCGCTCTCTCCTCTCTCCAGTTTCTTTCTGTCCGTCCTCTCTCTCCCACCTCCAAAACTCTCTCCGTCGGTCTCCCGTTTTCTTTCACAGCAGGCGTGTCTCCTTTGCCTTGTCAGTCTGCTCACCGACCTAACCCTCCCTGCTGATTTTCTGCTCCTTTCTTTCCTGCTGACTTGCTGCTGCTGCCTTTCTTCCTGCTGACTTGCTTCCATTTTTTATTACCCTCCTGCAGGTGGTCATTGCCGCACGAGAAGAAGAAGAGAAAACCAAGCGGGTCGGGCTGCGAAAGATGAGAAAAGGAAAAGCGGGCCAGGCCCGCGTGGGGAAGGGAAAGAAGAACAGAAAGGGGGGCCGGGCAGGCCCAGCCCTGGCCTGGACCCACGTTTTTAAATTCTTTTTAATTTTTTTTAATTTTTTTTAATTAATTAATTAAATTTTTTTTAAATTTTTCTTGATAAATTTTAAAACTAGTGATGCAAGTGATCCTAATGTCTTTATGCGATGCGATTTTAATGAAAAATATTTTTTGTTAAGGGGTTAGAAATTAATCCTTTTTTAATGCAATTAATAAACACTTAAACAAATTTAAAATTTGGTTTCACCCGACTTTCTTATTTAGCTTAAAAACTCTAGAACATTATGTTCTTTATTATGCTCGTTTCCCGTTTAGCTCAAAAACACTAGAATTTCCCAGGCATCAAACTTGATCAACAAGCAAAGATGCTCAAAAGCTCAAGATTACATCAAAATGAACTGTAACCACATTTGCAATGACAAGATCAATGACCTACAACTTCTATGATCCAGGAAAATGGATATAAAAATGGAGAATGCACTTAGATAGAGGAATGTACAATAATATGAACTAGTTGAATGACAGTAGATTCTATCTACAGAAGGGCTATGAACTCATTTCCTAGATTATAAGCACTCAAGAAATTGCCTATGCATCCATAAAAAACCTCCCAATTCTAGTAACATTAACTATAAGCGGAACCTGCACTTGTCTGCGTTAGCATCACGCCGAGATCATAGCTACAGATGTGAAGACGTACTCACTTCCTGGCAAACACTTCCTCGATAATCAACCTCAATCGTCGACCGAAAACATCCAACTCTGCTGACCTTTGATCTAGCAAATGGCTCGGTGGATCCTTGAATGCGGCAAAGATAGAGTCGAGGCTATCCGAAAGGCAGCTACATCTGCAGTAGCAATGCAGAGGTGGCTCTTGCGAAAAACCGGCCTTGACCTCTTCCAAAGACCGATCAAACACATCCAGAGCAGCTCTCTTCACCAATTCGCCAATCCCACCACCACCCCCACCTAAGCCGATAGTCTCATTCAAGATCACGACCCCGTCCTCTTGCCTGCCGAAACCGCAATCCACGTTCACCTCTTTCATCTTCAGGCATCCTTGATAATCGCCACGCACCGCATCAGATGACGCTCATGCATAAATGATCTAGCTACTAAAATGCAGTCATCCGCGTTACCGAAACTGGGGAACCGATTGGCACCCGAGCCCAACACGATCGGCTCCCGAATGCACAATCCGGACAGCTCTATACCATGACACTGTCGCTCAACGAAACCAAACAATGACCGGCTGTCACCAGCGTGCGAGACAAAACCAATGAGACCCGAGCAAGTATCGAAGAAGAGACGGCGCGAGGACAGCATTACTAGGAAGGACCAGTGATCGCCGACATCGCGACAGATCATCCCCTTGCTTCGGAACCTTTTGAAAAAATTGCAAGAAAGAAGAAAGTGACATGCGTTTCACATAATGGGATTTTGACTAGGGGTGTCAAAAAGGCCCTGGCCGACCCGACCCGTTTCGACAGTGTTTTAAATGATACCGGCTCCATACTTGGATAAGATTTTGACCCGACCCGAAAATACCCTAAGTTTAGGGTTGGGTCGGGTCGGGCCGGGTTGGCGAGGGCCTTTTTGACACCCCTAATATCCATAATGGAACCTCCAAGCACAGATGCCGTTGGACTTGCCTATGGCTGCTTCAAGGAAATTGGGTTTGAATGGATCCCTCAAAAGAGTGAACTGGCCGGGAAAAAATCCAATATTTTACATGGAAAGAAACAACTCGTTATAAAGAGCTAGATAAACTGCACTTCTATCGTCTCGCAGAGGATACTAAAAATTCCTTTGGGTTGGTGAATTTCATTGGAGACTTCGAAGAATCCCCACTCGAAGAGGATTTGAAGATTGTTGAGTCGGAGGGACCCACTCATCGAAATTGATATTGGTGATGATAGGGTTATATGCCCTGTGTTTGTAAGCGCCTTGCTGAATCAGAGTCGAGACAACCTGGTGAAAGTATTGCGAAGGTACAGAGGTTGTTTTGCTTGTGAATACCATGAGATTCCAGCGTTGAGTAGAGAGGTGGTCGAACACTGACTTCTCATCAAGTCGAGATGGAAACCTTATAAGCAACCCGTAAGGAGGTTCGCGTCTAAAGCCAATGCAAAGATCAAAGAAAAATAGAAAGATTGTTGAAGGCAGGTTTCATCGAGACTGCTTGGTATGTGGAATGATTCTCTAATATTGTCCCAGTCAAGAAGAAGAATGGGAAGCTGAGAGTATACATAAACTTTAGAAACTTGAGCGCAGCAACGCCAAAAAATGGATATCAAATGCCGGTTGTTTGACATGCTAGTAAACTCGGCAGTCCACAATGAAATGATGTCCTTAATGGACGGCCACTTGAGGTATAACCAAATCTTTATCGCAAAACAGGAAGTTCATAAAACAACCTTTAGATGTCTAGGTGCTATAAAAATGTTTGCTTGGAAGGTGATGCCATTCAGTTTGAAGAACGCAGGTGCCACCTACCAACACGCGATGAATTTTATTTTCCATGATATGATCAGAGATTTTATGGAGGTATATATCGACGACATCCTCATCAAGTCTATAGAGGTAAGTCATTTAAATTATCTTGACCAATCTTTTATTAGGATGGAGAATTATCAACTGAAGATGAATACTCTTAAATGTGCCGTCGGTATAAGAGCAGGGAATTTTTTATTTTCTTGGTCAATAATTGGAGTATAGAAGTTAATGAGAATAAAACTAATGCTATATTAAATTTGCCTCCTCCTACTAATAAGAAGCAGTTACAAATGATAATCCAGAAAGTAAATTTTATTCAAAGATTTATTGCTAACCTATCAAGTAAGATAGAAGTATTTTCTCCTCTGTTGAATTTGAAAAATCAGGATGAGTTTGTCTGGCTAGAAGAACATCAATGAACCTTTGGGAGGATAAATGAGTATCTTACAAATGCTCTTGTGCTAGTGCCGCCACGAGTGGGTAGGCCTCTAAAACTATAAATGTTGGCCACCAATACCACAATCGGTAGCTTGCTGGCGCAAGAGAATGAAGAAGGCTAGGAGCAAGTAGTGTATTACCTTAGCAGGATGCTAAATGATGCCGAAAGGAGATATACCGCAGTTGAGAAAATTGTTTTTATCTCTATATTTTGTATGCACCAAGTTGCAACATTATATGTTACTAGCTACTATGCATGTAATATGGAAGATCGATGTTATAAAATATATGCTGACAAGGCCCATAGTGAAAGTTGGATTTAGTTTATGTACCGATTAAAGCAGTAAAGGGCAAGCAGTGGCCGATTTTATCGCAGAATACTCATGTGTCCAAGTTGAAAAATATACGAGTGAGAGCTATGCACAAGTAGTTCTATAGCTTTTGTACTTCGATGGATTCGCTGGCCGCCTTAAGAATTGGTATCCTGATTGTGTCGCCTCGAGGGCATAAAACAAAGTTCCAGTTCAAATTGGATTTTAAATGTTCCAACAATCAAGCGGAGAGTGAAGCCCTTATAGTCAACCTCTATTTGTTGGTTGATATTGGTGTACAATTCGTCAAGATCATAAGTGATTCGCAGTTGGTCATAAAGCAATTAAGCGGGGAATATCAAGCCCTGAAATGAAAACATTGAATGTTATCAAAAGGCAAAGGAATTATTGGATAAATTCCCTGATTAAGAGCTTCTGCATATACCGCGATATCAAAATGTGGAATCCAATGAGCTTACTCAAATGGCATTGGGCTATTGCATTTCAAAAGAGCTTGCACATACCATGGTAATCAAGATGAAAACATTGCCACAAATGTCTAAGCATATCCTGATTATAGAAACCAAAAAGAAATAGAGTGATGATGCGAATTGGAGGATATTGATAATTGAATATCTAAAATATGTCCTTCTCGGCAAAGAGCTTTACCAACATACTATAGAAGGAATACTGATGCAATGTTTGGATCGGAAAGAAGCAGCTTTGACAATAGCCGAGGTTCATGAGGGGATCTATGGAGCTTATCAAGTCGGTATTAAAATGTAGTTGTTATGGTGATGTCATGGATATTTTTGGCCCACAATAAGTCAAGATTGTACGGACTACGCGAGAGGGTGTAAAGCTTGCCAAGTGTATGGCCCGATTCAACATGTCTTGGCCACCTTACTGAAGCCAATAGTGAAGCCATAGTTGTTTAGGGGTTGAGTAATGGATATCATCGGGAAGATATACCCATCTTCGACCATAAAACATGCATATATATATATATATATTGCTCCCTATCGACTACTTCACTAAGTGGGTGGAAACGGCATCATATAAAAGCATTACTCAGAAGAAAGTTAAAGAGTTCATCGAGAAGCAAATCATACATCATTTTGGGATTCCTGAAACTATCACAACTGATCAAGGGACCGTCTTTACTAGTGCCGAAGTGCTTGACTTTGTAGAGTCGCAGGGGATAAAAATGATCCACTCAACACCCTACTATGCACAGGCCAATAGGCAGGTAGAGGCGCCCAACAAGATCAATATCAATTTGATAAAAAAACACCTTGATGAGAATACAAGAGAATGGGAATCTACTTTGTCGACTGTATTATAGTTTTATCGCACGTTGAAGAGATCAGCAACGGGAACAAGCCCGTACTTGTTGACATACGGTCAAGAAGCAGTGTTATCATTGGAAATCAAAGCATAGTCATTGAGAATACGGCTCCAAAGTGAGATATTACCAGAAGACTACAATGAAGCGATGTATATGTAGCTAGATGAACTAGACGAGGTGAGATCTGTAGCGTTGGACCATGTAATTGCCCAAAAGAAAAGAGTGGCTAGATCTTACAGCAAGCATGTGAAGGTTAAATGCTTCTTTGTAGGAGATCTAGTTTGGAAAACAGTTCTTCCGTTCCATATGAAGATCGAAGTGTTCGATAAATGATCCTCCACATGGGAGGGACCGTATCAAGTAATCGATGTATTATATGGCAATGCTTATCGATTGATGAGTTTGGATGGCGTAGAGCTCCATCGGTCGATCAATTGGAAGCATTTAAAGCCATTCTACCTAGCGATGTGGGAAATGAGAGAGTGGTAAGAGGAAATCAGAGCGCAAAGCTGTTATAGCAGAAGTAACAATTTACAGCAGCAAAACTTCTTTGTTGCGCAAAGAGAGAAGGAGAGAACAGAGCATATTATCTTCATCAGACTTTAAAAACTGTCTTGTACAAAACTAAATAAGAGCAACTTTTGAACTGCACACAAACGTGCAACACATAACTGCACACAAACTTGTTCCACTTCCTAGAAAATAGCTAACAAACTAACTGCCTAACAAATAACTTGACTGAGTCAAAGAAGAAACTAAAATGACAGCACATAAATCAAAATGACAGCAAATCAACAGCAGCATTGAGACACAGCTCCAACAAAAGCAACTAGTATTCACAAAAAGGGGGCACACCCCAAGACACCTACATGAGTCAGCCAGAAAACAAAAGACCCAGCGAAAGAGCAAGACAAAAGCCCGACAGGGCAGTCAAAATCCTACACACGCTATCGACATGATGACAACACGGGATCACACGACATGGGGGCCTAGCGGGAGCAACAACAGAGAGAGATCATGGGTTTGCAATCGGATGAACGCAAGCTGTTTCCTTATGGACATTAAGAGGTCCTTTAGGTGGCCATCCATGTGGGCATTGGCCTGTTCACTCTGAGCAACAGAGGCATGCATGTTATAGGCGGCTTGCAACAGGGCTTGCATCAAATATAACTTTCCGATGGGAGGGTCTTGCGAAAAGGCCGGTGGAGCCGGATTTAATGAGTTCTATTGCAAATATACTTGGGAGAAATTCCATAACTTTGGGCCCAGGCCGAGTATTTTTTCTAATGGTTTAGATTGTTGCAAATAAAATTCCATCTTCCAGTCAACATTCTTCAATGACTGATGACTATTTGGTGCAACTTCACTCATGTTTGTTATTCTTACTTTTTTTTTCAATCGATGGACATTCCAAGCTTCCCAAGCTTGCAATGTGTGCATGATATTGCCGTCGATCTGATCTTTCCAAGATCAATTCTAAAACCAAAAGTTTTCAAGTACAAGACAGTTTATAAAACTATGAAACTATTAATGTCGCAATCCGTTGTCACCATCTGCCGTTGGCGTGACATCAAATTACAATGGTTTGTGGTAATTGATGCGGGACAAAGTAATTCGGGATGAATCAAAAGTTGGATAAATTAGGACAAAGTTTAATGTTGTATTGGTTCAAAAGCTCGGTTTGCCCAAATTCCCCTCCTGCCCGAGCTGCTTAGACATTTCTATGTACTTTCTCTACGTGGGCCTAGCAACGCATTAGACCTGATCCAGCCTGGCCTTAGCTTACTCATTTTATGCATGTACCTTATGATTTTAACTTTTTGCTTTTTGAAAATTTGATAACTATCACCATGGTATGACTTGTCACTCTCATTTAAGGGTGAATTAAAATTATATATAATTTTTAGTTACTTTCGAAATTATCAAGAAACTTATAAAAATTTCAGAAAGTTGAAAATAATATGCAAAAACTATACATATTAGCCCTAATCAAACCATGTAAGACTGTTGACATCTTTTAGTAATTGTGGACCAAAATTGATCGATAGAATTATATTGACAAATTATCAAAATATTTAATGTTCTATTGGTTAAATAAAAATTTTAGAATTGAATTGACATATATATAATATATTTAATATATTTAAGACTTTTTTTTGATGACTTCTTCTGCATAAATCAAGAAATGTTATCCCTTTATCACACACCCAACAATCCCCACTAACTCCAATGGCCAGGGCATCAATTAGCCCCCCATGGATGAGACATGGATGAGACATTTAATAAGAGTGAACATTGCAATATTGTAGTAGGTACCTACCAATGTATGATGGTAATTAAATAAAAGACAAAAGAGGAGTTTAGCCTAAGAATGATTATAAATGATCAAGTATGATTTACCTAATTGAGTGATATTACAAAACTTGGACAAAACAATGGGGCAAGAATAAAAGACAAAAGAGGAGATTTAACCTAAGAATGATTATAAATGATCAAGTATGATTTACCTAATTGAGTGACATTATAAAACTTGGACAAAACAATGGGGCAAGGGTCAGGCATGAATCCAAGAAAAGATGAATAATGAAAGTTTATTTTATGATTACGCGTTCAATCCTTCCTGTCATTGATGTGACAATTAATTCATTGTTTATTATATGATAGAGAGAAGTATGAAGGCATGCTTCTTTATCGTGTTTGATTTTGCTTTTGGTACCTCCTGAGAGTGATGTCAAGCCGTATCTCCCAAAAATAACAAAAAAAAATGAATTGATAATCTACAAAGACATGTGGACCTGATTATAGTAAAACCGACTGATGGACTACAAAATAGGTGGACCAGAATATTCTTCTGCATAAAATTGGAGGATAATAGAAGACTTTTCTCTGCAATAAGTTAAGAATTAGTAAAAATCCCAAAACAGCAATCTCGAAACCTCTTATATCAAATTTATTTTTTCTCTTAAAAAATTTAAATTGATAGATCCAAATCTACCCTTGTTAACATTCTATCCAACATTCTATTAAAAAAAAACATACATATGAATGCGTGTGGAGCTTCCACATTGAACTCATCATCCTTTAAGTTGAATTCTCTTACAGTCATTTACAATGTGCATGTTATAATGCTTATCTTTAATGTGATATTGGACGAAATATTAAAGGAGAGTAAACGAAACTTATTTTAAGTAAAAAATATAGGGGGTACTGGTTTTGAGATTTTTAACTGTGTTAATTTAAAAATCAATGCAAGTTCAAGTCGTCAAATTATTTGCATTTACTTACTTATGACTGTAACTGTTTCTTTGAAAGCTTTTTGATTGGACCCAAGTTGCTAGTAATCAATGTGGCTTTAGTAAATGGCAAAAAGTTGTGGCCTTTTGGAATTCCACTTCATTTTGTCTGGGAGGCTCTGTCTAGCACTAGGCTGAGGAAGAAAATATAATTATCATTTTTCTTGTTGAACGTTTGAACTTTAGGCGCATTTTTGTACATGAGAAAAATAAATAAATAAATAAAATTTTCAGCCGATCATTTGATTTAAAAATTCAATTCTTGAATCTCAAGCCTTTATATTATAGTAAGACGGCGAAGGCATCATATTTTATTTTTCCTATTTTCTTAATTTATTTGCAATATATTAACATGAGGCCTGGTTGAAAACACCCGCGTCGTCAGCCGTCCCGAACTCTTCTCCCATTCACAAGAATGTCGCTGACACAGAAATCTTTCCGCTTCATCTTTCTCTCTCTCCTCTTCATCTTCCCTGAATCCATTCTTTCATCGTCTTCCTCCTCCAACTCCATCCAGAACCTCCTCCAAAGCCAGGGCTTGCCCGGAGGGCTCTTTCCGCACGATGTCAAGTCGTTCACGCTCCACCCAGATGGCCTCCTCGAAGTCCTCTTGGACCGTCCTTGCCTGGCCAAGTTCGACACCGGAGTCTACTTCGACAGTGTTGTGAGAGCCAACCTCACTTATGGTAGCGACAGAGCAACCAGAATTCGGCAAGAGATCATCTCTTTCTTGGGTCTTTCTCTGTTCTGATGTTTTTGGCTTTTGGGTTTTGATTGGTGTTAGGTAAGCTTATGGGAATGGAGGGTCTGTCTCAGAAAGAGCTGTTTCTGTGGCTTCCGGTGAAGGATATTATAGTGGACGATCCATCTTCTGGTGTCATAGTGTTTGATATTGGGGTTGCTTATAAGCAACTCTCTCTTTCTCTCTTTGAAGACCCTCCTGTGTGCAGGCCTTCAGGTCTCTCTCTCTCTCTCTCTCTCATCCTTTTTAGTTAAGGCAGAAAGAAAAACTAGGCATTTTGTAGTTGGTTGTGCTCTGTTGAGAGCCCGAAAGAGGTTGTCATTAATTTAGTTCTTTTATGTTTTTGTATTGGTGTTGCAGATTTGGTGGTTCTACAGCCAAATATTGGGAGGAAGAAAATTGGATTTGAAGCTCTGAGATGAAAGCCAGTTCCATTTTTGTTTCTCAGAGAATTTACAGTTCGTACAGCATCTTCTGGGAGTTTTGGGTGTCTGCTTTTACTTTTTTTCTTTCCCTTCTGAGGTTTGCTTGTAAAAATGAACGACGAAATGAAGTTCGTAAATTAGACAGATGGAAATTGCGAACAGAGATTTGAAAATTGTATGTTGAGCATGAGTTTGTGAATCAAAGTTGGTGAAGCCCTCAAGCAATTTGGAAAAACAGAGTTCAGATCATTACCATTCAATCTTTTGATCCTCGTTGACTGTTCTTAATTTTCTTGCATAAAGCACAAGAAAAAGTAAGAAAGAAAGAACTGTGGCAAATTAATCTCACTTATCTCTCGTCTATTGGTGAAGCCATTTCAAGGGATTTGACTAAAGATTAATATCATGCGGACATAGACCCTAGGTTCTCGCCTGAGCATGAGAAGCCACCTGATATTGTGTCATAATTTCGCTTCTCAAATTATCTGCTGCCAGAACTTGATAGCTAACTTTTGTTATATTATAAGCATGCTGGTGAAGACACATGACAGATTGAGCAGACATGCGAGGCTGCACATATGAAACTAACAAAACAATTTAAAGGGTCTACGAAATCATTAAAAAGATGGATATAATATGGAGTCAGACATCGTGTTGAACTCAAGATTATAGTTGAATGGGTCATTCCAATTAATGAGGCATGTGAGGGAAGGCGATCAGACTGCACAATGTGTTGGGAATAGTCTGCTTCATAAGCTCCAACTTTCGCAGAAACGATTTATCACAATATGCTTTTCCAGAATCACAGTTCATACCTAATTCAAATCTTTTGGCATGAATAGGCAGGACAAGGAAATCAAGTTCCAATGCTGTTATTCAATCGACAATGTAATACTTTATTAAGCATGCAAGACCACGGAATTTCCAAGAGGTTGGATTTTCAAGACTACTGATTAAAGGCATCAAAACTGGAGAAATCCCCGTCTTTGGTTGGACTTGGACGCATAAGTGTGAACGTTGTTTAGTCAAAGCAAGGGACAACACAAAATAAACGAAAGCTTTTAGGTTTGAAAACATGTGCTCTGCTTTTCCATTTGTCTGCATCGCTCATAACAGCTCATATCTCCCTTGCACTACATTATATTGCTATGACCTCTCTGTTAACCAGAGCTCCGCTTTAATTTTATAGCATTCTTAAAAAATTTTAATCTCTGGTAACTGGTGCTCGTTTCTTTTAGCCATTTGTCCGCTACTTTACTCAAACCACACTTCCATGGTTAGATTCCATTTTCATAGTGCTTTCAGGGGCCTTTGCTTGTGTTGTGTATTAGCTATAACTTCTTCACTCTTTCTTCTTTTTTTCTTTCTTTTGTGTGCTTACTCAAGTCCAAGGTGTTTCAGGTGCACATAAAGCGCATACTCTTCCAATTTCCCTCACCTTCTCCACTCAATTTGTTTGTAGTGCACCAGTTAATCGGATACTTCTGGTGTTTGATTACCAAGTCAATAGTGATGGTTAAGAAGTACTCCTTAGATCCTTTCTGGGCTAGTTCTCGTCTGTCACTGTAATTCTTGGATTGTGATATCATGTCTCGAGTATGTTTGAACTGCATCCCATATAGTAAAGAGATCTGGGTTGTTCATATGATTTACCTAACATCCTGTTGGATAAATCTGTCGGTGCATACATGAATCGTGATTATCTATGCCTGACCAAGGCGGCAGACTTACTGCTTGTCAAAACCAATCTGGACCAGGAGAGAAAAATATGAAACTGCTCACCTTAAGAGTGTACTACATAAAGAGATCAACGCGATTCTAGTGTTATGGAGTCACTACTCCATCTGATCATTCTAAAATAAACACTCAATCAATATAGCGTACAAATGACCTCTTTTCTATTTACAAATGCGCTAAAATAACATCTGTTACACGATGCACTAATGCCATCATTGCAGACACCTTTTAATACGCATTTTGTATACTAATAACAACAGCTGGTCTATTTTGTTCTTGAAATCTAGAATAAACATCAGATGTGAAAGACTCAAAACTTCGAGATTCTCAAGCGTGATCTGTCTCTTTGCTCTTGTGATCTGTCTCTTTGCTCTTTCTTGTAACCCGTATGTAGCACAAGACTACTACGACCAAGGCCATCACAAATCCTCCCAGGATCACATCCCCACCAGCCGCTCCGGAGGAATGATGCCTTTGTACTCTTCTCGTGGCTCTCATCACTGGAGCTTCTGTCATCGCGCTCAATCCACTCCCACCTTCAGATGGAGCGGGGCTCAGAGCAGGCGGATCTAAACTTCTCTCTGTCGGTAATCCTGACGTGCCTGAACCATCATTTGCCCATGTTTCTGCCACGAACATGAAAAACATGGCTATTGCAATATACATGACTGGATGCAGCTGAGCCATGTAATTGCTGCCTTAAAGGATTCTTGGACCAAGATCCAAGCAATGCAAATGCATGAGACGAGAGGTTTATTTATAAGGGAACGGGCAGAACTGAATTGATTCCTTCTTTGTAAAGTAATCTAGAAAAAGCTGGTAAGACAACAGTCTGAAGACTGAAAATCAATGAGAGCAAGGAAAACAGCAGGCGTCAAAACCTAGGCAGAGGCTTTAGCATTTAACAAGGGGAGGTTGTGTTTGGATAGGCTAGATCTGAGGAAACATCTTAGGACTATGAATTGAGACTTTAAATTATTGTTTTTAAATGCACAGTGAGTGAAGAAGATGGATTGTAAGATTACATAAGACAAGCAACGACAACCGTCTTTCTAATGCAGTCACAGGATCGTTCAGCACTCTTGGGAAGAGGAATATTATTAAATTAGATTCTTTCTTCCCTTTTGCCAGGGAATGCCTTGCTGTCTTGTTTGATATGTTATGCTCTATTACGACAGGACGAGCGTGTACTGATTGTAAATAAATCAATGAATCGGAATATAAAAGCTCCGCTGCAAAATCAGTCACGTGGAATCGAACAGATTGTGAAATTTGTATCTTGATGTAAAATTCGAAGAGAGTTATGAGTGAGTCTGCCTTGAGGCAAGAGTCGGATCACATTACAAAACTCTTTTTGGTATGCCATGTTCCTGATTTCTTTTATTGCCTCTCTTGACAGGCATGATGAACTTAAGACAGCTTACTACTATGTCTCGCTTCTTGATGGTCACTTATTATCACACATTATGCACTAAAAATGAATCATTTGTTTAATTTGTTCTGCCCGTTTAGAGAAATCTTAGATTCTATAGGAGATCCATCATCTTATTGTTACGCGTCGAAAATGCAACTCATTCTTATGCATGGATATCAAGCTTTAACCTGACTTTCCAAATTGTGAATTCAAGGAGTTAATTCACTATTCTTTACATAAATATCAACTCTATGGATAATGTATTTCAGGCAGAAGAACAGAAAATAGGACATGTGTCCCTAATTTTATTATGCCTGGAAAAGTTTCCTGATTATAAAAGCTTATGGCTAATTAAATGCCTTTGATGATCTCTTGAAGCAAGCCTTTGGTCCATGAAGCCTCAAGCATTTCGCCAGAAGCCCCCTGAAAATAAACCACAAAACAACTAATCACATATCATCCATCAACCGGGTGCAGTTGCCAAAGAAGGTCATTTACTCTTATTGAGCATACCTTGATACATGACGATATCAGCATTGCGCCTTCAAATGTGGTGATGCTGGTATCGATCAGTTCAAAACCGCAAATGTTCGGTGTCTCCAACAACTTGGTGAATTGGCTCCTTCTCTTCGGGATTATGACCTTAATCCACAGCTTATGTTCGTTGATGCTGGTCACCTGAACATCTGTCTGCGCACCCACTACCAAAGAGTTAGACCAATCAGTTTGAAAAGTCAGCAATGAAAGACAATGCAACACCGAATTTCTAAACTTTAATCCCATTTGCTTCCATATCTTGCGCTGCGTCAATCTTATCGGCTGATGCCTGTGGCCCATCTCCACACAGTGCCTCTGTTTCGAGAGGGTTGTCACTCAGGGCCTTCACATACTTCTGCAGATCCATTATGTAAGCCGCTGCATCATCTAAAATTGTTGCCAAGTTCATCTGACATAGACAGAAAAGCAAAAAAATATTCACGGGTCAGAAATCTATACTTGTATAGGTCAGCACAAAAATGATCAGTTGGTTCGTGGGCATTTGCATTTGTGATTTTTGGGACTAATGAGCGAAATGCCAGGATCCTCTGGCTCAGCTTTAATCGTCTCCGCTTCTCGGCTTCCAGGTTCTTGGACTTGTACTTAGTGTTGTTACCATCGTCCTCGAGCTGTCCTTGGCCGATCCTTCCATTTTTGCAACCTCCAATTTCACTTAAGCACAGTCCGTCCATGGCACAAATCAAGGATGAACTGAACTTCAAGTGAGTGGCCAGTCGGGATAAATCTTGCTGAGGAGGAGACATTGACAATGAGAACTACTTGAAATGGGAGCTTGTCTTGGATTGGTTATACAAAGCTGAACCCCACAAGAGTAACATGCCATGTAGGAGAGAAATTCTGTTTGTTTGCTGTTAGTTCTCATCTTGCTGCTAAATCTGTTGGGTAGTTCAATCCAGTTGTTAATTCCAGTCTGTTGGGCAATCTCATTTATGACAAAACCCCAAAAGACAAAACGAGAAAGAAAAAGATTTTACATGTGAGCTTGTAAGATTATCAAGGGAGGGATGAGTAACTACTGAGCAAAATGATGCGAATCATGCCCACTTCCTACAGAGAAACAAAGGGTTTCCATTGACCATTGTCCCCAAAAGGGTTCATTAATCAGTTTGCCATGGTCAATGTAAGATTTTAGAGGGGCAGTTGCCATAGTTGACTAGAAAGAACGAATGAGCCGGGGTGCAGACGCCAAGTACACGTGCTCTCCAAGACGGGAGGCAATGGAAAAGTTGTGTACTTGACTTACCAGAACAGAAACAGAATGCATCATCATTCTTTCGGAACTTGGAATCCCTTTATTTAAAAAGAATATACATATACATACTTATTTATATAAATCTACATATACATAGCTATAATTTTACATATATCGAAATGTATACATGTTCCTAATCAAAGAAACCCCCGTTTTAATTTTCCATATCTTCCTTGACTATAGTGAATTTTATTAGAAGTTTCACTCATGAGGATGAAAGGACAGTTTGGACATAAAACTACAAACAGCCTACCTTAGGGTTATATATATGATTCAAAGATCTCTTTGTACATTCTTTTATTTATTTTCTACCCTTATCTCAACTAATTCCTCAGCATAATCTCTCATATGACCTGCTAGTTGTTTCCCTTTTCCCTTTTGATAAATTCAGTTTGTTGATCTAAAATCTATCCTTTTACGTTAAATGTGAAGGAGAATTGGGGATGAAGATAAAAATATGAAACTAAATAGGAGGTTTTGTTCTCGAATAAACGCTGTCCTTAAAGTCTTTAATTCCCCCACTTTAAATGTGGCAGTGTTCAGAGGAATACACTTCTGGTAATTTCTTAAACTTATTTCAATGACCTATCAAAAGATAAAAAGATAAAAGAGAAAAGGAAAGGGAGAAGGACATTAGAAGTGCCATAAATTGTGTAAGGCATTTATTTTAGTGTCAAAACTTTTTGCTAGATTACTTAAGTGTCAAATTGGAGAAAAAATGATTACTTAAGTTTCAATATTAAGAAATTCTGACCAAAATTAATAAGTAGCTTTTTTAATTAAAATTTTATTATGAGTTGGTATTTTTTTTAAAAAAATCAGTTCATATGGAATTTCCATATGTACATTTCTCTTCCTCTCCCTCCATGTCATATTTTTTCTTTTTTATATATTTTTTGTTTCATTTTCTCCTTCTCCTCCCTTATTGCTTCTACGTTTTCTTCTCGTTGTGACCAATCCATATGCCAACAACCTTCACTAATTCACCTTTATTGCGCCCAATCACTAGACCAACGCCACCGAAACATCACACCCCTATCATTTTCACTAGCTAATAGGGATCTAATAATAATAGCCTTGAATAGTGGGCATCACCAGAAATGGGTAGGAACTTCGACATAGTTGGTCATCCGCAACAAGAGAAGTGTGAGTCCAAGGCCTAATCCCACTGCCAATCCTCCTTCTTTGATAAGGGTGATCGGGTTCCAAGGTGGGCAAGGTCTTGACCTAGACCTTGTACTTGACCTTGTTATAGCCATTTCCTTTTTTTTTTTGGATCTAGTACCCTATCATGTTTGCATTGGATCCTATTTTGGACATGATCTTGTTTTTCTAGTCTAGGGATAGGGTTTACCCTATGTTCCATTAGAATCTATTTTGCAATCCCTTGAAATTCTACACTACTTCAAATTTTACATTAATTCACAAGAAAACAAATCCTCCTAATTTTTATTGAAACACAAAGCACATGTAAATTAATAAATACATGAAGTTTTTGACTAAACGAAAAACTAAGAACCCACAAGGCTAATTATCATAAACAAACATCATAAGACAAAGCAAAAATCTTAACATTGCAATAACATTATCAACAAGCTGATTTTTTTAACTGGGTAAAAACTTATTCCAAAGCAAGTTCGGTTCTGGATTGGTCTTCCCTTGGAACCAGTTCCCAAAAACTAGAACCGGTTTTGGAACCGGTTCCCAATCCTATATTTTTTTAGTGGTCCGATCCGATTCCTAGATAAACCCGATCCAGTTGCACACCCCTATTCTTTGATGCTACATCCAAGCCCAATCCCTTCTCCTCATTCTTGTGATGTAGTAGAGCTCAAATGTCAAAATGGAGAAGAAGAGAGAGGGAGAGGGAGAGGGAGATGAGTGGTGTTGTTCATCACCCACGTTGTTCTTGCAAATGGCGCCATTTTGGGTTGCACAAAAGTTTTCTTGGAAAATAACTTATTGAAAAAAAAATTATAAAATTTCACATTTTTCACAAAACAATGAAACAATGAAACCTCCGTGTTACAAAACGTTGCCTCGAAGAGCAAATTAGGAGAAAAAAGATTAGTAATCAAAGTTTATATTATGATTACGCGTTCCATCATTTTGTACATCAATGTGGCCATCAATTCATTGTTTATTCTATGATAATGTGCTCTCTCTTTTTTTATATCGTATTTGATTTTGTTTTTGGTACTTCCGGGATGGAGTTTTCTAACATCTTGCTTGGGTTGTGACGTCCCACGGTTTATAGAAGAAGCAAGTATCTCCCAAACAATAAAGAAAGAAAAATTATAAAAGTTGTTTTCATAAACTACAACATATGGGGACCTGAATATTCTTATGCGTAGAATTGGAGGAAAATAGGAAAAGTTTTCTCCGTAGTATATTTAAGAATAAAAACAATCAAAAATCTCAAATTGGTATTCTCAAGACACATTCATTTAAAATTAAATTTCTTTTGACATTGATTACATTTAGTACAAATCTACCGTCCTTCAACATTTCATCAAATATCCTATTAATAAAAATGCGTGTCTATGTACGTGAATTTTCTAATTTAGATCTATTATTCTCCACATCCCATCCGTTTGACAATCATTTGTCACGTGTTGAATTGGATGAAATGCCAATGAATAGATTTGGGTCTGGACCAACTATTCAAGATTTTATTTGAAATGAAAATTGTGGAAGATAAATGTATCATGAGATAGTAACTTGAGATTTCTGACTATATTAACCCAAACTTTAATGCAAGTTCAGGTCACCAAATCATTTAATTGACCTACCTATGACTTTACCGCCTTCTGTTTTTGACCGTAACAGTTCCTTTGAAAGCTTTTTAATCGGACCCAAGTTTCTAGTGATCAATGTGGCTTTAGTAAAGGGCAAAAAGTTGTGACCTTTTGGTCTTCCCTTTCATTTTGTCTGGTTCTGTCTAGGACTAGGATGACCAAGAAAATATAATTCTCATTTTCTCGTTGAAGGTTTGAACTTTTGGAGCACTTTTGCACATGAGAAAAAAATATATATATGCGCCAGGATCATTTGAATTTAAGATTCAATTCTTGAATCTCATTCCTTAACATTATAATAAGACGGGGAAGGCACCATATTTTTTTCCTCTTTTCTAAGTTTAATTGCAACATATTAACATGAAACCCGAGGCAACACAGCACACCCATGTCGTCAGCAGTCCCGAACTCTCCGCCCACTGCCATGAATGTCACTGACACAGAAATCTTTCCGCTTTCTCTCTCTCTCCAGTTCGTCTTCCCTAAATCCAGTCTCTCGTCATCTTCTTCCTCCGACTCCACCAAAACCTCCTCCAAAGCCAAGGGTTGCCCGGAGGGCTCTTCCCGCACCATGTCAAGTCGTTCACGCCACACCCAGATGGCCTCTTCGAAGTCCTCTTGGACCGTCCTCGCCCGGCCAATTTCGACACCAGTCTACTTCGACAGTGCTTTGAAAGCGAACATCACTTATGGTAGCGACAGAACAACCAGAATTCAGCAAAAGATCATCTCTTTCTTGGGTTTTTCTCTGTTCTGATGTCTTTGGCTTTTGGGTCTTGATTGGTGTTAGGTAAGATCATCTCTTTCTTGGGTTTTATAGTGGACGATTCTCTTCTGATGTCTTATGGCTTTTGGGTCTGTTGAGAGCCTTGTCATTAATTTAGTTCTTCTCTGTTTTGTATTGGTGTTGCAGATTTGGAGGTTCTGCAGCCAAATATTGGGAGAAAGAAAATTGGGTTTGAAAAAGTGAGATGAAAGACATTTTTGTTTCAGAAATTTGCCCATTTTCTTTCCGTTCTATTTGGTCAAACAAATGAAGTTCCAAATTTTTAGATAGATATGACCAAATGAAATTGTATGTTGGGGATGAGTTTGTGAATCAAAGTTGGTGAAGCCCTCAAACGATTTGGAAGAGGAGAGTTCAGATCAGTACCACTTAATCTTTTGAAACTCGTTGATTGTTCAAAATGTGCCTGCATTAAGCCGCCAAGAAAAAGTAGAGGAAGAAAGACATGTCACAAATTAATCCCACTTGTCTCTCGTCTATTGGTCAAGCCATTTCATGGGATATGACCAAAGATTAATATCATGCAGGCATAGACCCTAGATTCTCGCCAGAGAAATGTATTCCCCAAAATCCCCCCCCCCCAAAAAAAAAAAAAGAAGCCATAAAAACCAATCATAATTTTCTTGCATTGGCAATGGATTACCCAAAGTCCCAAAAAAAGAAGCCCTAAAAACCAATCATAACACACTCTCTCCCTCTTTCCATATGGGTATGTGAAGTGGGGGCGTGCCACCCAGATTCAAGCGATGACAGGACAGATCTGGGCTCCACCCCGGCTCACGAAGTCAAGTCCGTGTCTGCGACCTCGGGCGGAGCAAGACGTAACTCGAAAGCGGATGGTGAACCAAATCTCAACGTTCATCAACTGAGGTAGCGCCCACTAGCATTGTCTAGAGAGAGAGAGAGAGGGTGAGAGAGGGAGAGAGATGAGGGAAGACATGATATGGTATCATAATTTTGCTTTTCATATTATCTGCTGCCAGAACTTAATAGCAAACTTTTGTTATTTTATACGCATGCCGGCGAAGACGCATGACAGATTCAGCAGACATACGAGGCTGCACATCTGAAACTGACAAAACAATTTAAAGGGTCCACAAAATCATCCAGAAAATGGATATACTATGGAATCGGCATTGTGATTAACTCGGAGATTATACCTGAAGAATGTGAGGGAATATGATGAGACTACATAATGTGTTGGAAATAGTCAAGTGCTTCGTAAGTTTTCGACTTTTGCCAAAACGATGTAACTCTCAATATGTATATCATTGTTCACACCCAATTCAAATCTTTTGGCATGACAAAGAAAAACTTATAATGCTGTTATTCAATCTACAACGTAATACTTTATTGCGCCTGCATGATCATGGAGTTTCCAAGAAGTTGGATTTTCAAGATTGTTGACTGGGGCACTCAAAAATGGAGAAATCTTCGTCTTTGGTTGGACTTGGGAGTAGCGCAAGTGTAAACGGCTTCCGCTCAAAGCAAGCGACAAAACAAAATAAACGAAAGCTTTTAGTTTTGAAAACATTTGCTCTGCTTTTCCATATTTCTGGTTCCCTCATAACAGCTCATATCTCTCTTGCACTTCCATTATCTTAGAATGACCTATCCGTTCAGCAGAGCTCTGCTTTAGTTTTATATATTTCATAAAAAAATTTAATCTCTGGCAACCGGCGCTCCTTTCTTTTAGCCATTGTTCACTACTTTACTCAAACCACACTTCCATGGTAAGAATTTTTTTTTCATAGTGTTTTCAGGTGCCTGTACTTGTGTCGCGTATTGGCTATGACTTCTTCGATTTTCCTTCTTTTTTCTTCCTTTCTTTGGTATGCTTGCTCAAGCCTACAAGGTTTTAGGTTCACATAAAGTGCAAAACTTCCCATCTCCTCACCTTCTCCACTGAATCCGTTTGAGTGTACCAGTTAATTATATATTTCCAGTGTTTGAATACCAAGTCCAATTAACTGGTGCTAATTCTCGTCTGTAGCTGTAATTCTTTAATTGTGGTATTGTTTCTTGTATGTTTGAACTGCATCCCATATGGTAAAGAGATTTAGGTTGTTCATATGATGTACCTAATATTCTGCTGAATATATTTGTTAGGTGTGTAGATAAATTGTGATTATCCGTAAAGCCTGACCAGGGCATCAGAAATACTACTTGTCAAAAACTAATCTGGTCTTGAGACTAAGAGAGAAAAATATGAAACTTCATCACCTCATGACTATTCTATAGGAAGAGATCAAATTGGCTTTAGTACTATGTAGACATCGCTCGATCAGATCATTCTAATATAAACCCTCAGTCAATTTAATGTACAAATCGCCTCTTTTCTGTTTGCAAATGCACTAAAATGACAAAAATTACTTGATGCCCTAAAAGCATCCTTGGCGACACCTTGTGATGCCCATTTCATATCCACTCACAATCGCTTGTCTATATTCTTCTTGATATTGAGAATAATGATTGAATTTGGGTGGCTCAAAACTCTGAGATTCTCAGACACGATCAGTCTCTTTTCTCTTTCTTGTAACCCGGATGTAGCACAAGACTACCACGATCAAGGCCATCACAAATCCGACAAGGATCACATCCCCAGCAGCTGCCCCAGAAGAATGATGCCTCTGTACTCTTCTTGTGGCTCTCATCATTGGAGCTTCTGCCATCGCACTTGATCCAATCCCACCTTCAGATGGAGCCGGACTCAGAGCAGGAGGATAGAAACTTCTCTCCAATGGCAGTCCTGACATGCCGGAATTGTCATTTGCCCATGTCTTGGCCACGAACATGAAAAACATGGGTGATGCAATATACATGATTGGACGCAGCTGAGCTATGTAATTGCTGCCTTGAAGGATTCTTGGACCAAGAATGCAGAGCAATACACGAGTCATGAGAGGCTTATATATTAGTGAATGGGTAGGACTGAGTTGAATCATTCTTTTGTAAAGTAATTTAGAAAAGGTTGGTAAGACCACGGTCTGAAGACCATGGTTAACAAGCCTAAACCATGTTTTAGGTTAAGAATGAGTCCTATTGAAAACAAGCGTCAAAACTTAGGAAGAGATTTTTGCTTTAACAAAGGGAAGTTGTGTTTGGGGTAGGCTTGATCCGAGGAAACATCTAAAGACCATGTATTGAAACTCCAATTTATTCTTTTATACGAACAATCAGTGAAGAAGATGAATGTCAGTTCACATAAGACAAGCAAGAACAACTGTGTCTTTCTATCCAACTCGGTCTCAGGACCGTTCAGCACTCTTGTGAAGAAGAATTTTATTGAATGAGATTCTCTTCCTTTTGCCAGGGAATACCTCTGTCTTGTTGGATATGTAATGCTCTATCACCACGGGATGAGCTTGCACTGACTGCAAACAAATCAGTGAGTCGGAAGATATTAGTTATCAGCTGCAAAAGCATTGTCACATGGAATCAAACAGATTGCGAAGTTTGTATCTTGAAGTAAAATATGAATAAGAGTTTTTAGGGAGTCTGTCTTGAGGCAAGAGTCCGATCGCATTATAAAACTCTGTTTGGTATCCCATGTTCCTGATTTCTTTTATTGCCTCTCTTGACAAGCATGATGAACTGAAGACAGCTTTCTACTTCGATGTCTCGCTTCTCGAGGGTCACTTATCACCACACACTATGCACTAAAAATGAATCGTTTGTTTAATTTGTTCAGCCCATTCGGAGAAATTTTTCGTTCTCAGGGAGATCCATCATCTTATTTTACGTGTTGAAAATGTAGCTCATCCCTATGCATGGATTTCAAGCTTTAATCTGACTTACAATATGCTGAATTCCAAGAATTAATTCACTACTCTATGCATAAATCAGAATTGCATAGGAAAATGTATTTCAGGCAAAAGAACAGAAATTAGGACGTGTCCCTAATTTTATTATGCCTGGGAAATTTTCCTGATTATAAAAGCTTATGGCTAATTAAATGCCTTTAAAGATCTCTTGGAGCAAGTCTTTGGTCCGTGAAGAGTTAAGCATTTCGCCAGAAGCCCCCTGAAAACAAACCACAAAACACCTAATCACATATCATCCATCAACCATGTTCAATAGCCAAAGGTCATTTACTCTTATTGAGCACACCCCAATACATGACGATATGAGCATTGCACCTTTAAATGCAGTTACGCTGGTGTTGGTCACTTCTAAACCAAAAATTCTCAGCGTCTCCAACAACTTGGGGAATTGGTTCCTTCTCTTTGGGATTATGATCTTAATCCACAGCTTATGTTCGTCAATGCTGGTCACCTGAACGTCTGCCTGCGCATCCCCCAACAAAGAGTTAGACCAATCGGTCTCAAATGTCAGCATCAAAAGACGACGTGACATTGAATTTCTAAACCTTAATCCCATTTGCTTCCATATCTTGTGCTGCGTCAATCTCATCAACCGATGCCTTTGGCCCGTATTCACAAAGTGCCTCCGTTTCGAGAAGTTGGTCGCTTAGGGCCTTCACATTGTTCTGCAGCTCCATTATGTAGGTCGCTGCATCATCCAAAATTGTTGCCAAGTTCATCTGACATAGACAGAAAAGCAGAAAACTATGCTAGGGTCAGAATCTGTACTCAAATATGTCTGCGCAAAAATGATTGGTAGGGTTCTGGGTATTTGCATTTGTGATCTCGGGACAAATGAGTGTAGTGTCAGGAGCCTCTGGCTCAGCTTTAATCGTCTCCACCTCTCGGCTTCCAGGTTCTTGGACTTGTTGGAGTGTCGTGGCCACTGTCCTCGAGCTGCCCTTAGTGATCCTTCCATCTTCACAACCTCCAATTTCACTTAAGCACAGTCCGTCCATGGCTCTAATCAAGGATGGACTGAACTTCAAGTGAGTGGCCAATTGGGATAAATCTTGCTGAGGAGGAGACATTGAGAATGAGAACTACTTGAAATGGGAGCTTGTCTTGTGTTGGTTATATAAAGCTGAACCTCACAAGAGTAACATGCCACGTAGGAAAAGAAATTCCGTTGTTTGCTGTTAGTTCTCATCTTGCTGCTAAATCTGTTGGGTAGTTCAGTCCAGTTGTTAATTCCATTCTGTTGGGCAATCTCATTTATGACAAAACCCCAAAAGAAAAATGAGAAAGAAAAAATTTTACATGTGAGCTTGTAAAATATCAAGGGATGAGTAATTACTGAGCAAAATGATGGGAATCATGCTCACTTCCTGCAGAAAAACAAAGGTTTTCCATTGACTATTGTCCACAAAAGGGTTCATTGCCATAGTTGACTGGAAAGAACGAATAAGCCGAAGTGCAGACGCCAAGTATATGTGCTCTCCAAGACGGGAGGCAATGGAAAATTTGAGTACTTGACTTACCAGAACAGTAACAGAATGCATCATCATTCTTTCGGAAGTTGGAATCCCTTTATTTAGAAACAACGTACATATACATAACTATAATTTTACATATATCGAAATATTTACATGTTCCTAATCAATGAAGCCCCCTGTTTTAATTTTCCACGTCTTCCTTGACTACAGTGAATTTTTTAGAAGTTTCACACATAAGGATGAAAAGGACAGTTTGGACATAGAACTACAAACAGCGTACCAAAGGGTTATTTGTATGATTCAAAGATCTCTTTGTACATTCTTGTATTTATTTTCTACCCTTATCTCAAGTAATTCACCTCAGCATAATCCCTCATATGACCGCTAGTTGTTTCCCTTTTCCCTTTTGATGAATTCAGTTTGTTGATCTAAAATCTATCCTTTTATGATAAATGTGGAGAAGAATTAGGGATGAAGATAAAAATATGAAACGAAATAGGGGGTTTTGTTCTCGAATAAACATTGTCCTTAAAGTCTTTAATTCCCCTACTATAAATGTTCATGTCGTGCCCCGAGCTTCAGACTTGTGATGACCCTAATTCACTTTTCGTCCGAAATATGCGACGTCTCTGGTTTTGTCGCCAACCAATTCATTTGATCTTATCATTAAGTACATGTGGAAACAATATGAAACACACCTAGTCAATCATCAAGTAGGGTTAGCAGAAATACACAACAGTAAAACAATAGCATCACATTTTATTTATCTGCAGAGGTTAGCCCGAAAAATAGTATATATACAAGCCCTTCTTCGGGCTTTGTTCCAAAGGCCAGCACAACAAGGAGACATGGCTTAGCTAACCTACAATCAACCAAAAAGGAGGGGAGTGTCAGTCAAAAAGGGATTAGGCTACATGTGCCTAATCGTTGGTCTCAAAGGGTCAGACTTGCCTAATGAGGGGTCCAGCACTAGGCCATCAAGGGAATTGAGGTCCATAGGATCCCACATCTCATCACCCGACCCTTCGTGCAATAGAGGACCATCATAGCCTCTTAGGGGGCCATACAATATATCCCCTTGCGGAACGTACCACACCTTAAAGACGTGCGGCATGTAGCGGTCCTTCTCCCCCTCATCCACCCAAATTGTCGTTACATGATGCTCGCACACAAAATTACGGCCCAAGACGAGTCACGTGATGACAGTAGTGCTCATAACCACAGGAACATCGAACCTCACCAGGTACAGTCATACTAGGGCCTTGAAAATATTAACTACAACAGGGTGAGATAAACTCAGTAAGCTAAAGTCTTAAGCCAAGGTTAGAAACTCCACTTGCCTCAAGTGTAACCTAACTATGCAACCTAATATTGACAGGTAGATCAATTGCAAAGCGACCTCCACTTTACCTTATTTATTAATGTGCAATAAATTTCAACCACAATATAAATCATCAGCCATCAAATACAACCATAGGTGATCTCACCTCGCCTTAGCACACGTACCTTGCAAGATACAATATAACTCAAGCCATAACAACTTCAACAAGCGATTCACATAATGAAAACACCCATCAAACTTTCTTATCCATCAACATCTACACATGTTTCGATTATTACGACCTCTCGGGGCCACAGCACAACCTTATGGTTGGTGATTTACTGGTCTAAAAATCAGACATTGTCCTATCCATGGGCATGGCTAAGTCATGGGCCTCCCCCCACATGGCATTCCCGAATGAGCATTTGTAACATCCTGAAAATCGATACCGTTTTGGAATTTTATAAAATGGCAATGTTGATCAAATGCCTAGTCAATACAAACATTCCGAACTAATTGTTCGAGGGATAATGGACTATAGGGAGGCGTCGAAAGGAAACGATAAATTATACAATTGACAAGGATGATAGCGAATGTTTAATCCGAATGCCCATTTTCTAAAAATTACATCAAAATGTGCGATGAAATTTCATTGATTGAATGAAATGGTTGCTAGGAAAGGAAACCTTTGATTACATGAAAGGATGTAGATTACATGTGATAAGAAAGGGAATATAGGGAAATCTTAGTTACAGAGAAATGAGAAAAGTACAAAGAAATTCCCTACTTACATGATGTGAAAGGAAAATACACAGAAAATCTCAAACGAAGATTCTAAGACCTAGATGAACTAAAAGGAGCCAATCGAGAGCATTTGTTGTCATGGGTCAAACGCTCTTCGATGGCTAAAGGTTGATCCTCCTCAACATGTTACATTGGTTAGAGTTGTTGAGGTTTGGGAATATTTGGGAGCTTGACCTCGAATTGGGGTTAAACTTGACAATTTATAAATTCGGCCATTGCATGGTAGGCCTCCATCTCTCCTTCCAATTCGGACTCGTCAGCAACGTCGATGCGCAATATGGGAGGTTTATACCAAACTCCGATAGCATGAAGAATCGCACTCATGACATGGTCATTTTGGTTACCTCCTATAACCTCTTTGCGATAATCGAGATGGTATGATCCCAGTTTAAGGATTGGTGGGATCATTTAAAGTGCGCAATATTGACGAAGTACCCTTGAAGGGTAATACAACATCAAACCTGTCAACCTTACGAGAGGGAGTAGCGGTTTATCAACCCCATCAGTAGGGCACACCTCGGTGATCTTTAGCCGTCAAGCATGCCATTGAATTTGACTTGAGGTAAGTCTCTTGAGGTAGTAGAACCAAAGGGAGAAAGTCCAAAGAGGAAAATAATTGATTTCATTGTGGAACATGAGGATAAGGCGATGGTACTTTGAAATATTGACAATTCTCACATCAGGGGAAAATTCCTTAATGCAAGAAACAAGCCAAACTTAGAGAAGACCTAATGGGGCTCTAAGGATTCCACATCAGTTTTCTTTAAATTGAGTGAGAGACATAAAGGTTTCGGCGAGAATTGTGTGAATCTTCCCTTGCTGCGCTGTACGGCGTGAAGGAGGGTGACGATTTTCGGTTATGGAGTGGGGATTGAAGAGCAACCGAGAGGGAGTTCGAGCAAGAGAGGCGTGAGGGAGGAGGCTAGTTTTCGGTTTTAAGAAAAGACGCAGAAAGAAGGCTGGCTGGGCGGAGGGTTTCGGCTGGAGAGAGCTGGAGAACCTGGGCAGAAGAGCACGGAGAGAAGAAAACCGGAGGTAGAGAGCAAGAGGATTTTTCTGGGTTTTCTGAGCCTGTGACGCCTTTTCTCCTTAGGGTTCTCGCGTAAGAAAACCACAAAAGCAGCAAGAAAAAAGGCAAGAGCAAAACAAAAGGAAAAACCGAGAGCCTGGGAAAAAAAAGAAGGAAAAGGTAAAAGAACACACGAGCTGGTTTTTCTGGGTTTTCGGGAGGAAGAAAAAACAGCAAGAAAAAAACACAGAAGAAAAGGCAGCAAGAAAACCAGAGAAAGAAGAAACGAAAAAAAAGGGGCAGAGGAGAGAAAGAAAAACCCCAGAGAGGAGGAAGAAAAAAAGGCAGCAAGGAAAACGCAGGAGAAGGGAGCTGTTTTTCTGGGTTTTGGAGGAGGAAAAGGGAGAGAATCAAAGGCTAGGTTTTGAGGGTCGAAAGATAAAAAACAGGAGCTGGTTTTGAGGGTTTTCGAGAGAGGTTTTTGGACCTTAGGAGGGTCCTCAGCAAAGAGCAATCCGAAAGAGAGGAAGAGACCGAGAGAGCTTGTTTTCTGGTTTTTTAGAGAGAGGAAGCCCCGAAGAATGTTTGAACACCGCCGGAGTCCGTTCGTCAACCGCTGTCCGCCGTGATGCTTCGCCCAAGCCAGGTAGGCTTTTCCCGGGGGCATTTTTGTTCTGTTTTTGCGAGGTGGCGGGCCGGAGCTCGCTCCGACCAGTTCGCGCGAGCCTCGGCCCCTGTCGCTTCTCCATTTACATCTCTATACGTGCTGGTATACTCTTTTAGAAGCTTAGGCCCGAGGCGATTCTCGTTCGAGTCAGAAATCGTTCGTTTTGGAAATGCACACCACCTGTTGGTTAAAATGCCTGAATGAAGTCCATATATTTTCATCGCCGAATCTGGCCCGGTAGCTTAGTTTAATGGGTATTTGTTCATATATTGTGAATTTTCATTTTCTTTCATGCATTTCCTAGTATTATGACGATTTGCATGAACGGTCCGTGTCGGATCGGAGGGGGTGCTCTTGGTTCCGGCGAGGGAGAAGATCAAGGGTCGTCGGAGGGCATGGCCGACGGCCGACGCCAACCGGGGGGGTGAGTGAATGCTAAAGGACGGTGTTTCGGTAAAAATTAAAAAAAAAAAAAAAAATAAAGAAGAAGTTGCAGATTTTCTGGGTTTGAAGAAGTCGCAAGCTTGATGGATGCTCCGAAGGTTGAAGAAGACGTGCATGGGGAGGAAAACCTGCAGCAGAAAAAAAAAGAAAATTAGCAGAAAAAGACAAAAGAGAGATTAAAAAAAAGAGAGCAAAAAAAAATAGAAAAAAGAAAAAAAAAGGGCCGAAAGTTCAAACAGGGGCTGGGCTAAGCGTTTTTCGAATGGGCCAAGGCTGGGAGTTGGGCCAAATTTTTGTAAAAGATTTGAAATTGGTTGATTTGCAAAAAAAAAATTTGGGGCCAATTTAGTCGGAAATTTAAATGGGCTTTGAGGCCGGCCCAGTTGATAGTCCAGCCCGGACCGATAGGGTCCGAGTCGGTTTAGTAGGGCCGGGTTTCCTGACCCGGTCCGGATTATTATTATTATTTTAAAAAAATCAAATAAAAAATATTTAAAATACTAAAAAATCATAAAAAATTCCGAAATTTCAGAAAATTCAGAAACCTGAAAATTTATAAAAATTTTCGAAAAAAATTCATAATATTAGAATATTAAAAATTCCAAAAATAAGAGAAAATTTTGAAAAATTCCAAAAATTCCAAGTTTGTTTTAGAGTTCCCTAAAAAAGATAAATATAATTCTTGGACATTTTTCTCTTAAAACGTGTGGGAAATTCATTGGCCTAAAATTGTGTTTAAAATTGAACAAGCCCTTACGGCTCCACCTTAGAGTTTTAATTATCCTCAAATGCTATGGCCCTTGATTGCACACTTACAATGCGATGGTTATGGTTTCCCCCTTAGTTTAATTATGATTGTCATTTATTTATTTCTTGATACTTTCCCTTGCAATTTATTTAATGTTTTCTTTAATTGATTATTGTTATTTTGATGATTGCACACCCGCATAATTACCTCACATGTTAGTGGTTAAGTCTAAAATCAATCCAAACTACTTGACAAAAACCTTTTTGAAATGAACAAGATTAGATATCGAAAGGGCACTAATTGACTAATTAGTGTAATTAAATCCCCTACCCTAAATTCTCTAGTTGCGTAGAAAGTGAAGCATGCTCCCATGCCTTGCTTGGTTTCTAGCCGATCCCAATAAACTAGCGGCGACTCCTCATTAGAAGATTTTTATGAATACACAATGTCACGTAGGATATGGGCTTGGGAGAGCCCACGTCTAATGAGAGTCTTGGACCCACTCTTTGGAAAATACCTCTAAACCTATTTAGACATTCCATTTCCCCATAAATTAGAAATGACTTCTCTAGCATCGCCCACTTTCCCCACCTACGCACATAGTTGAATACATATGTTGAGAGAAAAAAAAATCAAACAGCGCACCATTAAACGGATCAAAATAGTGCTTGAGATCAGATTATAAAACCGGCATTGTACTTTTCAACGCTAAACGGGGGCTATCAACAACAAACTGCATAACAAATGCAATTATAAAATTGGGGACCCTCGTGATGTACAAGATTATCCTCCACCTGAGCATATGAATTACTAAAGGGTGACATTTATTGGTGACTATCTGCTGAGATCAAAACCACGGTAATCTCATTTAAGATGGATGACAGCAATACAACATGGGAGTCACAAGTCAATGTCTATGGACTCTTGTCATCAATGGACCAAATTGCCCGTTGTCTATGAATTCCTTTGATTTATGGAATCGCTTACTACTCTTAAATTGCATAAAAGATATCAAACCAAGTGGGGAACTCTGTGATTAGTCAGTATCGAACATAAAATATTCAACTTAACAAATCGAAAAAGAGGTGGTTAAATAATAAAGGATGAAAATGAAAGGAATAGATAAATCTTTTGGTATGTTGTATTTATTTACACAATCTAGTTACTGGAGTAGAAGAATTCCTATTTATGCTGATTCTTTAGGATTTTCTTTCTGAGATTGCAAAAGTCTAGATTGGGCACATTATAAGGCTTCCATTACTGCAATATAGGGAGAAGTTAGAAGAAGCAGTGAGTGGATGGCAAGATATTGGGAGATTGGAGGCTATGAAAAATCAAAGAGAAGGGAAATATTCATTCACACCTCAATGTGGCGAGGCTTTCCCTTGAGTGATTCAATTTTTCTTACTTCTTGTTCGTATCCTTTGTTGGTCATGGTAATTTAGGGATCCAGTGCTTGCACCAGTGGAGGATGAAGATTGATCCAAGATCAGATCTCTAGAGTATGGAGGCCATTTCGGGTGAGGATGACTATCGACATGGTAGGCCTGACATTCAGATCCTCTTGCATGCACAATAGCAATATATGGATCAATCTAAGAGCTTTGTTTCTCGGAAACAAATTGATCAAGTTTGCATATATTAGCTTTGTCCCCTTCCCTTTCTTCCACAATAGCCATGCCTGTGAAAATCTTATTTTAGTTTCAACTAAGAAAGGAAACAGAGATTTTACAAATTCAATATGGTATGATTGCAAAAGATAGATTAAATACAGAGCTCACATTTGATGCTAGGCTCTAGCTATACTCATAATTGGGAACAGGATTTCAAGCAATAAGATCCTGAAACTATACACATCAAATTTTGCTGAAAATAGACCCCCATAGTGTATTCCGACGCCATATACCCACTATCAATAATCAAGGTTAATAAGAAAGAAAAGAGAACATACACCAAGGGAAATAAAGCAAAATTGAAGGATATATATATTAGGAGATTAAATCAGGTTGGCTCATCCTTTTTTTCTGTTCCAATCATGTGAGAAAATCTTATGATTATATAATAATGAACTCAATGGAAATTCAAATGTGAGTGACTTACTATGTCCCAACGATCTTATTCGTGTTAGCCTTAGTTTGATTGCCTCCAAAGATTCTAGCAGTGCCAAAGTCTGATATCTTTGGGTTCATCTTATTATCCAATAGCACATTGCTCGGTTTCACATCTAGATGGATGGTCTTTGAGCTGAGAACCCTCATACAGATACATAAGGCCCTTCACTAGGGGTGTTGAAAATCGAAATTAAACCGAACCGATAAGGGATAATACCGAGCCGAATTGAAACTGTTTTGAACCGAATACAAACTGAACCAAAAATGCGGTTCGTTTCGGTTCGGGACAGTTTTTCGATTTTTTTTATTTTTGCTTTACTTATAGGGACCTAAATGAAGAAGAGATGATGATGAAGAAAGATTGTTCACTTTTAATTAAGAATTCTTGTTTGGTTCGGTTAATCGAACTAAACTAAAAACCGAACCAAAAAATTAACAGTATTTTTTTGGTTAACTGAACCAAAATCGCACAAATTTCGGTTCGGTTTGGTTCTTGCCACACCTACCCCTCGCTACTCCCATGATAATACTTACACACTTTGTCTAGTCTAACTCCCTCCTTTTCATAGAATCTACATTGCGAAAATCAGAAAATATTTTGGTATAACTGAGCAATGCTTCATAAATAACACAATCTAAAATGGACAAATAGAGATGAGAGACTGAACCAAATAAGAAGGTATCGAGGCTACCGTTGGCCAAGTATACATATACGAGAAGCTTTTCACCTCCCTCTAAGCAGCACCCTAGTAGCCTCACTAGATTTCGGGGCTGAAGCTTAACAATGACCTTCACTTCATTTTTTAACTCTTCATCGCCTTGTCTTGATTTCTTTGAAAGCCTCTTGATTGTAATTTCTTTCCCATCAAGTAACTTGCCTTGCATTGAACAGCCAAATGTTCCTCAATTAAGAGTTAGGGAGAAAAAATTGGAGACAACGATATCATGTGACACGTAGACATTGCCATAAACTATATCAGTCCAAACTTCGTAGACTTGCCTGAAGCCGCCTTCTCCAAGCTTATTGGCATCGGTGAAGTAGTTTGTAGCTACTACTATAGTGGGCAAGTCAAGTGTGTGCGGCGTACGTGAGGCGTGCGTGAGGCGTGCGTGCGGCGTGCGTGCGACGTGCGTGAGGCATGCGTGTGGCGCGCGTGTGGCGTGCATGAGGCGTGAGGATAGGAAGAAGAGAAAAGAAGAATGGAGATGGGCTAAAAGAGTAAAAGAATAGGCTCGACTATACCAGCCCACTGGACAAACATTTATTTTTTCCCTGAATGCACGTGAGGCGTGAGGATAGGATGAAAAGAAAAGTCAAAAAATATTTTGGTATAACTGAGCAATGCTTCATAAATAACATAATCTAAAATGGACAAATAGAGATGAGAGACGGAACCAAATAGGAAGGTATCGAGGCTACCGTTGGCCAAGTATATGTATACGAGAAGGTTTTCACCTCCCTCTAAGCAGCACCCTAGCAGCCTCACCAGATTTCGGTGCTAAAGCTTAACAATGACATTCACTTCATTTTTGAACTCTTCATCGCCTTGTCTTGATCTCTTCAAAAGATTCTTGATTGTAATTTCTTTCCCATCAAGTAGCTTGCCCTGCATTGAGCAGCCAAATGTTCCTCAATTAGCTTGCTTCATAAATAACACAATCTAAAATGGACAAATAGAGGTGAGAGACTGAACCAACTAGGAAGGTATCGAGGCTACCGTTGGCTAAGTATAGGTATACGAGAAGCTTTTCACCTTCCTCTAAGCAGCACCCTAGCAGCCTCACTAGATTTCGGTGCTGAAGCTTAATAATGACCTTCACTTCATTTTTGAACTCTTCATCGCCTTGTCATGATCTCTTTGAAAGCCACTTGATTGTAATTTCTTTCCCATCAAGTAGCTTGCCTTGCATTGAGCAGCCAAATGTTCCTCAATTAGGAGTTAGGGATAAAAAATTGGAGACAACGATATCATGTGAAACGTAGACATTGCCATAAACTATATCGATCCAAACCTTGTAGACTTCCCTGAAGCCGCCTTCTCCAAGCTCATTGGCATCGGTGAACTAGTTTGTAGCTGCTACTATAGTGGGCAAGTCAAGTGTGTGCGGCGTGCGTGAGGCGTGCGTGCGACGTGCGTGAGGGGTGCCTGTGGCGTGCGTGAGGCGTGCGTGTGGCGTGCGTGTGGCGTGTGTGAGGCGTGAGGATAGGAAGAAGAGAAAAGAAGAATGGTGATGGGCTAAAAGAGTAAAAGAAGTCAAGTGTGTGCGGCGTACGTGAGGCGTGCGTGCGGCGTGTGTGAGGAGTGCGTGACGCATGCGTGAGGCGTGAGGATAGGAAGAAGAGAAAAGAAGAATGGTGATGGGCTAAAAGAGTAAAAGAATAGGTTCGACTATGCTAGCCCACTCGACAAACATTTTTTTTTCTCGAATGCACGTAAGACGTGAGGATAGGACAAATAGAGTTGAGAGACAAAATCAAATAGGAAGGTACCAAGGCTACCATTGGCCAAGGATACGTATACGAGAAGCTTTTCACCTCCCTCTATGTAGCACCCTAGTAGCCTCACTAGATTTCAGTGCTAAAGCTTAACAATGACATGCACTTCATTTTTGAACACTTCATCGCCTTGTCTTGATCTCTTTGGAAGCTTCTTGATTGTAATTTCTTTCCCATCAAGTAGCTTGGCCTGCATTGAGCAGCCAAATGTTCCTTAATTAGGAGTTAGGGAGAAAAAATTGGAGACAACGATATCATATGACACTAGACATTGCTATAAACTATATCGGTCCAAACCTTGTAGACTTGCCTGAAGCCACCTTCTCCAAGCTTATTGGCATTAGCGAAGTAGTTTGTAGATGCTACTATAGTGGACAAGTCAAGTGTGTGCGGCGTACGTGACGCGTGCGTGAGGCGTGCGTGTGGCATGCTGTGGCGTGTGTGAGGCGTAAGGATAGGAAGAAGAGAAAAGAAGAATGGTGATGGGCTAAAAGAGTAAAAGAATAGGCTCGACTATGCCAGCCCACTCGACAAACATTTTTTTTTTCCCGAATGCACGTGAGGCGTGAGGATAGGATGAAAAGAAAAGTCAGAAAATATTTTGGTATAACTCAGCAATGCTTCATAAATAACACAATCTAAAATGGACAAATAGAGATGAGAGACTAAACCAAATAGGAAGGTATCGAGGTTACCGGTGGCCAAGTATACGTATACGAGAAGGTTTTCACCTCCTTCTAAGCAGCACCCTAGCAGCCTCACTAGATTTCGGTGCTGAAGCTTAACAATGACCTTCACTTCATTTTTGAACTCTTCATCCCCTTGTCTTGATCTCTTTGAAAGCCTCTTGATTGTAATTTCTTTCCCATCAAGTAGCTTGCCCTGCATTTAGCAGCCAAATGTTCCTCAATTAGGAGTTAGGGAGTAAAAATTCGAGACAACCATATCATGTGACACGTAGACATTACTATAAACTATGTCGGTCCAAACCTTATAGACTTGCATGAAGCCGCCTTCTAAAAGTTTATTGGCATCGGCGAAGTAGTTTGTAGCTGCTATTGTAGTGGGCAAGTCAAGTGTGTGCGGCATACGTGAGGTGTGCAAGCGGCGTCCATGAGGCGTGCGTGCGGCGTGAGTGCGGCGTGGGTGAGGCGTGAGGATAGTAAGAAGAGAAAAGAAGAATGGTGATGGGCTAAGACAGTAAAAGAATAGGCTCGACTATGCCAGCCCACTTGACAAACATTTATTTTTTCCCCGAATGCACGTGAGGCGTGAGGATAGGATGAAAAGAAAAGTCAAAAAATATTTTGGTATAACTGATCAATGCTTCATAAATAACATAATCTAAAATGGACAAATAGAGATGAGAGACTGAACCAAATAGGAAGGTACCGAGGTTACCGTTGGCCAATTATACGTATACGAGAAGCTTTTCACCTCCCTCTAAGTAGCACCCTAGTAGCCTCACTAGATTTCGGTGCTAAAGCTTAACAATGACATTCACTTCATTTTTGAATTCTTCATCACCTTGTCTTGATCTCTTTGAAAGCTTCTTCATTGTAATTTCTTTCCCATCAAGTAGCTTGGCTTGCATTGAGCAGCCAAATGTTCCTCAATTAGGAGTTAGGGAGTAAAAATTGGAGACAACGATATCATGTGACACTAGACATTGCTATAAACTATATCGGTCCAAACCTTGTAGACTTGCCGGAAGCCTACTTCTCCAAGGTTATTGGCATCGTCGAACTAGTTTGTAGCTGCTACTATAGTGGGGAAGTCAAATGTGTCCGGTGTACGTGAGGCATGCGTGAGGCGTGCGTGTGGTGTGCGTAAGGCGTGCATGTGGCGTGCGTGTGGCGTGCGTGAGGCGTGAGGATAGGAAGAAGAGAAAAGAAGAATGGTGATGGGCTAAAAGAGTAAAAGAATAGGCTCGACTATGCCAGCCCACTCGACAAACTTTTTTTTTTTCCCGAATGCACGTGAGGCGTGAGGATAGGATGAAAAGAAAAGTCAGAAAATATTTTGGTATAACTCAGCAATGCTTCATTAATAACACAATCTAAAATGGACAAATAGAGATGACAGACTAAACCAAATAGGAAGGTATCGAGGCTACCAGTGGCCAAATGTTCGTCAATTAGGAGTTAGGGAGAAAAAATTGGAGACAACGATATCATGTGACACGTAGACATTGCTATAAACTATATTGGTCCAAACCTTGTAGACTTGCTTGAAGCCGATTTCTCCAAGTTTATTGGCATCGGCGAAGTAGTTTGTTGCTAGTACTATAGTGGGCAAATCAAGTGTGTGCATTGTACATGAGGCGTGTGTGTGGCGTGCGTGTGGCGTGCGTGAGGCGTGCGTGTGGCATGTGTGTGGCGTGAGGATAGGAAGAAGAGAAAAGAAGAATGGTGATGGGCTAAAAGAGTAAAAGAATAGGCTCGACTATGCCAGCCCACTGTACAAACATTTATTTTTTACCCGAATACACGTGTGGCGTGAGGATAGGATGTAAAGAAAAGTCAAAATATTTTGGTATAACTGATCAATGCTTCATAAATAACATAATCTAAAATGGACAAATAGAGATGAGAGACTGAACCAAATAGGAAGGTACCGAGGTTACCGTTGGCCAATTATACGTATACGAGAGGCTTTTCACCTCCCTCTAAGTAGCACCCTAGTAGCCTCACTAGATTTCGGTGCTAAAGCTTAACAATGACATTCACTTCATTTTTGAACTCTTCATCACCTTGTCTTGATCTCTTTGAAAGCTTCTTCATTGTAATTTCTTTCCCATCAAGTAGCTTGCCCTGCATTTAGCAGCCAAATGTTCCTCAATTAGGAGTTAGGGAGTAAAAATTGAAGACAACGATATCATGTGACACTAGACATTGCTATAAACTATATCGGTCCAAACCTTGTAGACTTGCCTGAAGCCGACTTCTCCAAGGTTATTGGCATCGGCGAAGTAGTTTGTAGCTGGTACAATAGTGGGCAAGTCAAGTGTGTGTGGCGTACGTGAGGTGTGCTTGAGGCGTGCGTGAGGCGTGCGTGTGGCATGCGTGTGGTGTGTGTGAGGCGTAAGGATAGGAAAAAGAGAAAAGAAGAATGGTGATGGGCTAAAAGAGTAAAAGAATAGGCTCGACTATGCCAGCCCACTTGACAAACATTTATTTTTTACCCGAATACACGTGTGGCGTGAGGATAGGATGTAAAGAAAAGTCAAAATATTTTGGTATAACTGATCAATGCTTCATAACTAACATAATCTAAAATGGACAAATAGAGATGAGAGACTGAACCAAATAGGAAGGTACCGAGGTTACCGTTGGCCAATTATACGTATACGAGAAGCTTTTCACCTCCCTCTAAGTAGCACCCTAGTAGCCTCACTAGATTTCGGTGCTAAAGCTTAACAATGACATTCACTTCATTTTTGAACTGTTCATCGCGTTGTCTTGATCTCTTTGAAAGCCTCTTGATTGTAATTTCTTTCCCATCAAGTAGCTTGGCCTGCATTGAGCAGCGAAATGTTCCCCAATTCGGACTTAAGGAGAAAAAGTTCGAGACAACGATATCATGTGACAGGTAGACATTACTATAAACTATATCGGTCCAAACCTTGTAGACTTGCCTGAAGCCGACTTCTCCAAGGTTATTGGCATCGTCGAACTAGTTTGTAGCTGCTACTATAGTGGGCAAGTCAAATGTGTCCGTTGTACGTGAGGCGTGCGTGAGGCGTGCGTGTGGTGTGCGTAAGGCGTGCATGTGGCGTGCGTGTGGCGTGCGTGAGGCGTGAGGATAGGAAGAAGAGAAAAGAAGAATGGTGATGGGCTAAAAGAGTAAAAGAATAGGCTCGACTATGCCAGCCCACTCGACAAACTTTTTTTTTTTCCCGAATGCACGTGAGGCGTGAGGATAGGATGAAAAGAAAAGTCAGAAAATATTTTGGTATAACTCAGCAATGCTTCATTAATAACACAATCTAAAATGGACAAATAGAGATGACAGACTAAACCAAATAGGAAGGTATCGAGGCTACCAGTGGCCAAATGTTCGTCAATTAGGAGTTAGGGAGAAAAAATTGGAGACAACGATATCGTGTGACACGTAGACATTGCTATAAACTATATTGGTCCAAACCTTGTAGACTTGCTTGAAGCCGATTTCTCCAAGTTTATTGGCATCGGCGAAGTAGTTTGTTGCTAGTACTATAGTGGGCAAATCAAGTGTGTGCATTGTACATGAGGCGTGTGTGTGGCGTGCGTGTGGCGTGCGTGAGGCGTGCGTGTGGCATGTGTGTGGCGTGAGGATAGGAAGAAGAGAAAAGAAGAATGGTGATGGGCTAAAAGAGTAAAAGAATAGGCTCGACTATGCCAGCCCACTGTACAAACATTTATTTTTTACCCGAATACACGTGTGGCGTGAGGATAGGATGTAAAGAAAAGTCAAAATATTTTGGTATAACTGATCAATGCTTCATAAATAACATAATCTAAAATGGACAAATAGAGATGAGAGACTGAACCAAATAGGAAGGTACCGAGGTTACCGTTGGCCAATTGTACGTATACGAGAGGCTTTTCACCTCCCTCTAAGTAGCACCCTAGTAGCCTCACTAGATTTCGGTGCTAAAGCTTAACAATGACATTCACTTCATTTTTGAACTCTTCATCACCTTGTCTTGATCTCTTTGAAAGCTTCTTCATTGTAATTTCTTTCCCATCAAGTAGCTTGCCCTGCATTTAGCAGCCAAATGTTCCTCAATTAGGAGTTAGGGAGAAAAAATTGGAGACAACGATATCATGTGACACTAGACATTGCTATAAACTATATCGGTCCAAACCTTGTAGACTTGCCTGAAGCCGACTTCTCCAAGGTTATTGGCATCGGCGAAGTAGTTTGTAGCTGGTACAATAGTGGGCAAGTCAAGTGTGTGCGGCGTACGTGAGGTGTGCTTGAGGCGTGCGTGAGGCGTGCGTGTGGCATGCGTGTGGTGTGTGTGAGGCGTAAGGATAGGAAAAAGAAAAAGAAGAATGGTGATGGGCTAAAAGAGTAAAAGAATAGGCTCGACTATGCCAGCCCACTTGACAAACATTTATTTTTTACACGAATACACGTGTGGCGTGAGGATAGGATGTAAAGAAAAGTCAAAATATTTTGGTATAACTGATCAATGCTTCATAAATAACATAATCTAAAATGGACAAATAGAGATGAGAGACTGAACCAAATAGGAAGGTACCGAGGTTACCGTTGGCCAATTGTACGTATACGAGAAGCTTTTCACCTCCCTCTAAGTAGCACCCTAGTAGCCTCACTAGATTTCGGTGCTAAAGCTTAACAATGACATTCACTTCATTTTTGAACTCTTCATCACCTTGTCTTGATCTCTTTGAAAGCTTCTTCATTGTAATTTCTATCCCATCAAGTAGCTTGCCCTGCATTTAGCAGCCAAATGTTCCTCAATTAGGAGTTAGGGAGTAAAAATTGGAGACAACGATATCATGTGACACTAGACATTGCTATAAACTATATCGGTCCAAACCTTGTAGACTTGCCCGAAGCCGACTTCTCCAAGGTTATTGGCATCGTCGAACTAGTTTGTAGCTGCTACTATAGTGGGGAAGTCAAATGTGTGCGGCGTACGTGAGGCGTGCGTGAGGCGTGCGTGAAGCGTGCGTGTGGTGTGCGTAAGGCGTGCATGTGGCGTGCGTGTGGCGTGCGTGAGGCGTGAGGATAGGAAGAAGAGAAAAGAAGAATGGTGATGGGCTAAAAGAGTAAAAGAATAGGCTCGACTATGCCAGCCCACTCGACAAACATTTTTTTTTTCCCGAATGCACGTGAGGCGTGAGGATAGGATGAAAAGAAAAGTCAGAAAACATTTTGGTATAACTCAGCAATGCTTCATTAATAACACAATCTAAAATGGACAAATAGAGATGACAGACTAAACCAAATAGGAAGGTATCGAGGCTACCAAAGGCCAAATGTTCCTCAATTAGGAGTTAGGGAGAAAAAATTGGAGACAACGATATCATGTGACACGTAGACATTGCTATAAACTATATCGGTCCAAACCTTGTAGACTTGCTTGAAGCCGTTTTCTCCAAGTTTATTAGCATCGGCGAAGTAGTTTGTAGCTAATACTATAGTGGGCAAATCAAGTGTGTGCATTGTACATGAGGCGTGTGTGTGGCGTGCGTGTGGCGTGCGTGAGGCGTGCGGGTGGCATGTGTGTGGCGTGAGGATAGGAAGAAGAGAAAAGAAGAATGGTGATGGGCTAAAAGAGTAAAAGAATAGGCTCGACTATGCCAGCCCACTCGACAAACATTTTTTTTTTCCCGAATGCACGTGAGGCGTGAGGATAGGATGAAAAGAAAAGTCAGAAAATATTTTGGTATAACTCAGCAATGCTTCATAAATAACACAATCTAAAATGGACAAATAGAGATGAGAGACTAAACCAAATAGGAAGGTATCGAGGTTACCGGTGGCCAAGTATACGTATAGCAGAAGGTTTTCACCTCCTTCTAAGCAGCACCCTAGCAGCCTCACTAGATTTCGGTGCTGAAGCTTAACAATGACCTTCACTTCATTTTTGAACTCTTCATCCCCTTGTCTTGATCTCTTTGAAAGCCTCTTGATTGTAATTTCTTTCCTATCAAGTAGCTTGCCCTGCATTGAGCAGCCAAACACTCCTCAATTAGGAGTGAGGGAGAAAAAATTGGAGACAACGATATCGTGTGACACTAGACATTGCTATAAACTATATCGGTCCAAACCTTGTAGACTTGCTTGAAGCCGCCTTCTCCAAGCTTATTGGCATTGGCGAAGTAGATTGTATATGCTACTATAGTGGGCAAGTCAACTGTGTGCGGCGTACGTGAGGCGTGCTTGAGGCGTACGTGAGGCATGCGTGTGGCATGCGTGAAGCGTGCGTGTGGTGTGCGTCATGCGTGCATGTGGCGTGCGTGTGGCGTGCGTGAGGCGTGAGGATAGGAAGAAGAGAAAAGAAGAATGGTGATGGGCTAAAAGAGTAAAAGAATAGGCTCGACTATGTCAGCCCACTCGACAAACATTTTTTTTTTCCCGAATGCACGTGAGGCGTGAGGATAAGATGAAAAGAAAAGTTAGAAAATATTTTGGTATAACTCAGCAATGCTTCATAAATAACACAATCTAAAATGGACAAATAGAGATGAGAGACTAAACCAAATCGGAAGGTATCGAGGCTACCGGTGGCCAAGTATACGTATACGAGAAGGTTTTCACCTCCTTCTAAGCAGCACCCTAGCAGCCTCACTAGATTTCGGTGCTGAAGCTTAACAATGACCTTCACTTCATTTTTGAACTCTTCATCCCCTTGTCTTGATCTCTTTGAAAGCCTCTTGATTGTAATTTCTTTCCCATCAAGTAGCTTGCCCTGCATTTAGCAGCCAAATGTTCCTCAATTAGGAGTTAGGGAGTAAAAATTGGAGACAACGATATCATGTGACACTAGACATTGCTATAAACTATATCGGTCCAAACCTTGTAGACTTGCCTGAAGCTGACTTCTCCAAGGTTATTGGAATCGTATAACTAGTTTGTAGCTGCTACTATAGTGGGGAAGTCAAATGTGTGCGGCGTACGTGAGGCGTGCGTGAGGCGTGTGTGAAGCGTGCGTGTGGTGTGCGTAAGGCGTGCGTGTGGTGTGCGTGTGGCGTGCGTGAGGCGTGAGGATAGGAAGAAGAGAAAAGAAGAATAGTGATGGGCTAAAAGAGTAAAAGAATAGGCTCGACTATGCCAGCCCACTCGACAAACATTTTTTTTTTCCCGAATGCACGTGAGGCGTGAGGATCGGATGAAAAGAAAAGTCAGAAAATATTTTGGTATAACTCAGCAATGCTTCATAAATAACACAATCTAAAATGGACAAATAGAGATGAGAGACTAAACCAAATAGGAAGGTATCGAGGCTACCAGTGGCCAAATGTTCCTCAATTAGGAGTTAGGGAGAAAAAATTGGAGACAACAATATCATGTGACACTAGACATTGCTATAAACTATATCGGTCCAAACCTTGTAGACTTGCTTGAAGCTGACTTCTCCAAGGTTATTGGAATCGTATAACTAGTTTGTAGCTGCTACTATAGTGGGGAAGTCAAATGTGTGCGGCGTGCGGGAGGCGTGCGTGAGGCGTGCGTGAGGCGTGCGTGAAGCGTGCGTGTGGTGTGCGTCAGACGTGCATGTGGCGTGCGTGTGGCATGCGTGTGGCGTGCGTGAGGCGTAAGGATAGGAAGAAGAGAAAAGAAGAATGGTGATGGGCTAAAAGAGTAAAAGAATAGGCTCGACTATGCCAGCCCACTCGACAAACATTTTTTTTTTTTCATAAATAACCCGAATGCACGTGAGGCGTGAGGATAGGATGAAAAGAAAAGTCAGAAAATATTTTGGTATAACTCAGCAATGCTTCATAAATAACACAATCTAAAATGGACAAATAGAGATGAGAGACTAAACCAAATAGGAAGGTATCGAGGCTACCAGTGGCCAAATGTTCCCCAATTCGGAGTTGGGGAGAAAAAATTGGAGACAATGATATCATGTGACACGTAGACATTACCATAAACCATATCGGTCCAAACCTCGTAGACTTGCTTGAAGTCGCATTCTCCAAGTTTATTGGCATCGGCGAACGAGTTTGTAGCTACTACTATAGTGGGCAATTCAAGTGTGTGCGTTGTACATGAGGCGTGTGTGTGGCGTGCGTGTGGCGTGCGTGAGGCGTGTGGGTGGCATGTGTGTGGCGTGAGGACAGGAAGAAGAGAAAAGAAGAATGGTGATGGGCTAAAGGAGTAAAAGAATAGGCTCGACTATGCCAGCCCACTCGACAAACATTTTTTTTTTCCCGAATGCACGTGAGGCATGAGGATAGGATGAAAAGAAAAGTCAGAAAATATTTTGGTATAACTCAGCAATGCTTCATAAATAACACAATCTAAAATGGACAAATAGAGATGAGAGACTAAACCAAATAGGAAGGTATCGAGGCTACCAGTGGCCAAATGTTCCTCAATTAGGAGTTAGGGAGAAAATATTGGAGACAACGATATCATGTGACACGTAGACATTGCTATAAACTATATCGGTCCAAACCTTGTAGACTTGCTTGGAGCCGCTTTCTCCAAGTTTATTGGCATCGGCGAAGTAGTTTGTAGCTAGTACTATAGTGGGCAAATCATGTGTGTGCGTTGTACATGAGGCGTGTGTGTGGCGTGCGTGTGGCGTGCGTGAGGCGTGTGGGTGGCATGTGTGTGGCGTGAGGATAGGAAGAAGAGAAAAGAAGAATGGTGATGGGCTAAAAGAGTAAAAGAATAGGCTCGACTATGCCAGCCCACTGTACAAACATTTATTTTTTACCCGAATACACGTGTGGCGTGAGGATAGGATGTAAAGAAAAGTCAAAATATTTTGGTATAACTGATCAATGCTTCATAAATAACATAATCTAAAATGGACAAATAGAGATGAGAGACTGAACCAAATAGGAAGGTACCGAGGTTACCGTTGGCCAATTATACGTATACGAGAGGCTTTTCACCTCCCTCTAAGTAGCACCCTAGTAGCCTCACTAGATTTCGGTGCTAAAGCTTAACAATGACATTCACTTCATTTTTGAACTCTTCATCACCTTGTCTTGATCTCTTTGAAAGCTTCTTCATTGTAATTTCTTTCCCATCAAGTAGCTTGCCCTGCATTTAGCAGCCAAATGTTCCTCAATTAGGAGTTAGGGAGAAAAAATTGGAGACAACAATATCATGTGACACTAGACATTGCTATAAACTATATCGGTCCAAACCTTGTAGACTTGCCTGAAGCTGACTTCTCCAAGGTTATTGGCATCGTCGAACTAGTTTGTAGCTGCTAATATAGTGGGGAAGTCAAATGTGTGCGGCGTACGTGAGGCGTGCGTGAGGCGTGCGTGAGGCGTGCGTGAAGCGTGCGTGTGGTGTGCGTTAGGCGTGCATGTGGCGTGCGTGTGGCGTGTGTGTGGCGTACGTGTGGCGTGCGTGAGGCGTGAGGATAGGAAGAAGAGAAAAGAAGAATGGTGATGGGCTAAAAGAGTAAAAGAATAGGCTCGACTATACTAGTCCACTCGACAAACATTTTTTTTTTCTCGAATGCACGTGAGGCGTGAGGATAGGATGAAAAGAAAACTCAGAAAATATTTTGGTATAACTCAACAATGCTTCATAAATAACGAAATCTAAAATGGACAAGTAGAGATGAGAGACTAAACCAAATAGGAAGGTATCGAGGCTACCGGTGGCCAAGTATACGTATACGAGAAGGTTTTCACCTCCTTCTAAGCAGCACCCTAGCAGCCCCACTAGATTTCGGTGTTGAAGCTTAACAATGACTTTCACTTCATTTTTGAACTCTTCATCGCCTTGTCTTCATCTCTTTGAAAGCCTCTTGATTGTAATTTCTTTCCCATCAAGTAGCTTACCCTGCATTGAGCAGCCAAATGCTCCTCAATTAGGAGTTAGGGAGAAAAAATTGTTGACAACGATATCATGTGACACGTAGACATTGCCATAAACTATTTATGGTCCAAATCTTGTAGACTTGCCTGAAGCCCCCTTCTCCAAGCTTATTGGCATCGGCGAAATACTTTGTAGCTGGTACTATAGTGGGCAAATCAAGTGTGTGTGTTGTACATGAGGCGTGTGTGAGGCGTGAGGATAGGAAGAAGAGAAAAGAAGAATGGTGATGGCCTAAAATAGTAAAAGAATAGGCTCAACTATGCCAGCCCACTCGACAAACTTTTTTCTTTTCTCGAATGCACGTGAGGCGTGAGGATAGGGTGAAAAGAAAAGTCAGAAAATATTTTGGTAGAACTCAGCAATGCTTCATAAATAACACAATCTAAAATGGACAAATAGAGATGAGAGACTAAACCAAATAGGAAGGTATCGAGGCTATCGGTGGCCAAGTATACGTATACGAGAAGGTTTTCACCTCCTTCTAAGCAGCACCCTAGCAGCCTCACTAGATTTCGGTGTTGAAGCTTAACAATGACCTTCACTTCATTTGTGAACTATTCATCCCCTTGTCTTGATCTCTTTGAAAGCCTCTTGATTGTAATTTCTTTCCTATCAAGTAGCTTGCCCTGCATTGAGCAGCCAAATGTTCCTCAATTAGGAGTTAGGGAGAAAAAATTGGAGACAACGATATCGTGTGACACTAGACATTGCTATAAACTATATCGGTCCAAACCTTGTAAACTTGCTTGAAGCCGCCTTCTCCAAGGTTATTGGCATCGGCGAAGTAGATTGTATATGCTACTATAGTGGGCAAGTCAACTGTGTGCGGCGTACGTGAGGCATGTTTGGGGCGTACGTGAGGCATGCGTGTGGCATGCGTGAAGCGTGCATGTGGTGTGCGTCAGGCGTGCATGTGGCGTGCGTGGGGCGTGCGTGAGGCATGAGGATAGGAAGAAGAGAAAAGAAGAATGGTGATGGGCTAAAAGAGTAAAAGAATAGGCTCGACTATGCCAGCCCACTCGACAAACATTTTTTTCCCGAATGCACGTGAGGCGTGAGGATAGGATGAAAAGAAAAGTCAGAAAATATTTTGGTATAACTCAGCAATGCTTCATAAATAACACAATCTAAAATGGACAAATAGAGATGAGAGACTAAACCAAATAGGAAGGTATCGAGGCTACCGGTGGCCAAGTATACGTATACGAGAAGGTTTTCACCTCCTTCTAATCAACACCCTAGCAGCCTCACTAGATTTCGGTGCTGAAGCTTAACAATGACCTTCACTTCATTTTTGAACTCTTCATCACCTTGTCTTGATCTCTTTGAAAGCTTCTTCATTGTAATTTCTTTCCCATCAAGTAGCTTGCCCTGCATTTAGCAGCCAAATGTTCCTCAATTAGGAGTTAGGGAGAAAAAATTGGAGACAACGATATCATGTGACACTAGACATTGCTATAAACTATATCGGTCCAAACCTTGTAGACTTGCCTGAAGCCGACTTCTCCAAGGTTATTGGCATCGTCGAACTAGTTTGTAGCTGCTACTATAGTGGGGAAGTCAAATGTGTGCGGCGTACGTGAGGCGTGCGTGAGGCGTGCGTGAGGCGTGCGTGAAGCGTGCGTGTGGTGTGCGTCAGGCGTGCATGTGGCGTGCGTGTGGCGTGCGTGTGGCGTGCGTGTGGCGTGCGTGAGGCGTGAGGATAGGAAGAAGAGAAAAGAAGAATGGTGATGGGCTAAAAGAGTAAAAGAATGGGCTCGACTATGCCAGCCCACTCAACAAACATTTTTTTTTCCCGAATGCACGTGAGGCGTGAGGATAGGATGAAAAGAAAACTCAGAAAATATTTTGGTATAACTCAACAATGCTTCATAAATAACGAAATCTAAAATGGACAAATAGAGATGAGAGACTAAACCAAATAGGAAGGTATCGAGGCTACCGGTGGCCAAGTATACGTATACGAGAAGGTTTTCACCTCCTTCTAAGCAGCACCCTAGCAGCCCCACTAGATTTCGGTGTTGAAGCTTAACAATGACTTTCACTTCATTTTTGAACTCTTCATCGCCTTGTCTTGTTCTCTTTGAAAGCCTCTTGATTGTAATTTCTTTCCCATCAAGTAGCTTACCCTGCATTGAGCAGCCAAATGCTCCTCAATTAGGAGTTAGGGAGAAAAAATTGTTGACAACGATATCATGTGACACGTAGACATTGCCATAAACTATATTGGTCCAAACCTTATAGACTTGCCTGAAGCCGACTTCTCCAAGCTTATTGGCATCGTCGAACTAGTTTGTAGCTGCTACTATAGTGGGGAAGTCAAATGTGTGCGGCGTACGTGAGGCGTGCGTGAGGCGTGGGTGAAGCGTGCGTGTGGTGTGCGTAAGGCGTGCGTGTGGTGTGCGTGTGGCGTGCGTGAGGCGTGAGGATAGGAAGAAGAGAAAAGAAGAATGGTGATGGGCTAAAAGAGTAAAAGAATAGGCTCGACTATGCCAGCCCACTCGACAAACATTTTTTTTTTGCCGAATGCACGTGAGGCGTGAGGATCGGATGAAAAGAAAAGTCAGAAAATATTTTGGTATAACTCAGCAATGCTTCATAAATAACACAATCTAAAATGGACAAATAGAGATGAGAGACTAAACCAAATAGGAAGGTATCGAGGCTACCAGTGGCCAAATGTTCCTCAATTAGGAGTTAGGGAGAAAAAAATTGGAGACAACGATATCATGTGACACGTAGACATTGCTATAAACTATATCGGTCCAAACCTTGTAGACTTGCCTAAAGCCGACTTCTCCAAGCCTATTGGCATCGTCGAACTAGTTTGTAGCTGCTACTATAGTGGGGAAGTCAAATGTGTGCGGCATACGTGAGGCGTGCGTAAGCATGCGTGAGGCGTGCGTGAGGTGTGCGTGAAGCGTGCGTGTGGGGTGCGTAAGGTGTGCATGTGGCGTGCGTGTGGCGTGCGTGTGGCGTGCGTGAGGCGTGAGGATAGGAAGAAGAGAAAAGAAGAATGGTGATGGGCTAAAAGAGTAAGAGAATAGGCTCGACTATGCCAGCCCACTCGACAAACATTTGTTTTTTTTCCTGAATGCACGTGAGGCGTGAGGATATGATGAAAAGAAAAGTCAGAAAATATTTTGGTATAACTCAGCCATGCTTCATAAATAACCCAATCTAAAATGGACAAATAGAGATGAGAGACTAAACAAAATAAGAAGGTATCGAGGCTACCAGTGGCCAAATGTTCCTCAATTAGGAGTTAGGGAGAAAAAATTGGAGACAACGATATCATGTGACACGTAGACATTGCTATAAACTATATCGGTCCAAACCTTGTAGACTTGCCTAAAGCCGACTTCTCCAAGCCTATTGGCATCGTCGAACTAGTTTGTAGCTGCTACTATAGTGGGGAAGTCAAATGTGTGCGGCATACGTGAGGCGTGCGTAAGCATGCATGAGGCGTGCGTGAGGTGTGCGTGAAGCGTGCGTGTGGGGTGCGTAAGGTGTGCATGTGGCGTGCGTGTGGCGTGCGTGTGGCGTGCGTGAGGCGTGAGGATAGGAAGAAGAGAAAAGAAGAATGGTGATGGGCTAAAAGAGTAAGAGAATAGGCTCGACTATGCCAGCCCACTCGACAAACATTTGTTTTTTTTCCTGAATGCACGTGAGGCGTGAGGATATGATGAAAAGAAAAGTCAGAAAATATTTTGGTATAACTCAGCCATGCTTCATAAATAACCCAATCTAAAATGGACAAATAGAGATGAGAGACTAAACAAAATAAGAAGGTATCGAGGCTACCGTTGTTCCTCAATTAGGAGTTAGGGAGAAAAAATTGGAGACAACGATAGGATGTGACACGTAGACATTGCCATAAACTATATCGGTCCAAACCTTGTAGACTTGCCTTAAGCCGCCTTCTCCAAGCTTAGTGGCATCAGCGAACTAGTTTGTAGCTGCTACTATAGTGAGCAAGTTAAATGTGTACAGCGTGCGTGAGGAGTGCGTTAGGCGTGCGTGAAGCGTGCGTGTGGTGTGCATAAGGCATGCGTGTGGCGTGTGTGTGGCATGGGTGAGGCGTTAGGTTAGGAAGATGAGAGAAGAAGAATGGTGATGGGCTAAAAGAGTAAAAGAATTGGCTCCCTCTAAGAAGCACCCTAGCAGCCTCACTAGATTTTGAAGCTTAATAATGACCTTCACTTCATTTTTGTACTCTTCATCGCCTTGTCTCGAACTCTTTGAAAGCCTCTTGATTGTAATTTCTTTCCCATCAACAAATGTTCCTCAATTAGGAGTTAGGGAGAAAAAAATGTTGACAACGATATCATGTGACACGTAAACATTGCTATAAACTATGTCGGTCTAAACCCTGTAGACTTGCTTGAAGCCGCCTTCTCCAACTTTATTGGCATCGACGAAGTAGTTTGTAGCTGCTACTATAGTGGGCAAGTCAAGTGTGTGGGGCGTACGTGTGGCGTGCGTCAGGTGTGCGTGCGGCGTGCGTTAGGCGTGCGTGTGGCGTGCATCAGGTGTGCGTGAGGGTGCGTGTGGCGTGTGTGAGGCGTGAGGATAGGAAGAAGAGAAAAAAAGAATTGTGATGGGCTAAAAGAATAAAAGAATTGGCTCGACTATGCCAGCCCACTCCCACTCGACAAACATTTTTTATTCTCGAATGCACGTGAAGCCTGAGGATTGGATGAAAAGAAAAGTTAGAAAATATTTTGGTATAATTGAGCAATGCTTCAAAAATAACACAATCTAAAATGGACAAATAGAGAAGAGAGACTGAAACAAATAGGAAGGTATCGAGGCTACCAGTGGTCAAGTATACGTATACAAGAAGCTTTTCACCTCCCTCTAAGCAGCACCCTAGCAGCCTCACTAGATTTTGGAGCTGAAGGTTAACAATGACCTTCACTTCATTTTTGAACTCTTTATCGCCTTGTCTTGATATCTTTGAAAGCCTCTTCATTATAATTTCTTTCCCATCAAACAGCTTGCCCTGCATTGAGCAGCCAAATGTTCCTCAATTAGGAGTTAGGGAGAAAAAATTGGAGACAACAATATCATGTGACACGTAGACATTGCCATAAACTATTTATGGTCCAAATCTTGTAGACTTGCCTGAAGCCCCCTTCTCCAAGCTTATTGGCATCGGCGAAATACTTTGTAGCTGGTACTATAGTGGGTAAATCAAGTGTGTGTGTTGTACATGAGGCGTGCGTGTGGCGTGTGTGAGGCGTGAGGATAGGAAGAAGAGAAAAGAAGAATGGTGATGGGCTAAAATAGTAAAAGAATAGGCTCAACTATGCCAGCCCACTCGATAAACATTTTTCTTTTCCCGAATGCACGTGAGGCGTGAGGATAGGGTGAAAAGAAAAGTCAGAAAATATTTTGGTATAACTACGCAATGCTTCATAAATAACACAATCTAAAATGGACAAATAGAGATGAGAGACTGCAACAAATACGAAGGTATCAAGGCTTCCGTTGGCCAAGTATACGTATACGAGAAGCTTTTCACCTATCTCAAAGCAGCACCCTAGCAGCCTCACTAGATTTCGATGCTGAAGCTTAACAATGACCTTCACTTCATTTTTGAACTCTTTATCGCCTTGTCTAGATCTCTTTGAAAGCCTCTTGATTGTAATTTCTTTCCCATCAAGTAGCTTGCCCTGTATTGAGCAGCCAAATGTTCATCAATTAGGAGTTAGGGAGAAAAAATTGGAGACAACAATATCATGTGACAGTTGACATTGCCATAAACTATATATGGTCCAAATCTTGTAGACTTGCCTGAAGCCCCCTTCTCCAAGCTTATTGGAATCGGCAAACTACTTTGTAGCTGGTACTATAGTGGGCAAATCAAGTGTGTGTGTTGTACATGAGGCATGTGTGTGGCGTGTGTGAGGCGTGAGGATAGGAAGAAGAGAAAAGAAGAATGGTGATGGGCTAAAAGAGTAAAAGAATAGGCTCAACTATGCCAGCCCACTCGACAAACTTTTTTCTTTTCTCGAATGCACGTGAGGCGTGAGGATAGGGTGAAAAGAAAAGTCAGAAAATATTTTGGTATAACTCAGCAATGCTTCATAAATAACACAATCTAAAATGGACAAATAGAGATGAGAGACTAAAATAAATAGGAAGGTATTGAGGCTTCCGTTGGCCAAGTATACGTATACGAGAAGCTTTTCACCTATCTCAAAGCAGCACCCTAGCAGCCTCAATAGATTTCGGTACTGAAGCTTAACAATGACCTTCACTTCATTTTTGAACTCTTCATCGCCTTGTCTAGATCTCTTTGAAAGCCTCTTGATTGTAATTTCTTTCCCATCAAGTAGCTTGCCCTGTATTGAGCAGCCAAATGTTCCTCAATTAGGAGTTAGGGAGAAAAAATTGGAGACAACAATATCATGTGACACGTAGACATTGCCATAAACTACATATGGTCCAAATCTTGCAGACTTGCCTGAAGCCCCCTTCTCCAAGCTTATTGGCATCGGCGAACTAGTTTATAGTTGGTACTATAGTGGGCAAATCAAGTGTGTGCGTTGTACATGAGGCGTGTGTGTAGCGTGCGTGTGGCGTGCGTGAGGCGTGCGTGTGGTGTGTGTGAGGTGTACGTGTGGCATGTGTGTGGTGTGAGGATAGGAAGAAGAGAAAAGAAGAATGGTAATGGGCTAAAAGCATAAAAGAATTGGCTCGACTATAACAGTCTGCTTGACAAACATTTTTTTTTCCCTAATGCACGTGAGGCGTAAGGATAGAATGAAGTGAAAAGTCAGAAAATATTTCGGTATAACCGAGCAATGGTTCATAAATAACAAGATCTAAAATGGACAGATAGAGATGAGAGATTGAACTAAATAGGAAGGTATCGAGGCTACCGGTGGCCAAGTATACGTATACGAGAAGCCTTTCACCTCCCTCAAAGCAGCACCCTAGCAGCCTCACTAGATTTCGGTGTTGAAGCTTAACAATGACCTTCACTTCATTTTTGAACTCTTCATCGCCTTGTCTAGATCTCTTTGAAAGCCTCTTGATTGTAATTTCTTTCCCATCAAGTAGCTTGCCCTGCATTGAGCAGCCAAATGCTCCTCAATTAGGAGTTAGGGACAAAAAATTGGACACAACGATATCATGTGACACGTAGACATTGTCATAAACTATATCGGTCCAAACCTTGTGCACTTGCATGAACCCGCCTTCTCTAAGCTTATTGGCATCGGCGAAGTAGTTTTTAGCTACTACTATAGTGGGCAACTCAAGTGCGTGCGGCGTACGTGAGGCGTGCGTACGGCGTGCGTGAGGCGTGCATGTGGGGTGCGTGAGGTGTGCGTGTGGCGTGTGTGTTGCGTGAGGATAGGAAGAAGAGAAAAGAAGAATGGTAATGGGCTAAAAGCGTAAAAGAATTGGCTCGACTATAACAGTCTGCTCGACAAACATTTTTTTTTTCCCTAATGCACGTGAGGCGTAAGGATAGAATGAAGCGAAAAGTCAGAAAATATTTCGATATAACCGAGCAATGGTTCATAAATAACAAGATCTAAAATGGACAGATAGAGATGAGAGATTGAACTAAATAGGAAGGTATCGAGGCTACCGGTGGCCAAGTATACGTATACGAGAAGCTTTTCACCTCCCTCAAAGCAGCACCCTAGCAGCCTCACTAGGTTTCGGTGCTGAAGCTTAACAATGACCTTCACTTCATTTTTGAACTCTTCATCGCCTTGTCTTGATCTCTTTGAAAGTCTCTTGATTGTAATTTCTTTCCCATCAAGTAGCTTGCCCTGTATTGAGCAGCCAAATGTTCCTCAATTAGGAGTTAGGGCGAAAAAATTGGAGACAACGATATCATGTGACACGTAGACATTGTCATAAACTATATCGGTCCAAACCTTGTACACTTGCATGAAGCTGCCTTCTCCAAGCTTATTGGCATCGGCGAAGTAGTTTGTAGCTGCTACTGTAGTGGCCAACTCAAGTGCGTGCGGCGTACGTGAGGCATGCGTATGGCGTGCGTGAGGCGTGCGTGAGGCAAGCGTGTGGGGTGCGTGAGGCGTGCGTGTGGCGTGCGTGAGGCGTGCGTGTGGCGTGCGTGTGGCGTAAGGATAGAATGAAATGAAAAGTCAGAAAATATTTTGGTATAATTGAGCAATGGTTCATAAATAACACGATAAAAAATGGACAGATAGAGATGAGAGATTGAACCAAATAGGAAGGTATCGAGGCTACCGGTGGCCAAGTATACGTATACGAGAAGCTTTTCACCTCCCTTTAAGCAGCACCTTAGCAGCCTCACTAGATTTTGGTGCTGAAGCTTAACAATGACCTTCAATTCATTTTTGAACTCTTCATCGCCTTGTCTTGATCTCTTTGAAAGCCTCTTGATTGTAATTTCTTTCCCATCAAGTAGCTTGCCCAGCATTGAGCAGCCAAATGTTCCTCAATTAGTAGTTAGGGAGAAAAAAATTGGAGACAACGATATCATGTGACACGTAGACATTGTCATAAACTATATCGGTCCAAACCTTGTACACTTGCATGAAGCCGACTTCTCCAAGCTTATTGGCATCGGCGAAGTAGTTTGTAGCTGGTACTATAGTGGGCAAATCAAGTGTGTGCGTTGTACATGAGGCGTGTGTGTGGCGTGCGTGTGGCGTGCGTGAGGCGTGCGTGTGGCATGTGTGTGGCGTGAGGATAGGAAGAAGACAAAAGAAGAATGGTAATGGGCTAAAAGCGTAAAAGAATTGGCTCGACTATGCCAGCCTGCTCGACAAACATTTTTTTTTCCCTAATGCACGTGAGGCGTTAGGATAGAATGAAGCGAAAAGTTAGAAAATATTTTGGTATAACTAAGCAATGGTTCATAAATAACATGATCTAAAATGGACAGATAGAGATGAGAGATTGAACCAAATAGGAAGGTATCGAGGCTACCGGTGGCCAAGTATACGTATACGAGAATCTTTTCACCTCCCTCAAAGCAGCATCCTAGCAGCCTCACTAGATTTCTGTGCTGAAGCTTAACAAAGACCTTCACTTCATTTTTGAACTCTTCATCGCCTTGTCTTGATCTCTTTGAAAGCCTCTTGATTGTAATTTCTTTCCCATAAACTAGCTTGCCCTGCATTGAGCAGCCAAATGTTCCTCAATTAGGAGTTAGGGGGAAAAAATTGGACACAATGATATCATGTGACACCTAGACATTGCCATAAACTATAAATGGTCCAGATCTTGTAGACTTGCCTGAAGCCGCCTTCTCTAAGCTTATTGGCATCGGCGAAGTAGTTTGTAGCTGCTACTGTAGTGGCCAACTCAAGTGCGTGCGGCGTACGTGAGGCATGCGTATGGCGTGCGTGAGGCGTGCGTGAGGCAAGCGTGTGGGGTGCGTGAGGCGTGCGTGTGGCGTGCGTGTGGCGTAAGGATAGAATGAAACGAAAAGTTAGAAAATATTTTGGTATAACTAAGCAATGGTTCATAAATAACATGATCTAAAATGGACAGATAGAGATGAGAGATTGAACCAAATAGGAAGGTATCGAGGCTACCGGTGGCCAAGTATACGTATACGAGAATCTTTTCACCTCCCTCAAAGCAGCACCCTAGCAGCCTCACTAGATTTCTGTGCTGAAGCTTAACAAAGACCTTCACTTCATTTTTGAACTCTTCATCGCCTTGTCTTGATCTCTTTGAAAGCCTCTTGATTGTAATTTCTTTCCCATCAACTAGCTTGCCCTGCATTGAGCAGCCAAATGTTCCTCAATTAGGAGTTAGGGAGAAAAAATTGGACACAATGATATCATGTGACACCTAGACATTGCCATAAACTATAAATGGTCCATATCTTGTAGACTTGCCTGAAGCCGCCTTCTCTAAGCTTATTGGCATCGGCGAAATAGTTTGTAGCTGCTACTATAGTGGGCAACTCAAGTGCGTGCGGCGTACGTGAGACATGCGTATGGCGTGCGTGAGGCGTGCGTGTGGGGTGCGTGAGGCGTGCGTGTGGCGTGCGTGTTTCGTGAGGATAGGAAGAAGAGAAAAGAAGAATGCTAATGGGCTAAAAGCGTAAAAGAATTGGCTCGACTATGCCAGCTTGCTCGACAAACTTTTTTTTTCCCTAATGCACGTGAGGCGTGAGGATAGAATGAAGCGAAAAGTCTGAAAATATTTTGGTATAACTGAGACATAGTTCATAAATAACACGATCTAAAATGGACAGAAAGAGATGAGAGATTCAACCAAATAGGAAGGTATCGAGGCTACCGATGGCCAAGTATACGTATACGAGAGGCTTTTCACCTCCCTCAAAGCAGCACCCTAGCAACCTCATTAGGTTTCGGTGCTGAAGCTTAACAATGACCTTCACTTCATTTTTGAACTCTTCATCGCCTTGTCTTGATCTCTTTGAAAGCCTCTTGATTGTAATTTCTTTCCCATCAAGTATCTTGCCCTGTATTGAGCAGCCAAATGTTCCTCAATTAGGAGTTAGAAAGAAAAAATTGGAGACAACGATATCATGTGACACGTAGACATTGCCATAAACTATATATGGTCCATATCTTGTAGAGTTGCCTAAAGCCGCCTTCTCCAAGCTTATTGGCATCGTCGAACTAGTTTGTTGCTGGTACTATAATGGGCAAATCAAGTGTGTGCGTTGTACATAAGGCGTGTGTGTGGCGTGCGTGCGGCGTGCCTGTGGCGTGTGTGAGGCATGAGAATAGGAAGAAGAGAAAAGAAGAATGGTGATGGGCTAAAAAGAGTAAAAGAATAGGCTCGACTATGCCAGCCCATCGACAAACTTGTTTTTTTCACGAATGCACGTGAGGCGTGAGGATAGGGTGAAAAGAAAAGTCAGAAAATATTTTGGTATAACTAAGCAATGGTTCATAAATATCATGATCTAAAATGGACAGATAGAGATGAGAGATTGAACCAAATAGGAAGGTATCGAGGCTACCGGCTGCCAAGTATACGTATACGAGAAGGTTTTCACCTCCCTCAAAGCAGCACCCTAGCAGCCTCACTAGATTTCGGTGCTGAAGCTTAACAAAGACCTTCACTTCATTTTTGAACTTTTCATCGCCTTGTCTTGATCTCTTTGAAAGCCTCTTGATTGTAATTTCTTTCCCATCAACTAGCTTGCCTTGCATTGAGCAGCCAAATGTTCCTCAATTAGGAGTTAGGGAGAAAAAATTGGAGACAACGATATCATGTGACACGTAGACATTGCCATAAACTATATATGGTCCAGATCTTGTAGACTTGCCTGAAGCCGCCTTCTCTAAGCTTATTGGCATCGGCGAAGTAGTTTGTAGCTGCTACTATAGTGGGCAACTCAAGTGCGTGCGGCGTACGTGAGGCGTGCGTATGGCGTGCGTGAGGCGTGCGTGTGGGGTGCGTGTGGCGTGCGTGTGGCGTGCGTGTTGCGTGAGGATAGGAAGAAGAGAAAAGTAGAATGCTAATAGGGTAAAAACGTAAAAGAATTGGCTCAACTATGCCAGCCTGCTTGACAAACTTTTTTTTTCCCTAATGCACGTGAGGCGTGAGGATAGAATGAAGTGAAAAGTGTGAAAGTATTTTGGTATAACTAAGACATGGTTCATAAATAACACGATCTAAAATGGACAGGTAGAGATGAGAGATTCAACCAAATAGGAAGGTATCGAGGCTACTGGTGGCCAAGTATACGTATACGAGAGGCTTTTCACCTCCCTCAAAGCAGCACCCTAGCAACCTCACTAGGTTTCGATGCTGAAGCTTAACAATGACCTTCACTTCATTTTTGAACTCTTCATCGCCTTGTCTTGATCTCTTTGAAAGCCTCTTGATTGTAATTTCTTTCCCATCAAGTATCTTGCCTTGTATTGAGCAGCCAAATGTTCCTCAATTAGGAGTTAGGGAGAAAAAATTGGACACAACGATATCATGTGACACGTAGACATTGCCATAAACTATATATGGTCCATATCTTGTAGACTTGCCTGAAGCCACCTTCTCCAAGCTTATTGGCATCGTCGAACTAGTTTGTAGCTGGTACTATAGTGGGCAAATCAAGTGTGTGCGTTGTACATGAGGCGTGTGTGTGGCGTGCGTGCGGCGTGCCTGTGGCGTGTGTGAGGCATGAGGATGGGAAGAAGAGAAAAGAAGAATGGTGATGGGCTAAAAGAGCAAAAGAATAAGTTCGACTATGCCAGCCCATCGACAAACTTTTTTTTTTCCCGAATGCATGTGAGGCGTGGGGATAGGGTGAAAAGAAAAGACAGAAAATATTTTGGTATAACTGAGCAATGGTTCATAAATAACACTATCTAAAATGGACAGATAGAGATGAGAGATTGAACCAAATAGGAAGGTATCGAGGCTACCGGTGGCCAAGTATACGTATACGAGAAGCTTTTCACCTCCCTTTAAGCACCACCTTAGCAGCCTAACTAGATTTTGGTGCTGAAGCTTAACAATGACCTTCACTTCATTTTTGAACTCTTCATCGCCTTGTCTTGATCTCTTTGAAAGCCTCTTGATTGTAATTTCTTTCCCATCAAGTAGCTTGCCCTGCATTGAGCAGCCAAATGTTCCTCAATTAGGAGTTAGGGAGAAAAAATTGGAGACAACGATATCAGGTGACACGTAGACATTGTCATCTACTATATCGGTCCAAACCTTGTACACTTGCATGAAGCCGCCTTCTCCAAGCTTATTGGCATCGGCGAAGTAGTTTGTAGCTGCTACTATAGTGGGCAACTCAAGTGTGTGCGGCGTTCGTGAGGCGTGCGTCCGGCGTGCGTGAGACGTGCGTGAGGCGTGCTTGTGGGGTGCGTGAGGCGTGCGTGTGGCGTGCGTGTGGCATGAGGATAGGAAGAAGAGAAAAGAAAAATGGTAATGGGCTAAAAGCGTAAATGAATTGGCTCGACTATGCCAGCTTGCTCGACAAACATTTTTTTTTCCCTAATGCACGTGAGGCGTGAGGATAGAATGAAACGAAAAGTTTGAAAATATTTTGGTATAACTGAGCAATGGTTCATAAATAACACGATCTAAAATGGACATATAGACATGAGAGATTCAACCAAATAGGAAGGTATCGAGGCTACCGGTGGCTAAGTATACGTATACGAGAAGCTTTTCACCTCCCTCAAAGCAGCACCCTAGCAGCCTCACTAGGTTTCGGTGCTGAAGCTTAACAATGACCTTCACTTCATTTTTGAACTCTTCATCGCCTTGTCTTGATCTCTTTGAAAGCCTCTTGATTGTAATTTTTTTCCCATCAAGTAGCTTGCCCTGTATTGAGCAGCCAAATGTTCCTCAATTAGGAGTTAGGGAGAAAAAATTGGAGACAACGATATCATGTGACACGTAGACATTGCCATAAACTATATATGGTCCAAATCTTGTAGACTTGCCTGAAGCCGCCTTCTCCAAGCTTATTGGCATCGTCGAACTAGTTTGTAGCTGGTACTATAGTGGGCAAATCTTGTGCGTGCGTTGTACATGAGGCGTGTGTGTGGCGTGCGTGTGGCGTGAGGATAGGAAGAAGACAAAAGAAGAATGGTAATGGGCTAAAAGCGTAAAAGAATTGGCTCAACTATGCCAGCCTGCTCGACAAACATTTTTTTTCCCCTAATGCACATGAGGCGTGAGGATAGAATGAAGCGAAAAGTCAGAAAATATTTTGGTATAACTGAGCAATGGTTCATAAATAACAAGATCTAAAATGGACAGATAGACATGAGAGATTGAACCAAATAGGAAGATATCGAGGCTACCGGTGGCCAAGTATACGTATACGAGAAGTTTTTCACCTCCCTCAAAGCAGCACCCTAGCAGCCTCACTAGATTTCGGTGCTGCACCTTAACAATGACCTTCACTTCATTTTTGAACTCTTCATCGCCTTGTCTTGATCTCTTTGAAAGCCTCTTGATTGTAATTTCTTTCCCATCAAGTAGCTTGCCCTGCATTGAGCAGCCAAATGCTCCTCAATTAGGAGTTAGGGAGAAAAAATTGGACACAACGATATCATGTGACACGTAGACATTGTCATAAACTATATCGGTCCAAACCTTGTACATTTGCATGAAGCCGCCTTCTCTAAGCTTATTGGCATCGGCGAAGTAGTTTGTAGCTGCTACTATAGTGGGCAACTCAAGTGCGTGCGGCATACGTGAGGCGTGTGTACGGCGTGCGTGAGGCGTGCGTGTGGGGTGCGTGAGGCGTGTGTGTGGCATGCATGTCGCGTGAGGATAGTAAGAAGAGAAAAGAAGAATGGTAATGGGCTAAAAGCGTAAAAGAATTGGGTCGACTATGCCAGCTCGCTCGACAAACATTTTTTTTTCCCTAATGCACGTGAGGCATGAGGATAGAATGAAACGAAAAGTCTGAAAATACTTTGGTACTGAGCAATGGTTCATAAATAACACGATCTAAAATGGACAGATAGAGATGAGAGATTCAACCAAATAGGAAGGTATCGAGGCTACCGGTGGCCAAGTATACGTATACGAGAACCTTTTCACCTCCCTCAAAGCAGCACCTTAGCAGCCTCTCTAGATTTCGGTGCTGAAGCTTAACAATGACCTTCACTTCATTTTTGAACTCTTCATCACCTTGTCTTGTTCTCTTTGAAAGCCTCTTGATTGTAATTTCTTTCCCATCAAGTAGCTTGCCTTGTATTGAGCAGCCAAATGTTCCTCAATTAGGAGTGAGGGAGAAAAAATTGGAGACAACGATATCATGTGACACATAGACATTGCCATAAACTATATATGGTCAAAATCTTGTAGCCTTTCCTGAAGCCGCCTTCTCCACGCTTTTTGGCATCGTCGAACTAGTTTGTAGCTGGTACTATAGTGGGCAAATCAAGTGTGTGCATTGTACATAAGGCGTGTGTGTGGCGTGCGTGTGGCGTGCCTGTGGCGTTTGTGAGGCATGAGGATAGGAAGAAGAGAAAAGAAGAATGGTGATGGGCTAAAAGAGTAAAAGAATAGGCTCGACTATGCCAGCCCACTCGACAAACTTTTTTTTTTCCCGAATGCACGTGAGGCGTGAGGATAGGGTGTAAAGAAAAGTCAGAAAATATTTTGGTATAACTGAGCAATGATTCATAAATAACACGATCTAAAATGTACAGATAGAGATGAGAGATTCAACGATATAGGAAGGAATCGAGGCTACCGGTGGCCAAGTATACTTATACGAGAAGCTTTTCACCTCCCTTTAAGCAGCACCTTAGCAGCCTCACTAGATTTTGGTGCTGAAGCTTAACAATGTCCTTCACTTCATTTTTGAACAATTCATCGCCTTGTCTTGATCTCTTTGAAAGCCTCTTGATTGTCATTTCTTTCCCATCAAGTAGCTTGCCTTGCATTGAGCAGCCAAATGTTCCTCAATTAGGAGTTAGGGAGAAAAAATTGGACACAACGATATCATGTGACACGTAGACATTGTCATAAACTATATCGGTCCAAACCTTGTACATTTGCATGAAGCCGCCTTCTCTAAGCTTATCGGCATCGGCGAAGTAGTTTGTAGCTGCTACTATAGTGGGCAACTCAAGTGCGTGCGGCGTACGTGAGGCGTGCGTACGGCGTGCGTGAGGCCTGCGTGTGGGGTGCGTGAGGCGTGCATGTGGCGTGCGTGTTGCGTGAGGATAGGAAGAAAAGAAAAGAAGAATGCTAATGGGCTAAAATAGTAAAAGAATTGGCTCGACTATGCCAGCCTGCTCGACAAACAGTTTTTTTTTCCCAAATGCACGTGAGGCGTGAGGATAGAATGAAACGAAAAGTCTGAAAAGATTTTGGTATAACTGAGCAGTGGTTCATAAATAACACGATCTAAAATGGACAGATAGAGATGAGAGATTCAACCAAATAGGAAGGTATCGAGGCTACCGGTGGCCAAGTATACGTATACGAGAAGCTTTTCACCACCCTTTAAGCAGCACCTTACCAGCCTCACTAGATTTTGGTGCTGAAGCTTAACAATGTCCTTCACTTCATTTTTGAACTCTTCATCGCCTTGTCTTGATCTCTTTGAAAGCCTCTTGATTGTAATTTCTTTCCCATCAAGTAGCTTGCCCTGCATTGAGCAGCCAAATGTTCCTCAATTAGGAGTTAGGGAGAAAAAATTGGACACAACGATATCATGTGACACGTAGATATTGTCATAAACTATATCGGTCCAAACCTTGTACATTTGCATGAAGCAGCCTTCTCTAAGCTTATTGGCATCGGCGAAGTAGTTTGTAGCTGCTACTATAGTGGGCAACTCAAGTGCGTGCGGCGTACGTGGGGCGTGCGTACGGCGTGCGTGAGGCGTGTGTGTGGGGTGCGTGAGGCGTGCGTGTGGCGTGCGTGTTTCGTGAGGATAGGAAGAAGAGAAAAGAAGAATGGTAATGGGCTAAAAGCGTAAAAGAATTGGGTCGACTATGCCAGCTCGCTCGACAAACATTTTTTTTCCCTAATGCACGTGAGGCATGAGGATAGAATGAAACGAAAAGTCTGAAAATACTTTGGTACTGAGCAATGGTTCATAAATAACACATCTAAAATGGACAGATAGAGATGAGAGATTCAACCAAATAGGAAGGTATCGAGGCTACCGGTGGCCAAGTATACGTATACGAGAAGCTTTTCACCACCCTTTAAGCAGCACCTTACCAGCCTCACTAGATTTTGGTGCTGAAGCTTAACAATGTCCTTCACTTCATTTTTGAACTCTTCATCGTCTTGTCTTGATCTCTTTGAAAGCCTCTTGATTGTAATTTCTTTCCCATCAAGTAGCTTGCCCTGCATTGAGCAGCCAAATGTTCCTCAATTAGGAGTTAGGGAGAAAAAATTGGACACAACGATATCATGTGACACTAGATATTGTCATAAACTATATCGGTCCAAACCTTGTACATTTGCATGAAGCCGCCTTCTCTAAGCTTATTGGCATCGGCGAAGTAGTTTGTAGCTGCTACTATAGTGGGCAACTCAAGTGCGTGCGGCGTGAGGCGTGGGGCGTGCGTGAGGCGTGCGTGAGGCAAGCGTGTGGGGTGCGTGAGGCGTGCGTGTGGCGTGCGTGTTGCGTGAGGATAGGAAGAAGAGAAAAGAAGAATGCTAATGGGCTAAAATCGTAAAAGAATTGGCTCGACTATACCAGCTTGCTCGACAAACTTTTTTTTTTCCCTAATGCACATGAGGCGTGAGGATAGAATGAAACGAAAAGTCTGAAAAGATTTTGGTATAACTGAGCAGTGGTTCATAAATAACACGATCTAAAATGGACAGATAGAGATGAGAGATTCAACCAAATAGGAAGGTATCGAGGCTACCGGTGGCTAAGTATACGTGTACGAGAAGCTTTTCACCTCCCTCCAAGTAGCACCCTAGCAGCCTCACTAGGTTTCGGTGCTGAAGCCTAACAATGACCTTCACTTCATTTTTGAACACTTCATCGCCTTGTCTTGATCTCTTTGAAAGACTCTTGATTGTAATTTCTTTCCCATCAAGTAGCTTGCCCTGTATTGAGCAGCCAAATGTTCCTCAATGAGGAGTTAGGGAGAAAAAATTGGAGACAATGATATCATGTGACACGTAGACATTGCCAAAAACTATATATGGTCAAAATCATATAGACTTTCCTGAAGCCGCCTTCTCCACGCCTATTGGCATCGTCGAACTAGTTTGTGGCTAGTACTATAGTGGGCAAATCAAGTGTGTGCATTGTAAATAAGGCGTGTGTGTGGCGTGCCTGTGGCGTGTGTGAGGCCAAGTATACGTATACGAGAATCTTTTCACCTCCCTCAAAGCAGCACCCTAGCAGCCTCATTAGATTTCGGTGCTGAAGCTTAACAATGACCTTCACTTCATTTTTGAACTCTTCATCGCCGTGTCTTGATCTCTATGAAAGCCTCTTGATTGTAATTTCTTTCCCATCAAGTAGCTTGCCCTGTATTGAGCAGCGAAATGTTCCTCAATTGGGAGTTAGGGAGAAAAAATTGGACACAACGATATCATGTGACACGTAGACATTGCCATAAATTATATATGGTCCAAATCTTGTAGACTTACCTGAAGCCGCCTTCTCCAAGCTTATTGGCATCAGCGAACTAGTTTGTAGCTGGTACTATAGTGGGCAAATCAATTGTCTGTGTTGTACATGAGGCGTGTGTGTGGCGTGTGTGAGGCGTGAGGATAGGAAGAAGAGAAAAGAAGAATGGTGATGGGCTAAAAGACTAAAAGAATAGGCTCCACTATGCCATCCCACTCGGCAAACTTTTTTTTTCCTTCCCGAATGAACGTGAGGCGTGAGGATAGGGTGAAAAGAAAAGTCAGAAAACATTTTGGTATAACTGAGCAATGCTTCATAAATAACACAATCTAAAATGGACAAATAGAGATGAGAGACTGAAACAAATACAAAGGTATCGAGGGTTCCATTGGGCAAGTATACGTATACGAGAAGCTTTTCACGTCCCTCAAAGCAACACCTTAGCAGCCTCACTAGATTTCGGTGCTGAAGCTTAACAATGACCTTCACTTCATTTTTGAACTCTTCATCGCCTTGTCTAGATCTCTTTGAAAGTCTCTTGATTGTAATTTCTTTTCCATCAAGTAGCTTGCCCTGTATTGAGCAGCCAAATGTTCCTCAATTAGGAGTTAGGGAGAAAAAATTGGAGACAACAATATCATGTGACACGTAGACATCGCCATAAACTATATATGGTCCAAATCTTGTAGACTTGCCTGAAGCCCCTTCTCCAAGCTTATTGGCATCGGCGAACTAGTTTGTAGCTGGTACTATAGTGGGAAATCAAGTGTGTGCATTCTACATGAGGCGTGTGTGTGGCGTGCGTGTGGCGTGTGTGAGGCGTGCGTTTGGGGTGCGTGAGGCGTGCGTGTGGCGTGCATGTTGCGTGAGGATAGGAAGAAGAGAAAAGAAGAATGGTAATGGGCTAAAAGCGTAAAAGAATCGGCTCGACTATGCCAGCATGCTCGACAAAGTTTTTTTTTTTCCCTAATGCACGTAAGGCGTGAGGATAGAATGAAACGAAATGTTTGAAAATATTTTGGTATAACTGAGCAATGGTTCATAATAACACGATCTAAAATGGACAGATAGACATGAGAGATTCAACCAAATAGGAAGGTATCGAGGCTACCGTGGCTAAGTATACGTATACGAGAAGCTTTTCACCTCCCTCAAAGCAGCACCATAGCAGCCTCACTAGGTTTCGGTGCTCAAGCTTAACAATGATCTTCACTTCATTTTTGAACTCTTCATCGCCTTGTCTTGATCTCTTTGAAAGCCTCTTGATTGTAATTTCTTTCCCATCAAGTAGCTTGCCCTGTATTGAGCAGCCAAATGTTCCTCAATTAGGAGTTAGGGAGAAAAAATGAAGACAATGATATCATGTGACACGTAGACATTGCCATAAACTATATATGGTAAAAATCTTGTAGACTTGCCTGAAGCCGCCTTCTCCAAGCTTATTGGCATCGTCGAACTAGTTTGTAGCTAGTACTATAGTGGGCAAATCAAGTGTGTGCGTTGTACATAAGGCGTGTGTGTGGCGTGCGTGCGGCGTGCCTGTGGCGTGTGTGAGGCATGAGGATAGGAAGAAGAAAATAGAAGAAAGGTGATGGGCTAAAAGAGTAAAAGAATAGGCTCGAATATGCCAACCCACTCGACAAACTTTTTTTTTTCCCGAATGCACGTGAGGCGTGAGAATATGGTGAAAAGAAAAGTCAGAAAATATTTTGGTATAACTCAGCAATGCTTCATAAATAACACAATCTAAAATGGACAAATAGAGATGAGAGACTAAACCAAATAGGAAGGTATCGAGGCTACCGTTGGCCAAGTATACGTATACGAGAAGATTTTCACCTCCCTCTAAGCAGCACCCTAGCAGCCTCACTAGATTTCGGTGCTGAAGCTTAACAATGACCTTCACTTCATTTTTGAACTCTTCATCGCCTTGTCTTGATCTCTTTGAAAGCCTCTTGATTGTAATTTCATTCCCATCAAGTAGCTTGCCCTGCATTTAGCAACCAAATGTTCCTCAATTAGGAGTTAGGGAGAAAAAATTGGAGACAACGATATCATGTGACACTAGACATTGCTATAAACTATATCGGTCCAAACCTTGTAGACTTGCCTGAAGCTGACTTCTCCAAGGTTATTGGAATCGTATAACTAGTTTGTAGCTGCTACTATAGTGGGGAAGTCAAATGTGTGCGGCGTACGTGAGGCGTGCGTGAGGCGTGTGTGAAGCGTGCGTGTGGTGTGCGTAAGGCGTGCGTGTGCTGTGCATGTGGCGTGCGTGAGGCGTGAGGATAGGAAGAAGAGAAAAGAGGAATGGTGATGGGCTAAAAGAGTAAAAGAATAGGCTCGACTATGCCAGCCCACTCGACAAACATTTTTTTTTTCCTGAATGCACGTGAGGCGTGAGGATCGGATGAAAAGAAAAGTCAGAAAATATTTTGGTATAACTCAGCAATGCTTCATAAATAACACAATCTAAAATGGACAAATAGAGATGAGAGACTAAACCAAATAGGAAGGTATCGAGGCTACCGTTGGCCAAATGTTCCTCAATTAGGAGTTAGGGAGAAAAAATTGGAGACAACGATATCATGTGACACTAGACATTGCTATAAACTATATCGGTCCAAACCTTGTAGACTTGCCTGAAGCTTTCTCAAGGTTATTGGAATTGTATAACTAGTTTGTAGCTGCTACTATAGTGGGGAAGTCAAATGTGTGCGGCGTATGTGAGGCGTGCGTGAGGCGTGCGTGCGGCGTGCATGTGGCGTGTGTGTGGCATGCGTGTGGCGTGCGTGTGGCGTGCGTGAGGCGTGAGGATAGGAAGAAGAGAAAAGAAGAATGGTGATGGGCTAAAAGAGTAAAAGAATTGGCTCGACTATGCCAGCCCACTCGACAAACATGTTTTTTTTTTTCCAGAATGCACGTGAGGCCTGAGGATAGGATGAAAACAAAAGTCAGAAATATTTTGGTATAACTGAGCAATGCTTCATAAATAACACAATCTAAAATGGACAAATAGGGATGAGAGTCTAAACCAAATAGGAAGGTATCTAGGCTACCCTCACTAATTTCGGTGCTGAAGGTTAACAATGGCCAAATGTTCCTCAATTAGGAGTTAGGAGAAAATATTGGAGACAACGATATCATGTGACACGTAGACATTGCTATAAACTATATCGGTCCAAACCTTGTAGACTTGCTTGGAGCTGCTTTCTCCAAGTTTATTGGCATCGGCGAAGTAGTTTGTAGCTAGTACTATAGTGGGCAAATCAAGTGTGTGCGTTGTACATGAGGCGTGTGTGTGGCGTGCGTGTGGCGTGCGTGAGGCGTGTGGGTGGCATGTGTGTGGCGTGAGGACAGGAAGAAGAGAAAAGAAGAATGGTGATGGGCTAAAAGAGTAAAAGAATAGGCTCGACTATGCCAGCCCACTCGAGAAACATTTTTTTTTTCTCGAATGCACGTGAGGCGTGAGGATAGGATGAAAAGAAAAGTCAGAAAATATTTTGGTATAACTCAGCAATGCTTCATAAATAACACAATCTAAAATGGACAAATAGAGATGAGAGACTAAACCAAATAGGAAGGTATCGAGGCTATCGGTGGCCAAGCATACGTATACGAGAAGGTTTTCACCTCCTTCTAAGCAGCACCCTAGCAGCCTCACTAGATTTTGGTGTTGAAGCTTAACAATGACCTTCACTTCATTTTTGAACTATTCATCCCCTTGTCTTGATCTCTTTGATTGCCTCTTGATTGTAATTTCTTTCCTATCAAGTAGCTTGCCCTGCATTGAGCAGCCAAATGCTCCTCAATTAGGAGTTAGGGAGAAAAAATTGGAGACAACGATATCGTGTGACACTAGACATTGCTATAAACTATATCGGTCCAAACCTTGTAGACTTGCTTGAAGCCGCCTTCTCCAAGCTTATTGGCATCGGTGAAGTAGATTGTATATGCTACTATAGTGGGCAAGTCAACTGTGTGCGGCGTACGTGAGGCATGCTTGGGGCATACGTGAGGCATGCGTGTGGCATGCGTGAAGCGTGCGTGGGGCGTGCGTGAGGCGTGAGGATAGGAAAAAGAGAAAAGAAGAATGCTGATGGGCTAAAAGAGTAAAAGAATAGGCTCGACTATGCCAGCCCACTCGACAAACATTTTTTTTTCCCGAATGCACGTGAGGCGTGAGGATAGGATGAAAAGAAAAGTCAGAAAATATTTTGGTATAACTCAGCAATGCTTCATAAATAACACAATCTAAAATGGACAAATAGAGATGAGAGACTAAACCAAATAGGAAGGTATCGAGGCTACCGGTGGCCAAGTATACGTATACGAGAAGGTTTTCACCTCCTTCTAATCAACACCCTAGCAGCCTCACTAGATTTCGGTGCTGAAGCTTAACAATGACCTTCACTTCATTTTTGAACTCTTCATCACCTTGTCTTGATCTTTTTGAAAGCTTCTTCATTGTAATTTCTTGCCCATCAAGTAGTTTGCCCTGCAGTTAGCAGCCAAATGTTCCTCAATTAGGAGTTAGGGAGAAAAAATTGGAGACAACGATATCATGTGACACTAGACATTGCTATAAACTATATCAGTCCAAACCTTGTATACTTGCCTGAAGTCGCCTTCTCCAAGCTTATTGGCATCGGCGAACGAGTTTGTAGCTACTACTATAGTGGGCAATTCAAGTGTGTGCGGCGTACGTGAGGTGTGCGTGCGGCGTGCATGAAGCGTGCGTGATGCGTGCGTGTGGCGTGCGTGTGGCGTGCGTGTGGCGTGCGTGTGGCGTGCGTGTGGCGTGCGTGAGGCGTGAGGATAGGAAGAAGAGAAAAGAAGAATGGTGATGGGCTAAAAGAGTAAAAGAATAGGCTCGACTATGCTAGCCCACTCGACAAACATTTTTTTTTTCCCGAATGCACGTGAGGCGTGAGGATAGGATGAAAAGAAAACTCAGAAAATATTTTGGTATAACTCAACAATGCTTCATAAATAACGAAATCTAAAATGGACAAATAGAGATGAGAGACTAAACCAAATAGGAAGGTATCGAGGCTACCGGTGGCCAAGTATACGTATACGAGAAGGTTTTCACCTCCTTCTAAGCAGCACCCTAGCAGCCTCACTAGATTTCCGTGTTGAAGCTTAACAATGACTTTCACTTCATTTTTGAACTCTTCATCGCCTTGTCTTGATCTCTTTGAAATCCTCTTGATTGTAATTTCTTTCCCATCAAGTAGCTTACCCTGCATTGAGCAGCCAAATGCTCCTCAATTAGGAGTTAGGGAGAAAAAATTGTTGACAACGTTATCATGTGACACGTAGACATTGCCATAAACTATATCGGTCTAAACCTTATAGACTTGCCTGAAGCCGACTTCTCCAAGCTTATTGGCATCGTCGAACTAGTTTGTAGCTGCTACTATAGTGGGCAAGTCAAATGTGTGCGGCGTACGTGAGGCGTGCGTGAGGCGTGTGTGAAGCGTGCGTGTGGTGTGCGTGAGGCGTGCGTGTGGTGTGCGTGTGGCGTGCGTGAGGCGTGAGGATAGGAAGAAGAGAAAAGAAGAATGGTGATGGGCTAAAAGAGTAAAAGAATAGGCTCGACTATGCCAGCCCACTCGACAAACTTTTTTTTTTTCGCGAAAGCACGTGAGGCGTGAGGATCGGATGAAAAGAAAAGTCAGAAAATATTTTGGTATAACTCAGCAATGCTTCATAAATAACACAATCTAAAATGGACAAATAGAGATGAGAGACTAAACCAAATAGGAAGGTATCGAGGCTACCAGTGGCCAAATGTTCCTCAATTAGGAGTTAGGGAGAAAAAATTGGAGACAACGATATCATGTGACACGTAGACATTGCTATAAACTATATCGGTCCAAACCTTGTAGACTTGCCTAAAGCCGACTTCTCCAAGCCTATTGGCATCGTCGAACTAGTTTGTAGCTGCTACTATAGTGGGGAAGTCAAATGTGTGCGGCATACGTGAGGCGTGCGTAAGCATGCGTGAGGCGTGCGTGAGGTGTGCGTGAAGCGTGCGTGTGGGGTGCGTAAGGTGTGCATGTGGCGTGCGTGTGGCGTGCGTGTGGCGTGCGTGAGGAGTGAGGATAGGAAGAAGAGAAAAGAAGAATGGTGATGGGCTAAAAGAGTAAGAGAATAGGCTCGACTATGCCAGCCCACTCGACAAACATGTGTTTTTTTTCCTGAATGCACGTGAGGCGTGAGGATATGATGAAAAGAAAAGTCAGAAAATATTTTGGTATAACTCAGCCATGCTTCATAAATAACACAATCTAAAATGGACAAATAGAGATGAGAGACTAAACAAAATAAGAAGGTATCGAGGCTACCAATGGCCAAATGTTCCTCAATTAGGAGTTAGGGAGAAAAAATTGGAGACAACGATAGGATGTGACACGTAGACATTGCCATAAACTATATCGGTCCAAACCTTGTAGACTTGCCTTAAGCCGCCTTCTCCAAGCTTAGTGGCATGAGCGAACTAGTTTGTAGCTGCTACTATAGTGAGCAAGTTAAATGTGTACAGCGTGCGTGAGGAGTGCGTTAGGCGTGCGTGAAGCGTGCGTGTGGTGTGCATAAGGCATGCGTGTGGCGTGTGTGTGGCATGGGTGAGGCGTTAGGTTAGGAAGATGAGAGAAGAAGAATGGTGATGGGCTAAAAGAGTAAAAGAATTGGCTCCCTCTAAGAAGCACCCTAGCAGCCTCACTAGATTTCGAAGCTGAAGCTTAATAATGACCTTCACTTCATTTTTGTACTCTTCATCGCCTTGTCTCGAACTCTTTGAAAGCCTCTTGATTGTAATTTCTTTCCCATCAACAAATGTTCCTCAATTAGGAGTTAGGGAGAAAAAATTGTTGACAACGATATCATGTGACACGTAAACATTGCTATAAACTATGTCGGTCTAAACCTTGTAGACTTGCTTGAAGCCGCCTTCTCCAACTTTATTGGCATCGACGAAGTAGTTTGTAGCTGCTACTATAGTGGGCAAGTCAAGTGTGTGGGGCGTACGTGTGGCGTGCGTCAGGCGTGCGTGCGGCGTGCGTTAGGCGTGCGTGTGGCGTGCATCAGGCGTGCGTGAGGGTGTGTGTGGCGTGTGTGAGGCGTGAGGATAGGAAGAAGAGAAAAAAAGAATTGTGATGGGCTAAAAGAATAAAAGAATTGGCTTGACTATGCCAGCCCACTCCCACTCGACAAACATTTTTTATTCTCGAATGCACGTGAGGCCTGAGGATTGGATGAAAAGAAAAGTTAGAAAATATTTTGGTATAATTGAGCAATGCTTCAAAAATAACACAATCTAAAATGGACAAATAGAGAAGAGAGACTGAAACAAATAGGAAGTTATCGAGGCTACCAGTGGTCAAGTATACGTATACAAGAAGCTTTTCACCTCCCTCTAAGCAGCACCCTAGCAGCCTCACTAGATTTTGGAGCTGAAGGTTAACAATGACCTTCACTTCATTTTTGAACTCTTTATCGCCTTGTCTTGATATCTTTGAAAGCCTCTTCATTATAATTTCTTTCCCATCAAACAGCTTGCCCTGCATTGAGCAGCCAAATGTTCCTCAATTAGGAGTTAGGGAGAAAAAATTGGAGACAACAATATCATGTGACACGTAGACATTGCCATAAACTATTTATGGTCCAAATCTTGTAGACTTGCCTGAAGCCCCCTCTCCAAGCTTATTGGCATCGGCGAAATACTTTGTAGCTGGTACTATAGTGGGCAATTCAAGTGTGTGTGTTGTACATGAGGCGTGTGTGTGGCGTGTGTGAGGCGTGAGGATAGGAAGAAGAGAAAAGAAGAATGGTGATGGGCTAAAATAGTAAAAGAATAGGCTCAACTATGCCAGCCCACTCGATAAACTTTTTTCTTTTCCCAAATGCACGTGAGGCGTGAGGATAGGGTGAAAAGAAAAGTCAGAAAATATTTTGGTATAACTGAGCAATGCTTCATAAATAACACAATCTAAAATGGACAAATAGAGATGAGAGACTGCAACAAATACGAAGGTATCGAGGCTTCCGTTGGCCAAGTATACGTATACGAGAAGCTTTTCACCTATCTCAAAGCAGCACCCTAGCAGCCTCACTAGATTTCGGTGCTGAAGCTTAACAATGACCTTCACTTCATTTTTGAACTCTTTATCGCCTTGTCTAGATCTCTTTGAAAGCCTCTTGATTGTAATTTCTTTCCCATCAAGTAGCTTGCCCTGTATTGAGCAGCCAAATGTTCATCAATTAGGAGTTAGGGAGAAAAAATTGGAGACAACAATATCATGTGACACGTTGACATTGCCATAAACTATATATGGTCCAAATCTTGTAGACTTGCCTGAAGCCCCCTTCTCCAAGCTTATTGGAATCGGCAAACTACTTTGTAGCTGGTACTATAGTGGGCAAATCAAGTGTGTGTGTTGTACATGAGGCATGTGTGTGGCGTGTGTGAGGCATGAGGATAGGAAGAAGAGAAAAGAAGAATGGTGATGGGATAAAAGAGTAAAAGAATAGGCTCAACTATGCCAGCCCACTCGACAAACTTTTTTCTTTTCTCGAATGCACGTGAGGCGTGAGGATAGGGTGAAAAGAAAAGTCAGAAAATATTTTGGTATAACTGAGCAATGCTTCATAAATAACACAATCTAAAATGGACAAATAGAGATGAGAGACTAAAACAAATAGGAAGGTATTGAGGCTTCCGTTGGCCAAGTATACGTATACGAGAAGCTTTTCACCTATCTCAAAGCAGCACCCTAGCAGCCTCAATAGATTTCGGTACTGAAGCTTAACAATGACCTTCACTTCATTTTTGAACTCTTCATCGCCTTGTCTAGATCTCTTTGAAAGCCTCTTGATTGTTATTTCTTTCCCATCAAGTAGCTTGCCCTGTATTGAGCAGCCAAATGTTCCTCAATTAGGAGTTAGGGAGAAAAAATTGGAGACAACAATATCATGTGACACGTAGACATTGCCATAAACTACATATGGTCCAAATCTTGCAGACTTGCCTGAAGCCCCCTTCTCCAAGCTTATTGGCATCGGCGAACTAGTTTATAGTTGGTACTATAGTGGGCAAATCAAGTGTGTGCGTTGTACATGAGGCGTGTGTGTAGCGTGCGTGTGGCGTGCGTGAGGCGTGCGTGTGGTGTGTGTGAGGTGTACGTGTAGCATGTGTGTGGTGTGAGGATAGGAAGAAGACAAAAGAAGAATGGTAATGGGCTAAAAGCGTAAAAGAATTGGCTCGACTATAACAGTCTGCTCGACAAACATTTTTTTTTCCCTAATGCACGTGAGGCGTAAGGATAGAATGAAAAGAAAAGTCAGAAAATATTTTGGTATAACCGAGCAATGGTTCATAAATAACAAGATCTAAAATGGACAGATAGAGATGAGAGATTGAACTAAATAGGAAGGTATCGAGGCTACCGGTGGCCAAGTATACGTATACGAGAAGCTTTTCACCTCCCTCAAAGCAGCACCCTAGCAGCCTCACTAGATTTCGGTGTTGAAGCTTAACAATGACCTTCACTTCATTTTTGAACTCTTAATCGCCTTGTCTAGATCTCTTTGAAAGCCTCTTGATTGTAATTTCTTTCTCATCAAGTAGCTTGCCCTGCATTGAGCAGCCAAATGCTCCTCAATTAGGAGTTAGGGACAAAAAATTGGACACAACGATATCATGTGACACGTAGACATTGTCATAAACTATATCGGTCCAAACCTTGTGCACTTGCATGAAGCCGCCTTCTCTAAGCTTATTGGCATCGGCGAAGTAGTTTTTAGCTACTACTATAGTGGGCAACTCAAGTGCGTGCGGCGTACGTGAGGCGTGCGTGCGGCGTGCGTGAGGCGTGCGTGTGGGGTGCGTGAGGTGTGCGTGTGGCGTGTGTGTTGCGTGAGGATAGGAAGAAGAGAAAAGAAGAATGGTAATGGGCTAAAAGCGTAAAAGAATTGGCTCGACTATAACAGTCTGCTCGACAAACATTTTTTTTTCCCTAATGCACGTGAGGCGTAAGGATAGAATGAAGCGAAAAGTCAGAAAATATTTCGATATAACCGAGCAATGGTTCATAAATAACAAGATCTAAAATGGACAGATAGAGATGAGAGATTGAACTAAATAGGCAGGTATCGAGGCTACCGGTGGCCAAGTATACGTATACGAGAAGCTTTTCACCTCCCTCAAAGCAGCACCCTAGCAGCCTCGCTAGGTTTCGGTGCTGAAGCTTAACAATGACCTTCACTTCATTTTTGAACTCTTCATCGCCTTGTCTTGATCTCTTTGAAAGTCTCTTGATTGTAATTTCTTTCCCATCAAGTAGCTTGCCCTGTATTGAGCAGCCAAATGTTCCTCAATTAGGAGTTAGGGCGAAAAATTGGAGACAACGATATCATGTGACACGTAGACATTGTCATAAACTATATCGGTCCAAACCTTGTACACTTGCATGAAGCAGCCTTCTCCAAGCTTATTGGCATCGGCGAAGTAGTTTGTAGCTGCTACTGTAGTGGGCAACTCAAGTGCGTGCGGCGTACGTGAGGCGTGCGTATGGCGTGCGTGAGGCGTGCGTGAGGCAAGCGTGTGGGGTGCGTGAGGCGTGCGTGTGGCGTGCGTGTGGCGTAAGGATAGAATGAAACGAAAAGTCAGAAAATATTTTGGTATAATTGAGCAATGGTTCATAAATAACACGATAAAAAATGGACAGATAGAGATGAGAGATTGAACCAAATAGGAAGGTATCGAGGCTACCGGTGGCCAAGTATACGTATACGAGAAGCTTTTCACCTCCCTTTAAGCAGCACCTTAGCAGCCTCACTAGATTTTGGTGCTGAAGCTTAACAATTACCTTCACTTCATTTTTGAACTCTTCATCGCCTTGTCTTGATCTCTTTGAAAGCCTCTTGATTGTAATTTCTTTCCCATCAAGTAGCTTGCCCTGCATTGAGCAGCCAAATGTTCCTCAATTAGTAGTTAGGGAGAAAAAATTGGAGACAACGATATCATGTGACACGTAGACATTGTCATAAACTATATCGGTCCAAACCTTGTACACTTGCATGAAGCCGACTTCTCCAAGCTTATTGGCATCGGCGAAGTAGTTTGTAGCTGGTACTATAGTGGGCAAATCAAGTGTGTGCGTTGTACATGAGGCGTGTGTGTGGCGTGCGTGTGGCGTGCGTGAGTGAGGCGTGCGTGTGGCATGTGTGTGGCGTGAGGATAGGAAGAAGACAAAAAAAGAATGGTAATGGGCTAAAAGCGTAAAAGAATTGGCTCGACTATGCCAGCCTGCTCGACAAACATTTTTTTTTCCCTAATGCATGTGAGGCGTTAGGATAGAATGAAGCGAAAAGTTAGAAAATATTTTGGTATAACTAAGCAATGGTTCATAAATAACATGATCTAAAATAGACAGATAGACATGAGAGATTGAACCAAATAGGAAGGTATCGAGGCTACCGGTGGCCAAGTATACGTATACGAGAATCTTTTCACCTCCCTCAAAGCAGCACCCTAGCAGCCTCACTAGATTTCTGTGCTGAAGCTTAACAAAGACCTTCACTTCATTTTTGAACTCTTCATCGCCTTGTCTTGATCTCTTTGAAAGCCTCTTGATTGTAATTTCTTTCCCATCAACTAGCTTGCCCTGCATTGAGCAGCCAAATGTTCCTCAATTAGGAGTTAGGGAGAAAAAATTGGACACAATGATATCATGTGACACCTAGACATTGCCATAAACTATAAATGGTCCAAACCTTGTACATTTGCATGAAGCCGCCTTCTCTAAGCTTATTGGCATCGGCGAAGTAGTTTGTAGCTGCTACTATAGTGGGCAACTCAAGTGCGTGCGGCGTACGTGGGGCGTGCGTACGGCGTGCGTGAGGCGTGTGTGTGGGGTGCGTGAGGCGTGCGTGTGGCGTGCGTGTTGCGTGAGGATAGGAAGAAGAGAAAAGAAGAATGCTAATGGGCTAAAATCGTAAAAGAATTGGCTCGACTATACCAGCTTGCTCGACAAACTTTTTTTTTCCCTAATGCACATGAGGCGTGAGGATAGAATGAAACGAAAAGTCTGAAAAGATTTTGGTATAACTGAGCAGTGGTTCATAAATAACACGATCTAAAATGGACAGATAGAGATGAGAGATTCAACCAAATAGGAAGGTATCGAGGCTACCGGTGGCTAAGTATACGTATACGAGAAGCTTTTCACCTCCCTCAAAGCAGCACCCTAGCAGCCTCACTAGGTTTCGGTGCTGAAGCCTAACAATGACCTTCACTTCATTTTTGAACACTTCATCGCCTTGTCTTGATCTATTTGAAAGACTCTTGATTGTAATTTCTTTCCCATCAAGTAGCTTGCCCTGTATTGAGCAGCCAAATGTTCCTCAATGAGGAGTTAGGGAGAAAAAATTGGAGACAACGATATCATGTGACACGTAGACATTGCCAAAAACTATATATGGTCAAAATCATATAGACTTTCCTGAAGCCGCCTTCTCCACGCCTATTGGCATCGTTGAACTAGTTTGTGGCTAGTACTATAGTGGGCAAATCAAGTGTGTGCATTGTAAATAAGGCGTGTGTGTGGTGTGCCTGTGGCGTGTGTGAGGCATGAGGAAAGGAAGAAGAGAAAAGAAGAATGGTGATGGGCTAAAAGAGTAAAAGAATAGGCTCGACTATGCCAGCCCACTCGACAAACTTTTTTTTTTCCCGAATGCACGTGAGGCGTGAGGATAGGGTGAAAAGAAAAGTCAGAAAATATTTTGGTATAACTGAGCAATGGTTCATAAATAACACGATCTAAAATGGACAGATAGAGATGAGAGATTGAACCAAATAGGAAGGTATCGAGGCTACCGGTGACCAAGTATACGTATACGAGAATCTTTTCACCTCCCTCAAAGCAGCACCTTAGCAGCCTCACTAGATTTCGGTGCTGAAACTTAACAATGACCTTCACTTCTTTTTTGAACTCTTCATCGCCGTGTCTTGATCTCTATGAAAGCCTCTTGATTGTAATTTCTTTCCCATCAAGTAGCTTGCCCTGTATTGAGCAGCAAAATGTTCCTCAATTGGGAGTTAGGGAGAAAAAATTGGACACAACGATATCATGTGACACGTAGACATTGCCATAAACTATATATGGTCCAAATCTTGTAGACTTGCCTGAAGCCGCCTTCTCCAAGCTTATTGGCATCAGCGAACTAGTTTGTAGCTGGTACTATAGTGGGCAAATCAACTGTCTGTGTTGTACATGAGGCGTGTGTGTGGCGTGTGTGAGGCGTGAGGATAGGAAGAAGAGAAAAGAAGAATGGTGATGGGCTAAAAGACTAAAAGAATAGGCTCCACTATGCCATCCCACTCGGCAAACTTTTTTTTTTCTTCCCGAATGCACGTGAGGCGTGAGGATAGGGTGAAAAGAAAAGTCAAAAAATATTTTGGTATAACTGAGCAATGCTTCATAAATAACACAATCTAAAATGGACAAATAGAGATGAGAGACTGAAACAAATACAAAGGTATCGAGGGTTCCGTTGGGCAAGTATACGTATACGAGAAGCTTTTCATGTCCCTCAAAGCAACACCCTAGCAGCCTCACTAGATTTCGGTGCTGAAGCTTAACAATGACCTTCACTTCATTTTTGAACTCTTCATCGCCTTGTCTAGATCTCTTTGAAAGTCTCTTGATTGTAATTTCTTTTCCATCAAGTAGCTTGCCCTGTATTGAGCAGCCAAATGTTCCTCAATTAGGAGTTTGGGAGAAAAAATTGGAGACAACAATATCATGTGACACGTAGACATCGCCATAAACTATATATGGTCCAAATCTTGTAGACTTGCCTGAAGCCCCTTCTCCAAGCTTATTGGCATCGGCGAACTTGTTTGTAGCTGGTACTATAGTGGGAAATCAAGTGTGTGCATTCTACATGAGGCGTGTGTGTGGCGTGCGTGTGGCGTGTGTGAGGCGTGCGTTTGGGGTGCGTGAGGCGTGCGTGTGGCGTGCGTGTTGCGTGAGGATAGGAAGAAGAGAAAAGAAGAATGGTAATGGGCTAAAAGCGTAAAAGAATCGGCTCGACTATGCCAGCGTGCTCGACAAACTTTTTTTTTTTCCCTAATGCACGTAAGGCGTGAGGATAGAATGAAACGAAATGTTTGAAAATATTTTGGTATAACTGAGCAATGGTTCATAATAACACGATCTAAAATGGACAGATAGACATGAGAGATTCAACCAAATAGGAAGGTATCGAGGCTACTGGTGGCTAAGTATACGTATACGAGAAGCTTTTCACCTCCCTCAAAGCAGCACCCTAGCAGCCTCACTAGGTTTCGGTGCTCAAGCTTAACAATGACCTTCACTTCATTTTTGAACTCTTCATCGCCTTGTCTTGATCTCTTTGAAAGCCTCTTGATTGTAATTTCTTTCCCATCAAGTAGCTTGCCCTGTATTGAGCAGCCAAATGTTCCTCAATTAGGAGTTAGGGAGAAAAAATGAAGACAATGATATCATGTGACACGTAGACATTGCCATAAACTATATATGGTCCAAATCTTGTAGACTTGCCTTAAGCCGCCTTCTCCAAGCTTATTGGCATCGTCGAACTAGTTTGTAGCTGGTACTATAGTGGGCAAATCAAGTGTGTGCGTTGTACATAAGGCGTGTGTGTGGCGTGCGTGTGGCGTGCCTGTGGCGTGTGTGAGGCGTGAGGATAGGAAGAAGAAAAAAGAAGAAAAGTGATGGGCTAAAAGAGTAAAAGAATAGGCTCGACTATGCCAACCCACTCGACAAACTTTTTTTTTTCCCGAATGCACGTGAGGCGTGAGGATATGGTGAAAAGAAAAGTCAGAAAATATTTTGGTATAACTGAGCAATGGTTCATAAATAACACGATCTAAAATGGACAGATAGACATGAGAGATTCAACCAAATAGGAAGGTATCGAGGCTACCGGTGGCCAAGTATACGTATACGAGAAGCTTTTCACCTCCCTTTAAGCAGCTCCTTAGCAGCCTCACTAGATTTTGGTGCTGAAGCTTAACAATGACCTTCACTTCATTTTTGAACTCTTCATCGCCTTGTCTTGATCTCTTTGAAAGCCTCTTGATTGTAATTTCTTTCCCATCAAGTAGCTTGCCCTGTATTGAGCAGCCAAATGTTCCTCAATTAGGAGTTAGGGAGAAAAAATTGGAGACAACGATATCATGTGACACGTAGACATTGCCATAAACTATATATGGTCCAAATCTTGTAGACTTGCCTGAAGCCGCCTACTCCAAGCTTCTTGGCATCGTCGAACTAGTTTGTAGCTGGTACTATAGTGGGCAAATCAAGTGTGTGCGTTGTACATGAGGCGTGTGTGTGGCGTGCGTGTGGCGTGCATGAGGCGTGCGTGTGGGGTGCGTGAGGCGTGCATGTGGCGTGAGGATAGGAAGAAGACAAAAGAAGAATGGTAATGGGCTAAAAGTGTAAAAGAATTGGCTCGACTATGCCAGCCTGCTCGACAAACATTTTTTTTCCCCTAATGCACATGAGGCTTGAGGATAGAATGAAGCGAAAAGTCAGAAAATATTTTGGTATAACTGAGCAATGGTTCATAAATAACAAGATCTAAAATGGACAGATAGACATGAGATATTGAACCAAATAGGAAGATATCGAGGCTACCGGTGGCCAAGTATACGTATACGAGAAGTTTTTCACCTCCCTCAAAGCAGCACCTTAGCAGCCTCACTAGATTTCGGTGCTGCAGCTTAACAATGACCTTCACTTCATTTTTGAACTCTTCATCGCCTTGTCTTGATCTCTTTGAAAGCCTCTTGATTGTAATTTCTTTCCCATCAAGTAGCTTGCCCTGCATTGAGCAGCCAAATGCTCCTCAATTAGGAGTTAGGGAGAAAAAATTGGACACAACGATATCATGTGACACGTAGACATTGTCATAAACTATATTGGTCCAAACGTTGTACACTTGCATGAAGCCGCCTTCTCTAAGCTTATTGGCATCGGCGAAGTAGTTTGTAGCTGGTACTATAGTGGGCAACTCAAGTGCGTGCGGCATACGTGAGGCGTGTGTACGGCGTGCGTGAGGCGTGCGTGTGGGGTGCGTGAGGCGTGTGTGTGGTGTGCATGGTGCGTGAGGATAGGAAGAAGAGAAAAGAAGAATGGTAATGGGCTAAAAGCGTAAAAGAATTGGGTCGACTATGCCAACTCGCTCGACAAACATTTTTTTTCCCTAATGCACGTGAGGCATGAGGATAGAATGAAACGAAAAGTCTGAAAATACTTTGGTACTGAGCAATGGTTCATAAATAACACGATCTAAAATGGACAGATAGAGATGAGAGATTCAACCAAATAGGAAGGTATCGAGGCTACCGGTGGCCAAGTATACGTATACGAGAAGCATTTCACCTCCCTCAAAGCAGCACCTTAGTATCCTCACTAGATTTCGGTGCTGAAGCTTAACAATGACCTTCACTTCATTTTTGAACTCTTCATCGCCTTGTCTTGATCTCTTTGAAAGCCTCTTGATTGTAATTTCTTTCCCATCAAGTAGCTTGCCTTGTATTGAGTAGCCAAATGTTCCTCAATTAGGAGTTAGGGAGAAAAAATTGGAGACAACGATATCATGTGACACATAGACATTGCCATAAACTATATATGGTCAAAATGTTGTAGACTTTCCTGAAGCCACCTTCTCCACGCTCATTGGCATCGTCGAACTAGTTTGTAGCTGGTACTATAGTGGGCAAATCAAGTGTGTGCATTGTACATAAGGCGTGTGTGTGGCGTGAGTGTGGCGTGCCTGTGGCGTGTGTGAGGCATGAGGATAGGAAAAAGAGAAAAGAAGAATAGTGATGGGCTAAAAGAGTAAAAGAATATGCTCGACTATGCCAGCCCACTCGACAAACTTTTTTTTTTTCCCGAATGCACGTGAGGCGTGAGGATAGGGTGTAAAGAAAAGTCAGAAAATATTTTGGTATAACTGAGCAATGATTCATAAATAACACGATCTAAAATGTACAGATAGAGATGAGAGATTCAACCAAATAGGAAGGTATCGATGCTACCGGTGGCCAAGTATACGTATACGAGAAGCTTTTCACCTCCCTTTAAGCAGCACCTTAGCAGCCTCACTAGATTTTGGTGCTGAAGCTTAACAATGTCCTTCACTTCATTTTTGAACTCTTCATCGCCTTGTCTTGATCTCTTTGAAAGCCTCTTGATTGTCATTTCTTTCCCATCAAGTAGCTTGCCTTGCATTGAGCAGCCAAATGTTCCTCAATTAGGAGTTAGGGAGAAAAAATTGGACACGACGATATCATGTGACACGTAGACATTGTCATAAACTATATCGGTCCAAACCTTGTACATTTGCATGAAGCCGCCTTCTCTAAGGGTATTGGCATCGGCGAAGTAGTTTGTAGTTGCTACTATAGTGGGCAACTCAAGTGCGTGCGGCGTACGTGAGGCGTGCGTACGGCGTGCGTGAGGCCTGCGTGTGGGGTGCGTGAGGCGTGCATGTGGGGTGCGTGTTGCGTGAGGATAAGAAGAAAAGAAAAGAAGAATGCTAATGGGCTAAAATAGTAAAAGAATTGGCTCGACTATGCCAGCCTGCTCGACAAACATTTTTTTTTCCCTAATGCACGTGATGCGTGAGGATAGAATGAAACGAAAAGTCTGAAAAGATTGTGGTATAACTGAGCAGTGGTTCATAAATAACACGATAAAAAATGGGCAGATAGAGATGAGAGATTCAACCAAATAGGAAGGTATCGAGGCTACCGGTGGCCAAGTATACGTATACGAGAAGCTTTTCACCTCCCTTTAAGTAGCACCTTAGCAGCCTCACTAGATTTTGGTGCTGAAGCTTAACAATGACCTTCACTTCATTTTTGAACTCTTCATCGCCTTGTCTTGACCTCTTTGAAAGCCTCTTGATTGTAATTTCTTTCCCATCAAGTAGCTTGCCCTATATTGAGCAGCCAAATGTTCCTCAATGAGGAATTAGGGAGAAAAAATTGGAGACAACGATATCATGTGACACGTAGACATTGCCATAAACTATATGTGGTCAAAATCTTATAGACTTTCCTGAAGCCGCCTTCTCCACGCCTATTGGCATCATCGAACTAGTTTGTAGCTAGTACTATAGTGGGCAAATCAAGTGTGTGCATTGTACATAAGGCGTGTGTGTGGCGTGCCTGTGGTATGTGTGAGGCGTGCGTTTGGGGTGCGTGAGGCGTGCGTGTGGCGTGTGTGTGGCATGAGGATAGGAAGAAGACAAATGAAGAATGGTAATGGGCTAAAAGCGTAAAAGAATTGGCTCGACTATGCCAGCCTGCTCGACAAACATTTTTTTTTGCCCTAATGCACGTGAGGCGTGAGGATAGAATGAAACGACAAGTCAGAAAATATTTTGGTATAACTGAGCAATGGTTCATAAATAACATGATGTAAAATGGATAGATAGAGATGAGAGATTGAACCAAATAGGAAGGTATCGAGGCTACCGGTGGCCAAGTATACGTATACGAGAAGTTTTTCACCTCCCTCAAAGCAGCACCCTAGCAGCCTCACTAGATTTCGGTGCTGAAGCTTAACAATGACCTTCACTTCATTTTTGAACTCTTCATCGCCTAGTCTTGATCTCTTTGAAAGCCTCTTGATTGTAATTTCTTTCCCATCAAGTAGCTTGCCTTATATTGAGCAGCCAAATGCTCCTCAATTAGGAGTTAGGGAGAAAAAATTGGACACAACGATATCATGTGACACATAGACATTGTCATAAACTATATCGGTCCAAACCTTGTACACATGCATGAAGCCGCCTTCTCTAAGCTTATTGGCATTGGCGAAGTAGTTTGTAGCTGCTACTATAGTGGGCCACTCAAGTGCGTGCGGCATACGTGAGGCGTGCGTACGACGTCCGTGAGGTGTGCGTGTGGGGTGCGTGAGGCGTGCGTGTGGCGTGCGTGTTGCGTGAGGATAGGAAGAAGAGAAAAGAAGAATGGTAATGGGCTAAACGCGTAAAAGAATCGGCTCGACTATGCCAGCGTGCTTGACAAACTTTTTTTTTCCCTAATGCATGTAAGGCGTGAGGATAGAATGAAACGAAAAGTTTGAAAATATTTTGGTATAACTGAGCAATGGTTCATAAACAACACGATCTAAAATGGACAGATAGAGATGAGAGATTCAACCAAATAGGAAGGTATCGAGGCTACTGGTGGCCAAGTATACGTATACGAGAAGCTTTTCACCTCCCTCAAAGCAGCACCCTAGCAGCCTCACTAGGTTTCGGTGCTCAAGCTTAACAATGACCTTCACTTCATTTTTGAACTCTTCATCGCCTTGTCTTGATCTCTTTGAAAGCCTCTTGATTGTAATTTCTTTCCCATCAAGTAGCTTGCCCTGTATTGAGCAGCCAAATGTTCCTCAATTAGGAGTTAGGGAGAAAGAAATGGAGACAATGATATCATGTGACACGTAGACATTGCCATAAACTATATATGGTCCAAATCTTGTAGACTTGCCTGAAGCCGCCTTCTCCAAGCTTATTGGCATCGTCGAACTAGTTTGTAGCTGGTACTATAGTGGGCAAATCAAGTGTGTGCGTTGTACATAAGGCGTGTGTGTGGTGTGCGTGCGGCGTGCCTGTGGCGTGTGTGAGGCATGAGGATAGGAAGAAGAAAAAAGAAGAAAGGTGATGGGCTAAAAGAGTAAAAGAATAGGCTCGACTATGCCAACCCACTTGACAAACTTTTTTTTTTCCCGAATGCACGTGAGGCGTGAGGATAGGGTGAAAAGAAAAGTCAGAAAATATTTTGGTATAACTGAGCAATGGTTCATAAATAACACGATCTAAAATGGACAGATAGAGATGAGAGATTGAACCAAATAGGAAGGTATCGAGGCTACCGGTGGCCAAGTATACGTGTACGAAAGCTTTTCACCTCCCCAAAGCAGCTCCTTAGCAGCCTCACTAGATTTTGGTGCTGAAGCTTAACAATGACCTTCACTTCATTTTTGAAATCTTCATCGCCTTGTCTTGATCTCTTTGAAAGCTGATTGTAATTTCTTTCCCATCAAGTAGCTTGCCCTGCATTGAGCAGCCAAATGTTCCTCAATTAGGAGTTAGGGAGAAGAAATTGGAGACAACGATATCATGTGACACTAGTTTATATGGTCCAAATCTTGTAGACTTGCCTGAAGCCGCCTTCTCCAAGCTTATTGGCATCGGCGAACTAGTTTGTAGCTGGTACTATAGTGGGCAAATCAAGTGTGTGCGTTGTACGTGAGGCGTGCGTGCGGTGTGCGTGAGGTGTGCGTGTGGCGTGCGTGTGGCGTGCGTGTGGCGTGCGTGTGGCATGAGGATAGGAAGAAGAGAAAAGAAGAATGGTAATGGGCTAAAAGCGTAAAAGAATTGGCTCGACTATGCCAGCCTGCTCGACAAACATTTTTTTTTCCCTAATGCATGTGAGGCGTGAGGATAGAATGAAACGAAAATTCAGAAAATATTTTGGTATAACTGAGCAATGGTTCATAAATAACACGATCTAAATTGGACAGATAGAGATGAGAGATTCAACCAAATAGGAAGGTATCGAGGCTACCGGTGGCCAAGTATACGTATACGAGAAGCTTTTCACCTCCCTTTAAGCAGCTCCTTAGCAGCCTCCCTAGATTTTGGTGCTGAAGCTTAACAATGACCTTCACTTCATTTTTGAACTCTTCATCGCCTTGTCTTGATCTCTTTGAAAGCCTCTTGATTGTAATTTCTTTCCCATCAAGTAGCTTGCCCTGCATTGAGCAGCCAAATGTTCCTCAATTAGGAGTTAGGGAGAAAAAATTGGAGACAACGATATCATGTGACACGTAGACATTGTCATAAACTATATCGGTCCAAACCTTGTACACTTGCATGAAGCCGCCTTCTCCAAGCTTATTGGCATCGGCGAAGTAGTTTGTAGCTGCTACTATAGTGGGCAACTCAAGTGCGTGCGGCGTACGTGAGGCGTGCGTACGGCGTGCGTGAGGCGTGCGTGTGGCGTGCATGTGGCATGAGGATAGGAAGAAGAGAAAAGAAGAATGGTAATGGGCTAAAAGCGTAAAAGAATTGGCTCGACTATGCCAGCCTACTCGACAAACATTTTTTTTTCCCTAATGCATGTGAGGCATGAGGATAGAATGAAACGAAAATTCAGAAAATATTTTGGTATAACTGAGCAATGGTTCATAAATAACACGATCTAAATTGGACAGATAGAGATGAGAGATTCAACCAAATAGGAAGGTATCGAGGCTACCGGTGGCCAAGTATACGTATACGATAAGCTTTTCACCTCCCTCAAAGCAGCACCCTAGCAGCCTCACTAGATTTCGGTGCTGAAGCTTAACAATGACCTTCACTTCATTTTTGAACTCTTCATCGCCTTGTCTTAATCTCTTTGAAAGCCTCTTGATTGTAATTTCTTTCCCATCAAGTAGCTTGCCCTGTATTGAGAAGCCAAATGTTCCTCAATTAGGAGTTAGGGAGAAAAAATTGGAGACAACGATATCATGTGACACGTAGACATTGTCATAATGTAGACTTGCCTGAAGCTGCCTTCTCCAAGCTTATTGGCATCGGCGAACTAGTTTGTAGCTGGTACTATAGTGGGCAAATCAAGTGTGTGTGTTGTACATGAGGCGTGTGTGTGGCCTGTGTGAGGTGTGAGGATAGGAAGAAGAGAAAAGAAGATTGGTGATGGGCTAAAAGAGTAAAAGAATAGGCTCAACTATGCCAGCCCACTCGACAAACATTTTTTTTTCCCGAATTCACGTGAGGCGTGAGGATAGGGTGAAAAGAAAAGTCAGAAAATATTTTGGTATAACTGAGCAATGCTTCATAAATAACACAATCTAAAATGGACAAATAGAGATGAGAGACTGAAACAAATAGGAAGGTATCGAGGCTTCCGTTGGCCAAGTATACGTATACGAGAAGCTTTTCACCTCCCTTTAAGCAGCACCTTAGCATCCTCACTAGATTTTGGTGCTGAAGCTTAACAATGACCTTCACTTTATTTTTGAACTCTTCATCGCCTTGTCTTGATCTCTTCGAAAGCCTCTTGATTGTAATTTCTTTCCTATCAAGTAGCTTACCCTGCATTGAGCAGCCAAATGTTCCTCAATTAGGAGTTAGGGATAAAAAATTGGAGACAACGATATCATGTGACACGTAGACATTGCCATAAACTATATCGGTCCAAACCTTGTAGACTTGCCTGAAGCCGCCTTCTCCAAGCTTGTTGGCATCGGCGAAATAGTTTGTAGTTGCTACTATAATGGGCAAGTCAAGTGGGTGCGGCGTACGTGAGGCGTGCGTAAGGCGTGTGTGAGGCGTTCGTGAGGCGTGCGTGTGGCGTACGTGTGGTGTGTGTGAGGTGTGAGGATAGGGAGAAGAGAAAAGAAGAATGGTGATATGCTAAAAGAGTAAAAGAATAGGCTCGACTATGCTAGGCCACTCGACAAACTTTTTTTTTTCCCAAATGCACGTGAGGCGTGAGGATAGGATGAAAAGAAAAGTCAGAAAATATTTTGGTATAACTCAGCAATGCTTCATAAATAACACAATCTATAATGGACAAATAGAGATGAGAGGCTGAACCAAATAGGAAGGTATCGAGGCTACCGTTGTCCAAGTATACGTATACGGGAAGCTTTTCACCTCCCTCTAAGCAGCACCCTAGCAGCCTCACTAGATTTCGGTGTTGAAGCTTAACAATGACCTTCACTTCATTTTTGAACTCTTCATCGCCTTGTCTTAATCTCTTTGAAAGCCTCTTAATTGTAATTTCTTTCCCATCAAGTAGCTTGCCCTACATTGAGCAGCCAAATGTTCCTCAATTATGAGTTAGGGAGAAAAAATTGGAGACAACGATATCATGTGACACGTAGACATCGCCATAAACTATATCGGTCCAAACCTTGTAGACTTGCCTGAAGCCGCCTTCTCCAAGCTTATTGGCATCAGCGAACTAGTTTGTAGATTCTACTATAGTGGGCAAATCAAGTGGGTGCGACGTACGTGAGGCGTGCGTGAGGCATGCGTGTGGCATGTTTGAGGCGTGAGTATAGGAAGAAGAGAAAAGAAGAATGGTGATAGGTGAAAAGAGTAAAAGAATGGGCTCAACTATGCCAGCCCACTCAACAATCATTTTTTTTTCCCGAATGCACGTGAGGCGTGTGGATAGGATGAAAAGAAAAGAAGAATGGTGATGGGCTAAAAGAGTAAAACAATGGGCTTGACTATGCTAGCCCACTCAACAAATTTTTATTTTTTATTTTTTTCGAATTTTATAAAAAAAAATTCGAAATCTTTTTTTTCAATTTTTTTATATTTTCTATAAATTTATACACAAGTGGCACATTGAGTAATATTTATGTCTTTACGACACTTTGCAAGTCCATATCTTCTATTTGAGTCATTGGCGACAACGAGTTCTCCAACTCCATAAGTGGTGGCAGTGTAGGGAACTTTGGTCACAAGATTATACATCAAATCAAGCAGGTGGATATCCATTGACCATGTGTCATTTTTATTTGTATCATTTAAGGTAGCATTTAAGTACAACCGTGGTTATGGTTCCATCACTCTGAAAAATTTGTTGTCAGAGTAGCGCAAAATGCGCTACTCGGTCCAAATGAGCCAATCCCTTTTGGACCCACACCAATTAGGGAGCACCTTAGTTGTGTTCTTGACACACGATTGGCAAGAGATACTTGGAACATCGCCCCAGCAAATGAAAAGACCAAAGATCCCGTTAGAGCCCTTCTTGTAGAAGCTCTTAAGGGCTGCTTTGGATTTTAAAATCTAAAAACTTGGGAAGAATTGAAAGGAATATCGAGTTTGCCGTGTAATTTAGCATATACATGTAGTTGCAGTAATGTAGGTAGTAGGTCCGTTGGGGTTAGCCGGTGATAGCTTTGAAGTTGAAGTTGATGAGTGCAAGAAGGACAACAATATAGGGCTTCAAAATCATATTGGAATAAGATGAAGTTTGAAGCTTAGAAGTAGAATTATATGCGTTTTCCTCTCCTTAACCTAAAATTGCCCTCGGCCTCTCTCCGCGTGATTGCATAGCAAGGGAAGATTCTCTTACTAGCGCCACGTTGCTGATGATGTGGCCACAGCATCACTGTCCGAAAGATGTCGTTGACTGCCATGTGTGTGCCTTGCGTGTGATGTGTGCATACGTGTGTGAGGTGCGTGAGGGGTGTGTGACGCATGCGTGACGCGACATGCGTGAGGTGTGAGGAAAGGATGAAGAGAAAAGAAGAATGGTGATGGGCTAAAAGAATAAAAGAATGGGCTTGACTATGCTAGGCCACTCGATAAATTTTTATTTTTATTTTTTTTCAAATACTCTAAAAAAATTACAAAATTTTATTTTTCAAATTTTTTATCTTTTCTATAAATTTCTACACAAGTGGCACATTGAGTACTATTTATGTCATTACTACACTGTGCAAGTCTATATCTTCTATTTAAGTAATTGGCAACGGCGAGTTCTCCAACTCCATACATGGTGGCAGTGTATGGAACTTTGGTCACAACATTATACATCAAAGCAAGTAGGGGATATCCAGGGACCATGTGTCATTTTTATGTATATCATTTAAGGTAGCATTTAGGTACAACCGCAGGTATAGTTCCATCACTCCAAAAAAGTTGGTGTCGGAGTAGCGCAAAATGCACTCCTCGGTCCAAATGAGCCAATCCCTTTTGGACCCACACCAATTAGGGAGCGCCTTAGTTGTGTTCTTAACACACGATTGGCAAAAGATACTTGGAACATTGCCCCAGCAAAACGAAAAGGCCAAAGATCCCGTTGTAGCCCTTCTTTTATAAGCTCTTAAGGGTTGCTTTGGATTATGAAATCTAAAATCCTGGGAAGATTTGAAAGGAATATCGAGTTTGCCGTGTCATTTGACAGATACATGTAGTTGCAGTAATGTAAGTAGTAGGTCGGGTAGTAGGTCGGTTGGGGTTGGCCAGTGATAGCTTTGAAGTTGAAGTTGATGTGTGCAAGAAGGACAACAATATAGGGCTTCAAAATCATATTGGAAAGAGGAAGTTTGAAGCTTAGAAGTAGAATTATATGTGTTTTCCTCTTCTTAATTGAAAATCGCCCTTGGCCTATCTCTGCGTGATAGCATAGCATGAGAAGATTCCCTTGCTAGCGTCATGTTGCTAACGTCGTGGCCACAGGGTCATTGTCCGAACGATGTCGTCGATTGTCGTATGTGTGCCTTGTGTGCGTTGTGTGCATACGTGCGTGAGGTGTGCGTGAGGTGTGCGTGAGGCGTGCGTGAGGCGTGCGTGCGGCGTGTGTGAGGAAATGATAAGGAGAAAAGAAGAATGGTGATGGGTTGAAAGAGTAAAAGAATGGGCTTGATTATGCCAGCCCACTCAAAAAAATTTTATTAAATTTTTATTTTTTTCAAATTTTCCAAAATTCAAATTTTTTTTGTCTTTTCTATAAATTTATACACAAGTGGCACATTGAGTACTATTTATATCCTTACTACACTTTGCAAGTCCATATCTTCTATTTGAGTCATTGGCAACAGCGAGTTCTCCAACTCTATACATGGTGGCAGTGTACAGAACTTTGGTCACAAGATTATACATCAAAGCAAGCGAGTGGATATCCACGGACCATGTGTCATTTTTATGTGTATCATTTAAGTACAATTGTAGGTATAGTTCCATCACTCCGAAAAAGTTGGTGTCGGAGTAACGCAAAATGCTTTTCTCGATCCAAATGAGCCAATCCCTTTTGGACCCAAACCAATTAGAGAGTGTCTTAGTTGTGTTCTTGACACATGATTGGCAAGAGATACTTGGAACATCACGCCAACAAATGAAAAGACCAAAGATCCCGTTGGACGCCTTCTTGTAGAAGCTCTTAAGGGCTGCTTTGGATTGAAAAATCTAAAAACCTGTGAAGATTTGAAAGGAATATCGAGTTTACCGTGTCATTTAGCAAAGACATGTAGGTAGTTGGTCGGTTGGGGTTGGCGGTGATAGCTTTGAAGTTGAAGTTTATGAGTGCAAGAAGGACAACAATATAGGGCTTCAAAATCATATTGGAAAAATGGGAAGTTTGAAGCTTAGAAGTAGAATTATATGAGTTTTCCTATCCTTAACCGAAAATTGCCCCCGGACTCTCTCCGCATGATAGTGCAACAAAGGAAGATTCCCTTGCTAGCGTCATGTTGCTTACGTCATGGCCACGGCGTCACTGTCCGAATGATGTCATCGACTGCCATGTGTGTGGCTTCCATGGATTGTGTGCATACGTGCGTGACGCGTGCGTGACGCGTGCGTGACATGTGCGTGCGGCGTGCATGAGATGAGGATAGGATGAAGAGAAAAGAAGAATGGTGATGGGCTAAAAGAGTAAAAGATTAAGCTTGACTATGCCAACCCACTCAACAAATTTTATTTTATTTTTTTTCGAATTTTCCAAAAAAAAAATTTTCAATTTTTTTTTATCTTTTCTATAAATTTATACTCAAGTGGCACATTGAGTATTATTTATGTCCTTACTACATTGTGCAAGTCCATATCTTCTATTTGAGTCATTGGCGACGACGACTTCTCCAACTCCATACATGGTGGCAGTGTACGGAACTTTGGTCACAAGATTATACATCAAAGCAAGCAGGTGGATATCCACGGACCATGTGTCATTTTTATGTGTATCATTTAAGGTAGCATTTAGGTATAACCGCAGGTATAGTTCCATCACTCTGAAAAGGTTGTTGTCGAGAGTTGCGCAAAATGCACTCCTCGGTCCAAATGAGCCAATCCCTTTTGGACCCACACCAATTAGGGAGCACCTTAGTTGTGTTCTTAACACATGATTGTGTCAAGAGATACTTGGAACATCGCCCTAGCAAATGAAAAGACCAAAGATCCCGTTGGAGCCCTTCTTGTAGAAGCTCTTAAGGGCTGTTTTGGATTATAAAATCTAAAAACCTAGGAAGATTTGAAAGGAATATCGAGTTTGCTGTGTGATTTAGCATATACATGTAGTTGCATTAATGTAGGTAGTAGGTTGGGTAGAAGGTTGGTTGGGGTTGGCCGGTGATAGCTTTGAAGTTGAAGTTGATGAATGTAATAAGGACAACAATATAGGGCTTCAAAATCATATTGGAATAAGAGGAAGTTTGAAGCTTAGAAGTAGAATTATATAGGTTTTCCTCTCCTTAACCAAAAATCGCCCTCGGCATCTCTCCGTGTAATAGTGCAACAAGGGAAGATTCCCTTGCTAGCGTCACATTGTTGATGTCGTGGCCACGGCATCACTATCCGAAAGATGTCGTCAACTGCCATTTGTGTGCCTTGCGTGCATTGTGTGCATATGTGTGTGAGGCGTGTGTGAGGAAAGGATGAAAAGAAAATAAGAATGGTGATGGGATAAAAGAGTATATGAATGGGCTTGACTATGCCAACCCACTCGACAAATTTTTATTTTTATTTTTTTTCAAATTTTCAAAATAAAAAATTTGAATTTGTTTTTGAATTTTTTTTATCTTTTCTATAAATTTATACACACACATATATATTTGCAAAATTAATGGATATTTAAAAGGTGTCAACAAAATTTTGGGTGTCAACAACTAGAGCGTAGCAAAGGAGGAGCAGGGCAAGGAGGAGCAGAGGAGAAGGAAGATGTCCATAAATTCCACTGACCTTTCTTCCACGAAATTAGAGAGAGATAGGTTCTTTTTTGGTAAACAAAAGTTTTGCACGGGAGGGATGAAGAAATGGAAAGTCTTTCTCTCTTTCCAAATCGAGGGCTATCTGTCCACTTTTGTTTATTTCGTTTTTTCACAGTTGGAGGGAATATTTTCTCAAATTGATGAGTACAATTACTATTTTAAGCTAAAGCACCGTCCATTTTCCACTCTCAATTTCGTTTAAGCTTAAGCTTTCTCTTTTAAGTTGTTACCAATAGCGTGTGTATATTATATCGTGGTGTGTATATACATATTATAAAAAGAAACTCATTATTTTTTCAATCCAGTGGTTGTGCATAGTAGTTGTGTATATTAGGGGTGTAAAAAAACTGAACTGAAAAGGGATAATACCGAACCGAACCAAAACCTTCCCGAACTGAACCGAAAATGCGATTCGATTTGGTTCGGTTCGGTTCGGGACGGTTTTTCGATTTTTCGATTTTTGCTTTACTTATTGGGACCTAAATGAAAAAGAGATGATGATGAAGAGAGATTGTTCATTTTTAATTAAAAATTCTGGTTTTGTTCGGTTAACCGAACCGAACCAAACAAAAAACACACAAAATTTCGGTTTGGTCCGTTCGGTTTGGTTTTTGATTTGGTTCTTGACACCCCTAGTGTATATACAGATTATAAAAGGAAAGAATTACTAATATCAGGAACTTACAATGGGCATGTTAATTTAGTCTCCCACAGAGCAAAAGAATTTTGCCGCTTATATATCAAAAACTAAAATGCTTAGGGAGAAACTAAAATCAGAAACCAAAATCGCTTAGAGAGAAACTAAAATCTGTGTCTAAGAGAACACTTGTCTCTTGTCTCTCATAGAACAAGAAAAAGAATTTTGCGGATGAGAAACTAAATTTTACAGAGAGAAACTCACTCCTAAAATCCCAGAAAAACTAAAATCCCAATGGTCTGGGCATGTTAATTTAGTCTCCAACAAAAAAGGAATTTTGCCACCAAAATCAGAAACTAAAATCCTAATGGCCTAAGAGAACATTGGGCATGTTAATTTAGTCTCCATAGAACACAAAAAAAAAAAATTGCCCCTTAGGAAGGGAAACTAAAATCGCTTAAGGAGAGAAACTAAAGAGAAACTAAAATCCAATGGTGGCATGTTAATTTAGTCTCCGACCAAAAAAGAATTTTGCCACTAAAATCGCTTAGGGAGAAACTAAAAACCCAATGATCTAAGAGAACACTTGCATGTTAATTTAGTCTCGTAAAACCCAAAAAAAAAGAAAATAATATTGCAATAGAAACTAAAATAGCTTAGGAGAGAAACTAATCCGAAGGAGGGACTAAAATCCGAGAGAAATTAATCCCAAGGTCTAGGCATGTTAATTTAGTCGCCAACAAAAAAGAATTTTGCCACTAAAATCAGAAAATAAAATCGTTTAGGGAAAAACTAAAATCCCAATGGTCTAGGAGAACATTGGGCATGTTAATTTAGTCTCCAACAAAAAGAGAATTTTGCAACAAAAAAAAAGGATTTTGCCACTAAAATCAGAAACTAAAATGCTCTTTAGACCAATTAGTTAATTTATGCAATTAGATCCTTTTATCACGGATTTTGCTAACAAGACATAGTTAAGTTGTCAAAAAATTGCCCTTTAGACCAATGTTAGTAATATTTCCATGAAAGATATCTAATACATGTGTTATTTAAACTTCTATCTTCCGCAAATTTGTTGCACACACGCTATAAAGTATAAAAAAATCAAATAAACATGCTCTTGAGTAAAAAATATAACAATTTTTCACTTAATATAAAGCCACTTAACTACTAATCTTGTCCATACTTGGCATTTATTTTATCGTTATTTTTTTTTAGAACGTTTGTTAATAACCCATATTGCATTTTTGAAAGTTCAAATTCTATGAATCCAATAATGGAATCAATCGATGAATTAATGTTATCACTTATACATGGATTAAGACATAGTGAGACGTTATAGCATCATGTGACCTTGCGTGTGTGTGTTTTCTATGAGAGTAACCTTGCTTGTCTATGTTTTCTCAATGTCTCATGGCATTGAGATCGAGAGAGATAGAGGAGATGTGTATAGGGTACATTCTGGAATCAGTTCCCAGCAAAGGTTCTAACATAAAAAATTGGGAGCTTATTGATTATGTAACCTAAAACTAATCACCCCTACTCAGCATTGAAGTTCTACCACCTTCCTCCTTTAATTCTATCTCTTTCCTCTCATTTTCACAGCATTGAAGTTGCTTGACCCATCCATCACCACGTGAGAGAAACTCTCTCTCTCTCTCTAGTCCACACTAGACCGACCAACCCAGCTCTCCTCTCCTCGTTAAACATAACCCCCTCTCCAGTACTAAGCATCATAATAGAATATAAAACACGCTGCCTATTGAGCATCTTAATAGAATATATTCATATTTTTCACAACCAAACACAACCCCTTTAGCGAACTCCCTAAGGCAAACTCCAGTGCTACTAAGGCAAGACGTGTCAATCCAAAACATATCAAAAAACATATAACTTAGTTTAAACATGAATCTAAAACATCCAAGTTAGGAGGTGGAGGCCGAGTTGATGATCCCTCCGTGTCTTCCCTATGCTAGACTGGAGGAAGAGGCCGAGGTGCTATTGTAGGAAGAGGCGGAGGAGGGAGAGGCGCCTCCTACGCTACTACAGGAGGAGGAGGCCGAGGCGCCTCGTGCCCTACTACAGGAGGAGGAGGAGGAGGAGGAGAGGAAAGCGCTATAGGAGGAGGACGAGGAAGCTTTATTAGTCTAGTCTACCAGGATCGATTTAAGGATGAAAAGAAAAGTTAGAAAATATTTTGGTATAATTGAGCAATGCTTCAAAAATAACACAATCTAAAATGGACAAATAGAGATGAGAGACTGAACCAAATAGGAAGGTATCAAGGCTACTGGTGGCCAAGTATACGTATACGAGAAGCTTTTCACCTCCCTCTAAGCTGCTGCCCAATAGCCTCACTAGATTTCGGTGCTGAGGGTTAACAATGACCTTCACATCATTTTTGAACTCTTTATCGCCTTGTCTTGATCTCTTTAAAAGCCTCTTGATTATAATTTCTTTCCCATTAAGTAGCTTGCCCTGCATTGAGCAGCCAAATGTTCCTCAATTAGGAGTAAGGGAGAAAAAATTGGAGACAACGATATCATGTGACACGTAGACATTGCCATAAAATATATCGGTCCAAACCTTGCAAACTTGCCTGAAGATGCCTTCTCTATGCTTATTGACATCGGCGAACTAGTTTGTAGCTGCTACTATAGTGCGCAAGTCAAATGGGTGTGGTGTACGTGAGGCGTGCGTGAGGCGTGCGTGTGGCATGTGTGTGGTGTGCGTGAGGCGTGAGGATAGAAAGAAAAGAAAAGAAAAATGGTGATGGGCTAAAAGAGTAAAATAATAGGCTCGACTATGCCAGCCCACTCCAAAAACATTTTTTTTTCCCGAATGCACGTGTACCGTGTGGATAGGATGAAAAGAAAAGTCATAAATTATTTTGGCATAACTGAACAATGCTTCATAAATAACTCAATCTAAAATGGACAAATAGGGATGAGAGACTGAACCAAATAGGAAGGTATCGAGGCTACCGTTGGCCAAGTATACATATAAGAGAAGCTTTTCACCTCCCTCTAAGAAGCACCCTAGCAGCCTCACTAGATTTTGGTGCTGAAGGTTAACAATGACCTTCACTTCATTTTTGAACTCTTTATCGCCTTGTCTTGATCTGTTTGAAAGCCTCTTGATTATAATTTCTTTCCCATCAAGTAGTTTTCCCTGCATTGAGCAGCCAAATGTTCCTCAATTAAGAGTTACGGAGAAAAAATTGGAGACAATGATATCATGTGACATGTAGACATTGCCATAAACTATATCGGTCCAAACCTTGCAGACTTGCCTGAAGCCGCCTTCTCTAAGCTTATTGGCATTGGCGAACTAGTTTGTAGCTGCTACTATTGTGGGCAAGTCAAATGTGTGCGGCGTGCGTGCGGCGTGAGTGAGGCGTGCGTGAGGCGTGCGTGTGGTGTGCATGTGGCGTGGGTGAGGCGTGAGGATAGGAAGATGAGAAAAGAAGAATGGTGATGGGCTAAAAGAATAAAAGAATTGGCTCGACTATGCCAGCGCACTCCCACTCAACAAACATTGTTTTTTCCCGAATGCACGTGAGGCCTGAGGATAGGATGAAAAGAAAATTTAGAAAATATTTTGGCATAATTGAGCAATGCTTCAAAAATAACAAAATCTAAAATGGACAAATAGAGATGAGAGACTGAACCAAACAAGGTATCGAGGCTACCGTTGGCCAAGTATACATATACAAGAATCTTTTCACCTCCCTCTGAGCAGCACCCTAGCAGCCTCACTAGATTTCGGTGCTGAAGCTTAACAATGACCTTCACTTCATTTTTGAACTCTTCATCACCTTGTCTTGATCTCTTTGAAAGCCTCTTGATTGTAATTTCTTTCCCATCAAGTAGCTTACCCTGCATTGAGCAGCCAAATGTTCCTCAATTAGGAGTTAGGGAGAAAAAATTGGAGACAACGATATCATGTGACACGTAGACATTGCTATAAATTATATCGGTCCAAACCTTGTAGACTTGCCTGAAACTGCCTTCTCCAAGCTTATTGGCATTGGCGTAGTAGTTTGTAGCTACTACTATAGTGGGCAAGTGAAGTTTGCGCAGCGTGCATGAGGTGTGCTTGTGACGTGCATGAGGCGTGCGTGAGGCGTGCGTGTGGCGTGCGTGTGGCTCGTGTGGGGCGTGAGGATAGGAAGAAGAGAAAAGAAGAATGGTGATGGGCTAAAAGAGTAAAAGAATAGGCTCAACTATGCCATCCCATTCGACAAACATTTTTTTTTTCCCGAATGCACATGAGGCGTAAGGATAGGATGGAAAGAAAAGTCAGAAAATATTTTGGTATAACTGAGCAATGTTTCATAAATAACACAATCTAAAATGGACAAATAGAGATGAGAGACTAAACCAAATAGGAAGGTATCGAGGCTACCATTGGCCAAGTATACGTATACGAGAAGCTTTTCACCTCCCTCTAAGCAGCACCTTAGCAGCCTCACTAGATTTCGGTGCTGAAACTTAACAATGACCTTCACTTCATTTTTCAACTCTTCATCGCCTTGTCTCGATCTTTTTGAAAGCCTCTTAGTTGTAATTTCTTTCCCATCAAGTAGCTTGCCCTGCATTGAGCAGCCAAATGTTCCTCAATTAGGAGTTAGGGAGAAAAAATTGGAGACAACGATATCATGTGACACGTAGACATTGCCATAAACTATATCGGTCCAAACCTTGTAGACTTGCCTGAAGCCGCATTCTCCAAGCTTATTGGCATCGGCGAAGTAGTTTGTAGCTGCTACTATAGTGGGCAACTCAAGTGTGGGCGGCATACGTGAGGCGTGCGTACGGCGTGCGTGAGGCGTGCGCGTGGGGTGCGTGAGGCGTGCGTGTGGCGTGCGTGTGGCATGCATGTGGCGTGAGGATAGGAAGAAGAGAAAAGAAGAATGGTGATGGGCTAAAAGAGTTAAAGAATTGGCTCGACTATGCCAGCCTGCTCGACAAACATTTTTTTTTGCCCTAATGCATGTGAGGCGTGAGGATAGGATGAAAAGAAAAGTTAGAAAATATTTTGGTATAATTGAGCAATGCTTCAAAAATAACACAATCTAAAATGGACAAATAGAGATGAGAGACTGAACAAAATAGGAAGGTATTGAGGCTACCGGTGGCCAAGTATATGTATACGAGAAGCTTTTCACCTCCCTCTAAGCAGCACCCTAGCAGCCTCACAAGATTTCGGTGCTGAAGGTTAACAATGACCTTCACTTCATTTTTGAACTCTTTATCGCCTTGTCTTGATCTCTTTAAAAGCCTCTTGATTATAATTTCTTTCCCATCAAGTAGCTTGCCCTAATGCACACGTGTGTGAGGTGCGTGAGGGGTGTGTGACGCGTGCGAGCGACATGCGTGAAGTGTGAGGAAAGGATGAAGAGAAAAGAAGAATGGTGATGGGCTAAAAGAATAAAAGAATGGGCTTGACTATGCTAGGTCACTCGATAAATTTTTATTTTTTATTTTTTTCAAATACTCTAAAAAAAATTACAAAATTTTATTTTTCAAATTTTTTTATCTTTTCTATAAATTTCTACACAAGTGGCACATTGAGTACTATTTATGTCATTACTACACTGTGCAAGTCTATATCTTCTATTTGAGTCATTGGCAACGACGAGTTCTCCAACTCCATACATGGTGGCAGTGTATGGAACTTTGGTCACAACATTATACATTAAAGCAAGTAGGGGGATATCTAGGGACCATGTGTCATTTTTATGTATATCATTTAAGGTAGCATTTAGGTACAACCGCAGGTATAGTTCCATCACTCCAAAAAATTTGGTGTCGGAGTAGCGCAAAATGCACTCCTCGGTCCAAATGAGCCAATCCCTTTTGGACCCACACCAATTAGGGAGCGCTTTAATTGTGTTCTTGACAGACGATTGGCAAAAGATACTTGGAACATTGCCCCAGCAAAACGAAAAGGCCAAAGATCCCGTTGTAGCCCTTCTTTTATAAGATCTTAAGGGTTGCTTTGGATTATGAAATCTAAAATCCTGGGAAGATTTGAAAGGAATATCGAGTTTGCCGTGTCATTTAACAGATACATGTAGTTGCAGTAATGTAAGTAGTAGGTCGGGTAGTAGGTCGGTTGGGGTTGGCCAGTGATAGCTTTGAAGTTCAAGTTGATGTGTGCAAGAAGGACAACAATATAGGGCTTCAAAATCATATTGGAAAGAGGAAGTTTGAAGCTTAGAAGTAGAATTATATGTGTTTTCCTCTTCTTAATTGAAAATCGCCCTTGGCCTATCTCTGCGTGATAGCACGGCAAGAGAAGATTCCCCTGCTAGCATCATGTTGCTAACGTCGTGGCCACAGGGTCATTGTCCGAACGATGTCGTCGATTGTCGTATGTGTGCCTTGCGTGCGTTGTGTGCATACGTGCGTGAGGTGTGCGTGAGGCATGCGTGCGGCGTGTGTGAGGAAATGATAAGGAGAAAAGAAGAATGGTGATGGATTGAAAGAGTAAAAGAATGGGCTTGATTATGCCAGCCCACTCGAAAAATTTTTATTTTTATTTTTTTTCGAATTTTCCAAAATTCAAATTTTTTTTGTCTTTTCTATAAATTTATACACAAGTGGCACGTTGAGTACTATTTATATCCTTACTACACTTTGCAAGTCCATATCTTCTATTTGAGTCATTGGCAACAGCGAGTTCTCAAACTCTATACTTGGTGGCAGAGTGTACAGAACTTTGGTCACAAGATTATACATCAAAGCAAGCGAGCGGATATCCACAGACCATGTGTCATTTTTATGTGTATCATTTAATGTAGCATTTAAGTACAATTGTAGGTATAGTTTCATCACTCCGAAAAAGTTGGTGTCGGAGAAATGCAAAATGCTTTTCTCGATCCAAATGAGCCAATCCCCTTTGGACCCAAACCAATTAGAGAGTGTCTTAGTTGTGATCTTGGACCCTAAAATCGCTTAGGGATAAACCAAAAACCCAATGATCTAAGAGAACACTTGCATGTTAATTTAGTCTCGCAAAACCCAAAAAAAAGAAAATAATATTGCAATAGAAACTAAAATAGCTTAGGAGAGAAACTAATCCGAAGGAGGGACTAAAATCCGAGAGAAATTAATCCCAAGGCCTAGGCATGTTAATTTAGTCGCCAACAAAAAAGAATTTTGCCACTAAAATCAGAAAATAAAATCGTTTAGGGAAAAACTAAAATCCCAATGGTCTAGGAGAACATTGGGCATGTTAATTTAGTCTCCAACAAAAAGAGAATTTTGCAACAAAAAAAGGATTTTGCCACTAAAATCAGAAACTAAAATGCTCTTTAGACCAATTAGTTAATTTATGCAATTAGATCCTTTTATCACGGATTTTGCTAACAAGACATAGTTAAGTTGTCAAAAAATTGCCCTTTAGACCAATGTTAGTAATATTTCCATGAAAGATATCTAATACATGTGTTATTTAAACTTCTGTCTTCCGCAAATTTGTTGCACACACGCTATAAAGTATAAAAAATCAAATAAACATGCTCTTGAGTAAAAATATAACAATTTTTCACTTTATCTAAAGCCACTTAACTAGTAATCTTGTCTATACTTGGCATTTGTTTTATCGTTATTTTTTTTAGAACGTTTCTTAATAACCCATATTGCATTTTTGAAAGTTCTAATTCTATGAATCCAATAATGGAATCTATCGACGAATTAATTTTATCACTTATATATGAATTAAGACATAGTGAGACGTTACAGCATTATGTGACCTTGCGTGTGTGTATTTTCTATGAGAGTAACCTTGCCTGTCTATGTTTTCTCAATGTCTCATGGCATTGAGATCGAGAGAGATAGAGGAGATGTGTGCAAGGTACATTCTGGAATCAGTTCCATGCAGAGGTTTCAACATAAAAAATTGGGACCTTATTGATTATGTAACCTAAAACTAATCACCCCTACTCAGCATTGAAGTTCTACCACCTTCCTCCTTTAATTCTATCTCTTTCCTCTCATTTTCACAGCATTGAAGTTGCTTGACCCATCCATCACCACGTGAGAGAAACTCTCTCTCTCTCTCTCTCTCTCTCCAGTCCACATTAGACCGACCAGCCCAGCTCTCCTCTCCTCGTTAAACATAACCCGCTCTCCAGTACTAAGCATCATAATAGAATATAAAACACACTGCCTATTGAGCATCTTAATAGAATATATTCATATTTTTCACAACCAAACACAACCCCTTTAGCGAACTCCCTAAGGCAAACTCTAGTGCTACTAAGGCAAGACGTGTCAATCCAAAACATATCAAAAAACATATAACTTAGTTTAAACATGAATCTAAAACATCCAAGTTAGGAGGTGGAGGCCGAGTTGATGATCCCTCCGTGTCTTCCCTATGCTAGACTGGAGGAGGAGGCTGAGGTGCTATTATAGGAAGAGACGGAGGAGGGAGAGGCGCCTCCTGCGCTACTACAGGAGGAGGAGGCCGAGGTGCCTCGTGCCCTACTACAGGAGGAGGAGGAGGAGGAGAGGAAAGCGCTATAGGAGGAGGACGAGGAAGCTTTATTAGTCTAGTCTACCAGGATCGATTTAAGATCGATGTGGAGGTTGTGTGGATTGTGTGGTTCTGCGAGTGGATTAAATCTACCAAAGAGGAATTCAAAAGGAAAAGGAAAGAAACTAGAATCCTATTGGTTGGGGCATATTAGTTTAGTCTCTAACGCTAGCAAAGAAGATTTCAAAATTGAAAAGGAATTTAAGGAATTTCATGAAGACCAAACAAACGAAGATTAATAATGCATGTTTATATTGGGTTTGTAGTGAGTGATTTTATAGAAGAATGCCGATTATTCAAGTGCCTATCCTATCGATAATGAGTGAAAATAAAAATCAATAAAACAATTGAAATTAAAAAAACAGACATTACACAATTTCTATTCTAACTGCAAACACAATTTGTATTAAAACGAAAACCCACAACTCGTCGGGTCCTTTTACAACACAATTAAAAAATATTACAACACAACAACAAAGAGCCGGATAGAACATCGACTGTCTTCTAGCTTGCTTGGCCATTTTACGCTAAGGCTAAATCTAAACCGTGCAAAAAAAAATCATACAACTAGAGCATAATTTCATTCAAGACCATGACAATCAATGATCTAGATGATCCAAACAAGAGATGAATCCATGAATTGCATTCAAATGACCTATTTGATTAGTTTGTTTAATTTGTGAGTGAATCCCAAAGATATTCATGATCATGCATTGTTAATGTATTCACATGCATAATGAATCATAAAGGCATGCATTTCGAACTAAAACAATAATGAAGTGAATGGAGGGTAACTTACTACAATTTGGGTTATTTAAATGTGAAAAAATGCCAAGCGAAGTCATACAATGCAGATCATGATGTAACAAGATCATTAAATGTCAATCATACGATTCTTGTAAAAAAACGGAGAACACACATTATGAAAAAGCAATTTCACAGACATAGACAACCTAAGGAAGTTCGCATAGACCACAAAGTGCAAAGTAAGCTGCCCAAAAGGGAAAAAAGAACCTCCATATGGTAGGAGTTAAATGACTACAACAGCAGACCACGCAAAACCCTAATGATCGAATGGAAGAAGAAAATCTCACCTTCTTTTCAAGAGCCTATCGTGATGTCCTCCTCTTGGCACTCGACACTCTATCTACTGCACCACCTAGAGAGGAATGGAGAAGCCGAGGTGAGAAGGGGAACAAAATCCGAGAGAGAGGGGGGTTTTGGACAGATTGCCCACAGGAAAATCTCAAATGATGGATTTGACAGATTGATTATGAATAAAGACTATTTTGATCTAGGCCAAATGCACGGAACTCAAATTCGGAATATTTAGAATATGTATATGGCAACTCGGTTGAAGCAATTCCTTGACTCTGCTTCCAATTTTTGGTAGTCTTATATCCACATTTGAAACAAAACATACTTCAGGAAGAAATAACAAACTGCCAAACCTGCAATCTAGGCATGCTGAAGTAAACTTTCCCTCCAGACTCTCTGTTGAATTGGTGAAACTCGTGTAAGTTTGCTTTTAAGTAGTTCGCATGCTATCAACAGATGCTCTGCAAAGCAAGCAAGCTTATTACATTAGGAAGCCTTCAGATTAATAGCAAGCGTGTCAAATACGACCAAGGCAATGCAACAAATCTTTGCTAAGATCTAATATAACCACCAAAATCTTGCACAGCAAAATATGCACAGTTACCCTCTGGTATGAACACCGACAAGGAATAAGCTGCTTAGTGCTTAGATAGCATTTAAGCGCCTCTAGTGAAATGTTCTAATAAGCACGCACGATGCAAGTACGACCATCTACAGTGGACTGTGTGACCTTCAAGCAATAACTAAGCTAATAACTAGCACGAGGAACTAATTACAAGCAAAGGAATAGTTCTAGGAAACATGGATCTTGTGCAGCAAAGGAACTTACTAATTACACCAAAAAATAGGCTGCTTAAAATTTCAGTAATTGCTCCAATGGATAATTGACTTTTCTTTACAATAAAGACGGAACAATATTCCGCCACTTGTAGATTGTTCCTACTTACCCTCAAATGCATCATGAGAGATATAGTTACAGTGGGAACACATCCTCAAATTGACGTTCATTGAGAAACAAACACCTTCATCCTAGGACTAGATATTGCTACCAAACTTGTCTTCTACATGACAGATCTTGCATCAGGCGCTACAGCCTCAAATTCCAATGCAGAAATAGCAACTCAACTAACAAGTTATGAATGACAAAAACACTAAGGCTGATATCTAATAGTTGACAGCTTCAAATAGGAATCTCATATGTCTTTGACCAAGATCAGAGCCATATTAGTTCCAAAGCATCAACACTAGAACACCAAACCCCCTCTCTGTGCCCAACCTCCATATCCTAATAACCTTTCCTCTTTACATTCAATTACGACACACTGCACTCTCCAAGAATGCTTGACACCTAAACCTCTGGATCAACTAAAAATTGAATTGAATAAAGAATAATGTATTAAATAGTTTAAGAAGAAAATTGCCTCTGGCAATGACAAAGTAATCAAGCGAAATTTCTGAAAAGGAAAAATCTCTCTTTCCACAAGGACGTAACATGAAGCTAAGCAGAAAATTCCACTTACTCAGGTAGTAAAAATTATAAATAATCATACAAAATGGGCGATGTGGTACCTGTTGGCAAGATCATGCTTGTTGACATACTTGAGAAGCTTTATTTCATCCAGGCTCTAATCAAAGAAGTGTTTGTTGTTTTCTATAATTTTAACACATACATCCATGCCTGTATGTAGATCATGAGCTTGTGTGGCCTTATCAAATGCAGCAGAGCCAAGATATTCAGTGATGTGATACTGCCCAGCAACGACTGAATTTAAAACAACATGAAAATTCTTCCTCAAAGCTGGTTCTGAACATCACGGAACATAGTACATCCGTTCAGAAGTCAACAGACAAAACTTTAGGATTCAAATTCAAACATTGACTACAAGTCATATGAATGCTGTTAATGAAGAAAGGGGAAAGAAATAACAGGTAAAAGTAACACGTGCCTGTTTTTCTGTGGACAAGTTTGAAATTGAAAGTCTCAAATTCCTCTTCCTGAGCCTTGATTTGCCTTACTTGCTCATGCACCACGGCGGCTTCCTCATCCTCCAGGGATGCCACTGGGTGGTCCTCTCTCGCACCTGGCATTTCAGCCTCTTCTTTCTTGATGCGGTCTCTTTCGGCATAACCATAGTTTGATAGCTAGGATGGAGAAGAGTTTGCCGATGTTACAGCATTCGCATTATCTTCATCTCATGAACTTTTTACAATGGAAGAGTCACTGCTTTCCTTTTCCATGCGGCTAGCATGTCATCAACTCCCAAACGGAAGCATTCAACCTCTGTTCGTTTACATCATTCACAAGAGCATTGGCGTTCTCTGACCATAAGGATTTGCTAGAGCCTGCATGAAGCAACTGCTTATCCCTCAATGGAGTAGGAAATGAAAAACCCCCATCTATTTGAGCCTTCACTTTTGTTTGGATGCAGGTCCAGTAGCATGATTAGGGATGTACTCTAAATCTCCTTCACTGCTGCCCCTAAACTTTATTGGACTTCACTACCGAAATCAACAACATCACTATTGATGCATGTTGAAAATATGTCTCGAGTTTAAGCCCAAAGCACAAATTTGATTTGTTTCCTAATCCTAGTAGGTGTGGATTTCTTAATTTATATCTTTATGTATTTTTCCTACTCCACATAGGAGTGACTTTTAAGAATTGGAAAGTCCTTTAAGTCCACTATATATATGTCCATGCATGGAGAAGAAATGTGCCGTTGTTGATGCAAGAGGTCTTGAAGCACTCATTCATCATCGAGTGCATGGGAGGAGTTTTCTCCATTGATTTCGTTTGTGCAATTACGCCAAGAAGATTCAAGTGTTTGTAGTCGATTACATTCTTGTGGTAAGAATTCATGTATAATTCCTTTGTGAGATTGAGAAATTATTTCGCGAGGAATTGTGGGGCTAAATACTGCGTGAGTTATTTGGTGTAATTGGGGCTTGGGAAACACTGAGAGTGTTTGAGTGACTCAAGTGTGTTGTCGCGACCTCATCTCGGGTACACTACCTAGGGTTTGGCTAATGAATTATTAAGCTTAAACTTAGTTTGAGTTCTCCCAAACCCATACCAATTCGCGACTTATGATTTAAGTTTTTAGTATGCAAATGATTTTTACTTAGGAGTTGCCACTAATCTATTTTTTGTGGATCGATTAGAAACTCAAATAAAGTAACAGGAGAATTACTTTATTCCTGCGAACCAAAGACCATAGGGTCGGGGACTTGATTACGTTAGATTTCTCTAACGCCCTTTCGGTATCTTTTCTCTTTTATTTAAAAAAAAATGATTTGCATGAAGTTTGTATTGATTTTAATTTACTCCCTAATATGCAATGTGATCATGCGAGTGGCAACCATTATCTAACACTCAATAATGCAAAGCAATAAATAAATTGCAAGCACATGGAAGAGATATTTACCTCGAAGCAATGAAAGCATCTACGATGTTAGCTCAAAAATCACATCAATGATCCTAGATATGATTTCTAATTAACACGCAATCATTCAAATTTTTTTAAGTTTCACTTATTTAATGAGGTTTAAAATTATGTGCAATGCATGCAATGACGTACGAATGTGTCTAACTATAATAACATGCAATGTGCAATCTAATATGCAAATTATATGTCTCGCGACATTAGTTATTGGACATAATCTAATGCCAGAAAATATTTAATGCAATTATCTTAATATGTCACGCATTCAAATGACCCTAAACATGCAATGACTAGATGACATGCAATGGATGATGTAATCCTACGCAACGCATGCATGATATAGCAATATGATGTGACCTAGATTACATGACATGCAAGTGATGAAATTTCAAATAAATAAATAGATAAATATCCTAGTTCTAGAAATTATCCAATTCAATTTAGGGATTAATCTAAACCGAATCCTAGTTTATATTATCTCTAACTAGATGAACCCTATCCTAGCATGCAACATATGTCAATTCTATCTTTTTTGATAAGAAGATAATATAAAATCCATCACCCAAGAAACAAATAAAATCGACGAATTGTATCTCGGGCATGAGATCGAATTGGTCGATTTTCCGTGAAATCGCGAATCGTATCTTGGACGTGAGATCGGATTGATGATTATGACACGTTAAGAAATTAGAGAATAATCCTAATTTAAAAGAGCTACTTGAAATTTGGGATAATATAGTAGGGAGTCCAATCAAATATATCCGCAATATTTCAAGTAAGGAAACTAAATATTCGGAAAAATCAAATTATATAAGATTTCTTACCTAATCCAAATATTGGCTTCTAAATTTGGATCACGATCGAGTCTCGTAGTCTAGATGCTCGGGCTGGTGATTTCCCATGGTGAATGCGCCCGGAGATGGATGGTTCACGATGGAGTAAACTCGATTATTTCTTCACTTGGAAGAGTATCTTGACTTAGTCAACGCCATGTAAGCCTTGAGCGAACCTTAGTGGAATTTGCAGAAAGAAGGTAAAAGTCAATGGACTTTTCTTTTAGCCTTCACAGCCACCGTTTCTCTCTCTTCGTGAATATATCCTGCAAAACAGAACCCACAAGCCACGGAAATAGAGAGACCAAGGTACGGCGTCCGTATGGAATTCCGCAACCGCTGCACGTCTGGAACCGAGGCAAACGAAGTGGCTGTTCGATCGCGGGACTGGACGAGAAGCAAGGACGTCAGGGCGGTGTGCAACGGCGCGCCGAGAGTGGGAGAGCAACGATATCGAAGTTGGTGGTGCGGCTGAGTTCAGCGGCCGAGTCTTCACGGGTTAGCAGGGACGTTGAAGGGCTGAGGCGTGCGACGGTGGGAGTTGCAACGTCGTCAGGCGGCTCGTGGTGTCGGCCTGGGTTTCGGTGAGTGGGGGCTGCGTGATGCAGGCGCCGCCTTGGACGAGCAGCAGCGGCGGTCGACGGAGGAATGACAGTCGCGGATGGTGGGTTGTAAGCGTCGGCTTTGTCGACGCTCGAAGACTACCTCCCTCTAAGAGAACGACCCGCTCACTTTTTTTACTTTTTCTCTCTTTCCTATTTGCACCTTGTCAGAGAAAGTGAGCAAAGACCCTCCCTCTGATGTTTCTCTCTCGCTTTCTTTTCTCTCGATTTTTTCACCGATGGCTCTCTTTCTTCTCTCTATTTTTTTTTCTCCCTCTTAGTGTGACCGTCCCGTCCCTCTTTTATAGGTGAGACAGTATGGTGCCCTAAAAAAAACAAGATAAGGACACAATGATCTATTTTTTTTATTATAGATGCATTGAAATATATCTTTTTTTGCTCTTTTCCTATCTTTAACTATGCAGATATATTTTACTTTTAAATCAGCCACATTCCTTCCTTTTCTTAACTATGCAGATTGGGCGCCGCAAATACTGAAAGATTATGCTCCTAAAATTTATGTGTCAACAGCGATCACCGTTGTATTGCTTGTTCTATAGTGTAATTCGTCGTTGCTCTCCCCGTGGACGTAGGTCTCTATGACCGAACCACGTAAATTCAGTGTCCGATTTATTTTCTTTATTTTGTTTATTTTATTATTCGATCGCTTGCCCTTTCCGCAACAGCCCATACCAATTGATCTAACAGAACCATGCTATCATCAACAAGACATATATAATCCAGCTACAGCCTTCAACAATCATTCAGAACCTTCTCATCCCTCATTTGGCTGTGAGACAAAAACCTGTTTTGTCACACAGGTTCCGCACACATGAAATTCAATTATTCCTCATCCATCAGCTGTCTATCATATTGTGTGATTAAATCATTCTCCTCCACCCTGCTAAAAACTTCTCTCACTGACAGCCCCATCGGATCATTTGAAGCTGAAAGTGGTTCCACATTCTTTGATTGAAGAAATCACTTCCCAGGGAAGTAAGAATCCTCCTCAGCAAAAGATTGGTCGTCTTCCTCATCTTTAATTCGACCTCCTTCCTGCGGGTCAAGAACACTCCCATGGCCAGTTCCCTTCTCATTATCACTAGGATAGTCTATTTCATGGGCTAGAAACCGGGCCTCATCCTCAATAGGCTGCCTCATATGTCCAACATTGTCAGAATCCCACTATCGTTCGGAAAGTCAATAGACTCTCTCTCTCTCTCCTCTTCGTCTTCCCTGAATCCACTCTCATCATCTTTCTTGAACTCCATCCGAAACCTCCTCTAAAGCCAAGGCTTGCCCGGAGGGCTCTTCCCGCACGATGTCAAATCGTTCACGCTACACCCAGATGGCCTCATCGATGTCCTCTTGGACCGTCCTTGCCTGGCCAAGTTCGACACCAGAGTCTACTTCGACAGTGTCGTGAGAGCCAACCTCACTTATGGTAGCGACAGAACAACCAGAATTCAGCAAAAGAGCTTCTCGTTCTTGGGTTTTTGGCTGTTTTGATGCTTTTGGCTTTTGATTGGAGTTAGGTAAGCTTATGGGAATGGAGGGTCTTTCTCAGAAAGAGCTGTTTCTGTGGCTTCCAGTGAAGGATATCATAGTGGACGATCCATCTTCTGGTGTCATAGTGTTTGATATTGGCCTCCAGCTCTCTCTCTCTCTCTCTCTCTCTCTCTCTCTCTCTCTCTCTCAATGTTAAGGCAGAAAGGAAAAAGTTGGAACATTTTAGTTTCTTGTGCTCTGGTGAGAACCTCAACCAGATTGTCATTAATTTAATTCTTTTCCGTTTTGTACTGATGTCGCAGATTTGGAGGTTCTACAGCCACATATTGGGAGGAAAAAAATTGGATTTGAAGCTCTGAGATGAAAGTCGGTTCCATTTTTGTTTCAGAGAATTTACAGTTTTGGGAGTTTTGGGTGTTTGCTTTCACTTTTTTCTTTCCCTTCTGAGGTTAACTTGTAAAAATCCAAGGAAATGAATTCGTAATAAGATAAATGAAAATTGCAAACAGAGATATAGAAATTGTATGTTGGGGATGAGCTTATAAATCGAAGTTGGTGAAGCCCTCAAGCTATTTGGAAGAGCAGAGTTCAGATCATTACCATTCAATCTTTTGAGCCTCGTTGATTGTTCTTAATGTTCTTGCATGAATCACAAGAAAAAGTAAAAGAAAGAAAGACGTCACAAATTAATCATGATGGCATAGACCTTAGATTAGTATCATGATGGCATAAGTTCCAACTTTTGCAAAAAAGATGTAACTCGCAATATGTTTCCCAGAATCATAGTTCACGTCATAGTTCACGTCTAATTCAAATCTTTTGGCATGACAAAGAAATCAACTTACAATGCTGTTATTCAATCTACGATGTAATACTTTATTGCGCACGCATGATCACGGAGTTTCCAAGAAGTTGGATTTTCAAGATTGTTGACTGGGGCAATAAAAAATGGAGAAATCTTGGCCTTTGGTCGGACTTGGGAGTAAGTGTAAACGGCTTCCGGTCAAAGCAAGCGACAAAACAAAATAAACGAAAGCTTTTAGTTTTGAAAACATGTGCTCTGCTTTTCCATATGTCTGCTTCCCTCATAACAGTTCATACCTCTCTTGCACCTCGTTATCTTAGCATGACCTATCTGTTCAGCAGAGCTCTGCTTTGGTTTTATATATTTCATAAAAAATTTTAGTCTCCGGCAACCGGCGCTCCTTTCTTTTAGCCATTTGTTCACTACTTTACTCAAACCGCACTTCCATGGTAAGATTTTATTTTCAAAGTGTTTTTCAGGTGCCTTTGCTTGTTGTTGTGTAATGGCTATGACTTCTTCACTTTTCCTTCTTTTTTCTTTCCTTTCTTTGGTACGCTTGCTCAAATCTACAAGGTTTTAGGTTCGCATAAAGTGCAAAAATTCCCGTCTGGCTCACCTTCTCCACTGAATCCGTTTGAGTGTACCAGTTAATTATATACTTCCAGTGTTTGATTACCAACTCCAATTAACCGGTACTAACGCTCGTCTGTAGCTGTAATTCTTTGATTGTGGTATTGTCTCTTGCATGTTTGAACTGCATCCCATATAGTAAAGAGATTTAGGTTGTTCATATGATGTACCTAATATCCTGCTGGATATATTTGTTAGGTGTGTAGATAAATTGTGATTATCCGTAAAGCCTGACCAAGGCATCCGAAATACTACTTGGAAAAACTAATCTGTTCTTGAGACTATTCTATAGGAAGAGATCAAATTGGCTTTAGTACTATGTAGACATCACTCGATCAGATCATTCTAATATAAGCCCTCAGTCAATATAATGTACAAATCGCCTCTTTTCTATTCGCAAATGCACTAAAAGGACAAAAATTATTCAATGCCAAAAGCATCCTTGGCGATACCTTGTGATGCCCATTTCATATTCCACTCACAATCGCTTGTCCATATTCTTCTTGATACTGAGAATAATGATTGAATTTGAGTGGCTCAAAACTTTGAGATTCTCAGACACGATCAGTCTCTTTTCTCTTTCTTGTAACCCGGATGTAGCACAAGACTACCACGATCAAGGCCATCACAAATCCTCCAAGGATCAAATCCCCAGCAGCTGCCCCAGAAGAATGATGCCTCTGTACTCTTCTTGTGGCTCTCATCACTGGAGCTTCTGCCATCGCGCTTGATCTAATCCCACCTTCAGATGGAGCTGGAGTCAGAGCAGGCAGATATAAACCTCTCTCCGTTGGTAGTCCTGACATGCCGGAATCGTCATTTGCCCATGTCTTGGCCACGAACATGAAAAACAAGGCTGATGCAATATACATGACTGGATGCAGCTGAGCCATGTAATTGCTGCCTTGAAGGATCCTTGGACCAAGAATGCAGAGCAATGCAAATACATGAGTCATGAGCGGCTTATATATTAATGAATGGGTAGAATTGAATTGAATCCTTCTTTTGTAAAGTAATTTAGAAAAGGTTGGTAAGACCACGTTCTGAAGACCATGGTTAACAAGCGTAAACCATGTTTTAGGTTAAGAATGAGTCCTCCTTTTGAACACAAGAGTCAAAACTTAGGAAGAGGGTTTTACTTTAACAAGGGGAGGTTGTGTTTGGGTAGGCTTGATCCGAGGAAACATCTAAAGGCCATGTATTAAAACTCCCATTTATTCTTTTACATGCAGAGTCAGTGAAGAAGATGATGTCAGTTCACATAAGACAAGCAAGGAAAACTGTCTTTCTAACAACACGGTCACAGGATCGTTCAGCACTCTTGTGAAGAAGAATTTTATTCAATGAGATTCTCTTCCTTTTGCCAGGGAATACCTCTTTGTCTTGTTGGATATGTAATGCCCTATTACCACGGGAAGAGCTTGCACTGACTGCAAACAAATCAGCTGCAAAAGCATAGTCACATGGAATCGAACAGATTGCGAAGTTTGTATCTCGAAGTAAAATATGAAAAGAGTTTTGAGGGAGTCTGTCTTGAGGCAAGAGTTGGATCGCATTATAAAACTCTGTTTGGTATCCCATGTTCCTGATTTCTTTTATTGCCTCTCTTGCAAGGCATGATGAACTGAAGACAGCGACAGCTTACTACTTCAATGTCTCACTTCTTGAGGGTCACTTATTACCACACACTATGCACTAAAAATGCATCGTTTGTTTTATTTGTTCTGCCTGTTCAGAGAAATTTTTAATTCTATGGGAGATCCATCATCTTATTGTTACATGTCGAAAATGTAACTCATCTCTTATGCATGGATTTCAAGCTTTAATCTGACCTTCCAATATGCTAAATTCCAGGAATTAATTCACTACTCTTTATATAAATCATAACTGCACAGGATAATGTAGTCCAGGCAAAAGAACAGAAAATAGGACGTGTCCCTAATTTTATTATGCCTGGAAAAGTTTCCTGATTATAAAAGCTTATGGCTGATTAAATGCCTTTGAAGATCTCTTGGAGCAAGTCTTTGGTCCGTGAAGCCTTAAGCATTTCGCCAGAAGCCCCCTGAAAACAAACCACAAAACACCTAATCACATATCACCCATCAACCATGTTCGATAGCCAAAGGTCATTTACTCTTATTGAGCATACCCTGATGCAGGACGATATGAGCATTGTGCCTTTAAATGTGGTCACGCTGGTGTCGGTCAGTTCTAAACCACAAATGCTCAGCGTCTGCAACAACTTAGTGAATCGGTTCCTTCTCTTTGGGATTATGATCTTAATCCACAGCTTATTTTCATCAATGCTGGTCACCTGAACATCTGGCTGCGCACCCCACAACAAAGAGTTAGACCAATCAGTTTCAAAAGTCAGCATCAAAAGACGATGCATAGAATTTCTAAACCTTAATCCCATTTGCTTCCATATCTTGCGCTGCATCAATCTCATCAACCGATGCCTTTGGCCCGTCTTCACAGAGTGCCTCCGTTTCGAGAAGTTGGTCGCTTAGGGCCTCCACATTGTTCTGCAGCTCCATTATGTAAGTCGCTGCATCATCCAAAATTGTTGCCAAGTTCATCTGACATAGACAGAAAAGCACAAAAATATTCTAGGGTCAGAATCTGTACTCGTATATGTCTGCGCAAAAACGATAGTTAGGTTTGTGGGTATTTGCATTTGTGATTTTGGGGACTAATGAGCGTAGTGTCAGGAGCCTCTGGCTCAGCTTTAATCGCCTCCGCCTCTCAGCTTCCAGGTTCTTGGACTTGTATTGAGTGTCGTCGCCATCATCCTCGAGCTGCCCTTGGCCGATCCTTCCATCTTCGCAACCTCCGATTTCACTTAAGCACAGTCCGTCCATGGCACAAATCAAGGATGGACTGAACTTCAAGTGAGTGGCCAATTGGGATAAATCTTGCTGAGGAGGAGACACTGAGAATGAGAACTACTTGAAACGGGAGCTTGTCATGAATTGGTTATATAAAGCTTAACCTCACAAGAGTAACATGCCATGTAGGAGAGGGATTCTGTTGGTTGCTGTGAGTTCTCACCTTGCTGCTAAATCTGTTGGGTAGTTCAGTCCAGTTGTTAATTCCATTCTGTTGGGCAATCTCATTTATGACAACACCCCAAAAGACAAGAAGATAAAGAAAAAGATTTTACATGTGAGCTGGTGAGATAATCAAGGGATGAGTATTACTGAGCAAAATGATGGGAATCATGCTCACTTCCTGTAGAAAAACCGAAAAGGTTCCCATGGGTCATTGTCCTAAGAAGGGTTCATCAATCAGTTTGTCATGGTCAATGTAAGATTTTATGTGGGCAGTTGCCAATGTTGACTGGAAAGATTGAATGAGCCGGAGTGCAGACGCCGAGCATATGTGCTCTCCCAGAAGCGGGCCAATGGAAAAGTTGTGTACTTGACTTACCAGAACAGTAACAGAATGCACCATCATTCTTTTGGAACCGGTAGCCCTTTAAAAAGAATACATATAATACACACACACACACACACACACACACATATATATATATGTTATATATATCGAGGCTATTGTGAATGATGTTAGAAGTTTCAGACATAAGGATGAAAAGGACACTTTGGACATGGAAATACAGACAGCACACCATAGGGTTATGTATATGATTCAAAGATCTCTTTGTACATTCTTGTATTCATTTCTTAGTGGCTCTTTTCTACCCTTTTCTCAACTAATTCTTCTTTGTTTTTAATACATATTCTCGACATGCTTTTTCCTAATTTAATTTTTACTCAGTTTCACTTTCCCGTACGCATATTGCCCATTGGGATTTAATATTCTTTTTGCATATAGTTATAATCAGTCCACCTCAACATAATCTCTTATGTGACCAGCTAGTTCTTTCCCTTTTCCCTTTTGATAAATTCTCTTGGTTGACCAAAAATCTATCCTTTTTATAAAATGCGTTAGCAAATTGGAGATGAAGAGGAAAATACGAAAAATGTTCAGATAGCAAAATTTTAAACTTCTTCTAATGGCCAGTCTAAAGAAAAAGATGAAGCGAAAAGGGGTAGAAGTTTTAATAGTGAGAAGAAAAGTTATTTTCAGATGCTCATTTGCACTAAATAAATAGAGAATCTAAAATTAGAGAACAATACCAATAGGCATGTTTATCTATTTTTTACTCATCAACTGGGCTAAGAAATGTAACTTTTCATATTACATTAATATCATGAAAAACCTCAAACTAATACATTTATGACAAATTTACTCTAATTTAATATTTGACCACCAAAAATCCAAAAATAATATATTTGTGACAAATTTACTCTAAATTAATATTTTGACTATAAAAAACTCAAAATTGGTACATTTGTGATAAAATTACTTTATGTTAGTTTTAGTTAAATTGAATTAATACTATGAAAAACTACAAATTAATACAATTGCAACAAATAAAAGGTAAAACATCAAAATAATATTCACGTTAGCTGTTACGTATTCATCAATTTGATAGTAAAATTTAATAGTAGATAATAGAGTAAATTTATTATAAGTGTACTAGATTCGAAATTTTCATAATATTAACCCTTTCAAATTTAATAGTCAAAGCCAATCACCAAAAGTCACAAACAAATGTCGAACATATCTCTTGAGAATTATTTCTAGAAATTAAAATAAGTTAACATAAACCCAATAAATATTGTCAGAATTTTGATTTCAAGAATTAAAAAAGAAAGTCACTTCCCAAGTGTCAAGTACCAAATTCTTACGATGGCCACAAAGTTGCATGGGCTTAACAAAAAGATAGAAGAAGTACATCATGGCATACTTACTCGAATGCCATAACTTTTTATTATTATTATTTGGGTAGTGTAAACTTTGTATGATATTCACTTGATGGTCATACCTTTTTTTCTTATATCACTCGAGTGTGACAATTTTTTATAATGTTCATTACAAGTATCATGTCATATCGAATTTTTCACACTTCAGTGAAATCTTTTTTAAAGTTATGATATTTAAATGATTGATTGAAAATTATGACACTCAAATGAATTATTTTTTATAAAATTTATGGGAATGAAGTGATCGAAAAATGAATAGTTATCGTATTCAAGCGAGTCCTATACAAAAGATATATCACTTGTGGTGTCGTCATTTCCAAAAGAGGGCTACAGAGTGAAACTGGAAAAAATGAAAAAGAGCTGAAGGGGGAAAAAGCGAGACCTCGGCGGCTCTGCTGTCGCAAACGAGACAACCCTTTATATGTCCCTTCCTCTGATCCATTCGTGGTAAAAGCGACGCGCCATGTCCTCAGTGCTTCGGCGGCTCCATGGCGTCTTCACCCGACGTCCCAGACTCCCCCGCGTAGACCTCGGCAAACAATGCGACCTCCAGAAGCTGGTCACCAAGTTCAAGCAACTCTCCGAATCGACCGAGTTTCGTCGTAGACGCGTCCTGTACGAGAAGACCGTCCAACGCCTTGCCAAGCACCGGCAGTTCGCCTTGATCGAAGACCTCCTTGAAGACCAGAAGCAGTACGTGGGGAGTTCCAGCGAGAAATTCGCGGCCCGTTTGATAAGTCTTTATGGGAAAGCGGGCATGTTCGAGCATGCCCAGAAGCTGTTCGACGAAATGCCTAGCCTGAAGAGGGAACGTTCGCCGCTGCACCTGAATGCCCTTTTGGCCGCCTGCATTTGTTCCAAGAAGCTCGATGAGGTCGACAAGATTTTCAGGCTGTTGCCGCAGAAACTTTTGTTGGATGTCGATGTTTGCACTTACAATACGGTTATTAAGGGTTATTGCCTGATGGGGGCTCTTGATCCGGCTCTTTCATTGCTTGATGAAATGGAGAAAATGGGGATGGGACCTGATTTAATCACGTTGAATACCCTTCTTGAGGCTTTTCATGGAAATGGCAGGTTCTTGGAGGGAGAGAAGATATGGGATCTCATGGTGAGCAAGAAATTTAGCCCTAGCATCAGGAGTTACAATACAAGAATTCGTGGGTTACTTTCGCAGAGCAGGGTCACTGATGCCGTAAAGCTGTTTGATGAAATGCCGGAGGAGGGAATGAAGGCTGATACTTATAGCTTCAATGCTTTTATTGTCTGGTGTTGCCGAAATGGAGACTTGATGGGGGCCAAGAACTGGTACCGCCGACTCGTGGAGAGCGGATGTGTCATCGATCGGGTGACGGTATCTGCTCTCGTTCCTTTACTTTGTGAAAAGGGTGACTTTGAATTGGCTCACAGGCTCTGTATCAAGGCCATGGATAAGAAGTTATTTCTTGGAACGGATACTCTGCAGTACGTTGTGGATTTCTTGGTCTGGGAATCGAAGATTGAACTGGCAAAAGAGATTGTGGAATATGGCAAGGCGCAGAAAAAACCATATGATCTAGAATTGCCTCAAGCAGAGTAATGGCAATTTTCCGCGCTTTTGAACAATCAATTCTTATGGTTACTACTTGTCAGATTCAGTTCTCTGAATGGTTCTTGCTGGCCTCGACCCTCACTATATCTGGCGTCATAGATGATGTTACCTCAACAACTAGGCCACAATAAAGTAGCGCTCATGGAACCTCAAGTGAAACTGAGATCTAAGGCTTGGGAGCCACGGATCTGAAGATTGTTGTCGTCCCTGTCTCATTGACGAGGGCAGTGATAGAGAAAATGGTGCAAGGGAGAACGGAAGGCCGATCGGGAGAGAGCTAAAACTGAAAACAGAGGGCCGCTGTGGCAACATTTGGAGGAGCAGAGGGGGTTGGTGTTGGCTGTGGCAAAGGTTGAGTTCGGCAGCTATGTGGAGATTGGTTGTCAGTGGTGAGTTGCAGGGAGAGTTTGAGAGAGAACATCGACTCTTGTGAGAATTCTGGTGCACATTGCACATTAGTTTAGCGTGGATGAGGCGTAATTAGACTCTGGCGAACCCTCGAGCCGAACAATTTTTTTTAGGAGAGTGTCGGTCCGTATGGTAATGCTTAAGGGAGGCGATTACGATGTTCACCTCATTCTCAATTTTCTTTTTTTGATGGCCAATGGAAAAGGTTTGTAAAGTTAAATAAAACACTAGATGAAGAGGCCCCATCACTCAAAAGTTCTTGAAGTCAGATTAGGATGCATTTCTTTCATTCCCTCGAGTTCTCATTTCTAAGGATACTATAATTTTTTCCTTTAAATGTAATGTCCTCACAGGTCCATGTATCCTTTTAACGCGCTTGTTCACAAATCAAAGTCATTCCCCACACGTCGTATTTCAATTTTTCTTTAAAAAGGCTTTTTACTATATTAAGAAAAACTTTATAATTAGTTCTTTTGTTAACTTGCTTCATCATAATGGAATGAAGACACCACAGTTTTTATTCCAAAAACAATTAGAGTACATATATATCGCCCTCCTATTAGCTCATCACATTTTGCAGCCTACATTTGACCATTGAATCGAAGGTAATTATAAGCATCAAGGTTGAGACCTCTTGCATTTTCAATCGGATAGGGAAAGACGATAAGGGCATGGCTCCTCCCAATAATAATAAAAATCAACTCCATTTGACAAGATAATCAAATAACTCAGATTGGAACTAAATTCGAAATTTAACGTGCCAATCTCAAATAATCATCGATCTGGAATTAGCTAATTTAACATAGTTTTCGGCCATCGTTTGCAGCTACTCAAAACGGTTCTAAAACCCTTCCTCTGAAGTTTCTGAAACATTCGTGGAAGGGAGGAGCACGGGCCCATGTCTTCAGTACTTCGTCGCCTCCGCGGCGTCTTCGCCAAGCCGCCGCCGCCGCCGACGCCGCCCCGCCCTCGCATAGACCATCTCAGCGGACGACACGACCTCCAGAAGGTGGTCGCCAAGTTCAAGAAACTCTCCCGGTCGACCCACTTTCGTCGGAACAGCGTCCCGTACGAGAAGACAGTCCAACGCCTCGCCTACCACCAGCAGTTCGCTTTGATCGAAGACCTCCTTGAACACCAGAAGCAGTACGTGGCGCGCTCCAGCGACAAATTCGCGGTCCGCCTGATCGGCCTCTATGGGAAAGCGGGCATGTTCGAGCACGCCCGGAAGCTGTTCGACGAAATGCCTAGCCTAACAGGCAAGCCCTCGCTGGTACACCTCAATGCCCTTTTGGCCGCCTGTGTTGATTCCAAGAAGTTCGATAAGGTCGACGAGATTTTCCGGCTGTTGCCAGAGAAACTGTCTCTGGACATTGATGTTTGCACTTACAATACAGTCATTAAGGGCTATTACCTTATGGGTGATCTTGATTCTGCTCTTTCGTTGGTTAATGAGATGGAGAAAAAGGGATTAAGCCTAATTTGATAACGTGGAATACCCTGCTTGAAGCTTCTTATGGAAACGGCAGGTTATTGGAGGGAGAGAAAATATGGGATTTAATGGTGAGCAAGAATGTTACTCCTAGCGTCAGGAGTTACAATCCAAGACTTCGTGTAGTACTTTCACAGAACAGAGTCGCAGATGCCATTAAGCTTTTAGATGAAATGCGGGATAAGGGAATCGAGGCTGATACACACAGCTACAATGCTTTTATCGTTGGGTGTTGCCAAAATGGAGACTTGGACGAAGCCAAGAAGTGGTATCAGCGGCTCTTGGAGAGTAAGTGCAATGTTGATCGGGTGACGATCTCCACTCTCGTCCCTTTGCTTTGTGAAAAGGGTGACTATGAATTGGCGCATAGGCTTTGCATAAAGGCCATGGATCAGAAGTTACTTCGTGGAACAGTGACTCTGCAGAATGTTGTAGATTGCTTGGTTCGGGAATCCAAGGTTGAATTGGCAACAGAGATTGTGGAACATGGCAAGGCCAAGAAGACACCGTATAATCTAAAATTGCCTCAAGCAGCATAATGGCTTTTCTTGCATCATGTAACAATCAACTGTTATGGTTGCTTGAAAGTCGGGCTCGGTGGATCCTGGGTATCAAAAAAAAAAACTGTTATTCAGACAGACTTCGTGTCCTCGATGGTCTTTGCTGAGCTCAACCCTCGATATATGATATTGTGCATGGCATTTGATCAATCAACTAGGCCATGGTGAGCAAGGCGAAAGGATGAAACAGGTTCCTGTTATTGAAGAAATGCCCTTTCCTTTCATTGTTTCCAATGCTTTTGTTGTTGTTGTGTTGTACCTACAAATCAGTATTGACGCTGTTCATAGGATTGTAGAGTCTTGACTTCCTTGGTTTTCAACTCTTCGGCGTAACTGTAACTTAGGTTTCTAATTCAAAGCAAAGGGAACTATGGCCATTTTCTCATTTGGTTTTGTATGTGGGGAAGGCATTGTGTGATGCATTAAGTTTCAGGCTATTGTGCCTCTCGAGTTCCTTTCAGTGACAAAGGCAAGTGCTAATAGCGGTTTGTATTATGATTCTTCATATTTCCCAGCTGAGGTGAGTCGGCGGCTTTGATTGATGGGCTCATTCATACTCAGTCTGCTCCTAAGTAAGGTGCTTCTCACGTTGGGTTCAAAGCATTTTTCTCTTCACTCTTTACCCTTTGGATTGTGGCTTCTGTTGAAGCAAGAAATGCCTATGGTTGCCATGTTGCATGCAACCCTTTCGCTTTTCAGACAAATCTTTGTCTTTTCGTGAGATTTTTGCTGCCTATTTTTTCAGGACTTTTTACTCTTTTTGATTTGTCTCTTTTCAAGTTTTGTAATAGCGATTTGTTGTTCTCTCCGTTTACTGTCTTTTTCTCATATGAATTAAAGCATCTGTTCTCCCTTTTATGTTTTTATCACAATATTATCTTTCATAGATAAGAACACGTTAGAAGATGCATCTAAATTCTTATTTAGAGAACTTGTGGATTTATCACCTAACAGGTCCTTCGATAAGATTAAGGTAATACTCGAAATGTTAACTTCAGTCTGTCAACTAATAAGCTTTTGATTGAGGGGCTCAGTTGATCCCGTATAGCAAATTTGTCATTTTATTTTTTGAAATCAGAAAGTAATAGTTGAATTGTTTCATGATTATTTTCAATTAATTTTATGAAATTCCTTTTACAAAACTTAATCTAGTACCTCAAAATAATTGATTGAAGATACCCTATCATAACATCTATTTTCGAGGACACAGATGAAGTCGCACTCTATGATTAGATCCTCTCCATCGCATGGCCCAAGCACGATCACAAGTCCGACTGAGTGTTATTTTGGGGATCTTTCGTCCACTCCAAAATGTTTAGTTTGAGTCACTATTATTTCGTTCACCTGGAATTTGAATGCTCTGAATCAACGGGTTTGTCACTCCAGCTACCAGCAGGTTAGAAATGAGGAAGTCTATCCTGATAATATGGTGAATCCCAAGATACAAGTTGATCATAGGGTTTGCTCATAACATAACTTGAACTTGTAATGTCACGAAAGAAAATCGTAATCTTTCTATCGGTAGAGGCTATCAGGTTAGGTGGAAAACGTATAGGATAATAAAGAGAAGTAGATGGGTTCACAAACAAAGCCAACGGTTGTCCCTGTATCATCCTAAATAACGGAATTTTCCGACATGATATTGGATTTTTTTATTTCACATGTTGACCCTCCCTCCTTCCCTCATATTCTTCTTTAAATCCTACCAAATCAAAACCCACAACAATGCAAAATCTATTCAAAAAGGACATTAGAAGTGCCTTAACTTGTGTACGACACTCACTCCGGTGCTATAATTTTTGGCGGCTTACTTAAGTGTCAAATATTTTGAAAAACAATCAATTCAGTGGTAGTGGATCTGATGACAGTGTATCTTCCAAACATGGACAGCATAGGGGAACCCTGACCGGCAAGCTTGTCGCCAAATTTCTCACCTGCCATCTGCATTCAAAGCCAAAACCTAAACGCTCGCCCAGATCATTTCAATTGCTTATATCCAGTATTGGTTCCAAGTCGCTTCTATCATCTTCAGCGACATTATTGGAGAAAAATATCTTTGACTTTGTTCTTGTTCACTCTTCCTCCCCAAAGCTTTCAGAAAAGATCGAGCACTTAGGTAACAGTCCGACAATTTTCACAATCTGCCTTACAAAGCAGAATGAGATCATCCACGAGGAACAAACGGGTGCCAATCGGCGCCTTTCAGAAGCATTAGCTCCTTTCCAATTGCCATGAGCATGTTCTCTTTCAATAAGATCTTTCAATGAGAAAGCTTTCTTACAAAGAACGAAGATGTTAGAGGGAAGGGTCTTTCAAATAATCGGCATCGGTGCTGATACGTAACTGTGGAGCTTGACTTCTGAACATTTAGTGTGTGGGGACCAAAATAATATGTAAGGATGGTCGGCCCACCAAGATTTAAATATTGTGCTCATAGTAAGTCCATCAGGTCTACATAAGAGAGCGACTTTTCAGTCAACTATGCATGTCTGACCCAAAAAATAAAATAAAATCAACTACGTATTTTTATTGATTTTATTCAAGACACTTAAATAGCAAATTTTCTAGTTGGGGTATTTGTAACAGACTGATGATTGCTTGAGTGTTCACTAAACAGGACAAGCTAAGACACAAGAATACCAGACTTTGCACTAATATCTTTATCAATAGCGAGAGGCTCGATCACAGTAGATAGAATTCGCTGCCCAATGTTGCCGTCCTGGATGCCGAACCCATCTTCGAACTGGTAAAGCATATGCGCAGCACGAGCAGCATTCACAGTGACATCAATGTAGGGCCGGAGTAACGGGGTCTCAGTATTGTGGAAGCAATGAGCGTTAATGTTTTTCCATGCTTGGTTTATCAATCTTTCATATGCTTCCGAGCGACATCTTCTGATACTTTTGCTTCTCGCATGTAACACACCACTGATGATGGAGCATCTCCTCTGTCTATTTCAGCCTAATAAAAAAAAATAGATCAATTTAATTTGTCAATGAGATCCAATCTCTCTAGTTCAATTATGACGAACGTCGTGTTAGTGCAAGATTTTTTTCGCAAGATAAGAATTTGTACATCAAGTCAAATTCAATGTGTTTGTAGCTTTTGCACTAGACTTTGATGATTACCTTGGACGTTCTTAGGTCATTGCAGAGTCGAATTATCATGGACACATTGTAAATCAGATCCTTGTTCCTCTCTAGCAAATCTGCTGCATCCTCCAGTTTCATATGTCCCACAAAGAAATAAGCATGAGACATGAGCAGTGGTCCCGAAGATGATGTCCAAGCATTGCTCAAGTACTCTTCCAAGGTGGGTTTGTAGCCCAAATGGTCCCACTTTGCTTCAGTAAGTAGTGCATTGCAAAATCCTGCCCACTGTAACAAAAAAAAAAAAAAAAAGGAAAACAAATGATTTAATCAAAGATTATTGATTATGTAAGGACATAAAATTGATTAGGATGACTTATGCAAAGCATTTGAAGTTATCCACGAGCTTTTTTCTTACGGCTTTCTTAAGAAGTGGTAGCACTCGATGCCAATTTTCCTCCTTGCCAATATCATAAGCGATCTCGTATGTAACATCATGAAGTGCTTGGAAACAGACCTTCATGCACTCGGGAAGCTGTTGAATCTGCTCCGAGTCCCATCTAGAAGCATTGGATTTTCCAGTAAGTGCACATGAACGAACAAAGACAGAAGAAAGAGATCGGGGGCAACGGGGCCAACCTGGTAATGGCGCCGGTAAAGCATTCTAATTCCTCCAACGAACCATAAACGTCGTAGACATCATCGACAACTAGTATAAAGATGACGACTTTTGTGAGAGATTTCCGGAGTGAGCTGAACCGTGGCTCTTGAGAGAGTCCGAGGGCGTACAAGAAACTCTCGACTGGCCGATCCCTCGTGAAGTGCACTTGTTCGATAAGTCCTAGATCCCTCCACCACCTGAAATTACCAAAGCAACTAATCAAAACCAAAAGCTATGAAACTCACGTCATGTCCGGTGCAGATAACATCACTGCATTTTCTATATCTTTTTAAGTACACTAAAAATTACCTGGATATCTCTATTAGATCTCTCTGGTGTGTGGCTTGGACCATGTTGAAATTGAGCTTGGCAAGCTCCAGCAGATTACTCTGCTTGTCCTCCTGTTGCTCATACAAGTCGATCTGCCATTTGGTGTCGAACCAGTGGACCCTCCAGCGCATTGGCAGCTCCAAAGCGTGGACGGCGCGTTTGAAGAGCCGACCATCCAAGCTGGAGACTCTGTCGTGGAGAATCCCAGTTGAGAAGGTTTTTGCTTCATCCAAAATGCTTTCGCCTTCCAAAGCCAGATGTGAAGCCTCAAGGAGCTGTATCATAGCTTCAACATCTTCGCAATTGCTTCTGTTGAACGTGTTGCTTTCTTCTTTGAAGTTCCTCAATTCATCTGATTACAAATTCAAAGTTGAGGATATCCACCGGACAGAACTGAGAATAATTGCTAATACTTCTAACTGCACTCGATATTACTAAATGTTAGAACGTATGATGATGATTAACGACTCAGAAGATATAAAATTTAAACTGTGAATGATGACATGAACTTTGGGTAGATTGTATGCATTTAATTTCATAGGACTTCTCTGGGGACCAAATTTTCTTAACCGTCTAGTCCATAATTACTGTTCTTTTCATAATCTTCTCTCTAGAAATGAGAAGAACATCTTAGTAAAACTAAGTCCAAATAGGTATATCGATTGCACATCTTCTGCATTAGGATGTACTGAAAATTCCATTATGTCGATTGCGCAACTTCTCCATTAGATAATGAAGCCGTTGCGTGTTGACTTTGTAATGATTTCTCAAGAAAGAGTTTGGTGAATCAGAAGTTCAAGATGAGCCTTGTCATCATAATAACAACATATTGGAAATTCATGTCAGGTTTTGTCAGTACATAAATTGGAGCAATTGATTTTCTCAATAGTATTTTGTGCTTTCAAGTGATATCGACCCCACTTAAATGTATGAATGACCTGTAATTTAGATTAATTTCTGATGTAATATTTCCAGAAATTGATTAAAAGTAATCATAGGGATATTACATGACTTGTGGGCCGGAAACCAACTTTTGTATAGTAATCTTTAGTATCACTAGCATTTTTCATTGAACTAACCTCGTGATTTTGATAGTAACATCTCGGAAGAATGAATTCATAGGTCCACAATTAGCACTTACCTTGTGAAACGACATAACCATGCTGTCGAAGGAGTTTAAACCGAAGTGCACTAGCATAGACATGACCTTCCATGGTGAAAGTGCCTTTGTTGGTGGATGCAACTGTTTCAAGAGCTTCCTTCATCTCCTTGTCAAAAAGGTTGGACAACCCCATTTTTCTCATCCCGTCGATCAACTCTAACTTGGCAAGTGGATCAACAGCTTTCGCTATCATTGGCTTTACATCCTCCACGAGTCGTTTGACCCGCTCTTCAATTCCTTCTTTCTGCGGAATCAAGTTGAATACATTAGATCGAAATCTACCTCAGCAAGGCATCAAATAATTCATTCTATGTAGCAATGCCAAGATGTTGAGTTTTTAATATGTTTTCCTTTTGCAAATTTATGGTAAGACTTGTAATGAAGTGTTCTTTGCTTCTATTAAGGTTTTACCTAGACTCATTCAAACTTAACCGAATTGATCATATTCTAAAAAGTAACTGCTAAAAGAATGTAGACTAGCCATGTTTTTAATATCTTGATTGACTTGTTTATCATCGTGACTGACTTTGTTATAAAACGAGTCTGTCTAAAGTGATTGACTTCATTTCTATCAATTGAGGACTCAAATTGGGAGCAAGCTAGTTTTTCAAAAAAATTGATTGCATGCATATATAGCCATATGAATTGGTTTTTGACATTATATGGTAGCTATAAATCAAGTGTAAATTTGATGGCTGATATGTATGATAACATTGCCCAGCACTTGAACATTTCTATCTACATTTAATAGGTAATAGCATATATCAGTATCATGGATGTGATATTACAAATGAATTTGGAGCAAAATACTACCACGCTCAATTTGTCGATATGTGTCTCATGTGCAAATACTTTGACAATTGCATGCCAATGTTAGTTCGCCAGATGTGGAATAGATCACTCGAATTAAGGAGAATAACCATAAAAGAACGATGTTGATAATTAACAACAAAATTAGCTGAATCTCATAAGCGCAGAAGGTAAAAATTATATTCTTACTTGGTTGAATTTGTTGTTGAGCGACTGGAGGAAATGGTAATTCCAAATGTTGGGCTTATAATTTGCCGATCTTCTTTGATGTATCGGATCCACAGCTTGCGGTGAATCCGCTTGGCATGGTTGGAACTGGACTTGTTTCATTTTGTGCTCCATGACGAGTGAGTGAACGTTGAGAAGATTGGTGAGATCACGATTTCTGCAAGTTTTGTGATGGAATGTGTTCGTGTGTTGTTGAACACAATGCTTCGATTTATATAGGCGAGTACGAGTGTGAGTTTTTGGGGCTGGAGAGCTGCAGTCAAATCTGGACGGCAACCTCGTACTCGGTCGGTCTCGTCTCCGAACACTCGCAAAAATCACGTTGAGAACACGACAAAACTAGCAAACATCGGCGCATGATTCACATGCCTTAGGCTAAACAAAACTAGATAGCAAAAAGCCAAGGCAAATTCGTCTAAGCCAAAAAAGACTCTGATTTAAGGGATTGACCGGTATTAAAGTGGGTGCGGAATCCACTTCTCTAGATAATAGGGAATATCTGTTGGGAAATCAATCATTTTTTGTGTTTGGCAAGGTGTCTCAACGTCAAGCCCGTCGAAGGAAACCCAATCTATGACATCCTAGATAAACTCATAAAGTTATTGTCTATTTTTGCCCGTTACATACCGAGCCTCACAGTTTTGTCCTTTAGTGTATAGGTAGGCACTTTTCTAGAAGGTCACCCATCCTAGTAATGTTCTAACCTAAGCTAGTTTGGGCTCACTTAATTTTGGAGTTTCAAAGCAAAACTTACCATTACGTCAAAAGGCATTACCGCGAGTTAATTCCAATTTTTTCATATATATAATAGAATTGCTCTCCCATGTTCGGTGCATAGTTTAGTTCATTCTTACCCCCTTCGCCATCCTAGAAGCCCACTAGAAGCCACTCTTTATCTAGGCCCTCCAGCCCGGTGACTACCCCTATCCTTGTCGGACTAGGCTATTATAAGCTCACTAACTTTTGCTTGGCTCATCCCCAAATCACACACCTATTGGAGGGGGTCTTGTTCTTATACTATATTGTGACATTTTAGATTAACTCATAGAGGTATTGTTTGTTTGGACCCATTTTATATTGAGCCTTACGGTTTCATCTTTTAGCATAAAGGCAGGCACTTTTCAAGAGATCACTCATCCTAGTAGTACTTTAGCTTGGACTCGCTTGACTTTAGAGTTCCAAAGTAAAGCTTATTGTTATTTCATAAGGCACCTTTGTGAATTAATTTAAGTTTTTACATATATATCTCAAAATTGTTCTCCTCTTATTCTATTCATTCCCGTCTCCTTCACCATCTTAGAAGCATGCTGAGAGCTATTCTTTGTCCAAGCCCTCTGAGCCCAATGACCACATATTTAGTATAAATTTGACTGATGTTTCACATATTTAAATTGTATTTGCGTTCATATGGATTTTCATCACAATGATTTATGTTTATTCATGGAATTAAATTATCATTATTTTTATCTTTTCCTTTTCATTATGCTGAACTTTTGTTTTAGGTCATACATTATTATGCTTCACTTAGGAGGCTAAAATGATTGTCAAACCCGTGTTTATGTGTACAGGCCTCACTGGTTACTGTCTAAGTCCGCATGTCTTCTTAGACTGAATCTTGATTACATCGTAATTAAACGAGGAAAGTGAATCACGATAGCCTTTGTCTCACTATGATGGGGACAAGATACCCCCAATGATAATATAATTAGACTGGCCTTTAGCGGGACTCCAATCACATTCGACCACGCTGATGCCTTGATCTTTACGTGCACCCTACATTTACCGTTCTGATAGGCGTCAACATGAATTATATTGGAATACTAATGTTGATTGGGACTTAGTCCCGCGTGAATATTATTTGCATATGAGACGACCGGGTAGTTATATATAGTTATATTAGCAAAATAAGTCAAATGTCGATAAGCGATTAGGATTGACGACTATGTGTTCAAACATGGAAATACCGCGTCCTGTATTTACACGTCATACATAGGGGACATCACTTGTCTACCCGTTGGTTTTATTTCACAAGGAGCCTAGAGCTTATGGACATCCTTATTTTACAATTCCATAAGACATCCTTATCTAGCTCAAACAAAGAGAAATTTATAATTGTGATGTAGCCAAGTGGCTAAAGAATTTTATCCTGTAATTTCAAGAACTTGTCCAGGTCATATAACTTTCCTCAAAATGACTTCAACTATATGTTTGAGATGATTTTTGGGATGAAAACTCTTAATATGCACTTTTAAATTAAAGTACCATTAGCTAGCAACCAGTAAGTCTCTATAGCGAATTTGCACGGAGGAAACTTATTTTACATCTAATATTGGATTAGATATTGGATTTGCACACTTCGTTTTTCAGCACAAATCAGGATTTTTTTGTCAAAATAATGGATGAGGTAAAACATCTACCGAATTGGGCAATGCTATGAAGCAGATTGTGAAAGTTATCAACAGTCGGGGGATGGTTTCTAGCAAGCGTCTCAAAATCATTTCTCTAGCTTTTTTTCCTTTTTTTTTCTTCATATGATTGTATTTAAGTTTTCTTGAACAACGTTTGATTATTGGACTATCATTTCTTATGAACCAGCAAGGCTGAGACCATAGCGGCATAACTCTACCTAATCCTCCGCTCTGGAAGGCAATCCTGCCAAAATAGTAGTTGTGCCGGTCAAGTTGCTTTATGTGTATCGACCATTCTGTGGTAAGGACTTTGCACGATATGTTTGTTCTCTTTTCTATTCTCAATTGTTGAAGAATACATTCTGAGTTTCAGCTTATAAGCGAAACGCGATCCAAGTAGATTTTTCCAAAAGAAATTTCCAATTTTAGATCAAAATATTATATATATAAATAGGAAGTTGGTTCATGCCCATTAGAGAGCAGAGTAGTTATGCGGTGGGCTCAAGAATTACATCCTATAGAAATTGCATTTAGGGTTGATTGGTTTAAGGGTGGGTGGGTTTCAAATTAGAGCCTATTGTCACGATCCGTGATTTTAGTATTCGTGAGCTCTTGTGAGTGGAGTTTGGGATTATCGAGTGAAAAGTGAGTGATGCAGAAGAGATAAATACAACCGGTTTGTGATTATGGAGTTGGTTGGTATTGGGAGTTATAGGATAGAGCAAATATATGTTTATAGAACTCTGAAGGCGGGGTTGGCCTCTTGTGCACAAACTAATTGTAAGCTAATGCTGCTCCCCTAATGAGGCCATGGCAAGCCGAAACCAGGTTGTTGTGCCTAAAGTAATATACTATCTCGGTGGATGGACTGAACATTCGAGTTAACCTAGGCATGGTGCGATTTGATGTGAGTAAGCTATTTCTGTATTGGTTTTTGGAATAAATATAGAAGGAAGGCTAGCTTATTATTGTCTACTCACCAGGCATCGCATGAGCTATTTAACAACTAAGGAATTGTTGGCCCATGACACTATCCTATTACAACTATTTCCCAATTTTTGGAACTTGAACTTTTGTAAACTCTAGAAAACTCCATTTATTTCGTAGTAAATAACTAATTTGGAAAATATTTTCTAACAATGATTGATTAAAATAATTAGTCAATAAAAAATATTATCATTATCAACATCTATTTATGTCTAAACATTTTCATTAATGATAGAAAATTTTCATTTATATATTCTTATAAGCAATGTAAGAGATTTCTTTTTGTCAAACAATGAGAAGTAATGTCAGGCCCGACCCTCGAGAACGCGACAATCCCTATTCACTTGTGGTCAAATGAGTACAATGTCTCAGGATGCATCACTGACCATTCTTTTTATCTTTTAACTATGTAGATGCGGAAATGAAACATTAGATCTTGATCAACAATAGTAGTAGAGATAGTCAAAAAGACAATCAACACATAAGCACCACCCAGCCGCTTTTTCCCCTTGTCTAGCGCACATTAGCCCCTACCAAAGGCTGTTTTGCTACCAGTCACCACTGTCTATCGTCCTTTGCCATCCTCAAGCTAGACACATGTCATCCTCGCCGCCGCCACCGTCTCGGTACCATCGGATTTAATAAGCACCCAAGTTAATTTCATAATCCTTGATTAGGGTATTAAACTCTATTATGGGTGATTAGCTTAGGAATAATCTTGGTTAGGATTATTTTAGTGCTAATTAATTGTGCTTTGTGCTAATTTTGATTTGTGGTAGATTAACTATAATTAACCATGTTTAGTGATTAACTTATTTATAATTAATCTTTAATACTAGTAAATTAGCATGTTAATCTTGTTTATTATTAAACTATACTAGTAATCATGGGATAAGATTAATTAGTTATTAACCTTGGTTAGTGAGGTTTAATTATGGTTAATCATGTTTAGTATTAATTAATTATGATTTATATTTTTGGATAATACTTAATTGTCATTACTCTTTTACTTTAATATTAATAAATTTTTATTTGTAATAGATAATAATTATAAATTATTTTCGGAATTTATTATGATAATTTATTTTTGGGTAATAATTAATTAATTATTTTTGGATGATAATTAATCAATTATTTAGGAGTAATTAATTATTCTGGGTAATAAATTAATTTCGAATATTGAATAATAAATTATTTTAGGGTTATAAATAATTAATTATTTTCGATTTAGAGTTGATTAATTATTCATGGGGAATAATTATTTATTTATTTATTTTTGAGTAACGGATTAAGTTTGGAAAATAAATAATTGATTATTCTTGGTCAATAATTAGCGAATTATTCACACATAATAGTTAATTGATTATCCTAAGGCTATATAAATAATTAATTCTTGGAGGTGAGTTAATTATCGCAATTCATTATTATTAACTTTGAATAATAGGTAAATTTATGTGTAGTTCCTACTTGGATTATATGCACTTACTTTACTATTTGCGGACATGTTTCGCTATTTAAAGTGATTATCCTGCAAGTAAATAAATGGTGTTATTTAAGAAGAATTTTATGAGCTGGTTTATGAGAGATGAAATGTAATTGTCCTATCTACCTATGAAATTGGGTAGAAGAATCTGGAAAAAGAGAGAGGGGAAGTTTGGAAAGTTAATATGTTTGGCATGTTCTTGTGATCACATGTGAAATATTGTTGCATTGTGTATTTGAAGTCTGAGATGAACTATTGTGTGTAAGCGTGAATCACATCTACACTGGCTAAATGAAAGATAATAAAATGAGCACGAGTGATTGATGTGCTTGCGTGATCACATAAGAAAACCTGTCACCTAAAAGGGTCTATGTTTGACAAAGTTTGATTTATCGGAATTTCCGACGGGGGTCCAAAAGCCGAGTCACGGTAGAAGCCGGACCAATGCTCCTTTATGGAATGTCATATGGGTAGGGTACCATGACGTAACCGTGCCCAATGGAATAGGATGATGCCCAATTATGTTGGTATACTACCAACTCTTGTGTTGGTAATATTCCCCCAAGGACCTAAATAATTGGAACACGAGTGAGTATATTATGCATGGGAAAGCCTAAGATAGGTTTTGATTATATGCTATATTCGTTGCATCGAGATGGGCATGTGATAAACTATATTATGTAGGTTATATGTGCCAAGATTAGGTAAGAATGCCTATGGATACACTCGTTAACTATTAATGACTGTGTAAAGGTTAAGGCCTATTCATATTTTTAGTTAATGCAAAGCAAAAGTCGCTATGCTATTACTATGTCATCAATAGAAAGGCTAAACGTCTAGGACCCACTTGAGATGAGTGGATTTCCTAGTCGAGGCTTAAGTCATTAACTTACTGAGTTTATCTCATTCATCGTTGTTAACCATTTTTTAGGTCCATAGTATGGAGAACCCACAAGTAGTGTGGTTTGTTGCGGTGTTTGAAAAGAGTAGATTAACCATAGCTCTACTAATCTCTTTTGTTGACTTAATAGGAAGTTGCTCATAATGAGGGCTTGTACATGTAAAACTTCCTAGGGTTAACTAATAATTAAAATAAAGTTATGTTTTCAGTAATGTTGCTATGATGATTTTCCTAACTATCCCTATTGATATGTTAATTGGGGATTATTTATCATTTCCACATGTGTTTAATCAAAAGATAAAAAAAAGGTCGGTGACACATCTTGAGCAAGTAAGCAAGGGTTATCGCGTGCTCAAGGGTTGGGACGTGACATTGTGAGAACTAAACATTGTATACATTTTTTTGGCATAAGTACAGCCGGAGTGCCAAAACTTGGCATGAATGGACACTTAAATGCCAAAAGTTACAAAAGGTACATTTAAGTGCCAAAATCGGAACAAAAATGATCACTTAAGTACCAATGGCGAGAAAATCCGACCAAAATGCTGACATGGCATTGTTTTGGCGATCTGGGGTCGAAACAGTCTCATTTTTTATGCTAATGTGGTCAAATAAGCCCAAAACGACGTCGTTTTGCCCTCGCCAGATGCTTTGGGAGAGGGCGGCAACCCTCTCCCAAATCTAGGCGAGGGTTGGCCAGCCCTCACGTTGGTGTCGGTGGCCCTCGCCCAACATCACGAGTTTCCAACGGCACCAACGGCCAACCCTCGCCCAAATCTAGGAGAGGGTCGTCACCCTATCCCAACGTCTGGCAAGGGCTGTCTGGCCCTCACTGCCGATCGGCAAGGGTCACCAACCTATGCCCAGGCGTCGCTGACCCTCACCGTTCGTTGTCACCGCCCCACCAACGGTTGAGCGGCTGCCATAGGCGGGCTGCTGCCCCGCTCCCTATTTTTAATTTTTTTTTTCACTTTTAATATTATTTAATTAATACTTATATTAAAAAATAAAGTTTGGCTAAAATGGCATCGTTTTGGGCTTATTTGGCCACATTAGCACAAAAAACGACACCATTTTGACCCTAGATCGTCGGAAAAATGCCATGTCAACATTTTGGTCGGATTTTCTCGCCGTTGGCACTTAAGTGATCATTTTTGCTCCAATTTTGGTACTTAAGTTTATCTTTTGTAACTTTTAGCACTTAAGTGTCCCTTCATGCCAAGTTTTGGCACTTTAGGAATCTGTACTTCCATTTTTTTAGTGTAATTGAGGGTTGGAAAATGCTGAGAATATTTGAGTAACTCGAGTGTAATTGTAATTTTTATTTTATTTCTTGATGGGATATGTTCAGCAGAAGTCCTAAAACTTGTTAGCATAGTGCAATTGAGTCCTAAAACTTACAAAAAGTGTAATCGAGTCCTAAAACTTATCAAGTTGGTTCATTTGAGTCATTCCGTTAACACCATCAACGGAAATGCTGACGTGGCATTTTTATTTTTATTTTTCACTTGGCATTTTAAAGTAATTTTTAGTTTTCACATGGCTTTTTTTATTCAATTCTTTTTAAATTAGATTAAAAAACAAAAAAAAATTATTAAAAAACCAAACTGAAAAAAAATTGGTGGAAGCCGCCCATGCCGGAAGGGCCGGGATCGGCCCTTGTGGGGGTGGCTGGCGACCACCACCCGGTGAGGGCCGGCAACCCTCGCAGCGAGTGCAAGGGACCCCAAATTTGGGCACGCCGGCCCTCACGAGGCCGGCGACCATTGCCCGCCTTGGGCGAGGCGTCGCGCCGTGCCTCATCAGGGGCCTATGACACCTTGCCCAGGGTGGGCGATGGTCGCCGGCCCCCCGTGAGGGTCGGCGTGCCCAGATCTGGATGCCCCTTGTGCACGTCGTGAGGGGCGCTAAGCCCCGTGAGGGTCGGCGTGCCCAAATCTAGGCGCCCTCACGCTCGCCACGAAGGCTGGCGTGCCCAGATTTGGGCACCCTCGCGCTCGCCACGAGGGTCGCCGCCCCTCGTGAGGGCCGGCGAGCCCAGACCTGGGCGCTCTCATGCTCACCGTGAGGGTCACCATGCCCAGATCTGGGTGCCCTCGTGCTCGCTGTGAGGGTCGCCGGCCCTCACTTAGGCCTAGGTGAGGGCCAGCCACCCTCGCCCAGGGCCGTCGACACCGGCTCTTCCCTATGTGTGGTGGCGGCGACAGCTGAAGCCCCTACCTTCTCCCTCTGTTTTTTTTTTCAATTATTTTTTTAATAAAATCTTAGGTTTTCTTTTCCAGTTTTTTAATTTAATTAAAATAAGATTGAATAAAATAATAATTAAAAATGCTGATGTGGCATAAAAAATAATTTTAAAATGCCACGTCAGCATTTTCCGTTAGTCTAAATTATCGGTGTTAACGAAAGGACTCAAATGAACCAACATGACAAGTTTTAGGACTCGATTGCATTTTTTGTAAGTTTTATGACTCAATTGCACTATGCTAACAAGTTTTAGGACTTCTGCTGAACATATCCCTTTATTGATTTATATTGGAATCATATGTTACTCTCACCACGGAATAGGTTTGTTAATTGTTTAGATATTTATAGGCATACCGCATGAGAAAAAACTGCTTCATCCACGAACCAAACACCATGACATATGTGATGAAGGTACCCCACGAGTGATTTTCTTTTGATGGAAGTATATACACAACATTCATGAAAATACAATCTTTGTCTCAAAAACAATTTATTTCAGTTGTTTCCGATTTGTTACTATTTATTTTATATTTTACCTAAATTTTCAGAAATAAATCAATAATGAAATTCAAAGCTTAAACTTGTAAATGAATGCATGATTTAATATTTGAATACTCTAACAGTAATTTTGTAGTATTAGCTTTGTTTCCCATTTGTCCAGCCTTATATTAGAATCTCAACAGGGCACAGTAATTGAAAAAACAATTGAAGATGTCCAGTATTACATTCTTTTAAAGAGTTTTCCAGGGAAATTGCTAAGCAATCAGATATGAATACATTGCAAAATACAAATGAATTAACTTACTCGTGTGTATATATATAATCAATGTTCTGAAAAACAATTTTTTTATAGAGCATATTTAAAGATGATCATTTTTCTAATGATGACATTTGAGCCCTAGAAGAGTTAAGATAGTTATGACCCTATGAGATCCCAATCGTTGCCGGATACCAGTCATCACATTTCTTAATAACTACTAGAATTTGCAGAGACATTTTCCACGTAAGAAAATATGGAAAATTAAATTTTCATAATTTTGCGATCATTGTTTTAAAAGTCTGTTTTTTGGGTGAGTAATCATTGTTTTAAAAGTCGAAAATCCTTTTTGTTGGATTAGAATAGGGAAATCACTATAAAAGTCAAACATATATCAATTTAGTTCTAAATATTTTAATTAGATAATTTCATCATAAACATTTTTTACAGTGATATCAATTCAGTTTATCTAACCAATTTTTGTTGGAAGTTGATGTTGAGCTGGCTGTCATACATGGCACAATTGGTGTTGACATGAATATATTTTTTAATTTTAAATACATTTTTAAATTATTTCTTTTCTTTTTGCTTTTTCTTTCCTTTCTCATTTTCTTTTTTTCCTTATTACCTCCACCGCAGAGGTCACCAAGTGCCAGCAAGGGCAAGGGTGAAGACACCCTTGCCAGCCACAAATGAGGCCGGGCAATGACTAGGCGAGGCCACCCCTCTCTAGATCCAGCAAGGGGACACTTGCCTAGCACTCACCATCTGGGCAAGGCTGAATTAGAGGCAAGATTGTCATTATTGGTTTCATACTAAGTTTTCATTTAAGACTCTTAGGGCACCCTGCTATTTCACTGTTCTTAGGTAGAGCCACCATCTCCATCCGTGCATCACACGGGGAGAGAGAGAGAGTTAGTTTGGGCAAGAATGTGTACCAAATTCAAGAGAAAATCTAGGTGCCTAAATAAGCAACTGAGTGAAATATCGATAGTTACTCGACTTAAGGATGTGCGCCCAAACTCAAAGCTTATACAACAAGAGTTCCAAATTCAATTCGAGAGCAAATACAACCTCTAAAGATGCGTCGTTGAACCCAAATTGAACTGTGTTGGGGGATTGGAATGTGAACAACAAAAGTACAGGTGACATCTTTTGTGTTGTTTGGAAATGAACTTTTCCCTCAACCTACGGTCAAAGCTGTTCTCTACCCAGAACGAACTCAGATCCAGACCAGGAGACAACTGTGACGCCCCCAGCACCGTGCTTCAACCTCAACCCCCTTGCGACCTGCTCCTGGGCGAGGGTGGGCCAGCAACGAAGTCTCGCCAGAGGCCAGTGAGGGCGTCCTGGCCCTGGCCCTCCTCAACAGCCGCAACCTGCCCAAACTAATAATATACCTGATATAAATTTATACAAAACTAATTTTTTTACTCCAAAAACTTTAAATCAGCACATCCATGACAAGTTTACCTCAAACTATTTTTTATGATAAAGTTAGCCTCAGTTAATTCCGTTAAATTAGATTAGTACCATGAAAAATCACAAGCTAATATACTTATAACATACAAAGGGTAAAACCCCAAACAGTACATCTATAATTATCATGTGTCATGTGACTTAGCAATTTACGATAAAATTTAATAAAAACTAATGGATGTTAAATTTGTTATGAATGGACTAGTATGTGATTTTTTGTGATTAAAAATTTAGTTTAACATAAATTTGTCACATATATATTTGAGTTTTTCGTGATATTAACCTTATAAAATTTTTAAAAAATATCCACGTCAACATTTTCCAGCTTAAATTGACCAGATAGATTGAATTGACACCAATATAAAAATGTTTAAGATTAAATTGATTAAATTAAAATATTTAAAATTAAATTAACATCGATGCAATATGTTGTAGCCGTTTTTGGTACTTTTTCCAAATTGGAATATATAACTTGTTAACGTATCCTTAAGTAATTAGTAGGCATCAGGGCTAGACATTAAGTTGTACAGAGAATCAAAGGGGGCAATGGTCATGCAACCCGTCCTAAATTGCCTCGAGAGAAGGTTTTCTCGACTTTCCCATCTATTAAATGCTTTCACCGTCCAACGAGCGTTGAAGACTTGAAAAATCACAGAGATCAAAGATGTTTTATTTTAATAATATAATTTGCGTCAGCCTAGGCAAATGTGCATTTGCAAATATCAATGGTGTTTGTCCAAGAGTCTGAGAATTGAGGCCGCTGTTCTCATATCCAAAACTTGCATTAAATGCTCACACTCGCCGGTGGATGTTGTCGTGTCGTCCAAACTCTTCAATCTAACAATGCTATTTCCTTCTTCCATCACGTAAATATATTTCATTTTGTGAGTATTTTTACGACTATTTCTTTTTCAAGGTCTTTGCAATATATACTTTAAGATATATCATCACCATTGAGATGCACTTCATCTGAAGATAAAAATCTCGTTGTCAAGTGATTACACGGCAGTTTCTTTTTTATTGGAAAACAAACCAAATAAAGAAAGTTGACATGTCTCAAGTCAACATTAGCTTTTCTTCTTATAGGTGCAATTGGTTTATCGAAAATAGAAATTTTTCTCATTGAATTTCATAATAAGAAATGACTTTAGGGACCCTGCTCAGTAAATTAAACTTGTAACCAAGCGGAGCTTATGTAGTGGGACATTATTAGGGGATTAGACCGCAGAAAGGACCGAGACCCTTCGATCCATACCGGCTTATACGTGCCCTCATCCTCTCCCTGGATGAAAAGAGACCACCCAATCACCAAAATTCAAGCTAGCAAGAAAAAAAAAACAAAGGTTCTCATCTTTTAAAGAAAGTTAATGTGAGGAAATATTCTTTTTATGAAAAGAATGGGCTTGATTTACTTTTTAAAGCAAGATATGTACGTCGAGCGAAAAGGATACCTAAATCCAAGTCCATTTATTTTATTTTATTTTATTTTTATGTAATGAAATATGATATGATAATAGTCTTCTGGTCAAAATGAAGCAAAAGAAGTATAAAATAAGAAATATCACTCTCCGATACGAGCCAAAACTTGACGGAGACCAAAGCATATATTCTGTCTTGAAAATAACAAAAAGAAAAAGAGGGTAACATATTTTTATACTATGGCCATCACTCAAAATCGTGGGTCGAACTTATAATAACCAATAAATTCAAAAATAATTAATAATAAATTCAGAAAGTCCAAAATCCCTTGGATTATGCAGCGTCTGGAACTGCATTGTCTGTTGTTATGAGCCCCTAAACGAACGTGTTGCTCTCCGCAGTCGGCGATGAGCAGGAACTCGTAAATCGTTCACGAATATTCTTCAGAAACATCCAACCATTTTATATATATATATAAATTGTCCTATTACTCATGGTATTGGTTTAATTGAAGGACATGGGTACTCAGATTTTATCATCGATTAATGAATCGACAAATTAATTTTGTTCTTAAGAAGGGTCTTGTCCTCTTGAACTTATCAATCTCTCCTGTTTTCTTTCTTCACTTTGGATGTGAGTAATTAAATCGTCTTTGTTAAACACTCAAATTGATTGCGCACTCACATAAATATTGTATCGGAGCCAGCGTGCTTATGATTTATTAGACTTCCTGTGAATTTGGCGCCATTCTTTGAAAGTGGAGCATCTAAATTGTTTTTTTCGCCAGAGATAATATGATTCCACCGTTTTTTGATGATTTGATATGAACTTCGATTGTATACGCCACAAAAAGGATTGAGATTCTTCGAGTATACTTCTTGATCACCCTTATAATTATGACCAGCATAAATATGTCGTACCCGTTACACTATTTAGTGAATTATGGGATCTATACAAATAATCTCAAAACTATAGGAAAGAGGTACAAGCTACAAAGCAACTTTACTATTCTGGAATGACTCGCCCAAAATCACAGAAATGGAAGGAAGAAGCTTTTTAACTCTAAACACTATCATAGGCAATTAAGAATGGACAATCGACTTTGCAAGGTTTGAGTATCCGATCGTATCGACTTGTAAACTCCCTCTTCCGCCTACTGCTGTGCGATTTTCGCTTTCCCTTGACTTTATCACTGACATTCTCTCGTGTGCTGGGGACCAGGCGCTTGATCTTATGTTGCAGTATAAGCAGAGCTTTAACAGTGATTTTGGGTGGAAAATCTGCGTTGTAAACTAAGTCTCCAAGAGCTCCTGCAGAGAGCTTGTCATGATTTAGTACATCACATATTCTCAGCCTCTCTTGTGGAGATAATTGTTGATGCACCTGCAAACAAATTTTCTCCTAATAAGCATTTTTATACAGGAAATGCTCAAGCATTTACATAGAATGTATCAGAATAAGCAAGAAAAAAAAATCAGAAAATGATGTTTCAGCCATGAAAGCTGAGTGAAGTAAATAAAGTACTCAGTGGTAAGTAACTTTGTTATATGCTCTACCAAACGTGAAGCATGCAGAATTTGCTGTCCAAGTATGGTACCTCGATGTAGATGCCTATGGCTCTGTATAGGCTGTCATGAGAGTCTCTTGCAGCCTCTGGCAAGATTGAGACCAGCTCTTCGAACGTCACGGGCTGTACATGCAAATCAGCAGCCACTTCTCCTATGTAGGAGTCAATCAAGTGGCCAACCTTCTTGAGCTGACCCGTGGCTAATTGATCGCCTTTGTGCAAGAATGCTTTAACAATCCTAATGATCAAATAGACATCATATGCGTACTTTTCCCCCCGAGGTGATTGAATGAGCAGATGATCAACCGTGGCTTGGTCGAACTGTGAGCCGATGAAGCTCTCCAAGAGTTCTTTGTGACCAATGCTTATGTTCCACCTCAATCCGAGGCAGAGTAGCTCGAAGAGGCATTTGCAAGAGATGTTGCTCAAGTCCCGATCCACCAAAGATAGCAGCCTGATCGCTCCCTCCAAAATCCTGCGTTTCTCGATCACTGTGGTGCCAATGGATTTTGACTTTTGATAATAGAGGAGGAATCTAGTTATGGTGAAATGGTCATGTTCTTTTGATATCATTGCTCTCACTATTTTGTCTAGCCAGTCAATTTCCAAGAACATAAGATCTTCATACCACCATGCCATGTGAGAGCAATTGCTTTTGACACTTTCCATGCTTGAACGAGGATAACATGAACTGTCCGACGAAGACGTGCACGAGCTTGCAACAGTAGGCAAAGATAACATCTCTGTCACGCAGTCCACAATTTTCTGAACTAAAAAAGACGACTCTTCAGCAGGCAATAAATCCTGGCATTGTTTCAAAGACGCTAGTAGTTCAGACCAAGACCAGTAACTGATCCCTCTGAGGGAATTCTCCGTTTGTTCCTCCAAACTTTGACTGCTCAGTGCTTCATCGCAGTACATTTCCATGAAATGCGCCACGCAGTTCAATAGGACAATGTTCTGAGGGCTTATCTTGACTTTGCCATTGTTGTAGCAGAATCTTGACATGAGCTCAAAACCCTCTGAGCCTCCTGGAAAATCATGAAAGATTACTTTCAACTTCCCATTTGCTGCTCCTGATTTTTGACCAAACAATCTGTTAAGCCTACTTGAAAACGATGCCATAATTTTCTGGATAAGAAACAAAAAACAGTGTTAACAGAACGGAAAAACAAAGGAAAAAATTCTAAAGTCAAATCGGGATGGTCTAAATCTTCAAAACCATTACGGGGATAACCTGAAAAGCTTAGAAAGTATGACAGGCTTCTCAATTTAGGAGAGACATTCTTTTTCTCAAGAAAAAGGAATTCATCGCTTAAGCAGAAATTCATTTCATCAGCTGAGTGATTTCACAGGTCGAGAAAGCCAAAGCCCCATTACCAATAGTAAAAACAATAACAAGAAGCACCATGACAAGAATTTGAACAGAAGCAAGTCATAAAAACAGAAAGGTGACAAACTGAAAATTGAGAGAGAAAGCAGAGCAAGTGGTTACCTTGTCCACCAGGAAAGTCTCAAGGCCATTGACATCTACTTCAAGAATGCAGCAAATTTCCATTGTCGGAGAATAAGACTGCAAATTAAAAGCCCCTTCAGAGACAAAACTTCACTGCTTCATGAAAAAAAGTTCTGCATGTGAAAAAGCTAGAACTTTTGGGATCTTTCCTACGAGGGAATTTTAATTGAAGAGTTAGACTAGGAAATCGATATGGGAAGGTCAGTGGGAACTGAGAAAGAGGCCAGAGAATCTGATTTCTGTGCCTCGTCAAAAGACCTTTCTGACAATTGTGGGTCATAACATATAAATAGACCATGGAGGAACAAGAAGCAAGGTTACGTTGTGCAAGCGTTCGCACGTGTTTCATCTATAGGAATGTATGATCGCTCTCATCTGATTTAATTTTTGGTCTCATCCATCGTAAAGAAACATGTTTATGAAACCCTTACAATGGTTTGCGATAGCATTGACTTTAGATATCAGACTTAAATTCTGAATAAAAGACATGCATCACTAACATGAAGGGAAACGCCACCACTTTTGGATTTCCTGTTCTGGATTTTGATTACGTGCTAGAAGCCATAAGCTGGGGCAAAACACACGTTCATAAATTTTCATTCGTTGAAAGAGGAAATTACAGATATGACTAAGTTACTGTCAAGTTAACATGGTCTGTCGTCTGTTTTTAAGTTGAATTTGTTGATGGGATGCTCTTTTGAATCAATTCTAGCTTGACCGGTATTGCTTTTGTATGTATTTACTTCGGTCGATCTCGACTCCATTAATCAATCACAGCTTGTGCATGTTGCTAACCAACTATGTCTATTGTTTTGATTGCGCCAATATGTCAATAAAATATCAAATCCAAATCTAGTAACTTGAAGATGCATCTTCCAGAAACAGGGATCTGATGACAAACTTTCGAGTCAGACCCCAGAACCAAAGTTTCAAACCAAGGAGTTTTTTAAGATTTTGAAGGTCAAATAGTTTGACACGAGTTTGATCTTTTTGCCGTTTCTAATGCCGCTGATGAATGCACTGGCATTTGACTCTGAGGCCGCTTGTTGGTGGACAATGGATCCCACGAACAAAACCTCACAAAGTATATTATAATCTCATCAAGTTGGCCAATACGTGGACTGAATTAATCACACCGCATTAAATATGAGAAGCGCATTCGTTTTCCCAAATCCAGAGTGGTCCAATTATTTGTGATCGATTTGGCAAAGTAAAAGGAGTCCCATCACGATTTTGATGTTCTTGAATATCCTCGAAATGTACAACATAACAGAGGGGATTGGTCAAATGATTGACATCTTGTCACGCCCAATTTTCGAGCATGCGACAACCCTCTTTCATTTGCAGTCATTTGAACACAGCACCTCAAGATTTGTTCTTGACTAATTCTTTTTATCTATATTAAGTACGCATGCGGAAATGATTCTATTAACACCCAGTCAATCATCTATTAAGGATAGCATAAATACATATCAATAAAAACAGCAGCATAATTTTTATTTATCTACTTAAATTAGCCTTGGCGAAATGTATATACATGCCAAAAAGGGATTAGGCTGAGCTAACCTATGTCTGTCAACAAAAATGGGTCAATCAAAATGATCAAGCGCCAAGTGCCTAATCACTAGCCTTCGACGGATCAGACTCCCTAGACATGGGATCCTCAACTGCGATGTATAGTGGGTCAAGGTCCATGGGATCATAAATCTCTTTGCTAGACCCTCGTCCAGCAATGGCTCATCGAAGCTCCTCAAGGGACCATGCACCATGTCCCCCTGCCTTACGAACCACGCCTTAAATATGTGAGGCGTGAAATGGTCCCCTCTCCTTTCATCGATCCACACAGTGGTGACGGGATGCCCAAATACGTAATTGCGACTTTGAATGAGTCGTGTGGTGATGATGGTGTCCATGTCCATGGGGATACCAAAATACACCAGTACGGTGTCATGCTAAGGTCTTAAAAACATTTAACAACAACGGGTGAGATAAACTCAGTAAGTTAAAGTCTTAAACCTTGATTAGTAAATTCACTCGCCTGAGATGCAACCTAAACATGTAACTTATTGTCAATAATAGTGCTTTGCCTTATCTATTAACATACAAAGGTCCTCAATCATAGCATTAACTAATAACCATTGAACGCAACTATATGCATTCTCATCTTGCCTTGGAACATGCACCATGCATAATACAATATAATTCATGCCAGAAACAATACAATCAAGCATATTACATAATCTGAACACGTATTAAACTTTCATATGCGCAATGCACTCATGCATGTTCCAATTATTACGACTTCTTGGGCCACGGCACAATCCACAGGTTGGCGGTCTGGTATAACCAGGCATTGTCCTGCCCCACTGGGCACGGCAATGTCATGGGACTCCCACCTATGCGACATTCCAAAAAGAAGCTTCAATCTGGCCTCAATCCACGACACAGCAATAGGCCACTTGCCAAGCATCCGATAAAAATCAAGTGACTCTAAAGGCCATAGCACAACCCAAAGGTTGGTAGTCTTCTAATAGCACCGGGTATCCTTTATGAGATCATGTAACACAACCATCACCTCATACCACTTCTTTCTTTACATCTAGCAAATGCAACAATGGTTCGTGCTCACGCAACATATTATTGCAATTATCATATGTACAATGCAATAAAGCAGCAACCGATGCTTGTACAACATGATTTCTATAATCACAAGGCATTTAGCACCTACATACTCCTCGATTAGATATCTTGATCACGAATAATCCACGTTCGTAATTTCTCTTATGATTGATTTGCCATACCTCGTTCTTTGAGCTCGTGACAACCCCAATTCAATTGAGGTCTAGATATACGATGTCCCAAGCATTATTGTTGACTAATTCATTTTATCTTATAATTAAGCACATGCGGAAGCGAAACAAAACACCCCAACCAACATTCAATAGGGATAGTAGCAAATACAACAGAGGAAAGACAAGAACACCATTTTATATATTTGCAAGGTTAGCCTGAACAACCGCATATATATACACGCCTTACTACAGGCAATATGCTAAGGCCTACTAAAAAAGGGACCGGCTTAACTAACCTATTTCTATACAAGTAAGGAGGATCGTCAAAAAGGGACTAGGCCATAGCTGCCTACTCAATGTCCTCCGAAGAATCAGTCTCTCCAGTTGGGTCGGAGATCTCGCTATCAAGGGGATCTAGATCCATGGGATCCCAAATCTCGTCAGTTGGCCCCATAGGTGGGATCAGTCCATAAAAATCCCTCAAGGGACCATACAGGATGCTGTTGTGTAGAAGAATACCCTAACTAGATGAGAAAAGAAACAAGAATAATCAAGAACACGAAGATTTATGTGGTTCGGCGAAAAATCCATCTACGTTCATGGGAGAGAGAGAGAGTTGATTTCTTATTGAGTGTATCACCAAGTACAAGGTACAATGCTGAAATATATAGATCATCAGATCCCCACTTTCCTAATACAAATAGGAAAGGAATTCCACCCTAAAAATATTATCAAATTTGAAAATTACTAATAATATCTTCAATAATTATCCATTATATATTAGAAATATCATGATATATCCCAATTACATTGAACCGAGACTATTTCCCATGAAAACCTCTTATAGATAGGTAGGTCCAAATCTAAGAAATATATTAGGAAACAAATAGCCTACAATCTTCAAGCCTTCCTAGATTTCCTGATCCACTTTTTTTTTAACTTTCGAATTTCCAATCGATCGAATTTGTGGAATTCAAGACAACATCAACAAATCTCCACCTTTGGCTTGAATAAACCACAAGCATTCACTTGAACCAAGAAAACAAATATATCTCTCCCTCCACCGTACCTTAGCAACAGTACGCCTGCACCTGGAGCAATGCGGCCTCCATCAACTTCAATGATGAGTGAGAGAAATCAAGTCCCTACAGGACTTGAACTTCTCTATAGTAACCGTCTTTGTAACGACTCCATCTCCTCCATCATTACGGTCATCGACTTTTCTTTGTGATCACTTTTCAAAACTTCATGGTAGGAGCTTGGATCACTAGAGCATACGGTAAGAGCATAAGCAACCATATCCTCAAAACCGTACCTCTTCGGTACTTTGAGAGTGCGCCTTCCTCGACCCGTCGCAATGGTACGAGGAACTTCTACCGTTTCTTTGACTTCTGGAGCTTCATCAGATGACTCGCTATTCTCTACAGATTCTCTGGTTTCAAGCTCCACCTTAATGATAGATTTATCACTCTCCTCTTCAACAACCGCGTGTGGCACGCAGCTTGACTTCAACATTGCAGATTCATCGAACATAACATCCCTGCTTGTTAGAACTTTCTTCTCACTTGGATCCAATAATTTGTAGCCTTTCACTCCTTTATCGTAACCGAGAAATATGCACTATTTTGATTTTGAATCCAATTTCGAGCCTTTCGAACTCTGCACATGTACAAAAGCAGGACAACCGAATATTCTTAAATAAGAATAATCGACAATTTTACTATTCCATACCTCTTTGGGAATTTTGTATTTAATTGCAGTTGATAGAGACCAATTCACAAGATAACATGCCATGCAGACAACTTCTGCCCAAAACTCCTTGCTCAGTCTCGCATGTAGCCTCATGCTTTGAGCTCTCTCTAATAAGGTCCAATTCATCCTTTCCGCTATGCCATTCTGTTCGGGCATATCCGGAACCGTGAAGTGATGTTTAATCCCTTCATTCTTACAAATCTCCATGAATGGTGTCGATTTGTACTCTCCTTCATTGTCCGATCTCAAGCACTTAACCTTTTTCCCCGTTGAAGTCTCAACTTCAGCTTTCCATTCTTTGAACTTTTCAAAGACTTCACTTTTATGTCACATGAAGTAGACCCAAACTTTGCGAGAGAAATCATCAATGAATGTCACGAAGTATTCCTTCCCTCATTTTGACTTTACCGGTGAAGGACCCCATACATCCGTGTGTACATACTCAAGCACACCTTACTTGTATGAGTTGCTGTGACGTCCTAAAATTCAAGCCTTTGAGGGAGGAATGAACGTCAATTTCGCTAATGCATTGTTGGTTGATCTAATTCGGAACTAATCACTCATGAGATACTAACCTTGAGGGGAAAGGTTAACTAGGACAGAACTTGTTCGACTAAAGAACTTGACCTGGAAAAATGACTTGACCATGAGACTTGCATAAGGACGATCTTGTAGTCATGCAGACCGATTTCAGGGATAATTAGAAGTCGATTCACGGACAGAAATAATGGGACGACGGGTGATTTCGTCTACTGTTATCGAACCCACGAATGGCCCTATGTCGATCCTTGATAATCTTGTACTTAGAAATAAGAATCGATCCTTTGCAATTTCATGTAGTCAATGATGTCCATATGTCGAGAAGTCTTGAATGTAAATTGGCACAAGTCGGTTACATGTGAATCCTCGAAGCCGCCTATCAGTCTAACTAGTACCAAAATGGCATTCGGATGAAATTGACAAGGCATGAGAATCCCATATTAGACTTTAAATTTTTGGGAACGTCCGAAACGGACTTTTGGATTATGCTTCCTCGATAGTTAACAGTGTCGGTTAAGCCGAGTTTTTGAGAAAGGGATTTTAGATCGAGGAAACGAGCCTACAAGGATGTGGGCCAAGCGAGATCAGTGTGGACCTCACGCCCAAGGTGGGATAGCCACCTTGGAATGCTCAAGGCAAGCAAGTGAGCCGGTTGAGCCAAACCGACCATTTACTCTTCCGAGCCCGTTGTCTAATCTTAAGCCAATTCGAGCTCAACAAATTCCCGAGCCCGTTCTATTCATTTTTTGGCCCGTTTCCTAGGCCCGACTTTCGTTTTCAGCCCAAGGGCAGATTGTGAAATATGCAAGGTGGAAATGACCAAAATGCCCTTTGATATTTTGAAGAAAAGTCAAAAGAAGAGAGAGAAGATGAGGTCATCTTTCTTGGGAGTTGAAGCTTGCATTAATGGCCTTAATGAGACCTATCTCCAGTCCTCACTTCACTCTCTCTCTCCCCTTCATCTTCTCTAAAAATCGCAGCCCCTCTCTCCCCTTTTTTTTTTCTTTTTCCTGAAATTTCAGCTTCTGACATTTCACCAAAAATCGAGTTGTTCATGGCCTTCTCGTGTGAATCTCGGCCTGTGCCACCCACCATTGTGTTCAGAAGATGAAAACCATTTAGGTAGCGTCGGCCCTTTTCCGAACGGAGCTGCCGACCATCCCGTACGACCTCTGGAAGTCACTACTCGTCGGACTACCACTGTTCCACCTGCAGCAGCTTTGTTCTGCATTTTCACCCGTTTGCCTTCCTTTCCGACCAAATCACTGCCCACACTAGCCACCAACAACTCCCCCTCGATCCCCAAGTGTTGCCGGTTGCCGGCCCGCCGCTCGCCGGAGCTCTGACCAGCCCATTTTCCTCCGGTTAGCTCATTTCCTCCTATGCAGTCAGTTTTTCCAACTTGCAGTGGGGATTCCAAGTTTGTTGCTGCTGTGTTGAGCCTAAGACCACCTTGGAGTGTCGTGGGAGAAGTCCTCAGGTGTCAAGTTCGTCGCCGCCGTAGCGCTCGTGTCGTCGGCCCGCTTAATGGGTGAGTTTAGTTCCTAAACCCTATTTAGTGCCTAAACTAGCTTAGGGTTGGATTAATTAGTGCTAAGGCCTAATTAAGGTGTTTAATTAAGTGTATTAGCTCTAATATAGATTGCTAGATGGTGGATTAAGATTAGCTTAGCTTAATCTTGCTTATTTATGCTTAATTGTGCTTAATTAGGCCTAATTGTGTGTTTTGTGCTAATTAATCATGTTTTTTTTTCTTAATTACTTGATTAATGTGATTAATTGTTTAATTTATTGATTAAATTAATTTCTGCATTAAATTAAATAATTAAATAATTATTTAATTTTCGGAATTTATTTATTTAATTATTTTAATATCTAAATTTAATTATTTATATATTAAATTCTGAAATTACTGTTCATCCGAAAATTAAATTGTATAATTTCATGCATATTGATTTTATGGAGTGAATTGAATGTGTAATTGTATGAGCATCCGCTTGAATCGTGTGATTTTCACAAAAATGGGAAAAATGGTTTGTTTGAGGGACATCGAAAATAGATCACTTTTGTGAGAAATGACTTAAAGTTTTATATGCAAGCATGTGTGCATTGGCTAATGCTCTAAGATAATAAGTGGATCGTAATGGCATGCTTGCGTGACCACTAAACTAAACCCACCGTCTCGAGAGAGTATCCCTTGACATCCTGTGGAAAATGCCGTCTTAGGAGAGTATCCCTTGACATCCTGTGGAAAATGCCGTCTTGAGAGAGTATCCCTTGACGTATGTTGGGCATGTGGTCTCGGGAGAGTATCTCTTAACGTTCTTTGGGTATGCGGTCTCGAGAGAGTATCCCTTAACGTTATTGGGGCATGCCGTCTCGGGAGAGTATCCCTTGACGTTCTTTCGACATGCCATCTTGGGAGAGTATCCCTTAATGTCTTTTGGGTACGGAAGGGCACGGTTGCGCCTCTACGGAGAAAGGGAGCCGTAGCGCCTTGGTTGTAGCCTTGTGGTGCGGTAATAATCAAAATACGTGTGAATGCAAAAGTGCATGAGAAAAACATGGCATCATTGGTTTCGATTATGCATGAGATGATCACCTCATTATTTATGGCACGCACGCATGAATTAATAATGTGCAGGGTGTGGCAATGGCTAGGTGAGATCGCTTGTGACATGACTCGTGTGTGATTGGTGGATTGTATCATCTAATAGCCAAGTGCTGATATAGATATGGCATACCGAGTAAGATTGCATGCGAATTGAATTTTGATTGTTGGTTGACCCTACTTGTTATTTTATTGCTGATTGCTGGTTGTTGTGGTTGGGTCATGTGAGGGGTGGTTCTGGAGAGATACCTCGGGTCTAGTTGGTGTACTAACTGGGGCTTAGGGGAAGGACTCGTTGAGATTTTATCTCAACTCGTCGTGGTTAACCATTTTTAGGCCCTTAAAATGGCACACCTGCAATGGAGAATCCTACCCCCACTTCACCAGTGATCAACTTGGCGGAGCCAAGTCCGATAGGTCCGAGCGACCGTGGCACTGAACCCGAGGGTTCATTTTGTATAGCTGGATTAGCCTAGTTTCTTTTTAGCTTGACTTAGAGGATGGATTGGCCCCTTTCGTCGGGTTTGTAATTCGAAATGCGATCCTTCATTTGTTAATCAAGTAAGTTGTATAAATGAGTAGTTGAAGTATCTAATGTTTATCCCTTTATCCCTATTTGATTCTTTGATTTTTGTTTGGACTAGGGATGGTTCGTCTTTCGCTTGCGTATAATGAAAGATTAAAATGAATGGTCGTCGACGAATCCTAGGACATCGCTTTCAATTGACCATAGTAAGGGGTTGTCGTGTGTTCAAGGTTCGGGGCGTGACAGTTGTAGTATTGAACCGTACTTTGCATTGTTTTCCAAGCACACAAAATTTGCAAAAATCTAATTTGCATGTTTTCATAGCTTGAAATGCATTCCTCTTGTAATCCTGTTTCTCCCATATGCTCGAGATGCATATGCCATAGATTGGTGTTATCTATCTCCGTGCTAACATCCGTGGACACAGATGCTCCACCTTGAACTGTGGTTCCTATAAGTCGATATAGGTTCCCATGCCTCTGTCCCTTAAGAACAACCAGAGCTCTCTTAATCACCTTTAAGACTCCACCTTGAGCCGTGTACTTGCATCCATTGGATTCATGTGCTCCCAATGAGATCAAATTCTTCCTTAAACCTAGAACATGACACACGTTTGCCAAGGTTCTAATCATGCCATCAAACATCTTGATTTTCACGGTTCCAACTCCCATAGTTTTACACGAAGTATCACTCCCCATGAGAACTGAACCACCATATGCCTTGTACTCATCGAAGGCTTCACGATGAGGACACATATGGTAAGTGCATCTGGAGTCTAGGATCCACGAATCTTCAAAGGTGTCATTCCCCGATGATATGGACAAGACATCCCCATCATTGGTCTCAATGTTGTCGTCTACACTTGCCTCATCCGAGCTCTTCTTCTTTTTCTCGTTCTTTTTTGGACAGAATCTCTTGGTATGCCCTTCCTGATTGCACCCGTAGCATCTTCCTTTGAACTTTCCTTGGATTTTGATCGACCTCTACTACTCGATCATCGATCCATTGATCTTCCTCTTTCTTGATTGCTTTTCTCCTTTGCAAAGAGTTCCACTCTCGAAGATTTTGAACTACTTGCCTTTTTTCGGGTGTTGTTTGAAATTAGGGCAGCAGTCACCTCTTCGATCTCCAAAGTTTCTTTGCCATAAAGAAGCGTAGTCACCAAGTGGCCAAACGAATCGAGCAACGATGCCAATAGTAGAAGTACTATGTCTTCATCCTCAAATCTTACCTCCAAGCTTGTAAGTTCACTAATCATCTTATTGAACATGTTGAGGTGTTCCAACATATCTCCTCCTTCACTCATTTGAAATGAATACAATCTCTTCTTCAAGAACAACTTGTTCATAAGAGATTTCGTCATGTAAATGCTTTCTAGTTTGAGCCATACCTTCGGAGGAGATTCGATTTATGCTACATATTGAAGGGCCTCATCCAATAGGTTCAATCGAATTGCACTGCACACCCTCTCCTCCATGTTGGCCCAGTCATCATCAGTGATGGTGTCCGGCTTGTTTGATGTTCCCAAAAGAACCTTTGATAAATCTTGTTGAATCAACAGATCCTTCATCCTTCTCCGCCATAGTGTGAAATTATTCTTCCCAGTGAATCGTTTAATATCAAATCGAACGATTGGACCTTTTCCAGCCATCTAGTTAGAAGTCGCAATATAGGAACGAAGAACTTGGATTGCTCTGATACCAATTGTTGTGTGGAAGAACACCCTAACTAGATGAGAAAAGAAACAAGAATAATCAAGAACACGGAGATTTACGTGGTTCAGTGAAAATCCGCCTACGTCCACGGGAGAGAGAGACGATTTCTTATTTGAGTATATCCTTCACGTACAAGGTACAATGATAAAATATGTAGATCTTCATATCCCCACTTTTCTAATCCTAATAGGAAATGAATTACACCCTAAAGGTATTATCAAATTTGAAACTTACTAATAATATCTTCAGTAATATTAGAGATATCATGATATATCTCAGTTATATTGAATCGGGACTATTTCCCATGAAAACCTCTTATAGATAGGTCCAAATCTAATAAATATATTAGAAAACAAATAGCCTGAAATCTTCAAGCTTTCCTAAATTTCCAAATCGACTTTTTAATTTTGAATTTCCAATCGATTGAATTTGTGGAATTCAAGACAACATCAACACTCATCTCCTCCGAGGGCTTCCTATCCCTCTTAGACTCCTTCTCTAACAAGTTCTCGAAGTTCACCATGTCTTAGAAGCAGTGCAAGAAGTTGCACTCAAGCTGCATCTACAAAACTTGCAGGGTCGTCGAAGGCCATTTTGTAGACTTTTTTGCCAATGCAACAGCGAACGGCATGGTGACCAAGCACTGAGCAATCGGGCGTTCAACCTAGTCAAAAACCCGAAAAGAGATCGAGAATATCGGCTCACGGGTGCATGGAGCGGCTTGACAAGGAAACACAAAGCTCGGTGATATACGTGTCGCTTGGCACCACGATAACGCTGAACGACTAGCAGATCCATGAGATTGTGATGGGGTTGGAATGTAGAGGGCAGCAGTTCATCTGGGTATTAAGGGAAGTTGATAAGGTGGACATTTTCAGCAAAGCCGAGGCGGGGAAAGATCAAACTGCCTCCGGGGTTTGAAGAGATGGTGGCTGGTTGAGATTTAGGGGTGGTGGTGAGGGATCGGGCACCGCAGCTCAAGATCCTAGGGCACCCAGTGACCGGCGGGTTCTTGAGCCACTATAGGTGGAACTCTTGCATGGAGAGCATCAGCATGGCAGTGCCGATCCTCGCATGGCCGATGCATTCGAATCAGCCCTCGTAATGCAGTCTTGATCGCACAGGTCTTCAAGACTGGACTTATCGTCAATGATTTGATGAGCCAAGACGATGTCATGAAGTCCTCCACCATCAAAGGCACTCATGGCATTGGAGGAAGAGGAGGCGACATGGAAGAGGGTGGCGAAGTTAGGGGCGGCTGTATTGCGGTCAATGGATGAGGGTTGCCCTCACCGCCACCCTTGCTTGTCTCCGACGCCAGCAAGGGTGGCCCTCACTGGCCATGGTGGAGGGAGGAGAGAAGAAAGGAAAGAATAAAGAAGGAAGGAAAAAACAGAAAAAGGAAAAAGATGAAAATACCCTTCGGCCAAAGAGTTTGGTGGTATAAGTTTTACATGAGTACAAGTTCATAGTCTTCTGTATCACAAAAAAAGTTTTTAATGGACATAATTTGTGGTTTTTAGTGTCATAAAAAATAATTCAAGGGAAATCTGTCACAATGATATAATTTGGGGTTTTAATGGACATAGTTTGGCTAATCCTTCGGAATCGGCTTCCCACACAGGTTTTTCTCATATCTCATGGTAGAATCCCTTCTGTGTAGTGTGCCTTTTGCAACATGTGTCCTAATTCTATTAATCATTTATTTTTTGAATGTCACGTCACAAATTCCCTTGCTTCATTTTGGGTGGTGAAATGTAATCTTCCTCGGAGGAATCGAGGTTGGTTTGATAACCTTCGATGGGCTATGCATACTTTTGATGGTAATGGCTTTTACTTTGATATAATCCGTTTTTCTTTTGCTGACCTTTGCTATGTGATTTGGAAGTCCAGGAATGATGTAATATTTCGAGCTATCAATCTATATGTTCCGTCAATGAAGCTTCACCTTATCAAAGTGGTCAAAGACAAAGCTCTTTCATTTAAATCTGTGGTAGCCTCTGCCTGAAACAGAAGACTACAGAGATGTTGGGGATTTAATCCTCGAATTTTTTGTGAGGAGATGTGACAGGAGCGGACCCGTCCATTTTGGTTCTTTTGTAAAGATGTTGTGTGTAGTAGTTAGGCCTTCTTAGTGAGCTTGGTACCCACCTATTCCAGTGACATGTTGTCCTGCTGAGTGTGTGCTGGTGCCGAATCTCACCCCTTTTGTAAAGTTGATTGTCTGATTTATATTACTTACCCTTACTAAAAAAAATATTCAAGGTAAATTTATCATAAATGATATAGTTTGAGGTTTTTTGTAGCATTTTCTCTAAGACAAGCACCCGCCCAATGCTTGTCCTTTGTTGGCTGTCCCAAAATGTAAACATACGGACAGGATGAATTACAATGCCTTTGTCGATTATTCACTCAGAATTCAAGGACCGCACATGTATGATAAACCAAGTGAGGACGCGATGCAAGATAGAACCATTATAGCCATTGATGCGACGGTATCCGTTTATACAAACTAAATTGATATAATATATTTTCCTTCGGAAACATACTCTATCAAGCTCAAATGCCTTTCAAGTCTGCGTATTATCTAATACCAGCACAAGAAAGAGACATGAGCGTGTGCGCAAGTTTCATTAGTTGAGTCACGGGAAAAAAGAAGATTCGAACTTTTCCTATATAAATATCCTCCGTTGAGCTCAAAGGCTTTCCAGGTCCATACATTCTTGAAGATTCGAACTTTTCCTATAGAAATATCCTCTGCTGAGCCCAAAGGCTTTCCAGGTCCATACATTCTTGAACTTTTTCTATAGAAATATCCTCTGTTGAGCTCAAAGGCTTTCCAGGTCATAAGAAAGAGGCGTAAAGCAGGTACTCGGTTTACAAAAGTTGAGTCATCGCGGAAAGAAGAGTCCAACTCTTTCATTCGGATATATTCCCTTGGAGCTCAAAGACTTTTCAAGTCCCCACACTCTTGAATCTCTAGTAAGACCAGAAAGAGACATAACATATTTAAAAATTGTGTCGCACGGAATGAATTTTAAAAATTTAACTTCAATGAACTTCAAAACTTTCATTTTCATATTCGATAGGTCCTAATAAAAATCTAAATTTGCGTTCATTGTAATAATGGGCTTAAGTAGCCCATTATTTTGTAGTAAACCCGAGTTCATTATTTGTTAGCGAAGCCCAAAAACCTATTAAAATTTCGGCCTTAAAAACTCAGTCCACCTTCACCAATTCTTCATCAGATGCACGTGCGAGCGTAAAAAGGAAAAGATACCGACGGAGACAACAAAGAAGTGAGAAGAGGTGCTCATCCGTGAACTAAAAAGAGAGAAGATGAAGGAAAAAGGGTAAGACAAAAGTTTCGTGCCTAGCCGATTTGGACATCATGACAAGCAGAATCAATTGCAACGCCTGATAAATATTCAAGCCCATCGTTGGTTTAGTTGGAATAATTTTCGAAGTTTGGACATAAATTCGAAGTTATGTTGATTTTGAACTGTGCGCTTTGATTGATAAGCTGTCAAGCTATGAATATATAGGATAGGCTGTTGTGGAGCGGTGTGGTTTAACAAAAATCGATTCCAAATTATGAGTTGATTGAAATGAAATTTTGAATTTTCACATGTGAGTTACGCATAACAGACAATATGCATAGTGAAAAAGATGAGCGTTTGTTATAAATGAATTTCTTTGTTAGCAAAAGGAGAAAATTTGTTAATGATTAAATGTGATTTAGTCGATATGAGATGTCCTGAATTTTCGACCTATTTCGATATCTATGAAATAGTTATTAATTAATGTATTGTTAGTTGCATTTACTCTAAATTGATTACTCACAAATTAACTAATCTATTCAGAAATGCAATTAAGAATTGACACGTGTACATCAGAAATTCAATTAGGGATAGATTGTTTGATCATAAGATCAAAGAGGGTCGATGCCATGCTATTACAAATCAATTAGCCACTGGAACTAAATCAATTCAACAAAAGTATGATATCGACTTGTGAGTAATTCCACACGACTTCAGTACCAACTATGAATGATATTAAGCCAAATCTTATTTGACTTTGTACTCAGGGTGAGCAATTGATTCATCGCATTTACATAACAATCGAGAGTTGCCCCTAACTTTAAGAGATTCAAATGAGAATTGAATTTTATCAATCATGGGTCAAATACACGAAAACCCATAAATGTCGCTCGATAGTTTAAGTCATACTAAAGTCATAATTGATTAAATTCAACCATGAATTTCAATCCGATTTTGGATATCAAATTTTCAAAGATTTCAAGATTAACTTATTGGACGTCTCCTAATTAATTTTTATATTTATCCATAAGCTCGAAAAAGTGAAAAAAAGGGATTATTGGGCCAAGAAATTGGAGCCATGAGGAATCGGCCCAACCAAAGGCCCAATGGGCCTTGCGCCTACTATGGGTGGCCACCATGCGCTAGTGAAGCCCATTCCTCAATTGGGCCCATGGGTCATTTGCTTCTAGATGGTATCTATTGTGTGGTCCACATTAGAAGGCTTAGATTGAAGGCTTGTTCTTGAAGATTCGCAAGACATTTCTTTGGCTTTCTGATCAAGTCTCTCTCTCTTCCTAGCCAGCTGACCACCCCCTCCTCCAAGTTTCCCATTTTCTTCATTCCTCTCCATTTTCCAACCCTACCACCCACTACCACCATGCGGCGCTGCTGGCCACCGTTTGGAACCCTGCCACCACTGCCCACTCATCCTAGTCAAACCAGCCACCACCCGCCTCCCTCTCCCTCACAAAAGCCCCACCGAAGCCCAATTTTGCAGCCATGGGCAAGCGTTCACCACACCCTCGCTGATTTGGAACTGAATTGTTGTCACCTTTGTCACCACCATCATTCCCTTACCTCCATTTCGATTAACTAGTGAGTTAATTTTCTAATCCCTCGATTAGGATTTTAATATCTATTTAGGGTGGATTAGTTAAGGTTAAGCAAGATTAGGGGGTTAGTTATGATTAAATTATGTTTAGTGATAATTAGTTTACTAATCTTGCTTAGTGTGGTTTAATTAATTATGATTATTTTGTGGTAATTATTTATTTAGAGTAATAATTAATTGTGATTATTTTGTTAAAATTAATTATTTAGAGTAATAATTAATTAAGATTATTTGGTGGTAATTAATTATTTAAAGTAATAATTAATTATGATCATTTAGTGGTAATTAATTATTTATAGAAATAATTAATTGTGGTTAATTATTTTGTGGAAATTAATTATTTATGGAAATAATTACTTATGATTATTTCTTTTGGTATTAATTAATTATCGTGGACATAATTAATTATGATGAATTCTTTTGAGTATTAATTAATTATTGTGGTAATAATTAATTGTTATTATTTCCTTTAGTCTTAATTAATTACTGAAGTGATGATTAATTGTGATAGATTCAATTATCGATAATTGATTATTATAGTAATAATTAATTGTAATCGAAATTGGGTATGTTAATTATCTATAATTAACTATTCGGTAATCGCAATAGGGCAATAAATGGATATTTTATGTGTTAATTACTTGACCCATACATTGAATTTATACACATTCATTATGATTGGAAGTTGTTTGTCTCGAAAATATACTTACTGCATTACATGCTTCAATGTTTATGTTTTATGGGTGGTTGTGTTGATAAATCGAGCAAGTTTATGTGACCGTCTATTATTATTGTATTTCAACGTACATGTGACATTTGCAATAACCCATTGTGTGAATACAAACCATAGTTACATCGGCTAAGTGAAAAGAAAAGAAATGGGTTACATAAAGGATAGTCGATCGTGCCGGAAGACCGCCAAACCCTTGTGTTAGCCGTGACCTTTGAGGTTGTCCAATATTCATCGGATGCCAAGCAGAAGTCCAGATGTCATGTCATGGTTGAGGCTAGACCGATGCTCCTTTAAGAAATGCCATTTGAGCGAGAGTTCTAAATGTCACCATGCTTAATGGAACGGGACGATACCCGATCAAATCAAAAGACTGACAACTCGCATGTTGACAGTGGCTCGAAAGGCCTTAATCCATCGAAACACGTGTGATTGTACTGTGCATGAGAAATATGAATTGTGTTTAGATTATGTAAATGTCCGATTGCATTATTTCTGGCACATGGTGTCACGACCTGACCCTCGAGTCTACGACAACCCCTGTTTTCTTGCGGTCATTTGTGTCGCGACCTCACCTCGGGTGCACTACCTAGGGTTTGGCTAATGGATTACTAAGCCTAAACTTAGCTCGGGCTCTCCCAAGCCCACACCAATTCGCAACTTAGGGTTTAAGTTTTTAGCATGCAAATGATTTTTACTTGGAGTCGCCACTAATCTATTTTTTGGTGGGTCGATTAGAAACCCGAATAAAGTAACGGGAGAATTGCTTTATTCCTACGAACCAGAAACTATGGGATCGGGGACTTGATTACGTTAGATTTCTCTAACGCCCTTTCGGTACCTTTTCTCTTTTATTTAAAAAAATGATTTGCAAGCAGTTTGTGTAGATATTAATTTACCTCCTAACATGCAATGTGATCATGTGAGTGCGCAACCATTATTTAACACTCAATAAAGCAAAGCAATAAATAAATTGCAAGGAAAAAGAGGAAGTTACTTACCTTAAAGCTACGAAAGCATCTGCGATGTTAGCTTAAAAACTACATCAATGATCCTAGATATAATTTCTAATTAACATGCACTCATTTAAATATTTTTTAAGGTTTTCACTTATTTAATGAAGCCTAAAAATACATGCAATGCATGTAATGACATACGAAAGTGTCTAACTATAATAGCATGCAACGTGCAACCTAATATGCAAACTATATGTCACACGACATTAATTATTTAACTTAATCTAATGCTAGAAAATATTTAATGCAACTACCCTAGCATGTCACGCATTCAAATGACCCTAAACATGCAATGACTAGATGACACACGGGAGATAACCTAATATGACATGAGCATGGCAATTTTTGTGTTTTCTTTTTTTTTATAATCAAAATTCGAAATAAATAAAAAAACCTATATGTAAACATGAAAACTATCCTAAAATATTCTGATAAGAAGCACACCTAACTCAACTATATTTTTTTTGGGTTTTCTTTAATAAGCCAAATCAATTCGAGCAAAGGCATATCAACACATAATGCAACTGAAGCATACAATTCTAGCCCCAACCCAAGATAGAAAATCAAAACAATCAAAAACTTGATCCGACGTCTCGCGGCTCAATATTTTTTATTATTGAGATTTTTTTTTAACACGACACGACGACCTCACTTAATTGGAATTCAATCAAGCATGCAATACTTTAAACAAGAAAACAAAATATTCAAGAATTAATTTAGATAGGAACTCTACCTACCTTGTCTCTTGGGAAGAGGCCTCCTTTTGTGAGCCGACCTTCAAGACCTGTAGCAAAAAGAGACGCTTTTTCTCCTCTCTCTCTATATTGCGCTGCCGCTCCTTTTCTCTCAATTGTGGCTGTATTTTTTTGTGTGTGTCTCTTCAGTGTGTGTGGCCCCCTTTTATAGGTGAGAGGACTATGTTATTTAAGGAAAGATGATAAATCTGCACGTTGTCTATTTAGCTCTTGTATCCCACATGCAATATTTTTCCAATATTTCATTCGATGATTTCCTTGAATATTGAAAGAATAATGATAATATTCTCAATAACATTCTCATATTCTCGAGAATATTCTCATATTCCAACTCGCCACCCCTTAACGGGAATATTTCATCCGACACCTTCCCCGAATACTGAAAGAATAATGTGAATATTCTCGGGAACATTCTCATATTCCCGAGAATATTCTCATTTTCCAACCCGTCACCCCTTAACGGGCCTAGCCAAATTCTTTTTCACCGTGGGCTTAGTCCAACTTGTTAAATTAAAGCTTAAACCATCAATCGAAGCCCATCTTCCACTTGCCTAATGCAAATGCAATAATAAATGCTCATAAAACTATATGCTATGCAATTTAATCCTAATATTTTTTGTTTAGGGGTTAAAATTAATCCCTAAATTTTTTGTGCATTAAATTACGAATGATCAATCAAAATTTAGGTGTCAACATTTGATTTGCGACTCCTCAAGATCCGTTGTTGATCGTTATTTTTATCTTTTAATTAAACGCATGTGGAAACGAATCACAATCTCCAATCAATTACAAAAGCAGGGATAGTAGGAAAACCCAATAATAACACATTCCAAAGTACTGCTTTATTTATGTACTAATTAACCCTAGGAAGTTTACAAGTACAAACCCTTATCACGGGCATCTTCCTATTGAGCCAATGAAACTAACAAGTCGGGGTTAATCTACTTCCTTCAAAAATGGCCACTAGCCATAACACGTGTCGATCCTCCATCCTACAGACCTGAAAATGGCTATTCAATAACCAATGAGATAAAATCTCAGTAAGTCAAAATCCTAAGCCTCAGTTAGGAATTTTGCTCACCTCGAGAGTAGTCTAATCATGCAACCTAGTTCCAGCAAACAACATATACCATACCTCAAGTAGCATTATCAGACGACAGTTCAAAAAGCATATGCAAACACAAGCAACCCTACCTGACCTTGGCACACGCAACCTACAGAAACTATCAATCACCTCATAACAACAGTAAGGGGTATGCAAATAATCAAAGTATAGCACAACTTTCACATATCTCAATGCCCACTCATGCTCTGATTATTATGACTCTCAAAGCCACGGCACAACCTTATGGTTGGCAATCAATTGGTCGTAGACTAGGCATCATCCTCCTCCATGAAGACACGGCGACATCATGGGCTCTCCCCCACCGACGGCATTCCCTATGGAGCATGGGCCCAACCTCAACCGTAACTCCGCACTGACCACTATCAGGCAACCAATGGTCACGGCACAACCCCCGAGGATTGGCGGTCATCCGGTTATACCGGGCTATCAACTTTAATCTAACAATGCAACACATCAATAAACAATTCATTCTTGTCTTTGCTTTTTCTTGGTCATGAATGCGACATAATTCATGCTCATGCGACATGCTATTGTAGTTGACACACATATAATGAAATGCAACAGTATCATGCAGTCACGTATAACAGCAACAGTCCATTCACTCATGAAAGTTGAAATAATCAGCAGTTCAAGTCACAATCTAACAATCAATTCCGAATAATCCACACCACAACACTTGCACACTTTTCCAAAATAATCACGTACCTCAATAATTACGGGTACCCAACCACACATCTCAATATTCAATAATAAATAAACACGTATCCTCATGACCTCGACAATCAACTATTCCCATAAATACTCACTTATCCCAAAATAAATATAAACTATGATTATAACCAAAGATACTCTTTAAGAAGCACATAATACTATAGTCGATTGTTCCGATAAAATAATTTAAGTCACACAAAATACTTATAATTATTTTCCAATCCCTGAATTAATCACCCAACCCAAATAATTCCATTTAATAAAACCATTCTTTAATGAACCAATGTCATTTAATAATGTAGTATATAAATACTATTGACATTAGAAAATTAGATCATAGTAATTTTCCCACAAAGTTACTCAATTAAAACAATTTCCCATAAATACTCACAATTAATTATTTTTCCCAAAATAATTAATTTTCAGAAATGAATAGCAATAAAAATATTATTAAATAATTAATTAATTAATTAATTCCGAAAATAATAAATTATTATTATTTATTTAAAAATAATAATAATATTTATTAATACTAACTATGGTTACTATTCTAACCCAACTGTAATTAATTAACCCAACAGTGGTTAACTAACCCAACCACGGTTACTTTAATCTAATCGCGGTTACTTTATTCTAACCATGATTAACACTAAGCAAGCTTAATCAAATAATATTTTAATGCTAATCAATCATCATCCAAAGTACTAATCAATAATTAAACTAATTAAACTACTCCTAAACAAGATTAACCCCTAAGTAAGAAATTAGGAAATCGACTCACGGTTTACCGAATCCGACAACACGGGTGAGACGGCAGCAGCGAGGGTGATGCGCGGCTATGTCCAAAACATCAAGACAAGTGGTAATGAAAATGGGTCTCGGCGACGGGGTGGTTCTGATTCGGTGAGAAAGAACGGCGACGAACGCGGCTCACGGACGGGCGGTGGTGGGATGCAGCTCGGACTATCCGACGGCGTGTGGCTGCTCCAGCATGCAATGAGGGTGGCTGATTTAGGTGAATCACAACAGCCCATGCTATTGTTTTGGAAGAAAGAACCGAAAGGAACGGTGGAGAGAGAGAGAGAGAGAGAACGTGGGTCAACAAAAGAAAGTTGGGGGAGGGGGGAAGAAAACATGTGGAGGAAGTTGGGAGGAGAGAAAAAAAGAAAGAAAAGAAAAGGAAAAATAAAATACTAAACAAGCTTCTAGAAAGGGCATTTTGGTATTTTTTCCCCTGAAGCACAAATTTCCAAATATTTGGCTCCAAAACTCGGCCTGTTGAATCCTTTTCCGATAATTTCAAGCTTACCGATAAATTCGAGAATCAATGAGGCAACATCCAATATTTTAGTCTTAACATCCTTAAAAGTTCAATACCTAATACTGGATTGAAATTCCTGATTAAAATCAATCAATCGTGACTTTAATACTACTTAACTTTTGGGCGGCATTTAAGGGTTCTCACGCGTTTAACCTGTCATTAATAGCTTTTCAATCCACGGTCGTGCATATTCAAATCAGGGCGATCCTCGATTGTCATGTAATCATGAGGGGTTAATTGCCCACACTGAGTACATGGCCAAAAGAAAATCGGTTTAACGTCGTTCGCAGTCAATATCGAAGTTGTGTAGAATCACCTGCAATCTGATCTCGTACCTTTGCCGAATCGATTTATTTGCATTTGCTAATTGGCCTGCAATAATGTGGTATCATTCCTCTTTGATCCTTATAGTCTAGCAGCCTATCCCTGATTAAATTCACTAGTCGTACGTGTATCGATCCTTAATTGTCTTTCCGAATAGTTAGTTAACTCATGAGGGGCCAATTCAGAGTAAACGTAACTAATGGTGCATTGAAAAAATAACTATTTCATATATCCCAGAATGGGTTGAAATTCAGGGTGTTACACATAGTAAATTGTATCATGTTGGATGCATGTGCCACGATGAGATGAGAATGCATGGCATTCGATGGCTGTTATTTGTTTATGGTTAAGGATTTATGCACATTGATAATTAAGGCAAAGCACAAGTCATTTTACTATTGATCTACCATCGATAATAAGTTGCATATTTAGGATGCACTCGAGGCAAGCCTGCTTCCTAATTGAGGTTTAGGACTTTAACTTACTGGACATATATCATTTTTTGTTATTAACTATTTTTAGGACTTTAAAATGGCGCACCATCCGATATGATTCGGTGTCCCCATGGACCAAGACATCGTTGTCACTACACGACTAGTCCCGGGTCACGATTACATGTTTAAACATCACGTTACCACCGCCTGGGTGGACGAAGGGCTGGAGATGTATGTTCCTCAAGTGTTTAAGGTCTAGTTCGTCAAGCAAAGAAAGAGTGTCTAAGGCCCACTAAAGGGCTTCAACGGGCTACTAGACAGGGGTCTAGGCATTAAAGTCTAGGATCCCAAGGATATCGACACCTCCGATGGCATCATGGAGGATCCCTCATCCGGATATTTTGACCTAGAGGAGGACATGTAGGTGTCTAATGCCTACCCCTTTTGATTGACCCTCCTTTTTGAATAGAAGTAAATTAACTTGATCTAATATCTTTTAGTAATCGTTTGTTATGTTTTTCTGCTATCCCTATTATGATAATTGACTAAGTGCTAGTAGAATCATTTTTGCATGTGCTTAACTAAAAGATAAAACAGTCAGCGACAAGTCTTGGGATGTCACGTTCAAATGACCGTGAAAGAACAGGAATTGTCATGTGCTTGAGAGTCGAGGCGAGCTAAAATCGTTCATTAGAACAATGTTTTACTCAAATTTTGATAACGTTTCTAAGTTAATTGATAGGAATATGAGTGCATTGGCTTGAGCAACCTTCATAAGTTAGTTTTCATTTTTTTTAGGTGAGTGGTGCTATCTCTTTTACAAATTTGTGAACTCATGTGTCACGCCCCGAACCCAGAGCACGCGACAACCCCTTACCATGGTCAATTGAAAGCGACGTCCCAGGACTCATCGACGACCATTCATTTTAATCTTTCGTTATGCGCAAGCGAAAGACGAACCATCCCCAGTCTAACAAACAATCAATCAATCAATCAGGGATAGAGGGATGAACAGCAAGAATAACCATCACTACTCATTTTCACAAATTACTAGATTAACCAACCGAGAATCGTTTTCCAATTTACAAGCCCGACAATAGGGGTCGATCCATCCTCTAAGCCAAACCAAAAATGAACTAGGCTGGGCTAATCTAGCTATACAAAATGAACCCTCGGGTTCAGCACCACGGTCATTCGGACCCATCAAACTCGACTCCGTCAAGTCGATCACTGGAGAAGCGAGAGCAGGATTCTCCACTGCGGATACGCCATTCTGTGGCTTGAAAATGGTTAACCACGACAGGTTGAGATAAAATCTCAGCGAGTTCTTCCCCTAAGCCCCGGTTAGTACACCAACTCAATCCGGGGTATCTCTCCAGAACCACCCCTCACTCAACCCAACCACAAACAACCATCAATCAGCAATCAAACTACAGACAGGGTCAACCAACAAACAAAAGTCGATTCGCATGCAACCTTACCCGGTATGCCATACCCTGCACGTTAAACCTCATTCAATGCAAGCAATGCAACCAACAATTGAATCATCGGTTCGCATGCAACCTTACCCGGTATGCCATACCCTGCACGTTATAAGTCAGCACAATACACGCAATGCACATGGCCGTTAGATGATGCAGTTCATCAATCACATGCGAGTCGCGTCACAAGCGATCTCACCTGGCTATTGCCACACCCTGCACATTATCAATTCATGCGTGCGTGCCATAAATGATGCGATCATCTCATGCATAATCGGAACCAATGATGCCGTGTTTTCTCATGCACTCTCGCATCCACACGTGTTCCGATTATTACTGCCCCACATGGCTACAACCAAGGCGCAACGGCGCTACGGCGCCCTTCCTCCGCAGAGGCGCAACTGTGCCCTTCCGTGCCCAAAAGACGTCAAGGGATACTCTTCCAAGACCGCATGCCCAACGAATGTCAAGGGATACTCTCCCGAGACCGCATGCCCAATGAATGTCAAGGGATACTCTCCCGAGACCGCATGCCCAACAAACGTCAAGGGATACTCTCCCGAGACTACATGCCCAAAGGATGTCAAGGGATACTCTCCCAAGACCGCATGCCCACAAAACGTCAAGGGATACTCTCCCGAGACGGCGGTTTCAATTTAGTGATCACGCAAGCAAACCATCACGACCCACTTATTATCTTTGAGCATTAGCCAATGCACACATGCTTTTCTCATAAAGGCGGTCCATTTCCGGTGTCCCTCGGACAAATCATTTTCTTTCTTTTGTGAAAATCACACAATTCAAGCTGATGCTTATGCAATGCCACATCCAATTCACTTCATATGATCAAGGCACATGAAATTATGCACAATTTCACTTCCGGATGAACAGTGCCGTGAACAGTGCATGTGAATGATGCACCGTGAACAATGTCGTGAACAATGCACATGAACAAAGGAAATTCCGAATTTAATAATTAAATAATTTAATTCAGAAATCACATAATTTAATCAATAAATGCAGGAATTAAATAAATCAATTAATTAAAATAATTAATCAATTTAATCAAGCAAAGCATGCTTAATTAGCACATAACACACAATTAAGCAATTAAGCATAATTAAGCACAAATAAGCAAGATTAAGCTAAGCTAATCTTAAGCCTTAATCTAACCACCTATTTTAGGGCTAATGCACTCAATTAAACACCTTAATCAACCTTTAGCACTAATTAATCCAACCCTAAGCAAGTTTAGGCACTAAATAGGGTTTTAGGAGCTAAACTCACCCGTTAAGCGGGCCGGAGACGCGGACGCAGCGGCGGCGATGAACCCGACACCCAGGGACTTCCACCACAGCTATCCAAGGCAGTCCCGGGGTCGAAACAGCAGCAACAACCTCTGTTTACCACTGCAACCTTAGAAAACAAAGACCGCTTGAAGAGAAAGTGGGCGACCGGAGTTGAACGGGCTGCCCGGAGCTCCGGCGAGCTAGTGGCCGGTGACCGGTGGCTCCTGGGGTTGAGGGGGAGTTGTGGGTGGCTGGTGTGGGCAGTGGGTAGGTCAAAAATGGAGGAAAACAGGCCAAAATGCGAAAGTGTGCAGTACCGCATGAACAGTAAGCGGTCGGCGAACAGCCGGCTTCCGACGGCCGTACGGATCGGCCGGAGACTGCTTTCGCCGATCGACCATCGTTATCTGAATGATTTTCGTCTTCTAAACGTAACGGCGGGTGGCACGGGCCGAGATTCACATGGGAAGGCCATGAACAACTCGATTTTCGGTGGAAGGTCAGAAACTGAAATTGCAGGAAGGCCATGGAAGCAAGGGGAAAGAGGGCTGCGATTTTGGAGGAGCTGAAGAGGAGGAGAGAGAGAGCATTGAGGGCTTCCATTCAGCTTCATTAAGGGCATTAAATGCCTTCTCCAATTCCCCAAGCAAGTGACATCATCTTCTCTCTCTTCCTTTTGACTTTTCTTCAAAATATCCAAGGGCATTTTGGTCATTTCCACCTTGCACATTTCCCAATGTGCCCTTGGGCTGAAAATGAAGGGCGGGCCTAGGAAATGGGTCGGAAAATGAATAGGAACAGGCTCGGGAATTTATTGGGCTCGAATTGGCTCACATTTGGATAACGGGCTAGGACGGGTGAGGGGTTGGTTAGGTCCAACGAGCTCACTTGCTTTCCTCGGGCCTTCCACGGTGGCCATCCCACCTTGGGTGTGAGGCCCACACTGATTTTTCCCGGCCCACGTCCTCGTAGGCTCAATTCCTCGGTCCGTAAACCCCTTTCCCAAAAACTCGGCTCAACCGACACTGTCGACTGTCAAGGAAGCATCGTTCAAAAGTCCATCCCGGACGTTCCCGAAAATTCGAAGTCCAATATTGGATTCACATGCCTTGTCAATTTCGCCCGAATGCCATTTTGGTACTACTCAGACTGACAGGCAGCTTTGAGGATTCACGCGTAACCGACTCGTGCCAATTTACGTTCAAGACTTCTCGACACATGGACGTCCTTGACTGCATGAAATTGCGAAAGATCGATTCTTATTTCAAAGTACACGATTATCAAGGATCGACATAGGGCCGTTCGTGGGTTCGATAACAATAGACGGAATCACCCGTCGTTCCATTATTTTTGTCCGCGAATCGACTTCTATTCGTCCTTGGAATCGGCCTGCATATCTACAGGATCGTCCTTACGCAAGTCTCACGGTCGAGTCGTTTTCCCAGGTCAAGTTCTTTAGTCGCACGAGTTCTGTCCTCATTAGCCTTTCCCTCAAGGTCGCATATCTCGGGAGTGATCGATTCCGAGTGAGATCAACCAACAATGCATTGGCGAAATTGACATTCATTCCTCCCTCAAAGGGCTCGAATTTCAGGATGTTACATCATGTCTTGAAAGTGATAAAGATTTTAGTATCATACAACTAATTAAAGCATGTTTATTGCATAGATATTTGGATCAAGCATTTACTTCTATTTGATTATTTGAGAATGGTGAGAGAAATGTATTGTAAAAGTTTACGTATATATGTGTGTATTATGCTGCGAATTAGTTTAGGAAATGAGTTCTAAAATAACTTGAGAAATATTCTATAAAAAAGAGTTACGAAAGGTTATATATATACGAAATTGTTTGAGAAATGTCTTGTGAAATATATTATGTTTGATAAATGGAGTTGTGAAAAAATATATTTATGGAGAGTTGGATTTTTTGGTATAGTTTGAGGCTACGTCCTTTGGATGGAAAGATGGTCATGTCACTCCCTATTCTTATTTGTTTTGAGGTGTGATATTCATTGTCTTAACAATTACAATTACACCTCATTTAATAAGTTGCAATGTCAAACGGAGAGGTTTTGTATAGATGTAACCAAGTTGTTGGTAAATTGAATGTCTTAAATTTAAATCTAAATTGGTAATATACATGTTCAAAAAAGGTCTTTAATTAGTTGAGCAATATCTTAATCTTTTATGATCTATGCTAATCTTGAAAATCTTGAAAATATGTCGTTAACAATTTGAGGGTAGTTTTCCATATTTGTTTTCTAATTTGGTTTTTTTTTTTTTTGCCTTTGTGCCTTGGTGGGAAGAAGAACAGGACGAGTGCCAAAATATTTTATTTTATTTTTTTGTTTCATTAGTGATACCTCATAGTAAAGTTGATCATCTGACTGTCATTTCCAACAAATTATGCTATTTAAATTTTTTATTAATTTCTCATATGATGTGAATATTTTTTAAAAAAATTGGATTTTTTTAATTTCATTTTTTCCCTTTTTTAGAGCTTGTGAGAGTCACCAATGACTTTCACCAATGGCAAAACTCATAGATTGGTGAGGTATCCACAAGTAAAAGCATAAATAATATCTAAATGAATATAAAAAGGGAACTTTTCCTTTTAATTAGTGAAGGCATCTAAAATAATGAAAGGCAGTCTTTTACTTGGTTGTCATGGTCATGGCTAAATTTAACTTGTAATGGAAGTAGCACATATATTTATGTTTGGATCCACTTTATTTATTCTCTTTTTCCTTTAAGGCCCTTAGGCACTAGTGAGGGCCTTCATGGCCGAAGGCGAGACAGCTTTTGCCAAGTGTGGTTGCGAAGGCCCTTACTTGTTAGGATACACGTGTGAATTATGTTAGAGAAGTCTCACATCAAATAATTGATATGGTAGGGAGCAATTATTATATCTTAATTAACCCGTAACTCATTGGCTTAAGTTTTTGATTGAAAATGGGTCCAACTAATATATTTACAAGCTCGAACTTAAACTCTCTTTTGACAATCTCCCCAAGTGAAGGTATCAAGCTTCTACAATATACTCCCAACATTGGCAACTCTAGGTCGTCATGGGTGAGGCACCCTCACCCAAATCTAGCGAGGGCTCTCACAATCGAGGATGATGTGGCCCTTACCTAGAGGGTCACCAATGACCCTCACTAGCCCTAAAAATGGGGAAGGAAAACGAAAATAAAAATAAAAATAATTCAAAAAACTTATTAAAAAATTATCCAAGTTAGTGTTAGCAAGACCACATTGGACAATTAGCATTCACGTCGGATTTTCCAGTGAGACAAATCACTAATGGCATTCAGGTGGTCAATTTTTCAAATTTGTGACATTTAAGTGAGTGAAAAAAAAATGTTATGGCACTTCAATGAGTATCATAAGTTATGACACTTGTATTGTTCTTGCCCCTGCCTTGTTGTGTGCCAAGAATGTACAGAAAAATTCTCCTCATGAGTTTTGTTGACTTTGCACCTAAAATTGAAGAAAACTAGTGTGATGAGATAATTTTTTTGTGTATTCTTTTGTGAGATTGAGATATTGTTTTGCAAAAAATTGCAAGAGCTAATGACAATGTGAGTTATTGGATGTAATTGGAAGCTGAGAAACTCTATAAATACTTGAGTAACTCTAATGTGATTATTATCTCTATTATATTGCTTAATTTATAGTAGAATCTATGCTACCAATCAAATCATGTTAATCCGATATCCATTTTACTCATTTGTTTTCTGGTTTATTGCTACATGCACATGATTTTTTTTCACAATAGTTTGCACTTGTTCGGTCATTAATTTTGTGGTGTGTTCAATATGAGACCAGTAAAGGATCCGTGCATCAAGTATAGTTTTATGCTTTACTCTATTATAGAATATAATACATCAAATTTGTTATGATTACTGTGATTATGTTCCCTTTGGTTGAATTATTCAATTTCTTTAATCTAACTTTGTATTCATAAAAAAAGATCTTAGTGCATAAACTAAATTATCTTTCAAGCACATGTGTATATAAAATTTCTTCACAATAAATTATAGCTAATTACTGGAGTTAAATGATGTTTCTTTTTTGATCATTCATTATGCTACCTAGAAAGCTATAGGTTTAGTCAAATATTATTAGGCTGAATAAACTAGAGGAATAAATGTCTATAACTAGAAAAAAGTGGGGACAGTGTCACATGTCCCTAATGATTTTTTTGGGATGTGGAATCATTTGCTTGATTTAACTCTAGTTTAAAACTGAACTAGGATGAAACATTGTGTCTTAAATTCTTTTTCTCGCTTTTACTTTCTATTTCCTTATGATTATACCTTTAGGTGAAGGTATTAGATTTTTGCGCTCCCAACAAATGGTGTCAAAGCAAATGGTAAATTAGTGGCCTCCAATCTATTCCCGCTATTTAGTGAATATCTCAAAGAATGAATTTGATGACCAAAGCATTTTCTGGGTAGGTAGCATAGCAATGCGGTCCAATGGCAGATTTTATGATTTGGTCCGAAGAAAGATATCAAGGATAAAGTTGGGCATTGGCAATTCAAGTTGAAATATCTTGATGAAAAAGGAATATATACTAATTACCCAAATTTCATTGGTTTGACCTTTTGAGTGAAGGTGTAACTAACTGGAAATGTTGGCATCATCCCCACCAATATATGGGCGATGTAAACATGGCAGAATACTTTCCATATAAAATCACATAACAATAGTGCATACAACAACACTCAAATCTTGTGATTTTCATTACATCAACAATGAATTTAACACCCATTTATTATTCCTTGTGTAGTAACTCTAAAAATAAACATTCAGTACACGGCATCATCTTATGCAAAGCATTGCCAAAATACAATCATCATGTCTTTTCCATGAATAACTTACAAAAAGCAGTACTAACACACTTATGTATTTTCATTTCTCATACAAGCAATGCTAACATTTTCAAAAAATAGGTATTGTGAACATCAACAACCCAAATAATCAACAACATGAGCATCCACAGCTCAACGTGAACATAAAAAACAATCCAAATAATCGAACGATGTGATTAATCAATAAGACTTAACTAGTAAATTGGTAACTTATTCAGCGGCATAAGTACAGCGGGAGTGCCAAAAGTTGGCACAAAGGGACACTTAAGTGCCAAAAGTTACAAAATGTACACTTAAGTGCCACTTTTTAAAAAAATTGGATCACTTAAGTGTCAAGTCGCCGGAACCTTGCCGGAAATCCTACGTGGCAATTTTTTATTAATTTTCTTGCCTACGTGGCTCGCCGGAAACTGAATCGGCAAAAAATCAGCCAAAACGACGTCGTTTTGGCTGACGTGGATTTAAAAATTATTAATTAAATAATGTTAAATAATTAAAATATATTATTATAAATCGATTTTATTTATAAAAAAAAAAAAGGGGGAGGAGGGGACCGGCGAGGGCAGCCGCCGCCGTCGCCGCCCCACCTCGCCGGGAAGGGCCGGCGAGGGTGGGCGAGGGTCGGCCGGGGTCGCCGGGCCCCGGCCACTAGCCGGCGACCCTGGCCGGCCTGCAGCGAGGGCGAGTCGCCGGCCCTCGCCCGCTGATCCCCTCCTCCCCCTTCTTCTTTTTTTTTTTTTTTTAATAAAATCGATTTTAATTTTTTAAAAATCTGACGTGGACAATTTTAAAAAGAAAATTGCCATGTGGATTTTTTGTTTTTGAGAAAAATGCTCCGTCAGCAAATGAAGTCGCCGGAAAATGTACACGTGGCAATTTGGCCGGAATTTCTCGCCGTTGGCACTTAATTGATCCCTTTTGCTCCGATTTTGGCACTTAAGTGTACCTTTTGTAACTTTTGGCACTTAAGTGTCCCTTTGTGCCAACTTTTGGCACTCCAGAGGTCCGCACCTCCTTATTCAGCATTACACAATTAACACTTTCTAGTTTATTTTCATCATTTCCACTTTTATACTATCAAATCTTACAAAAGTCAATTAATCATCGTCTCAGCATGAAAACACTGATTGATTCAAGTCAAATGAACACAACGATCAACATGCAATAATTATAGCTTTCTCACACTTAACATCAAGTTCAAACCAAAATTAGCAACCATCAAACAACCAAGTTAAGAATACTAAGTAGATTAATCTAATTTCGTTCCAAGAGTTTTCACTTAACTTGAACAAAAGGTTCGACCAACTTGAAACTTTAGTCACTTTTATAGTAAAATAATCAATAATAAGGATTAACAACTCTCAACCTTTTAATAGAATAAGCTTGACAAAATGAAGAGGAAGCCCAAAATAAAACTTGTAAATACTTGAAATATTGAATTAGAAGATTTAGAAATACAAACGTAGGACCTTCACCTTTACTTCAATAGAAGAGGAAAGAAAAGAGAATGTAATAATGACATGAAACTCTCTTTCTTTGAAAGAATGGGTTGAAGCTCTTTCTATTTAGAACTTGGATATTTAAAGTAATTTCATACAATCAAGAGAGGATGTTCTTGGAATACTTACTTGAGTTATAAAGGGATAAGAATGTTTAACTAAGGTTAAAAGTAATGATAACTTTGGGTCAAAAATATTAGGCCGAGATTGAATGAGATGAGTTCAAATTGGAAAGTGAAACTATATGGTTCCACGGTATATATTTTGATGAATTACTAAGATACCAAGTAAATTAGTACATAAACAAGAAAATTAGTGTTTTTTGTAAACATTGGTAAGTTAGAAAAATATTTTGGACCCATTAAAACTTTCAGCAAAAATTACCAAACAATAGGAAGGACTTAACTTGTAAATCTCCAACCTAGCACTCATTAGATACGTAAACTCGAAACGTATCAATCTCTGTTAACAATCAATGTGGTGATACACGTTTCATCATCAACCTAAATAATTGACTCAAGAGTAAATATTCAGTAATTCAATCCTAATGGAATCAATTATGGAAAACTATGAGTGCGGAAAATACAATTCGAGCCTTCTACTAGTACCACATTAAAATATGATCAGAATTTCCACCTATGACATTTATTGCATATATTTCCTACATACTATTAAATGATGTAGAAGTCTCCGAACATCATAAGATGAGGTAAAGTTTGCTTTGTTCTCTATGGAGTAGCAACGAGATAGTGGTCTACCATGAGATGTAGCATGAAAACTAGTGATTCAAAGTAGAAATCAACAATGGAGGTCCAACAGCAACAGAGGGAAAAGTAGGTCAAAACAACACCATACAAAGTCCATGAGACATGTGAAGTGCTTTGAGTGTCATGAGGATTGACACATAGGGAGAAATTGTCCGAACCCCAAAAACAAAGGTAACAAGTAAAATGCCACTAGTAGTATGGTGAACATTGCTGAGGAGAACAGTAGTGATATAGAGGTTATCTTGTATGTGACTACCAATTCGTCATGTGACAAATGGGTGCTAGACTTGAGATGTTCTTATCATATGGCGCCTCATAGGAATTGATTTTTCTACTTACCAAATTGAAATGGTGGTAGAGTTCTGATGAAAAGTAGCACAACCGACAAGGTTGTAGGGATAAGGATCGTTTAGATTCAGATATACAATGAGGTGATGCTTACAGTGACAGATATGAGGCGTGTATTGGATCAAGAAGAATCTTAGTTTGGATTCATTTACTCAGAGTATATGGTTAAGCAATCAATCTTGACGATCATTAAATGAGCTCCAAAAATAGTGGAATGGGTCCACGCGTCACATGGGAGAGTCAGCACCCCCGGTTCATGCCACATTGGAGCCACAGAAAAATCATCCCAGGCGTACGAGAGAGAATTGCCACCGATTTTCTGGTGCGCATCAACCCAACTGTGGACCATTTTCCATAAAATATGTACGGGTTCATCATAAATTGTGACAGAAAACCAATGCATGTCGATTATTCACCCAGAAATCTAGGACAGCACATGTATGAGAACGTGATGCACAATAGCCTTCATTGGACAAGATACGTTATTGGTGGCTCTTGGAATACTGAAAATACTTGATAGACACCATTTATGTAGACGTAACACCGTCTTAGCCAATGATACAATGGTATGGGTTTATATAATCTACATCTGTATTTTCACATTTCCTTCAGAAATATCTTCTGTCGAGCTCAAAGGCTTTTCAAGTGCCCTCATTATTTAGTCTGTACGAACAGAAGAAAGAGACATGAGTCCGTCCGTAAGTTTCATTAATTGAGGCGCAGGAGATGGAAGATTCGACTTTTCCTTCAGAAATATCCCCCTCGAGCTCCAAGGCTTTTCAAGTCCTCACGTTGTTGAGTCTCTTCTGGCCCAACAAAGAGGCATAACACTTGCACGAGCATTTCAATAATTTAGCCGTCACGAAATTAAGATTCCAACATTGTCCTTTGGAACTATTCTTTGTCAAGCTAGATTTTTCAAGTCCCCACAACGTCGAGTCTCCACTTAGATCAAAAACCAACATTAGCGCGTATTTGAATATAATTAAAATTTTAGTCGCATGCATAAAAAGAAGATTCAAATTTAACATTGTTGAACTTCAAAACTATCGTTACTATATTCGATAGGTTGTGACAAGAACCTAAACTTGCGCTTATCGTCTCAACAATTTCAATTACGACACACAATAAGTTGCTTTGTATAGGAAAGTTAACAAATTGAAACTCTTAATTTAAATTGGGAATATATGAGTTCGGAAAAGGTCTTTAATTAGTCGAGACATATATTAATCTTGCATGATGTACTCCTATCTTGAAGATCTTGAAGATCTTGAAGATATGTTGTCAACCAATTGATGTAAAAATTGTTTTTTTTTTCTGTTATGGAAAATTTGTATAAAAACTCACGAACCTAAAGGTCAACTCAGACTTAAACTTTTCAATTTAGCCATTTTTTCTGTAATTTAACCAATTTAATCCTAACCTTTTAATAATTTTCTAATGTGCCATTCCAACCAATTTTGACTAGAAATTATTGATGCGACTATTCAATCAGTGCTGGCCACCCTATAGTATGGTCGGCATTGACATAATCAATTTTTGCTATTTTTTTAAATTTTCTATATGTGTTCGTTTTTTTTCCCTTTCCATTTCTTTTCTTTTTTTTTTTTTTTACTCTATTTCAGTCCACCAATCGCCAAGGTCTTGGCAATAGTCAGCAAGGCCCTAGGCAAGGGCCAATAAGGGCGTACCAACCCTCTTGCTACAAAGGTTCTCAGCCATCCTTGAGGCCTTGGCAATCCATGGAGGGAAATAGTAAAAAAAGAAAAGAAAAAATTATAAAAATTATTTACGTTGGCATTAGCTATGCATGTCACGTCGGACAATTGACGTCCACGAGTGGAAACTAAGTGTGAAAGAGAGAGATGAAAGAGGTTTGTCAATGGTGGGTACTTGCCATATCTACCCTTTTCATTATAGAGAATATGCCCTCTGGATCAAAGAATCCACCCTCTTAGTTAAGAACGCCCTATGTGTAATGCACAGGTGGAATTTCTCGTCCACGTCAGGAAGTTCAATGGGCTTGACTAAAATCCAAGTTCAATGCAGTTTATGTGGGTTTAATGCTTGAAATGCTCTTAATACCTATATACAATTTAACTATTATTTTTGTTTGAGGGCAAAGATCGATGACTAATTTTTCTATGCAATGAATTATTAAAGGATCATGAAAATTTAGGTGTCAACAATATAATAGATTGAACACTCTTTAAAATCAATTCCAGCTCAACGAAGGTTGATTTTTTTTACATATTTAGTTGACACAGGTTGCAAATTCGAACTAATGTTCCTCATTTTCACCATGTCAATATGACATAAAATCTAAATCTACCATCTTAAAGAAGCATATTCTAGCAACACAAACTTGATGACAAACTTTCAAGGGGAAAATGCACTGGTACTTGATAAGGCTGCATGATAGTGGACGACGGAATTCTCCAATAAAATCCCTCAAATCATATTATAACAAGAGGAGAAAGTTTGAGAAATGTATTTTCTTACGTACGATTGACATGATTCAATAAAATAAGTTTCATCATGATTTCCATTCTACTGAGAAAATAGTCTACCGCCATCCGTCATTTACAAACATGCAATGTTAGCATCAGATGGAAATGGTCAAATTATTATGATCTTGAGTATTTCTTTTGAGAGTGCAGTTCATGTGGATTAGACCGAGTAGGCACGTGTTTGCTTTGTGCAATATTGTAAGATGAACATCTTGCAAAGATTTGACCATTGTAAATCCAAGTAAATAATTATGCAGCTTATGATACAATTTGCTATAATAATCAATATTTCTGACTACATGCAGCTAGCCTGGCTTACACACTTGCTATGTGATTAGACTTGTGCTAATATCTCAATCGAGAGCGAGTGGCTCGATCACGGCAGATAAGATTTGCCGCTTAATATCACCGTCCTGGACGCCAAACCCATCTCCAAACTGGTAAAGCATATGCGCAACGCGAGCTGCGTTCATGGCGACATCCATGAAGGTTTGGACAAAGGGCGTCTCCGTATTGCCGAAGCAATGGGCATTAATGCTTTTCCACGCTTGGTTTATCAGTTCCTTGATGTGCTTCCTAGCCACCTCTTCCGAAACCTTGGCTTCTCGCATGTAACACACCACTGATGATGGAGCATCTCCTCTGTCTCTTTCGGCCTAATTAAACAAGTAAATCAATTTAATGTGTTTATCAGATTAGATCTCCTTCATTCAATTACACCATATGCCGTGTTAGTACAAGATTTTTTTGCTAGCTAAGAATTCTTAACATCATGCCAAATTCAGTTGGTTCATAACTTCTGTGCTGAAGTTTGATAATTACCGTCGACGTTCCAAGGTCATTGCAGAGTCGAATTATCATGGACACATTGTAAATCAGATCCTTGTTCCTCTCCAGAAAATCTGCTACATCCTCCAATTTCATATGTCCCACAAAGAAACAAGCGTGAGTCAAGATCAGTGGTCCTGAAGATGATGTCCAAGCATTGCTCAGGTACTCTTCCAGCGTTGGTGTGTAGCCCAAATTGTCCCACTTTGCTTCATTCTGTAATGCTTTGCAAAAGTCTGCCCACTGTGATAAATAAGGAAAAAAAAGTACTTAATCAGAAATGATCGATTATGTAAAAGGACGGAAATTAGTTACGGTGACATAAGCATAGATATGCAGTTATCCAACAGTCTATTGCTTACGGCTTTGGCAAGATGTGGTCGCACTCGATGCCAATCTTCAGCCTTGCCAATATCATAAGCGATCTCGTATGTAACGTCATGAAGAGCTTGGAAACAGACCTTCATGCACTTGGGAAGCTGTTGAATCTGCTCCGAGTCCCGTCTAGAAGTATCAGATTTTCCAGTTAGTGAAAATAAACTCAACAGAGACGAAAGGAAAAGAGTGGGAGGCATAGTGGCCAACCGGGTAATGGCGGCAGTAAAGCATTCCAGCTCCTCCAAGGAACCATAAAGGTCGTAGACATCGTCAATCACCAGTATCAAGATGATGACTTTGGTGAGACATTTGCGGAGCGATCTGAACCGTGGTTCCTGAGAGAGTCCAAGTGCGCACAAGAAACTCTCGACCAGCCGATCCCTTGTGAAGTCCACATGCTCAATAAGTCCCAGATCCCTCCACCACCTGAATTTACCAGAGCAATCAATCGAAACGAAAACCTCTGAAGCTCACATCATGTCCGGTCCAGATAACATCACTGAATTTTTAACCTCATTTGTGAGTACATTTAAAATTACCTGGATATCTCTCCAAGATCTCTCTGGTGTGTGGCTTGGACCACGTTAAAATTGAGCTTAGCAAGCTCCAGCAGATTACTTTGCTTGTCCTCCTGTTGCTCGTACAAGCTAATTTGCCATTTGATGTCGAACCACTGGACCCTCCAATGCATCGGAAGCTCCAAAGCGTGGACGGCGCGTTTGAAGAGCCAACCGTCCAAACCGGAGACTCTCTCGCGAAGAATCCCTGTTGAGAAGGCTTTCGCTTCATCCAAAATGTTTTCGTTTTCCAAAGCCAGATGGGAAGCCTCAAGAAGCTGTATCATAGCTTCAACATCTTCGCAATTGCTTCTGTTAAACGTAATGCTTCCTTCTTTGAAGCTCCTTAATTCATCTGATTACAGATTGAAAGTCGAAGATTTATCACCGGACAGAACCAAGAATAATTGCTGATAATCTCGCTATTACTCAATATTACTCAATATTAGAACTAGGATGACTGATGACTCGGAAGATATTATTGTAAAGATATGAACTTTGACTGGCTTGTATGTACCCAATTTGATAGTACCGCTATGTGGGACGAGACTTTTTTAACCATTTAGTCTACAATTATGTTTTCTTTTTTAGTCTTTTCTCCAGATGACATGACGGGCAGCCAACTACAAATTTGGCTCATTGGCAGCTAGCTCTGGCCACGCTAGCCGCCTGCTATGTCCTTTGCTAGTTCTGAACTTTTTTTTGTAAGTAAAGATACTTTACAAAGTATGATTTTGCCAAACACCATTTAAATCAAAGTTGTCCTCTTTCAAATTATAATTTATCATATACTATTTGTATTTCGAAAAATCTCTTTAACTTAAAAACCTTTGCATTTTCTCCAATTTTTTTCCAAAAGCCGAACCAAACACTTCCTAATTCCAGATAAGTATGTATATTGCAAGACTTTTCCAATATGATGAATAAAAAATTCAATTGCAACCTCAACAAGTGATATCAAAGCCGATGCTAGTGATATCTCTAGAAAGAACCATATTTTGTATAGTAATCTTTGGTATCTATAGGATTATTTATTGATTTATTTGATTTATGTTGTGATTTATAGTAGCATCTCACACCTACGAATTCATATGTGATTCATATTTTAAACTTACTTTTCGAAACAACATGGCCATGCTGTCTAAGGAGTCTAAACCGAAGTGCACTTGCATAGAGACGTTCTTCCATGGTGAAAACGCCATTGTTGATGGATGCAACTGTTTCAAGAGCTTCTTTCATTTCATTTTCAAAAAGGTTGGACAACCCCAATTTTGTTATGCTATCAATTAACTCTAAGTTGGTGAGTGAATCAACTGCTTCCAATAACATGGCTTTTACTTCCTCCATGAGCCGTTCCATCCGATCCTTAATTCCTTCTATCTGCAGTATTGAGTCATATTTGTTAGATCAAAATCTACCTTGAAAAGACCTCAGATGATTCGACCAATAGAGCAATGCAAGATGCTTCAATTTTAGTACATGCAAATGTAGAGCTATATTAATTGGTTTTGGTACATCATATGATAGCTATAAATCAAGTCCGGATGTGATGGCCAATATATATGATAACATAGACCAAAGCTTTAATATTACTTTGCTGCATATAATAGGTACATGCATTGTGATGTTCCAAATGAATTTGAAGCAAAGTACAATTTCAAACATAAATATGTGTCTCATGTACAAAGACTTGCATGATCGCATGCCAATGTCTACTCGCTCGTGTGAGGAAGATATGGCTAGAGCCAAAGAGGACAACAAAAGAAAAAATAACAAGGTCAATAGTTAAAGAACAAATTAGCTCAAACTCATTAGTGCGGAAGGTACAAATTATAATCTTACGAGGTCGTGTTTGCTGTTAAGCGACTGGAGGAAATCATAATTCCAAATGTTAGGCTTATAATTGGCCGATCTTCTTTCATGCATCGTGCCCACGACTTCCGGCAAATTCGCTGGGCACGCTTCGAACTGGGCTTGTTCTGTTTCGTACCCCATGACGCGGGAGCAAAAGTTGAGAAGATTGGTGAGATCGCGAACTTGTACGAGTTTTGTGATGGTTTGAGTGTGAGTGTTGTTGAGCACAATCCTTCTATTTATATTGGCGAGTTCGAGGGGGGACTTCGAGAGTGACTGTTTTAATTTGGTCCCGATGACAAGCCCCGCACGGCAGCCTCGGTACCCGGGCCCGTCTCCGGCCACACGTTGAGTACACGACAGGACCTCACAAAGTGGAAGCTTAGAGGGCCAGTTCAGGTTCCGCCAAACCAAACCAGATGAATTTACCAATGCCTATCTGGCAAAAAGCAGCACACATTCGTCTAGCCAAAAATATCTCATTTGGGGGATCAGTTGGGAATAATTTGGGTGGGCAACCCACATCCTTTCAAGTTAACCAAGGAGAGCAATTAATCATTGTTTGTGTTTGATAAATATGCCTCAAGATTGAAACCATGGAACAAAACCCAAGTTTGTATTGGAATTGGTCTCATGGGTTTAATATAAGTTTTCTAATTAGGGTTTTTTTCTTCTTCTTTTTTGGGTTGGTGCCTTGGTGTGTGCCAAGAATGTGTAGAAAATTTCTTCTCATGAGTTTTGTTCACTTTGACCTAAATTGAAGAAACCTTTTTGTCACTAGATCAATTTATGTATTGTTTTGTAAGATTAAGAGATTGTTTCGTTAAAAATTATTAGAGTTAAACATTATACAAGCTACTAGAAACATTCGAGTCACTCGAATGCGTTTGTAATATATGTTGTATTGTTTGATCTACAATGAATCCGATGCTTCTCTTCCTAGAGTAATTCACACCCCTCGAATCATGTAAACTTGAGGTCTAGTTCACTTTTCAATTTTCTGGTTTATTATTCTCAAATCTCATGTTTTTCTTCACAACAGATTGCACTTGTTCGGTCATTAATTTCTTGGCGTGATTCAATAAGAGACTAGTAGAGAATCCATGCTTTCCCACAACATTTGAAAAATTAGTTTCTATGATTTATTCTATGATATTAAATGCCAAATTTATTGTGATTTCTATGACTATGTTCCGATTGGTTGGATTATTCAATATCTTTAATCTGACTTTATTTTCATATTAAAATAACTCAATCTATCTTTCACATACACCTATATAATTTTTTTCATAATGAGTTTGTGTGATGATTTTCTTTTTCTTTTTCTTGGCTTGTTGATTATGCTAAAACTTTTTTTTTTGTCTGTCATACTCTAATTTTTAACTCATTTTCAAATTTTTATCATATCTCTTTATAAAGCGTAAAAGTCGAATTCCACACTTGAAACTAAATGTCCATAATCCTAACAACCCTTGAGAAGATGGGGAATCAAACTTCCCACATTTCTCTTCACATATAGAAAAGATGGCCAACCCCAATGGTTAATTATGCTAAACTTTGAAGGCTATAAGCTTAATTGAACATTATTAGGCTAAATGAACAAGATGAATAAATGCTTAGAATAAAAAAGTAAGGGGGACAAAGATATATGTCGATGGTGATTTTTAATGACGGCAAACCTTCCGCAGGTGTCTATGCTCTTTCCAGCTCATACGAGCAACGAAACTCACACGTCTACAGTGATTTTTCATTTCGATGGATTGCGATTTGAGTCGATGACTTCGAGCTGACCATGGACGTAATTAATTAAAGCAAATAGCAAGAGAATTCGTGTCCTGTACTCCAAGAGTTCAACCATTTTCATACCAATTATTATGTAAAACGAGTTTCTCGGTATTGACTTCAGGGGCGGTCGATGATCAATTGTCTCGACTAGAATTTTTAAAGCATTGCCAAAATGGAAAATCTCTCTAATCAAAACGTGATTGCAATGCCACTTATTTCATGGGGTTATCAATAAATATTTTTGCGTGCCGCCGCCTCACTCCAAGTAAAACTGTAATCTTACTAATTCAACGTATGACAACATGGTCTCAATACAATGTTCCGACTTAAATTTACTACACGTGGATGGCTCCTCATTCATTGATTCCCGTGCCATCTCCATCACGGTCTTCATTCAAAAGGAGGTGTCGATTCTGCATTCGTCCCGTTACCTTTCTGCCCCTGTCATTGCAACACTTGAGATGTGACCTAATTTTCATTTTCAAACGTTTCTAGGACGTAAAATGCGGAATCAATACTTTGGAGATTTCTTGGAGTCTTTCCCCCTTAAATTCGGACGTACAATAGAAATTGACGTTCTAAATGAAGAAAGGGTATATACCCATTCTCAGAATGAGCAGTTTACTTACGCAAGCTCAAAAGCATGCCGATGACGTTGGAGTGAGTCTGTGCGTTGGGTGGGAATGTTCATGCTATCACAGAAAAGTCTTCCCAGGATCGTAAGAGAGATGGTGCCGTGTTTATCATGTTCGCGTTGATCCAAGTTGCCCCTTTTCAAGACCATGTATGTCCATAAATGGAAACGTCAGGGGACCTCCCTGTTCATTGCATCGCGGGCAACAAGTTACGGCCATGGTCACATTCAGCTGACAATCCGACTAACTGGCAAATCCTTGATGTGCCCCACTCGCTCCATCAGTCGCTCTGAAACTTAAAACCCCACATGCAGGAGAAGCCAAACAAGAACGTGTTGCACGGGCAGCATTATTAGTGTCCTTTTGCGAAAATATCCGGCCACTGATGTGTTCGATTAACGCAAACCACGACTATACAGTAACTTCTCCTTCGGAAATGTCATTTGGGAATCTTCAAGATTTCTTTTTTTGTCGAACTCCAAGATTTTTAAAATCAGGTGCTGTCGAGTCTCTTTACTAAGACAAGAAAGAGACATGAGCGCGTGCTTTGAGTTTAATTGATTAGGTCATGAGAGCATAAGTTTTATGAATTTAACTTTGTGGAACTTCGAAACTCTCTTGGCTTTAATTCTAAATTGGGAATGAACATGTCCAGAAAAGGTGGTTAATTAATTGAGTCTGGATAGGATGACAAATTATCCTATCTAATATTTGGCAACGTCCTCGAGGCCAAATAGACCTGAATAAAATGCCGGATAAGAAATCTGGGAAGAAGTTGGGATAAATTCAGATTGGATAATTTTTTTCTACAAATGACTTAACAAACCCTCTTTTGCAATGATGGAGTGATGAAGCAACTATCTGGATGTTATGCTTTGCTTGTCACTGTGCGAGGAACACCACCACCAAATCATCGTTGCTTTCGACCATTGCGTGATCATCAGAGCCTTTGACAACCGCCGATCGTCATCTAAATCGTCAAATCCACTACTATTTCTACCAGAAGAGCCACTCTTTGTAAGTGAGGTGCTGCCATAGGTGTTACTAGAAACTGTAATCTTCAAGATATTATATGGTGACATCACTGGCAACAAGGGTAACACTGCTCCCAAAATAGACTCAGAATTTCTTAGCGTGGTGGAGATAATAGTATTAGGAGCATTAACAGAATCAAAAATTGAGCCTTTGGTTTGGGAATCTGAAGTTCCGACATGAGAGTTTGTATACCTTAGGGATAAGCATGGTTTAAGGATAAAACCTAAAACCTAAGGATTGGGCCAGTGGAAACCTGTCTGGTTCAAGGTTCTAAAGCATGCAAAATAGGTTCCAAGTTCCAAAATTTAGAAACTTGTATTAATTGATAGATTCTAGATTTTAGATCTAGATTGGTGGAACTAGGAACCTAGAACTTATAACCTAAAATAATTTTTTGTAGTTTTTTTGATTGATATCCTCACACAATCTTGTGATATTCCATAGCATTGAATTGTGTGTGTATATATATAACTACTAATATAAACTTTCATTTTATGACTAAGCCTTTTATTTTATTAATATTTTATATTTTTTGGTGTTTAAATATAAATTATGATTAGAGAAGAGCTCACCTCTAGAGAAAGGGGTGATACCTTTTAGCAGAGGTCCCCCATTAGTGAGAAGCTTAGCAAAGGTACTAACCGCTGGTATTGGAGGGTAGATGCTGCTGTCACTAGGATTCAAATACATCAACCTTTTAAACTAGTCTAGTTAACAGGGATTGAACCACTCAAATTGTTCTGACCGGAAAAAAAAAGGGAAAAAAAGAAGCCCTCAAACTGTTTGACCACAATGATGTCCCCGTTCTAGATTTAGGGGATGCCATCGGGCCATGTCACAGCTTGGTGTGGTGGTCGTGATTGTCATTGTAGTCATTTGTAGGAGATCACTGGCATGATGGATTACACATCTAGATATCCATATAATATCTGAACATTTACAACATAAAATGGGATTTTTCACAATATGATGGTCAATCCGAAGGATATTAAATCCCACTTTATCCTATCCCATCCTGTCCCCATCCATGTCCAAACAACCAAATGCAACCTTAACATAAAGGATATAAGCAAACTGTGATATGAACCTGCTCGAGAACCAAATTTGAATTGATAATGGTTTGAGTCACTTTGGTTTTTTTTGGTTCCCCCCCCCCCCGTCATCTTTATCTTTGCTACACAGTGATCTCAACACAAGAAAGCAACCATTAGGAGAAGCGAATATAAAGGATACACTAATAAGAAAGATGAATAAAGTAGCAATAAATGCAAAAACAATCTATTGGAAAGCTATAGTCATGTTTCTACTCCTTCAATCTACCAACAAAACAAAAGAATTATACCATTTGATCCTTTTATCGTCCAAAAAAGTGTAATAAAAATGCATTATATCACATCGGGATTTTACAATGAATCCATTGATTTGAGATGACTTATTTACATCCCTTTACTTTATTCTTACTTTATTCGGACATAAAACCGTAAGTAATTTTTTTACTTCATAGGACATTGATAACCATGCATCTATCTATATATATAGATGGATTCACACCTAACACATCTCTCTCTCTCATCACATTTTGTTTGGGATAAGAACAACAACAATTCTATAATTTTTATATAACACTCACTTAAGTATCATAACTTCTTTTTGCTTACGTAAATGCTACATTGGAATAAACTTGATCTATCATTTTCGACAAATCATCTTATGTGGATTTTTTAATTCTATCTCCATTCGTCTCATAATTCTCTTTCCCATCATTTTAGCACATGAAAGGTGACATAAAAACGTTTCCAAAACACAAAATGCGGAATTATTTTCAATGCTTTTGAAATATTCCTCAAGTTTTCCATAACACAAAACATCAAGTCTAGAGTGACGAAAGCGAACATGCTCTCGACGTCACCAAATAAGCTGGCAACGACAGTGGAGTGAGTCTGGTTTTACGTGGAAGCGTTAGCGCCGCCGCGTCCTCCTGTTGACTTGAAGGTTTTACGTGGAAGCGTTAGAGCCACGGAAAAGTCATCCGAGCAGTGGGAAAGAGACACGCCATGATTTTCATGGGCGGATCGATCCAATGTCGGACGACTTTTCAAATTATATTTTCCACAACATGGCCAGTGCACTGTATGAATGTCTCTCTTGATCAAGTATTTGCTCGGAAGCGTAGGACCACACTTCTATAATAAGCCAAATGCGAACGTGATGCACCATTTGAATGTCTCTTTATCGAAGCACTTATTTGGAAGTTTAGGACCACGTCTACAATAAGCCAAACAGCGAACATGATGCCCAAGAGATACTGTTGGCTGAGCTTTCAGAATCCGAGGCCAGTGAGGCGAGGCTCGAGCTCATCAGGATATGCAAGCTCAACCTTGCTAGATTTAGCAAGGTAGAGCTTTGCCCGAGGCTGGCAAGGCTCAAGGTGGCCAATCCTCTCCTATTGTTGTTCGCCAGTCATCGCCGAGGCTCCATGACCAGCTAAGGAAGAAGAAAAAAAGTAGAAAAAAGGGAAAAAATGAAATAACTCAAATAAGAAATTATTAAAAACTCAAATTTAAAATAAAAATTATCCACGTCAGCATTAGACGTGCCATATAGAATAGTGTACATTCACTGTTAGTTTTTTCCAACTAAAATTGGAAATTATGAAAAATATTAAAAACTCAACTAGTAAAATTGAAAGATTTAAAACAGAATTAACACAATTATAACTAATTTAGAACATGTTTTTGTAATTTTCTCGTGATGGCAAGTAGATCTAATGACAGAATTGATGGAAGACTAGATTTGAATCTCCATTACATGTTTTGTTCTATTTTCTACATAAAATTTTACACCATGAAGAAAAAAGTTAACATACAAAACTTTAATCACATGATAGTATGATGCTTGAAAATCCCATATAATAGGTATGATTGGTTCTAGAATTGGTCGATTCTCACTCTAGAATTGAACACCAAACTAGACAAGCTTAGTTTCCAATATGTGGAATCAAGAATCGACCTTGTCCACCCTTAAACTAAACTTGCAACTCTTGGTCCTATTCCTAGGTTGTCCTAGGAACCAACGTTGTTATTCTCTTTTAATTTTATTTTCTTTCTCAAAAGTTCTTAAATATATTGTCCAGTTCCGGATTGGATCAGACCAATCGACGCCCCTGCCACACGACGTCCTATCACTGTCTCAATGATAAAAAGTTCATTCACTACTCTACATAACATTGATGGGGCCTGGGCATCCCGGAGTGGGTAGGGCTTGGTTCATGAATGGAATTTTCGGCATGTGCTTGCCCATGTTGCCCTTTTTGGTTTATAAGGCATGGCCTGGCCCGTGAACGCCGACTAGCCATGGTCACCTCAATCTTCTTAGGTTTCTTCTGTAATTTTAGTTTATTCATTTATGTAAACCTAAAATATAATTTGTCATTTTACTCTATGCTTCACATGGTTCGCAGTTTTGGGAAGACATATTGTGCTTTTTGAGAGCCTGGTTCTCGAAGTTTTTTAACCTAACTGATTTGTGTAAATTACAATCTTTGATTTAGTAGGTCTCAGGGGCATCAAAACACAACCGGAATCGAAACTAATTCGAACCTACTCGAATTTTCATTTATTTTCTATTTGGTTTAGATGATGAAAAAATAACTATTTTTTTATTCCGGTAATGATAATTTAAATTATGTTCGGTAAACCGAACCGAACGGAAAATTGTTTATAATCTTAATATTACAATTTACACAATCTCTCTCCTTTTTCACTAAAACGTCTTTTTAATATTTCAAAAAAGAAAATTGAAAAGTCAAACCAAACTGAGCATTCAATTTGAGGCACAGTTTGACTCAAAGCTAATGCATACCCAAACAGTTCAGATCAGATTTCTTGGAAATCAAAACCGAATCGAATCAAACCGTTGATAGCCCTAAAAGAGAGTCTAGAGACTACAATAAGCTCTAGGGCCCACTGCCTAATTGAACTCTATGTTGCTTATGGTCGGCCCAAAATCCAAAAGCTGAGCCTTTAATAACATCATCGATCATCTTCGTGGGCTCCCTCTGTCTTCTGAACCATTGTATCCCACGACGGTCCCCCCTATACCTCTAAAGACTGCAACATCACTTTAGAATTCATAAGAAACATGGAATCCAGCACTGTTTTTAGGACTTAGAAGACGTTGGACCTCATAAAAAGGTTGGAATGTACTGAGATTGTCCGAAGCCCTTTTCAAATTATATAGATAGATGCAGAATAACGTGGTTAATTTTATGGATCTCAGGCCGGAATGCGCACAGAAATGCAGGGATTATGGGACAGAGCTGGACTTTTACTTGATCACATTTTAAGCCTTTTATGTATATCCAAGCAGAACATAGAATTTGAAGCTTCCAATTCATCAACTTCCTGGACACTCGTACATTGCTTTCACACATTAAAAAAAAAAATTGAAGGTTTAGGAGTTTAGTTTGGAATTTGTCGGGCCTGCCTATTTTGATAAACCCTAAAATCTAAATTCTAAACCCTAGAAAAGGATAATCTAAGTAGTTGCAATAATAGGTTTCGTTGACCGAATCACATAAAATCGGTATCCAAATTATATTCTTATTATACTTATTTTTTTGCTCGTTCACTTGTTTTCCACAACAATAACTATGATCACCACGTCACTTACTTCTCTTTGCTTTTGGCTCGACATAAAATAAAGTGAAAACACGTACTCACATTTGGTAAACTCAACCACAAATGGAGGGTTATAAAGGAGCCTTCATATGCAGTGTTGCCTCCTTCCAAAAAAGAAGTTCCAAGCATTTTAATCGGCCACATGCTAACACGGTATCAGAGTTATTTTTCACTTTTCATGTTTATATGAATCCTCAATCGTCAATTCGCCTGCCGGTTTTCATTGCTATTTTCACGTAACAGGAGACGTTGATTCCCCGTTCTCCTCATCCTTTTCAATTCTTCGGAAACATCTCAACGTTTCCCCTTTAGAATTAGAGAAAAAGCCACTAAAAACCTCAAATTATATCATTTATGATAAATTTACCCTGAATATTTTTTTTGACACTAAAACCCCAAATTATATCACTTGTGATAGATTTCCCTTGAATTTTCTTTTATAACGCTAAAAACTAAAAACTATATTTGATAGGTTGTGAGAAAAACCTAAACTTGCGCTCATCGTCTCAACAATTTCAATTTTGACACACAATAAGTTGCGATGTCACATAGAGGTGCTTTGTATAGGAAAGTTAGCAAATTGAAACTCTTAATTTAAATTGGGAATATACGAGTTCGGAAAAGGTCTTTAATTAGTCGAGCCATGTCTTAATCTTGCATGATGTACTCCTATCTTGAAGATCTTGAAGATATGTTGTCAACCAATTGATGTAAAAATTGTTTTTTTTTCTATTATGGAAAAATTGTTTAAAAAGTCACAAACCGAAAAGTCAACTCAGACTTAAAATTTTCAATTTAGCCATTTTTTCTGTGATTTAGCCAATTTAATCCTAACTTTTTAATGATTTTCTAATGTGTCATTCTAACCAATTTTGACTAGAAATCGTTGATGTGACTATTTAATCAATGCTGGCCATCCTATATGGTCGGCATTGACATAAACAATCTTTGCAATTTTTTAAAATTTTCTATATGTGTTCGCTTTTTTCTCCTTTCCTTTTCTTTTATTTTAATTTTTAATTTTTCTTTTTACTTTATTTCCGTCAACCAATCGCCAAGGTCTTGGCAATAGTCAGCAAGGGCCTAGGCAAGGGCCAATAAGGGTGTACCAACCCTCACCTATGGCTACAGAGGTTCTCAGCCATCCTTGAGGCCTTAGCAATCCATGGAGGGAAATAGTAAAAAATGAAAAGAAAAAATTATAAAAATTACTTACATCAGCACTAGCTGTGCATGTCACCTAGGACAGTTGACGTCCACAAGTGAAAACTAAGTGTGAAAGAGAGAGATGAAAGAGGTTTGTCAATGGTGGGTACTTGCCGTGTCTACCCTTTTCATTATAGAGAATATGTCCTCTGGATCAAAGAATCAACCCTCTTAGTTAAGAACGCCCTATGTGTAATGCACAAGTGGAATTTCTCGTCCACATCAGGAAGTTCAATGGGCTTGACTAAAATCCAAGTTCAATGCAGTTTATGTGGGTTTAATGCTTGAAATGCTCTTAATACCTATATGCAATTTAACTATTATTTTTGTTTGAGGGCAAAGATCGATGACTAATTTTTCTATGCAATGAATTATTAAAGGATCATGAAAATTTAGGTGTCAACAATATAATAGATTGAACACTCTTTAAAATCAATTCCAGCTCGATGAAGGTTGATTTTTTTTTTGTTCATATCTAGTTGACAGAGGTTGCAACTGCAAATTCGAACTCATGTTCCTCATTTTCACCATGTCAATATGACATAAAATCTAAATCTACCATCTTCAAGAAGCATATTCAAGCGACACAAACTTGATGACAAACTTTCAAGGGGAAAATGCACTGGCACTTGATAAGGCTGCATGATAGTGGACGACGGATATCTCCAATAAAATCCCTCAAATCATATTATGACAAGAGGAGAAAGTATGAGAAATGTATTTTCTTATGTGCGATTGACATGATTCAATAAAATAAGTTTCATCATGATTTCGATTCTACTAAGAAAATAGTCTACCGCCACCGGTCATTTACAAACATGCAATGTTAGCATCCAATGGAAATGGTCAAATTATTACAATCTTGAGTATTTCTTTTGAGAGTGCAATTCACGTGGATTAGACCGAGTAGGCACGTGGTTGCTTTGTGCAATATTGTAAGATGAACATCTTGCAAAGATTTGACCATTGTAAATCCAAGTAAAAAAATATGCAGCTTAGGATACAATTTGCTATAATAATCAATATTTCGACTATAGGCAGCTAGCCTGGCATACACACTTGCTATGTGATTAGACTTGTGCTAATATCTCAATCGAGAGCGATTGGCTCGATCACGGCAGATAAGATTTGCCGCTTAATATCACCGTCTTGGACGCCAAACCCATCTCCAAACTGGTAAAGCATATGCGCAACGCGAGCTGCGTTCATGGCGACATCCATGAAGGTTTGGACAAAGGGTGTCTCCGCATTGCCGAAGCAATGGGCATTAATGCTTTTCCATGCTTGGTTTATCAGTTCCTTGATGTGCTTCCTAGCCACCTCTTCCGAAACCTTGGCTTCTCGCATGTAACACACCACTGATGATGGAGCATCTCCTCTGTCTCTTTCGGCCTAATTGAACAAGTAAATCAATTTAATGTGTTTATCAGATTAGATCTCCTTCATTCAATTAAACCATATTCCGTTTTAGTACAAGATTTTTTTGCTAGCTAAGATTTCTTAACATCATGCCAAATTCAGTTGGTTCATAACTTCTGTGCTGAAGTTTGATAATTACCGTCGTAGTTCCAAGGTCATTACAGAGTCGAATTATCATGGACACATTGTAAATCAAATCCTTGTTCCTCTCCAGAAAATCTGCTACATCCTCCAATTTCATATGTCCCACAAAGAAACAAGCATGAGTCAAGATCAGTGGTCCTGAAGATGATGTCCAAGCATTGCTCAAGTACTCTTCCAGTGATGGTGTGTAGCCCAAATTGTCCCACTTTGCTTCATTCTGTAATGCTTTGCAAAAGTCTGCCCACTGTGATAAATAAGGAAAAAACAGTACTTAATGATCGATTATGTAAAAGGGCGGAAATTTATTACGGTGACATAAGCATGGATATGCAGTTATCCAACAGTCTATTGCTTACGGCTTTGGCAAGATGTGGTCGCACTCGATGCCAATCTTCAGCCTTGCCAATATCATAAGCGATCTCGTATGTAACATCATGAAGAGCTTGGAAACAGACCTTCATGCACTTGGGAAGCTGTTGAATCTGCTCCGAGTCCCGTCTAGAAGTATCAGATTTTCCAGTTAGTGAAAATAAACTCAACAGAGACGAAAGGAAAAGAGTGGGAGGCATAGTGGCCAACCGGGTAATGGCGCCGGTAAAGCATTCCAGCTCCTCCAAGGAACCATAAAGGTCGTAGACATCGTCAATCACCAGTATCAAGATGATGACTTTGGTGAGACATTTGCGGAGCGATCTGAACCGTGGTTCCTGAGAGAGTCCAAGGGCGCACAAGAAACTCTCGACCAGCCGATCCCTTGTGAAGTCCACATGCTCAATAAGTCCCAGATCCCTCCACCACCTGAATTTACCAGAGCAATCAATCGAAACGAAAAGCTCTGAAGCTCACATCATGTCCGGTCCAGATAACATCACTGAATTTTTAACATCATTTGTGAGTACATTTAAAATGACCTGGATATCTCTCCAAGATCTCTCTGGTGTGTGGCTTGGACCACGTTAAAATTGAGCTTAGCAAGCTCCAGCAGATTACTTTGCTTGTCCTCCTGTTGCTCGTACAAGCTAATTTGCCATTTGATGTCGAACCACTGGACCCTCCAATGCATCGGAAGCTCCAAAGCATCGACGGCGCGTTTGAAGAGCCGACCGTCCAAACTGGAGACTCTCTCGCGGAGAATCCCTGTTGAGAAGGCTTTCGCTTCATCCAAAATATTTTCGTTTTCCAAAGCCAGATGGGAAGCCTCAAGAAGCTGTATCATAGCTTCAACATCTTCGCAATTGCTTCTGTTAAACGTAATGCTTCTTTCTTTGAAGCTCCTTAATTCATCTGATTACAGATTGAAAGTCGAAGATTTATCACCGGACAGAACCAACTATAATTGCTGATAATCTCACTATTACTCAATATTACTCAATATTAGAACTAGGATGACAGATGACTCGGAAGATATTATTGTAAAGATATGAACTTTGACCGGCTTGTATGTACCCAATTTGATAGTACCGCTATGTGGGATGAGACTTTTTTAACCATTTAGTCTACAATTACATTTTCTTTTTTAGTCCTTTCTCCATATGACATGACTGGCAGCCAACTCTACCCGCGCCAGCCGCCAGCTATGTCTTTTGCTAGTTTTGAACTTTTTTTTAAGTAAAGATACTTTACAAAGTATGATTTTGCCAAACGCCATCTAAATCAAAGTGGTCCTCAATAGACTTTCAAATTATAATTTATCATATACTATTTACATTTCAAGAAATCTCTTTAACTTAAAAGCCTTTGCATTTTCTCCAAAATTTTTTTCCAAAAGCCGAACCAAACACTCCCTAATTCCATATAAGTATGTATATTGCAAGACTTTTCCAATATGATGAATAAAAAATTCAATTGCAATCTCAACAAATGATATCAAAGTCGATGTTCAATGATATCTCTAGAAAGAACCATATTTTGCATAGTAATCTTTGGTATCTATAGGATTATTTATTGATTTATTTTATTTATGTTGTGATTTATAGTAGCATCTCACACCTATGAATTCACACGGGTTCATATTTTAAACTTACTTTTCGAAACGACATGGCCATGTTGTCTAAGGAGTCTAAACCGAAGTGCACTTGCATAGAGACGTTCTTCCATGGTGAACACGCCATTGTTGATGGATGCAACTGTTTCAAGAGCTTCTTTTATTTCATTTTCAAAAAGGTTGGACAACCCTAGTTTTGCTATGCTATCGATTAACTCTAAGTTGGCGAGTGAATCGACTGCTTCCAATAACATGACTTTTACTTCCTCCACGAGCTGTTCCATCCGTTCCTTACTTCTTTCTTTCTGCAGGATTGAGTCATATTTGTTAGATCAAAATCTACCTTGAAAAGGCCTCAAATGATTCGACCTATAGAGCAATGCCAAGATGTTTCGATTTTAGTACATGCAAATGTAGAGCTATATTAATTGGTTTTGGTAGATCATATGATAGCTATAAATCAAGTCTGGATGTGATGGCCAATATATATGATAACATAGACCAAAGTTTTAATAATGCTCTGCTGCATGTAATAGGTACATGCATTGTGATGTTCCAAATGAATTTGGAGCAAAGTACTATTTCAAACATAAATATGTGTCTCATGTACAGAGACTTGCATGATCGCATGCCAATGTCTGCTCGCTCGTGTGAGGAAGATATGGCTAGAGCCAAAGAGGACAACAAAAGAAAAAAAAACGAGGTCAATAATTAAAGACCAAATTAGCTCAAACTCATTAGTGCGGAAGGTACAAATTATAATCTTACGAGGCCGTGTTTGCTGTTAAGCGACTGGAGGAAATCATAATTCCAAATGTTCGGCTTATAATTGGCCGATCTTCTTTCATGCATCGTGCCCACGACTTCCGGCAAATTCACTGGCCACGCTTGGAACTGGGCTTGTTCTGTTTCGTACCCCATGACGCGGGAGCTAAAGTTGAGAAGATTGGTGAGATCGCGAACTTGTACGAGTTTTGTGATGGTTTGAGTGTGAGTGTTGTTGAGCACAATCCTTCTATTTATATTGGCGAGTTCGAGGGGGGACTTCGAGAGTGACTGTTTTATTTGGTCCCAATGACAAGCCCCGCACGGCAGCCTCGGTACCTGTGCCCGTCTCCGGCAACACGTTGAGTAGACGATAGGACCTCATAAAATGGAAGCTTAGAGGGCCAGTTCAGGTTCCGCCAAACCAAACCAGATGAATTTACAAATGCCTATCTGGCAAAAAGCAACACACATTCGTCTAGCCAAAAATATCTCATTTGGAGAACCCTTTTGTCATGAGAGCAACTTTGTTTATTCTTTATATGATTGAGAGATTGTTTTGAAAATAATTGCCATAACTAAAGATAATGTGAGTTATTGGATGTAATTAGGAGCAGAAAAAACACTTTAAATGTTTGAGTGGCTTGAATTTGATTATAATTTCTATTGTATTGTTTGATTTATAATGCAAGCTTATACTACTCTCCCTAAGTAGATCACACCAACCAAATTAGGTAAATCCAATATTTGGTTTACTCATCTTTTTCTGATTTATTTCTATGTAGTCACTTTTTCTTTCACAACAATTTGCGCTTGTTTGTGATAAAATATTTCAATGTTAAACCCCACGTTCATTTAATAGTTTAAGCCTTTAAAATGATCGGCACTAGTCCCACAAAATCTCACAATTTGATCATTAATTTTTTTGGCGTGATTCAATTTGAGACTAGTAGAGGATCCAGGCATCACATTAGACTTGGAAATAGGTTTATGCTTTACTCAATGATATTATATAACAAATTTGTTATGAATTTTGTGACTGTTCCCTTTGGTTGAATTATTCAATTTCTTGAATCTAACTTTATTTTCATATATAGATAACTTAGTTTATGACTTAAATTATCTTTCACATACACATATATATGGATTTTCCTCACGTCATATTATTGCTTATCAATGGAATTAAATGATTTTTTTTGGGCTCATTGATTATGCTAAACTTAGAAGGCTATAAGATTAGTCAAACCTTGTTAGGCTAATTAAACTAGACAAACAAATGCCTATAACTAGAAAAAGAAATGGAGAACAAAGTTAAATGTCCATGGTGATAATGACACTTCATGCTCGCGTCTCTTTCAACCTCATTCGAGCAACGTAAGTCACATGTCTACGGAGATATTTCATTCGATAGATAGCGATTTGAGTCGATGACCACGATCAATTGTCTCAACTTTGAGAAAGTGATTAAACCTCACTAATTTTGTTAAAGTATATGTCAAGTTTGAACCCTAAAATGAAAATTTCGCATTTTTAACAGGTTTCTTGGTTGGAGTAGGTCCCATTTTGTAGATCTCCTTTCGGGTTCTTTCACCGGGTTAAACGCCCGATTGCCCAGTGCTTGGTCGCCGTGCCGTTCGCTGTTGCGTTGGCAAAAATGTCTACAAAACGGACTTCGACGACCCTGCAAGCTTTGTAGATGCAGCCCGAGTGCAACTTCTTGCCCTCCTTCTGCGACATGGCAAACTTCGAAAACTCGTCAGAGAAGGAGTCCAGGAAGCACGGGAAGCCCTCGGAGGAGATGAGCTCCGCGACGTCGACCTCCGCCTCTGGCAGAGGAACCATCCCTTTTCTCTCCCACGTGTATCAACACAACGTGAACGCGGAAACAGTTTTGAAGTCGTAAATCTCGGTGAGGGCAGACTCGGGTGAGGGTCACCCTCGCTGCCACTGCCGCCGGCGAGGGTGGCCCTTGCCAGCATGGATCCGCCATGGCCGGTAGAGCGAAGAGAGAAGAAAGAAAAGAAAATAGGAAAAAAATAGAAAAAGGAAAAACACAAAAATGCTCTTCGACCAAAAAGTTTAAGGGTAAATGTGTCACATGAGTATAAGTTCAAGATTTTTTATGTAACAAAAGAAAGTTTAGGGTAAATATGTCATAATGGGCATAATTTGAGATTTTTAGTATCACGAAAAAAAAACCCAAGATAAATCTATCACAAGTAACATGGTTTGGAATTTTTAATGTCGTAAAAAAATTCATGATAAATTTGTCATAAATGAAATAGTTTGAAGTTTTTTGTGGCATTTTCCCTCACAGTTAATATCTTAAGTGATGGAAATGAGCATATTCGTTCTCTGAATGAACCATTAAGCAATCACTTTCTGAAGGTCACTAAATAAGCTGGCAACAATCGCAGGGGAGTGCCAGCACTTCCCGGTCCTGCTAAGTTGGAGCCATAGAAAAGTCATCCTCGGAACGTGAGAGAGAGATATTCCCTGATTTTCACGTGAGGATCGGTCCAACCTTGGACGATTTTCCATAGAAGATGCGTTTGTTCATCATGAATTGCGACAGGCGCCCGCCCGATGCTTGTCCATCGTTGGCTGTCCCAAAATGTAAACATACGGACAGGATGAATTACAATGCCTTCGTCGATTATTCACTCAGAATTCTAGGACCGTACATGCATGATAAGCCAAGTGAGGACGCGATGCAAGATAGCACCATCATAGCCATCGATGCGACGGTATACGTTTATACAAACTAGATTGATAAAATATCTTTTCCTTCGGAAACAGCCTCTGTCAAGCTCAAATGCCTTTCGAGTCCGCGTATTATCTATGATACTGACACAAGAAAGAGACATGAGCGTGTGCGCGAGTTTCATTAGTTGAGTCATGAGAAAAAGAAGATTCGAACTTTTCCTATAGAAATATCCTTCGTTGAGCTCAAAGGCTTTCCAGGTCCATACATTCTTGAAGATTCGAACTTTTCCTATAGAAATATCAATATCCTCCGTTGAGCTCAAAGGCTTTCCAGGTCCATGCATTCTTGAAGATTCGAACTTTTCCTATAGAAATACCCTCTGTTGAGCTCAAAGGCTTTCCAACAACAGAGGCAAAAGCAGGTCAAAACAGTGCCATACAAAGTCCGGGACATGTGAAGTGCTTTGAGTGTCATGAGGATTACATAGGAAGAAATTGTCCGAACCCCAAATACAAAGGTAATAAGTAAAATGCCACAAGCAGTATGGTGAACATTGCTGAGGAGAACATTAGTGATATAGAGGTTATCTTGTATGTGACTGTCAATTCGTCAGGTAACAAATGGGTGCTAGATTTGAGATGTTCTTATCATTTGATGCCTCATAGGAACTAATTTCCTACTTACCAAATTAAAATGGTGGTAGACTTCTAATGAAAAGTAGCACAACGGATAGATTGTAGGGATAAAGATAGTTCAGATTTAGATACACAATGAGGTGATGCTTACAATGAAAGACATGAGGCGTGTATTGAAAATTCAAGAAGAATCTTAGTTTGGATTCATTTACTCAGAGTATATGGTTAAGCAATCAATCTTGACGGTCATAGTGGAATGGGTCCGTGCGTCATATGGGAGAGTTAGCACTCCCGGTTCCTGCTACATTGGAGCCACAGAAAAGTCATCCTAGGCGTGCGAGAGATACTTGCCACCGATTTTCTGGTGCGCATCGACCCAACTGTGGACCATTTTCCATAGAATATGTACGGGTTCATCATAAATTGTGACAGGAAACCAATGCATGTCGATTATTCACCCGGAAATCTAGGACAGCACATGTATGAGAACGTGATGCACAATAGCCTTCATTGGACAAGATACGTTATTGGTGACCCTCGGAATACTGAAAATACTTGACAGACACCATTTATGTAGACGTAACACAGTCGTAGTCATTGATACAATGGTATGGGTTTATATAATCCACATCTGCATTTTCACATTTCCTTCAGAAATATCTTCTGTCGAGCTCAAAGGCTTTTCAAGTCCCCACAATATTTAGTCTGTACGAACAGAATAAAGAGACATGAACCCGTCCGTAAGTTTCATTAATTTGAGGCGCAGGAGATGGAAGATTCGAACTTTTCCTTTAGAAATATCCCCCTCGAGCTCCAAGGCTTTTCAAGTCCTCACGTTGTTGAGTCTCTTCTGGCCCAACAAAGAGGCATAACTCTTGTACGAGCGTTTCAATAATTTAGTCGTCACGAAATGAAGATTCCAACATTGTCCTTCGGAATTATTCTTTTTCAAGCTAAACTTTTCAAGTCCCCACACCGTCGAGTCTCCACTTAGATCAGAAACCAACATTAGCGCGTATTTGAATATAATTAAAAATTTAGTCGCATAAAAAGAAGATTCAAATTTAACATTGTTGAACTTCAAAACTCTCGTTACTAAATTTGATAGGTTGTGACAAAAACCTAAACTTGCGCTCATCGTCTCAACAATGTCAATTACGACACACAATAAGTTGCGATGTCACATAGAGGTGCTTTGTATAGGAAAGTTAGCAAATTGAAACTCTTAATTTAAATTGGGAATATACGAGTTCGGAAAAGGTCTTTAATTAGTCGAGCCATGTCTTAATCTTGCATGATGTACTCCTATCTTGAAGATCTTGAAGATATGTTGTCAACCAATTGATGTAAAATTGTTTTTTTTTTTCTATTATGGAAAAATTATTTAAAAAGTTACAAACCGAAAAGTCAACTCAGACTTAAAATTTTCAATTTAGCCAATTTAATCCTAACTTTTTAATGATTTTCTAATGTGTCATTCTAACCAATTTTGACTAGAAATCGTTGACGTGGCTATTCAATCAATGCTAGCCATCCTATATAGTGTGGTCGGCATTGACATAAACAATCTTTGCAATTTTTTAAAATTTTCTATATGTGTTCGCTTTTTTCCTTTTTCCTTTTCTTTTATTTTAATTTTTAATTTTTCTTTTTACTTTATTTTCATCCACCAATCGCCAAGGTCTTGGCAATAGTCAGCAAGGGCCTAGGCAAGGACCAATAAGGGTGTACCAACCCTCACCTATGGCTACAGAGGTTCTCAGCCATCCTTGAGGCCTTGACAATCCATGGAGGGAAATAGTAAAAAAAGAAAAGAAAAAATTATAAAAATTATTTACATCAGCACTAGTTGTGCATGTCACGTAGGATAGTTGACGTCCACAACTGAAAACTAAGTGTGAAAGAGAGAGATGAAAGAGGTTTGTCAATGGTGGGTACTTGCCGTGTCTACCCTTTTCATTATAGAGAATATGCCCTCTGAATCAAAGAATCCACCCTCTTAGTTAAGAACGCCCTATGTTTAATGCACAAGTGGAATTTCTCGTCCACATCAGGAAGTTCAATGGGCTTGACTAAAATCCAAGTTCAATGCAGTTTATGTGGGTTTAATGCTGGAAATGCTCTTAATACCTATATGCAATTTAACTATTATTTTTGTTTGAGGGCAAAGATCGATGACTAATTTTTCTATGCAATGAATTATTAAAGGATCATGAAAATTTAGGTGTCAACAATATAATAGATTGAACACTCTTTAAAATCAATTCCAGCTCGACGAAGGTTGATTTTTTTTACATATCTATTTGACAGAGGTTGCAAATTCGAACTCATGTTCCTCATTTTCACCATGTCAATATGACATAAAATCTAAATCTACCATCTTCAAGAAGCATATTCTAGCGACACAAACTTGATGACAAACTTTCAAGGGGAAAATGCACTGGCACTTGATAAGGCTGCATGATAGTGGATGACGGATATCTCCAATAAAATCCCTCAAATCATATTATAACAAGAGGAGAAAGTATGAGAAATGTATTTTCTTACGTGCGATTGACATGATTCAATAAAATAAGTTTCATCATGATTTCGATTCTACTAAGAAAATAGTCTACCGCCACCGGTCATTTACAAACATGCAATGTTAGCATCCAATGGAAATGGTCAAATTATTACAATCTTGAGTATTTCTTTTGAGAGTGCAATTCACGTGGATTAGACCGAGTAGGCACGTGGTTGCTTTGTGCAATATTGTAAGATGAACATCTTGCAAAGATTCGACCATTGTAAATCCAAGTAAATAAATATGCAGCTTAGGATACAATTTGCTATAATAATCAATATTTCGACTACAGGCAGCTAGCCTGGCTTACACACTTGCTATGTGATTAGACTTGTGCTAATATCTTAATCGAGAGCGATTGGCTCGATCACGGCAGATAAGATTTGCCGCTTAATATCACCGTCCTGGACGCCAAACCCATCTCCAAACTGGTAAAGCATATGCGCAACGCGAGCTGCGTTCATGGCGACATCCATGAAGGTTTGGACAAAGGGCGTCTCCGCATTGCCGAAGCAATGGGCATTAATGCTTTTCCATGCTTGGTTTATCAGTTCCTTGATGTGCTTCCTAGCCACCTCTTCCGAAACCTTGGCTTCTCGCATGTAACACACCACTGATGATGGAGCATCTCCTCTATCTCTTTCGGCCTAATTGAACAAGTAAATCAATTTAATGTGTTTATCAGATTAGATCTCCTTCATTCAATTACACCATATGCCGTGTTAGTACAAGATTTTTTTGCAAGCTAAGAATTCTTAACATCATGCCAAATTAAGTTGGTTTACAACTTCTGTGCTGAAGTTTGATAATTACCGTCGACGTTCCAAGGTCATTGCAGAGTCGAATTATCATGGACACATTGTAAATCAGATCCTTGTTCCTCTCCAGAAAATCTGCTGCATCCTCCAATTTCATTTGTCCCACAAAGAAACAAGCGTGAGTCAAGATCAGTGGTCCTGAAGATGATGTCCAAGCATTGCTCAAGTACTCTTCCAGCGATGGTGTGTAGCCCAAATTGTCCCACTTTGCTTCATTCTGTAATGCTTTGCAAAAGTCTGCCCACTGTGATAAAATAGGAAAAAACAGTACTTAATGATCGATTATGTAAAAGGACGGAAATTAGTTACGGTGACATAAGCATGGATATGCAGTTATCCAACAGTCTATTGCTTACGGCTTTGGCAAGATGTGGTCGCACTCGATGCCAATCTTCAGCCTTGCCAATATCATAAGCGATCTCGTATGTAACATCATGAAGAGCTTGGAAACAGACCTTCATGCACTTGGGAAGCTGTTGAATCTGCTCCGAGTCCCGTCTAGAAGTATCAGATTTTCCAGTTAGTGAAAATAAACTCAACAGAGACGAAAGGAAAAGAGTGGGAGGCATAGTGGCCAACCGGGTAATGGCGGCAGTAAAGCATTCCAGCTCCTCCAAGGAACCATAAAGGTCGTAGACATCGTCAATCGCCAGTATCAAGATGATGACTTTGGTGAGACATTTGCGGAGCGATCTGAACCGTGGTTCCTGAGAGAGTCCAAGGGCGCACAAGAAACTCTCGACCAGCCGATCCCTTGTGAAGTCCACATGCTCAATAAGTCCCAGATCCTTCCACCACCTGAATTTACCAGAGCAATCAATCAAAATCAAAAGCTCTGAAACTCACATTATGTCCGGTCCAGATAACATCCCTGCATTTTTAACATCATTTGTGAGTACATTTAAAATTACCTGGATATCTCTCCAAGATCTCTCTGGTGTGTGGCTTGGACCACGTTAAAATTGAGCTTAGCAAGCTCCAGCAGATTACTTTGCTTGTCCTCCTGTTGCTCGTACAAGCTAATTTGCCATTTGATGTCGAACCACTGGACCCTCCAATGCATCGGAAGCTCCAAAGCGTGGACGGCGCGTTTGAAGAGCCGACCGTCCAAACCGGAGACTCTCTCACGGAGAATCCCTGTTGAGAAGGCTTTCGCCTCATCCAAAATGTTTTCGTTTTCCAAAGGCAGATGTGAAGCCTCAAGAAGCTGTATCATAGCTCCAACATCTTCGCAATTGCTTCTGTTAAATGTAATGCTTCCTTCTTTGAAGCTCCTTAATTCATCTGATTACAGATTGAAAGTCAAAGATTTATCACCAGATAGAACCAAGAATAATTGCTGATAATACTCGCTATTGCTCAATATTACTCAATATTAGAACTAGGATGACTGATGACCCAGAAGATATTATTGTAAAGATATGAACTTTGACTAGCTTGTATGTACCCAATTTCATGGTATCACTATGTGGGACAAGACTTTTTAAACCGTTTAGTCTACAATTACATTTTCTTATTTAGTCCTTTTTCCATATGACATGACTGGCAGCCAACTCTAACCGCGCCAACCGCCAGCTATGTCTTTTGCTAGTTTTGAACTTTTTTTTAAGTAAAGATACTTTACAAAGTATGATTTTGCCAAATTTTCATATACTATTTACATTTCAAGAAATCTCTTTAACTTAAAAGCCTTTGCATTTTCTCCAAATTTTTTTTCCAAAAGCCGAACCAAACACTCCCTAATTCCATATAAGTATGTATATTGCAAGACTTTTCCAATATGATGAATAAAAAATTCAATTGCAATCTCAACAAATGATATCAAAGTCGATGTTCAATGATATCTCTAGAAAGAACCATATTTTGCATAGTAATCTTTGGTATCTATAGGATTATTTATTGATTTATTTTATTTATGTTGTGATTTATAGTAGCATCTCACACCTATGAATTCACACGGGTTCATATTTTAAACTTACTTTTCGAAACGACATGGCCATGCTGTCTAAGGAGTCTAAACCGAAGTGCACTTGCATAGAGACGTTCTTCCATGGTGAACACGCCATTGTTGATGGATGCAATTGTTTCAAGAGCTTCTTTCATTTCATTTTCAAAAAGGTTGGACAACCCTAGTTTTGCTATGCTATCGATTAACTCTAAGTTGGCAAGTGAATCGACTGCTTCCAATAACATGGCTTTTACTTCCTCCACGAGCCGTTCCATCCGTTCCTTAATTCCTTCTTTCTGCAGGATTGAGTCGTATTTGTTAGATCAAAATCTACCTTGAAAAGGCTCAAAGGATTCCACCTATAGAGCAATGCCAAGATGTTTCGATTTTAGTACATGCAAATGTAGAGCTATATTAATTGGTTTTGGTACATCATATGATAGCTATAAATCAAGTCTGGATGTGATGGCCAATATATATGATAACATAGACCAAAGTTTTAATATTGCTTTGCTGCATATAATAGGAACATGCATTGTGATGTTCCAAATGAATTTGGAGCAAAGTACTATTTCAAACATAAATATGTGTCTCATGTACAAAGACTTGCATGATCGCATGCCTATGTCTACTCACTCGTGTGAGGAAGATATGGCTAGAGCCAAAGAGGACAACAAAAGGAAAAAAACAAGGTCAATAGTTAAAGACCAAATTAGCTCAAACTCATTAGTGCGGAAGGTACAAATTATAATCTTACGAGGTCGTGTTTGCTGTTAAGCGACTGGAGGAAATCATAATTCCAAATGTTAGGCTTATAATTGGCGGATCTTCTTTCATGCATCGTGCCCACGACTTCCGGCAGATTCGCTCGGCATGCTTGGAACTGGGCTTGTTCTGTTTCGTACCCCATGACGCGGGAGCAAAAGTTGAGAAGATTGGTGAGATCGCGAACTTGTACGAGTTTTGTGATGGCTTGAGTGTGAGTGTTGTTGAGCACAATCCTTCTATTTATATTGGCGAGTTCGAGGGGGACTTCGAGAGTGACTGTTTAATTTGGTCCCGATGACATGCCCCGCACGGCAACCTCGGTTTCTGGTCCCGTCTCCGGCCACACGTTGAGTACACGACAGGTCCTCATAAAATGGAAGCTTAGAGGGCCAGTTCAGGTTCCGCCAAACCAAACCAGATGAATTTACAAATGCCTATCTGGCAAAAAGCAACACACATTCGTCTAGCCAAAAAAATCTTTTTTGGGGGATCAGTTGGGAATAATTTGGGTGCGCAATCCGCATCCCTACAAGTTAACCAAGGAGAGCAATTAATCTTTGTTTGTGTTTGATAAACATGTCTCGAGATTGAAGCCATGGAACAAACCCCGAGTTTGTATTGGAGTTGGTCTCATGGATTTAATATAAGTTTCCTAATTAAGGTTTTTTTTTTTTTTTTTTTGGTGCCTTGGTGTGTGCCAAGAATGTGTAGAAAAATTCTTCTTGTGAGTTTTGTTCACTTTGCACCTAAATTGAAGAAACATTTTTGTCACTAGATCAACTTTGTGTATTCTTTTGTAAGATTAAGAGATTGTTTCGTTAAAAATTATTAGAGTTAAACATTACACAAGCTACTAGAAACATTCGAGTCACTCGAATGTGTTTGTAATATATGTTGTATTGTTTGATCTACAATAAATGTGATGCTTCTCTTCCTAGAGTAATTCACACCCCTCCAATCATGTAAACTTGATGTCTAGTTCACTTTTCAATTTTCTGGTTTATTATCCTCTAATCTCGTGTTTTTCTTGACAACATATTGCACTTATTCAATCATTAATTTCTTGGCGTGATTCAATAAGAGACTAGTAGAGGATCCGTGCTTTCCCACAAGATTTGACAAATTAGTTTCTATTATTTATTCTTTGATATTAAATGCCAAATTTGTTGTGATTTCTGTGACTATGTTCCCCTTGGTTGAATTATTCAATATCTTTAATCTAACTTTATTTTCATATTAAAATAACTCAATCTATCTTTTACATACACCTATATAATTTTCTTCATAACGAGTTTGTGTGATGATTTTCTTTTCTTTCTTTTTTTTTTGGCTTGTTCATCATGCTAAACCTTTTTTTTTTCTGTCATATTCTAATTTTTAACTTATTTTCAAATTTTTTATCCTATCTCTTTAGAAACACGTAAAGTCGAACCCCACACTTCAAACTAAACATCCATAATTCCAACACCTTTAAGAAGATGGGGAATCGAACTCCCCACCTTTCCCTTCTCATATAGAAAAGATGGCCACTAGGGCAATCCCAGTGATTGATTATGCTAAACTTTGAAGGCTATAAGGTTAATTGAACATTATTAGGCTAAATGAACAAGATGAATAAATGCCTAGAATAAAAAAGTAAGGGGGACAAAGATATATGTCGATGGTGATTTTTAATGACGGCAAACCTTCCTCAGGTGTTTATGCTCTTTCCAGCTCATACAAGCAACGAAACTCACACGTCTACAGTGATTTTTCATTCGACGGATTGCGATTTGAGTCGATGACTTCGAGCTGACCATGGACGTAATTAATTAAAGCAAATAGCAAGAGAATTCGTGTCCCGTACTCCAAGAGTTCAACCATTTTAATACCAATTATTATGTAAAACGAGTTTCTCAGTATTGACTTTAGGGGCGGTCGATGATCAAACTAGAATTTTTAAAGCATTGCCAAAATGAAAAATCTCTCTAATCAAAACAATTTCGCGATGCCACTTATTTCATGTGTTATGAATAAGTATTTTTGTGGGCCACCGCCTCACTCCAAGTAAAAGTGTAATCTTATTGATTTGACATAATGACAATGTGGACTCGATGCAATGTTCTGGCTTAAATTTACTACACGTGGATGGCTCCTCGTTCATTGATTCACGTGCCATCTCCGTCAGTCTTTATTCAAAAAGAGGTGTCAATTCTGCATTTGTTCCGTTCCCTTTCTTCCCATGTCATTGCAAAATTTGAGATGCGACCTAATTTTCGTTTTCAAACGTTTCTAGGACATAAAAAGAGGAATCAATACTTTTGAGATTTCTTGGAGTCTTTCCCCCTTAAATCCGGACGTACAATAGAAATTGACGTTACAAACGAAGAAAGGGTACATACCCATTCTTAGGATGAGCAGTTTACTTTTGCAAGCTCGAAAGCATGCCGATGACGTTGGAGTGAGTCTGTGCGTTGTGTGGGAGTGTCAATACCATCACAGAAAAGTCTTCCCAGGATCGTAAGAGAGATGGTGCCGTGTTTATCGTGTTCGCGTTGATCCAAGTTGCCCCTTTTCAAGACCATATATGTCCATAAATGGAAACGTCAGGGACCTCCCTGTTTTTTTTTTTTTGGTAAAGGTAAATTTTATATATATATATATATATATATATATATATATATCAATTAGGATCTACAAAAGATGTGCAACCCGGTACCAGCACGCACTCAACTGAATTACAAATCTCTGGAGTGAGTGGGTGCTAGGTTCACTGTGGACAGCCAAAAAAGGCTACAACCAACAGGAGACCTCCCTGTTCATTGCCGTGGGACACAAGTTACGGCCATGGTCACATTCAGCTGATAATATGATTCTAGTACAATAATATCGAAATAATCCAACACCCTGACGAGACTCTCGTTAACTGGCAAATCCTTCATGTGACTCCACTCGCTCCATCAGTCGCTCTGAAACTTAAAACCCCACATGCAGGAGAAGCCAAACAAGAACGGGTTGCACGGGCAGCATTATTAGTGTCTTTTTGCGAAAATATCCAGCCACTGATGTGTTCGATTAACGCAAACCACGACTATACACTAACTTCTCCTTCGGAAATGTCATTTGTGAATCTTCAAGATTTTTTTTTTTTTTGGAACTCCAAGATTTTTAAAATCTCGTGCTGTCTAGTCTCTTTACTAAGACAAGAAAGAGACATGAGCGTGTGCTTTGAGTTTAATTGATTAGGTCATGAGACCAGAACTTTTACGAATTTAACTCTGTGGAACTTCGAAACTCTCTCGGATTTAATTCTAAATTGGGAATGAACATGTCCAGAAAAGGTGGTTAATTAATTGAGTCTGGATAGGATGACAAATTATCCTATCTAATATTTGGCAACGTCCTCTAGGCCAAATATACCTGAATAAAATGCTGGATAAGAAATCTAGGAAGAAGTTGGGATAAATTCGGATTGGATAATTTTTTTTCTACAAATGACTTAACAAACCCTCTTTGCAATGATGGAGTGATGAAGGAAACATCTAGATCTTATGCTTCACTTGTCACTACGCGAGGAACACCACCACCAAATCGCCGTTGCTTCTGACCATCGCATGATCATCGGAGCCTTTGACAACTGCCGATCGTCATCTAAATTGTCAAATCTACTACTATTTCTTCCAGAAGAACCATTTCCCGTAAGTGAGGTGCTGCCATAAGTGTTACTAGCAACTACAATCTTCACGATATTATATGGTGACATCACTAGCAACTGGGGTAACACTGCTCCCAAAATAGACTCAGAATTTCTTGGCATGGTGGAGATAACAGTATTAGGAACATTAACAGAATCAAAAATTGAGCCTTTGATTTGGGAATCTGAAGTTTTGACAAGAGAATTTGTATACCTTAGAGATACGCATGATTTCAGGATAAAATCTAAAACCTAAGAATTGGACCAATGGAAACTTGTCTGGTTCAAGATTCCAAAGCATGCAAAATAGATTCCAAGTTCCAAAATTTGGGAACTTATATTGATGGATAGATTCTAAATTTTAGATTTTAGGTTGGTGGAACTTAGAACCTAAAACTTATAATCTAAGATTTAGGTCTTCGCGCGATCTTGTGATATATATATATATATATAAAAATATGGAACCACTACTATAAACTTTTATTTTATGATTGAGACTTTTGTTTTGTTAATATTTCATATTTTTGTTTGTCTAAATATAAATTATAATTAGAGGAGAGCTTGCCTCTAGAGAAAGGGGTGGTACCTTTTAGCAGAGAATTCCCATTAGTGAGAAGCTTCACAAAGGTACTAACCGTTGGTATTGGAGGGTAGTTGTTGCCGTCACTAGGATTCAAATAAGTCAGACCTTTTAAACTAGTCTAATTAACAGGGATTGAACCCGTTAAATTGTTCTGACTGAAAAAAAAAAAAAACAACCCTCAAACTATTTGACCTCAATGATGTCACCGTTCTAGATTTGGGGGATGCCACCGGGCTATGTCACAGCTTGGTGTGGTGGTCGTGATTGTCATCATAGTCATTCGTAAGAGGTCACTGGCACAACAGATTGCACATCTGAATATCTATATTATTTCCGAACATTTATTAAACATAAGTTGAGATTTTTCACAATATGATGGATAATCTAAAGAATATCAAATCCCATTTTATCCTATCCCATCTATTCCTATCTATGTCCGAACAACCAAATGCAACCTAAACACAAAGGACATAAGCAAATTATGACCCCAACCTACTCGAGAACCAAATTTGAACTGATAATGGTTCGAGTCAGTTCGGTTTTTTTGGTTTTCTCCCCTCGTCATTTTCATCTTCGCTACATAGTGATCTCAGCCCAAGTGCGCAACCGTTAGGAGAAGCGAATATAAAGGATCACTAATAAGAAAGATGAATGAAGTAGCAATAAATGCAAAAACAATTGATTGGAAAGCAATAGTCATATCTCTACTCCTTCAATCTGCCAACAAACCAAAAGAATTATACCATTTGATCCCTTTATAGTCCAAAAAATTGTAATAAAAATGCATTATATCATATAGGGATTTTCCAATGAATCCATTGATTTGAAATGACTTATTTACATCCCTTTACTTTATTCTTACTTTATTCGGACATAAAACCGTAGGTAATTTTTTTACTTCACAGGACATTGATAAAAGATGCATCTATCTATATATATAGGTAGATTCACACCTAACACCTCTCTCTCTCTCTCTCTCTCATCACATTTTGTTTGGGATAAGAACAACAACAATTCTATAACTTTTATATAATACTCACTTAAGTACCATAACTTCTTTTTGCTTACTTAAATGCTACATTAGAGTAAACTTGATCTATCGTTTTCGATAAATCATCCTATGTTGATTTTTTAAGTTTATCTCCATTCGTCTCATAATTCTCTTTCCCATCATTTTAGCATTTGAGAGGTGACATCAAAACGTTTCCAAAACACAAAATGCGAAATTATTTTCAATGCTTTTGAAATATTCCTCAAGTTTTCCAGAACATAGAACATCAAGTTTCGAGTGACGAAAGCGAACATGCTCTCGACGTCACCAAATAAGCTGGCAACGAGACAGTGGAGTGAGTCTGATTTTACGTGGAAGCGTTAGCGCCACCGCGTCCTCCTGTTGACTTGAAGGTTTTACGTGGAAGCGTTAGAGCCACGGAAAAGTCATCCGAGCAGTGGGAAAGAGACACGCCATGATTTTCATAGGCGGATCGATCCAATGTTGGACGACTTTTCAAATTATATTATCCACAACATGGCCGGTGCACCGTATGAATGTCTCTCTTGATCAAGTATTTGCTCGGAACCGTAGGACCACACGTCTATGATAAGCCAAATGCGAACGTGATGAACCATTTGAATGTCTCTTTATCGAAACACTCATTCGGAAGTTTAGGACCACGTCTACAATAAGCCAAACGGCGAACGTGATGCCCAAGAGATTCTGTTGGCTAAGCTTTCAGAATCCAAGGCCAGTGAGGCGAGGCTTGAGCTCAACCTTGCCGGATTTAGCAAGGTAGAGCTTTGCCTGAGGCTGGCAAGGCTCAAGGTGGAACCTTGCCAGTCCTCTCCTATTGTCGTTCGCCAGTCATCACCAAGGCTCCATGATCGGCTAAGGAAGAAGAAAAAAGTAGAAGAAAGGGAAAAAATGAAATAACTCAAATAAGAAATTATGAAAAACTCAAATTTTAAAAAAAAATTATAAGAATTATTCACGTCAGCATTAGGCATGCCATATAGAATAGTGAACATTCACTGTTAGTGTTTTCCAATTAAAATTGGAAATTATGAAAAAATTTAAAACTCAACTGGTAAAATTGAAAGATTTAAAACATGATTAACACAATTACAACAAATTTAGAATATCTTTTTGTAATTTTCTCATAATGGCAAGTAGATCTAATGACAGAATTGATGGAAGACGAGATTTGAATCTCCATTACATGTTTTGTTCTATTTTCTACATAAAATTTTACACCATGAACAAAAAAGTTAACATACAAAACTTTAATCACCTGATAGCACGATGCTTGAAAATCCTATATAATAGGTATGATTGGTTCTAGAATTGGTCGATTCTCACTCTACAATTGAACACCAAACTAGACAAGCTTAGTTCCCAATATGTGGAATCAAGAATCGACCTTGTCCACCCTTAAACTAAACTTGCAAGTCTTGGTCCTATTCCTAGGTTGTCCTGGGAACCGATGTTGTTATTCTCTTTTAATTTTACTTTCTTTCTCAAAAATTCATAAATATATTGTCCGGTTCCGGATTGGATCAGACCAATCGACGCCCCTGCCACACGACGTCCTATCACTGTCTCAATGATAAAACGTTCATTCACTACTCTACATAACATTGATCGGGCCCGGGCATCCCACGTGGGTAGGGCTTGGTTCATGAATGGTATTTTGGGCCTGCGCCTGCCCATGTTACCCTTTTTGGTTTATCTGGCATGGCCTGGCCCGTGAACGCCGACAAGCCATGGTCACCTCGATCTTCTTAGGTTTCTTCTGTAATTTTAGTTTATTCATTTATGTAAACTTGAAATATAATTTGTCATTTTACTCTGTAACATCCTGAAAATTGACTCCATTTAGTACGATTTTTAATCCGATTTTGGAACCGATTTCTCGATGATATTAGGACTAAATACTTGGACATCGCCTCATTTATTTTGGGATTTTCCGTTGGACACGGAAGAGTTGGAAAAAGGAAGAATTGGACCGGGTTTCGGTCCCGCGAGTGGGCCGGCCCAAGACCGGCGGCCCAATGGGCCTTGCACCCATTCAGCCCAGCCTAAGAGGGGCCCAAGTTGCCCAAGTTCCTCCATTTCCAGCCCACGCTTTTTTGCTTTTGCTTTTGTGCTGGGGCGATTGTTTTTGCTTGTTTTTGATTGATCCTTCAAGCAAGTGGCAAGCCCACTTGCCTTGGCTTCTCCTTCAAGTTTTCAGCCTCTTTCTCTCTCTCCTCTTTCTCCCCCAAAATTCGTGCACCAGCCCAGCCCCCTCTCTCTCCCTTTTTCTCTTCCTTTTCTCTTCCATTTCTAGTGTTCTTTGCTGTCCATACTGTTTTCCAGCCGGAAAACAGCCTTGCCGCCGTCACCGGAGCCGCCGCAACCACCCAAAGTGTAGTCCTGGAAGTTAGGAAGCCAGCCGCGCATCCCTGGTCACCGCTGGTCGCCGTTAGCCGCCCGTTTCGGTCTTTTCCGCACTGCTGGTCAGTTCCGCGTGAACAGTAACCAGCAGTGTTTTTGGCCCATTTCGGCCATCGTTCGTCGTCCGTTGCCATCCCCGAGCTTACCCCTCGTAGCCCTCATCCCCCTCTACGCGTCGGTGTCGCCGGATTTCCGATCCAAGTAAGTTAACTTCCTAATCCTTGTTTAGGGGTTAATCTTGCTTAGGGGTTAATTAGTGTATTTGTGTGTTTGTGATTAATTAAGGTTGATTGGTTAATTAGTCTGGTTAATTAATTCTGACTAGGGTTAGTTAATTGACCATAGTTAGTATTAAAGTAACTAAGGTTAATTAATTAAAGTAACTAAGGTTAGTTTTAAAGTAACCAAGGTTAGAATTTAACTATGGTTAGGTTAATTTGACCATGGTTAGGTTAATTTGTTAACCATGGTTAAGTTTATTTATTTTTATTTATTTATTTAATTTCGGACGAATTTACTGTTCACTAATTAATCGCTCACTGACATCGTTCACGGCACCGTTCATGCGAAGCTAATTTTTGGCTTATTTTGATGTGTTCTTGGTTGTTATGATTTATTGAAGTGCCGATTGTCAATTATACTTATGAATATTGATGAAACGCATGATCGAATGCTGATTGGAAATTGGATTTTGGAATTGTCGAGTGAGATTGCATGACATATTGCGTGGGTTATCAGAAATGGTATGTCGCATGAGCATGAGCGATGTGCATTCACGACAGAACAAAGAAAAGAACGAATTGATTGATGATGTGTTGCATGATCACATTAAATGAGGGAACCCGGCGTTGCTGGAAGACCGCCAATCCCTATGGGGTTGTGCCGTGGCCAGTGGGTCGCCTGACTTCGGTCGGATGCCTGATAGGGAGGGGTTCTATGTGGGACCGCGGTATGGGGCGGGTCCCGGCCTCTGTCGTAGCGGGACTGCGGTAGTGGGCGGGTCTTGTGCTCCTTCGGGAATGCCGTCTTGGGAGTGAGCCCTTGACGTCGCCGTGCCTCGAGGTAAAGAGGACGAAGCTGGTTTAGCCAGAACCGCCAACCATAAGGTTGTGCCGTTGGCCCGAGGGCGTTAATAATCGGAGCATGTGTGGGTGTGAGACATGAGAAAGTTTGTGTGAGATGCTCGATTATTCGTATGCTCTTATTGTCGTGATGAGTTAAATGACAGCCGCAGTCACGTGTGCCAAGCCGTAGGATCGCCTGTGGTTGTGTCTCGCTATTGAACTGTCCCATGCTTTTGTTTCTCTTGGCATTGTGCTGATTGCTGGATTAGGTTGTATGTTAAACTCCCGAGGCGAGCGAAGTTCCTAACCGGGCTTAGGACTTTAACTTGCTGAGTTTATCTCAACCCGTCGTGGTTAACATTTTCAGGCCCTAGATGATGCAAGATCGAGGATCGAAGAGAGCGATCCCTCTGAGGCCCGTGAGTAGGCAGCTGTAGCCTATTTCCTTTTTGTCGAGCCTTCCCCCACTTGTACAGGGTTAGGTTAGCTAGGCCAATCCCTTTTTGAGTAGGCCTTAGCTTGTCGCCTGTAGTAAGGCGTGTATGTATTTGCTGGTATGCTTTGGCTAACCTTCGCATATATAAAATACTGGTTGTCTTTCATCCGCCGCCGTTGTTGCTATCCCCGTTGTTTGGTTTGGGAGTTGTTCGTTTCCGCATGTGCTTAATTATAAGATAAAATGAATTGGTCGACGACAACGATTCCTGGGACGTCGTACAAATAGACCTCAAGTGAAATGGGGTTGCCGCGAGCTCGAGAGTCGGGGCGTGACATACTCTATGCTTCACATGGTTCGCAATTTTGGGAAGACATATTGTGCTTTTTGGGAGCCTGGTTCTCGAAGTTTTTTAACCTAACCGATTTGTGTAAATTACAGTCGTTGATTTAGTAGGTCTTAGGGGCGTCAAAACACAACCGGAATCGAAACTAATTCGAACCTACTAGAATTTTCATTTATTTTCTATTTGGTTTAGATAATGAAAAAATAACTATTTTTTTATTACGGTATTGATAATTTAAATTATGTTCGGTAAACCGAACCGAACGGAAAATTGTTTATAATCTTAATATTACAATTTACACAATCTCTCTCCTTTTTCAATAAAACTTCTTTTTAATATTTCAAAAAAGAAAATTGAAAAGTCAAACCAAACTGAGCATTCAATTAGAGGCACAGTTTGACTCAAAGCTAATGCATACCCAAATAGTTCAGATCAGATTTCTTGGAAATCAAAACCGAATTGAATCAAACCGTTGATAGCCCTAAAAGAGAGTCTAGAGACTACAATAAACTGTAGGGCCCACTGCCTAATTGAACTCTATGTTGCTTATGGTCGGCCCAAAATCCAAAAGCTGAGCCTTTAATAACATCATCGATCATCTTCGTGGGCTCCCTCTGTCTTCTGAACCATTATATCCCACGACGGTCCCCCCTATACCTCTAAATAGGGGTGAGCATCGGTCCAGGGGTTGACCCTGGACCGACCCCTGACCGGCCCAACCCCGCCGGTCCCTGGTCCGGTTCCTGCTGGGGATTGGGGCTTGCCCTTGGCCCTAAAATCCTCAACCTAGATCGTGCGGGTTGGTCCTGGCCCTAGAGTTTCGGGTTGGCCCAACCCGACCAACCCCTGCCTTATATATTATATTATATATAATATATTTTTATTTATGCTAAAGAGTAAACCTTAATTCAAATGGCGTCCCTCCTCCAATACTCTTGTTCTCTTCTTTTTCTACTTTATCCTCTTAGTATTCAATTTGCCAAGTAAAATCGAAAAGAAACAACTTCACTCATGAGCAATCTTGCCCGCGCCACTTGACACTCGCCTCGCTCACCGTTGGTCACTCACCACTCGACACTCACCCCACTTGCTATGCTCACCTCACTTGTTGCTTGACACTTGCACCGCTACCTCTATTTGCTAACCTTGCTCGTTCTCGAGTAAATCATAAGGAAATAAAGTCCTAATTAGAAATTCTTTTTGCTCGTGAGCAATGCTCGTCTTGCGGCTCTATAAGAAATCTTAATTTTTTTTATAGTTTCTTACTTTTAGCAAGTGTGAAATTTTTATTATTACCTTATTTTAAATTTGTTGAATATGTATTAGTACTTATAGTTTAGTTAAAATCACAATATCGACAAATATGTAATTTGAAATAATTTGTTTAATTTTTTAGAAATACAAAAAAAAAATGAACAAAATTAATGATTGGTCCCGGGTTAACCTGAACCGGACCGAACCCATTGGGTCGGTCCGGTCCTCGGTCCTAGGCTCAATAGGGTTGGTCCTCGGTCCTAAAAATTGAGGACCAACACTGTGCGGGTTGGTCCTAGGGTTGGGGGATGGACCGGCCCAACCCGGACCATGCTCACCCCTACCTCTAAAGACTGCAACATCACTTTAGAATTCATGAGAAACATGGAATCCAGCACTGTTTTTAGGACTTAGAAGACGTTGGACCTCATAAAAAGGTTGGAATGTACTGAGATTGTCCGAAGCCCTTTTCAAATTATATAGATAGATGCAGAATAACGTGGTTAATTTTATGGATCTCAGGCCGGAATGCGCACAGAAATGCAGGGATTATGGGACAGAGCTGGACTTTTACTTGATCACATTTTAAGCCTTTTATGTATATCCAAGCAGAACATAGAATTTGGAGCTTCCAATTCATCAACTTCCTGGACACTAGTACATTGCTTTCACACACACAAAAAATTGAAGGTTTAGGAGTTTAGTTTGGAATTTGTCGGGCCTGCCTATTTTGATAAACCCTAAAATCTAAATTCTAAACCCTAGAAAAGGATAATCTAAGTAGTTGCAATAATAGGTTTCGTTGACATAGGTCAAGTTGACCGAATCACATAAAATCGGTATCCAAATTATATTTTTATTATACTTATTTTTTTGCTCGTTCACTTGTTTTCCACAACAATAACTATGATCACCACGTCACTTACTTCTCTTTGCTTTTGGCTCGACATAAAATAAAGTGAAAACACGTACTCACATTTGGTAAACTCAACCACAAATGGAGGGTTATAAAGGAGCCTTCATATGCAGTGTTGCCTCCTTCCAAAAAAGAAGTTCCAAGCATTTTAATCGGCCACATGCTAACACGGTATCATAGTTATTTTTCACTTTTCATGTTTATATGAATCCTCATTCGTCAATTCGCCTGCCGGTTTTCATTGCTATTTTCACGTAAAAGGAGACGTTGATTCCCCGTTCTCCTCATCCTTTTCAATTCTTCGGAAACATCTCAACGTTTCCCCTTTAGAATTAGAGAAAAAGCCACTAAAAACCTCAAATTATATCATTTATGATAAATTTACCCTGAATTTATTTTTTTTAGATACTAAAACCCCAAATTATATCACTTGTAACAGATTTCCCTTGAATTTTCTTTTATGACACTAAAAACTACAAACTATGCCCATTGTGATACATTTATTTAAAACTTTTTTGTAATATGAAAAACTCTAAATTCATACTCATGTAAAACATGTACCACTAAACTTTTTGGCCGAAGGGTGTTTTCGTCTTTTTCCTTTTTCTATTTTTTCTTTCTTTCTTTATTCTTTCCTCTCTTCTCTCTTCCCTCCGCCATGGCTTTTTCTTTCTTTATTTGTTCTTTCCTTTCTTCTCTCTTCCCTCCGCCATGGCTTTTTCTTTCTTTATTTGTTCTTTCCTTTCTTCTCTCTTCCCTCTGCCATGGCCAGTAGAGAGGGACGCCAGCGAGGGCCACCCTGGTTGGCATCAATGTCAAGTGAGGACGGCAACCAGGGTGACCCTCATCCATTGACCGCCATACTGCTGCCCCTAACTCCCACCCTTTTCCACGCCACCTCCCCTTCCTCCAACGCCATGAGCGCCTTCGATGGTGGAAGACTTCACGACATCATCTTGGCTCATCAAATCCTTGACTATAGGTCCAATCTTGAAGACTCGTGTGATCAAGACTGCATTACGGGGCTGATCTAAATGCATCGGCCATGCGAGGATTGGCACTCCCATGCTGATGCTCTCCAAGCAAGAGTTCCACCCGCAGTGGCTCAAGAACCCGCCGATCGCCGGGTGCCCCAGGATCTCGAGCTGTGGCACCTGGTCCCTCACCACCACCCCTAAATCTCAACCTGCCACTATCTCTTCAAACCCCGGAGGCAGTTCGATTTTCCCCGCCTCTCCTTCGCCGAAAATGGCCGCCTTATCAACTTCCCTCGATGCCCAGATGAATTGCTGCCCTCTACATTCCAACCCCATCGCGATCTCACGGATCTGCTAGTCACTCAGCATCGTCATGGTGCCGAGCGACACGTATATCACCGAGCTTTGTGCTTCCTTGTCGAGCCACTCCATGTACCCGTGAGCCGATCTTCTCGATCTCTTTTCATGTTCTTTAACCGGGTTGAACGCCCGATTGCCCAGTGCTTGGTCGCCGTGCCATTTGCTGTTGCGTTGGCAAAAAGGTCTACAAAACGGCCTTCGACGACCCTGAAAGTTTTGTAGATGCAGCCCAAATGCAACTTCTTGCACTCCTTCTGCGACATGGCGAACTTCGAAAAATCGTCAGAGAAGTAGTCCAGGAAGCACGGGAAGCCCTTGGAGGAGATGAGCTCCGCGACGTCGACCTCCACCTCTGGCAGAGGAACCATCCCTTTTCTCTCCCACGTGTACCAACACAGCGTGAACGCGGAAACAGTTTTGAAGTCGTAGATCTCGGTAAGGACAGACTCGGGCTAGGGTCACCCTCGCTGCCGCTGCTGCTAGCGAGGGTGGCCCAGGCCGGCTTCCCGCCACCATGGCCAGTGGAGCAAAGAGAGAAGAAAGAAAATAAAAAATAAAAAATAGAAAAATAAAAAAAGGAAAAAGATGAAAATGCTCTTAGACCAAAAAGTTTAATGGTAAATGTGTTGCATGAGTATAAGTTCAAGATATTTTATGTAACAAAAGAAACTTTTGGGTAAATGTGTCACAACTGGCATAATTTGAGATTTTTAATATCACAAAGAAAAATTCTTGATAAATCTATTACAAGTGGCATAATTTAGTGTTTTTAATGTAGCAAAAAAATTCAGGATGAATTTGCTATAAATGGCATAGTTTAAAGTTTTTTGTGGCATTTTCCCTCACAGTTAATATCTTAAGTGATGGAAATGAGCATATTCGTTCTCTGTATGAACCATTAAGCAATCACTTTCTGAAGGTCACTAAATAAGCTGGCAACAATCGCAGGGGAGTGCCAGCACTTCCCGGTCCTGCTAAATTGGAGCCACAGAAAAGTCATCCTCGGAACGTGAGAGAGAGATATTCCCTGATTTTCACGTGAGGATCGGTCCAACCTTGGACGATTTTCCATAGAAGATGCGTTTGTTCATCATGAATTGCGACAGGCGCCCGCCCGATGCTTGTCCTTTGTTGGCTGTCCCAAAATGTAAACCTACGGACAGGATGAATTACAATGCCTTTGTCGATTATTCACTCAGAATTACAATGCCTTTGTCGATTATTCCCAAAATGTAGTTCGGAAAAGGTCTTTAATTAGTCGAGCCATGTCTTAATCTTGCATGATGTACTCCTATCTTGAAGATCTTGAAGATATGTTGTCAACCAATTGATGTAAAAATTGTTTTTTTTTCTATTATGGAAAAATTGTTTAAAAAGTCACAAACCGAAAAGTCAACTCAAACTCAAACTTTTCATGTTCCTCATTTTCACCATGTCAATATGACATAAAATCTAAATCTACCATCTTCAAGAAGCATATTCTAGCGACACAAACTTGATGACAAACTTTCAAGGGGAAAATGCACTGGCACTTGATAAGGCTGCATGATAGTGGACGACGGATATGTCCAATAAAACCCCTCAAATCATATTATAACAAGAGGAGAAAGTATGAGAAATGTATTTTCTCACGTGCGATTGACATGATTCAATAAAATAAGTTTCATCACGATTTTGATTCTACTAAGAAAATAGTCTACCGCCACCGGTCATTTACAAACATGCAATGTTAGCATCAGATGGAAATGGTCAAATTATTATGATCTTGAGTATTTCTTTTCAGAGTGCAATTCACGTGGATTAGACTGAGTAGGCACGTGGTTGCTTTGTGCAATATTGTAAGATGAACATCTTGCAAAGATTTGACCATTGTAAATCCAAGTAAATAATTATGCAGCTTAGGATACAATTTGCTATAATAATCAATATTTCGACTACAGGCAGCTAGCCTGGCTTACACACTTGCTATGTGATTAGACTTGTGCTAATATCTCAATCGAGAGCGATCGGCTCGATCACGGCAGATAAGATTTGCCGCTTAATATCACCGTCCTGGACGCCGAACCCATCTCCAAACTGGTAAAGCATATGCGCAACGCGAGCTGCGTTCATGGCGACATCCATGAAGGTTTGGACAAAGGGCGTCTCCGCATTGCCGAAGCAATGGGCATTAATGCTTTTCCATGCTTGGTTTATCAGTTCCTTGATGTGCTTCCTAGCCACCTCTTCCGAAACCTTGGCTTCTCGCATGTAACACACCACTGATGATGGAGCATCTCCTCTATCTCTTTCGGCCTAATTGAACAAGTAAATCAATTTAATGTGTTTATCAGATTACATCTCCTTCATTCAATTACACCATATGCCGTGTTAGTACAAGATTTTTTTGCTAGCTAAGAATTCTTAACATCATGCCAAATTCAGTTGGTTCATAACTTCTGTGCTGAAGTTTGATAATTACCGTCGACGTTCCAAGGTCATTACAGAGTCGAATTATCATGGACACATTGTAAATCAGATCCTTGTTCCTCTCCAGAAAATCTGCTACATCCTCCAATTTCATATGTCCCACAAAGAAACAAGCATGAGTCAAGATCAGTGGTCCTGAAGATGATGTCCAAGCATTGCTCAAGTACTCTTCCAGCGTTGGTGTGTAGCCCAAATTGTCCCACTTTGCTTCGTTCTGTAATGCTTTGCAAAAGTCTGCCCACTGTGATAAATAAGGAAACAACAGTACTTAATGCTCGATTATGTAAAAGGACGGAAATTTGTTACGGTGACATAAGCATGGATATGCAGTTATCCAACAGTCTATTGCTTACGGCTTTGGCAAGATGTGGTCGCACTCGATGCCAATCTTCAGCCTTGCCAATATCATAAGCGATCTCGTATGTAACATCATGAAGAGCTTGGAAACAGAATTTCATGCACTTGGGAAGCTGTTGAATCTGCTCCGAGTCCCGTCTAGAAGTATCAGATTTTCCAGTTAGTGAAAATAAACTCAACAGAGATGAAAGGAAAAGAGTGGGAGGCATAGTGGCCAACCGGGTAATGGCGCCGGTAAAGCATTCCAGCTCCTCCAAGGAACCATAAAGGTCGTAGACATCGTCAATCACCAGTATCAAGATGATGACTTTGGTGAGACATTTGCGGAGCGATCTGAACCGTGGTTCCTGAGAGAGTCCAAGGGCGCACAAGAAACTCTCGACCAGCCGATCCCTTGTGAAGTCCACATGCTCAATAAGTCCCAGATCCCTCCACCACCTGAATTTACCAGAGCAATCAATCGAAACGAAAACCTCTGAAGCTCACATCATGTCCGGTCCAGATAACATCACTGAATTTTTAACCTCATTTGTGAGTACATTTAAAATTACCTGGATATCTCTCCAAGATCTCTCTGGTGTGTGGCTTGGACCACGTTAAAATTGAGCTTAGCAAGCTCCAGCAGATTACTTTGCTTGTCCTCCTGTTGCTCGTACAAGCTAATTTGCCATTTGATGTCGAACCACTGGACCCTCCAATGCATCGGAAGCTCCAAAGCATGGACGGTGCGTTTGAAGAGCCAACCGTCCAAACCGGAGACTCTCTCGCGGAGAATCCCTGTTGAGAAGGCTTTCGCTTCATCCAAAATGTTTTCGTTTTCCAAAGCCAGATGGGAAGCCTCAAGAAGCTGCATCATAGCTTCAACATCTTCGCAATTGCTTCTGTTAAACGTAATGCTTCCTTCTTTGAAGCTCCTTAATTCATCTGATTACAGATTGAAAGTCGAAGATTTATCACCGGACAGAACCAAGAATAATTGCTGATAATCTCGCTATTACTCAATATTAGAACTAGGATGACTGATGACCCATGAGATATTATTGTAAAGATATGAACTTTGACTAGCTTGTATGTTCCCAATTTCATGGTATCACTACGTGGGACAAGACTTTTTTAACCGTTTAGTCTACAATTACATTTTCTTTTTTAGTCCTTTCTCCATATAACATGACTGGCAGCCAACTCTACCCGCGCCAGCCGCCAGCTATGTCTTTTGCTAGTTTTGAACTTTTTTTTAAGTAAAGATACTTTTTGTAATGATTTTGCCAAACGCCATCTAAATCAAAGTTGTCCTTGATAGACTTTCAAATTATAATTTATCATATACTATTTACATTTCAAGAAATCTCTTTAACTTAAAAGCCTTTGCATTTTCTCCATTTTTTTTTCCAAAAGCCGAACCAAACACTCCTTAATTCCAGATAAGTATGTATATTGCAAGACTTTTCCAATATAATGAATAAAAAATTCAATTGCAATCTCAACAAGTGATATCAAAATCAATGTTCAATGATATCTCTAGAAAGAACCATATTTTGCATAGTAATCTTCGGTATCTATAGGATTATTTATTGATTTATTTTATTTATGTTGTGATTTATAGTAGCATCTCACACCTATGAATTCACACAGGTTCATAATTTAAACTTACTTTTCGAAACGACATGGCCATGCTGTCTAAGGAGTCTAAACCGAAGTGCACTTGCATAGAGACATTCTTCCATGGTGAACACGCCATTGTTGATGGATGCAATTGTTTCAAGAGCTTCTTTCATTTCATTTTCAAAAAGGTTGGACAACCCCAGTTTTGCTATGCTATCGATTAACTCTAAGTTGGCAAGTGAATCGACTGCTTCCAATAACATGGCTTTTACTTCCTCCACGAGCCGTTCCATCCGTTCCTTAATTCCTTCTTTCTGCAGATTGAGTCGTATTTGTTAGATCAAAATCTACCTTGAAAAGGCTCAGAGGATTCCACCTATAGAGCAATGCCAAGATGTTTCGATTTTAGTACATGCAAATGTAGAGCTATATTAATTGGTTTTGGTACATCATATGATAGCTATAAATCAAGTCTAGAAGTGATGGCCAATATATATGATAACATAGACCAAAGTTTTAATATTGCTTTGCTGCATATAATAGGTACATGCATTGTGATGTTCCAAATGAATTTGGAGCAAAGTACTATTTCAAACATAAATATGTGTCTCATGTACAAAGACTTGCATGATCGCATGCCTATGTCTACTCACTCGTGTGAGGAAGATATGGCTAGAGCCAAAGAGGACAACAAAAGAAAAAAAACAAGGTCAATAGTTAAAGACCAAATTAGCTCAAACTCATTAGTGCGGAAGGTACAAATTATAATCTTACGAGGTCGTGTTTGCTGTTAAGCGACTGGAGGAAATCATAATTCCAAATGTTAGGCTTATAATTGGCCGATCTTCTTTCATGCATCGTGCCCACGACTTCCGGTAGATTCGCTCGGCATGCTTGGAACTGGGCTTGTTCTGTTTCGTACCCCATGACGCGGGAGCAAAAGTTGAGAAGATTGGTGAGATCGCGAACTTGTACGAGTTTTGTGATGGTTTGAGTGTGAGTGTTGTTGAGCACAATCCTTCTATTTATATTGGCGAGTTCGAGGGGGACTTCGAGAGTGACTGTTTAATTTGGTCCCGATGACATTCCCCGCACGGCAACCTCGGTATCTGGTCCCGTCTCCGGCCACACGTTGAGTACACGACAGGTCCTCATAAAATGGAAGCTTAGAGGGCCAGTTCAGGTTCCGCCAAACCAAACCAGATGAATTTACAAATGCCTATCTGGCAAAAAGCAACACACATTCGTCTAGCCAAAAATATCTCATTTGGGGGATCAGTTGGGAATTATTTGGGTGCGCAATCCACATCCCTACAAGTTAACCAAGGAGAGCAATTAATCTTTGTGTTTGATAAACATGTCTCAAGATTGAAACCATGGAACAAACCCCGAGTTCGTATTGGAGTTGGTCTCATGGATTTAATATAAGTTTCCTAATTAAGGTTTTTTTTTTTTTTGGCTTGGTGCCTTGGTGTGTGCCAAGAATGTGTAGAAAAATTCTTCTTGTGAGTTTTGTTCACTTTGCACCTAAATTGAAGAAACATTTTTGTCACTAGATTAACTTTGTGTATTCTTTTGTAAGATTAAGAGATTGTTTCGTTAAAAATTATTAGAGTTAAACATTACACAAGCTACTAGAAACATTCGAGTCACTCGAATGTGTTTGTAATATATGTTGTATGGTTTGATCTACAATGAATGTGATGCTTCTCTTCATGGAGTAATTCACACCCCTCGAATCATGTAAACTTGATGTCTAGTTCACTTTTCAATTTTCTGGCTTATTATCCTCTATTCTCATGTTTTTCTTCACAACAAATTGCACTTATTCAGTCATTAATTTCTTGGCGTGATTCAATAAGAGACTAGTAGATGATCCGTGCTTTCCCACAAGATTTGACAAATTAGTTTCTATGATTTATTCTTTGATTTTAAATGCCAAATTTGTTATGATTTCTGTGACTATGTTCCCCTTGGTTGAATTATTCAATATCTTTAATCTAACTTTATTTTCATATTAAAATAACTCAATCTATCTTTTACATACACCTATATAATTTTCTTCATAACGAGTTTGTGTGATGGTTTTCTTTTCTTTCTTTTTTTGGCTTGTTCATCATGCTAAACCTTTTATTTTGTCTGTCATATTCTAATTTTTAACTTATTTTCAAATTTTTTATCCTATCTCTTTGTAAAACATGAAAGTCGAACCCCACACTTCAAACTAAACGTCCATAATTCCAACACCCTTGAGAAGATAGGGAATCGAACTCCCCACCTTTCCTTTCTCATATAGAAAAGATGGCCACTAGGGCAATCCCAGTGGTTGATTATGCTAAACTTTGAAGGCCATTAGGTTAATTGAACATTATTAGGCTAAATGAACAAGATGAATAAATGCCTAGAATAAAAAAGCAAGGGGGACAAAGATATATGTCGATGGTGATTTTTAATGACGGCAATCCTTCCTCAGGTGTCTATGCTCTTTCCAGCTCATACAAGCAACGAAACTCACACGTCTACAGTGATTTTTCATTCGACGGATTGCGATTTGAGTCAATGACTTCGAGCTGACCATGGACGTAATTAATTAAAGCAAATAGCAAGAGAATTCGTGTCCCGTACTCCAAGAGTTCAACCATTTTAATACCAATTATTATGTAAAACGAGTTTCTCAGTATTGACTTTAGGGGCGGTCGATGATCAAACTAGAATTTTTAAAGCATTGCCAAAATGGAAAATCTCTCTAATCAAAACAATTTCGCGATGCCACTTATTTCATGTGTTATGAATAAGTATTTTTGTGCGCCACCGCCTCACTCCAAGTAAAAGTGTAATCTTATTGATTTGACATAATGACAAGGTGGACTCGATGCAATGTTCTGGCTTAAATTTACTACACGTGGATGGCTCCTCGTTCATTGATTCACGTGCCATCTATGTCAGTCTTTATTCAAAAAGAGGTGTCAATTCTGCATTTGTTCCGTTCCCTTTCTTCCCACGTCATTGCAAAATTTGAGATGTGACCTAATTTTCGTTTTCAAACGTTTCTAGGACATAAAAAGCGGAATCAATACTTTGGAGATTTCTTGGAGTCTTTCCCCCTTAAATTCGGACGTACAATAGAAATTGACGTTCTAAATGAAGAAAGGGTATATACCCATTCTCAGAATGAGCAGTTTACTTACGCAAGCTCGAAAGCATGCCGATGACGTTGGAGTGAGTCTGTGCGTCGGGTGGGAATGTCCATGCTATCACAGAAAAGTCTTCCCAGGATCGTAAGAGAGATGGTGCCGTGTTTATCATGTTCGCGTTGATCCAAGTTGCCCCTTTTCGAGACCATATATGTCCATAAATGGAAACGTCAGGGACCTCCTGTTTTTTTTTTTTTTTTTTGATAAAGGTAAATATAATATATATATATTGGGTTTGGGATCGTTGGATCTATTAGTAGAAGAGAAACTAGGATAGAAGATGATGACTGATCTGTAGATGAAAGAGGAAAATACTAACGTTTTCTTTTATGGGACCTGTTTATGGTATGGAAAAACTCTAATGGTTCTATGTCTCTGATATAGTCGAAGAAGTCTGCAAGCTCTGTGAATGTTTGTATGATATCGTAAAATAATTCGAAGGTTAGGGTTATGGTGTAAAGGAAATTTACTAAATAAAGAAATGAGGTATAAAAGAAGATTAAGCTAAGCAAAATCACGAACATTAAAGATAATATGCTAAAGCGAAGAATATATAAAGTATGAATAGCGAAGTATGCAAAAACACCAAGGTATGAAGAAACCGACCATATAGGTGGTAAATGGAGATAATATAGAAGTATGGGTTACGTAACGAAGAAATTGTAAATTACAAGTGCATAAACTAAAGAAAGTAAAGTACGAGTGCAGGAATTGAATCAACTGCAGTAAAACTGAAGAACATTTTCAGATTTGGGGCGGTAGTCCACTCTCCGTCACTGAACTGTTATGAAATGATATGTAGATCTACCGACTATGTATGAGTCAGGATCTGTTATGAAGAAACTATGGTATGATTTCGAAAACTTACTTTAAAACCAGAGAGATAAACCAGAGAGATACTTCCGGGTCAAGAGAGTTTTCGAGGGTTTATGGTATGAAAGAGTGAGGTTCTGTGGAGAGGGTTTCGAGGGTTTCGAAGGGCTCTCTGAAGGGTTCCACAAAAAAATGCCTCCCTTTTTTGTATATGGGTCTTTCCTTTTATAGTGCTCGTGCTACAGTGTTTTCACTATTTTAAACAGTAGTAAGTGCACAGTAAAAGTGAACAGTAAAAGTGAACAGTAAAAATGAATAGTGTTCTAGAGTATGTATGAACAGTAAAAACAGTTTTTGGTGCTGTTTGTCTTCTGTTCTATGGGGACGCCAAATGGTATGTTGAGGTTGCTTCACAGCTTCCTTCCTGGCTGTCTGAAGAGTTTTGAGCCATGCTTTCAATTTGGCCAACATGGTGTAGTTGACTTATTAGGGCATAGCATTCTTCTTTTGTGCTAGCTGCAGCAAGGGTTGCCATTATTTGTGACTTTTCTTGGAGATATGTAGTTTGGTTTGATTGTTTTTGGGGTTGGTTGGAGTTCAACCATTTTCGAACCATGGATTCCGTTCCCCATTCTTGGAACCTGAACTTAGCCCACCATTTTGTTTTATGTTGTCTGATGAGTATGGGTATTTGTTCGTTGTGAGAATATGCAAATTCCCAGCCGGTGACCCATGATATTCTGAATATGGCGAAATAATGAAGTAAACATGGGAATCTTATGTCATGTTGGGATGGATGAAATTCTTTTTTGAATAATTCCCATCCCGGAATGAGTGTTGGATGGAGAATTTGTTCAGTTGGTCCAAAATATGCCCACCAGTTGATAAACCAGTTGGGGAGATTTTGTCGGATAAATTTGTCCTTGAAGTATACAAGCCATGTATGTTTCATTTGGTTGTTCTGTCTATAGAAGGCGTTCCACCAGGCTTGTTGGTAGTCCCAGTATGAGTATGAAACACAGTATGGTAGACTTTGTGTAAGTCTAGCATTGAATTTTTTGAGTGTATGGGGTTCTTCTGTCCATTCATTAGGATGTATGATCCTAAGAATCTGGATAGTAGAGTAAATGATATGGTTGTTGTCATTTTTATCACGAAAATGGTTGAATTTGGCTGATTCGGTTTCAACTGAATCTGTTCATAAAATGCCAATGGTTTGCTCATTTCATATGGTTTAAAATACCATCCTTTTGGAAATATATTTTTTGCAAATTGATTAGGGTTTTTGTCATAAAATCCATCTTCAACTGTAAGTATTAATGCATATTTCTCTTTTTGGAAAAATTGGGACCTCGTTTGTTGAGAGGTCATTTGTTGGGAAGTTTCTGCTGGTCTGATGACCACTTCATTAAGCAAACTTTTCTGCTTCATGAGTTGATATTCTACTTGTCTCTGGGTTGCTAAAGGTGAAGGGTTGCTACTTTCTACTATGGGTTTGGCGGGTTGGTCTTGGTTATGTTTGATCAATGATTGGGTCACATTTTGGATTGTTTGTAATGGCAGTATTTTGGCTAGTTCCAAGAGTTGAGTCATTTGGGTGAGATTTATTTCTGGTGTATTGGTTATGGGTTGGCTATCTGGTTGGCTATGGTAATATGTGCGTTCAGGTATGAGACTTGATTCTTCTACGGTTTGTGCCCAAGATTTCATGGGTAATATGGGGTTTTTGGTTATTCTGGTATTGGATGAAGATGTTTGGTCATTGGTGATTTTTTCTTTGTCTTTTTTCTTGGCTCGTGGCATGATGGTGTTGGTTGTATCCCCTGTAAAAATTCTCGTGTAAGAAAATCAGGCAGGGAGTTGGATGAACCATTGATAAATTGTATATCAAAATCAAAAACAGAAAGTATTGCCTGCCATCTTGCAAAAATTTGTTTTGATGCAATATTTAACACATCTTTTTGTAGAACATCTTTTGCTGATTTACAATCAATACGTAGAAGGAATTTTTGATTTAAAAGGTCTCCTTGAAATTTAGAAATAGAAAGAACAATTGCAAGGATTTCCTTTTTGATAGTAGAATAATTTTGCTGAGTTTGGTTCCAATGTTTGGATATGAATTGTACTACTGATTCTTTATTATTATGCACTTGTTTGAGTATTCCTCCATATCCTATTTCTGATGCATCTGTTTCAACTATTTTAAAAGCATTTGGGTCAGCTAAGTGGAGAATTGGTATGGTTTTGACATGGGTTTTGATGGTCCTAATTGTATTGGTATGAATATCTGTCCACGGTGGAGGATTCTTTTGTAATCTTTGATGTAAAGGTTTGCAAATAATACTAATATTGGGGAAGAAATCGAGGACATAATTGAGACTTCCTAGAAATCTTTGTAATTGGGTTTTATCTTTAATTTCATCAGGGAATTTATCAGTAAATGAAATTGATCTTTCGATGGGAAATATTGTTCCTGAATGGATATTATGACCTAAAAATCTAATCTTAGTCTGAAATAATGAAACTTTAGACGGGGAAATTGCTAGACCACTTTTTACCATGATTTTTATGAATGTTGAAATATGCTTGAAATGTTGTTCTATTCCTGAGGAGAAGATTAAGACATCATCAATGTATGTTATAATAAACTCTGAATAGGGATTGAATATATCATTCATGATTCTTTGGAATTCTGAAGGAGCATTTTTCAAGCCGAAAGGCATTACATTCCATTCGTATTGACCAAAAGGGACAGTAAAAGCGGTTTTATATTTGTCTTGTTCTTTAATTTGTATTTGCCAAAATCCTGATTTCATATCAAATTTGGAAAAGATTTTTGCTTTTTACGTAGTCTGTTTAATAGGTCTTTTTATTGGGAATTGGGTATCTTATCCACCTGAGGGCTGTGTTGAGAGGTTTATAATTTATGACAAGTCGTGGGACTCCTCTTTCTAGTTCTGCATTTTTGTTAACATAGAAAGCAGAACAACTCCATGGTGACTGGCTTTTTCTTATGAGTTTTTTCTCTAAGAGGTCTTTAATTTCTTTTTGACAAAAATTTAGGACTTCATGGTTCATCTGGGTGGGACGAGCTTTTGTTGGTATATCAGTTTCAATAAATCCTTGTTCGTAAGGTAGTGAAATGATATGGTTTTTTTTTCCCAGAAGGCGTTGGGTAAGGTGGAGCATATGGTTTTCTCTATTTGGAATTGAAGGGAATTTATTTTTTTCTTTAATGTTTGGTTTTGTAAGATTTTCTTCTAATCTTTTGAATTCTAGATCTTCTTTTAAAAATTCAAGTTGTGTTTCCTTATCTTTAATGAGAGAATTGATTTCTGAAATAGATTTTTCTTGTAAAGAATTTAGGGCTCGATTTTGAGGTTTTGTGGTGAAATTGAATCTTATTTTCTTATTAATAAAGTTGGTTTCAATTCCGTCATTATCTACGGTGAAGGGTTGGATTAATTGAATGAAGGGAGTTCCTAGAATTACTTCCTGTCTCATATTTTTAACAAGGAGAAAGGAAGTTTTGTAAGAAACTTGGTTTTTTATTACTAGGGCTTCTGGTAATTTATAATTGATATTAAGTTTATCCCCAAAAGCTGATTTCAAAGTTTCAGAGGTTTTATCAAAATATTTTGTTGGGACAAGGCCTTCTTTGATGCAATTGAGGTCTGCTCCTGTATCAAAAAGAGCAGTTGTCTCAATCATGTATTCATTATTAATTTTTATAGAAACATTTATTATCCATTTTCTTGATGTAATTTCTGTTAATAACATTAGAAAACCTGGGTTTGTGGTTTCTCTGTCTGGGTAAACAACAGTATTGGTTTCTTCTGTTTTACTAGTACTGGATTTTGAAATGGCTAATTGGATTCTATATATGTCATTGGACATATTCTTTTGAGCATTTTTTAAGGCTTGAATTTCCACTTTTTGTGCTTTAATTTCGTTTTGGAGGTCATTTATATTGACGGGTCTAGTTTGAGTTTTATTTCTGCTAAGGATTTCTTTGAGATTGTAAGAAGAGCTTCCTTTGGAAACTATATTCATGGAGGAATTGAGTCGGTCAAGGTATATTTGTCTATCTCCTGGGTTTTCTATTTGGTCAGCCGTGCTAAGGAGGAATTATTCTTCTTTAGTGAGCATGTTTAGTTGTGGAGAGGTGTCTTTATAGTCGGAATCTGATGATGTGTCTAATTCATTGGCTTGTAATCCTTCTTCTGTTGACTCATTAGAGGTAGAACTATTGTCAGTTTGGGCAAGCATTTCTTTCAATTGATGTAGCGTGTTTTCTTCTAGACATAACTCATCTAATTTTTTGTTAATTTTGCAGTATCTAGCGGTGTGACCTTTGTTACCATAGGAGTAACATTTGATATCTTTGTAATTTTTCTTCATACTATTTTGTTGTTTGTGTCTGTAATTTTCTTTATGTGTTCTGGTGATTTTATCAGATCTTGGTTTTCTATGATAAGACCTACGGTTCTTATAGTCTTTTTCTTTAGGGCAATCTCCTTTGCATTTAGATTTTGTCTTGCTATCATAGAAAGGGTCATATTGGGCACAAAAATCTCCTAATGTTTTGTTGCCTAATTTTTTCTCCTTTTTAAGTTGTTTTTGTAACTTAATGGTATTACACATTTGGGTACCTTGTTTGTAGACATGTGAGACTATTTCTCCATAAGAAAGATGGTCATAAGGTATTTGTCCATTATTATCTTCTCGTATTTTGTCTCGGACTTGGTCTCCTATAAGTTTTGGTATTCCATCTAAAAATTTCTCTTTCCAGAAAGGTTGATTACAATCTGGTCTAATCAGGACACGATGTAAGAATAAGTCTTTATATTCACGGAATGTTCCTAATGATTTGCATTTCATATTGGATAAGAGTTCTTCATTCCTATCTCTTAGATGGGATGGATCTCCTATGAAATGTTGAGAGATGGAGTATATGAGGGTATTAACAGCGTCTGGAATGGAATGGCCATCATCATCAAAAATTATTTGTCCGAAATCGTCTCTTTTGTAGGCTAGTAGGATTTGTGTTTTTTGTTCCTCAGTAAGATAGTTATCCCACCATCCTTTCAATTGGCCAGTGAAACCAGCTATTAAAAGGTTAGCAACTGCTTTGGTCTGAGACATCTTGTTGGGTTTTATAGGCATTAGCAAGCATTATCATATTATTAAGTATATTTAATAGATTTGATTCGGCTATGCCATCTATGTTCCATTCATAAATAGCATCAGGGGAATACTTATGTTGTGTTCTTAGGGAAGAAGATTCTTCTAGAGCTATGTCGGGGGGAGTGGCCCTTTGGTGGTACAATTTTTGGGGTTGTCGCCAGTTAAAATTGTTTACCTCATTGATGGATTCTTCATCAGAGGTATGGTTTTTGTCAAGAGTGCTAATGGTAGCTTTGGATTTGTCGAAAGTGTCTTTAATAGTTAACCCCTGAATCATAGGAGTTTCTATTATAGGTTTTGGCTCTTGTTTTATTGAGAGTCGCCTTTGTTCTAATGCTTTGGTAAATTCGGGGGTAAATCTTTTTGGTAATTCAAAAGTTTTAAATAAGGGTTGTTTGGCAGGGTCTACTTTGGGATTTGTTAGAGTAGAATTCTAGATTGTGGTTTCTATTCTAAGTAATTGATTTCCTATTGTTGATAGGTGCTGGTTGGTATAATTGTTTTGTTCAATTATCTTGGGAATATTAACAGATTCTTCCATTTTATCAGCAATTTTGAAAGGTGCTGCTATAACTTGGTTATCTCCTACTTGGATGGTTATTTTCCTAAGTGGTGGATGTAAAGATTCTATGATGTCATCATTTTCTAATTTCCATTTGTAATGATGTTCAAGAACCATTATTTCTTTTGGTTGAAGGAAGTGTTCTTCAAACCAATCGAAAAAGAATATGTGAGTTTGGCATTTGTATATGAATTCATAGTATTGTTTTTTAATTTGTATTGTAGAATTAACAAATGTTTTAAAGAACCATTCTCTAATGGTTTCATTAGCAGGTGACATAAATTCTTGATTAAGGTAGGTCCTATTTGGCTCAAATTCTTTTTCTAAGACATTTAGTTCACTGTCAATTTGGGAATAATTGGGGGAATCTGTTCTTTGTATGATGGGTTCTGTCTCATTTTGTTGGTAAATAGGTCTGGTTATCCCTGATCTATTGTCTAGGCCACTAATTTCCGGTTCAGGAGGTGCTGTGGGGGTTTGCCGTAGTACCGGTAAATCGTGGGCAGTATTATTGGTGCTTAGTGTAGTTCTATGTGTAGTACTAGGTGGGATGGTGATGATTCTAGGTAAGTTGAGATGTTGATCAACAGATGCCCTTGATGAGGCTGTATGGAATGAGGGGTTTGATTTTAAATCAAAAGATCTTCTTGGGAATTGAATAGTGACTCTTCCTTCTGGATGTTGTACTATATTTGTAGGTTCAGAGTTTTGGACAACTGGTTGGGGAACCTTGTTTTCTAATTCCCATTGGTCTAGTAGGGTTACTTCATCCCAATTTATGGATCTAGGTATAGTAGTATTTGCTCTGGAAATATCAGTTTGAAGGAAAAGGGTTTCTCCTTTCGGGCTCCTTTTGAAGGCATTTTCCCCGAAGGCAGAAGCCATGGCTTTATATTGTACTCTGTAGACAATGGCTAAAGGAATAGAGCCTTCGGCTACATTATAATTATGAATTTTTACCTGTAGGATAAGGGATTTAAGGATGTTACGATCTTTGAGTGATACTGTGAAATTAGGGTAACAATCAAAGTGTATGGGTCCTTTGCAGAGGCTAGTTTCTATAGTTCCCAATATGGATTCTTCATAGTCTAAGAGACGAGAATCTCTTAAGACTAAAAGAAGAGCTGTGTTAAGTCCTTCTTTTGTGAGAGGTTTTGCTCCTACTTGGACTAGACCTATATGGAGGTAATTGTATTTTTCTCTATGTTTTTTAATGGAACTTGGATCAAGGAGGTGTATTTTTTTATAGGAGTCTGATAAGTGAATATCTCTTTCTTCAGTGGCTATAATATAGTCGGATTTTTTAAAAAGATTTCTAAATTTGGATTGCTTATAAATATCTTTAAGCTGGACTTTGGGTATTTCCCAATTATCAATAGATTTATTAAAATCTTCTATTTTTATTTCTTCTCTATGAATAGGACCTAGATCTTGGTCTCTAACAGAAAGAGAATCAAAGGAAGACATGGATGTTGTATCTAAGTTCATACTTAACGGATCGGAACTTACTTCTTCTAAAAGCGAACCGGTACTAACTCTTCGTATCCCCACAAAGGGGCCTTTACCAAACACCAAAGGATTTACCGCCTCCTAGGACTTATGACCTGGATAAGTTTGGTCGAAACGTGAAGAGTCCCAACGAATGGGTCTCGGTCTACCGCTAAGAAGAAACCCAACGAATGGGTACTCGATCTACCGCTGGGTATGGACCTATATATATATATATATATCAATTAGGATTTACAAAAGATATGCAACCCGGTACCAGCACACACTCAACAGAATTACAAATCTCTGGAGTGAGTGGGTGCTAGGTTCACTGTGGACAGCCAAAAAAGGCTACAACCAACAGGAGACCTCCCTGTTCATTGCCGTGGGACACAAGTTACGGCCATGGTCACATTCAGCTGATAATCTGATTCTAGTACAATAATATCGAAATAATCCAACACCCTGACGAGACTCTCATTAACTGGCAAATCCTTCATGTGACTCCACTCGCTCCATCAGTCGCTCTGAAACTTAAAACCCCACATGCAGGAGAAGCCAAACAAGAACGGGTTGCACGGGCAGCATTATTAGTGTCCTTTTGCGAAAATATCCAGCCACTGATGTGTTCGATTAACGCAAACCACGACTATACACTAACTTCTCCTTCGGAAATGTCATTTGGGAATCTTCAAGATTTTTTTTTTGTGTGGAACTCCAAGATTTTTAAAATCTCGAGCTGTCTAGTCTCTTTACTAAGACAAGAAAGAGACATGAGCGTGTGCTTTGAGTTTAATTGATTAGGTCATGAGACCAGAACTTTTACGAATTTAACTTTGTGGAACTTCGAAACTCTCTCGGATTTAATTCTAAATTGGGAATGAACATGTCCAGAAAAGGTAGTTAATTAATTGAGTCTGGATAGGATGACAAATTATCCTATCTAATATTTGGCAATGTCCTCCAAGCCAAATATACCTGAATAAAATGCTGGATAAGAAATCTAGGAAGAAGTTGGGATAAATTCGGATTGGAAATTTTTTTTTTCTACAAATGACTTAACAAACCCTCTTTGTAATAATGGAGTGATGAAGGAAACATCTAGATCTTATGCTTCACTTGTCACTACGCGAGGAACACACCACCAAATCGTTGTTGCTTCTGACCATCGCGTGATCATCGAAACCTTTGACAACTGCCGATCGTCATCTAAATCGTCAAATCCACTACTATTTCTTCCAGAAGAGCCACTCCCCGTAAGTGAGGTGCTGCCATAAGTGTTACTAGCAACTACAATCTTCACGATATTATTGTTAAAAGTAGACGCAAATTTTCTCTTGTATTCGCTTGATTCTTTACAAGATTATAAATACATATATATACACCGCCCTTAGCTACCATAGAATCTCCGTCAAATCAAGAGAAACAAATATACAAAGATTTTAAATAAATAAACTATCCTATTGAGGCCCTAATTGACAGCTCATATTAGCAATAAATATTTAGAAACTTTAAATAGAAAAACTTTCCTATTGTGGCCCTAATTGACAACTCATGTCAACACTCCCCCTCAAGCTGGTGAGAATATATCTTTGATACCCAGCTTGACAAGTGAGCTGTGGAATGCTCGACTCGATCTTTGCCTTTTGTAAGTATGTCCGCCAACTGGTCTTCAGATTTGATAATGAAAAACTCACCACCTTATCATCCAGATTTTGCTTGATAAAATGCCTATCAACTTCAACATGTTTAGTGCGGTCGTGTTGAACCGGGTTGTGGGAAATCTGAATCGCGGCCTTATTATCACAAAACAGTCGCATTCCTAACTTAGGTGGAAAACCAAGTTCTATCAACAACTTCTTTAGCCACAAAAGCTCACATAGTCCTTTAGCCACCCCTCGAAACTCGGCTTCAGCACTTGATAAAGCTACTACTTTTTGTTTCTTGCTCCTCCATGTAACCAAGTTTCCTCCCACAAATGTAAAGTAGCCTGACGTCGATCTCCTATCTGAGGTATTGCTAGCCTAATCGGCATCTGTAAATCCTTCCACCTCATGGTGATTATTCTTTGCAAAGAATAGTCATTTCCCTGGTGCTGACTTTAAGTAACGTAAAATTCGGACCACAACATTCATATGCTCTTCACTAGGAGCGTGCATAAATTGACTTACAACTCCTACAAAGATATGCAATGTCGGGCCGAGTGTGCGATAGATAAATCAGTCTCCCTACTAACCTTTGATATCGGTCTTTATTGGTTGATACCTGATTAGGAAAATCTCCAAGTTTATGATTCTGTACTATAGGGGTATCAGTAGGTTTGCAATCCAACATCCCCACCTCAGCCAACAAGTCCAACACATACTTCCGTTGAGATAAGAATATACCCTCCTTTGATCTGGCCACTTCAATACCCAAAAAATATTTTAGGCCCCCCAAGTTCTTCATCTCAAACTCATTTGCCAGGTTCCTTTGAAGTTCTGTAATCTCCTCAAGGTCATCCCCTGTGATGATCATGTCATCTACATATATAATCAATGTTGTCACTTTGTCACACTGTCGTTTCAGGAACAATGTATGGTCTGAATTACTTTGAGTGTACCCATACTGTCACGCCCCGACTCTCGAGCTCGCGGCAACCCCTTCTCCATGGTCAATTGAAAGCGACATCCCAAGACCCATCAACGACCATTCATTTTATCTTTGATTATGCGCAAGCGGAAGACGAACCATCCCCAGACAAACATACAATCAAACAGGGATAGAGGGATGAACAGCAAGAACAACAGCAACTACTCAATTATTCAATTTACTGGATTAACCAATGGAGGATCGTTTTCCGAATTACAAGCCCAACAAAAAGGGCCGATCCATCCTCTATGCCAAACCAAAAAGAACTAGGCTAATCCAATTAAACAAGAAGAACCCTTAGGTTCAACACCACGGTCACTCGGACCCATCGGACTCAAGCTCCGTCGAGTCGATCACTGGAGAAGTGGGGGCAGGATTCTCCATTGCGGGTACGCCATTCTAAAGACCTGAAAATGTTTAACCACGACGGGTTGAGATAAAATCTCAGCGAGTTCTTCCCCCTAAGCCCCGATTAGTACGCCAACTCAACTCGGGGTATCTCTCCAGAACCACCCCTCACTCAACCCCACAACAGACAACAGATAACCCGCAATCAAACAACCAACAACAGACAACCCACACTCAAACAACCACCAGGGTCAACAAATAAACACTATTCGGTTCGCATGCAACCTTACCCGGTATGCCATACCCTGCACGTTCAATCTCATACAATGCAAGCAAGGCACATGGCCGTTAGATGATACTGATTCATCACTCACATGCAAATCGCGTCACAAGCGATCTCACCTGCCATTGCCACACCCCGCACGACACATCAACTCATGCGTGCGTACCACAAATCATCACATCATTAAGAGCATGCGAATAATCAGAGCATCTCACATAACTTTCTCATGTCTCACATCCACACATATGCTCCGATTATTACGACCCTCAAGGCCACGGCACAACCTTATGGTTGGCGGTCAACCTGGTCGTAAACCGGGCATCGTCCTCCCCGTGAGGCACGGCGACGTCATGGGCTCTCCCCCACCGACGGCATTCCATAAGGAGCATGGGCCCGGCCTCAACCGCGACTCCGCATTTGACCACTGTCAGGCAACCCAATGGTCACGGCACAACCCCGAAGGATTGGCGGTCATCCGGCTCAACCGGGCTATCAACTTTAATCTGACCATGCAACACATCAGCAAACAGTTCATTCTTGTCTTTGCTTTTGCTTGGTCGTGAATGCAATATCGTTCATGCGTTCATGCTCATGCGACATGCCATTTCAATAACTCACGCAATATGTCATGCGGTATCACTCGCCAATTCCAAAATTCAATTTCCAATCAGCACTCGATCAAGCATTTCATCATCAATCACGAGTATAATTAACAATCAGCACTTCAATTAATCACAACAATCAAGAGCACATCAAATTAAGACAAAAATTAGTTTCTTCATGAACAGTGCCGTGAATGATGTCGTGAATGTCTTTCGTGAATGCATAATTGTGAATGCAGTGCCCCCGTGAATGGTGATTTTTCCGAAATTCAATTAATTAAAACATTTAATCCAGAAATTAAACAAAACATTAATTAAAACAATTAATCAATTCAATTAAAGCAAATCATGCTTAATTAATCACATAAACACAATTAATCCCAAATTAAGCACAATTAAGCTTAATAAGCAAAATTAAGCTAATCTAATCTTAATCATCTATCTAACCACCTATCTTAGGGCTAATACAACTTAATTAAACCCCTTAAACCAAAATTAACACTAACTAACCAACCCTAAGCAAGTTTAGGCACTAAATAGGGATTAGGAGCTAAACTCACCCGTTAAGCGGGCCGGCGACACGGACGCGGCGGCGGCGACGAACCCGACACCCGGGGACCTCTACCACGACGATCCAAGGCGGTCCCGGGCTCAACACAGCAGCAACAACTCGGAATCCCCACTGCAACTCTGAAAAACTGCACTGCTGGAGGAGGAAGAAGCTGATCGGAGTTGAACGGGCTGCCCGGAGCTCCGGCGAGCGGTGGGCCAGCGACCAACGGCACCTGGGGGTCGAGGGGGAACCACTTTTGGCTGGTATGGGCGGTGGTTTGGCTGGAATGGGAGAAAAACAGGGGCAAAGGCGAAACAGAACAGCAGCAGGCGCTACAGTGACGGTCCGGCAACAGCCGGCTTCCGGCTGCCGTACGGATCGGACGGAGGCTCTTTCCGGCGATCGGCCGACGCTATCTGAACGGAAATTATCTTCCGAACACAACGGCGGGTGGCACGAGACTAGATTCCAACGGGAAGGGAATGAACAACTCAGTTTTCGGTGGAAGGTCAGAACTGAAAAACTGAAGGAAGGAAGGGAAACTAGGGAGAGAAGGGTGTGCGGTTTGGGGAAGATGAAGAGGAGAGAGAGAGTGAAGTGAAGGCTGAAGGATAAGGCTTATCAAAGCCTTCAATGCTTGCCCCACTTGTCAAGAAAATGACCTCATCTTCTCTCTCTCTTTTGACTTTTCTTCAAAATATCCAAGGGCATTTTGGTCATTTCCACTTTGCACATTTCCCAATTTTCCCTTGGGCTGAAAATGAAGGGCGGGCCTAGGAATGGGCCGGAAAATGAATAGGAACGGGCTCGGGAATTTATTGGGCTCGAATTGACTCACGTTTGGATAACGGGCTAGGACGGGTGAGGGGTCGATTGGGTCCAACGGGCTCACTTCCTTGCCTCGGGCCTTCCATGGCAGCTGTCCCACCTTGGGCGTGAGGCCCACACTGACCTTGCCCGGCCACGTCCTCGTAGGCTCGTTTCCTCAGTCCAAAAATCCCTTTTCCAAAACTCGACTCAACTGACTATGTCGACTGTCTAAGAAGCATCGTCCAAAAGTCCTTCTCGAACGTTCCTGAAAATTCGAAGTCCAATACTGGATTCTCATGCCATGTCAATTTCGCCCGAATGCCATTTTGGTACTACTCAGATTGACAGGCGGCTTTGAGGATTCACGCGTAATCGACTCGTGCCAATTCACGTTCAAGACTTCTCGACACATGGACGTCCTTGACTACATGAAATTGCGAAGGATCGATTCTTATTTCAAAGTACACGATTATCAAGGATCGACATGCTAGGGCCGTTCACGGGTTCGATAACGGTAGACGGAATCACCCGTCGTCCCATTATTTCTGTCCGCGAATCAACTTCTATTCGTCCCGGAATCGGCCGCATATCTACGAGGATCGTCCTTACGCAATTTTCACGGTCAAGTCGTTTTCCCATGTCAAGTTCTTTAGTCGCACGAGTTCTGTCCTCATTAGCATTTCCCCTCAAGGTCAGTATCTCAGGAGTGATCAGTTCCGAGTGAGATCAGCCAACAATGCATTGGCGAAATTCACGTTCATTCCTCCCTCAAAGGGCTCGAATTTCAGGATGTTACACATACCTTTTCATTGTAGAGCTAAAGCGACCAAATCAAGCCCGTGGTGATTACTTTAACCCATACAACGACCGCTCAAGTTTACATACCACTTCCGATTTATCAGAACACACATATCCTGGTGGGATTTCCATGTAGATCTCTTCTTCTAGATCTCCGTGTAAGAACGCGTTCTTTACATCAAATTGATGTAAGGGCTAGTCCAAATTTGCTGCAAGTGATAACAATACCCGCACAGTATTTAGTTTTGCAACAGGAGAGAATGTTTCCTGGTAGTCCACGCCATAGGTTTGGGTATATCCCTTTGCCACCAGACGTGCCTTGTACCTCTCAATTGAACCATCTGTTTTATATTTGATGGTGAAAACCCATTTACATCCTACTGCCTTATTTTCTTTCGGTAACTCTACAAGTCTCCAAGTCTCATTTTTTTGTAAAGCCTCCATCTCTTGCATTGCTTGAACCCACTTGGGATCTCTCAATGCCTCTTGAACTCCACTAGGAATTCTACTAGTAGAGACATTCGAGACAAATGCCTTTAAAGGTCCCGACAATTGCTTCGTCGAAACATAATTGGTGATCGGATACTTCGACTTTCGTTTTTCTACATCTGGTGAGTACCTATTAGGAGCCTTACCACGATTATGCCGGTCAGGCAATTTATAACTAATAGTTACATCGATATCAACAAACAAATTCTGTGTGGTAAGGGAACTTACCTCAGGAGAATTGTCAGGTACTAAAAATGGAGTATTTTGAAGTGGAGGGAGCTATTATTGAGATTGTTCGTTTGTTTTTTGTACCAAATCAATCTGATGATCAGATTCCTTAGTGCATTGCTGCTCATTTTCCGGTGTCCCACCATTGCCTGTCAATGCTGCTTGCTGCAGAATGTCAATCTGCTTGTCACCTTGCACCTTAACTTGTGCATCACCAGTCCTTGTGTCGCCAGGTGCTAGCACTATAAGGTCATTTTCTTTCAAAGCAAAATCAGCATTCTCCTTAGCAAAATCAGCCACAACCCCTGCCATCACACCACCTTCCCACCAATTTGTCCTTTCACTAGAAGTCTCCCCCTGAAAGGTATAATTGGGTATGGGAAAAAATAATTTAGACTCGACGAAGGTAACATCTGTTGACACCTAAATTTTGACGATTTTTTTTCTTTTTTTTTAGTATTTATTAATTGCATTGGAAAATTAAAGATTAGTTTCTAATCCCTTAACAAAAATTTCTTTCATTCTAATTGCATTGCATATAGACATTAGGAGCATTTGCATCACTGGTTTTAAAATTAAGTTTTTAAAAATTAAAAAAAAATTAATTTTTAAAACAAAAAAAAAAGAAGAAAAAGGACAAGGAGGCCGGGCTAGGGCTGGGCCCGCTGGCCCCCCTCCCCATACGGCCCTTTCTGTTCCTCCCGCATGGGCTCGGCCCACTTTCCTTTTCCTCTTCTTCTCTTTTCTTTCCTCGGCCCAGCCCGTCCATCTCTCTTCTTCCCCGCACACAAAGAACGGCAACTGCGGGAAAACAAAGATGATGATGATGAAGCAAGCGGCGGGTCGGAGCGCAAAAAAGAGGGGTAAAAGGCGGAGTCGGAGCGAAAAGACGAGAAGATGGGAAAGGTCGGCGGGCAGTCGAGCAAAAAGCGAAAAGGAAAAGGGAGAGCAGCAACAGCGGGGACGAAAAATGATGATGATGAAGCAAGTCGGGGCCAAAAGAGAGAAAACGCAGCAAAGAAACGAGTCGAACGGCAGCAAAGGCGAAGTAGCAAGTCGAGCACACGAGCGAGCAAAAAAGAGGGAGATAAAAGAGGCAGAACAGAGAGAAAGGAGGGGACGAAAAAGAGCAACTTAAAAAAAAAAAAAGAAGTGAAGAAAGGAGGGAGGATTTTTGAGAGGGAGAGAATTTTGAGGGTGAGGGAGAGCGAACCAGAGGAAGAAGGAAAACTCGAGGAGCTTCCAGCTGTTGCCGGAGGCCAGTCCGCCGCCGTCGCCCGCCGCAGCTCATCCCCGAACGAGGTAGGCCTTCCTGAACCTCTATTATTTAATTTCGCAAGAATACCGGGCCGAAGCTTGCAACCGACCGGCTCGCGCAAGCTCCGGCTCTCGTCGCCCTTACATTTTGTTCCCACGTCCCTTGTATGCCATGTTCGAAGACCCCCAAGGCGTGTTCGAGGCTCGGTTGAGCCGGAAATCTTTGAACCCGATAGTGCCCGTTAACCGTTCGATGAAATGCCCCAAAGAGAGCCGGCACACAATTTTTGTTTTAACTCGAAATCGACTAGTGCCGGCTGTCATTTTTGTTAAATCATGTTAGTCTCCGCTTTTTACGCCGTGTTTATGTATGGTTTATGTTAAATATTCGAATCAACGAAGCTTTTTCGCGACGAAAACGTTCGCCGGATTTCATGGTCGGAGGTGGTTAACGCCGGCTAGAGTGGACGACCGATGGGTGGCGGTCGTCAGCCGGAGTGTGGGCTACGTCCGGAGTCGCTGTTTTAATAAAAATAAAAAAAATGAATAATAAAAAAGAAGAGGAAGAAGTTGCAGGCGAGAAAGTGTCGGGGCTACATGAAGGGAAGCATACAGGAGTCCACGTGAAGAATCGTGGAGGCCAGGAGGAAGAAGACCAGAGAAAGAAAAAAAAAAAAGAAAATAATAATAAAAAGAAAGCAGAAAAAGACAAAAAGAAATGGGAAAAATTGGAAAATAGAAAAATAGGAAGGTGGGCTTCGTCGGGGGCTTGAGTATGCCGGGCTGGGTTCGTCGTGGGCCGAGATGGCTGGGCCAGGAGACAGAAATTAGAAATGGGCTGTTTTTATTAAAATTTTGTGGGCTTTTACTTTTGTTTCTTTTTCGAGCGGGTTTTGGAGGGACAGTGCGGCCCAGTCTATTATGGCCCAACCCGGACCGACGGGAGCCAAATCAGTTTAGTAGGGCCGGGCCTTTTGACCCAGTCCGAATTATTTCTTATAAAAAATAAAAATCTAAAAATTCAGAAAATCATAAAAAAACATAAAAAAACATAAAAAAACATAAAAAAATCATTAAAAATCATAAAAAATTCGAAATTTCAGAATGTCCATGGAAAATTCAGGAACCTGAAAATATCCAAAAATTTTCAAAAATAATAATAATAATTTTTTAATTAAAAAAATCTAAAATATTAAAATATTGAAAATTGCAAAAAAATTTCAAAAATCCCAAAAATTCCAAGTTTGTTTTAGAGTTCCTTAAAAAGCTCTAAAATAATTCTTGGACCAATTTTCTCTAAAAAATGTTCGAAAATCTTCGGCCTAAAATTGTCTTCAAAATCAAGCAATTCTTACGAGCTTCACCTGGGTTTTAATTATCCTTGGATACACCGCCCTGATAGCACATTTAGGATGCGACGATTTTGGTTTCCCCCTTAGTTTAATTATGATTGTCATTTATTTAATGCTTGTGTTTATTTTCGCTTGCAATTTATTTAATGCTTTCTTTAAATGATTGCGCACCTGCATGATCACCTCACATGTTAGTGGCTAAGTCTAAAATTAATCCAAACTGCCTGGCCAAAATCTTTTTTGAAATGAACAAGATTAGGTACCGAAATGGCACTAATTAGTTAATTAGTGTAATCAAGTCCCTGACCCTAGAATCTCTGGTTGCGTAGAAAGTAAGGCCCACTCCCATGTCTCGCTTGGTTTCTAGCCGACCCCAATAGGCTAGTGGCGACTCCTCATTTGAGCAATTTTCATGAACACCCAATGTAACATCCTGAAATTCGAGCCCTTTAAGGGATGAATGAACATGAATCTCGGAACTGATCACTCCTGAGATACTGACCTCGAGGGGAAAGGCTAATGAGGATAGAACTCGTGCGACTAAAGAACTTGACCTGGGAAAACGACTCGACCGTGAGAATTGCGTAAGGATGATCCCGTAGATATGCGAGGCGATTCCGAGGGACGAATAGAGTCGATTCACGGACAGAAATAATGGGACGACGGGTGATTCCGTCTACTGTTATCGAACCCGTGAACGGACCTATGTCGATCTTTGATAATTGTGTACTTTGAAATAAGAATCGATCATTCACAATTTCATGCAGTTAAGGACGTCCATGTGTCGAGAAGTCTTGAACGTGAATTGGCACAAGTCGGTTACGCGTGAATCCTCAAAGCCGCCTGTCAGTCTGAGTAGTACCAAAATGGCATTCGGGCGAAATTGACAAGGCATGTGAATCCAGTATTGGACTTCGAATTTGGGAATGTTCGAGAAGGACTTTTGGACAATGCTTCTACGACAGTTGGCGGTGTCAGTTAAGCCGAATAATTGGAAAAGGGACTTTTGGACCGAGGACCGAGGACACGAGCCTACGAGGACGTGGGCTAGGCAAGATCAGTGTGGGCCTCATGCCCAAGGTGGGACAGCCACCATGGAAGACCCAAGGCAAGCAAGTGAGCCCGTTGGACCAAACCGACCCTTTACCCGTCCTAGCCCGTTATCCAAACTCGAGCCAATTCGAGCCCAATAAATTCCCGAGCCTGTTCCTATTCATTTTCCGGCCCATTTCCTAGGCCCGCCTTTCATTTTCAGCCCAAGGGCACATTGGGAAATGTGCAAGGTGTAAATGACCAAAATGCCCTTGGATATTTTGAAGAAAAGTCAAAAAGGAAGAGAGAGAAGATGATGTCATGTTTTGGGGACTTGAACCAAGCAATTAATGGCTTTGATGAGCCTTATCCTTCAGCCTCACTTCACTCTCTCTCTCCTCTTCATCTTCCCCAAACCGCACACCCTTCTCTCCCTAGTTTCCCTTCCTTCCTTCAGTTTTTCAGTTCTGACCTTCCACCGAAAACTGAGTTTTTCATGCCCTTCCCGTTGGAATATCGTCTCGTGCCACCCGCCGTTGTGTTCAGAAGATAATTTTCGTTCAGATAGTGTCGGCCGATCGTCGGAAAGAGCCTCCTTCCGATCCGTACGGCAGCCGGAATCCGGCTGTTGCTGGACCGTCACTGTAGCACCCGCTGTTGTTCTGTTTCGCCTTTGCTGCTGTTTTTCTCCCATTCCAGCCAAAACACCGCCCATACCAGCCACAAGAAGTTCCCCCTTGACCCCCTGGAGCCACTGGTCGTCGGGCCGCCGCTCGCCGGAGCTCCGGGCAGCCCGTTCAACTCCGATCAGCTTCTTCCTCCTCCAGCAATGCAGTTTTTCAGAGTTGCAATGGGGATTCCGAGTTGTTGCTGCTGTGTTGAACCCGGGACCGCCTTGGATCGTCGTGGTAGAGGTCCCCGGGTGTCGGGTTCGTTGCCGCCGCCGCGTCCGTGTCGCCGGCCCACTTAACGGGTGAGTTTAGCTCCTAATCCCTATTTAGTGCCTAAACTTGCTTAGGGTTGGTTAGTTAGTGTTAATCTTGGTTTAAGGGGTTTAATTAAGTTGTATTAGCCCTAAGATAGGTGGTTAGATAGATGATTAAGATTAGATTTGCTTAATTTTGCTTATTAAGCTTAATTGTGCTTAATTTGGGATTAATTGTGTTTATGGGATTGATTAAGCATGATTTGATTTAATTTAATTGATTAATTGTTTTAATTAATGTTTTGCTTAATTTCTGGATTAAATGTTTAATTAATTGAATTTCGGAAAAATCACTATTCATAATCACTGCTTCACGACATCGCTCACGAGCACTGCTTCACGATTATTCCTCACAATTATTGTTCACGACTGTTCATGCGAAGCTAAATTTAGTCTTATTTTGATGTGCTCTTGATTGTTGTGATTAATTGGAGTGCCGATTGTTAATTATGTTCGTGAATATTGATGAAATGCGTGATCGAGTGTTGGTTGAATTGAATTTTGGAAATTGTCGAGTGAGATCGCATGACATATTGCATGGGTTATCTGAAATGGCATGTTGCATGAGCATGAGTGATGTTGCATTCATGACAGAGCAAAGATATAAATGGATTGCTTGATGATGTGTTGCATGATCACATTAAATGAGAGAATCCGGCGTTGCCGGAAGACCGCCAATCCCTATGGGGTTGTGCCGTGGCCAGTGGGTCGCCTGACTTCGGTCGGTTGCCTAACAGGGAGGAGTTCTATGTGGGACTGCGGTATGGGGGCAGGTCCGGGCCTCTGTCGATTCTTGCGGGGCTGCGGTAGTGGGCGGGTCCTATGCTCCTTCGGGAATGCCGTCTTGGGAGTGAGCCCTTGACGTCGCCGTGCCTCGAGGTAAAGAGGACGAAGCTAGTTTAGCCAGGAACCGCCAACCATAAGGTTGTGCCGTGGCCCATGGAGGAGGGGTCATAATAATCGGAGCATATGTATGGATGTGAGGCATGAGAAAGTTATGTGAGATGCTCTGATTATTCACATGCTCTTAATGTCGTAATGATTGCATTATTTATGGTACGCACGCATGAGTTGACAGTTGTGCAGGGTGTGGCAATGGCCAGGTGAGATCGCTTGTGATGCGATTTGCATGTGAGTGATGAACTGTATCATCTAACGACCATGTGCCTTGTTTGCATTGTATGAGATTGAACGTGCAGGGTATGGCATACCGGGTAAGGTTGCATGCAAATCGAATATTGTTATGTTGGTTGCCCTGTCTGTTGTTTGGCCTGTTGTTTGCTGGTTATGGGTTGTTGGGTTGAGTGAGGGGTGGTTCTGGAGAGATACCCCAAGTTGAGTTGGCGTACTAACCGGGGCTTAGGGGAAGAACTCGCTGAGATTTTATCTCAACCCGTCGTGGTTAACCATTTTCAGGTCTTTAGAATGGCATACCCGCAATGGAGGATCCTGCCCTGCTCCTCCAGTGATCGACCCGACGGAGCTTGAGTCCGATGGGTCCGAGTGACCATGGTGTTGAACCTGAGAGTTCTTCTTGTTTAATTGGATTAGCCTAGTTTCTATTTGATTTGGCTTAGAGGATGGATCGGCCCTTTTTGTCGGGCTTGTAATTTGGAAAAACGATCCTCCATTGGTTAATCCAGTAAATTGAATAATTGAGTAGTTGTTGTTGTTCTTGCTGTTCATCCCTCTATCCCCGTTGATTGATTGATTGTCTGGGGATGGTTCGTCTTCCGCTTGCGCAATACAAAGATTAAAATGAATGGTCGTCGATGGGTCTTGGGACGTCGCTTTCAATTGACCAAGAGAAGGGGTTGCCGCGAGCTCGAGAGTCGGGGCATGACACCCAATGTCACGCGGGGTATGGGCTTGGGAGAGCCCACGTCTAATTAAGGGTTATAGACCCATCCTTTGGACAATACCCCTAAACCTATTTATTTCGATACGCCTTTCCCTCCTCGGGATGAAAAAATAGGTTGCGACAACATCCATTGTGACGTGAGTTTTCTTGGTAGCTGGATTATAACAGCGATATCCCTTTTGATGAGTGCCATAACCAATGAAAACACACTTCACCGCACACGGATCGAGTTTTGTTCGTTGGTTCTTGTGGAGATGGACATATGCCACACACCCAAACACTTTGGGAGGTATTGTCATGATCAAAGGAAGAGAAACATAGGATGCAAGTGCTTGAAGTGAGGTCTGAAAATTCAACACACGAGAGGGCATTCTATTCATCAAATGTACCGTTGTTACCACAGCAGCATCCCAAAAACGGGATGGAACTTGACCACCTAAAAGGAGTGTCCGTGTAGTCTCGAGGATATGGCGGTTCTTCCTCTCAGTAATCCCATTCTGTTGAGGTGTCCTAGTGCAAGATGTTTCATGTATAAGCCCGTGGTCTTGAAAGTAAGCTGCAAGATGCTGATTAATATATTCCCCACCATTGTTGCTACGAAGGACTTGAATTTGAGTCACAAACTGTGTTGCAATCATCCGATGAAACATACGAAATATTGTTGCCACTTCATCTTTATGCTTCATTAAATAAACCCAGGACATTTGGGTACAATCATCCACAAATGTTACAAACCAACGAATGCCAGATAGAGTAGTAAGTGGTGAAGCACCCCACACGTCTGAATGAACCAAAGAAAACGGCATGGTGCTCTTATTAAAACTCAAAGGAAAAGAGACATGATGACTTTTTGCCAAAATACATGTCTCACATTGGAATTCAGTATTTGACAAATTATGAAACAAGTCTGGAAATAAATGCTTTAAATACCCAAAAGACGGGTGTCCTAAACGACGATGCCATAACCAAATTGATTTCTCTTTATTAGTAGACCTACTACTTGTGTGATGTGCTCGGCCTGCATGGAAGTCATCAACATAGTACAGCCCCCTCTTTTAGTACCACAACCAATAATCTCCTTCATAAGGATATCTTGAAATAAGCAAAAAGACAGATACATAATAACACAACACTTCAAAGCATCAGTGAGTTGGCCAACAGAGAGTAAACGATTAGACAAAGAGGGCACTAATAAAGTGTGAGACAGTAATAAAGAAGGTGTACGATCAACATTGCCAGCCCCAGTGACAGAATAACTAGTGCCATTCACATTATAAATACTTTGTCTCCTTGGAGCGGTGTAGCATATAATATCGTCACAATTGGGTGTCATGTGATCTGTTGCCCCAGAATCAACAATCCACCCCTCCCTACCACCTTGAAAATTACTAACAAGTGAACACCCAGTGTTACCTTCAAGAGCCGCATCAGAAGTATTGGTAGCATTTATTTGCGGTACCAAAGTGAAGGGTGAGGTTCCAGTAGCCAACAATGCTTGCCCCCGTCCGATAGCACTTTTCTGTCTTTTTCTTGGTTTGCAACTCCTTCCACCAATCTGGATAACAGTGCAATTTAAAACAAGTATCTTTAGTGTGTTTAGAATTACCACAATGGGTACAACCTCCTGGGTGTTGTGGTTTAGCCTTCGAACCATTGTTAGTCCTCCCTCCACCAGACGCAATATTAGGAGGGACCATTTGGAGGGCTTTGGGCTCATTGTTGGCCTCGAGAAAGCGTGAGGTAACCTTCCCACCACACGACACCAGGCTGCCGCGGTGCTAAGTGGTTCGGTTGAAGATAGCATAACAGCTTGGCGTACATCCTCCCGCCTCACCCTGGCATAGGCTTGCTCCACTGTCGGGAAGGGATGCATTTGTAAAACATCAGCCCTGACTTTGTCAAGGTGGTCATCGAGCCCATCAAGGAAGAGATATACACGGTCTTCTTGAACAAGAGCGTTGTAGCGCTCAATATCACGAGGACAAGTCATGGGATTAGGCCGTCGAAAATCAACCTCCCGCCATAAACCCTGGAGCTCATTATAATACTTTTCAATCGGGCCGCCTACCTGTTTCAATCGGGACAAATGTCGCTTCAAATCATACAATTGGGAGACATCGGTGCCATCAAAGAACGTAGTAGCCACTGAATCCTATGCTGCCTTTGCTGTTGGGAAACGGATAAAATTTCCAATCAATGCCGGGTCCATGGAATTGATGAGCCATCCTTTAACTGTACTTTCGTCAGTCTTCCACTTCCGAAAACTTGGGTCGGTTGGAAGTGGTGGGGGAAGATCCCCATTGATATATCCCAATTTGTCCTTCCCGGAGATATACATCTCGACAACTTGGGACCAAAGGCCATAATTACGACCATCCAACTTGACTGCAATTGGTGGGGCAGAGTTTTCAGCATGAGAAGGTGAAGCCTGATGGTGAGTCAAGATTTGTGTCAACTTGAAAGTCAGGGTTTCAAGGAGTGCATCAGTGGAAGTCCCTCCCGGAGCTTGGTGCGGGACTGCAACGCCTAGAGAATTCGTAGCGCCCTCCGTTGGAGTCGAAGGAATTATCTCGGTGGGTGGATTGTCATCCGCCATGAGTCCTGATAGCGAGTGCAATCGGCACGGCAACCGCGCGAAACCACCGCGCGGCTACGCCACGGTAAGGAATTCGGATCTTGATCAGAGAGCCCCTAGATCATCGCTCTGATACCATGTTAAAAGTAGACGAAAATTTTCTCTTGTATTCACTTGATTCTTTACAAGATTATAAATACATATATATACACTGCCCTTAGCCACCATAGAATCTCCGTCAAATCGGAGAAAACAAATATACAAAGATTTTAAATAAATAAACTATCCTATTGAGGCCCTAATTGACAGCTCATATTAGCAATAAATATTTAGAAACTTTAAATAGAAAAACTTTCCTATTGTAGCCCTAATTGACAGCTCATGTCAACAATTATATGGTGACATCACTAGCAATTGGGGTAACAGTGCTCCCAAAATAGACTCAGAATTTCTTGGCATGGCGGAGAACAATATTAGGAACATTAACATAATCAAAAATTGAGCCTTTGGTTTGGGAATCTGAAGTTTTGACAAGAGAATTTGTATACCTTAGAGATACGCATGATTTTAGGATAAAATCTAAAACCTAAGAATTTGACCAATGGAAACTTGTCTGGTTCAAGATTCCAAAGCATGCAAAATAGATTCCAAGTTCCAAAATTTGGGAACTTATATTGATGGATAGATTCTAAATTTTAGATTTTAGGTTGATGGAGTTTAGAACCTGAAACTTATAATCTAAGATTTAGGTCTTCGCACGATCTTGTGATATATATATATATGGAACCAATACTATAAACTTTTATTTTATGATTGAGACTTTCATTTTGTTAATATTCCATATTTTTGTGTGTCTAAATATAAATTATAATTAGAGGAGAGCTTGCCTCTAGAGAAAGGGGTGGTACCTTTTAGCAGAGAATTCCCATTAGTGAGAAGCTTCACAAAGGTACTAACCGTTGGTATTGGAGGGTAGCTGTTGCCGTCACTAGGATTCAAATAAGTCAAACCTTTTAAACTAGTCTAATTAATAGGGATTGAACCCGTTAAATTGTTCTGACTGAAAAGAAAAAAAAAACCCTCAAACTGTTTGACCTCAATGATGTCACCGTTCTAGATTTGGGGATGCCACCGGGCTATGTCACAGCTTGGTGTGGTGGTCATGATTGTCATCATAGTCATTCGTAAGAGGTCACTGGCACAACGAATTGCACATCTGAATATCTATATTATGTCCGAACATTTATTAAACATAAGTTGGGATTTTTCACAATATGATGGATAATCTAAAGAATATCAAATCCCATTTTATCCTATCCCATCTATTCCTATCTATGTCCGAACAACCAAATGCAACCTAAACACAAAGGACATAAGCAAATTATGACCCAAACCTACTCGAGAACCAAATTTGAACTGATAATGGTTCGAGTCAGTTCGGTTATTTTGGTTTTCTCCCCTCGTCATTTTCATCTTCGCTACACAGTGATCTCAACCCAAGAGCACAACTATTAGGAGAAGCGAATATAAAGGATCACTAATAAGAAAGATGAATGAAGTAGCAATAAATGCAAAAACAATTGATTGGAAAGCAATAGTCATGTCTCTACTCCTTCAATCTACCAACAAACCAAAAGAATTATACCATTTGATCCCTTTATAGTCCAAAAAATTGTAATAAAAATGCATTATATCATATAGGGATTTTAAAATGAATCCATTGATTTGAAATGACTTATTTACATCCCTTTACTTTATTCTTACTTTATTCGGACATAAAATCGTAGGTAATTTTTTTACTTCACAGGACATTGATAGACCATGCATCTATCTATATATATAGGTGGATTCACACCTAACACCTCTCTCTCTCTCTCTCTCTCTCTCATCACATTTTGTTTGGGATAAGAACAACAACAATTCTATAACTTTTATATAATACTCACTTAAGTACCATAATTTCTTTTTGCTTACTTAAATGCTACATTAGAGTAAACTTGATCTATCGTTTTCGATAAATCATTCTATGTTGATTTTTTAAGTTTATTTCCATTTGTCTCATGATTCTCTTTCCCATCATTTTAGCATCTGAGAGGTGACATCAAAACGTTTCCAAAACACAAAATGCGGAATTATTTTCAATGCTTTTGAAATATTCCTCAAGTTTTCCAGAACATAGAACATCAAGTTTCGAGTGACGAAAGCGAACATGCTCGACGTCACCAAATAAGCTGGCAACGACAGTGGAGTGAGTCTGATTTTACGTGGAAGCGTTAGCGCCACCGCGTCCTCCTGTTGACTTGAAGGTTTTACGTGGAAGCGTTAGAGCCACGGAAAAGTCATCCGAGCAGTGGGAAAGAGACACGCCATGATTTTCATAGGCGGATCGATCCAATGTTGGACGACTTTTCAAATTATATTATCCACAACATGGCCGGTGCACCGTATGAATGTCTCTCTTGATCAAGTATTTGCTCGGAACCGTAGGACCACACTTCTATAATAAGCCAAATGCGAACGTGATGCACCATTTGAATGTCTCTTTATCGAAGCACTCATTCGGAAGTTTAGGACCAGACGTCTACCATAAGCCAAATAGCGACCGTGATGCCCAAGAGATACTATTGGCTGAGCTTTCAGAATCCAAGGCCAGTGAGGCGAGGCTCGAGCTCATCAGGATATGCAAGCTCAACCTTGCCAGATTTAGCAAGGTAGAGCTTTGCCCGAGGCTGGCAAGGCTCAAGGTGGAACCTTGCCAATCCTCTCCTATTGTCGTTCGCCAGTCATCGCCGAGGCTCCATGATCGGCTAAGGAAGAAGAAAAAAGTAGAAGAAAGGGAAAAAAGGAAATAACTCAAATCAGAAATTATGAAAAACTCAAATTTTAAAAAAAATTATAAGAATTATTCACGTCAGCATTAGACGTGCCATGCGTATAGAATAGTGAACATTCACGGTTAGTTTTTTCCAATTAAAATTGGAAATTATGAAAAAGTTTAAAACTCAATTGGTAAAATTGAAAGATTTAAAACAGGATTAATACAATTACAACAAATTTAGAATATCTTTTTTGTAATTTTCTCATAATGGCAAGTAGATCTAACGACAGAATTGATGGAAGACGAGATTTGAATCTCCATTACATGTTTTGTTCTATTTTCTACATAAAATTTTACACCATGAACAAAAAAGTTAACATACAATACTTTAATCGCCTGATAGCACGACGCTTGAAAATCCTATATAATAGGTATGATTGGTTCTAGAATTGGTCGATTCTCACTCTACAATTGAACACCAAACTAGACAAGCTTAGTTCCCAATATGTGGAATCAAGAATCGACCTTGTCCACACTTAAACTAAACTTGCAAGTCTTGGTCCTGTTCCTAGGTTGTCCTGGGAACTAACGTTGTTATTCTCTTTTAATTTTATTTTTTTTCTCAAAAGTTCATAAATATATTGTCCGATTCCGGATTGGATCAGACCAATCAACACCCCTGCCACACGACGTCCTATCACTGTCTCAATGATAAAAAGGTCATTCACTACTCTACATAAATATCGGGCCTGGGCATCCCACATGGGTAGGGCTTGGTTCATGAATGGTATTTTGGGCCTGCGCCTGCCCATATTGCCCTTTTTGGTTTATCAGGCATGGCCTGGCCCATGAACGCCGACAAGCCATGGTCACCTCAATCTTCTTAGGTTTCTTCTGTAATTTTAGTTTATTCATTTATGTAAACCTGAAATATAATTTGTCATTTTACTCTATGCTTCACATGGTTCACAGTTTTGGGTAGACATATTGTGCTTTTTGGGAGCCTGGTTCTCGAAGTTTTTTAACCTAACCGATTTGTATAAATCACAGTCGTTGATTTAGTAGGTCTTAGGGGCGTCAAAACACAACTGATTTGAACCTACTCGAATTTTCATTTATTTTCTATTTGGTTTAGATAATGAAAAAATAACTATTTTTTTTATTCCGGTATTGATAATTTAAAATTATGTTAAACCGAACCGAATGGAAAATTGTTTATAATCTTAATATTACAATTTACACAATCTCTCTCCTTTTTCACTAAAAGTTCTTTTTAATATTTCAAAAAAGAAAATTGAAAAGTTGAACCAAATTGAGCATTCAGTTTGAGGCACAGTTTGACTCAAAGCTAATGCATACCCAAACAGTTCAAATCAGATTTCTTGGAAATCAAAACCGAATCGAATCAAACCATCGATAAATTTGATAGCGCAAAGAGAGTCTAGAGACTACATAAGCTCTAGGGCCCACTGCCCAATTGAACTCTATGTTGCTCATGGTTGGCCCAAAATCCAAAAGCTGGGCCTTTAATAACATCATCGATCATCTTTCTGGGCTGCCTGTCTTCTGAACCATTGTATCCCACGACGGCCCTCCCTATATACCTCTAAAGACTGCAACATCACTTTAGAATTCATGAGAAACATGGAATCCAGCACTGTTTTTAGGACTTAGAAGGCGTTGGACCTCATAAAAAGGTTGGAATGTACTGAGATTGTCCGAAGCCCTTTTCAAATTATATAGATAGATGCAGAATAATGTGGTTAATTTTATGGATCTCAGGCCGGAATGCGCACAGAAATGCAGGGATTATGGGACAGAGCTGGACTTTTACTTGATCACATTTTAAGCCTTTTATGTATATCCAAGCAGAACATAGAATTTGGAGCTTCCAATTCATCAAGTTCCTGGACACTCGTACATTGCTTTCACACACACACAAAATTGAAGGTTTAGGAGTTTAGTTTGGAATTTGTCGGGCCTGCCTATTTTGATAAACCCTAAAATCTAAATTCTAAACCCTAGAAAAGGATAATCTAAATAGTTGTAATAATAGGTTTCATTGACATAGGTCAAGTTGACCGAATCACGTAAAATCGGTATCCAAATTATATTCTTATTATACTTATTTTTTTGCTCGTTCACTTGTTTTCCACAACAATAACTATGATCATCACGTCACTTACTTCTCTTTGCTTTTGGCTCGACATAAAATAAAGTGAAAACACGTACTCACATTTGGTAAACTCAACCACAAATGGAGGGTTATAAAGGAGCCTTCATATGCAGTGCTGCCTCTTTCCAAAAAAGAAGTTCCAAGCATTTTAATCGGCCACATGCTAACACGGTATTAGAGTTATTTTTCACTTGAAGTTTATTTCATGTTTATATGAATCCTCAATCGTCAATTCACCTGCCGGTTTTCATTGCTATTTTCACGTAAAAGGAGACGTTGATTCCCCGTTCTCCTCGTCCTTTTCAATTCTTCCGAAACATCTCAACGTTTCCCCTTTAGAATTAGAGAAAAAGCCACCAAAAACCTCAAATTATATCTGATAAATTTACCCTGAATTTTTTTTTTGGACATTAAAACTCCAAATTATATCACTTGTGATAGATTTCCCTTGAATTTTCTTTTACAACACTCAAAACTACAAACTATGCCCATTGTGATACATTTACCCAAAACTTTTTTGTGATATGAAAAACTCTGAACTTATACTCATGTAAAACATGTACCACTAAACTTTTTGGCCGAATGGTGTTTTCGTCTTTTTTTCTTTTTCTATTCTTTCTTTCTTTCTTTATTCTTTCCTTTCTTCTCTCCTCCCTCCACCATGGCTTTTTCTTTCTTTATTTGTTCTTTCCTTTCTTCTCTCTTCCCTCTGCCATGGCCATAGAGAGGGACGCCAGCGAGGGCCACCCTGGTTGGCATCAATGTCAGGTAAGGGCGGCAACGAGGGTGACCCTCATCCATTGACCGCCATACGGCTGCCCCTAACTCTGCCACCCTCTTCCACGTCACCTCCCCTTCCTCCAACGCCATGAGTGCCTTCGATGGTGGAGGACTTCACGACATCGTCTTGGCTCATCAAATCCTTGACGATAAGTCCAATCTTGAAGACTCGTGTGATCAAGACTGCATTACGGGGCTGATCTAAATGCATCGGCTATGCAAGGATTGGCACTCCCATGCTAATGCTCTCCATGCAAGAGTTCCACGCGCAGTGGCTCAAGAACCCGCCAATCGCTGGGTGCCCCAGGATCTCAAGCTGTGGCACCCGGTCCCTCACCACCACCCCTAAATCTCAACCTGCCACTATCTCTTCAAACCCCGAAGGCAGTTCAATTTTCCCCGCCTCTCCTTCGCCGAAAATGGCCGCCTTATCAACTTCCCTCAAAACCCAGATGAATTGCTGCCCTCTACATTCCAACCCCATCGCGATCTCACGGATCTGCTAGTCGCTCAGCATCGTCATGGTGCCGAGCAACACGTATATCACCGAGCTTTGTGCTTCCTTGTTGAGCCACTCCATGTACCGGTGAGCCAATCTTCTTGATCTCTTTTCGGGTTCTTTAACCGGGTTGAACGCCCGATTGCCCAGTGCTTGGTCACCGTGCCGTTTGCTGTTGCGTTGGCCAAAAGGTCTACAAAACGGCCTTCGACAACCCTGCAAGTTTTGTAGATGCAGCCCGAGTGCAACTTCTTGCACTCCTTCTGCGACATGGCGAACTTCAAAAATCGTCAGAGAAGGAGTCCAACAAGCACGGGAAGCCCTCGGAGGAGATGAGCTCCACGACGTCGACCTCCACCTCTGGCAGAGGAACCATCCCTTTTCTCTCCCACGTGTACCAACACAGCATGAACAGTTTTGAAGTCAGAGATCTCGGTAAGGGCAGACTCGGGCTAGGGTCGCCCTCACCGCCACTGCCGCTAGCGAGGGTGGCCCTAGCCGGCTTCCCTCCACCATGGCCGGTGGAGCGAAGAGAGAATAAAGAAAATAAAAAATAAAAAATTGAAAAATTGAAAAATTGAAAAAAGAAAAAGATGAAAATGCCCTTCGACCAAAAAGTTTAATGATAAATGTATTACATGAATATAAGTTCAAGATATTTTATGTAACAAAAGAAACTTTTGGGTAAATGTGTCACAATTGACATAATTTGAGATTTTTAAATATCACAAAGAAAAATTCATGATAAATCTATTACAAGTGGCATAATTTAAATTTTTTAATGTAGCAAAAAAATTCATGATGAATTTGCTATAAATGGCATAATTTAAAGTTTTTTGTGGCATTTTCCCTCATAGTTAATATCTTAAGTGATGGAAATGAGCATATTCATTCTCTGAATGAACCATTAAGCAATCACTTTCTGAAGGTCACTAAATAAGCTGGCAACAATCGCAGGGGAGTACCAGCACTTCCCGGTCCTGCTAAATTGGAGCCACAGAAAAGTCATCCTCGGAACGTGAGAGAGAGATATTCCCTGATTTTCAAGTGAGGATCGGTCCAACCTTGGACGATTTTCCATAGAAGATGCGTTTGTTCATCATGAATTGCGACAGGCGCCCGCCCGATGCTTGTCCATCGTTGGCTGTCCCAAAATGTAAACATACGGACAGGATGAATTACAATGCCTTTGTCGATTATTCACTCAGAATTCTAGGACTGCACATGTATGATAAGCCAAGTGGGACGTGATGCAAGATAGCACCATTATAGCCATCGATGAGACAGTATCCGTTTATACAAACTAAATTGATATAATATCTTTTCCTTCGAAAACATACTCTGTCAAGCTCAAATGCCTTTCAAGTCTGCGTATTATCTGATACCAACACAAGAAAGAGACATGAGCGTGTGCGCAAGTTTCATTAGTTGAGTCACGGGAAAAGAAGATTCGAACTTTTCCTATAGAAATATCAACCGTTGAGCTCAAAGGCTTTCCAGGTCCATACATTCTTGAAGATTCGAACTTTTCCTATAGAAATACCCTCTGTTGAGCTCAAAGGCTTTCCAACAACAGAGGCAAAAGCAGGTCAAAACAGTGCCATACAAAGTCCATGGGACATGTGAAGTGCTTTGAGTGTCATGAGGATTACATAGGGAGAAATTGTCCGAACCCCAAAAACAAAGGTAATAAGTTAAATGCCACAAGCAGTATGGTGAACATTGCTGAGGAGAACATTAGTGATATAGAGGTTATCTTGTATGTGACTGTCAATTCGTTAGGTGACAAATGGGTGCTAGATTTGAGATGTTCTTATCATTTGACGCCTCATAGGAACTAATTTACTACTTACCAAATTAAAATGGTGGTAGAGTTCTAATGAAAAGTAGCACAACCGATAAGGTTGTAGGGATAAAGATAGTTCGGATTTAGATACACAATGAGGTGATGCTTACAATGACAGACATGAGGCGTGTATTGAAATTCAAGAAGAATCTTAGTTTGTATTCATTTACTCAGAGTATATGGTTAAGCAATCAATCTTGAAGGTCATAGTGGAATGGGTCCACGCGTCATATGGGAGAGTCAGCACTCCCAGTTCCTGCTACATTGGAGCCACAGAAAAGTCACCCTAGGCGTGCGAGAGATACTTGCCACCGATTTTCCGGTGCGCATCGACCCAACGGTGGACCACTTTCCATAGAATATGTACGGGTTCATCATAAATTGTGATAGGAAACCAATGCATGTCGATTATTCACCTGGAAATCTAGGACAGCACATGTATGAGAACATGATGCACAATCGCCTTCATTGGACAAGATACGTTATTGGTGGCCCTCGGAATACTGAAAATACTTGACAAACACCATTTATGTAGACGTAACACAGCCGTAGCCATTGACATAATGGTATGGGTTTATATAATCCACATCTGCATTTTCACATTTCCTTCAGAAATATCTTCTGTCGAGCACAAAGGCTATTCCAGTCCCCACAATATTTAGTCTGTCCGAACAGAAGAAAGAGACATGAACCCGTCCGTAAGTTTCATTAATTTGAGGCGCAGGAGATGGAAGATTCGAACTTTTCCTTTAGAAATATCCCCCTCGAGCTCCAAGGCTTTTCAAGTCCTCACGTTGTTGAGTCTCTTCTGGCCCAACAAAGAGGCATAACTCTTGTACGAGCGTTTCAATAATTTAGTCGTCACGAAATGAAGATTCCAACATTGTCCTTCGGAATTATTCTTTTTCAAGCTAAACTTTTCAAGTCCCCACACCGTCGAGTCTCCACTTAGATCAGAAACCAACATTAGCGCGTATTTGAATATAATTAAAAATTTAGTCGCATGAAAAGAAGATTCAAATTTAACATTGCTGAACTTCAAAACTCTCGTTACTATATTTGATAGGTTGTGACAAAAACCTAAACTTGCGCTCATCGTCTCAACAATTTCAATTACGACACACAATAAGTTGCGATGTCACATAGAGGTGCTTTTTATAGGAAAGTTAGCAAATTGAAACTCTTAATTTAAATTGGGAATATACGAGTTCGGAAAAGGTCTTTAATTAGTCGAGCCATGTCTTAATCTTGCATGATGTACTCCTATCTTGAAGATCTTGAAGATATGTTGTCAACCAATTGATGTAAAAATTGTTTTTTTTTCTATTATGGAAAAATTGTTTAAAAAGTTACAAACCCAAAAGTCAACTCAAACTTAAACTTTTTATGTTCCTCATTTTCACCATGTCAATATGACATAAAATCTAAATCTACCATCTTAAAGAAGCATATTCTAGTGGCACAAACTTGATGACAAGCTTTCAAGAGGAAAATGCACTGGCACTTGATAAGGCTGCATGATAGTGGACGACGGTTCTCTCCAATAAAATCCCTCAAATCATATTATAACAAGAGGAGAAAGTATGAGAAATGTATTTTCTTATGTGCGATTGACAAGATTCAATAAAACAAGTTTCATCATGATTTCGATTCTACTGAGAAAATAGTCTACCGCCACCAATCATTTACAAACATGCAATGTTAGCATCAGATGGAAATGATCAAATTATTACGATCTTGAGTATTTCTTTTGAGAGTGCAATTCATGTGGATTAGACCGAGTAGGCACGTGGTTGCTTTGTGCAATATTGTAAGATGAACATCTTGCAAAGATTTGACCATTGTAAATCCAAGTAAATAATTATGAAGCTTAGGATACAATTTGCTATAATAATCAATATTTCGACTACATGCAGCTAGCCTGGCTTACACACTTGCTATGTGATTAGACTTGTGCTAATATCTCAATCGAGAGCGAGTGGCTCGATCACGGCAGATAAGATTTGCCGCTTAATATCACCGTCCTGAACGCCAATCCCATCTCCAAACTGGTAAAGCATATGCGCAACGCGAGCTGCGTTCATGGCAACATCCATGAAGGTTTGGACAAAGGGCGTCTCCGCATTGCCGAAGCAATGGGCATTAATGCTTTTCCATGCTTGGTTTATCAGTTCCTTGATGTGCTTCCTAGCCACCTCTTCTGAAACCTTGGCTTCTCGCATGTAACACACCACTGATGATGGAGCATCTCCTCTGTCTCTTTCGCCTAATTGAACAAGTAAATCAATTTAATGTGTTTATCAGATTAGATCTCCTTCATTCAATTACACCATATGCCGTGTTAGTACAAGATTTTTTTGCTAGCTAAGAATTCTTAACATCATGCCAAATTCAGTTGGTTCATAACTTCTGTGCTGAAGTTTGATAATTACCGTCGACGTTCCAAGGTCATTGCACAGTCGAATTATCATGGACACATTGTAAATCAGATCCATGTTCCTCTCCAGAAAATCTGCTACATCCTCCAATTTCATATGTCCCACAAAGAAACAAGCATGAGTCAAGATCAGTGGTCCTGAAGATGATGTCCAAGCATTGCTCAAGTACTCTTCCAGCGATGGTGTGTAGCCCAAATTGTCCCACTTTGCTTCATTCTGTAATGCTTTGCAAAAGTCTGCCCACTGTGATAAATAAGGAAACAACAGTACTTAATGCTCGATTATGTAAAAGGACGGAAATTTGTTACGGTGACATAAGCATGGATATGCAGTTATCCAACAGTCTATTGCTTACGGCTTTGGCAAGATGTGGTCGCACTCGATGCCAATCTTCAGCCTTGCCAATATCATAAGCGATCTCGTATGTAACATCATGAAGAGCTTGGAAACAGACCTTCATGCACTTGGGAAGCTGTTGAATCTGCTCCGAGTCCCATCTAGAAGTATCAGATTTTCCAGTTAGTGAAAATAAACTCAACAGAGATGAAAGGAAAAGAGTGGGAGGCATAGTGGCCAACCGGGTAATGGCGCCGGTAAAGCATTCCAGCTCCTCCAAGGAACCATAAAGGTCGTAGACATCGTCAATCACCAGCATCAAGATGATGACTTTGGTGAGACATTTGCGGAGCGATCTGAACCGTGGTTCCTGAGAGAGTCCAAGGGCGCACAAGAAACTCTCGACCAGCCGATCCCTTGTGAAGTCCACATGCTCAATAAGTCCCAGATCCCTCCACCACCTGAATTTACCAGAGCAATCAATCGAAACGAAAACCTCTGAAGCTCACATCATGTCCGGTCCAGATAACATCACTGAATTTTTAACCTCATTTGTGAGTACATTTAAAATTACCTGGATATCTCTCCAAGATCTCTCTGGTGTGTGGCTTGGACCACGTTAAAATTGAGCTTAGCAAGCTCCAGCAGATTACTTTGCTTGTCCTCCTGTTGCTCGTACAAGCTAATTTGCCATTTGATGTCGAACCACTGGACCCTCCAATGCATCGGAAGCTCCAAAGCGTGGACGGCGCGTTTGAAGAGCCGACCGTCCAAACCGGAGACTCTCTCGCGGAGAATCCCTGTTGAGAAGGCTTTCGCTTCATCCAAAATGTTTTCGTTTTCCAAAGCCAGATGTGAAGCCTCAAGAAGCTGTATCATAGCTCCAACATCTTCGCAATTGCTTCTGTTAAATGTAATGCTTCCTTCTTTGAAGCTCCTTAATTCATCTGATTACAGATTGAAAGTCAAAGATTTATCACCAGATAGAACCAAGAATAATTGCTGATAATACTCGCTATTACTCAATATTACTCAATATTAGAACTAGGATGACTGATGACCCAGAAGATATTATTGTAAAGATATGAACTTTGACTAGCTTGTATGTACCCAATTTCATTGTATCACTATGTGGGACAAGACTTTTTAAACCGTTTAGTCTACAATTACATTTTCTTATTTAGTCCTTTCTCCATATGACATGACTGGCAGCCAACTCTAACCGCGCCAGCCGGCAGCTATGTCTTTTGCTAGTTTTGAACTTTTTTTTAAGTAAAGATACTTTACAAAGTATGATTTTGCCAAATGCCATCTAAATCAAAGTTGTCCTCAATAGACTTTCAAATTATAATTTATCATATACTATTTACATTTCAAGAAATCTCTTTAACTTAAAAGCCTTTGCATTTTCTCCAATTTTTTTTTCCAAAAGCCGAACCAAACACTCCCTAATTCCAGATAAGTATGTATATTGCAAGACTTTTCCAATATGATGAAAAAAATTCAATTGCAATCTCAACAAATGATATCAAAGTCGATGTTCAATGATATCTCTAGAAAGAACCATATTTTGCATAGTAATCTTTGGTATCTATAGGATTATTTATTGATTTATTTTATTTATGTTGTGATTTATAGTAGCATCTCACACCTATGAATTCACACGGGTTCATATTTTAAACTTACTTTTCGAAACGACATGGCCATGTTGTCTAAGGAGTCTAAACCGAAGTGCACTTGCATAGAGACGTTCTTCCATGGTGAACACGCCATTGTTGATGGATGCAATTGTTTCAAGAGCTTCTTTCATTTCATTTTCAAAAAGGTTGGACAACCCCAGTTTTGCTATGCCATCGATTAACTCTAAGTTGGCAAGTGAATCGACTGCTTCCAATAACCTGGCTTTTACTTCCTCCACGAGCCATTCCATCCGTTCCTTAATTCCTTCTTTCTGCAAGATTGAGTCGTATTTGTTAGATCAAAATCTACCTTGAAAAGGTTCAGAGGATTCCACCTATAGAGCAATGCCAAGATGTTTCGATTTTAGTACATGCAAATGTAGAGCTATATTAATTGGTTTTGGTACATCATATGATAGCTATAAATCAAGTCTGGATGTGATGGCCAATATATATGATAACATAGACCAAAGTTTTAATATTGCTTTGCTGCATATAATAGGAACATGCATTGTGATGTTCCAAATGAATTTGGAGCAAAGTACTATTTCAAACATAAATATGTGTCTCATGTACAAAGACTTGCATGATCGCATGCCTATGTCTACTCCCTTGTGTGAGGAAGATATGGCTAGAGCCAAAGAGGACAACAAAAGAAAAAAAAACAAGGTCAATAGTTAAAGACCAAATTAGCTCAAACTCATTAGTGCGGAAGGTACAAATTATAATCTTACGAGGTCGTGTTTGCTGTTAAGTGACTGGAGGAAATCATAATTCCAAATGTTAGGCTTATAATTGGCCGATCTTCTTTCATGCATCGTGCCCACGACTTCCGGCAAATTCGCTGGCCACGCTTGGAACTGGGCTTGTTCTGTTTCGTACCCCATGACGCGGGAGCTAAAGTTGAGAAGATTGGTGAGATCGCGAACTTGTACGAGTTTTGTGATGGTTTGAGTGCGAGTGTTGTTGAGCACAATCCTTCTATTTATATTGGCGAGTTCGAGGGGGACTTCGAGAGTGACTGTTTTAATTTGGTCCCGATGACAAGCCCCGCATGGCAGCCTCGGTACCTGGCCCCGTCTCCGGCCACACGTTGAGTACACGACAGGACCTCATAAAATGGAAGCTTAGAGGGCCAGTTCAGGTTCCGCGAAACCAAACCAGATGAATTTACAAATGCCTATCTGGCAAAAAGCAACACACATTCGTCTAGCCAAAAATATCTCATTTGGAGAACCCTTTTGCCATGAGAGCAACTTTGTTTATTCTTTATATGATTGAGAGATTGTTTTGAAAATAATTGCCATAACTAAAGATAATGTGAGTTATTGGATGTAATTAGGAGCAGAAAAACACTTTGAATGTTTGAGTGGCTTGAATTTGATTATAATTTCCATTGTATTGTTTGATTTATAATGCAAGCTTATACTACTCTCCCTAAGTAGATCACACCAACCAAATTAGGTAAATGCAATATTTGGTTTACTCATCTTTTTCTGATTTTTTTCTATGTAGTCACTTTTTCTTTCACAACAATTTGCGCTTGTTTGTGATAAAATATTTCAATGTTAAACCCCACGTTCATTTAATAGTTTAAGCGCTTTAAAATAATCTCCAAGACTAGTCACAAAATCTCACAATTTGATCATTAATTTTTTTGGCGTGATTCAATTTGAGACTAGTAGAGGATCCAGGCATCACATTAGACTTGGAAATAGGTTTATGCTTTACTCAATGATATTATATAACAAATTTGTTATGAATTTTGTGACTGTTCCCTTTGGTTGAATTATTCAATTTCTTGAATCTAACTTTATTTTCATATATAGATAACTTAGTTTATGACTTAAATTATCTTTCACATACACATATATATGGATTTTCCTCACGTCATATTATTGCTTATCAATGGAATTAAATGATTTTTTTTGGGCTCATTGATTATGCTAAACTTAGAAGGCTATAAGATTAGTCAAACCTTGTTAGGCTAATTAAACTAGACAAACAAATGCCTATAACTAGAAAAAGAAATGGAGAACAAAGTTAAATGTCCATGGTGATGATGACACTTCATGCTCGCGTGTCTCTTTCAACCTCATTCGAGCAACGTAAGTCACATGTCTACGGAGATATTTCATTCGATGGATAGCGATTTGAGTCGATGACCACGATCAATTGTCTCAACTTTGAGAAAGTGATTAAACCTCACTAATTTTGTTAAAGTATATGTCAAGTTTGAACCCTAAAATGAAAATTTCCCATTTTTAACAGGTTTCTTGGTTGGAGTAGGTCCCATTTTGTAGATCTCCTTTCGGGTTCTTTGACCGGGTTAAACGCCCGATTGCCCAGTGCTTGGTCGCCGTGCCGTTCGCTGTTGCGTTGGCAAAAATGTCTACAAAACGGACTTCGACGACCCTGCAAGCTTTGTAGATGCAGCCCGAGTGCAACTTCTTGCCCTCCTTCTGCGACATGGCAAACTTCGAAAACTCGTCAGAGAAGGAGTCCAGGAAGCACGGGAAGCCCTCGGAGGAGATGAGCTCCGCGACGTCGACCTCCGCCTCTGGCAGAGGAACCATCCCTTTTCTCTCCCACGTGTATCAACACAACGTGAACGCAGAAACAGTTTTGAAGTCGTAAATCTCGGTGAGGGCAGACTCGGGTGAGGGTCACCCTCGCTGCCACTGCCGCCGGCGAGGGTGGCCCTTGCCAGCATGGATCCGCCATGGCTGGTAGAGCGAAGAGAGAAGAAAGAAAAGAAAATAGGAAAAAATAGAAAAGGGAAAAACACAAAATGCTCTTCGACCAAAAAGTTTAAGGGTAAATGTGTCACATGAGTATAAGTTCAAGATTTTTTATGTAACAAAAGAAAGTTTAGGGTAAATATGTCATAATGGGCGTAATTTGAGATTTTTAAGATATCGTTTAAAAAAAAACCCAAGATAAATCTATCACAAACGTGGTTTGGAATTTTTAATGTCAAAAAAAATTCATGATAAATTTGTAAATAAATGAAATAGTTTGAAGTTTTTGTGGCGTTTTCCTCACAGTTAATATCTTAAGTGATGGAAATGAGCATATTCGTTCTCTGAATGAACCATTAAGCAATCACTTTCTGAAGGTCACTAAATAAGCTGGCAACAATCGCAGGGGAGTGCCAGCACTTCCCGGTCCTGCTAAATTGGAGCCATAGAAAAGTCATCCTCGGAACGTGAGAGAGAGATATTCCCTGATTTTCACGTGAGGATCGGTCCAACCTTGGACGATTTTCCATAGAAGATGCGTTTGTTCATCATGAATTGCGACAGGCGCCCGCCCGATGCTTGTCCATCGTTGGCTGTCCCAAAATGTAAACATACGGACAGGATGAATTACAATGCCTTCGTCGATTATTCACTCAGAATTCTAGGACCGTACATGCATGATAAGCCAAGTGAGGACGCGATGCAAGATAGCACCATCATAGCCATCGATGCGACGGTATACGTTTATACAAACTAGATTGATAAAATATCTTTTCCTTCGGAAACAGCCTCTGTCAAGCTCAAATGCCTTTCAAGTCCGCGTATTATCTATGATACTGACACAAGAAAGAGACATGAGCGTGTGCGCGAGTTTCATTAGTTGAGTCATGGGAAAAAGAAGATTCGAACTTTTCCTATAGAAATATCCTCCGCTGAGCTCAAAGGCTTTCCAGGTCCATACATTCTTGAAGATTCGAACTTTTCCTATAGAAATATCAATATCCTCTGTCGAGCGCAAAGGCTTTCCAGGTCCATACATTCTTGAAGATTCGAACTTTTCCTATAGAAATATCAATATCCTCTGTTGAGCTCAAAGGCTTTCCAACAACAGAGGCAAAAGCAGGTCAAAACAGTGCCATACAAAGTCCATGGGACATGTGAAGTGCTTTGAGTGTCATGAGGATTACATAGGAAGAAAATGTCCGAACCCCAAAAACAAAGGTAATAAGAAAAATGCCACAAGCAGTATGGTGAACATTGCTGAGGAGAACATTAGTGATATAGAGGTTATCTTGTATGTGACTGTCAATTCGTCAGGTGACAAACAGGTGCTAGATTTGAGATGTTCTTATCATTTGACGCCTCATAGGAACTAATTTACTACTTACCAAATTAAAATGGTGGTAGAGTTCTAATGAAAAGTAGCACAACCGATAAGGTTGTAGGGATAAAGATTGTTCAGATTTAGATACACAATAAGGTCATGCTTACAGTGACAGACATGAGGCGTGTATTGAAATTCAAGAAGAATCTTAGTTTGGATTCATTTACTCAGAGTATATGGTTAAGCAATCAATCTTGACGGTCATAGTGGAATGGGTCCACGCGTCATATGGGAGAGTCAGCACTCCCGGTTCCTGCTACATTGGAGCCACAGAAAAGTCACCCTAGGCGTGCGAGAGATACTTGCCACCGATTTTCTGGTGCGCATCGACCCAACGGTGGACCACTTTCCATAGAATATGTACGGGTTCATCATAAATTGTGATAGGAAACCAATGCATGTCGATTATTCACCTGGAAATCTAGGACAGCACATGTATGAGAACGTGATGCACAATAGCCTTCATTGGACAAGATACGTTATTGGTGGCCCTCGGAATACTGAAAATACTTGACAGACACCATTTATGTAGACGTAACACAGTCGTAGCCATTGACACAATGGTATGGGTTTATATAATCCACATCTGCATTTTCACATTTCCTTCAGAAATATCTTCTGTCGAGCTCAAAGGCTATTCCAGTCCCCACAATATTTAGTCTGTACGAACAGAAGAAAGAGACATGAACCCGTCCGTAAGTTTCTTTAATTTGAGGCGCAGGAGATGGAAGATTCGAACTTTTCCTTTAGAAATATCCCCCTCGAGCTCCAAGGCTTTTCAAGTCCTCACGTTGTTGAGTCTCTTCTGGCCCAACAAAGAGGCATAACTCTTGTACGAGCGTTTCAATAATTTAGTCGTCACGAAATGAAGATTCCAACATTGTCCTTCGGAATTATTCTTTGTCAAGCTAAACTTTTCAATTCCCCACACCGTCGAGTCTCCACTTAGATCAGAAACAAACATTACCGCGTATTTGAATATAATTAAAAATTTAGTCGCTTGAAAAGAAGATTCAAATTTAACATTGTTGAACTTCAAAACTCTCGTTACTATATTTGATAGGTTGTGACAAAAACCTAAACTTGCGCCCATCGTCTCAACAATTTCAATTACGACACACAATAAGTTGCGATGTCACATTGAGGTGCTTTGTATAGGAAAGTTAGCAAATTGAAACTCTTAATTTAAATTGGGAATATACGAGTTCGGAAAAGGTCTTTAATTAGTCGAGCCATGTCTTAATCTTGCATGATGTACTCCTATCTTGAAGATCTTGAAGATATGTTGTCAACCAATTGATGTAAAAATTGTTTTTTTTGTTCTATTATGGAAAAATTGTTTAAAAATTCACGAACCGAAAAGTCAACTCAAACTTAAACTTTTTATGTTCCTCATTTTCACCATGTCAATATGACAAAATCTAAATCTACCATTTTAAAGAAGCATATTCTAGCGACACAAACTTGATGACAGGCTTTCAAGAGGAAAATGCACTGGCACTTGATAAGGCTGCATGATAGTGGACGACGGATCTCTCCAATAAAATCCCTCAAATCATATTATAACAAGAGGAGAAAGTTTGAGAAATGTATTTTCTTACGTGCAATTGACATGATTCAATAAAATAAGTTTCATCATGATTTCAATTCTACTGAGAAAATAGTCTACCGCCACCAGTCATTTACAAACATGCAATGTTAGCTTCAGATGGAAATGGTCAAATTATTACAATCTTGAGTATTTCTTTTGAGAGTGCAATTCATGTGGACTAGACCGAGTAGGCACGTGGTTGCTTTGTGCAATATTGTAAGATGAACATCTTGCAAAGATTTGACCATTGTAAATCCAAGTAAATAATTATGCAGCTTATGATACAATTTGCTATAATAATCAATATTTCTGACTACATGCAGCTGGCCTGGCTTACACACTTGCTATGTGATTAGACTTGTGCTAATATCTCAATCGAGAGCGAGTGGCTCGATCACGGCAGATAAGATTTGCCGCTTAATATCACCGTCCTGGACGCCAAACCCATCTCCAAACTGGTAAAGCATATGCGCAACGCGAGCTGAGTTCATGGCGACATCCATGAAGGTTTGGACAAAGGGCGTCTCCGTATTGCCGAAGCAATGGGCATTAATGCTTTTCCATGCTTGGTTTATCAGTTCCTTGATGTGCCTCCTAGCCACCTCTTCCGAAACCTTGGCTTCTCGCATGTAACACACCACTGATGATGGAGCATCTCCTCTGTCTCTTTCGGCCTAATTGAACAAGTAAATCAATTTAATGTGTTTATCAGATTAGATCTCCTTCATTCAATTACACCATATGCCGTGTTAGTACAAGATTTTTTTGCTAGCTAAGAATTCTTAACATCATGCCAAATTCAGTTGGTTCATAACTTCTGTGCTGAAGTTTGATAATTACCGTCGACGTTCCAAGGTCATTGCAGAGTCGAATTATCATGGACACATTGTAAATCAGATCCTTGTTCCTCTCCAGAAAATCTGCTACATCCTCCAATTTCATATGTCCCACAAAGAAACAAGCGTGAGTCAAGATCAGTGGTCCTGAAGATGATGTCCAAGCATTGCTCAAGTACTCTTCCAGCGATGGTGTGTAGCCCAAATTGTCCCACTTTGCTTCATTCTGTAATGCTTTGCAAAAGTCTGCCCACTGTGATAAATAAGGAAAAAACAGTACTTAATAATCGATTATGTAAAAGGACGGAAATTTGTTACGGTGACATAAGCATGGATATGCAGTTATCCAACAGTCTATTGCTTACGGCTTTGGCAAGATGTGGTCGCACTCGATGCCAATCTTCAGCCTTGCCAATATCATAAGCGATCTCGTATGTAACATCATGAAGAGCTTGGAAACAGACCTTCATGCACTTGGGAAGCTGTTGAATCTGCTCCGAGTCCCGTCTAGAAGTATCAGATTTTCCAGTTAGTGAAAATAAACTCAACAGAGATGAAAGGAAAAGAGTGGGAGGCATAGTGGCCAACCGGGTAATGGCTTCGGTAAAGCATTCCAGCTCCTCCAAGGAACCATAAAGGTCGTAGACATCGTCAATCACCAGTATCAAGATGATGACTTTCGTGAGACATTTGCGGAGCGATCTGAACCGTGGTTCCTGAGAGAGTCCAAGGGCGCACAAGAAACTCTCGACCAGCCGATCCCTTGTGAAGTCCACATGCTCAATAAGTCCCAGATCCCTCCACCACCTGAATTTACCAGAGCAATCAATCGAAACGAAAACCTCTGAAGCTCACATCATGTCCGGTCCAGATAACATCACTGAATTTTTAACCTCATTTGTGAGTACATTTAAAATTACCTGGATATCTCTCCAAGATCTCTCTGGTGTGTGGCTTGGACCACGTTAAAATTGAGCTTGGCAAGCTCCAGCAGATTACTTTGCTTGTCCTCCTGTTGCTCGTACAAGCTAATTTGCCATTTGATGTCGAACCACTGGACCCTCCAATGCATCGGAAGCTCCAAAGCGTGGACGGCGCGTTTGAAGAGCCGACCGTCCAAACTGGAGACTCTCTCACGGAGAATCCCTGTTGAGAAGGCTTTCGCTTCATCCAAAATGTTTTCGTTTTCCAAAGCCAGATGTGAAGCCTCAAGAAGCTGTATCATAGCTTTAACATCTTCGCAATTGCTTCTGTTAAACGTAATGCTTCCTTCTTTGAAGCTCCTTAATTCATCTGATTACAGATTGAAAGTCGAAGATTTATCACCGGACAGAACCAAGAATAATTGCTGATAATCTCGCTATTACTCAATATTACTCAATATTAGAACTAGGATGACTGATGACTCAGAAGATATTATTGTAAAGATATGAACTTTGACTGGCTTGTATTTACCCAATTTCATTGTACCGCTATGTGGGACGAGACTTTTTTAACCATTTAGTCTACAATTACATTTTCTTTGTTAGTCATTTCTCCATATGACATGACGAGTAGCCAACTACAGATCTGGCTCATTGGCAGCCAGCTCTAGCCGCTCCAGCCACCTGCTAGTTTTGAATTTTTTTTTTAAGTAAAAATACTTTACAAAGTATGATTTTGCCGAACGCCATTTAAACCAAAGTTATCCTCAATAGACTTTCAAATTATAATTTATCATATACTATTTGTATTTCGAAAAATCTTTTTAAGTTAAAAGCCTTTGCATTTTCTCCAATCTTTTTCTAAAAGCTAAACCAAACGCTCCCTAATTCCAAATAAGTATGTATATTGCAAGACTTTTCCAATATGATGAATAAAAAATTCAATTGCAATATCAACAAGTGATATCAAAGCCGATGTTCAATGATATCTCTAGAAAGAACCATATTTTGTATAGTAATCTTTGGTATCTATAGGATTATTTATTGATTTATTTGATTTATGTTGTAATTTATAGTAGCATCTCACATCTAAGAATTCACACGGGTTCATATTTTAAACTTACTATTCGAAACGACATGGCCATGCTGTCTAAGGAGTCTAAACCGAAGTGCACTTGAATAGAGACGTTCTTCCATGGTGAAAACGCCATTGTTGATGGATGCAACTGTTTCAAGAGCTTCTTTCATTTCATTTTCAAAAAGGTTGGACAACCCCAGTTTTGCTATGCTATCGATTAACTCTAAGTTGGCGAGTGAATCAACTACTTCCAATAACATGGCTTTTACTTCCTCCACGAGCCGTTTCATCCGTTCCTTAATTCCTTCTTTCTGCAAGATTGAGTCGTATTTGTTAGATCAAAATCTACCTTGAAAAGGCCTCAGATGATTCAACCTATAGAGAAATGCCAAGATGTTTCGATTTTAGTACAAATCAAGTCTGGATGTGATGGCCAATATATATGATAACATAGACCAAAGCTTTAATATTACTTTGCTGCATATAATAGGCACATGCATTGTGATGTTCCAAATGAATTTGGAGCAAAGTACTATTTCAAACATAAATATGCGTCTCGTGTGCAAATACTTGCATGATCGCATGCCAATGTTCGCTCGCTCATGTGAGGAAGATATGGCTAGAGCCAAAGAGGACAACAAAAGAAAAAAAAAAAAAAAGGTCAATAATTAAAGACCAAATTAGCTCAAACTCATTAGTGCGGAAGGTACAAATTATAATCTTACGAGGTCGTGTCTGCTGTTAAGCGACTGGAGGAAATCATAATTCCAAATGTTAGGCTTATAATTGGCTGATCTTCTTTCATGCATCGTGCCCACGACTTCCGGCAAATTCGCTGGGCACGCTTGGAACTGGGGTTGTTCTGTTTCGTACCCCATGACGCGGGAGCAAAAGTTGAGAAGATTGGTGAGATCGCGAACTTGTACGAGTTTTGTGATGGTTTGAGTGTGAGTGTTGTTGAGCACAATCCTTCTATTTATATTGGCGAGTTCGAGGGGGACTTCGAGAGTGACTGTTTTAATGTGGTCCCGATGACATGCCCCGCACGGCAACCTCGGTATCTGGTCCCGTCTCCGGCCACACGTTGAGTACACGACAGGTCCTCATAAAATGGAAGCTTAGAGGGCCAGTTCAGGTTCCGCGAAACCAAACCAGATGAATTTGCAAATGCCTATCTCGCAAAAAGCAACACACATTCGTCTAGCCAAAAAAATCTTAATTGGGGGATCAGTTGGGAATAATTTGGATGGGCAATCCGCATCCCTACAAGTTAACCAAGGAGAGCAATTAATCATTGTTTGTGTTTGATAAATATGTCTCAAGATTGAAACCATGGAACAAAACCCGAGTTTGTATTGGAGTTGGTCTCATGGGTTTAATATAAGTTTTCTAATTAGGGTTTTTTTTTTTTTTTTTGGTGCCTTGGTGTGTGCCAAGAATGTGTAGAAAACTTCTCGTGAGTTTTTGTTCACTTTGACCTAAATTGAAGAAACCTTTTTGTCACTAGTTCAAGTTTGTGTATTCTTTTGTAAGATTAAGAGATTGTTTCGTTAAAAATTATTAGAGTTAAACATTATACAAGCTACTAGAAACATTCGAGTCACTCAAATGTGTTTGTAATATATGTTGTATTGTTTGATCTACAATGAATATGATGCTTCGCTTCTTGGAGTAATTCACACCCCTCGAATCATGTAAACTTAATGTCTTGTTCACTTTTCAATTTTCTGGTTTATTATTCTCTAATCTCGTGTTTTCTTCACAACAGATTGCACTTGTTCGGTCATTAATTTCTTGGCGTGATTCAATAATAGACTAGTAGAGAATCCGTGCTTTCCCACAAGATTTGAAAAATTAGTTTCTATGATTTATTCTATGATATTAAATGCCAAATTTGTTGAGATTTCCATGACTATGTTCCCTTTGGTTGAATTATTCAATATCTTTAATCTAACTTTATTTTCATATTAAAAATCTATCTTTCACCTACACCTATATAATTTTCTTCATAACGAGTTTGTGTGATGATTTTCTTTTTTTTCTTTTCTTGGCTTGTTGATTATGCTAAACATTTTTTTTTTGTCTGTCATACTCTAATTTTTAACTCATTTTTAAATTTTTATCCTATCTCTTTGTAAAGCATGAAAGTCGAACCACACACTTGAAACTAAACGTCCCTAATCCCGGCACCCTTGAGAAGATGGAAAATCAAACTCCCCACATTTTCCTTCTCATATAGAAAAGATGGTTACTAGAGCAAACCCCAGTGGTTGATTATGCTAAACTTTGAAGGCTATAAGGTTAATTGAACATTATTAGGCTAAATGAACAAGATGAATAGATGCCTAGAATAAAAAAGTAAGGGGGACAAAGATATATGTCGATGGTGATTTTTCAATGGCGGCAAACCTTCCTCAGGTGTCTATGCTCTTTCCAGCTCATACGAGCAACAAAACTCACACGTCTACAGTGATTTTTCATTCGATGGATTGCGATTTGAGTCGAAGACTTCGAGCTGACCATGGACGTAATTAATTAAAGCAAATAGCAAGAGAATTCGTGTCCTGCACTCCAAGAGTTCAACCATTTTCATACCAATTATTATGTAAAACGAGTTTCTCATTATTGACTTTAGGGGCGGTCGATGATCAATTGTCTCAACTAGAATTTTTAAAGCATTGCCAAAATGGAAAATCTCTCTAATCAAAACGTGATCACGATGCCACTTATTTCACGGGGTTATAAATAAGCATTTTTGCACGCCGCCTCCTCACTCCAAGTAAAAGTGTAACCTTACTGATTCGACATATGACAACATGATCTCAATGCAACGTTCCGACTTAAATTTACTACACGTGGATGGCTTCTCGTTCATTGATTCACATGCCATCTCCGTCATGGTCTTCATTCAAAAGGATGTGTCGATTCCACATTCGTCGCGTTCCCTTTCTTTCCGTATCATTGCAAAATTTGAGATGTGACCTAATTTTCGTTTTCGAACGTTTCTAGGACATAAAATGCAAAATCGATACTTTCGAGATTTCTTGGATTCTTTCCTCCTTAAATTCGGACGTACAATAGAAATTGACGTTACAAACGAAGAAGGGTACATACCCATTCTTAGGATGAGCATTTTGCTTTTGCAAGCTCGAAAGCATGCCGATGACGTTGGAGTGAGTCTGTGCGTCGCGTGGGAGTGTCCATACTATCACAGAAAAGTCTTCCCAGGATCGTAAGAGAGATGGTGTCGTGTTTATCATGTTCGCGTTGATCCAAGTTGTCCTTTTTCAAGACTATACGTGTCCATTAGTCTTCCCAGGATCGTAAGAGAGATGGGACCTCCCTGTTCATTGCATCGCGGGCCACAAGTTATGGCCATGGTCACATTCAGCTGATAATCTGATTCTAGTACAATAAAATCGAGACAATCCATCACCCTGACGACACTCTCATTAACTGGCAAGTCCTTGATGTGACTCCGCTCGCTCCATTTGAATGTCTCTCGCTCCATCAGTCGCTCTGAAACTTAAAACCCCACATGCAGGAGAAGCCAAACAAGAACGTGTTGCACGGGCAGCATTATTAGTGTCCTTTTGCGAAAATACCCGGCCACTGATGTGTTCGACTAACGCAAACCACGACTATACAGTAACTTCTCCTTTGGAAATGTCATTTGGGAATCTTCAAGGTTTTTTTTTTTGTCGAACTCCAAGATTTTTAAAATCAGTTTCTGTCGAGTCTCTTTACTAAGACAAGAAAGAGACATGAGGGTGTGCTTTGAGTTTAATTGATTAGGTCACGAGAGCAGAAGTTTTACGAATTTAACTTTGTGGAACTTCAAAACTCTCTTGGATTTAATTCTAAAATGGGAATGAACATGTACAAAAAAGGTGGTTAATTAATTGAGTCTGGATAGGATGACAAATTATCCTATCTAATATTTGGCAACGTCCTCGAGGTCAGATATAAAATGCCGGATAAGAAATCTAGGAAGAAGTTGGGATAAATCCAGATTGGATAATTTTTTTCTACAAATGACTTAACAAACCCTCTTTTGCAATGGAGTGATGAAACAACCATCTGGATGCTATGCTTTGCTTGTCACTGCGTGAGGAACACCACCACCAAATCATCATTGCTTTCAACCATTGCGTGATCATCAGAGCCTTTGACAACCACCAATCATCATCTAAATCGTCAAATCCACTACTATTTCTACCAGAAGAGCCACTCCCCGTAAGTGAGGTGCTGCCATAGGTGTTACTAGCAACTGTAATCTTCAAGATATTATATGGTGACATCACTGGCAACTGGGGTAACATTGCTCCCAAAATAGACTCAGAATGTCTTGGCCTGGTGGAGATAATAGTATTAGGAACATTAACAGAATAAAAAATCGAGCCTTTGGTTTGGGAATCTGAAGTTCCGACATAAGAGTTTGTATACCTTAGGGATAAGCATGGTTTAAGGATAAAACCTAAAACCTAAGAATTGGGCCAGTGGAAACCTGTCTGGTTCAAGGTTCTAAAGCATGCAAAATAGGTTCCAAGTTCCAAATTTTAGAAACTTGTAATAATTGATAGCTTCTAGATTTTAGATCTAGATTGATGGAACTTGGAACCTAGAACTTATAATCTAAAATATTTTTTTGTAGTTTTCTTGATCGATATCCTCACACAATCTTGTGATATTCCATAGCATTCAATTGTGTGTGTATATATATAAATACTAATATAAACTTTCATTTTATGACTAAGCCTTTTATTTTATTAATATTTTATATTTTTTTGTGTTTAAATATAAATTATGATTAGAGAAGAGCTCGCCTCTAGAGAAAGGGGTGATACCTTTTAGCAGAGGATTCCCATTAGTGAGAAGCTTAGCAAAGGTACTAACTGCTGGTATTGGAGGGTAGATGCTGCCGTCACTAGGATTCAAATACGTCAGCCTTTTAAACTAGTCTAGTTAACAAGGATTGAACCACTCAAATTGTTCTGACCGAAAAAAAAAGGGAAAAAAAGAAGCCCTCAAGTTGTTTGACCACAATGATGTCCCCGTTCTAGATTTAGGGGATGCCACCAGGCCATGTCACAGCTTGGCGTGGTGGTCGTGATTGTCATCATAGTCATTCGTAGGAGATCACTGGCATGATGGATTACACATCTAGATATCCATATAATATCTGAATATTTACAACATAAAATGGGATTTTTCACAATATGATGGTCAATCCGAAGGATATTAAATCCCACTTTATCCTATCCCATCCTATCCCCATCCATGTCCGAACAACCAAATGTAACCTTAACATAAAGGATATAAGCAAACTGTGATCTGAACCTGCTCGAGAACCAAATTTGAACTGATAATGGTTTGAGTCAATTTGGTTTTTTTGGTTCCCCCACCCCCTGTCATCTTTATCATGAATTTAATCACGTGATAGTATGATGCTTGAAAATCCTATATAATAGGTATGATTGGTTCTAGAATTGGTCGATTCTCACTCTACAATTGAACACCAAACTAGATAAGCTTAGTTTCCAATATGTGGAATCAAGAATCGACCTTGTCCACCCTTAAACTAAACTTGCAAGTCTTGGTCCTATTCCTAGGTTGTCCTGGGAACCAACGTTGTTATTCTCTTTTAATTTTATTTTCTTTCTCAAAAGTTCATAAATATATTGTCCGGTTCCGGATTGGATCATACTAGAGGTGTCAAAATAGGTCATAAACCCATATTATGACCCACTTTTAGTTAAATGGGTCAAATATGGGTCAAGTAAAAGTTAAATATTGGTCGACTATGGGTCAAGTGAAGTTAAATATTGATCAAATATGAGTCAAGTAAAAATTAAATATGTGTTAAATATAGATTGAGTGGGTTATTTAACATAGAGCTTAGAAAGTTTGGGTTTCTTTACAATAATAATGGCTTTTAACAATACAAGTCGGGTCGGGTATGGGTCACTAGATTTGCATTACATGAACTTAGGTCAAAATGGGTTAAATGGGTCAATATGGGTCTGACCATTTTCGACCCGACCCAAACCCGACCCGACCCACCCATTTGACGGGTCTAGATCATACCAATCGACGCCCCTGCCACACAACGACCTATCACTGTCTCAATGATAAAGAGGTCATTCACTACTCTACATAACATTGATCGAGCCTAGGCATCCCACGTGGGTAGGGCTTGGTTCATGAATGGTATTTTGGGCATGCGCCTGCCCATGTTACCCTTTTTGGTTTATCAGGCATGGCCTGGCCCGTGAACGCCGACAAGCCATGGTCACCTCGATCTTCTTAGGTTTCTTCTGTAATTTCAGTTTATTCATTTATGTAAACCTGAAACATAATTTGTCATTTTACTCTGTGCTTCACATGGTTCACAGTTTTGGGAAGACATATTGTGCTTTTTGGGAGCCTGGTTCTTGAAGTTTTTTAACCTAACAGATTTGTGTAAATCACAGTCGTTGATTTAGTAGCTCTCTAGAGTGTCAAAATCAAACTTGAACCCAAACCAATATGAACCTACTCGAATTTTCATTTATTTTCAGTTCGATTTGGATAATGAAAAAATAACTGTTTTTTATTCCGATTTTGATAATTTTGGTTTGTTTTTTTCTTAATATTACAATTTATGCAATCTCTCTTCTTTTTTCACTAAGGCTCCGTTCATTTCACGAAAAATATTACTTTTCTAAAAAATATTTTTTAGGAAGCTATTTTCAAGGAAAACGTAATCATTTTCCAGTGTTCGGGTAAAACTTGATTTTGAAGTGGAAAATATTTTCGATTGTTCGCTTGGAAAACTATTTTACTTTATAAACTCTTTTCGATAGTTTTTTTATTATTTTATTTTTTAAAATCATTATTTTTATTTTTTAAAATTGATTATTAATTTATATTTTTCTTTTTTTTGTGTTCTCTCCTTCCTTGGCCGGTCGCCGGTCGGTGGCTGGCCATGCCTCGAGCTCGCCCAATCAGCTCACCAGCAAGGTGAGCTGGAGGCGGCAAGACTCGGGCCTCGCGAGATCGGCAACGCCCAAGCCTCACTACAGTCTATCGACACTTGGGCGTCGCCAATCTACGAGGCCCGAGCCTCGTCGCCGATCTATGATGCTCGAGCTTGGCCACCGTTTGGCGAGGCCAGATTGGTGAGCTTGGCTCGCCTGTCGCCGGCCATTGGCCGGCGACTGGTCGAAAAAGAAAAACAACAAAAAGAAAGAAAAAAAAAAATACTAAAAATCGATTTTATTAAAAAATAATAAAAAATTCGAATTTATGAAAAAAATAAAAAAAAATGATTTAAAAAAATAAAAGAAAGAGGTGAGAACTAATAGGAGATGTGAGATAAGAGAGTTTTAGTATGGAAAATGTTTTCCACAACTTGAAAAGTGGAAAACATTTTCTCTCACTTTAGAAGACTTTTTTTTTTCATGGAAAATGTTTTTTCCAATGAATTTATTTTCCGTGAAACGAACGTCGAAAATTCCATAAAACATTTTCTTAGAAGTTATTTTTCGTGAAACGAACCGAACCTAAACCTCTTTTTAATGTTTCAAAAAATGAAAATAAAAAAACCGACCAAACTGAGCATTCAATTTGGGGCGCAGTTCGACCCAAAGTTAATGCAACCGAAACGATTCGGATTGGATTTCTTGAAAACCAGAAAAAGAATTGAACCAAACTGTTGACAGTCCTGGGAGGGAAACTACAGTAAGATCAACGGCCCTCTGCCCAACTGAACTCTATGTTACTTGTGGTCGGCCCGAAACCCAAAAGCTGGGCCTTTAATAACATCATCGATCATCTTCGTGGGCTCCCTCTGATCTTCCGAACCATTCTATCCCACGACGGCCCTCCCTATACCTCTTAAGACTGCAATATCGCTTTAGTATTCATGAGAAACATGGAATCCAGCACTGCTGTTAGGACTTAGAAGACGTTGGACCTCATATAAAGATTGGAATGTGCTGAAATTGTCCGAAGCCCTTTTCAAATTATATAGATAGATGCAAAATAATGTGGTTAATTCTATGGATCTCAGGCCGGAATGCACAGAAATGAAGGAATTATGGGACAGAGCTGGACTTTTACTTTATCTCATTTTGAGTCTTTTATGTATATCCAAGCAGAACATAGGATTTGGAGCTTCCAATTCATCAACTTCCTGGACACTCGTACATCGCTTTCGCAAAAAAAAAAAATTGAAGGTTTAGGAGTTTAGTTCCGAATTTGTCGGGCCTGCCTATTACCCTAAATTCTAAATTCTAAACCCTAGAAAAGGATAATCTAAGCAATTGCAATAATAGGTTTCATTGATATTTCTGGTACAGTAGATGCTATCAAAGATACAATCATACTCAATCCAATAAAATGATCTTAAAGGGGATCTTCTATAATTTTGCATGTGATTTCTTTCATCTTATACCGTGTCTCCTCTCATTCAAAAGAGGTTTATTTGCACTTCATTGCGATTGATTTTCGAAGGTTATTCACTAAGTTCTGAACCCAGTTGCATATTATCGTGGTTACACATATCTCGTCATTGTCGATCACTGTAGAAGATAAGATGAAAAACTAAGTCGATTCGATGCAGTAGAGGTAAATCGACTTCTCTGATGGAAACAACAGATCCATTACATCTAGTAAAGAGTCCCAATTTGAAGTGTTGGGGCATCCATTTAGTAAGTTACTCAGCCACTTAAGCAACCATTCGGGGATAACTAAGATGACCTGTTGCAATCTCATTCGCTTCATGGTTTAGAAAAGACGCAAGAGCTACACTTTTCGATTCAGATTTATGCATCATTCAGTTGGAACAAGCTGACTCATAGATCTCAATGACCAGTTATTCTTTCACCCACTTCCTTGTCAAGCATTGCTTTGATTTCTGCAGAACCGCAATGCCGACCGAAATTTCTACACCTGCAACAGTCCCTTTTCCTTGAAGTATTCGACACATTGATCATAGATATCCTCGATGCTGTACTTGTAGGTAAAGCCCTCCTTGCGTAGCTTCTCTGAAGAGATGATCAACTTGGCCTTGGATGGGAAATCCCCGAATCTGCATGAGGCAATCAGCACAAAATCAGAACGACGGCCAGATTGGATCACTGGATGTCCAGAACCTGTGCATACAAATATACCAGAAAGTTTTGGTCGACATTGGTAGTGACTTACTCTGTTGGGGATTTGTATTGTGGGTATCTTTTGTTAAGGAACTTTGCGAGTTCCGGAACACTGGTGTTAGCAACGCAGCAGATGTATCGTCCAGAAGCAGATTCCTTCTCTGCCACGAAAATGTGGGCACGGCAGACGTCCTCAACATGCGCGATGGAAATAGAACCGGACAGCATTTGCATGCCTTTCAGGCCGTTCATCAAGAACTCGTTTCCTGCAAAAGGAAATATCGGAGCCATTAGGACAAGCACGCTTCTCTTATGCTTTTCTGTGATTAGTTTTGTTCCGACCCCACGGGATCAGATCTGTCCGGGCCCGTACTGTGGACGGTTACGGACCTGTTAGCAGAGACATTGCAAGGCAGGCACTGCTGGGGACATCCAAAGTGAGAGAACGGCCAGCCATGAGGGTTGGAATTACAGTCACGAGATCGATATTGTTTTCCTCCGCGAATTTCCACGCTGCCTTCTCCGCCAGCGTCTTGGAAGCAGGGTACCCCTGAAAATGGTGAAATCGAAAAGACCGTCGATATCAATTTGTCTTCTTTAACAGCTCAAAAGTCAAATCTGAATCCTTTGGCCAGCTGATTTTACCCAGGTAGGCGGCTTCGCAGAAGTCAAGAACTCGACATCTGTCCAGTCTTTCTCATCCACGACCAAACCCGTTTCCTGAAGAGTGTTGATTGAAACTGCGGCTGCTGATGAAGTCAGCACGACGCGTTTCACCGTCTTTGCTTTAGCACAGCCTTTGAGAACATTCAGGACTCCCTGGATTGCCGGCTTGATCATGTCATTCTGTAAAGTCAGAGCGGAAGCGGTTTCACAATCAATATAACTTCTCGTCGAAAATTACAGTAAGCCCCAAATGATGCTCTTGTTTCATACCTCGGGATCTTCGGAAGCGAAGTTGACCGGGGTCGCTACGTGGAAGACGAAGTCGCAGCCGGCTATAGGAGCATCGAAGCTCGATTCGTCGGTGAGATCCGCCCTGAAAATCTTGAGGTCACCCAATTTCTGGAGCTCATTCAGATGGCACACCTTCTTTTGATTATCTGCAACAGATGGAAAATAGCAAATCAACGAACAGCTCCGACTAAAGTGCCAGATTCAGTAGCTCCTCAGCTTCCTAGCAACCAACGAATGAATATGCCACAAAAACAGAGCATTCGCCTGTACCAACAGACCAAACAAATGAAGAAAATAGTATTCAAAGAGAAAAAGTAGAAGAGAGAACGACCAACCTGGGTCCCTGACGGTGGAATTCACAGCATAGCCCTTCTCAAGCAAGAGCTTGACCAGCAAAGAAGCCACAAAACCAGTCCCTCCGATAACACACGCCTTCTTGTTCCCTACAATCTGTGTAGCCATCTCCTTCTCTCTCTCTCTCTCTTTTCGATACCCTTGAAGGCAAAACAGCAGCAGCAGCAGCAGAAGAAGAAGAAGAAGAAGAAGAATCTAATGGTGGGTATGTGCTGGAATTCTGGGGTTGAGTTTGGCTTTCTTAAATAGGCCTATGATTGTCTTTTTCATGTTCTTCCCCATCTAACCTGAGGGAAGAAGGTGAGCACGTGACGTTTCCTCGTCCCTCTACCTACGACTCAAAGCACCCGTTTATTTCTCTCTCCCTCTCTTCTCTCCGTCTTCTTCATCATTCAGCCACAGGAGAGAATCGTTGATTTTATTTGGGCATTGTATTTTTCTTTTTTTGCTCTTTTGAGTTCTCTATTCCAGTTTAATTATTGATTTGACAGTTTCGACTATTCTAATCTAGTTTTACATCTAAATGTCATCCTCTTTAATTTAAATATGTGAGTTTAATAAATATGATTTTAAGCATCCGATACCTTATTACTTTATAGGCGTATAGATTCTCTATCTCCAATTTTGATAATGATCACAAGAGATTTGGCATCTCGTGTTCCTCCACACATTAGATTTGTCTTTGTTCAACCTATTTTGGTTGTCTCTATACAATGATGTGTAGAGAAATTCAAATTTAGGTGTGCCCCACCAAGTGACAACCTAATTCACATTTCCAATATGTTGCTCAACGCTAATAATAACATAAAATCCAACGATCAAATATTGATTATTTTGTTTGACAAATCCGTTCTATGAAACGAGTGTGCTTAACTTTATTGATGCCCCCATTGATCCTCTTTGTATTTGGCTTTACTTTTCAGTATTCTTTTTCCGTTTCGTTTCGTCGTAAAGAATGATTATCTGTTATTTATTCTTTTGAATTTCAATGCTCTTTTAAAAAAACACCTGTGTAGTCAGATTTAGCCATGAATGAATTGAACTCCCTTTCTTGGAAAAAAAAAAAAAAGAAGAAAAATCAAACTCCCTTATTACTGACCAGAGGAAATTAGAGTACTATAGTACTAGCCCCCTCCGGATATCAGACTCAGACATGATCTACATCGAAGTACTGTCGCTGTTTGATTTTTGATTGGACCGAAACGAGGTACGATAAGACAGAACCGAAGAAAAAGAGTTTTGCACCTTATTATTGAGGTTGTGAAATTAACTAATTATGTGCGGAGCGCCAACTGTACCCAAGTCAAGTTAGATAAGCTCATTAAAGGAGTCCGTAGACTCTCAATATAGTTCAACAATATTATCGGGCTTCTTATTAAAAGAAAAGAAAAGAGAGATGAACTGGACTATTAGATTATTCATTCGGCTCGATTCAATCAAATTGCAATTCTCCTCATTGACCCTACAAATTATAATTACGAAACACAATCTTTTTAAATGATTTTGTTAACACATAAACATGATTATTTTTTTATTATTATCGACAAGTGATGGATTTGGTTTATGAGAGCAGAGTTTTGTGAATATAGAGAGTTGTTAATGAACTGAACAATCCACAATGCACAATGTAAACGTTATCACAAGAGTGATAAAAAAAACTAATAATTTACTTTTAAAATTCTCAATTAGACCAATTTAATTTTAAACCTTAGTATATTTGTGCCAATTGACTCCATCTGACTAATTTTTACCATAAATCGTTAATATGGATGCTTGTCATCTTACGTGGTACGTCCGATGTTGATTATGACAAAATTTTAGTATTGTTTATGAATTTGTTATTATTTTTCTTTTCTTTTCGACTTTATTCATTTTTAGATCATGGGAAAGAGGAAAAATCTCAATTTTATGCCATTGAAAATATGATAAAAATAATAACAATTTCATAAAAAATTAACAAATTTAAAATTTTGTCCACATTATCACTAATCATACTATGCACGACGTTCATATTAGCAACTTTCAGTTAAAATTAACTGATTACACTCAATTGACATAAATACAAAAGAATTTAAGGCTAAATTGGTCTAATTAAAACATTTAAGATTGAATTTATATTAGTGCAATATCTTTGAGACTTTTTTTTTTTACTTTTCTAGCTCTCGTGATAACTTTCACATTATGCGTCGTCGATTGTTCATTTTATTAACGACTTTCTATGTTTGCCAAACCCTGCTCTTATCAATTAAGTCCGTCATTTATCGATAATAACTAAAAAGTGATTGTTTTTAGGCATTAACAAAATCATTTAAAAAGAATGTGTTTCATAATTATAAGTCGCAGGGTCTACGAGGAAAATTGCAATTGAATAATCTAATACTAAAGTTCATCTTTTTTATTTTTTGGAATAAGAAGCCCGATAATATTGTCAAACTATATTGACAGCTGGACTCCGTATGATCTCTAAGTCCGTGTGAGCTTATATAGCTTGACTTGGGTACAATTGACTGTGTATTCCCCACCTGAAGAATTACGTGTAAAGGCCCTTTCTTCGGTTGTCTTATCATACCCTCATCCTAGTTCGATCAAAAATCAAAACAGCGACGTGACCTTGATGTAGACCACTGTTAGGTGAAAATGTTTAGTACCGCTATTTTCAAATTTTTATGACTTCTTATAAATAAATGTTGCTTGATAATATGAAATTGTGTAATTTTTACAATAACTGATAAGACTGAAAATTATTTATTCAAATATAATAATGATTGTATACAACTACTTAGAAAGTCATTTATTTATTTAAATTTAGTAACATACCCCAAGTGTATTCATTATAAAACCCTAATCAATAAAAAACTCAACGGTCTACTACAAATTTATTTGTCAATAAACTATCATGTCCAAAGTTAATAAATGATCATTCACATCTTTTGTTGATTCAAATCATTCCATCCATATTCTTAAAAGACATTTCATCGTCCTTTTGGTGAAATTGATTCAAAGAATCATGTTCTAATCTAGGTCAATTAATCTCATCTTCAATCATTTCTAACTAGGCATTTGGGATTCACAACCTAGACTTTTCCTAAATATTATTTCCGGAGACGACTTTGGCATCATCCATTTATTATTATTATTATTATTATTATTATTATTATTATTATTATTATTATTATTAAGGTTCGAATTTATGTATACTTAGTGGGAAAACAAAGTAAATAGGACAGCATGCAAACGGGCAAAGCAAAGGTCCATTTACTTTGTTTATACTTTAGTGGGGAAAACAAAGTAAATAGGACAGCATGCAAAAAGGGTGAAGCAGAGGTGTTCGTCGCAATGTAAGGTGGGTAGTTGTCGACTCAATGGGTAGAGGAGCATCACGTGTACAACTTCAGGTTAGGTGAGCTTCTGAGCTGAGAAGGATGCAAATTCCTGCTAGTCTCTGCAATGCAGTTCATGCTATATTTAAGATAGCATTTGTCTCGAAAAAAATTTAATAAATTATTTGATAAACAGATAAGTGGTCCTATACTTCTTTAATTAGGAAAGACTCCTAAATATGTGTCTAGAAGTAGCCGCGTGTCTTCATCTAATGGTCCCTGGCTCTATGGTTCACAATATTGTTTTTGGCAATATAGTCAAACCATAAAAATGATAGCCTCTGATGGTGGTGGCGTTGTCAAAACATTATGACTATGGCCTTGACACCGCGTAGATATTCTTACTATTTTTTATTTGCTTTAATACAACGAAAAATCTCATATTGATACTTTTTGATAAATTTATCTTAAAATCTTTATATTTTGCCAATTGAGTCTATTTGGACAATTTTATCAGAAAACGTTAATATAACAGTCTAATTAGCATTAATTGTCATAAGTGATATATTGATGCTGACATGGATATATTTTAAATTCTTTTCTGATTTTTCTGATTTTGGTTTTCTTTCCTTTTCGCTAATGGCTGGCCTTAGGCAATGGCCAAAGAGGGTTGGGCATGGTTTCCCTTGATGACTAATGGCAAGAGCCCAACCCTTGCTAGGGTGAGGTCACCCTTGACAACCACAGGCAAGGGTGAGGGTTGGCTTGCAGCCCTTGCTGGCACTTGGTTAAAAAGAAAAAGTAAAGAAAAATAAAAGGAAAAATCCAAAAAAATAAAAAATTATTAAAAATATTTACTTTAATGCCGACCATACCACATAGGGCATTGGCCACCTTAATAATTTCTAACTAAAATTTGCCGGATTGATTAAATTGGTAAAACATAAAAATATTTAGGACTCGATTGATATAATTAAAATATTTATAACTGAATTGACAAAAGTATAATAGATTTATAATTTTTTGAACAATTTTTCCTTACTCATGTAAATCTATTTTTGTATGATAGTGAGTGTACGCGAGGAAAGCGTTGGCCTTAATCTCAAGCGAATGTGATTCTACCATTGTTGGCCCATCTAGTAATTTCTATGGCAACCTAGTGTAAAAACTTCTTAAAAGAACTAATCAATCAGAGATAATTGAGAGTGTAGGAAATAAAAGCCCAAAGAAAACATCACACCGTTCCTGATATTTCCATGTGAGAAAGAGGGGCCCCATCGTAAGCCGCCGCTGCAATGCGCGCGCACGACATCGTTGGACACGCTGGCGATGGTAAGGCACATCGGAGAAATTCACGTGGCCCTCGGTGTCCGACCCAATGTCCTGCTCGTGAATCAGAAACCCGCGTGAGGCTTGATCGCGAACTTGGACATGTGTCGTGCACGTGAACATGGTACAGCATGCCGGCCATCGTGGCGTTTAATTGGGTGTCCGTCGCAATCGGGCATCCTGTTCTTGATTTGCACCTGCGACAGATCGGTCGTGTCAACATCAAGATCCTCGCATCGAATTGCATGAACAGGCGGAACTTGTCCAATCGGATTTTGAGTAATCACACGATTATTAGGCGTGCATAGTGCATGACGCATACTGGCTATGGCGTCGATGGCGGCAGATCTCGTATCTACCCACTCATTACAGCTTTCCTTTTTGTAAGTTTGGGTAGTATTAGCATGGGAAATGCAAATAACCCCGCTCCATCTCACACGAGACAAATCTTCCACTCTCAAGAGTCATGCTTGCACCACACGGTCCATCTACGAATTCACTGTTACAAATCGTTGGTGCTCTAGATGCTGTGGTCTTCGACGAATGAGCCAGCTTGTCATATTTATGACTTGAGAAAAGGCAAGAAAGCATTCATAGCACCATCCTCATGAGTTTTACACGTTGTGCCCATCTCCTATTATCACTTATCAATAGTTGAATTTGCATCATTTGTCTAAATTTGTGGCTAACGATGCTGCATGTGGAGGAAACACTTGGGGAGTACCTTAGCTAGATGATACTAGAAATACAAAAGCATGATTCGTTCAGTGTGATTGACACATCTGCCCAGGATTTCTTACGGATGAAGTTTTGATAGGTACCCTATCTATCTATGGCAATGGAAAAGACTCACCACAAACGAGACTAAATGGGATGAATCAGAAAGTTCATTAGGCCGGTTAGACAGATTGACTTAAGTAAAGCTATTGAACATGAGAAGAACGATCATAACCAAATTAAGAAGATAGAGAATCCCTCTCGAAATTAGCAAAATCCTAATTATTAATTTCCCGAGTTTAATAAGCCCAAAAGATTTTCTCAATAAAATTTATTCTTCACGGGGAAATAGAGAGCTAAACTAGGGATGGACAAGACAAACGTAGGTTTCCACCTCTGTTGCAACGATCGCGGTGATGATCTTTGAATAGGTTGGGTTGTCCTCCCTATGATTAAATTTAACAAGTCAAGGTTTAAGCTGGAAAGTTTATGGAGGTTCCCTCAGAAGCCTTAATCACAAGGTAGCAGTTGGGGAAGTAGTCTATGCTTTTCGATTTTATTGTTTGGCTTTCGTCGAATTTTTAAGATTGAACAGCAAGTTGAATTGACTATTGGAAGCTAAAACTAGAAGTAATGGGTTAAAGAGTGTTCCCAAATGCCCACTAAACTATCACATTACGCAAAAGGAGATATGAAATATTAAGTGTGATTACGAAAATGAGATGGCGGACTGTTACATACTTCATGGTCAAGCAGTATTATTTATAAATTTATCATATCACTTTATAAATCAATTTTTTATATTAATTTGTCCATAACATTGCCATTTCTCTAGAGAAGATTTACATAGATTTTTGTTTTTTAACGGGAAAGCCCGCACCTTAGGCAGGTGAACCCCATTTCTATGAGATGCCCTACTAACCTCCTGGTCTAATTAATGTGCGAGTCAAAGGCCGGGAAAATAGCTTCGACCGTGAAACCATTATCGCTTGGTGGTTTGGGGAATTGGATCTGTGGACCGTGCGCTGTTGATTTACCAACACAAGCTCGTTACTTAACCATTGAGCCACCCCCATTAAGTTATATATTCACATAAATTAATTTAATAAATTAAAATTTTTGGCAATGTAAGAGACATGAGATGTGTACACAGGGGCTCACATAGAGAAAAAGACCAAATTCAACAAGCAAAGTGCTTTCGTAGTACATAGAGTAACTCATATGCAGAGTCTATACATTCCTAGTTCTTTGTGAGAAAGAAGACATCCACACATAGCAAGGTATGCCCGGTTTGCCATCTTTCTTTGCCAACCAAACGAAATGGCATGTTCAATTTCAATGACACAAATAAATTTTAGCCATCAAAGTTTGAGGTTATAGGGCATGCATTTTCTGGGGTTTCCTGGAGGGAAATTCCCATCTTCAATTCCCTCCTGGAAATGTTGCCATAACGATCCAACCGGTTAGTTTGAGGGAATTAGTTTCTTCATGAAACATTTAACCATAATTAAGAAAGTGAACATTTATTTTGAGTTGAAATAACTCTAATTGTTTTCCCTCACCAAAGCAATTTGGGTAGATTTGGACCTACCCAATTTTAGGTGGGTTTTCATTAAATCTTTTGTCACGTGGCAATATCTGCCAAGCGGCTATCTACACAAAATAAAGAAGAAAACATTTTCTCTATCTTCAATTATGATGTGTTCATGCTGCTCCATAATTCAAATTGTAGGTTATGTTTGAATGATTTTTGACTTTTTAGCCATTAACTTTTGACTTTTAATTATTATTAAACAACAAATATAAAAAAATCTATTCATATGGACAAATAAGTCATTCCAAATTATTTGAATTTTTCCTTGCAAATCAAATTTTAAATAGTTATATTTTTTGCCTAGATGTCGATAAATAACTTTTAGTTGGAAATAGACTGTAAGTACAATTTAAGACCAAGTTACTTTTATTTAAAAGTTTCCTAAAAGGAATATCATAGTATATCCCTTGATTCAGTAGATGAACAATAGGATGCTCTTAGTCGATTATTCAGCCTTTAGGTCAACTTTTGATTGCTAAAAGCTCCAAACTAAATTTGCAATGAAAAGGACAAGTTATCCCAAGTAATGCTAATTTTACGGATACACATTCCTTATCAGAACTTGGACATCTTCGTGAATTCATTGAGGCAAAACCATCATCTGCGAATCATCAATCGCAAAACCTAATTACTCTTTAAGAATTGTTATTGAATATCAAGTTCTAAGACTTGTAACCCTTTCCCTATCATGATGCTCTTGGCTTGAATATATCAAAGCTATTTCATACCAGGATTTACCTGTAGATTATTTTCATCAATAAAACAATTCAACTTTGAATACCTCGATTAAAAACATGACATCTTTGACAAATATTACATGGGAAAAGTTACGATTCTAAATCAAGGATTTATCATGATGATGCGTATATCCTTTAGGAAGTACAAGAAGTGTTTAATTAGAAACACATCAATAGTAGCTATGCAAGGGGTCCCGAAGTATGAGAAGAGGAACCGCGGTGGGAATGGCGAGCACGTCCCAGCATTGATTCAGGGGGAGAAACTCCAAGTGTTCCGATCGGGGGAATCCATCAAAGTGTGCAGCAAGGGACTATTGCAATGAGCCTACAAGGATGTATGTCGACCCTGGGATATTGGGCGATTTCCCTCATCATTCCATCGATGGGAGAAATTAGTCCCGCCAGTAGAATAGCAAGCACAAAATAAATGTCACCTAGGATGGCATTGTCATTTGTCATGTTTTAGAATGAAATCTCTTCTTTCTAATTGAATTCAATCTTGTTCTGGAACCCTTCTTTTGTGTGACTCTAGATTGTTGTTTAAGATTGTACCAAAAGAGGACGCAAAAGTTGAAAGTAAACTATGTTTCCGACAATCTGGATTCCTTATGAATGGATCTTTGCTCCTCGGAGCTTCCTCTCTCTCCCATGGGTAGAGTTGTCCTCTATCCCCTTTACAGGTGATGGTGAAACCCCAACCTTAAAATCCCCTTGAATCTGAATTTCCTTCATCCCAAATGGATTACTCCCTTACCCAGCGAAAAGATCCAGATGCCATGTTGATTTACAAACCCCCAATCTGTCAATAGTATAGTACACCAAAAACCCTAAAAACCCATAAAAATTCATCGCTATTTTCACCATCTATAGTGATCCCTACCCATAACCTAGTATCTGAATGCTGTCAATCTGTGTGGCCCTCTCCTTTAGAAAAAATAGAAGGGCAGCCACCCCTTTTTGACAGCCATCTACTGTTCTATTAAGGTTCTCGAAGTCATATGCATTTTCTTGAGCCTCCGGAGCTCCTTTCAATCGATTCTGCAAGTTGGTAGTAGGCTTCAAGTGTGGTGAAGAATGGAGGCTGACCACAGGTGAGAATTCTTGTGTATGCTTGATTGAGTATCTCACCACCCAGTTTCATATTTGCGAAAATCCCTAGTTTGTGCTCCGAAAGACAAAAATGGAAAAAAGAGGTAGAGAATGAGCTTTGATTGGTGGCTTTATGCAGAAGCTTGGGTCACTTATGGTCGGAGAATGATATAGTCAATGTGAGACAAGAAATTCCTATAGAAAAACGATTGGAATGCAACCTCACCCCATATGGCAAACTCTTCTCCAAGTCTAATGTGAATTTCCAAGTCTTCTTAAACACAATGAAGAAAGCATGCAAAGCAGAGTCAATAGCTTGTCACAAAAAAAAGCAAACTGGGTTTTTACTCTTTTGTTTTTGAGACTAAAGATGAAAAAGAAAGAGTGTTGCAATTTGGTCCATGGTCCTTCACAAGCAATTTACTAGTTTTGAAATAGTGTGAGCCTGAAGTTCCTGAACAATGCTATGATTTTTCTAAGAATGCCTTTTAGGTTCAGATAGTTAGAGTACCTCTAGGGTGGTTTTTGGAGGATGTCTATTTTGATTTGGCTGAAAGAGTGGGAAAAGTCCTGGACATTCAACTTGAATCTAAAGGAAATAGCCCCTACAAAACTGGGAAAGTGAAGGTGAAAGTGGATTTGCTGGCCTCTCTGAAATCTATCACGTTAATGAACTAAGGGGACAGGAAGTTATGGGTGGGATTTAAATATAAACACCCTCCGCATTTCTGTTATTCTTATGGGAAAATTGGACACTATGCCTCATATTGTGAAGAAATTCCTTATGAACAAACAAGATGGGCAGAAATAAAGCAAGTATGGCTTAAGGAAGAAATGAGTGAATGAAGTCCCCATTGGAAAGCTTTTTATGGAAAGGTAATTCCAAACTATGAGGAGGAGGAGAGAATCCTAGAAACACCAGTTCAGTCAACTGAAATGGATATTGTGGTGAGAGAAGAATTGGTGATGAGTGTAGTCCCCATTCGCAACAAAAAAAGAACTCAAAGCCCTTCTCTAAAGGAGGCTATGGGAGGCTCAGAACCAGAGCTAGAAGCAAGAGAAAATAGGGGCAAATAGTTAATGCTGGTAGAATCACCAAATTCTGTAGATCTAAAGGCTAATGGGTCAAGGAATAAGAAAGGGCAAAAAACTCACAAAGCAAAAAAAATATAAGAGGATAGAAGGATCTAGCTTTTCAATCATCGATGAAATGGAGTTACTAGAAACCCCATCGAGATGGTGAGGGAAGGAAACGATTGGGCTTTGGTGTTTAACCTGAATAAGCCACTAGAGACGATATGAGAATTATGAGCTAGAGTTGTCAAGGGCTAAGCAAACCCTTGACGTTCCAAGAGCTAAGAGCCTTAGTGGCTTCTGAAAGGCCCAACCTAGTGTTTTTGATGGAAACAAAAGATAAGGAAGTACTGGTGGAAAGAGTTAGATGCCATCTCAAGTTCCCAAACTCATATCTACAATAACCGGAAGATATTGCTAGGGGGAGGGGGATTAGCAATCATGTGGAGTAAAGATGTAGTACTAAACATATATTCCAGTTCCAAAGAATTCATAGACTTAGAATGTAAAGATCCATTAAGTGGCTTGCAAATGAGGATCACTTTCCTTCACGCTCCCACCAATTATAGAAAGAGGCTTCTTCTATGGCAAGAAATATGGAATTTCAAGGACAACAACCATCTCCCTTGGATTTGTATTTCAATGAAATTTTGTATAATTGGGAGAAGGCAGGAAGGAGAGAGGCGGGCCATTACAGAATTGTGGCTTTTAGAGAATTTCTAAACAATTTATCTTTAATGAATGTTGAAAGCAAAGGGTGTGCATACACATAGACAAACAATAAAGAACGAGAGGCCATGGTTAAAAAAAGACTAGACAGGATATTATGTACAATGGACTGGAGAGTGGCGTTTCCAAATGCATAAGTTTTGGCATTACTTGTCATAGGTTCAGAGCATGGTCCACTTCTCCTATATTTGCATCTACTTCACAAGAAAAAGAAGAAAGAGTTTAAGTACAAAGCTTTCGGGCTAGAGGACCAAGAATGTAGGAATGTTGTTAAAAGAACATGGCAGGAGTTATAGTTGGACACCAGCAAATTCTTAGAGAAAGTCCAAGTAATGTCTAAAGAGCTTGCATTTGGAGTAAAGGAAAGTTCTCAAATGCTTCACACTAAATCGGGGAGTTGAAAGGGAAGTTGACTGAGATTACCAACAAAGAGCACACAAATTTTAATAGGGAGGAAACTCAATACATTGTAGATCAAATCGATAAGCTATGGAGATAGGAAGAGATATGCTGGGGGTTAAGATCCTAGTTAAATTGGCTCCGATGGGGTGACAAAAACACAAAGTACTTCCACATGATGGTACAAAGGAGACATTGAAACAAGATTACCATGTTGAAAATTGATGAAGAAAATTGGAGCAAGGAACTTGAATTTCTCCAAAAACATATAGGGGACTTTTACCAAACCCTCTATGAATCAATAGGCCAGAGGAACTTTCAACCTATTCTTGATCAATGTCCTAGCCTAGTCAGGAATGAAATTAATGACAATTTGATAGCAACAATCATCCTAGAGGAAGTAAAAGAAGTTGTTTTCTAGCTAGGGGCACAAAAGGCTCCAAGGTCTGATAGGTTGAATGGCCGATTCTATCAACATTTTTGGGAGGGAATCAAGATGGATTTGCTTCAACTAGTTCAGAATTTTTTTTGAAACAAGTACCCTTGACCCCTTTCTTAATAGAACATAAATTGCTCTCATCTCGAAGGTTAAAAACCCAGAAAATATAAGCTAGTTAAGACCTATAAGCTTGTGCAACTTCAGTTATAAAATAATATCGAAAGTCATGACTAATATATTGAAAATTTGGCTTCCTAAGTTAATAGCTATAGAATAGAGTACTTTGTCCAAGGGCAGCAAATTTAAGATAACATTTTCATTGTCCAAGAAGTATTACATCAGCTACAGATAAAAAAGAGAAAGAAGAAGTTTCAAGCTATCCTCAAATTAGATATGCAGAAGGCGTATGATAGGGCAGAATGGATTTTCTTGAGATCTTGTATGCTAAGATGGGTTTTTGTGATTGATTGATTGATTTGATCATGCAATGTGTCTCTACTATGTCTTTTAATAAGGAACCTACTCAATTCTTCCAACCATCATGTGAGATTAGATAAGGAGACCCGCTCTCCCCATATCTTTTCATACTTATGGCTAATTTGCTATCGTGGATGATGCATAAAGCCATCGTGGATGGAAGCCTAAAGGTATTAAGCTAAATAGGTACTTCCCTACATTGTCACATCTTCTTTTTGTCAACGATGCCATATTTTTTCTAGATGGAACAGTCAGGGAATACCAAAGCCTGGCAACAATCCTAAATCGATATTGCTTTGCTACAAGACAAGCTATTAACCTAAACAAATCAATATTAGCTTTCAGCAGAGGTTGTCCTTTGAATTTAAAAAGGAATATGCCACAAAAATTACGAGTCTTGCTCATAGAAAAAATAGGAAAGTATCTTGGCATCCCATTTGAGTGGGGCTAGTCAAAGAAAGAGATTGCATGGATTTTAGCAAGAGTAAACAAGAAGTTGGAAGGCTAGAAAAAAAAGACTGTGAAAAGCAGGTAAAGAAATCTTGATTAAAAGTGTGGTGCATGTTATACGACAATATGCTATGTCGATTTTTAAGATTCCCAAATATGTTTGTAATGTCATTGAGAAAATAATTGCTTCTTTCTGGTAGAAACAAAGTGACTCAAAAAAGGGAATGCGTTGGAAGAAATGGGATGTGCTGAAATTCTTTGAAATCCAAGAAGGAGAAGGGGGTTTAGGGTTCAGAGACTAGCAAATTTTCAACAAAGCAATGTTGGGTAAGCGAGCATGGAGACTAGTTCAAAACCCAACAACATTATGGAGTAAGGTTTTAAAAGGTGTCTACTTCCCTAATGGAGATCTATGGAAAGCTAGAAAAGGGCAGCATCCTTCTTGGGGGTGGCAGAGCATTCTAGTAGGCAGAGATACCATAAAACCAAAGTTGAAATGGATAGTGGGAGATAGAAAATCTATCAAAAATTGGTGAAGATAATGGAATGAACCTATGCTCCAAAACGGTTTCGATGAGCGAGTTGTTAATGAAATCCTAGCTATCCCCTTAAGCCCTAGCCCTAAGGAAGATGAGTTATGCTGGATAGGCAATAAATCTAGTTCATATACTGTGAAAAGTGGCTATAATAAAGAAAAATCAAGGTCTATAGTACCCAGAACACAATGTAGCAACCCACAAATAAAAATTTTAACAAAAACCCCTCAACATAATCAGAATGGACAAATGGATGGTGGAGTTCTTTGAAGAGAAGAAGAAATTACCTAAAGAAGAATTGGTCACGATAGTACTATGGCTTATTTGGAAAGTGCGCAACAACAAAACATTCCGAAATTGACCCACCAAACCCCAATCGATTATCAACAAAGCACAGATACAGTCAAAGCCTACCAAAGATGGAACTCGAAAAAAGGTATAGCAAAACCTAAAACCTGAAGCATACAAGCAAAGTGGAAGCCACAAATTGGATGAGCCCTCAAGCTTAGTGTTGATATATCATGGACGGGAAGTGAGATGGCATGCTCAATTGAGGGAATCTTGTGTAACTCAAATGGAATGATAAAGGGAGATTTCACCAAGACAATGAGATCTTTATCTCCTCTACAAGCTAAACCCTAGCAGTCGTGCAAGGTCTACAATATCTAAAAAAAAGAAAGGACCTTCACATGGGATAAGTACAGTAGACGTAACTGAGCTTAAATTGTGAAAGTGACAGTTCGACAATTGTAGAGTGTGAGATGGGCCGAGAGGAAGCTCCATGGGCCATGTGGAATTTTGGTCAATGAATGTAGGGAAATTATAGCGTAGCTCGAAAATGTGAAAGTTGTCCATTGCCTAAGGAAAGTGAATCAAGTCGCAAATTGGGTTGCAAAAGCCCACTAAAGTAAAAATCTCCAATCAAATTGAGTTTCTTAAGGTGCATATGAAATCATTTCTATTTCTCTCTTTCTTTATTTTCTATTCAGGGGAATAGGTTTGGAATAAAAATTCATTTGACAATGCAATTTCATTTTTCTATTTTCGGAACAAATTTCTACTCTAGAAATAGATTCAGAACATAAATCAGTAGTTAAATTTTTTTACTTCTCTATTTTTAGAAAAAAAGTGAGAAACAAAAACCCATCTCAATGCTCACTCTCGTTATCACTTGCTGGTCACTCACCCGCCACTCGGCCGTCGCCGACCACTGCCTGCCTGCCTCCCTCATCAGTCACCAACTGCCAGTCGCCAATCGCCACCGCTTAGGAAGGAGAAATTTTATAATATTATCAAACAAATTTTTATTTCAAAAACAGAAATTTTGTATCGTTATCAAATGCCTTTTTATCTTAGAAATTCATCCGGAGAATAGAAATAGAAAAATTGATTTCTGGAACAAAAACTTTATCATGCACACCCCTACCCTTCCCAGCCCCTCCAGGATATTCTATGTTTGGACACTCCTTTAGCCTTTGCTTGCAGTTCTCGTTATTATGAAGGAAAGAAAGTACCCGTTTATGACACACACAAAATTATGTTTCCGACGCCATGGAACCTTTGATCTCTCTTTTTGTTATGCATATTTTCATCTTTAATTCATTTGTTATTGATGATTTCTCTTTTGCCTAATAGCAATCGTGCATGGATTTTGGTTCCTTATTTTGCAAGCGTTTTTCAATGTTTTCTTTTTAAAATTTTGGCCACTAGGCTTTTTAAATTTGGAAGAATCATTTTTGATTCGTGTTGAGGCAAGGTTTTAGCGAGCGGAAACCGAGCGATAAAAATCGACATCTTTAATCAGTCCTTTGGAAGGCCATCGCCTCAACTTTGGGGAGATTTGTACATGATATTGAATACCTTGAACATGATTCCTTTCCTACTAAGAAGCCCTAATTAATTGGGCTTGCCTTTACAAGAAAAATGGAGTCTTCCCATAATGTGATCAAAGCTGAAAAAACCTTTGAAGGGTAAGAAAATTGGGAATCACCGCAAAGAAGGATTTGGTCAGAGATAAGAACATTCACGTTATTCATGATCAAAGTGTTAGAGTGGTAAACCAATGAATCTTGAACGATATCAGCAAAGACAAGTTCTTGAAGCATCTTTCTGTAGGGGAACTCGCGTCAACATATTTAGAAGTGCATACAATTAGATTCCAAACACTATGTGAAATAAATTGCATACGATTGTCTGGTTATGGATGAAAAAAAGAAGAAACGAATTGACCTTTTAACAAATGAAAAGGAGAAGAATAAAACTTGAATTACAACCGCAAGAGATGGACGCTGAGCTAGTTTCATGCCTCGTCTCTTGAGACCAACCGGAGGGATAATAGCAGTCACCGCTCTTTCAACTAGCAGTCATCTAGCCAGATGTTTTAAAGGAAAAAAGAAGAAGCCAAGTACATAATTCTATTCCACATCATTCCTTCCCTACACCGATGTATGGCATGCTTGATAAAGATAAGCTAGATTATATGAATATCAGCTCAACAGATGATCTGAGCTAAGGTTTCATAAGTTCTTAGCTTGTGAAAAATGGCAATCAAAAGGATCATTGGAACCACCCGTGATGGTTCAATTCTATTCAATGGGAGTCTAAAGAAGACACAGAAATCTACAGTTTAGACTATGCCAGCAAGCATGAAAGCCTTGTACACAATACACCTGACCAAATCAGGGCCACCCCATGTATCCTCAAGCTCTCTCACCATGCCTTCAGATAATAGATCAACGCCTTGTTCCTTAGTCATAGTAACTGCAGACCATGACCTTAACATTCCCAAAAACCCTTCAAAAGATAGCTCCTTTGGTATATCCAGTGGCTCTCCTTCGCATCCCAACCCCAAACTCTTGAATGGGAAAGGAAGTTTCTTGTAATTATCGAATATGTGCTTTATGTTGGGGGTCCTAAAAGGGTAGCGTAGTGTCATGGAAGCGTTTCATGACAGGATCAAATGTAGAGCTCACTTCAACATCATTGTAGCACCACACCACGATCACACCCCCCAGCTTTCGGAGCAGATGGGTCACAAGGGCATAGAAATTGGGTAGGTCTAACCAGTGCACCGCTTGAGCCACCGTAATCAAATCCACTGAATTTTCACCTCCAATTAAGGTCACAATTTTGTCATTGGCGATGGGTATTAGGGTGTGGATGTAGCGGACCCTCAAATGCTGCATCGCACATTTTAGCTGGGCTACACTCACATCAGTGGCGATCACCTGGTCGTACTACTCGGCTACCTATTTCACAAGCAAGTGCAGGGCATATGAACAAAGTTGTAAGTTACAAGAACAATCTAGTAGTAATGAAAGAAGTTGAGCTTTGAAATTGATGGTTAGTGATAATTCTTTGATTCTTCGTGATAACTTCGATAAGAAAATAATACAATCTAGAATTGGTGAATGATCAATCATCATAAAGCAAAAGGAGAAGGAAAGAGAAGCCCATTTGAGAAAAATACGAAATGGGAAAGAAGCTTGGAAGACACTGAGATGGGTTGAACTTCAGTTTTAAAGTTCACTCATTCAAACCAACGCAAAGGATTTGAAATCAATTACGCGGAACTGGAGGATGACCACCTTCAGATAGTGATTAGGAAGCAACACATAGCCTATCCAAGCCCCCAAACAAAATCAAATCGAGTAAATCAACTAATATATTTGTAATAAATTTACTATTTATTACTTTTGTTAAATTTTACTATTAGATTGCTGAGTTGAATGACACGTAACATTTTACTGGTGTACCAGTTGGGGATTTTACTCTCCGTTTATCACAATTGTACCAGTTTTGTGATTTTTTATAATATTAATCCAATTCAACGAATGTTATATTTGTTACAAATATACTAGTTTAGGGTTTTGGCTAAAAAATTAGTTTGTGGTAAATTGATCATAAGTGTACCAATTTAGGACTTTTTCTGGTCAATTAGAATAAATTTATCACAGGTGTACCAATTTGAAGTTTTCAATGGTATTGACCCTTTTCACTTTGTCCCATGCATTTATACATAAATATTCAAAGTGATCAAAAGAAAAGGGAGAATGACATAAATATTTTGCTCGGAACGGTTATTCACATAAAATGCCTCACAAGCTCATTATGAATTTGAGGGCTCAATTAGTCATTGGTGGAGCAAATCTAAGCATTCCTATGCTAGAACCAAATGTTTTGGATTCATGCCTAAGTGATTGGCTTTGGTGGGATTGAGATCTTCATTTTTCTCGAATAGATGACGGATGTAAAAGCCAGGATTTTTTCAAAGACGATGAGGACATTTTTAAACAATATCTGAATGAGATTCAACGCATACTTCAAGAAGAGTTTGTAGGATAGGGTCTAAAATGTTCATCTAAATGGTAAAGGATCCTTGAATGACTACAAATTCCTTGAATTATCCATTGAACCATAGTCCATCGGGCAAAATTCGGAGTGTAGGAATATGTGTGAGGATATTTCAACCAATAATAATATTTTTATCTGGTGAACTAAAGCTAAGGATTTTGATAGTGATAGAACACTAAGGAAAGCACTAAATGGTAATGGGTTTGCTTCCAACCCTTGTAGCAAAAGTATCTCCAAAAACATAATTGAAATACTAGATATATGAAGTTGAGTACTTTTCTGGAAGTATTTTGATATCAAGAATAGAAGCACTAACTCCAGTATCAACAAGGGCAATGACGGAAATGGGTTTGTCATATTTGGATGGGTATATTTTAATAGGGAAAATGGGAGAATGGAAGGAGTGTATCTACAAAGTTTTTGGATTATGGGAGGGTTGGATTTTTCAGAAGAATAGAAGAAAATTCTCTTGGATTCTTCATATGGACTTTCAACATCACTAGTTTGTGATCATGTCTTAATGGCACACACAATGTGTCTAGTGAATTCATTTTCAAGAGAAAATAGTGACTCAACATCATCATCCTAGAGTGATACTTCAGTTTCCATTTCTATTATCCGAATCAAATAGAAAATTTTTCCTCCAGCTTTTGAACAATTCTTTGCAAAATAGCCTTTTTTTTGTTGTTGCAAATATAGCATCTATCGGAATTTCTTCTTTTTCCATATGAACACCATTTAGAGCATCTTTTCTACGAGAATCACCATTTGCACCTTCTCATTTTATGTCCCAAGGAGAATCTTTTGAAGTGTCTTCATTTCTTGCACCGGTCTCCATAAGAAGGATCATCGCAAGAGTTTTTTTTTTAACACACTTGATTCTTAACTCAAGCTTCTGGCAAGCCTAGTCAAGTTCTTTGTTGCTTTGAAGATAACTCTTGAAAGCTTTTCTACGGATGCAGAGGTCATCATGGGCAAGATGGATTTCCTGCTGAAGTTCCCCAATAAGAACATTAGTAATTCTTTTATGCTTATTTTGAAGGGATTTTTCCACAACTTATCCAATTTCTTTGAAAATAGAGGACAAGAATATTTGCTTTAAATATGAATCAACTCCTAAAACATAGAATAGCTTAAGCATTTCCTGGAAATACCTATTCAAATGCTTTTTCCACAAGGAGCAACATTTTCTCTTAAAGAATTCCCTTCTTCTTAGCTCAATAAGTCTTCTGGATCGCACGGAAAGTCTGATGGAAATCTATTTGGAGCAAATAGGTCATATGCTCCTAGTTAGGAACAATGTTCTACCAATATTTAAGACTTTCAGTAAATCTACTCACGAACTTAGTCAGTATATCATACTGACTTTCCACAATGAGTGCTCTAGTGTTAAGCCAAGAATGAAATTCCTGAAGTCTTTTTGGCCACTTAGAATATGGGATATCATCGAGCATGAAGTAATATTTTGAGGTCAAAGACTTGTGATCTGAGTTTGGATCACGAAGGTTCACTACTTTCGACTTTAATGAATTTGATTGTATTTTTGCCTTGGGGGTTCTACCATAAAGATAGCAGGCAGGCTTAGAGGTTGAAGTGTCTTCAAAAGAAAAAGAATCTATATCTGAGGTTTTGATTCAGAGCGGAAAGAAATGTTTTGGTTGATGGAATCAATCACAACAATAGTTGGAATTTTCTATCGAGTATGTTCTCGCAAAAAAGCCCCAATCATATTTGAAACCATATGGACGGGAGAAGGTTCTTGGAATTCCATAAAAGGATAAAACAAGTCTAATAGCACCAAAGTGGAGGTGCCCATATCCTTACTATATTTATTGACGTGGAAAATTTGATGGCTAACAAACAGTCCATATTCTAGAGGCTACGGAAAGGCCATGTGTGGGATAGCATATCTACTATAAATTCTATTTTTGTTTTGACGTTGACATTTTTAAATAATATTTAATATATATATTTAATATTTCTTTCTTTTGTTTTCTTTCATTTGGTTGGTGATGATCGTTAGCCACTAAGCAAGGGCTTGCTCGCCCTCGCTAGCCATAGGTGAGGTGGCCCTTGCCCACCAATGGTGAGACCATGAACCCTCACTTAGATTTAGCACGGGCCTTCGCAACCTTGTCGACAAAAATGAAGGAAAAAAAAAGAATACAATAATAAAAAAGAAAAATAAAGCAAAAAATATATAAAAAAAATTAATATATTGTAAAAAATGTCAATATCAATGTCGATCGTATCATGTAAAACAGTTAATGTCAACATCAGCTATTTCTAACCTAAATTGGCTGGATAAACTAAATTGATATCAATACGAAAAAAGGTTTAAAATTAAATTCGTTTAATTAAAATGTTTAAAATTGAATTAGTGTTAAGGCAACAGATTGAAGACTTTTCCGATACTTTTCCCCATCTACTCAGGACCTAGTAAATGCATATGAGACAATTCTAGAAGACCCAATCCGGGACCCGAGTCAGGTTTGAAGCAGACTTCAGATATGTAAACGGGCTCATCAAATTGAGCTCCTGGGCTAAATCAAGCCTCCCAAATCCGACCAGCGGAAGCCCAACTCACGATATGTCTAAAGGAAAAAGATTACATAAATAAATAAATAAAACCCGCAGGGCCCCTTTTGGCAAAAGCTTCAAAAATATGTGATTTCCAATTCTTTAACCCCTTTAATGGTGTGATCTTGATAATCCACACCGAGAAATCCACACCGAGAAAGATTCTGTCACCAATAGATACAACATCGACATTCTTCTAAGAGTGTTCTTAAGACAAGTTGAAACCCATTAGACTCCAATTAGGCCAAAATCAAAATCGAACAGCAAATTTCCTTCTGTTGATTTTGTAGTTTACTTCAAGTTTTTAGAGAAGAATAGGAGAAATACTTGTCGATTTCGTATTGTTTTGCAAACGGTGACCTAGCATGAACCCAAACGTTGATTATAAGTGCATTGTTAGGTTGTAAATTGCAATTGATGCAATGCGAAATGACAAGATGATGCTAGCGATTTAAATATCAAATTATCGTCTTTTGAAGATTTCACGGTTGATACTCTTTGTCTTTATGATTCTATACGCACTTGAATATATATTGTTTTAATTAGGATCGGTACGGTTAGATTGTGCCACTCACTGAAGTGATTTGACGTCTCCTAAGAGGCAAAGTTAGTTAATGAAGAAAATCAGAAATGATGAAAACTATCAATGATGAATAGCTGCCTTTATACTTTTGCACAAGACATTTATTCATAAATATTTGGAAAAAATTCAAATAAAGGCTTGTGGTAAATTTTATGGCAAATAAGGGTTTAAAGTGACTATACCAACTTCAAATAAGAGCCTGAAATACCCATAATAATTTCAAATAAGGGTCTGATCTCATTAGTCACTGGTCAGATAAACATTCTAATCCGTTAATGGCATTTTCACCAAAAGACAATTTAAATTTTACTTTATTTTATTTTTTTCTCTATTATTTTTTTCTAACAAGCACCGACAAGGGCTTAGCAACCCTTGCCTAGCCCTCTTTAGGCATTGCCAATGGCCGGCCATCACTTGAGACCACACATCAACAAAGAAGAAAGAAAAATCAAAAAAAGAAAGAAAGAAAGAAAGAAAGAATTCAAAAAACAATAAATGATGAAAATGCCATTGATTAATTGGAAAGTGAAATATTTTCTTTGAAATTGACATAATTACTTCAAGCTCTTTATTGAAGTAATGTCCACCTTAAATCTTTATTTGAAAAAATAAAGACACCTTAGACCTTTATTTGAAATTTTTCATTTTTCTTTTGATGTAATGAATATTTTAAAAATCAAATTATTATTATTTGTTAGTTCCTTATGGAGCTTGGGAGTTTGGAGTTATATTACAATCCAAAAGCTAACAGTCCATCCTCAACATGTGCATCCTCTTATGACCCATTTATCAAGTCTTCTTTTTCCAGGTCATAGTACATGCAATGAATCAGAGCCCTTCATCAGTGTTTGAAAGGGAAGGTATTAAAGGGAACATGCAGATAGAAACTCAAGACAGATGACATGAAAATGACAGCAAGTGAGATAATTCACAGTTGGCACAAACAACTACACAGAGAGAGAGAGAGAGAGAGAGAGAGAGAGAGATGGGTGCTGCCATTAAATATCCAAACTGGTCTTGCTTCTCTCTTCTCCTTACTACTTCATACAATGAGAATGAGATGGTCCCTGCCACTATGTCCTTTTAGCATGGACACTGCCGAAAGATCTTTCAGCATTTGCAAGGTCGAGGGCACATGCAGAACAGGTCCACTGAAAGAAACCATCTTTAAATGCGTTCACGTCCTCTTGGAGGTTTCCCCCCATTACAGTCCTTGGTGATCAGCAATTTCCATAGAGACGGACAGCCAATCGAACGTTTTTAAGCACGCACTCACTGATGGTCGCCTTTAGATAGGAATAGAGTTTGCTAATTTTGAAGGCTGCTGCCGATGCAGTAACTAAGAGTCACATGTCAATCTACTGAAAGTTCATGCACAAACATGACATTTTTGACGATGCTGATAAATTATAAGGTCAATTTTATCTTTAACCGTTGATGACGCTGCAGAAACATAACATGTCGAGCATGTTCTTTTAAGTGCAAATTCATCTTTCATAGTTTATTGAAAGGTAAGTAGCTCATCATTGACAGGCAGAGAGAGAAGAGATTCCGACCATATAAATGAATGCTTCACTTCACCTAAACACAGGAGGTCAACATTCTCCAGACTGGACAGAAAGGCTCATCCGACAACCAAAGCTACGCCAGTGGATACGAGAAAACAGGACTCTGCATCCACTCAGGACATTACATCCTCCAGTACCCCATAGCTCTTAGTCGATAAACCTACTAATTTAAACAGTCTTTGGTTATACTTGACAAAACTCAGTCCCGGGTATTTCGAAGACAGATTCTTAAGAAGAGAAGAACGGCAAAAATGAAGCAACTGCATAGTGCTGAGGAACATAATAGGAATAGAATCAATATTAGTATTGCATCTATGAGAAGAAGAATAACAAAAGTTGCAGAAGAACTCATATACTATAAACAGCTTCCTTAGTCCCGTTTCAGGGTTTGCAAATTACCACAAAGCAAGGCAAGAGAGCTTTCGGATTCCATAGATAAAGTTCTTCGATGTTTGAATACTGACCCACTTTCCCGGCCAATGAGTCGAACCCGGATTGTCTCGCCATTTCATGACTATTTTCGACAGGCTTGTGGACTCTCCCAGCAATTACTCTGCAGACCACCAAAGCCTTCCTGAGGCACTCGTCTCCTTCGCCCAACTTAATTGATTCAAAGGCTTTTCCGCTCATGGATGAAGTAAATATCCCTACACCACCAGCCAATTCCTTCTTTGAAGGAAAACCGTGTCTCAAAATCCGACAAACACCGCAATTGTTGAGATTACATAGGCCGGAAGAATTGGCGCCGAGCGAGCAAGCCACGATCGTGCCATAGAATCTTAGGAGCTCGTTCCCATCAGCCAAACAACGGGGATGCTTCTTGGTTAATTTGTTGGCTCTGATCTTGACCATCTCTCGATATTCTTCAAACCGGGCGAGGGTCCTTTGCATGTTGTGGACTTTCAAGACCCTCTCAATCTGCCCACAGCTACCGTTCTCAGACTTCAACCAGCTTGTTTGGCAAATCATTTCCACTATCCTTTTGGATGAATCTCCCTCACTTAGTTCAGTTACTGGAAAAAGAAAAAGTTGCAATGACATTAACAAATTGAACAGTTCAGGTTAAGAGACTCCTCGCCACATCGACACTAACACCCAATTCTCTCCTTTGCTGATTTTCCATCCTCAGATGGCTTAAAACCAGAGAAGTTCAATCCCCAGTTCGTTCAGACTACTCCAGAATTAAACGAACGACTATATGTTTATCTACCAGAGAATGAGAAACTGCAAAGGCAATGCAGAAACAGATATGATCCTGGGGTTCAAGGTAGGATGTCATTTTACCAGCATGTTTGGAGAGATGATGAGATTCAACCGCATCCAACTTCTTGAATTGCTCCCCGCACTTGTGGCACGTGAGAACCGAAGATCCGGCATGAGCATCAGGGCCTCTGATACTCCTGGACTTTGGTCCGCTACCGCCGCTTCTGGAACCAGCAGACGTGGCCGAACTCCCGCCAATCTTCCTCGAAGGAGTGCTCAGCGACCTCGGGGAACTGTAACTGCTTGGAACCATGCACTGGCCTCTGGGACCAGGCGTCCCGGGATGAAGTGTCCCGACAAAAGTCGACGAAGACGAATCGCTCCTGCTGTGATTCCCGCCTACTTTGCCTCCAACACCCATGATCTTAATCTCGCATTTCGAGTTATTGAAGACCACCTCATGTGTTATGGGGTTGATGAACTCACTGCTGGCGATGGATCTCGGGCTGCAGCTTGACGGCTTCTGCACCTGCCTTTGGCTCCCATGAACGACATCCCTGAGATGCGACATCGACTTCGAGCAACTGCACCCGGACCTCCTCCGGACGATGCCGTCAGGCCTCTCGACTTCGGTTCATGAACATCCGACCGACGGCTCGACTTGCAGTCCAGCGATCTCTTGAGGGCGAACCAAACGGCCGGCATCTTATCGAATCCCTCAGCTCACAGTCCTCCTCCGCTCTCCTCTCCTGCTCCTTTCACGACTTCAGTTCCACAAATCTTGAAGAAGTACAGAAAGGATCGTGCACATGCTGAGGAAATACAGAGACATGACTGGGGCAAGGAGGGAAGCAATGCCTTGATTTCGTCAGGACCAGCGAGCGTTTATGGATGTCCTATGCTTTATATAGAAAGCCTTGCTAAGGAAAATCTCAAGTAGAGAAAAATGTCATGATTCCTTGGTGATTGTAGATGGCACTGTTCATTATGGAAAGTTCCGGTGTCAATCGAGAATGACCTGCCTATGAATCCAATCGCATTGATTGACTTGCTCGATCCAATTTATGCGCACGCTACGTTGCCAAACCGGGACGAGACGATGTTGAACTTGCTCGATCCTGCAAATGGATCTAGCAATCCTCACGGAAATTACTCGCTCCGTGCTGATCGGTTTACCTTCTGATAATTTTCTCCGACCGTAGGGTTGGCTTAGCGATTGAGAATTGGAGTGTGTACATAGCGATAAATCGAATATGATGGTTCCGTGCCTAGAATAATTCGGTAGGTGCTTGATCGAGCGTTTCTTTACACTAGATGGGTAGAGTGCTATGATTGCCCAAGATTCTCAAAGAGTCTGAATTCGTAAAAGAAACCCAATCGTCTGAAAGGGACACTTAATTCAATTAAGTTTCTTAATTTGAGTGCTTTTTCTAATTTGAATGGATTTCCTAAAAGAGGATTTCCCATCTTGGATCCAATCACTACATATAAGAGGGAAAATGTATTAGTATATAAGTTTGTGGGTAAAGTTTTGTGCATTCCTTTAGAAGATCAATGGATTATTTCACGAATTAAACCGTGATTGGAAACATTAAAAGTGATTGAGTAACTCGAACGTGGATTTAATCTCTATAGTATCCCTCGATCCATAGAAAAGCCCCGAATCACCCTCCCATGAAGTAGGTCCCACTGGCCAGACCACGCGGATCCGGATAGCCACTGGCGTAGACCTAAAGGATAACCAACAACCTGCTGGTCAGTGTCTCACGGACACTCCCCTGGTGAAGCCAAAACAGTCTCTAGTCTCACTTGGTTACGCCATAACCACATCGGACCTAAGTTTTGTTTTCTTGTGTTACTTAATCGTTAACGTCCCACTCGAACTGCCAAACATTTTTGTTCTCGTCTTTCGGATTGATTCATGGTGTTGTCTGTTTATTGGAAAAGTCGTGTCGGCTACCCTCTTAGATTAGATATTTTTATGGTCCATCTACTCGATCGAACCTGTAATGCGACTCTTTCACGCGTGGGACGGAAGCTCGCAACAAACGGCACTGATCAAGATAAGAGACAAATGACATGAGATATTAGGCAAATAACACAAGTATATTGTATGAATTCAGCCTATGCTCAATTAGGGAAGGGAAGGGGAGGATACTAGTAGTGTCAAAAGTTGTGTACGATACTTATTTTAGTGTTAAAAGTTTTTTTCAGATCACTTAAATATCACTCTTTTTAAAAGAACGATCACTTAAATGGCGACTCCGATATAAGTTACTAGAAATCTGACATAATCATTTTTTATTAATTTCTTAGTTCTACATAGCTTGCCGGCTTACCTGGTTGCATATAACCCCTAAAGTGTTGTTTAAAAATTATAAATAGTGATCATTTGAGTGCTAAATTTTATTTAGTAGTAGTATCTTCAATCCAATCATTATTAAAAAGCGATTACTTTAATGTCAAGCATGTTACTTGAAAATGCCACGTGGACTAGATATATTAAATAATATGTCAAGTCATATAAAAAATTTAATAATAAGAGCCACGTATTATTTTTTACCGGAATTTCTCATTGTTGATACTCAAATGATCGTTTTTTTCTCTGATTTGGCATTTAAATGATCCAGTGAAAACTTTTGACATTAGAATGAATACCATACACAACTTTTGGCACTTCTAGTATTTTTTTTTTGACCTGTAAGAAATAGATTACCCACAATGCCTTTATTTGCCATTAGAATAGATAGATGGAGCACATGTAGGGGTGTCAGCGATTATGTTTGGATCGTTTGGTTTGGGTTTTAGAAAATCCAATCCGAACCGAATCGGTAGAGTGCAATTCTGATCTGACTAGAACTATATACAAACCGGAAACCCAACTTGGTTTGGTTTGGTTTTTCAATTCTTTTTATTTTTGCCTTGCTTATTAGAATTGAACTAGTGAGAATAAAGAGAAAGTTTAAGTTGGGCATTTAATTTTTGTCAAGAATTTCAATTCGGTCAGATTAACCAAACCAAATCAAATTAGATTAGAAATAATAATAGTTATTTTTTTATTATCCGAATTGAAACCGGGTAGTTCTATCGTCTCAGCACGTGCCCAGTCAACTTTTCTTTGTACGGAGAGAGTTGAATTGTCGTGTTCTCCGTTCACTGGATTGGCAACGATAGGTTCCAGCGTGCACGATCCAGTAGCATGGTCCACCTAATCGTTGTACCAAGAAAGCGGCCGTTCATTAACAGAGAAAATAGTTTTCCGATGATCGGGGTTGCTGGATCAATCTAAACTGCTAGACATTGTCCCAACCCAAATTGTTCTTCTAGTGCTCAGGCGGCCAGTAATCATTCCTGATTTGCATCGTGGTAAGCACAAGTACCATCTCCAGCGCAGGAAAAGTAGAGCCGCGGCCCCTTACAAATGACACTAATGTTATTGGAGAACAGACTGCTATCGAGTGGAACAATTATACTGGTCTACCACTGAACAAAAGCGATCTGACCAATCGCTTTATGCCTATAGAAGTGCACATGCAAATGTTTGTGAACAGATGCGCTTGCGAATGACAGAAGCATGCAAATGAGTCTTATTATATGACAAAACGCATGAAAGGGACGACTAGTAGCTCCTTCGCTTGATTTCGGAATTCGTAAAATGGAAAACCCCATTAGAAGAGAAAAGGGTCTGGGTACTTACAGCTGAAGAGAGAACCGGTGAATGACATCGTCTTGGATGGGCCCGGGTGATCTTTCAAACTAAGCTTTCCTTCTTCCATATTTATAGACAAACTTAGATTACAGAACATAGTTAAGCTGTAGACATAAGTTAATTAGACATTTGTAGTACAAATTATGAAGTGATGCACCATGTTCCCCGACCCTTGGATGGACAAGTAAAAGCACAAGTGATTTTGAGAAGTTGTTCCCCACTTCCTCCATTTCCTCCTTCCCAAACTGGTTTCTCGTTACAAAAGACGTAATTTCAGATGGACCAACTCCCGCTACTTCAATGTCTAAGCCATGAGATTTTCAAAATGCACAAAATTTAACTTTTGCAAATCAACACTTCTCCACCAAGATATAACTAATTCGAGCGCATCACAGGCAACTGTATAAGGACAATTCCTGCTACAGCCCCAGCATGCACGAAGAGATTAAAGAGCAACACCCGAGAGGGAGAGCTATTACCAATTAAACTGGATAATGTTACACTCTGATCATATTTGATGTGTCTCAGCCAATGGCACAATACACAGAACAGCAGAATACTGTTTAGAAGGAAGTTTCCAACAAGGTACACACATCTTTACAATCTCCTATTCAGAACAGAAAGTAGGAGGATCCAAGAACTGATGAATGGTTTTTACCCAGCTTGCGCCCTCTGAGACACTCCAAATCCATGACTTGAGAGTGATCGACAAAAAGGTTAACCTGAAAATATTGCATGTGAAAAACACACAGTGATCATTGAAGAAATGAAAGCGATCCAAAGCCACAGTCTGCATTCAATAATGTACATACCCTGGGACCATAGCGTTGGATGAACCACTCCGAGGTTCTAGCATTCGATGCTTCAAACATGGTTTTCTCAAGACCTAGACGTCCTACAATCTTCGCGATAATGTCTGCTCGGACTGCATCAGCATTGCAGACATCATCAGCATCTATCATTATCACGTCTGCCCCAGCTTCCAAGCATCTCTCTGCCCTTCTGATCAAGAGATCAACATCTTCGACAAATTCTACAGAAGCAGCTCCCACAAAAGCAAGCAAGTGTGAAATCTCTTATTCAAAATCCAAATAAAATATCACTTCTTCACAAATGATAGCAAGCTTATAGAAGTTCTTTAACAATGATTCCCGTGGTGTTTGAATACTAAAATTTAATAGTCTAAAGAAAAAAATTACATCATTAGAAGAATAAAATCTCGCTATCTATTATGGAACAAAGAATGGGGGAATAACCAGACAAATAATTTCAGATACTGCTTCTGGAAAAAACAACATATGTTTCACGTAATTTTGAAGTTCTAGAGCTCATATTCATGCATATTAAGTTTAGGCAATAATTGAGTTCAAAACTATGAAGCCTGCAATCATATATATCAAGGAAGAAGCAGCAACTAAGCAACCAACTTGCAAAGACACACAAACTCAGCAAAAGTTCTCCCACACAATTAAAGGTACATATCATTATTTATCCTATAAAATTTTCATAACACAAAACTGCTAGTAACCAAAAATGTGAGACATATGTCCTTCAAAATTACTTTTTACAATAATCATCATCCAGTTAAGATGTCAATTTCATGGAGACTTTAGCAAGAATTCTGTCACAGAACTTTACATCCTCTCCAAAATATTCCAGTGGCCACATGGGTCACTCATTTCATAACTATAATCGCTAGTACGCTTCATCATCTGTGTAGGAAAATGTGCATCTATGTATCACTGGTATAAACTTTCTCATGATGCATCACAAATAACCAATCTTGCACTGGGTAAACTATGCAAATTTAAATAAGTTGTTCTTACCAGAACTTCGAGGCTCTGGAACTACATATGCCCCAAAAGCTCTATCACCAGCTTTAGGGATGTCAGATTTGTTAAACTTCACTGCAAACAGTGGCTTCACTCTAAGACCACCGCTCTTAACAGTTCGCACAAATCTCAGCAGAGTGTCTTCTGGAATTTCCAGAGTCCCAACATTTAGCTCAACTGTGTCGAATCCCAACTGCTTGCACTCCTGATTAATATCCATGAACAGCATACTGCATCAGTAACACATGATAAACCTGAAAAAGGAAAAGGAAAGATGAGGAAAGAACCTGTCCTGAGCATCTCACCTGAACATACTCTTTGAAAGCTGATGGACCCTGGCGCAGCAAATGCTCAGCCCAATCCCCAGTGCTCACATACACGTTATGCTCATGAGCTATATCAGTAATCTCTTTGATAAAAGACTTGGGCATTAGACTGTGTGAACCTCCAGAGAACTTCAATCCATCGACAAATGGCCCCATAGACTCGAAAATATCCTGCATTGCACGACACATTAATTATCAACAGGAAGTCCAAGCAGTAAAGTTACTCCTTAAGATTGTAGATAAAATTAATCGAAGCAAGCATTCTTCGATACAATCAAATATCCTATGGAAAGGTGCATTTATTGAAGAAAAGCTGCAGCTTGCTCTGCACGATTAATGTATCGCCGATTTCTTTCTAATTCGTCTGAAACAATCCTCCCATGCCAAGCGGCGAAAGACTTGCTCTCCAATCTAGCAGCAGCAGGCAAGTCACCTTGGCGCTGCTTAATCAAATCAAAACAAATATGCTAATCCGCTCCTACTATCGCGACTCTCCATAAAAGCGAGAATCCAACTAAGAACAGCTCCTAGAACTAATCCTCAGCGCGCATCAACCACTACAGATCTTCAACACTCAACCTCAGATCATGTCTCGACCGTCCAAAGGAAAAAAAGAAAATAAAATAAAAGAAAAAAGTATCACTCTGCAGACGCTGCTTCGCTTATTCGCACCGTCTTAGCACTATCAGACCAAATCATCCCGAATCCACAACACATCGGACAGTTCAGGAGATCCACCGGAGCCGCCACCGCGCGCCAACCCGGTCACCGGCGCATTCACGAGACCAGGCTTGAATCGAAAACAAACGAGCAGAAGCACTCTGCAGATGCTGCTCCGCTGATTCGCACTGTCTAAACACTCTCAGACCAAATCAACTCGAATCCACGACACATCGGACAGCTCAAGGGCTCCACCGGAGCCGCCACCGCCCGGTCACCGGCGCATGCACGAGACCGAGATCGAATCGAAAAACAACCGAGCGGAAAGAACCGGAAAAACGAGGGAGGAGAGAGAACGACGGGGAACCTGGAGGAGGTTCTGGTTGAAGAAGGAATAGTGAGGGCCTCTGATCTCCGTCACGCCGTACCGCCGCGGCTTCTCGGGGCGGTCCTCGTCCTCCTCGAAACTCTTCCACCGGTACGCCGACATCCCTCCCGCGCCCTCCGGTTCGCCGGCGATCCGAATCTCTCTCTCTCTCTCTCTCTCTCTGCCGGAGAACGATCGCGCTTCGGTTTACAGCCGGACTTCGATGGGGAGAAGATGGGAGAGAAGCCGGGAGGTGATTCTAGAAATGTCGTTCGTAACCCGTAATACCGATTGCCCCGCCACGTGGCGCGCGGGCCCGTGTTTATTACGTGTCACAGCTGAGCGCATTGCACGTGGCACTCAGGTGAAATTTTCTCCTTCTCTCCTTTTTTTTTTTTTTGCGATTTTAGCTGTCACATTTTGTCCAACTTGCCACATGATTAGCACGCCGCCGGCGTTCGACCGGAGCCGGCGTCGAACTCCCCGAGAGATACATTGTTGCATTACTTATGATATCCTGATTTATCCGCGGACCGGTTGTATTAAAGGCAAAATCAAAATGAAATAAAAGCTGGTCCTTTCTTGCTTCTTATCTTGATGTTTGGTCTTTCATATTTAAAAATACAATTACAATTAAATTCTATTCCCAATCAAACTAGCCCGCTCGTTCGGCTAAAAAAAAGTAATTGCTTTCCTAGGATAACGCTCGATTTATTACTTAATTTTCTTTTTTTGTACATTATATAACTTTACACGTGTGTTATGTTAACGATAAGAACACATTTGAGTGCTTGTTTGACCCTAGTATGAAAATTAGTGAAAATCATGTTTAATTAGTCAATCAACATGTGTGTTATGTTAACGATAAGAAACTGATAGATTGCCATCTAGTTTCGCTATTTTGTAATATTAATATATTCCTCTAATCGCACTAATTATATAAAATATACGATATCATTATGAATTTGTAGATCAATCGGCTAAAGCCTATATTCAGTCATCAATTTGACGTCAAAACACCTACAAGTAAGGGTTTTATGAAACTTTAGTGTAAAATAAAAGTCGACATCTCCTTCTGAATTTATTCAAAATTTGTAATAGTGATTATTAATAAATGATATAAGAATCCTATGAAACTCGAAAATCTCAGAGTTAAATTATATTTTCAACTCTATTTTAGAAAGGAACATTCACATAACACCCTGATAAGATTTCAAAAATTAAATAACTAATTCCACAAAATTACAACCGAAAAATAACGATGATGAGCATCATGAAAACACTAGAAAGTCATGTATAATCACCAATTATTATTTTGCTGAAGAAAAATAGAGGAAATGTTTCTTTTTAATTTTACCTTTTTCCCCTTCTCTATACATACATACATATCACACACCTGAAGCACTAGCATCTGCCCTTCATCTTTCTCAAGTCAACTGAACGCTAAAACCCTAAAGCTTGTCATGCATCAAACCTTGGGCACATAACAACCCCTTATCATGATCAATTGAAAGCGAGATTCCAAGACTCGTCGACAACCATTCATTTTTAGTCTTTCATTAAGTGCAAGCGAAAAACGAATCATCCCCAGTCCAACAAACAATAAAATAATCACACATGGATATAGGGATGAATAGCAAGACAATATAACTACTCATTTATACATTCATATTGGATTAATCCACGGATGATCGTTTTCCGATTTACAAGCCCGACTAAGGGGGCCGATCCATCCACTAAACCTGACCAAAAAGAAACTACGGCTCGGCTAATCCATCTACACAAAAAGAACCCTCGGGTTCTTAACTACTATCACTCTGACTTGTCGAACTTAGGCTTTGTAGGGTCATAGTTCGGGTCATCGTAGTATGGGATGATCACTAGAGGAGCAGAGCGGGTTCTCCATTGCACCATCAAGAGGGTCCAACTCCATGGAATCCCAATCGTCGTCTTTAGGGTCTCTATCGGGCGGTCCATCGAAACCTCAAAGGGGACTAATCAGCAAATCATCCCACTGGATGTACCATACTAGGAACCGATAGAGTATCCATTGCCCCGATCCCTCATTCACCTAGATGGTGGTGATGTACTTCTCATATAAATGTACCAAATCCGAAAACCAGTGGTGTGTCACTATGGTCTCCCAATCTTGGGGGATCCCAAACCACACTGGCGGGGGCGCCATTCTAAAGGCTTAAAAATGATTATATAATAACAGTGAGATATAAATCTCAGTGAGTTCTTCCCCTAAACTTAGTTAATACACAAATTCAACCCGGGGTATTTCTCTAGAATCACCCCTCACACAACCTAACCATAAACAACCAGCAGACAACAATTAAACAACAGACATGGTCAACTAACAATCAAAAGTCGGTCCGCATGCAACCTTACCTAGTATGCCATATCCTGCACGTTATATCTCAACACAACACACGCAATGCACATGGCCATTAAATGATGCAATTCACCAATGACATGCGAGTCGCATCACCATCGATTTCACCTGGCCATACTGCACTTCCATGCATGCGTGCCATAAATAAAGATGTGATAATCTCATACATAATCGAAACCAATGATGCAATGTTTCTCGTACACACGGGCATCCGCACATGTTCCGATTATTACTGCCCCACAAGGCTACAACCAAACTTCCGACAATGTCTATTGGTGTGACTATGTTAGGGGATACTTTCCCAAGACGGCTTTCTTTAAAGGATGTCAAGGGATACTCTCTCGAGATTGCATGTTTAAAAAACATCAAGGATACTCTCTCGAGACGGCATTTTTCAAAAGATGTCAAGGGATACTCTCTTGAGATAGTAGGTTCAATTTAATAATCATGCAATCATACTATCACAACCCACTGCTCATACAAATAGTCCATTTCTGATGTCCCTTGGACAATTAATGTTTTTCTCATTTTTATGAAAATCACATGATTCATACGAATGCTCAAATAATTATATATTCAATTCACTTCATAAAATCAAGATACATGAAATTACATATTTTAATGTTCGGATGAACAGTGCATGAATAGTGAAATTCCTGAATTTAATAATTAAATAAATAAATTCAGAAATTAAATAATTAAATAAATAAATTCAGAAAATTAAATAAATCATTAATTAAAATAATCACATTAATCAAGCAATTAAGGCAAATAACACATAACACTCAATTAAGCCTAATTAAGCACAATTAAGCATAAACAAGCAAGATTAAGCTAAGCTAATCTTAATCATTTATTTAACCACCTATCTTAGGGCTAATACACTTAATTAAACACCATAAACAACCCTTAACACTAATTAATCCAACCCTAAGCAAGTTTAGGCACTAACTAAAGGATTATAGGCTAAACTCACCAATTAAGCGGGCCGGAGATGTGGACGTGACAACGTGGCGAATGGGGGACACTCGAGGACCTCAAACACGGCACTCCAAAGGCGGTCCTAGGGCTGAAATCATAGCAACAACCTCTGCTCATACACCAAACTTTAGAAGATAGCATTGCAGTAGGAGAAAGCTATTGGTCGGAGAAAAAAAGGTTGGTCGAGCTTCAACGAGCTGGTGGCTGGTGATCGACAGCTCCAGGGGGTTAAGGGGGAGTTGTTAGTAGCTGGTATGGATGGTGGTTTGGTCAAAAATGGAGAGAAATGAAGGAAAAGGTGGAGTTGTGCAGGGACGTCACTATAGTAGATGGACGGAGAATCGGTGGCTTCCAACCGCCGTATGAGTCGGTCGACAACTCCTTTTGCCGATCGGCCAACGTAGGCCATACGGAATTCTTGTTCTGAGCAAATTGGTGGGTGGCACGGGCCGAGATTCTCATGGAAGACAATGAACAACTCTAATTTCGGTAGGAGATCAGAAGCAAAAACAACAGGAAGACAAGAGAAGCAAGAGGGAGAGAGGCTACAATTTTTATGAGCTAAAGAGGGGAAAGAGAGAGTGAAGTGAGGCTGCTAGATGACCTTCAAAGCCTTCATTAATGCCATTAAATGTTGCTTCAATTTCCCATGCAACATGACCTCATCTTCTCTCTCTTCTTTTATTTTTTCCAAATAATATCTAGGGGCAAAATGGTCATTTCCACCTTGCACAATTCCCAAACTACCCCTGGGTTGAAAATGAAAGGTGAACCTAGGAAACGGGCCAGAAGATCAATAGGAATGGGCTTGGGAATTTGTTGGGCTCGAATTAACTCAAGTTTGGATAACGAGCTATAAAGGGTAAGTGGTTGATTGGGTCCAACAAGCTCGCTTGTTTATCTCGGTCTTTAACGGTGGTTGTCCCACCTTGGGCGTGAGGCCTTCACTACTCTTGCTCGGCTACGTCCTCATAAGCTCGTTTTCCTTGGTCCAACAATCCATTTTCTCAAAACTCAACTCAACCGACACTGTCAAATGTCTAGAAAGCATTGTCCAAAAGTCCATCCCAGACGTTCTTAAAAATTCAAAGTCCAATCTTATATTCTCATGCCTTGTCAATGTCGTCCTAATGCCATTTTGATATGACTTAGACTGACCGGCAGTTTTCGAGGATTCACAATTATTCTCCCTCAAAAGAGTTTGAATTTCAGGACGTCATAAAGCCCATCCTCTCTCTCTCTTCCATCGGAGGATTTGCCTTTGGCTTGACTTCCTCCGATGATGACAGGAGGATGACAATGGGAGCTCCGAAGACGAAGAGCTAGAGGAGGAGGATGGAGAGAATCCGAAGATCAAATTGGTTTTAATTGAGAATTGAATTGGATTGCCTGAAAAATAGGTTTAGGATTAGTTCTTGTTGGAACTAGTTTAGGAACAAGTTTTGGATTTTTGTAATCAATTTTAACCTATTTGGGAATAAGTTCCAAGTAAATATTCACTCGGCAATTGGACCAAACTGTCTTCCCCAAGTTTTTAAAATTGATTTTATAAATTAAAAAGTCAAAGTCCTAAATTCTTTTTTCCTAGAACTGTAAACTCAATACTCCTTCTTCCTTTATCTTTTTTTGAAACAGCCCACCAATCTTTCTTTTTTCCTCTAAATTTTTATGAATAAATGAAAAATAGAATTTAATAGTTTGCGCTTTATGTTATATTTTAAACTTTTTACACTTCTAGGCTTATCATTTATAATTATACGTAGCTACATATTCATATTATGAATTAATGCTTTTAGCCGATTAGAATTTATGTTGTTTATCTTTTACTTTGATTCGTTTTGTTACCCATAATCTCATATAATTTTGTTATAAAAAATGAACCAAAAAAATGAAATAAAAAAAAATAGGTTCTTGAATAAATCCTGGAACTGAATTGTAAAAACATGGTAGGTTCTAAAACTGGTTTCAGGCAAACATAATAAGTTCTAGCATTAAAAATTGATAACCAATTATAACCAAATAGATCCATATTCCAGCTCTGGAACCTATCTACTCTACTTACTCACTCTAAAACTCATTACCCTTGGCCAGGCGGTACTATTAAAGGAAAAATCAAAATGAAATAAAGCCAATCCCTTCTCGCTTCTTATCTTTATGTTTGGTCTTTCGTATGTAAAAACACATTAACCATTAAATTATACACCCAATCAAAGCAGCCCACTCATCCTGCTATAGAAAGTAATTACTTTTCTTGGGCAACGCCCAATTTGTTTCCTTTTTTTTTTTCATTTTTTATCTTATACAAATTTCTATTTGACAAAGTGTCTGTTCAAGTCTAATATGAAAATTAGTAAAAATAATATTTAATTATTCAAACGGTATTTATGTTCTATTAACAATAAGAAATTGAAAAAGTGTCGTCCTGTTTCGTTATTTCATAATAATCTTAATACATTTCACTAATTGCATTGATTATATAAAATATACAATATTATTATGAATTTGCAAATCGATGGGCTAAGACCTATAGTCGGTCATCAATTTGCCCTGAAAAGGCCTATAAACAAGGGTTTTTATGAAACTTTAACGTTAAATTTTGATAACCCCTCATGAGCTTTATCAAATTTTGTAACAATTGTTATAATGAAATAATATAAGAGCCTATGAAACTCAAAGTCTCAGAGTTAAATTATATTTCATCTCTTTTTTATAAAAGGAAACATTCACATAGCATCTTGATATGATTTCAAAAATTAAACAGCTAATTCCACAAAATTACCATTGAAAAAATAACGATGACGAGCATCATGAAAAATAGAAAGTCAGGTATTTGTCCTGTAAACTAGAAAATCAGGTATGATGATGATATGATGATAATAATAATAATAATTTGCTGAGGAAAAAAAGAGGAAAGAAATCATTGTTTCCTTCCTTTTTCAATTTTACCTTTCTGCCCTTACTTTATATATAAATTCGCGTACCGTATCCGAAACTCTGGCATGCCCTTTGTCTCTCTCTCGAATCGACTGAACGCTAAAACCCTAAAGCGCGTCTCTCCTCTCGCGCGAGCTCCATGGCCCCGAAGCGTCCTCTTCCGGCGGCGGATCCGCCGCCGGCGTCCTCCTCCTCCGACGAGTCGGCCGGCAGCTCTGAAGACGAAGAACACAAGGAGGAGGAGGAAGGGCGAGAATCCGGAGAGTCGGAGGCCGATTCCGAATCCGACGACGAGGACGAGGAGGAGGCGGAGGAGCAGAAGAAGAAGCCGGCGCAGCCCAAGTCCTCTTCCGATCCGCCGCTGCCGCCGCCGCCGCAGCCGCAGCCGCAGCCGCAGCAGCAGCAGAAATCTCCGGGAGTGTCGTCGGCGGCGGCCGGGTCCGAGTCGGAATCGGAGTCGGGTTCCGAGTCCGGGACCGAGTCCGAGTCCGACTCGCGCCGCTACACCGTCAAGCCCATAGCTTCGAAGCCGATGGAGAAGATCGAGACCCCGCCGCCCGCGAAGAAGCAGAGGGTGGAACCTTCCTCCTCCTCGAAGCAGCCCTCAGCGAGGCGGAAGACCGAATCGGAGGACTCGACGGCGAAGCGGAAGGTCGAATTGGAGGACTCGAAGGACTCGAAGAAAGGGAGGAAGAAGAAGGACGTTGCCGATAACGGGTCCGCGCAGAAACCTGGGGAGGAGTCGAAGAAGCCCATGTTCCAGAGGATATGGGGCGACGGTGACGAGCTCGCCCTGTTGCAGGGCATGATCGATTTTCGAGAGAAGAAAGGTATGGACCCTTTTGCCAATGCTAATGCGTTTCATCATTATGTCAAGAAATCGCTCGGGCAAGAGTTTAGCGATAGTCAGCTGGCGAACAAGATCCGTGTCCTGAAGAAAAAGTATAATAACAATGAAGGGAAGGGGAAGGATGGTGAGGACCGGGCATTCTCGAAGCCCCATGAGCAGAAAGTTTTTGAATTGTCTAAGAAAGTCTGGGGTGCTAACAAGAACGGCGATGTAGGCGGAAGCAGTGAACAGACGCCTGTGTCGAAAGCCAATGGTAATGCTAAGAAGAGTAAGGCTGCTGCTACTGCTGGCAAGATCGTCCCTGCGGCCATGCTCAAGATGGACACATCGCTGGAGAGGCCTAAGGAGAATGGTCAACTAATGCCATCTGAGCATAGTGATCCCGGAAGCTTGTTTTCCTCTGATAAAATGTTTCAGATATCTGGGATTAGCTTGGATCAGGACTTTTTGAAGGAAGGATGGGAGATGGTGGATAAGTCAACGAAGGAGGAGTTGAAGGAAAGATGGAGGAAAGTGCATTTGGCTGAAATGCGAGTATTGGCGGAGAGAGCTACATTGATTAGAGATCAAACCAATATTGTTTTAGAGGCTTATGAGCAGGCTGATGGAAAGTAGGATGCGACTGCTGGTTCTTTTTAATGGATAATAGTGTGCAAAAAATGTGTAGGTGATATATTTTGTTTACTTCGATTTTGGGGTTCATGTCGGTACTCTTTTTCAATCACATTGTAGTTTAATGCTTGCAAGCCTTGAATTTTTGCATGCCCTCTTAAGTTTGATGCTATTCTCTAAATGCTTTGGCCTGTTGCTAGTGCCTGCTATTGCTATCTGCTGGTTCTCAGTCATGAGCGAGCTGTTTTGTTGTCATCCTTTCTCTCAACACTGATCTCATGATTGCTTATGTTGGTTTCTGAAGCAAGTTATGTTGCTGATGCATCACTTTGTCTCCTGTAAATTGGAATCTGTTTGGTTGGTTTGTTATATTGATTAGCAAACATTTCTATCATATTATTCTATCAGAAAACACCTTGGGCTTGTAAGAAGCATTGGGATGTCTTGACATTGTATTCCCAGTACTTTGTTTGCATGAACAATCATAGTCGAAAGCAAGCGTGAACAGATTATACAAATGGGATTAGATTAAACAGGAGATGAATTCGGTAAAGATCATGCAAAGCTTGGTTTTTGGTTTTGTCTTGCATTGTTTTCTAATGGTCCTTTGGTGGATGATGGATAGTGGGCTGGCTAAAGGTTACTTTGTTCTCGTTGTTTAAAGGTGTAAGTGTGTTTGACCATTGCTAGATTCGTAGTTGATTAGCTTGAGAAAAGCCATGGACATATAGTGCAGCGAGGACACAAAACCTTGCTAATATGTGTTAGTGTGAGTTGGAAGATTTCTTTATCTCAGGATTTGAAACGAATGCTGGTTGCTCTATTGAGGTTGTGGTTGCTTAACGTCTATAGAGAGATTTACCTCTCTTTCAGTGCAAGCCGCATCTCACAAGCAGTAGCGAAACGCTCAGACTCTCTTGCTATATCACCTTGCAGACAGCAGCTAATCAATGCAGCAGGAGCTGCGCTATCCTTTTTCTTCCAGGCTCTAAATGTCTCTTGACCTCTCCTAGCTTAAGCTTCTTCCTCGTTAGGATCATCCAGGACTTGGTTCATGTCTCTGTCACTGCTTGTTCTTTCAGCACAAGTTGCACCTTTTGATATCAGATATCAAAGTTATAACCATTCATCCGTTCACCCTGATACAAATCAGTCATGCTATTCTCTGTCGCAGCTATGATCAGTTACCAAATAAAGGGAGATTACATGATACCAAATCCTCGGCAAAACACACATTATATCGTGCAGAATTACTAGGTTTTCAGTCATCATCCTTAACCGAATAGATAATAACAGTGTAATAATGATGAATCGCATGTTTCAGCAAAGCAGAAACAGGTGATATTCACAATAAAAAATTCAAACCAACTGGCATTCTTCTCTCGCCTCAAGTACACTAAAGAATGGTCCATGTCTTTCAACATTTCTCTATTCTCTCGGAGTCTGATCGAATCGACATCAAACACGAGTGTGAGACCCTTTTGTTTCAAACTCAACCCTTAGAGCATTGCATGAATAAGCGGTGATTGCATCCCACCATCCCATCCAAATGGTCGATGCTGAAATCTTCTGAGGCTTTCTTCTCAACCTGTGTCATGGGGCATCAAGCAATGAATCCAACATGTAATCTTTGTTGAAGTAATCATCCCCTCCATTTTTCTCATATTCTTCGAATTGATACCTCAGATTAGTTTAGCTGTGCAGTGCGACACAATCATTCGGACAAGTTCGATAATTTTTATAGCGGAATATATCCATGCAACGAAATGGAATACAGAGAGAGAGAGAAAATTGCAATACACTGATATTTGTTCATTCATGCTACCGGTGCATGGACAGTGGTACTGTGGCACATTGCTAGTGGGAATATAACGAAGATATAGAGTATGATGAGAGCATGCAATATGGAGATCTGCTATGACATGGACAAACAATCGCATACCAAGGACGACAACATGACATTAAACAAGGCGTTGCCCGATTATATGGCATGCCTCTTGCTTATCAAAGAGACCACGATGCCTGCCGAGGCTGTGATCGGCAAACTAGGTCACAAGACAAGCATGCTGAGATTGTCTACTTCATCCGGAGACAGGAGGACACGAAGGACTGCAAAGCCAACCTGGCTGAACACTGCCTAAAAAATCTTTGGGGTGGATATGAAGGTACACCCTGATGATGCGAAAGCAGAAGAACAAGCAAATCGGTGCTGTTCAATGCGGGTTGGTGTTGTTCTATGCGTGCTTGTTGGCCAAAGAATTGATGACGATGCTGAGTGAAGAGAAGTGGAAGGTGATGAGCAGGGTGTTTGCCTCTTGATGGTTCACTCAGGCTTTGCAGAGCAACTCCAAGCAAATGACAGGCCAATTAGGACAAGACCTGTTGTGGATTGGTGAATCTTGATAGGCCTGAATATAGCGAGGCATCTTAAGGCTGAGAAATGTAAAGTTCATAGCAAATATAGTGATGAGACACCTAAGTTAATGCAATGAACGCACGAGACAATGCAAATTGTTAAAATTTGGCTCATGAGATTGCGAGTTTCCTGCTGCTTCACATTCGATCATGTGAGCTGCGTTGATGCCACATTCCCTACTGCTTGAAAAGGCTCACATTGAGATGCTTTCTAATCGGGCGCCTTGCGATGGTCTATGGATTTGCTGCACAAAAAGAGTAGATAGGGTCCAAGTTTCGGCATGATGCTGATATGAAATGCTTCTCAAGTAAAAGCTGGTCTCTCTAGTACAACTCTTCTCCCTTTTCTTTCTGAGCAAGAAGTACAGGAGTATTGAAATTCATCTTCCAGAAAAGATAAATCGTAGCAATAGTGAAGGAGAAGAAAACAGAGTATTGTCCAGATGGGAAAAGAGATCCCTTCAAGTAGCCTTAACAAAGTGTCCAGTTAAGTGTGGCAAATACACAAACTTGATTTAACCAAGCTTGGCAAGAACATCATTAAGGGTAGATACAGTCTCAGCATAGTATTTCTCTGCCTCTGGAGTGCTCTTGATCTTCGCCGCGTAGTCCAACTGCTCAAAAAGCACATGGAATTAAAATCGCATCAGTCAGATACTTTCATTTGTGAAATGAAAGAGCAAGAAATGTTTTGAGATTTTCTCGTCTGACTCACATTGCTGATGGTCTGGAAGAGCTTGCCAGTGAGGTCCTTGAGCGACTTCTTCTCCTCCTTGGGTTTCGCAGCAATGACAGTGTTGAGGTCATAGCGGAGGTACTCGGCCCTGAGGCGCAGATCATTCTGGACGTACGGCCACGCCTTCTTGTCTATGAACGACTTCACGTTAACAATTTCCTTGGCTGACTCCTTTGCCCTGGCTGCTGCCTGTGCCGGAGTCAGTGGCTGAAGGAAGAATCTGTCCTTCAATGGAAGCTCAAGATCTCTTGGCTCATCAGAGTTCAGGGTTCCAGCTACATAAAGACAAAGGATTTCACTGGCATTATTCGTTAAGCCACAACTTTGAATACCACAGTTCTTCCTTATATTCGCATTCTACAATCCTCAAGGTTAAAGCGAAAACAGAATCTCGCCGAACGATGCAAGAACACAAGCACTAATTCAGTCCCTGTTCTAATACCAGGTAGATGCGGTCATTAGCGAGCGTGGATAGAGCTGAGTCGAAATTCAATTTGCTGAATTTTGGCCTAAAATTAGGGACCTCTCCAAAGCAACAGTTTCATCAGGTAGGAACTCACTGCATTCAGAGCAGTATACCAAATATCCATATCAGATATGTCCCTAGATCTAATCGCACATTATATTACAGCAATAGGATAATCACAATCCAGGCGGTACTAGTCTCCAAAAATAACTGGATATGCGAACAATGCAGATCTAGCTAGCTGTTATACTGTCTGTCGACACCAGTTCCATTCCTTTTCACCAGAGAAGCAATTGGAAGGGAGGAATCTTCAGTGCAATGCAACATTTTTGTCTAGTTTATGGAGACTAAGAGAAGAAGGGAGAAAGGCAGGAGACTTACGCAGCCCGCCGGATGGTGGGGGAGGCCCGCCTACCTTGATCGACCTGGCTTCGGCCAACACTGCTTGTACAAAAGAACCCGAAGCCAAAGCGGTGGCGACCAGACCGAGAGCTGCCCTCCGGCTAGTCTCGGCCTCGGCCGAGCCCTGTTGAGCTCTAATGCCGAAGCCAGGCCTGGCCAAGCCGACCCTGTTGCCGCCGCCAATGCTCAGGCGGGTCGAGCCACTAAGCTGGAGGCTACCTTCCAGCACCGCCTGAGAGGAGCCCCGTAAGCCAGCCATCGAAGCCATAGCTTGGGCCATGTTCGCCTTCAATATCAACTGTCAAGTGCTGCTGCTCAGCAAGTTTTGATTCAAGATGGTCAAATGAGGAAATATATTTCTGGGAATTGGATGAAGTTTCTCGACTGGGCCATGAGGTTATGTGGTGCGAACTGATCTGGGGCACCACCTTATCTGCCATTTTCCTGCTTGGATAACTTGGATATGGCCCTGGCCACTCCCCCGCCGCCACGTGGATTGTGAGGGCATTTTAATTTGACAGGTAGGATTGGGTTGGGGAAATGGGCCGCTTGAATTTCGACACGTGGACTGGGAATGATTTTGGTTCAGGACACCAAACAATTACAACTCTGAATCTTGCTTTCCTGAGCTCTTCTGCTGATTGTGTCACCATGAATTGTCTCTCTCCTTGTTCTTTCACCTTCCATATGATTTTCTTGAATTGTTCTTTCTCCAGGAGATATCTACTCATAAATGAAATTGAGTAACTGGGTCTGAATCATAAATTGTTCTTGTACAAAGTTCCTGTAAGATCAAAATCAAAAGCAGGGGAACCAAGAATGCCCACAAATTCGCATTAAGCAGAGAAATGAAATGGGAAATTGTAGGGCCACAAAAAGGTTAATGCTATAATATGTTAAACCATCTCCAATTTGGCATCTTGTTAATGTTCTTGGCCAGGAAAGGGAAGAACAAGCATCCTGTCTAGCAGAACGCAGAACTATCATCCTCTGCAGGTTTTCAAACTTTTGAAGAAGACAGCAGTGTGCAAAACCCACCTCAAGCATCACCAAGGGGATGAATCAATCTCGATTTGCAGAAGCTCAGAGGGTGAAGAGATGATGGAGATGACTAGGGATGACTGAGCCATTGACAAACAAGAAACGAGACCCGCCTTCTGTTCTTTCCAAACTTGGAGCTGGGTCAGGTCAGCTTCGACAAAGAAAGAATTGGGCTATCTGATCTCTGCAGAATCAGGGCCAATTGAACTGATGGGGCCTGGCCATGGCTATCATCGAAACACTTGGGCCTTTGCCCAATGCATTTAGCCATCATCATCATCTGGTAAGATGAGAGAAAATGAGAACTACATTATGTCACAGCCGCAATCAGGATTGAATTTGATTTCCTAGGTTCTCTATCATGGTCTGCCCACCTTTTACTCTTCATCAAGATGCTGCTTTCAAGTGATTTAGAAGATCTCAAAGCATTAAAATAGTTTGTGATTACATCTATATTAAGATTAGCTTGTCTACATACTTGACACGCCACATTATAAACCCAATTATTAGTGGCCCTCAATAAAATATATGATATTCAACGCCTAATAAAAATCTAGGCACATTATCTAGTGCAGATATTCTGTAAAATCTATTTTATTATACCTAATATCATTTCACACGCAATTTGACTTTGCTTTGATTGCCTCTCTCAATAGGAGGGACGTCTTGTCTGAACTTGAATATATTGGAGTGGATTCACCATAATCGTTAGATCACATAAACCTTACATATGAGATCCACGTTGAATTCGTATAGGAAATTTTTCTTGGGAAGAGGGAAGATAGGGAACTCTGTTTCATTTACTGTTAACACTATTGAATGTTTCTCCTTTTTTGAAATATATATATACTTTTCCAATTAGGAAATTGGAGATGGACTAATTCCAGGACAATCACAGCTGCAAAAGATGGCCACTGGAGAACAGCTGTAGCCTGTAGCTTCATTTGATAAACAAATTTGTATTTAAATGGCTGATAGTACCTAATACTCATCCCATCCATAAAGCAACATAATGATGTGAAATACTTTTGACTCTCCTTGCTTGCAAATAAAGTCATATTCTGATTTTTCACCAAACCCAGCATGAATCTTCAAATGCCCCTAAAAAAGAAGCTTGAAATATCCAATAATCAAGTTATATTGTCACCTCTAAATGAGTTTCTAAATGATCATGCATCCTGATGAAATTGATCAAGAATCTAATTGCGTTCTTTCACATTAGTTATTTCGATCTGAAAACTATAATTCTGGAAATTTGATAATTGGTACATCAGCCTGAACATGATTTATTAATTATGCAGATATCCAGATGCAGCATGTGACAACTTGCAGATCACGTTTATGATCTGAGTCAGACTTTCATTAGCCTTCATTCTCAAGACAAATTGGAGGGATTGGCATGCAAGTGGGCCACTGGGCCCACCAAAGTAAGTGAAGTGGGCCATGGGCCTGAGAAGGACAATAAGGTGGGCGCCCCCAGGATACTGCTGGAATACAGAACTCCTTTCCCAAATTGCCAATGCATATCCAAAAGTGGGTCCCCTGCCTCTCTCTCCAATGAAACCAGAAAGACATGAAATTCTTGCTTAAAATAAGAATGAAAATACTCGAAGATATGATCTCTTGAAGATTGAGGAGGAGGCAGGAGAAGAAGACCAGGGAAAGCACCAGCAGTAAGCAATCTCTTCAGGACAGCTAGAATGGAAGGTCAAGACCAGCAGAACAAGTTCCGAGTCGTGAAGGTCGACTCGCCCGAGTCGTGGGATTCCTACTTGACTCAGGCCACCGCTCAAGCCTGCCCTGTATATTTTTTTTTTCTTTTTGCATCTTCTCGTGCTGTTGCGTCTTCTCTGTCGTAATTCAGAAACGTTTCGACTTGGGTGTCCTCAAAGTTCTGAGCTTTTTGCCTCCTAATTTGACTGTTGCTTTCTCCAAGCCCTGTTTTGAGACTGGAATTTTCTTCTAGGCGATGAATTTCGAAGAAGTCTTGTGATTGGTCGATGTGTTTTATATGGGGTTCTGTGATGGGTTTGGATGCAGGTGGTCGTGCACTTCACTGCTGCTTGGTGCATGCCTTCGGTGGCCATGAACCCGTTCTTTGAGGAGCTGGCCTCGACGTTCCCAGATGTTCTGTTTCTCACAGTTGATGTTGACGATGTTAAGGTAATGGTTAATTTCTGTCTCAGAGTAATTTGTGCAGGAGAATTAGAGTTTTAGCTTGTTACATTAGAAGGGAATCCATTTTTGGCAGTTGGAAACATACGGCTTACTCATACTGTTTCCCAGTTCCACAGTGTAGAACTGGGATATCAATTAGATCATTAGGTATATATACTCTTTTCTTCTTGTACATAAGTATGTGACTTAGTATTATAGGGAAGTGTAATATATGAGATTTTTTTTTTCATTTCTAGCAAGATTTGAATTTGTTTGTTTTTGCTAAGGGATAGCATTATGAAGCAACAAACGTTTTCTCCAACCTCTTTGAGGGATTTTCCCGTTTGATTATTCTGTGCTTTCTGCTGAAACTTGAATCTGGATGAATTTGGGGGTTCATTCTCGATCTTTGCCTGTGGTGCAACTGTTTCAGATTCTTTGGGAAGCAATTAAAACTTCCAACTCAGGATGCATAGTTGCTTAAATTTCTCGCAGGCATGGAAAATCTGGTCTCTTGTCTGTGACGGATTAGAGTAGCTTAGGCTTTTGAAATTGGCATGCTAAGCTCACGTTCCACAAGCTCACGTTCCACAATCACGTGTCTCTCCTGATATGTATTTGAGGGGAAAAAAGATAAAGAGTACTTTTGCATTGCAAAGCTTGTCTTAATCATCGACAAATGAAGAGAAGATAAGGCTTATTAGTCATAGTATGCCTGTGATGCTTTTGAAATATCTTGTCACTTTTTCTTTGGCTAATCAATGTGTTTACCAAGCCTTTGCCCTGTGAGGAGACATCACTTTTTGAGGTTTGCTTTCTGTAGGAGGTAGCAACTAAAATGGAGGTAAAAGCCATGCCGACATTTTTACTGATGAAGGACAGAACTCCAGTCGACAAGCTGGTGGGCGCAAATCCAGAAGAGATAAAGAAAAGGATAGACGGTTTCGTGCAGTCCTGTCGCGTGAGCGTTGCCTAGTAACAGCTTCTTGCCCTAACAGGGCTGACACTGTACATTTGGTCTTTGTAAGATTTGTGGTCCAAGTGAGTGCCGTGGTGTCGGTATTTGCAAGCATGTTGTTTGTAAATTTGTCTTGTGGTATCATCGATCTTGTAAGTGTCAAATGTTTTAATGGTGGGTTGCCACAAGTTCAACGATCTTCTACATTCATCTTTGGGATTTAATTGAAAGCGTTTGTCATGTGCCTATCTCTACTTCTCCCAGTTCGAGTTTTGACCCTCGTGAACTCCTTATGCATGTTTACTTACACTTTCTGGAGATTGTCATGCATCACTGTTCACAATGTAATTGATCTTTCAGCTGCATACATGTCGATGTCGATGTCTCTGTCTCTGTCTCTCTCTTGTCATGAGGGAACCAAATTGCTTTTGTCTGTGCATTCCTTTAATTTCCTTTTATCTCTGTGGATTTCCAGAATTGGTTACTACTCTTCAATTGCATATATGAGATCAAAATAACTGGGGATAGTACATGATTAGTTAGTGTCCAAACAAAAAAATTCAACTAAGACAAAACGCTATTCCAGCAGGTCAAACACATATATGCACACTGAGACAAAGAAGAAATGACTGACTATGCCGGGCTCTGCCGGCAGAAATGGATTCTCCGGCGAGAAATGGATTCTCTGGTGGGCATTCATCCATAGCCAACTAATGGGTCGTGTTCCATCGGGCCCAAGGCCAAGAAGGGCGATGCACAACCCTCTCCGCTCCTAGGCCCGCCTGGCCTTGGGTTGACCTAGGCCCATGGGCCCTGATGGGCCGAACCATGCCCAAGTTTCCCACCTAGGACGTAATGTTGGTCTAGCTAGGGTCAAGAAATGAAAGGTTGATCCTGGGGGGAGGATCAAACACTGATCATCTTACAGTTAATCTTCTTGTAGCTCCTGGTACACTCGCCGTATAAATTTAGATTCGAGAATGTCCAATACTAGACAGATTTCCTTAATTGAAATGGACTTTTCAATAGGGATGTAACTCGACTAGGCAAAGGTTTTAGGAATTAAGAGGTGTTTACCCGCGAGAATCAATATGGCTCCGGCCACGCGCCCATGTTGCGGGCTAGAAGTCAAATGACCATATAACTCTTTGCATAATCCTTGATGCTGAACATAACTCATGTTGAGTTTGCTCGAAGAACTTTGAACTTGAAACTTTACCGATTTGAGGAATAGAAAAGTGAAACTCATTATCCGAGGTGGACATATATTGTTTTTGATAATTTTTTTTTCTAATGCATGCCATTGATACTTGCCTTTGCTTTTAAGTAACATTGTTTTTTTTTTCTCTCCTTCGTGTCACAGCTCTTTCTCATTTTTATTTAACTCTTACCAGTAACAGGTAGCGGCTTCTTGCCTCGATAGGGCCAACACCTTACGCTCTGGTCTTTGTAAAGTTTGGGGTTTGAGTCCACCATGGTGTTAGTACTTGTAAGCGTCATGTTTTTGTAAATTAAGTTCGTTTTGCGGTATCATCGAGCTTGTAAGTGTCATGTTTTGACAGTGGGTTGCACAAGTACAATTGCTTTTTCCTTCGTCTTTGGAGTTTCGTCGATAACATTTCTTCTATGCTGATATCCACGCCATGCAGTTTGTGTGATGTCTTGAATTTCGACCATATTTTGAAATTAGATGAAATGGTTATATTAATCAATGCCCTGTTAGTGCAATTATTTTGAACTGATCATTTACGAGTTAATTGATTATTCGGAAGCGCGATTGGAGATTGATATATGTATGACTAGTAGATTCAAATAGGGATAGACCGCTCGACCATAAGGATAAAAGATGGGCAATATCACCATGTTACAAGCCAATTAGTAAACGAAAATAAATCGATTCGGCAAAGGTACGAAGTCGGATTGCAGGTGATTTCGCATGACTTCAATACTAACTACGCACAACATTAAATCGATTTCTTTTTTGGACTTTGTATTCAGGGTAACCAATTGATTCCCCGTGATTAGATGATGAATGAGGGTCGCCCCTGGTTTGAAATTTGGCTTAAATATAGATTGAAAAGTTATCGACCACGGATCAAACGTGAGAAACCCCTAAAAGCCGCCCAATAATTTAGGCCGTACTAAAGTTGCATTCGATTGAATCTAACCTTGATTTTCAATCCGATTTCGAGTATCGACTTTTCAATTACTTCAAGACTGACTAAGCGGACATTGCCACATTTATACTCGGCTTTTTTGGTAAGCCACAAAGATTTAGAAAAAGGAATTTTTGGGCCAAGAAGTTAGGCCCACAAGTGGGCTGGCCCCAAGTCGAAGGCCCAATGGGCCATGTGCCTATCTTGGACGGCCTAATAGGGGCCTAAACAAGCCCATCTCCTTTCTTCTTCAACCCATGGACTCTTCCTTCTAGAAACATTTCTTTGCGTGGTCCTAAGCCTTCAAGAAATACTTAGCTGTCGTGCATACTTGGAGCTCAAGTTAGGAGACTTCAACCTCAAGTTATCCACCTCTCTCTCTCCTCACTTGGTCAGCTGTCCACCATCCCCTCACTCTCTCATTTTTTCTTTCTCCCTCTTTCCTTTCATTTCCGCCCCCTTTATCATGTTCTACCCTACCGTCCGTTGTTGTTGGTTGTGGGAGCTACTGCCATCGTTTGCCAAGCTTAGGCCATCGTTTAGTACCCCACTGTCGCCTACCAGCCACCTGACTAGCTGCCGTCTAGCTCGCCTAGCCATCACTAGCGATTGCCTCCTTCTATTTCAGCGAGAAACAACCCAGCCAAGCATTGTTTCTCCATAATCCAACCACCATTCATCGTCCGGTGTCATCCCCAAACTAGCCACGGTTAGCCCTCATTGTTGCCGTTGTCTTGATACCCTCATATTGTTTAATCCGTGAGTTAATCCTAATACCTTAATTAGGCATAATCTTGCATTGGGGTAGTTTAATTAGTTCTAAGCTTGATTAGTGGCTAATGAGAGTTGTTTATGCCTAAATATGGTTTATGTGCCCTAAGCTTGATTAAGATAAGCTAAGGATCGCTTAATTATGCTTATTGCTAATTTAATTGGGTTATGAATAATTAACCATTCTTTATTATGATTAATCTTGTTTATTGTTAATTAAAATGGTTAATGAAGGATTATTATTAGTTAATTATGATTAATTATTTATGGGAATAATTATTATAATTAAATTATTTTGTGGTAATTATTGTGAAAATTAGTTATTTATAATAATAATTACTTTGGAATTATTAATTAATTGTTAATAATTAATATTTTGGAGAAATAATTAATTATGATTCTTTGTTATTGAAATAATTAACTAGAGCAATATTCATGCATATATACTTGTTGCTTATTAGTTAATTGTGGATAGTTATATATGATAATATTATGTAGCCTTTACTTATTTAAGGAAGTATTCAATTAAAGTGAGTAATTTTTATGTCAAGTAATTATTCATGAGAATGGTGAATAATTATGACTATTTTGTGGGAGTTAATTATTTATTGAAATAATTAATGACTATAATTATTTTGTGGTAATCAATTATTTGTGGGGATAATTGATTATGGTTAGTTCATTGAGGCACTGATTGTTTATCGACATAATTACTTATGGGTAATTTACTAGTAATGATTGATTATTATGATAATAATTGTTTGTTGTTCATTTCCTGTGAGGATTGATGGATGGATTATCATGGTGCTAGTTGGTTGAAATTGATTATTTGAACAACTTGAACTCGTGTTTGTTGGTTGTGGTTGGAAGTTGATGAGTTAAACAAGTTTACTGGACCATCAATTATCATTGTGTTGCATTGTATGTGTGATATTTGTTATAGCATGTTGTGTGAGTACGAACCATAGTTGCATTGGTTATATGAAAAGAAAGAAATGGTATTGTTGATGGTTGTGCTGCATGATCACATAAAGAAAAGCCCGGCGCTACCAGAAAACCACCAACCCTAGGGTTGTGTTGTGGCCTTTGACGTCGCTCGATTTTTATCGGATGCTTAGCAAGTGGCTAGTTGCCAAGTTGCGATAAAGGCCGAACCGAAGCTCTTTTATGGAATGCCGTCAAAGTAGGGGTCCCCCTCCCCTTTTTGTTGATCGATGATTGATCCCCTTCCCCTTTTTGTTGATCGATGTAGGTTAGCTCGGTCTAGTCCCTTTTTGTGTAGACCAATGGAAAAGTGCCCAAGGGAGGGCATGTATATATACATTTCCTTAGGCTAACCTCAGTTGATAAATAAAAGTGATATTGTTGTTTCTATCGATATGTCTTTCTGTTATCCTTACTTGATGTTTGATTGGGTGTTATTAGATTTGTTTCCGCATGTGTTTAATTGCAAAATAAAATGAATTGGTCGGTGACAAATCCTGATGTGTCGCATTCATCTTACCACAAGTGAACATGGGTTGTCGTGTGCTCGAGAATCGGGACGCGATAGTTTGAGTTTTTAGAATATCATCTCTCGATCATTGAAGTACTTTCATCCCTTGATAAATCACTAGAATTTTAGAGAATGATGTAAATATACAAAATTGACAGATAGTACATCACTTAAAATTTGTATTATTCTAATTCCATGGATGATAGGGTCACTTGAATTTATTGTTTTGGTCAGAGGGCCACTTGAATTGGAAAGCTTCATATTTAGTGATACTTTATGGAGAATGTCATGCATCAATCTTCACAATGTATTGATCTTTCAATTGCATACTATGTAAAAATTCTAGTCTCCCTACGTGTAAGCGAAGCTATCTCTGGGGATGGGAGTCTCCATTCAAGTCTCTATCTCTGGGGATGGGATTCTCCATTCAAGTCTCTATCTCTGGTCATTAGTGCATTCCTATGATTTCTGGAACTCTCAAATCGTATAAAAGATGTTAAAATAGCTGGGAAACTATGTGATTACTTAGTTTCTAACATATGGCATTAACATAAGACATTCAACTAAACAAATCAAAAAAAGAGAAGGTTGAATAAAAAAAGTTCCCTTTATAGTTATATTTCAATTAGGGTATCTTCGACAAAAAAAAAGTATCATGATCTATATCTAATTTTAAGTGACAAGATACCTCATGAAAATTGCATTAATGCTCTGTTGTGCTTAATATTCAAAAGTCAAGCTCATGGCAAGATTATCATACTTCTCTTACAAGATTTCACAAAAGGATCATCTTTCCAGGTCAATAAATCTCCATGCACGGCCCTTCTCACTCCCATTTTTACACAAGAAAATGCACGACATCATAAAACTAATGCATTGGAAAAATCACATTTAGAGAGACCTGTTCAAACATGTTTGCCCCATCACACAAATGGGATAAGGCCAATACATGAATATACTGAGATTCTGCCTAACTCTACCTATTCCATATTGGCGAAGAGAAACGAATTGTTTAGCTATTACGGCGTGTGCACTTGGCAAAAATTACATGTGCTAGCGCTATCAACAGGGAGGTTTGAATCCCATATACTTGCCCGAAAAGTAGTCGTTCTAAACCTCAACAGCTCTGAACCTGGTGATGAGAACTATACTCAAAGCCATCACAATGCTGATGGAGAACACAATGAGCGAGGCCCTCCCGTATTCTCTTATGGCCCTTTGAACCACGATTATTCTCAGAAGAGACGCGAGGAAGCAGATAAAGGAAAATATTTGGGCAATCTCCGTGTTCTCCATCCCCAATAGGATATACTGGAGCACTGAGATTGTGGACGAGAAGAAAACCATGAACGAGCAAGTCATTGCTGTAACCTGCAAGACAAACTGCATGTTATGGCTAACAGAATTTGAATTAGGCTTGGCCTAGCAGATTCGGCCTTTCAGAAATGGTATGATCCGTCATTGGTGGGACTAATAATATAGGACACGGACCTCACCAGTGGCTTTGTCTATGATGGTAAACATTACAGTAACTTTACCTAATAATCTCTCCCAGCTCGTGTGATGATAGAGTAGAGCTGCAAATGATACGTGACCAAGAAGTTACCTCAAGTGCAATTTTCACTTGCAGGAGGACTGGGCTTACAAGCAATCCACCTCCTATTCTGAAAATTTCACCCAGGAGTCCAGCTAACAGTGCCATTACCGGAAAAATAAGCATGTTGGCCGGTCCTTCTCTGTTATGGTCATCGACGTCCTTAAGAAAAGAACCCAATCTTAATAAGCTTCTAGTTCATTCATGTTAAGCGAATTTATTACATCAACTTTTACGATTCTTATTAATCTTTTTACTATATATAACCAAACACCTGCTGGCTTGAAACCTGATGTTGTATGCTTTCTTTCCTGATTAGAGTTCACGAAGTAAGGCAACATGTAGTAGAATCTAAATGAATGAGAGTAGCCAATAATCTGGACCACAGGGCTCAACTGGGATAACACTCTGCACATAATTTCAAAAATCAAGCACACTAAATCTGTAGTAATAAGTTGGAGTAAAAGTTAATATTGCAGGACGGTTGTGTGAAGGATCTTTACAAGGAGTAACTCTGGAACGTGCAATAAAAAGAGAGAGAAAAGAATAGAAAATCTAGCGGGAAGTTAGTTTATTGTAAACTGTAAGCATGACATGGTGCTGTGGAGCTAAGATGAGTGATATCATCATCATAAGCCGGCCAGTTGCATCCCAGCTATTGACACCCAAAATTTTGTTGATACCTTTTAAATATCCATTAATTTTGTAATTATATATGTGTGTGCGTGTGTGTGTGCGTGTGTATAAATTTATAGAAAAGATAAAAAAAATTCGAAAAAAAATAAAAATTTGTCGAGTGGGCTAGCATAGTCAAGCCCATTGTTTTACTCTTTTAGCCCACCTATTTATTTCTTTGAAGCCCACAAGAATTATTTGAAGAACCTAGCCCATCACCATTCTTCTTTTCTCTTCATCCTTTCTTGACGCACGCCTGGCGCACGCTTGGCGCACGCTTGGCGCACGCCCGGCGCACGTTTGGCGCACGCCCGGCACGCCTAACGCACGCCTCACACACGTACACGGAGTATGCAAATATAATATACACACGCTATTGATTACAACTTAAAAGAGAAAGCTTAAGCTTAAAAGAGTAATTGTACTCGTCAATTTGAGAAAATATTCCCTCCCACTGTGAAAAAATGAAATAAACAAAAGTGGACAGATAGCCCTCGATTTGGAAAGAGAGACAAAGACTTTCCATGTCTTCATCCCTCCCATGCACAACCTTGGTTTACCAAAAAAACCTATCTCTCTGTTTTCGTGGAAGAAAGGTCAATGGAATGGAATTTATGGACATCTTCCTTCTCCCCTACTCCTCCTTTGCCCTGTTCCTCCTCTGCTCTGCTCCTCCTCTGCTCCTCCTTGCCCTGCTCCTCCTTTGCTACATCCTAACTACTCGTGCAAGTTCATCGACATCCTCCTCCTCCTCCTCCTCCTCTACTCCTCCTTTGCCGCGTCTGGAGCCTTCAACTACTCCCCCGCATGCATGACCACTCTAGCGAAGCTTCTCGGAGGTATCTCCTAACCATAGAATGTTTTAATGAAAAAATTTATTGCACAAAGTTCTAATTGTTGGTTTATATATATTATCTTACCATAAGATTTGGAGCCAGTGATGGTGATGATATTTATATTACTTGGCATGTAGAATTTAGATGGCCTATTTGATGAGAAAGAGATCTCTCTTAGCTGGTCTATAATTCAGCAAATTAGTTAGAACCAACCATTGAAAGTTTCACCGACGAAGTAATATGGTCTGTGGGAGTAATCTTTCTTTCATGCTGTATTATTTTCCTGGGAGTTGTGACAAAGTTCTCCTATCTTTGCAATGTGAAATAGTGAGTTTTGGCTTAGCTTGAAACATTAGTAAGTTCTGGAAAGTAATTCACGGGTCCAATGTGATACTTGAATGCTCAAAGGTAGTCAAAGATGAGAGGAGCATGCTTATAATGGAGGGAAACTAGTAGGGGCTCCATTTGCGTTATACTAGGGTGTGGTGATGCGAGGATACCTAGAGGAATAAAATAAAAGTACGATCTAACTGGAAGAAGAAAATGATGCAGATATAAGCGTACTAGTCAATTAGAGAATTAGTTAAATTGAAATTTGGCTATTAATTGAATTGGTGCTCTCTTCTTTCTAGATTTAATCCAGATAAACGTCTCAAATGTTCTGAACTATGGCCCTATAGTCAAGAAAACTTGGAATGGAAAATATTATGAGCTGTCTGAGATTGGTAAGACAGGCGATCATCATGTTTTTTTTTTTAAATTATTAGAACTAATATTTTGATTTTCGGAGTTAGAAATCCTTTCTTTTTTTTTGTCATTTTTTCTATTTGATTCCTGTTTGTGCTTGTAGAGTGACAGAGATCAACTTCTCTTGAAGCGTCACACGTCTATAATTCTACTTCTAAGCTTCAAACTTCCCCTTATTGCAATATGATTTTGAAGCCCTATATTGTTGTCCTTCTTGCACTCATCAACTTCAACTTCAAAGCTATCACCGGCCAACCCCAACCGACCTACTACCCAACCTACTACCTACTACCTACATTACTGCAACTACATGTATCTGTTAAATGACACAGCAAATTCGACATTCCTTTCAAATCTTCTCAAGTTTTTAGATTCTTTATACTCCAAAGTAGCCCTTAAGAGCTTCTACAAGAAGGGCTCCAATAGGATCTTTGGTCTTTTCGTTTGCCGGCGCGATATTGCAAGTATCTCTTGCCAATCATGTGTCAAGAACACAAATACGGCTCTTTCTAATTGGTGTGGGTCCAAAAGGGATGGGCTCATTTGAAAATGTGCATGGAATATGCACAGTATGTGCACAAGGTGTGTGCATCGCATGCACGAGGAGTGCGCGTTGCGTGCACGGTTTGTGCGCGTCAAGTACATCACCTGACCATTCATCCAGGCTAAACGAATCACAACAAAAAGTGTGCTTTGTCACAATGATTTGGGTAGACGAAGGGTTGTTGAACCTAGTGCCCCATCAATTCAAAGCCTGGTTTATCAAACATGGAAATGACTTATCTAGTGCCCAATCGACATCTTTGGAGCCCCTACCAAGCAGCCCATCAAAACCACGTAGAGTTCGGTTAACCGAACCCAACCGGAATTCTTAATTAAAAGTGAACAATCTCTCTTCATTATCATCTTTTTTTCATTTAGATCCTAATAAGCAAAGCAAAAATTGAAAACCCGAAAAATCGTCCTGAACGGAACTGCATTTTTTGTTCGGTTCATATTTGGTTCAAGACAGTTTTAGTTCGGTATTATCCTTTATCAGTTTGGTTTTTCAAAAAAAACCGAACCAAACCGAACTGTTTACACTCCTAGTGAGGGGCCTTATGTATCTACATGAGGATTCTCGGCTCAAGACCATCCATCGAGATGTGAAAGTAAGCAATATGCTATTGGATAATAAGATGAACTTGAAGATATCAGACTTTGGCACTACTAGAATCTTTGGAGGCAATCAAATTGAGGCTAACACTAACAAGATCATTGGGACATAATAAGTCACTCACATTTGAATTTCCATTGAGTTCATTATTATATAATCATAAGATTTTCTCACATGATTGGAACATATAAAAAGGATGAGCTAGCCTGATTTAATCTCCTATAGGGGTATATGGTGTCGGAATTTTGCTTTCTTTCCCTTGGTTTATGTTCTCTTTTCTTTCTTATTAACCTTGATTATTGATAGTGGGTATATGGCGTCGGAATACCTGTAGGGGGTCTATTTTTAGCGAAATTTGATGTGTACAGCTTTAGGATCTTACTACTTGAAATCCTCAGTGGACTGAAGTGTAATTCTGTTCCCAATTATGAGTATGGCCAGAGCCTCGAATCAAATGTGAGCTTTGTATTTAATCTATCTTTTGCAATCAAACCATATTGAATTTGTAAAATCTCTGTTTCCTTTCTTAGTTGAAACTAAAATGAGATTTTCATAGGCACGGCTATTGTGGAAGAAAGGGAAGGGGACAAAGCTAAAATATGCAAACTTGATCAATTCGTTTTCGAGAAACAAAGCTCGTAGATTGATCCATATATCGCTGTTGTGCATGCAAGAGGATCTGAATGTCAAGCCTACCATGTCCACGGTCGTCCTCATGCTTGGGAGCGAAGTAGACTTGCCTCACCCGAAATGGCCTTCATTCTCCAGAGATTTGATCTTGGATCAATCTTCATCCTCCATTGGCGCAAGCACTGGATCCCTGAATTACCATGACCAATAGATGATGCAAACAAGAAGTAAGACAAATTGAATCATTCAAGGGAAAGCCTCGTAGCATTGAAAATGTGCACGGAATATGCACAATATGTGCACAAGGCGTGTGCGTCGCATGCACGGGGTGTGCGCATTGTGTGCATGGTGCGTACGTGTCAAGTACATCACCTGACCATTCATCTAGGCTAAACGAATCGCAACAAAAAGTGTGCTCCGTCACCATGATTTGGGTAGACAAAGGGTTGTTGAACCTAGTGCCCCATTGATTCAGAGCCTGGTTTATCAAACACGGAAATGACTTATTCGGTGCCCAATAGGCGTCTTTGGACCCCTACTAGGCGGCCCATCAAAACCATGTGAAGTTTGGTCAACCGAATCCAACCGGAATTCTTAATTAAAAGTGAACAATTTCTTTTCATTATCATCTCCTTTTCATTTAGGTCTCAATAAGTAAAACAAAAATTGAAAAATCGTCCCGAACTGAACTGCATTTTTGGTTTGGTTCGTATTTGGTTCGGGAAGGTTTCGGTTCGGCTTGGTATTATCCCTTATTGGTTCGGTTCGGTTTTTCCAAAAAAACCGAACCAAACCAAACTGTTTACACCCCTAGCAAGGGGCCTTATGTATCTGCATGAGGATTCTCGACTCAAGACCATCCATCGAGATGTGAAAGCAAGCAATGTGCTATTAAATAATAAGATGAATCCGAAGATATCAGACTTGGCACTACTAGAATCTTTAGAGGCAATCAAACTGAGGCTAACACTAACATTTCCAGTAAGTGTAAGACAAGAATGTGGACCAAGGGACCAATATAGCGATTTTGTGGCGAAATTTGAGATTCCGATACTTTGGCTTATTCGTTGGTTTCTTCCTTGGTCTGATTTGATAGCACAAAGCATATTCCAAGTTGCGTGTAAGAATCAAGCAAGTCAGCCCCAGCATGAGCAACAATATTTTTCTGCGAAGTTCTTGCATCCGAGAAAATATCACCTTCAAGATAAACCCACGAACATCCCAATTGTCAGTCACTTAGAAGTTCAATTGAAGGCGACCCACTAGATGAGAACAAGGCGAAATGATCTAGTATGATCTGCCTTCATATTTTGAAGATGATCTGCAATTGAAGAATATATAATGAAAATGAAAATAACATGGTTAGATCTTTTGGAACACAGTATACATTCACATAATTCAGTCACTGGGGCATGAAACATCCTTAGCCTTAACTAAGATGAGATGAAATTAAAGAAGATCAGAACAAAACAACGACAACAAAAAAAGTGTAACAGAAGCAACTCACCTGTCCATGTCGATTTCCACGAAGAATATACACCAAGAAGAATGAAAACCAGACCAGAACCAAGACCCCCAATTTCATCCATGAGAACTTTTCTTGACATTTTAGTTCATCACGCAGAGCAGGCTCTTCTGCAATCTTGGCTTCCTCTGACCCACCAGAAACCCTCTCTCTCACAGACCCTTTAAGTTTTTCCAAGTTTACTATCTCTCTCCATCCCTCTGACTCCAGTTTCCAATACGAGACGCCTCTTTCGCAGGTCTTGAAGGTGGACCAAGCAAGAAAGACTGCAAATAGCATAGTGATGAGCCACTCAGGGAAGACAACATTGCATATGACCCCAATACTCACTCCCAACAACATGCATGGCTCTGAGAGGAGTGCAATGTCGTAGTCGAACAAGCACTTGCCACCAAACTTGGGGCTCTTGATAATCAAGTAGCAGATGACATTAGCAATTGACACACCGGTGACCATGAAAGCTGAGAAGCTTGAGGCTGTCTTGGGCTGGAGGCCCGCAAATACAGCAAGAATTGGTATGAAAAGCCCACCTCCACCAATCCCTCCTGCGCTTGAAATAGCAGCTGCTACGAAGCACAAGACACCTGCTTGCACCATTGAAGGTGAAAAAAGCTCGAACTTGACATGGGTTTCTTGAGATTTCATCATCTGAGCGTGCCTCCGTTAATGAGTTTGGTCAGGAAGATCATGACTTTTTGTGATTCTCGAGATGGGTTCCCTTTAGCATGAGGAAGGCTTAGGATTGTGAAGGAAGAAGAAGAAGAAGAAGAAGAATTTGCTCAAAACACATTTGAATTGAAAATTTGCTCAAAAACACATTTGTCTTTCAAATTTTTTTATATATTTTGAGTTGTTAACTTGTTCCTAAAGCCATTTTTTCGAAAAATTTGCTCAAAAGTTGAGAACCGATTCAAAATTGATTTTATTTGGGAACCAACCTAGTTAGTTTAGTTTAGTTCCTTAGTTGATGGGTTCAAGACTCAATCGGCAATGTCGCATTTTGAATTGAACTTGGACTAGTACTCAGCCTTAGCTAGCACACTAGTAGTCTTCTTATCTTTGCTCAAAGATCAAAATTGTTCCTTTGTTCTTTTTTGTTTAATTATTATTGTTTCAAAATGATGAATGTAACTTTTTATAATGCTCCGCATGAAATAAAAAATTGGATGGCAAAATACTTGGCTAGACCATTTGGGATTATTGTGTCACATTCTTATATGAAAACGTGACACTAATGTAGCTTCTTTGGTCAAAAGTGTGCACCAAGTTGGTGAAGTACAAAAATTAACCTTATGAAGAGAGATACATTCATCTTGTGATTCTTGATTCTGCCCTTCTTTTTGTGGAAAAATTCTTGGATATCTTGAAGTTTTTGTTTTTAATAAAACTTCTTCAATTAACTAAAAAACACAATGGTTTTTCGACAAAAAAGAAAAACGTTTCTTCTCAAGTTTAGAGAGGGGAGACTATGCAACAATAGCGGGAGGATTGATCTACAAAAGAGTAAATTAGTGTTGACAACGGCATTGAATTCACCTCAGCAAAATCGAGGCTCGAGGACCAACAATGGCTCTTCTTACAAAGTATGTGTATCCTTTGAACCAAAAGTAAGTAGAGACGTGATTATAAATTTCGAACGACATTCATTTCCTGGAAGATTTTTTAGTCAATAACACATGATATCGCTATTGCATAATGTGTTTTGCTGGTCACGCCTAGCACTGACCAAGCCACAACCCCTTAAAGTAACGGGTCACGTCCCGTCGGGCCCAGTGCCAAGAAGGGTGATGCACAACCCCTTCGCTCCCAGACCCGTGATCGGGTAGGCCCGCGGGCCTTGGGTCAGCCTAGGCCCATGGGCCCAAATGTGCCGAACCATGCCCAATCTTTTCCCCACCTAGGTGGTGATGTTGCTCTGGCCAGGGTCAAAAAGTGAAAGGGTTGATCCTGCGGTGAGGATCAAGCACTGATCATTTTACAGTTAATCTTCTTGTAGCTCCCGGTGCACTTGCCGTGTAATTCTAGATTCGAGAATGTCCAATATCTGGCAGATTTCCTTAATTGAGATGGACTTTTAGTAAGGATGTAACTTGACCAGGTTAAGGTTTTTGAAATTAAGAGGTGATTCACTGCGAGGATCAACAGGGCTCACAATACACACGCCCTTGATGCAGGCTAGAAGTCAAATGAAACTTTGAACTTGGAAACTTTACCAACACGGCAAATTGAAAAGTAAAACCCAGACAAATATATATATCATCTTTTTATATTTTCCCTATTACATAAACTTGCGATACTTGAGTTTACTTTTACGTACTATTATTTTTTCCTTTTGTGTGACGATTCTTTCTTATTTTTCTTTAACCCTTAGCAATAACAAATAGCAGCTTCTTGCCTCGATAGAGCTGACATCATACGTCATGGTCCTTGCATAGTTCGGGGTTTGAGTCTGCTATGGTGTTGGTACTTGCAAGCATGTCATTTGTAACTTAAATTCGTTTTGTGGTGTCATCGATCTTGTAAGCGTCAAGTTTTAACGGTGGATTGTCACAAGTTCAGCTATCTTTTACCTGTCTATGGAGTTCCACGGACTACATTCGTCCTATTTTGATCTCTACACCCCGCAATTTGAGTTCCTAGAGTATCATCTCTCGATTAATTGTTGAAATTGAAGTGCTTTCATCCATGTTCTTTTGCAAGAATTTTAGTGAATAGAGTAATATATGAATTCTGCGGATGGTACAATCACTTAAAATTTGTACTATATTAACTCCATGGATAACAGGGCCACTTGAATTGGAAAGCTACGTATATGTTGCTACTTTCTGGAGAATGTCATGCATCGATCTTCCCAATGTATTGATCGTTCAATAGCATACTCTATAGTAATTCTAGTCTCCCCACGTGGAAGTGAAGCTTTCTCTTGGGATGGGAGTCTCGTGTCAATGTCTATACCTCTTGTCATCAGTGCATTCCTATGATTTTTGGAACCACTTACTGCTGTTAAATCACCAAAAAGAGATCAAAATAACTGGGGAACTATGTGATTACTTAATATCTAACATAAGATATTCCACCGAACAAATCGAAAAAGAGATAAAAGTTCCCTTTATAATTATATTTCAATCAAGGTATCAGGATCGCTATCTAATGTCAAGGAATTGCACGAATGCTCTATTGTGCTTAATATTCGAAAGTCAATCTCATGGCAAAGATTATCACATACTTGTCTTACAAGATTTCACAAGGGAACATCTTTCCAGGTCAAGAAACCTCCATGCCCGGCCCTTCCACTCCCATCTTTACACAAGAAAGTACACGACATTGTAAAACTAATCTATTGAAACAATCTCCTGTGGAGAGACATGTTCAAACATGTTGGCCCCATCCCACAAATGGGGTAGGCCAAAACGTGAATTTACTGAGATTATGCCTAACTCAACCTATTCCATATCGATTGAAGAGAAATGAGTTGTTACCCACTTTTAGAGCGTGTGCGCTTAACGAAAATTCCATGCGCTAGTGCCGTCAACAAGGAGGTTTGAATCCCATATACTTGCCTGAAATGTAGTCATTCCAGACCTTGACAGCTCCGAACCCGGTGATGAGAACTGTACTCAATGCCATCACAATGCTGACAGAGAACACGATGAGTGAGGCCCTCCCGTATTCTCTTATGGCCCTCTGAACCACGATAATTCCCAGTAGCGACGCGACGAAGCAGATAAAGGAAAACGTCAGGGCGATCTCTGTGTGCTTCATTCCCAATAGGATATACTGGAGTACCGACATTGTGGACGAGAAGAAAACCATGAATGAGCAAGTCGCTGCTGTAACCTGCAAGATGAAGCGCAGGTTATGGCTAACAAAATATGAATTGGGCTCGGCCTATCAGAGACGGTATCATCCGAAGTGGGCGGGAGCCATAATATAGGATATGGACCTCATCGGTTTTCTACAATTGACTTAGTCTATGATGATAAACAATGAAAAGTCACTTCACCTTATAAATTCTCCCGGTTCATGCGAGGAACAGTTAAGTCACGAATGGATATTTTGAGAGAGAAGTTACCTCAGGGGCTATTCCCACTTGCAGGAGGAGTGGGCTTATAAGCATTCCACCGCCTATTCCGAAAAATCCGCCCAGAAGTCCAGCTAACAGTGCCATTACCGGAAAAATGAGCCTGTTGGCTGGTCCCTCTCTGTTCTGATCGTCAGTGTCCTTTAAAAAAGGAACCACATCTTAATGAGCTTCAAGCAATTTACTACAATAACCCTTACAGTTCAAATTTATCCTTTTTCTATGTATAACCCAACCACCTGCTGGCTTGAAACTCGATGCTGAATGCTTTCTTTCCTGAAAAGAATCCATGAAGTAAAGGCTACAGCTAGTGGAATCTGAACAGATGAGAGTATCCAATATCCTGGACCACAGGGCTCAATTGGAATGATACTCTGCACATAATTTCAAAGATCATGCACATTGAATCTGTAGTATAAAGTTGGAAGAAAAGAAAGTATGGCAGGACAGTCTTATGAAGAATCTTTGCAAGGACTTACTCACGAACGCGGAAAAAGAAAAGAAAATTTCGCAGCAAGTCAGTGTGATGTAAAGTTTAGGCAAGAAATGGTGCAGTGGACCAAAGATGAGTGGTACCATCATCATAAAACGGCCATTTCTGGTTAGTGTTATGTGAATACAAGACAAGAACGGAGGACCATGTTATAAGTATTGTGATTTCATGCCAAAATCTGAGATTGCAATACCGGAGCTTATTTGTTGGTCTCTTCCTAGGTTTGATCTGCTAGCACAAAGCGTCTTCCAAGTTGCGTTCACCGAAAGCAACACAAACTGAATATTGAAGTCTATGTAGTTTACTTCCATTAGTTGACACTTCAAAATTGATTTGGAGCAAGCTAAAGAGTCAACATCCATAAACATGTACTCTATATGAGAGGAATGAGACACTTCAATTTTGGAAAAAGAAAAGAAGAAAGAAAAACCTTCCAGTTTAACACCAGAATGAATGACAAAAAATCTGTTAAAAGGACCCTTCTAAGGAGACAAAAACAAGAAATAATGGATCTAATTTCTCTGTCTTCTTTGGAAATATCTGTGGAGCTGTTGATTCTTAATATTTGGCTTTATTTTGTTAGTAAAATTTTTTCATCTGAAGCCTCAAGTCTATCAATCCTCTTTTGCTCATCCTAATGTAATCAACATCAACTTCTTAATCTGTTTAAATAGCCAAAAAGTAAAAAAGATATAGAAAAATACAAATCTAGACTCACATGAGTACCGCATTTGAGAATCAAGCGAGTCATCCCTGAATTAATAAATGTCCCCGGCATGAGCAACAAGTTTTTCCACAAACTTCTTTTCACGTCTGAGAAAATATCATTTTAAAGATAAATCCATGAATATCCTAATCATCAGTTACTTAAAAATTCAGTTGAAGAGGTGACTCACTAGATAAGAACAAGGCAAAAAGATCTAGTATGATCAGTCCACATATTGAGAATGATCTGTAATTGAAAAATAAAAATGAGAATGAACAGAAAATGGACAGATCTTTTGGTAGACCGTATTCATTCACCTAATTTAATCACAGGGGCATGCTGATTCTTCAGCCTTATCTAAAGATGATGATGGAGTTAGAAGGAGATAAAAACGAAACAACAAAAAAAGTGTAACAGAAGAAACACACCTGTCCATGTCGGTTTCCTCGAAGTAAATACACGAAGAAGAATAAAAACCAGACCAGAACCAAAGCCACCAATTTCATCCATGGAAACTTTTCTTGACGTTTTGGTTCAACACGCAAAAGAGGCTGTTCTGCAATTTTGGCTTCCTCTGATCCATCAAAACCCCCATCTCTCGTAGGCCCATTTTCCAAGTCTCTCCCTTCCTCTGACTCCAGTTTCCAGTACGAGACCGCTTTTTTGCAGGTCTTAAAAGTGGACCAAGCAAGAAAGACTGCAAATAGTATCGTGATGAGCCACCCAGGGAAGGTGACATGGCATATGACCCCTATACTGACTCCCAGCAACATGCATGGCTCTGAGAGGAGTGCAATGTCAAAGTCGATCAAGCACTTGCCACCAAACTTGGGGCTCTTGATGATCAAACTGCAGATGACATTCGCAAATGACACGCCAGTGACCATGAAAGCGGAGAAGCTCGAGGCTGTCTTGAGTTCAAGGCCGGCAACTATAGCGAGAATTGGTATGAAAAGCCCACCTCCACCAATCCCACCTGCGCTTGAAATAGCAGATGCTATGAAGCACAAGACACCTGCCAGCACCGCTGGAGATGAAAAGGACATGAACTTGACATCGGTTTCTCGAGATTTCGTCATCTGGGTGTGTCTCCATTGATGAGTTTGGCTGGAAAGATCATGACTTTTTGCAATTCCTGAGATGGGCTCCTTTCCTTTAGCATGAGGAAGGGTTAGGATTGTGAAGGAGAAGAAGAAGACGACGGCTGAGAGTAGGAATTGAGAGGAGAGTCTCTGATTCTTCATATTGAGAGAGCTTGGTGAATGGACGAAAACAGAAACTGCAATCTCCTGATATACATCGGTTGAGAAGGATAGTTGATCTGGCATTAGCGGGGGAACCAACGAAAAGTGAGTACATAAATGGGGATCGTGCCTTTTCAACACACCCCGTATTTACTAAAAAGACAAAATTACCCCCAATCATTTAATTGTAATTAATAGTGGTGAAAGTTTAATTTACTTTCCTTCTTTTTAGTTCCATAACGAGTAATATTAGATATTTTGCTTTTGTTTATTGCGGGCATCCCATGTCTATTAAATATTATTATATTCTCTCCTTTATTTTCATATTTAGCTTTCGTCAAAATTAACTTTGTCGAATAGAGAAATTTTCAAGAAACCTAGGTTTTTCTACATTATCGAACAAACTTATGGATTAATTGTCAAATAGAATCTAGAAAATTTTTAATAGAGACAACTTTTTTAGCTTATTTACTTGTTTATTAAGTTTTTACTTCTACCATCATAAAAGAATTTCTATGAATTTAGTCACACATGATATTAATTTTTGTTAATCCAAATTGATGAAATTTCATCGGCATTTAAAAAAAAAATTCATATTTTACGCAAAGCTCTGATTTGATTAAATTTAAAGTTTCATGTTCAAGAATGTAATTGTGATTTTATGTTGGAAAATTTTTAAAGAAAGTTTTTTTTTTTTGTTTCATCCAATCACCCCTTTGTATGTATATGTATATATAAAAGATAACTGATAATAAATGGTTCAATGGTGATATTCACATATTCACAACAAAAGTAAAATTTAATAATCATGCCACTATATTAACAAAGTTGTCTCTAGATTCCACTTGATAATTAATACATAAATTTGCTCAACAATATGAAAAAGAATTAGGTTTTGTTGAAAATGTCTCTTTTTGGCGAAGCTAATTTTTATGGAAGTAAAATCCAATACTAGAAAAGAAAACATAATGCATTTAACATACATAGATATCCACAATAAAAAAAAAAATACGTGACATTCTTAATATGGCAAGTTGATGTTACCGACAAATAAGACGCTAAAAAAAGAAGAAAATAAATAAATTTGGAGCTACTACTTTAAATTACAATTGAATGATTAAGGACAATATCATCATTTTAGTAAAAAAAAAAAAGACATGGAAATAGCGTGGCTCATAAATAAATGTAAAATGCGATTATTATCAGCTCCTAGCACAGCAAGAAGTGAAGTGATTATGAAAGAATGTGGAAGATGTGAGACTTCGGACTACCATGTGTCGTTATGTCATCCAAGTTGAGTGAAGGAAAAGCAAAACGCGTGCTTCCAGGAACTCCTGTTTACTCTCGATGACTAAGAATGTCTCAGGAGTTGTCGAGAGATGGAGAGAATGTTGTCTTTTTGAATTTTAATGAAAGGGTTGTGGAGGTCTGTTGAAGCTTCGGTTATGGCTAGAGATTTAGATGGATTTGGAGAGAGAAGGTAGGCGATGAGAAAGGTTTCTTGTTGTCAAAATGCTGAGAAGGGGACTGATTTTTTTTTTTTCCCTTTTATTTCTATTTTGACCCTTTTTCTTGATTTTAATGAAGTCGCTACTATTATGATTGACATGATTCGGGTGGTAGAGTGCAAAGCTTAAATCAAAAATAAGATCAAGAGATTTGATTCTAAAAAATTCTAGACTTGCGAGTCGATTGGGTGTACCCTAAGTAGCCACCTGGTGGAACCACAAGCTCGTCCTTTATTTATTTTTAAATACAGTTTCAATCTATTAAAATACAATAATCAATCTTTCTTTCTTTTTCAGCCGAAATTTTGTCCGTGGAAGCCTCTTTTTATTATCATCTTGAGTTGCTAACTTGTTAACAATGAATTTATTTATGTCAAAACATGTTCACAAGATCAGAGCAGTTCCAAGATCGAGGGATCTGACCTGATCACTTGAATTCTTGGATAGAAGTTGATGGATGCAAGACTCAATCGAGAGGCTAGGAGTGCCACGTAGGCCATACTCAAGTCCAGTAATTGATCGCCACGTGTCCAAGTGGTCCCCACTTCTTAGATTTTCAAGGGCCCACTTCCTCACGTTCTCCGTTGTTGCTTCTCTCTCTCTCTCGCCGTGTCCCCCACTTAAGCCCCTTCCATCTTCACCCATCGAAGGAATGGTCCACGTGGCAATCAATCACTGGACTGGAGCACACATGATCAGGGATTGCAGAGTGACGTGGCAGTTGCCGTCGCTTAGGGTCGTCAGCATTGAGGAAGGTTGACTTGTGACTAGTTTATCTATCTCAAGGTTCTCAGACATCCATTTTATGATCCTTGATTCTCTTTTGAATTCGCTTTTTTTTTTTGTGGGGGGGGGGATTAGATTTTGCAAACGATTTTTCTTTGATATGGTCACTCACTTGAGGAAGGTGACATGGTGCTTAGATCTCACCGGTTAGTTTGTTCTCAAAATAAGAAAATTCATGTTGATATCTTTCGACAAGGTTAGGTATACTTTAGCAAAATCTAACCTAAAAGGACCAAGGGCGGCTCCTTTCACAAAGTATATACATCCTTTTCAAGCTAAAAAAAAGTCAGGACATGGTTATAAATTTCGAGCAATACCCATTTTTCTAAAAGGAGGTGAATCCTTGATCACTTCTCTAGACAGCTACATCTTCTCAATGTGGAAAGATCTTTTCAAGAATCGTAATCTAGGCTTTGTATTGATTAAAGAAACTTAAGGAAATCTTACAAGAGGATTGAGACTCGAACTTGTACAAATATTGAATTTGTAACTAAAAGGCAAGGACCGATTTGATTGTGTGTGGTCATTGTTTTATCAAGATTTTGAAAATATATGAGTGGCCAAGCGATTGCCCCAAATTAGAATGGATTTTCCTGCCTAGGATGTATGATCTTCTCCCAACTCCCAGTACCCTTGCCTTGTAAATCTTCATTCGCCTATGTCCATCACCAAATAGACTTCCTTAATTGAAGTGGACTTTCAATAGGGATGTTGTTAATATTTAAATTTTAGCTGCCTATTTAGATATTCATTACATAAAAAAAATTAGGGAAGTTTGATGCATGCCATAGTGAGCACAAGACTAATCATTGCACGGGTAGTGAGAGTTGTGAGTTGATATTTGTAAAACCTCAATAAAGGACATTTGAATGTACTAAAATTGATATCGAGATATCTAGTAGATGCATTAAGTTACTCTCCTTGTCATGGAGGTACATCTTTATAGTTGCAGGGTTATATGAATGCAGATCACTTGGGATGATCAAGATAGTGGTAAGAGTACTACTATATATGTCTTTATAGTTATAGATTTGGGTATTTCAAATAGAAAGTGGTGGCTCTATAGTCAATAGCAATGGAGTGTGTGGTGATCATAGAAGCCTTCAAGGAAATCATATGGATATAAGATTATATGGAAGAGTAACATCAAAAGCAACCTATGAGCACATTGTAGAGTGATAGTCAAAGTGTAGTGTACTTAACAAAGAATGCAACTTATCACTCAAGGACTAAACATATCAAGAGGTGTTGTCATTTCATTAAGTTGGCATTGAAAGATAATGAGTTAAAGTCAGAGAAGATTGATGGCTTGGAAAATCCATTTGATGTGTTTACCAAGGTAGTGTAGATAGAGAGAAAGATACTTTACTACCGTTGGTATTACTTTGTGTTAGTTAATGATGAGTATTGTAGAGGCACAAGTTCCAATTACTAGCTTTTGAAGTGGATGAATGCAAAGTTGCTTGATGATTTGGTGCATTTATTTTTAAGTGAAAGATTGCTAGCGGGTGAAGCCAAACTTTTTTCTTAAGGGCTTTTTTAGTATTTTCTCTTCATTTTACTTTTAGGTTAAAAGTTATACCTCATATATCAGCAATTGAGAGGCAAGAAGAAAATAGAGAGAAAAGACAGCGAGATTGCGACGGCCAAAAAGGAAGATAAAGGTGAGCGTGCGTGCGTGTGGCAAAGAGAGAAGAAATGATTAATTTTTCTTCGCGAGTATTCTCATCCTGTTTACGCTCTAATCTTGATAAAATGTTATCTAGTGAATTTGAAGGGATACCTCTACACAAAGACCTAGCCCAAGTCTAAGTGAACTTTGATAATAAATTTTCTAGTGTGTTATTTTGATTTTATCTTTTTTATTATTATATTTCCTTTGTGCATATTGTTTGCTTTTGTTATTTTTTGGAATCAATGTGTAATTTCTCCAATCTCCACCTCAAATTTTTAGAATGTCTTCTCTCAATAAATTGTCAACATCGGAGTATTTCATTCATTGTTAGGGTGCATCTGGTGACGATTATACTCCAGGGAATAATTTATGATCAGAAATAATTTCTTTTTATTCTACTCCTAATAATAAATTATGAATATTTAAGGTTTTTGATAAACTGTTTAAAATTTTTACTCAAGGAACAAAAATAAGTTTGGCAAATTTTTTTGATCTTTTGATTTTTTTAATTTTTAATACTTTTTATTATAATTTCCTTTTTCTTTTTCTTTTTCTTTTTTCTCCCCTTCTTCCTCTTGGCCGCCGCCCCAAGGCCGCTGTCGGTGAGCGGCCCAGGGGCGGTGATGGGGCAATGATGGGGTGGGAGGAGGAAGTGGAAGAAGAAGAAGAAAGGGAAGGGAAAAAAAGAGAGAAAAGAGAGAAAACAAAATTGATTCTCAAAATTATTCTCGAGAGTGAGAAGCAACTTTTTTTTGCTTCTTAATTCTACTCCAAATCTATTCTCCGGAACAAATTTGTTCTTAGGAACAAAAAGTTTACTAAACGTATTTCTATTCCAAATCTGCTTCCGGAAACAAAAGAATAAAATCAGTTGTTTTCGGGAGTGTTATCAAACAGAGTCTTAGTTTGCGAGAACCTCAGAGAGCAAGGTATATATACATGTTCTACATAAGGTATGATCACTTGAAATTTGTACTATAATTCCGTGGAAAATATGGCCACTATAATTGCAAAGCTGCATATTTCCTGCTACTTTCAGGAAAATGCCATGCATTAATCTTGACAATTCTTGGTGAAGCGAAACTTCACAATGCAAAGTTGCTTGGTGATTGGATGCATTTATTTTTAAGTGAGAGATTGTTAGCAGGTGAGGCCTAACTTTTTTCTTAAGGGCTTTTTTGTATTTTCTCTTCATTTTGCTTTTAGGTTAAAAGTTATACCTCATGTATCAGCGATCGAGAGGCAAGAAGAAAATGGAGAGAAAAGACGGGGAGATTGTGACGGCCAAAAATGAAGAAAAGGTGAGTGTGCATGCGGCAAAGAGTATCCTCATCCTCTTAATGCTCTAATTTTGAGAAAAGATTATCATTATATTCATTTCTTTGAAGTGCAGTGAATTTGCGGGGAAACCTCTGCACAAAGACGTAGCACAAATATAAATGAATTTCAATAATAAATTTTTTTGTGTGTTCTTTTGATTTCATCTTTTTTATTATTATATTTCCTTTGTGCGGATTGCTTGCTTTTGTTATTTTTTTAGAATCAGTGTGTAATTTCTCTCTCTCTACCCCAACTTCGAATTTTTCTTCTAGTGTGTTCTTTTGATTTCATCCTTTTTTATTATTATATTTCCTTTGTGCAGATTGTTTGCTTTTGTTATTTTTTTAGAATCGGTGTGTAATTTCTCTGATCTCTCCACCCCCACTTCCAATTTTTAGAGCATCTTCTCTCGGTAAATTGTCAACATTAGAGTATTTCATCAATTGTTGGTTTGCGAGAACCTCAGAGGGCAAGGTACATATACGTATTCTGCATATGGTACAATCACTTGAAATTTGTACTATAAATCCGTGGATGATATGGCCACTATAATTGTAAAGCTACATATTTCCTGATACTTTCTGGAGAATACCACACATTAATCTTCACAATTCTCCCCTCTAAAGATGGGAGTCTCATGTCATCTGTGCACTAAATTGCCTGTCGTCTGTGCAATTACTTTGATTTCTGAAATCACTTGCTAATCTTTAATAGCATAAAAGAGATCAAAATAACTAGGGAACCATGCCATTACTCAGTGTCCAACATAAAATATTCAACTGAACAAATCCAAAATGAGTTGGTTGAATCAAAATAATTTCCTTTGTCAGTTCTTTTTCGATCGGGGGGATTTGTTTTGAATTTCGAGCGATAAGATACGTCAAGGAATAGCGGCTTTATAGTGTTTGATAGCAACTCATAGCAAGGATTATCGTACTTGTCTTACGAGATTATACAAAGGATCATCTTTCCAGGTCAAGAAATCTCCATGGACTGCCCTTCCGCTCCCATCTTTACACTAGCAAATACCCGATATCGTAAACTACTCTATCAGAACAATCTCCTCTAGAGAGACATGTTCAAATATGTTGGCCTGATCCCACAAATGGGATAGGCCTGTTTCCTTTCCATATTAGCAGAAGAGAAAAGCGCAGCTTCTAACTTTTACAGCGCGTGCGGTTGCCGGAAATTCCATGCGCTAGACTCGTCAACAGGGAGGTTTGAATCCCATATACTTGCCTGAAATGTAGTCATTCCAGACCTCAACAGCTCCGAATCCGGTGATGAGAACCGTACTCAAAGCCATCACAATGCTGATGGAGAACACAATGAGCGATGCCCTCCCGTACTTACTTATGGCCCTCTGAACCACGATTATTCCCAGAAGTGATCCAGCGAAGCAGATAAAGGAAAATAGCAGGGCAATCTCTGTGCGCTCCATCCCCAAGAGGATATACTGGAGCGCCGACATTGTGGACGAGAAGAAAACCATGAACGAGCAAGTTGCTGCTGTAACCTGCAAGATGAAGTGCAGGTCATGGCTAACAAAATCTGGATTGGGCTCAGCTTAACAGATTCGGCCTTTCATATAGGATAAGGAGCTCACAGGTTTTCTACGATTGGCTTAGGCTATGATGCTAAACATTCAAGTGACTTCACCTAATAATTTCTCCCATCTTGTGCGAGGAAATGATAGAGTTGCAAATGATATTTTGACCAAGAAGTTACCTCAGGTGCAATTCCCACTTGCAGGAGGAGTGGGCTTATAAGCATTCCGCCGCCTATTCCGAAAATTCCACCCAGAAGTCCAGCTAACAGTGCCATTAGTGGAAAAATAAGCCTGTTGGCTGGTCCTTCTCTGTTCAGGTCATCCACGTCCTTTAAGAAAGAACGACATCTTAGTGAAGTTCAAGTAATCGAGGTAATTTACTATGACAACTCTTACGGTTCTTATTAATCTTTTTCTGTACATAACCAAACACCTGCTGGATTGAAACTCGATGTCGAATGCTTTCTTTCCTGAAAAGGATCCATGAAGTAAAGGCCACAGCTAGTGGAATCTGAACCGATGAGAGTACCCAATATCCTGGACCACAGGGCTCAGTTGGGATGATACTCTGCACATAATTTTAAAAATCATGCACATCAAATCTGTTGTATAAACTTGGAAGAAAAGAAAATATTGCAGGACAGTCCAATGAAGAATCTTTGCAAGGATTTACTTGGGAACGTGGAAAAAGAAAAGAAAAGAAACTTGAGCAGCAAGCTGGCGCAATGTAAAGTTTAAGCAAGAAATGGTGCAGTGGACCAAAGATGAGTGGCACCTTCTTCCGTAAGCGGCCAATTATGGTCGGTGTCATGTGAATACAAGACAAGAAAGAGGACCACGCCATCAGAGATTGCAATACCGGAGCCTAGTTGTTAGTTTCTTCCTAGGTTTGATTCGCTAGCACAAAGCATCTTCCAAGTGGCATCTACTGAAAGCAACTCAAATTGATATTAAAGTCTATGTAGCTCACATCCATCAGTTGGCACTTAAAAATTGATCTAGAGCAAGCTAATGACCAACAAGTCACCATCCATAGATAGACATGTACTCTATACTCTATATGAGTGGAATGAGATACTTCAGTTTTGAAAAAAGAAAAGAAGAAAAGAAGAAAAGGAAAAGCTTTCAGTATACCACCAGAGTGTATGACAAAAGATCTGTTAAAAGGACCATTCTATGTAGACAAACAAGAAACAATGGATCTAATTTTTTTGTCTTCTTTGGAGATATTTGTTGAGCTTTTGATTCTTAATACTCGGCTTTGTTTTGTAGTTAAAAAATTTCAATCTTAAGCTTCAAGTCTATCGGTCTTTTTTCTCTCGATCAAACATCAACTTGGTGTATATGCATTTCTAAAATAATCAAAATTTTTTAAAACTTTTGATACGGTGGATTAGAATATTAAGAATCTAGAACCACATGAGGCCCACATTTAAGAATCAAGCGAGTCATCCCTGAATTATATAGAACATAAAGCAAACAAATTTGCTGTTCTGTAACATGACTAAATGTCCCCGGCATGCGCAACAAGCTTTTCCACAAAATTCTTTTCAAGTCTGTGACGATATCATTTTGAAGATAAAGCCATAAACATCCTAATCATCAGTTACTTAAAATATCAGTTGAAGGTGACTCACTAGATAAGATTTAGGCAAAGAGATCTAGTAAGACCTGCCTATATATATTGAGAATGATCTATAATTGATATATAAAAAATGAGAATGAAAACAAAATGGACAGATCTTTCCGTATATTATGTTCATTCACCTAACTTTGTCACAGGGGCATGATAATTCTTTAGCCTTGTCTAAAATGATGATGAAGTTGAAGGAGATAAAAAAAACAGCAAAAAAAAGGTGTAACAGAAGAAACACACCTGTCCATACCGATTTCCACGAAGAACATACACCAAGAAGAATGAAAACCAGACCAGAACCAAAACCCCCAATTTCATCCATGGAAACTTTTCTTGACATTTTGGATCACCTCGCAGGAGGGGCTCTTGTGCAGTTTTGGCTTCCTCTGACCCATCAAGAACCCCCTCTTTCACAGACCCATTTTCCAAGCGTACAATCTCTCTCACTTCCTCCGACTCCAGTTTCCAATACGAGACCCCATTTCTGCAGGTCTTAAAGGTGGACCAAGCAAGAAAGACTGCAAATAGAATAGTGATGAGCCATTCGGGGAAGACAACATTGCATATGACCCCAATACTGACTCCCAACAACATGCATGGCTCTGAGAGGAGTGCAATGTCATAGTCGATTAAGCACCTGCCACCAAACTTGGGGCTCTTGATGATCAAATTGCAGATGACGTTCGCAATCGATCCACCAGTGACCATGAAAGCTGAGAAGCTCGAGGCTGTCTTGAGCTCAAGGCCTGCGATTATAGCGAGAATCGGTATGAAAAGCCCGCCTCCACCAATCCCACCCGCGCTCGAAATAGCAGCTGCTGCGAAGCACAGGACACCTGCTTGCACCATTGGAGGTGCGAAAGACTTGAACATGACACGTGTCTCCTCTGATATCCTCCTCTGGGTGTGTCTCCATTGATGAGTTTGGTTGGAAAGATCACGAGTTCTCGTGATTCTTGAGACGGCTCCTCTTCCTTGAGCATGCGAAACGCTTAGGATTGTAAAGAAGAAGAAGAGGGCCGTGAGTAGGAATTGCCTGTTCATGTTGAGGGACTGCGGTAAATGGACAAACGAGGAAACTGCAGTCTCTTTATGCACGGGTTGGGGCGCATCTTTTGGCTTTTTGCCTGTCATTGGTGACGAAACCGACAAAAAGCGAGTACATAAAATAAATAGATAAAAAGTGATTATGATTTGCCTATCAGCTCTGCAGAAAGTGAAATAATTATTGAAGAATGTGGAAAAGGGGGTGGGGGGGCTACCAGCTGTGCCAATAAGATCAGAGTTTAGTGAGGCAAAAGCAAATCATTTGAGTTCGGAAAGGAAAAGCAGATCGTGCAATTCGTCGAAGCTAAAGCGCGGCTCCATTCATTAACTAATTAAGCTCCGCCCACTTCCAGAACTGGGAATTTCCTGTGTGCTCTCGGTGACTAGAAAGTCTCAAGTTAGTGAAAATCCATTCGAGGGAGGGAGGGATTTGTGTATCTTTTGGTATGTAATTAGTGAAAAAGGTTGGGCACGGCTGCAACTGAGACATCCTTGGAGCTGGAGGGCTGCTCCTGAGGGAAGGTTGAAGCTTCGCTAATGGCGAGAGAGAGAGAGAGAGAGAGATTTAGATGAATGAGAAGAGAGAAGGTAGGAGATGAGAAGGTTTCTTGCTGTAAAACTCTCTGCTTGGGTGAATGATGTTATGGAATACATGTATGAATATTCATTATATTCATGTACTTATTATGGTACATTTGTATCATACATTTTAAGTACATCTCCCTATCCAATACATGTATCATCCGATCTAAGTACATCTCCCTATCCAATGAATGTTCATCTCCCTATCCAATACATGTATGAATATCCATGTACCTATTATGATACATTTGTATCTTACGTTCTAAGTACATCGGATAAGAATGTTCATCTCCCTATCCAATACATGTATTATTAGATACATTGATAAGTGCATCCTTATTTTCTTATAAATAGGGGCACAAAGTGAAAATAATAAGACTTTCGCTTCGCCTTTTTTCTCTACTATCTTTGGTGTCATTTCCTTTCTCTACTTAATCTCTCTCTATTCTCTCTATTATATTCTTGCAACGCGATATTTTACAACACGTTATCAGCACGAAGATCTACCAACTGAGTAAGTAATTTTGCAAGGTAGGTGTTTTCCTTTGTTTCATCTTCTTCTATCAATTCTTCATTTTTCCCCATAGCCTTAAACCAATTTCAATTCTAAAAGTATCCTTCTGCTCCCGAAGTAGCGGTGGATATTTGGAAATCCTTCTAATTAATTTAAGGATTTTTGTTTTGCAAGAATTATGGCAAATATTGAAAAGCCCAAATTCCACATCCTGGAAGTGAGTGGAAATAATTATCTATCTTGGTGTCTAGACATGGAAATGCACCTCCAAGGGCAAGGTCTCGCTAATGCAATTGCGGAAGACGGAACCTCAAATTCAAGGGATAAAGCAAATGCACTGATTTTTATTCGTCGTCATTTGCATGAGAGCCTGCGAGACTCAATATTTATCCGTTCGAGACCCTCGGACCCTGTGGAAGAGGTTGAAGGATAGGTATGATCATACCAAGACTGTTATCCTCCCTCGGGCACAATATGATTGGCAAAATCTCGAGACTACAAGATTTTAAATCGTGTCGATTATAACTCCGCTTTATTTGATGTCGTTTCTCGACTTGAGTTATGCGGTATCAAGCTCACGATGCGGAGCTATTAGAGAAAACTTTCTCCACCTTCCATGCTTCGAATATTGTATTGCAACAGCAATACCGGCAACGTCAATTTGCCACATATTCTGAATTAATTTCTGTGCTCCTCACCGCTGAGCAAACTAATGAATTGTTGCTCAAAAATCATGATCTTAGACCTGCTGGGCTCAAAAGCATTGCCTGAAGCACATGCTAATTTTAAGAAAAATACTGGCCATATTAAGGGCTATAAGCGCGAGCAAGAACATAATTTTCGAAGGGATGGCAGGAATTTTAACCGCCCTAAGAAATTTAACTTTGGCCCGAATAATGATAAAGAAAAGAAGCACAAGAAGGTGGTTAATGAAAGTATTTGCCATCGATGTGGTATGATTTGAGCACTTGTCACGTACTTGTCGTACGCCAAAGCACTTTGTTGATCTATACCAAGCATCTTTGAAAAATACGGGCAAACGTGGTGAATCTCATGCCATTGAAATTAATCCTACTGCCATGACTACTATTGAAGCCAACAATATCTCTGTTGGTGGGACTTCTCTTGCTCCTGAAGTAGCACATGCATCCCTGGATGTCTCTGATTTCTTTGAGGACCTTTGATTATTTTGATGAGGCATCAGACCAGTGGATGACAACTTATATTTCGCATTATATGATTCTAATAATTTCTTTTATAGTTGTTTTTCTTTAAATGTATTATCTTTTGTTATTCTATAATAAGGTTATGTAATTACTTATGAACCTTTTGTCTATTATCTTGAGATTTTATTTGACATTATAACTAATATGCAAATTTTATGATATTTGACACCTGAAGTTGTCAATATAAATGCAAATGGAAAATACCGAGAAAAAGGGGGAAGTTTGTTTGCTTGATAGTGCATCAACGCATACTATATTTCGCAGCAAACACTTTTCTCGAGTATGACGTTGCGTAAGGCACATGTCCATACAATATCAGGTCCTGTTCCGATTATTGATGGTTTTGGGAATGCCACAATTATTTTGCCAAATGGCACAATCCTACATATTGAGGATGCGTTTCTAAGTAGTAGATCAAAAATGAATCTACTCAGTTTCAAAGATGTACGCCGTAATGGGTACCATGTTGAAACTATTTATAAGCAAAATAAGGAATATATTGGCATTACCTCTTATAAGATGAGCTTGAAAACCATCCATGAGAGGCTAGAAGCTTCTTCTACGGGTTTGTATTGTGTCATGATTAAGGCTATTGAAACCTATGCCACTATGTCCTGGAGACTGGTAAACCCTGATCAGTTTGGGTTATGGCATGATCGCCTTGGTCATCCTGGCGCTTCAATGATGCGTAGAATAATTCATAATACAAAAGGACATCCTTTAAAGGATACAAAGGTGTTGTTGTCCAAAGATTATAATTGTGAAGCTTGTTCACAAGGTAAACTCATTACCAAACCTTCTATAACAAAGGTTAATCTTGAATCCCCTGTATTCCTGCAAAGAATTCAGGGTGATATATGTGGACCAATACAACCACCAAGTGGACCGTTTCGATATTTTATGGTACTAGTGGATGCATCCTGTAGATGGTCCCATGTTTGCCTATTATCTACGCGCAATGTCGCATTTGCACGTTTACTTGCGCAGATTATAAAGCTTCGGGCACAATTCCCTGATTATCCAATTAAAAGCATAAGGATGGATAATGCTGGAGAATTTACATCAAAGAGTTTTGATACATATTGTGCTTCACTCGGAATTGAGGTTGAGCACCCGGTTGCATATGTTCATACTCAAAATGGATTGGCGAGTCCTTGATTAAACGCGTCCAAATCATTGCCCGCACTTTATTATTGAGAACTAATCTCAACGATACAGCATGGGGTCATGCAGTTTTGCATGCGGCTGCTCTAATAAGATTGCGCCCTACTTGCTAGTCTTTTACAATCTCCCCTTCAAATGGTTCTTGGTTATGAACCTGATATTTCACATTTACGCACATTTGGTTGTGCAAGTGCACAAAAATTGTAGCACCGCCAAAAAGAACAAAAATGGGTCCCCAACGCCGTTTGGGTATTTATGTAGGGTTTAATTCACCGTCCATCATTAGGTTCTTGGAACCAACTACTGGTGATCTTTTTTTACTGCTAGATTTGCAGATTGTCATTTTGATGAGACTACGTTTCCATCAATTGGGACACCTACAATTTCCATGGCTGCAAAGCGTAAAACCGTTAAGGTTTTCTCCTGGAATGAGAAGAGTTTATCTCAATTAGACCCAAGAACTCTGGAATGTGAAAACGAGGTACAACGTATAATCCATTTACAGGAAATGGCTAATAGACTTCCTGACGCATTTAATGATGCTACTAAAGTAACGAAGTCTCATATTCCAGCTGCAAATGTTCCAGCTAGAATAGCTGTTCCTGAAGGACAGACTAAAATGGATCAAAATCCCCCACACTTGAAGCGTGGTAGACCGATAGGATCAAAAGACACCGTTCCTCGAAAACGAAGGGGAAAGAATCAAGAATCTGCTCCAGAAGAGCCTGGTGTTGTACTTGCTCCCAAAGAGCTTATTGCCCCTGAAGAGGCACAAACCCATGAAAAGATCACAAACCCTCAGAATATTGAAAATTCCATTACATATTGTAATGAAATTTGGGATCGGAATAAAATCATCATTGATGATGCTTTTGCATTCTTTGTTGCTAATAAAATTATGGATGATGATTTTGAGCCGCAATCTATTATTGAATGCCGTCAAAGGCAAGATTGGCCTAAGTGGGAGGAAGCGATTAAGATTGAATTAGCTTCCCTAACTAAACGAGAGGTTTTTGGACCTATAACTCGAATCCCCGATAATGTAAAGCCTATTGGATATAAATGGGTATTTGTTCGAAAACGAAATGAGAAAAACGAGATTGTCAAGTATAAAGCGCGACTCGTTGCCCAAGGATTCTCCCAAAGACCTGGGATTGATTATGATGAGACATATTCACCTGTGATGGATATGATTACATTTCGCTTTCTTATTAGCCTGGCACTATTTGAAAGATTGGAAATGCGTCTTATGGACGTCGTGGCGGCATATCTATATGGCTCATTAGATTCTGATATCTATATGAAAATTCCTGAGGGATTTAAAATGCCTGATGCATGCACTCCCCGTAACTTATTCTCAATAAAATTGCAAAGATCTTTATACGGGTTAAAGCAATCCGGTCGCATGTGGTATCAACGCTTGAGTGAGTACCTAATAAAAGAAAGGTATAAGAATGATCCTATATGCCCATGTGTGTTTATTAAGAAGTCAGAAACCGGATTTGCTATTGTAGCAGTTTATGTCGACGATATAAATTTAATTGGAACTCCTGAAGAGTTAGCCAAAACTGCTGAGTATTTGAAAAGGGAGTTTGAAGTTAAAGATTTGGGTAAAACCAAACTTTGTCTTGGTCTTGAGCTTGAGCACAAAGCAAATGGAATAATCGTCCATCAATCAGCATACATTGAAAGATTACTTAAACGCTTCAACATGGACAATGCTCACCCATTGAGCACCCCTATGGTTGTAAGGTCTCTAGATCCCCAAAAGGACCCATTTCGTCCTAGAGAATCTGATGAAGAGATACTTGGTCCTGAAGTACCATATCTCAATGCAATTGGGGCATTGATGTACTTGGCACAATGTACGAGACCAGATATCGCTTTTGCGATAAATTTATTGGCACGTTTTAGTTCTGAGCCAACTCGGAGACATTAGAATGGAGTTAAACATATTTTTCGTTATCTCCGAGGAACCATAGATTTGGGATTATATTATTCCAACAATACCACTACCTCTGGGTTAGTTGGATATGCTGATGCTGGATATAGATCTGATCCACATAAGGCTCGCTCTCAAACCGGTTATTTATTTTGTTATAACGGCACCGCCATTTCTTGGCGTTCTACGAAGCAATCGCTCGTAGCTACATCTTCTAACCACTCTGAGATTATTGCTCTATATGAAGCTGGAAGAGAGTGTGTTTGGTTAAGATCCGTTATAACACATATTCACAATTCATGTTGTTTAAAACCGGTTACAAATTCTCCTACTATAATTTATGAGGATAATGCTGCTTGTGTTGCACAAGTTAGGGGAGGATATATCAAAGGTGATAGGACCAAGCATATCTCGCCAAAATTTTTTTATACTCATGAACTTCAAGAAAGTCGACAGATTGATGTTAAACAAATTCAATCCGTAAATAATCTTGCAGATCTTTTTACCAAATCATTGCCGACATCAACTTTTGAGAAATTAGTATATGGCATTGGTATGCGGCGAGTACACAAGACGCAAGATTGATTAGCCCCATAGTGGCTATATGACTCAATTGAGGGGAGATATTATCAATTATGCATTGCACTCTTTTTTCTTTTTGTCCGGTTTTTTCCCATAGGGTTTTCCGGCTTAAAGTTTTTAACGAGGCAATTAATGCATCCATAAAAGGGAGAAATCATAAAATTTGTGCTCTGTACTCTTTTTTCCTTTTGTCCGGTTTTTGTCCCACTGGGTTTTTCCGGCTTAAGGTTTTTAATGAGGTAGTATTATTCAATGCACATTCATAATATAATACAATGAATATTCAAGGGAGAGTGTTATGAAATACATGTATGAATATTCATTATATTCATGTACTTATTATGGTACATTTGTATCATACATTTTAAGTACATCTCCCTATCCAATACATGTATCATCCGATCTAAGTACATCTCCCTATCCAATGAATGTTCATCTCCCTATCCAATACATGTATGAATATCCATGTACCTATTATGATACATTTGTATCTTACGTTCTAAGTACATCGGATAAGAATGTTCATCTCCCTATCCAATACATGTATTATTAGATACATTGATAAGTGCATCCTTATTTTCTTATAAATAGGGGCACAGACAGTGAGAAATAATAAGACTTTCGCTTCTGCCTTTTCTCTACTATCTTTGGTGTCATTTCCTTTCTCTACTTAATCTCTCTCTATTCTCTCTATTATATTCTTGCAACGCGATATTTTACAACAAATGATTCGTTTTTCCTATGAATTTCTATTTTGATGCTTCTACCTTTATTTTAGAGAGAATGCTGCCACTAGGGAGTGCATGTACAACCGAAATAGGAAACGGAACCATTGGCTTTTTCCGGAAGATCTAGAATTGGGAGTCAAATCGGTCTATTCTAGAATTAACTTTGAATCAAATCGCTTATCCAAAAGAATCATAAACTTGTCTTTTGTTTTCCTAAATTTCAGTATGTTAAATTTAAAATGACAAACTTCTTTTTGAATTGAGGTTGAAACCTTGCTTTTGGAAATCCTTTTTTTTTTCCTTATTTGAATCGTTAACTGGGTAATAAAACAATTTCTTTTTGGAAAATATGCTTGTTGATTCAGAATTGATTTAAGTTCCGTTTTAATCAGGAACCGGCCTAACTAGTTCACTTCCTAAATAGAATGCATAGTGCCAAGGCTGAATCGAGGGTCAAACAGTGTTTGGTCAGTTCCTAATTCCTATCTTTAAAAACCCTGAACCTATTTGATTTTCTTTGAAACTAGCCCTAAGCCGAGTTAGGAAAAGATCTTGAAAACCTTGAATGTTCAGCCTTTTTCCCTCCATGCATCGGTTTTTTTTTTTTTTTTCCCTTGATAAAGGTTACTTCTCCAATTGACTGAAAAATGCAACGATTCTTCTTAGATCTAGAGAGAGGACCGAGTGGTGACAGTGAACACCACACAAACGTTGCTCATTTGAGGAGGGTGATTTAGTGCTTAGATCTCATGTCTCAAAATCCATATTTTCGAGAGAGAGAATTTAAGTCGGTTTAGCTCTAGAAATAGAAACTTCATGTTATTGTCGGCATTTTTAGACCGCGAAAAATTCACTTTAGCAAAAATCTAGACCCAAGGACCAATGATGACTCTTTTTAAATGTGTACAGGTCATTTTAAATTAAAAGAAAGTCTCCCAAAACTGGGTTCATGTTCTAAACAAAATATGTCAAAATAAGACTTAAAATTGCGATGTCAATGAGTGTGGATTGTGATGCCTACGCGCCCGCTCAATGCTTGACGCTAGATATTTGACCCGGGCTCCTAGTCCCATACATTCATGCGATCTTGACCCCATTGAACATGATTTCAACATATACTATTCTCTGAGGTTTCAATCTGAACTTCGATTTGGAATGTACTTGATCTACAAACTCAACGCCAATCGCCCCACTAGCCAAGCCTTGCGATGGAACCATTAATCAGAAATTTTTATTATTATCTAATAAAATAAATAATTGTTTTTTTTTAATGGTAAATGACTGAAGCATATACACGTTGGATTCAATCGATTTCAGATTTATCTTAATTTTCTTTTCAAATTGTAATAGTTAACGACATTCCACACAGTGAACATTCTTTACATTTGATTATAAAAAGAAGAAGAAGAATTTAGTCATTATTTTGTTTTGTCTTGATGACATAACCTTACATAATAATTGGACGCCCGGCCCCTGTTATGCCTACTAATTTGACAATGATCGTTATGGTGGATGAGTAAGACTCCATGAGAGATAGTAGGATAATTTATCTGGACTTATCCTACTAGATGAATTAAATCACACGTAAAAAATGTAGATCTCCTAAAAATACTTATTGTTAAGTAAATTTTCTCCATTGTGATTGATTATGTAGACAATGTTATTTATTCAATAAATACATATACTATGTATTATATATATACAATGCAAAAACCGAATCAAACCATTGTCATTTTAAAAAAGCACAAGCTTTTAGAAAGTTCCACAAAAAACCAAACGGATATTTAATTTCACTTTCTCTAAATCACTAAAATTTAAAAAAAAACAAAACAAAATTTCTTTCTATACACATTTTACTACTTTTTTCCCACCATTTTTGTTCCGTTGCTAGAACATGCGAAATTATTCCTTTTTGGGGCCTTCTATGGTCCACTGGAGATCGATCCCTCGTTTGCCACCGATTGTGATCTAATTTACATGTATTTTGTCGTAATATTTATTAAAAGCATTGTAATTCACACAAATTTTTTGAAAAGTTTGCCATCAATGGATGATACTTTCTCTCATATAATTTTCATTTAAAGCGTTGTAATTCACACAAATTTTTTGGATAATTTGCCATCAACGGATGAGACTTTCTCTCGTATAATTCAATTGCCGCCGTGCCTCTAGGAAGATCAGATTGATTTTGTGGAAACTCCTCTCTTTGGGAAATGATGAGTCCAAAGACCTTGACATAAAGAGCAAAACCTACACCACTTCCTGCACTTTCCTGCCTCCCCCACCCCCCGGCCGGGTGCTTCAAAATATACTTTTGTATGAGGCTAAAAGGTTTGAGAGAACGAGATTGGACCACATATCCAAAAGGATCATCATCATTTTTGGCCTACCTTATCCCTTACTTTAATATAAACACTTAATATTATGAAAAAATCTAAATAGTGACAAATTCACTCAAAATTAATTTTATGCACTTATGACAAATTTATCCAAAACAAAATTTTTGACTACTAAAAACCTCAAATTGAAACATTTATGATAAATTTATCATGAACTAATTTTTTGTCAACAAAAAACCTCAAACTGATATAAAATTAATTTTATGCACTTATGACAAATTTATCCAAAACAAATTTTTTGACTACTAAAAACCTGGTAAGTAAATTTACCCTTTATTAGCTTTCCTCAAATTTACCATTAAATTTGTTGATCTAGATGGCACATGGTGACATGGTACGATGGCATAGCAAGTTTACGTGGAAATCCATAAGATAAATACTACGAAAAATTCTAAATTGGCACATTCGTAACAAATTGACTATACAATTTGGGGTTATTCATGGTATTAACCTTATAGATTTTCACGTAGACTTGTCATGTCACTATACCACGACATCATGTCTCATTCATATCAGCAAATTTAATAGTAAAATTTCATGAAAGCTGACTTAGAGTAAATTTATTAATGTATACCAATTTAGGGATTTTGGTGATTCAAAAATTAGTTCGAGATAAATTTGTCATAATTGTATCGGTTTGGAGTTTTTAATAGAAAAAAATATTTGAGGCAAATTTATTACAGGTATAGTAATTTGGGGTTTTCGTGATATTAAATCTAATCTTTTTGTGGTATCATGTTGGACCTAGTATTTTGTACATGAGAAGAGAAATATGCTGAAGCTGTGACCTCGTTGATTACCATCTACGCCATATGTTATGTCAAATGAAATTCAACTGAAAAATTCCACCGTGGTACAGTGTCAAGGAGGTAAAGCCATGTATATGAAATTGGGATAATTAAATCTCGTGGACTTTACATGCAGAATTTCGCTATACGCCGAACCGGTTTGATGCATTTGCTGAAGATTTATCCAAAGAGAGGCATCCAGTGCTTGCGCTGGTGGAAGATTGATCTGACGGGAAACATCTACCTAACACTTGAAAAGCTTTCTCCATCGATACAATATGTAATTGCTCGGTATCTTGTTTAGCCCAATGTGATGAACAACACATAGTGTATGTCTACAAAGATAGCCTTTGAAATCGAGGTATGAACCCTAGAAGTACCAAAACTTGATACGGAGGGACACTTAAATGCCAAAAGTTACAAACGGTATACTTAAATGCCAAAATTGGAGCAAAATGGATCACTTAAGTACCAATGGCGAGAAAATCCGGCCAAATTGCCATGTGTCCATTTTTCGGCGACTTCATTTGCTGACGGATCATTTTTTTCAAAATAAAAAATCCACGTGGCAATTTTAATAAAAAAATTGTCCACGTCAGATTTTTTAAAAATTAAAATCGATTTTATTTTAAAGAAAAAACAAAGAGAAGAAAGGGATTGGCGAGGGCTCCACAGCCCTCACTGTCGCTGCTGTTGTCATTGCCCCACCCTTGCCGAGAAGGGTTGGCGACGATGGGCGAGGGTCAGCTAGGGTCGCTTGGCCCCGGCAACCCCAGCCACTGGTCGGCAACCTCGGCCGGCCTGCGGCGAGGGCCCGCAAGCCCTCGCCTAGATATGGGGTGAGGGTCGCGACCCTCCCCCAGATTCGACAAGGGTCGCCGGCCCTCGCCCAGCCGGGCCAAGGGCCACCACCCGCCTAGACTCGCCCAGATTCGGTGTGGTCTAGGCGGCCGGCGACCCTTGGCTCGGTGGGGTGAGGGCTGGTGACCCTCGCCAAATTTGGGGGAGGGTTGCAACCCTCATTGCAGGTCGGCCGGGGCTCGGTGACCCCGGCCGACCCTCCCCACTGTCGTTGGCCCTTCCCAAGTGAGGGTGGGGTAGTGGCGGCGAGGGCTGCATAGCCCTCGTTGATCCCCTTATTTTTTTTTAATAAAATTGATTTTATAATAATTTAATATTATTTAATTAATAAATTTTAAAATCCACGTTAGCCAAAACGACATCGTTTTGGTTGATTTTTCACCGACTTAGTGTTTCCGGCAAGTCACGTAGGCAAAAAAATTAATAAAAAATTGCCACGTAGGATTTCCATTAGGATTCCAACGACTTGGCACTAAAGTGATACATTTTTTTTTTGAAAAGTGGCATTTAAGTGTACCGTTTGTAACTTTTAGCACTTAAGTGTCTCTCTGTGCCAAGTTTTAGCACTCCCGCTATACTTATGCCCTTTGAAATCAGACATCCCGTAGATGCAGTTAACTTCAGATCCCGTGCTACAATGCAGAACTTCAAATTTGACAATTTTGAAGTTACCATTATTATAATCACCTTAACGCTATATTACTCTGAGTTGATGCTATTCCACCTCTATGCACTTGAGTTGCCTTACTGCAACATCGTATCAGCATCAACTTGAAAACTTTTAAAAGATGTTATGGGTATATGGAGAAGAGTCGCTTCTCATAATAACACTTGGTTTTCAACCAAGGTTCTGATTGTTTGGAATCAAATAGGCATTTTTATATTTGTCTTTGAGTGCAAGCTCATATTTAGAGACAAAATCACTCATATGTGTTTGTCTATGTACATATCCTTCAAATAAATCATCCATACTTTCACTTCTTTGAGTTTTTTTTTTTTGTCATAACTTCGAGTAGTTGACATGCCTGCAAAAAAGGTATATTTCAAATGTACATGCATCCATTTTTCTCTTTCCTCATACAATGTTTGAAGCTAGTCATTATCATGGATTTAAGTGCATCGATCAGCTCCTTTCAAGAAATCTCAAAATCACTCACATATAGTGAGTCTTAAATTGTTCTTTTCATTGCTAACTTTATACTCTTGTATTGAAGATGAGCCTCTAATTTTTGTGGCAATTTTTTCATTATATGCCTTAGACAAAGGCAATGACGAACAAACAAAAATATTTCAGAAAATTATATTTTGCATTGCTTTACACTGGTCACTAATAATAGGGGGAAAAGAACAGTTCAAGTGTCAAAATTTGGCAGGGAGGAATACTCAAGTGTCAAAAGTTATGAAATGTATATCTAAGTGCCACTTTTTTTGAAAATTTGATTACCTAAGTGTCAACTTTGATGAAAGCAGTTGGAAATCCGATATGGCTTATTGTAATTATATAACTTGCTTACGTAGCTCGTTGGAAGTTGAGTTAGTAAAAACTCAGCCAAAATGATATCGTTTTGGTGTTGACATGACATTTAAAAAATATATTAATTAAATAATATTTAAAAACTTTTAAAATATTTTATTATCAAATTAATTAATTTTAAAAAAAAAAAGAGGAAGGGCAGGAATTAGGTTAGTGTTATGTAGCCCTCGTCGCTGTTGCCGTTGCCCCACCATTGCCGGGAAGGGTTGACAATGGTGGGGCAAGGGTTAGCCGGGGTTGCTAAGCCCTAGCTAGTGGGTGGTGACTTTGGTCAACTTGCGGGCCCTTGCCTAGATTTGGGGTGAGGGTCACAACCTTCCCCTAGATTCGACAAGGGTCGTTGGCCTTTTGCCCAATCGAGCCAAGGGTTGCTGGCGATTGGCTATGGTTGCCCAACCATAGTCGACGACCAGCGACTCTCGCCCCAAATTTGGGTAAGGGCCTGCAAGCCCTCATCGCCGATTGGCTAGGGTTGCCAGGGCTCGGCGACCTTGGCGAACCATTGCCCCACCATTGCTGGCCCTTCTTAGCGATGGTCGGGCGGTGGCGAGGGCTGCACAACTCTTGCCCAATCCCTCGTCCTTCCTCTTTTTTCTTTTTAATAAAATTGATTTTTGAGATTTTTTTAATATGGCTTTTTTTTGCCATGCGGACAATTTCTTTTTCTTAAATTGCCACGTGGATATTTGTTTTGAAAAAAATTGCTTTGTCAACAAATGAAGTTGCCGGAAAATGACACATGTATATTTTGGCTAGATTTTTTCATCGTTGGCTTTTAACTAATCATTTTTGCTTTAGCTTTGGTACTTAAGTGTACCTTTTCGAACTTTTGGTACTTTAAGTGTTCCCCCATGCCAAGTTTTGGCATTTCAAGGGTCCGCACATCCTAATAATAGCTTGAGATACGTTCTTTGACATTCAATCAAGTCAAGCCTTAAACAACTAGATGAAAGAGCTTGTTTTCTCATCTGCAAGCAAACCACATCCTAACAAAACTGACCGACCATGATGGTTGACACCAAAAAATGGAGCAAAAGACATGTCATAGTTATTTGTCAAATAATTGGTATCGATGCAATTGCATATCCAAAATATCTATATGCGCCATGTGAACGTACATCCGCCCAATAATCATAGTGCAGTCTTTATTCACCATCCGAATCAAGCACATAATCAAAATTGGAATTTTCAATTGCATGGTTGAAAAATAATTGAAAAGTACTTGTCTATCTCCTTCTTGCAATTTCAACCTTTTTTACTTTGTAGCATGATTTCTAACATCTTTTTCATTAAAACTTAAGTTTTCATGCCCTTCTTCTTCAACAACCAACGCTTGAAACAACTTATCTGTTATAATCCCTGCACAATAGTGCAACTAGATTTTTCTCTTTGTTTTGAAGTCTAATTCCTATGTGACGTAAATAATCTAGCACTTTGCGGTGTCATTAAGTGATTATAATCGAGTACAACTTTTGTTATTTTTCACTTTGAGACTCAACTAGATGTGCTCTACCATTGTTGGACAATCACATCTATTTTTTGGTCTTGACTTAACTGATTCCTTTTTGATATTGTACCCTTGACGACTAGAACAAAGTTCTGCACCACATTTTCCCTTGTTGCCTTTCTTTAATATGAGTTTAACGCTCTAATGCCCAATCCTGCTTCTTTAGCATAATTATTATAAAATGCATAAACATCATCATAAGAATTAAACTCCATACACAGGTAAGGTGCGAATTTTATGTTCTCTAGTGTTTTGACGCTTTCATCACTAGCATCTTTAGTTGCATTGTTCACCTTGTCTTCATTGCCACCATTGTTTTCATTAGTGAAATTGCTTTTAATATAAACTCAATCCATCAAAATGAGATTAGTAGAAAAAAATTAAGCATTATATGTCTGATGCAAACTAAAATTTGACAAGAATGAATACATTTTACTTTCTTACAATCAAAGAAGCAAAGATTAATGAAACTTTCTTCACAGTATGGCTTATTCAATTATAAAATCCTACAATAAGGCCACCCTTTTCAAATGAGAAGGGGAAGCTGGGAGTTTGAATCCCTACTTTCTAGGAAGGGTTGGGTGGGGACGATTTAACTTCAGGAATGAGATTTAACTTCCATATCCTGCAAGGAGGTAAGGCAAAAGTCTGAACGTATTAGAGTAGGATTGACTAAAAAAAAGGTATACAAGATATTTACATTCTTATTTTTTTGAGTTCTAAGTTCTTTTATATTAGGGAGCAATATCCACTTAATCTTTTTTTTTTTTTTTTTTTCACCGGTGAAAAAAATCCACTATTTTAAAAATTGCAACTGAGTTTTTCTTATATTTCGTATCATTTGAATTGTTTCTTTAAATAAGAGAAGAAAATCCTTCTCTTCTTATGGCTTTTTTATATAATAAAAATAGGAAATTTGCTAAATGAGTCTTTCTTTTCCATCTTCTAAATTTATGGTTGAGGTTTGACTGTTCACTTTCTTATCTTATGGCACGGTTATGCAAGCATTTTCCCATAGAAATTTGGGAAAATTACCAAAATAAATCCTAAACATATTACACTTGTGCCAATTCAGTTTTAAATATTTCAATTTAGCAAAGTCATTCCTAAACCTGTTGATAATTTGCCAATTTACTCATAAACCTCTGAATTGTGCCATTAATCCTAATCATTTTGATGATTTGTTAATTTAGTTTTTTTGGCTAACTTTGGCAAAAAAATCTGAGGTGGTGGTCTAATCAATGTTGGATGTTCTTCATGGCATGGTTGGTGTTGATATGGATAATTTTATTTTTATTTTTATTTTTCTTCTTTCCTTTTTTCTTTCCTTTTTCTTTCTAACCCTAGGCTAGTGAGGTCATTGGCCGACCCTTGGTTGAATCAGGTGAGGGCATACAAAGGCTACATCCCTCGTCTATTAGCTAATGAGGGTGTCATAGCCCTTGCCTGTGGCTGGCAACCTAGTTGACCTAGGGTTAGGAAAATAATAGGAAAAAAGAAGAAGAAAAAATAACAACAAATTATCTACGTTAGCACTAACTGTGCCACATAGGACAATCGGTATTGACTAGATCGCCATATCAGCAATTCATCCAAAATTGGTCGTAATGACAAAATTAACAAATCATCAAAAGTGTTATAATTAAATCGATACAATTGAAAGGTTAAAGACTATATGAGATTTATATGGTTCCATGAGGGATGAATGTACCATTTACACATACACAAAAAAACATTTCAAGAATTTGAGTGCATGGTTGTTTTGTGATCCAATTGTTACTGATTCTCAAGAATTAGTTCTGGGTTTTTAGAAGTGCCCATTATTAGAGGTATGCAATGGGAACCACCCATATTGGGAACTGCTCAGACCGAACTGGACCGGACCATTTTAGGTGGTTCCCATAGGTGACGGTCCAGTTCTTAGTTCCTATTGGATGGTCGATCAGTCATATTCCCAATTTTATGGTGAGAACCGGTCTGGTTGGACTATACCGACAATATATATTTTTTAAAATTTCTTAATAAACCCTAATTTTCTCAATTTCCCTCTATTTGTCTTCATTGAGTAGAAACTACAAGATCATGGCTTGTCTTAATTTATCCACACATTTTGTTATGGAAAGATAACTTTTTTTCTTCTTTCAAAAAGGTTGATTGGGTGAAATTTTGAGCAAATTGTTCCATTGGACCAAACTGCAATGGATTGGTTGGTTGGTTCGATTTTCGATTCTAGGATTGATTGGTTTAGTCCTCGATCATATAAATTGGGAACTAGTCCTTTCGATCTAGTTCTTGATTCCACCTTGGAACCGGACCGGATTGGGAACTGATTATCCCTACTCAATATGAATATTATCTCTATCATGATTTGTCATATATATGCAACTCCTCACCGAGGTTGTCTAACCCAAATGCTTTTGCCCTCTCTCTTTGCAGCTTTGCTGTTGCCAAAGATCAGCCAGGGCCAAATGGCCCTTGTCGATTTATGGGCCGCGCCGTCTCTCCCTCCTCTTTCTCTGAGTTTTTCTTTTCAAATTTCTGCTATTTTCATCCAACTAACATAAGAAAAAAACATATAACTACCACCTTATCCAGTTCAAGGCATCATTTCCTTTTTGTTTTCTTAAAAATGAAGTACCAATTCGAGCAAAAATTATTATAATTAAGGGACCCAATTGCACAAGAAAAATGACAAAGAACATGATTCAACAATTTGCAATAGCTCAAAAACACACAACGCTTTCATCCTATTTATTCATGGCTAGTTTGCATCTTCACTTGCGTATCATGTGGAGAGGCTTTCCAAAACAACTCTTAAACGTCAAAATCATGCTAAATTAATTCCTTTCATTTTGTGGGTACTCCCTCAAAATTGTGCTCCGAGCATTGCCCAGATAATTATTAATAGATCGAGTATTCTCAAAATTCTGAAAGAAATATTGTAATTTGAGATCAAAAAATCATTCGTGTGCCGATAAAATTCATTGGTTGCAGTTGCCCCAAGTGACTTTATTTGAATGGAAATGCATGTGGATCTCACCGTAGGGCTTGTATAATATCTAAACTGACTTATTTTAAAAAACAAGACAAATGAGATTTATGAAATTCTAATTAATTAACTGGAGCTACAGCTGTTGATTGCACGACACCCTTCATTCGGAATGACGGACCTCCTGCAATTAATTGTAAATAACATAATTTGGTCAAAGTAAAATTTTCCAACAGTAATAATCTGGCATACAACAAAACGTGATATGAATGCATAATGATACAAATTTTCCCCGACACGTTTATATTTAGGTGGGTTACATGCCTCAATGACATCCGGGGCATGGAGTCGCATCGCGATTTTGAATTCCGTCACGTCCATTCTCCAAAAAAAGAAAAAAACAGAAAAAAAGAATAATTCTCATGCACAACTAGTTGAATTTAAAAAATTTATTGGCTGCTAAATTTCACGTGACAATGGTTCATTGATTAAGCCGATTGATTTTCTGGACGTACTGAGATACAGATAACTTGCACCTAGTTGATGCCATCTGCATGAACTGGCTTCAAGGATTATCACAACCAAGTGAAGACAACAAAATCTCACAAAGGAATAATATGAACCAAAAAAGAAGAAGAAGAAGCCCTCTGTGGCATCTTTGATCTCATCTTTCCACTCTCTTCTCTCCTTTTGTTTTATAGAGATTTTGTTCAGTCAAGTTATTGCCCCATGAAATTGAATAATGCTGTTGCATTCTTTGCTCTATTTCCGATCATAACATTTTCCTTACTCCTAACTTGTGTATAGGGCATTCACATTGGTATAATGGAACTTGTGATGATTGAAAAGAGAGGATAAAAGAAATGATGAAATTGTTCATTGGAGACTGGAAGAGAAAAGAAGGGCAAAATAACTTAGGTTGGATTACCAATCTCTTCATTGGACAATTTTTTGTTCGACTTGGTCCTTCATTTTAAAAGAAAAAAAAAACAGAAAATGCTACTGCAGACCGGATAAATTGGTGGTTACATTTATTTATTTTTCTTGTTAAAAAAAAAAAAAACTTGCCAATGTGGCGTACACTTGATCCGGCAAGATAAGGGTCACTTGATCCCAGGGCGAGGTTGGATACATATGACAAATCATGATAGAGATAATACTCATATTTTGCACTTCTAAGAAACCCCAAGAATCCAATTCTCTTGAACCAGAATTAATTAATCACAAAAGAGAAAATCTCGATCATTCATTGATATTCTTGAACTTTTTGTGTGGTAATGCATTTTGTATAGTTATGACAAAATACACTAAAGTAGGGCAATTTTAAGATGGTATTGATTAGGAGTGTGTAACTGGACCAGCTCTATCAGGGAACCATATTGGCCCACCTGGTAACTGGTTCCCAAAACTTGAAACCAGTTTGAACTGGTCAGTTCTTGGTTCTGAGTTAATACCCACTGGGGAGCCGAACCAACCGGACCTGTTTAGAAACCAGTTTGGAAACTGGTTTATAAGCCCAAAAGTCAAAAACCCTATCTTTTTTCTCCTGATTTCTAATCTTGAACTGCATTTTTCCTCTCGCAAAGCGATCCTCCTTCGTCATTCCTCTTCTTCGCTTGCTTCCCTCCCTCGCATTCACCCCTTCTTTCCCAATTTCCCTTGTCTTCAATCATTGCTCACGGTCGCACTGTCCATCATGGCTCCCTCTCGCTCTGTTTCATCTCATCAACGAAGAAGACCTCCCTCTCTATCTCTCTCGTCATGGATTGATTGTTGTATTTCCTCATTTGATGCGAGGTTATGATGAATTAGGTTTTCTAAAATCGATTTAATTGCAAATCGCTCCCTTGCAATTACAATCCCGTTGCTACGTGATTGCTCCCAGTCATCGGCAAGCCTATTACTATTTTGAGGTTCCTTTCTTCTTCTTCTTCTTCTTTTCTCCTGATTTGCTCCTAGTCTGACACAGATGTACATAGTGATTTTTAGCAATTTCGTAGCACAATGTGGTACTTGTTTGAACGCTTGTTTTGTTGTTAGCAAAGATATCTCTATGCTTGACCTGAACGAAGGGGAAGATGCTCACGTGCATAGCTCGTTCAAAGCAGCCCGGTGACGACTCGCTGAGTCGACCTGAGAACTCTGCTGATTCTGCCATCGGCGCTAAAAACCAATCCATAAAATCTCTCACTTCTCGGGTGAAGTTTCCAGTCGAATGACCCTTGAGCAGCAGCAATTGATCTTGCCATTTAATGTTCTCCGATCACGCTCTGTTTCTTTCTTCTCCTTTTTTTTTCTCTTTCTTCCAAGTAGGTTAAGGACATGGTGCTCAAGGCCTCCAGGGCATATAGGCACTGCAGTCCCTACACAACCGGGTCGGTGACGCGGGTCTAGAGCCGGCTCAAGAACTCGAGCAAGTCGGACACCGACTCCAACCAGTTCTGGTGATATTATCGGTGGCAAGGATTCATGTACTTATTGATTACAATAGCTTAATGTTTCAATAAAATTTAAGATGATTACTGTGTTGTTTTCTCGTGTATTAATGTAAAATTCAAAGTCATATAGGATAACGGACGATTGCAAAATGGGTTCTAGTGAAAACAAGGTAGACCCTAGAACAGGACCGGAAAAACAAAGTATGTTACAAAATAGGTTTCAGTATAAACATGATACGATATAAGGTTTAAAAAAGGAGAACCAATTATCATAGGGTTGAGTGCAAAGTTCAAGTATGAAACCTACCCATCTTGGACGCGATCACACTAGTGTTTTTTTTTTTTTTGGTAAGGTAAGATTGTAATAAAATCAACCAGAGAACTGTACAAACAGGAGGGGAGGACACGGTACCAACATACACTCATCAGGACAACATGTCACTAGAGTAGAGGGGTATCCCGGTCCCAAACTAAAAGAAAAAACTACAAACCAACGGACAAAGACAACTGGTTACAATAGTACCCAGTTCATCCTACAATAAGCCTAGGGCGGCTCCACTTAAAAAATCCGAGGGTCTATTCCCCAGCTCTGCTGCATTCTTCTATTTCTGGTGTTGTCTTCCACCGACTTGAAAATAAGGCCTTTATCCTTAACCATCTTAATGAGATAAAATTTCATGGAAGGAGCATAGAGGATATGGCCACGGAAGAGAATATCATTCCTGGTCTTCCAGATGATATAGCACAATGCACCAAAGGAAAATCGAGCTATCTCTCTATAAAAACCTTTTCCAGATATGGAATTAATAGCCCAGTGAAGATTATCCGACCAAGAGGAGTTGGTCCATGGAAGATTACACTTAGCAGCCCAAAAATTTGACAGAGTATTAGAAATACAACAGTCAAAGAAGAGGTGATTAACAGAATCAGGCCTAGAGTTGCATAAGACACAGACAGCATTAGGAATCCTGTTATATGTCATGAGATAGGCTTGTGTGGGTAGGCGATTCTTGGTTATGAGCCAGAGGAGGAATTGATGTTTAGGGGCCAATGCCTTGTCCCAGACAAAAGAGGACCAGTGAACCGGGCTTGATTTGCGCCGGATTATGGCCCATGCCGAAGCTATTGAAAAATTTCCAGTTGAATCATGTACCCATGTAAAGGTGTCTTGACCATCTGAGAGATGGGAAATCGGTATTTGCCACATTAACAGCTCCTGGCGTATCAGGGACCCATCAGAGGAGTATAGATCCTTTACCTTTGATTGTCTAAGAGGGTCTAATTGGTAAATATCACTGTCTGAAAATATTGAGTTTAGAGGACCAACGTCAAGCCATGGATCAAACCAAAGCGATGTTGATACCCCATCTCCTACCTTCCATCTGAAATGGGGTTGAAAGCCATCTCTTAAAGCCAGGATCTTCCGCCACGCCCAAGAGCAATGGGTAGGGGTTGAAGACATCCAAAAATTCTTCCTTTTGAGGTATGTAGCATGAATCCATTTGCACCAAAGTGATTCTTTATCTGTGAATAGCAACCATATATGTTTGGCCATGGCCGCTTTGTTGCTATCCCTGATTCTTCTTATTCCAAGGCCACCTTCCGAAATAGGAAGGCAAACATCATCCCATGACACATTTGCACCTCCCGGACCCATGGTTGGCCCCTTCCAGAGGAATTGTCTACAAGTTTGCTCTATTTTATCCACTACCAAGGAGGGAAGCCAAAATATGGAGGCCCAATAGGCTTGGATGGCGTGTAGAACCGATTTTATGAGTTGTAGTCGGCCTGCAAAAGAGAGAAAATGGTGAGTCCAAGATTGGACTCTAGCGGTAAGACGGCATACTAAGGCATTGCAATCCGCTTTGCTCAGGCGCGATGTAATGATAGGCACTCCCAAGTATCGCACAGGAAGGGAGCCAAGATTGAAGCCAAGAGCTTGTAATATCTGGTGCTTAGTAGATTCAGAGACGCCCGATATATAGACTTCACTTTTTTGCCGGCATTAGGAACCAGACCACTCCAAGAGGAGAATATCTTGAGCCCTCTATGGATGCAAGCAATAGACGCGAGACTTGCTTTACTAAAAAGAAGTACATCATCCGCAAAAAATAAATGGGTTAGCCTTGTAGCCTTGCACCTCCAATGGTAGCGAAAATCCGGATGCCGGGTATGAGAGTTAAGGACTCCTGAAAAAACCTCCATAATCAAGGTGAAAAGGTAAGGGGACATAGGGTCACCTTGAAACCATCCCATTTATGGATAAGGAAAATTTTGGGGTTCAATGCACACCATAATGAGCCTTGTGAGATGGTCTCCAAAAGCTTGAAGAGTTGACTCTAAGAAGTTCCAGTCAAGGGTGTCATAGGCTTTCTTGAAGTCCACCTTAATGGCACACTTTGGAACATTAGGCTTGTTGTGAAACCCACTAAAAAGTTCTTGAGCAAGAAGGATATTGTCACGATTCTTCTTCCTTTGACAAATGCCGTTTGAGCCGGACTAATCAAAGAAGGAAGAACCGCAGCAATTCTAGACGAGAAAATCTTAGTGATACATCATTGGGGATTTTTGGCACTAGGGCAATAGAAACTCTATAAAAAGTTTAGCTTGGTCCAAGCAATCCTTAAATTCATCAAAGGAGGGAAGCCAAATATCCGAGCTCCCCATGCGATCCGAAGAATCTCTCGATGGCATTGAAGTCTTACATAATTATATATTGCTAAAATAATTTCGAAAAAAAAAACACAATTATTTCTCAAGGACACAAATTAACTGCTCATGGACGAGAAAACAAGCTTTATCAGCTAGCTACCGACAAATTCCAAAATATACCACGAAACTCGCGAACATTTCAATTGATCTCCCCAAATTTTTTTCTTTTAATGTTTGCGTTATATAAAAAATTAGGAGGCGGTTTTCGGCCACTCCATTTGGTCAGGAAATTCCATACATTGCCCTTAAAAAAAATCCAAATTAATTTGAAAATATTTTAGATGAAAATCATGTCAATCAAAAACTCAATAATCATCCCGATCCTGATTTGTCTCTTCAAACACCACTAACCCCAATTTCTGCGCCCCTTGTGCAAGTTAGAAAAGGAAAATGGCCCTAAGACCACCATCTTCATTTTTCGCTTCCTTTCCTTCTCCCTTGGTCATAACCAATGGCGTATATAAAAATAGTTAACGACCATAACGTAAAAGGTGCTGCTTGGCCGGAAAGTGAGATTGGACTGTAGAATTTCACGAGAAAAGACTTTTGAACAACTTTATAAAACCCGATCGAATAAAACTGATGAAGGAAAGATAGAGGAAAAGGGCACGTACGGTTTTACAATTTTCATATAACGCTTATTTATGTACCACAATTTTTCAAGTGATCATCTAAGTACTACAATTTTTAAAAATCAATCATTCAAGTGACATTGACCCCCTTGTATTGTCGGAAAATCACATGTGACATTAGTTTAGAATAAATAATATGATATGTTAGCTTAAATAGATGACGTCGTTTGACAACATAAATGTTTCCAAAATCAAGATATTAGGTTCGATCTGCACCATAATTCCAGATGCATTTACATTTTGGTATTAAAGTTGCATCAACGGCATCCAGGGCTCAGCCTTGTGTTGCTTGGATTTTCTCCATCTGCAAACTCGTATAAAAGAAACGCCGGAAGAATTGATAATTCTACCATGACATTCTTCATCTGATACACAGCCGCATTACCGACTTTCCAAATGTTCCAGCAAGTTCCTCCTCAGCGAAGCTTTCAAGTCCTCCTTGCTCGACCTTCGTCCTTGCGCCTAGATCGAAAGCTACTTATCAAAAGTTTGAATTGACGTTCGCGAGTTTCAATTTCATCATGGAAGACACTTTTAGAGGATTCTACAATCTTTCTTCGATATGAATTTTCAGCAGTAGCTAATGCACCGGAACCCCATTTCCACATGAAATGTCTAATTTTCTGCTGATAATCAATTTTCCGGATCAGCTTCCACACCTTACCATCTGTCCTATAATTAAGAACATGAAGGTTTATTTTCATGCAATTCTCATTCTTAGGTATCATAGCTACATTGTAAGCAGATTTAACAAGAAAAAAAAGCTCCATTTTTTTGTGGACTCAGACCTTAGTGCCAAGGACTAGAGCTCGAGCTTCGGGACCTGAGCACGACCTTTATGGACCTAGGCTTGAGTGCCGGGGCATCGGCCATGGGCACTAGGGATTCAAGCCCAGTTGCCCGAGACCGGAGAGCCAAAGTTGAGGTTTTTGTGTCCAAGTATAGAGTTTTAGGCCCAATTACCGATATCTACTCATATAGTCATATTTTGGAAAATGTTTTTCGATTTCTCAAAAGGAAATCATTATTCTGAATTTAAGCATAGGTTTTGCGTTGACTAGGAAAACATTTCATTGACTCATTTTTCTAAGGGAACCAAACATAAAAAAATGAGAAAAATAATTTTCCGTGAAAGAAATGAAGCCTTTGACTGTAGATGAGTTACTGGGCTCATCAAAATAGAATCCACGCAATTGTTTAATCTATGGGCTTTAAGTTTGATAGGGGGGGTTTACTCGGTCGATAATGTCACTTCAGAGCCCTCCGCCTAGGCTAGTTCGGGGTCGTTATCGGTTTGAGCCCACTTATTATTTCCCTTAAAGACCGGATTTATTTGCAATTTTTAAGAGCCGCATCATATTCTATTTGACATGCTCTTCGGTTAAGACGACCGTACTCACTCTATTCATAATGAAAGCGTGCATGTACATGCAAATTTACTCTTACGCACTTCATTTCAATATGTTATCAGTTCCATAAGGAACTTAATATTACCTAATATGAAATATCGTTTTCTTTTCTAGGAAGGGTTTGAGTATACAGAAACGTGCATTATCTTGACGTCTAGATGATGATTTCGCCATCTAGATCATGATAGATGGTTTTAGTCCTGGGACAGGACGATGTGCATTGCGTTGGGAGTGAGCGAACCCCATTGTTTTGATCTTTGACTCCATTGGTTTATTATTTCAATGACTTGTGCGCTTGTATTGAAAGGGAAAAGGAAAATGTGTTGGGTCACGTTGCTAAATCTTCTCGTGTTAAAGAGGCCGATTATGATCAAAACATATCCAAAGTCCTTTTGAGAAATTGGATCGTACAAATACAGGCCCAAACTATAGCGGCAAATCAACCTAATAGGTGATGCTATCTCGATTATTTCTAAGACATTTCAAATTAAAAGTACATTGTGCTCGCTCACGTGAGAAATTTCAAGCTACTTAGAAGTTACTCAAACTTAGTTTGATTGTTACCCAACCTTGTGTTGATTCTTTTGGATAAATCTCAGTATCCAATTGGATAATGAGAGTAAGCACTAATACTAAAGTTGAGTTCTAATGCATGTTATAAGTAGGTTGAGTACTTCGTGGACCTTTCCTTGAACTTAAATCAACCGAAATTAAGATCAATACCCGAAATAAGCATTGAGTTTCCGATCTTGGAGTCATGAAGTGGAGCTTAACAATGGCAGTATGAGTGCTTTGTTCTGGATTGAGATATTTACAACATAGTGCTTCCACATGATTGAACCCACTGGATCAACATAATGGCCCTGTCCCTGAATTAGTTTATGCACGAATTCGATCAATTTCATTTACATTATTCCATACTGAAAAGTAATTAGACATATGATAATGGTAATAAAACAAGGGACAACTCTCATATCTATCGAGAAATCTTGTTTTTCTCGGTTGTGCTTTGTGATAAATGTGATAAATGAAATGCTAACTTTTCTTTTCATTCTAATTTTGACTTATGTGATTAATATATAATCGACAATACATTATATCATAGGAATTTACACAATGCAAATTATTTCCTCACATTGGCATAGCTATGAGTTAAGGTAAAAGTTATTGCTAACATTTTTAGAGTTTGAGCCAGAAAAGGAAAACTATCCAAATAGATTTTCTAATTTGAGCAAATTCTTAAAAGGGGTTTCTTATTTTGAATCCAAATATTTTATATTATATTTTATATATGTAATGGGCGTTGGTTTTATCACATTAGAGAGGAGTAGTTTTTTGCCATAACATATAATTGTACATTGTGCTTATGAATTACATCTTGAAGAAATTGCAAATATTTTGAAATCAATAAATCATGGGGTAAAATTTTGTGAATTCATTTACAAAATTGAGAGATTTTTTCTTTAGAATGTGTAAGAGCCATCTCTTGTATGAGTTATTGAGTATAACTGAGGGTTGAAAAATATGGAGAGTATTTGAGTGACTTGATTGTGGTAGTAATATCCCTTGTATTTGCCTTATTTATAGTGAAATTTTGTACCACTCTTCCTATTGAGTTGGTCCTACCAATTGGACCATGTAAATTAAGTATATGATCTATTCCCTCGATATGTTTGTTATTGTGTTCGATTGCTTATTTTTCGCAACATATTTGAACAACTTCATTATAACATTTCATACTAAAATGTTTCATCTATTATGGAACTTAGACCGATGACAACGGTCCAAAAAAAGAGAAGAAGGAACACTTGGAAGGAGAAACACTCTTATATCTATCTAATGAAGAATCTTGTTTCTCCAGTCGCTGTAATGTGTCCTGTGTGATGTTCCATATGTCATAAATGAAATGCCACTTGTTCTTATCATTCTAGTTTTGGCACATGTTGATAATATATCAATAAAAAAATTATATTCAATCCAAGAAAATTTATTTCCTTGCGTAGAAATAGTCATGAGTCAAAAGAGATCTTGGAATTTGCACGAGCTGATAATTATAGATGACAATGATGATAATAATAATAATTTGTTTGATCATGTTTGATTATACTATCTTTTTTTTTATTGAAAGGCAAGAATGGTTCAAAGATGGTGGTGAAAAGGTTGATGTTTCTTTTGTGCCGCGAATCAAAGAATCGTGACAGATCTTACCACCTAAGAATCAGACTTTTCCTTGTGTAATGGAGTCTCTTAATTAAGAATATAGTCAAATACATTGTTCCTAGTCAGCTCTCAGCCTTCAAAGTGTAATTATTTTGGTATGTCCACGCTCATAAAGTAAGGTTTGTTAACCCAGTAAAGTTGGGGGGAAATTATGAATTTTGTCCCGATACTATGAGTCAAATTGAGTTATGGTCCCTGCATGTCGTTTATAAGTAGTCTCCCTACTTCTCTCCATCCACAATTATTCAATTATCGGTCAAAATGTGAACGGAATATGTTGAGTCGGCACTGGAAAATTGATTTGTGGTGCATAAGTGTGCGGGTTTTTACAAAAATTACACTTTTGATCTACATGCTTTTTGGGATTTCGATTTTAATCTTTGTAGTTTGTTCAAGTTACAAAACTAGTCCTCAACAAATAACTTAATTTCTTTCTCACATCCTAATCTAAAACCTTATTGGAGTGTCAAATTAAGACCAAATATTAATTGGTAATTTCTGCATTTACAGGTTTGCCCAATTCGAGTGAAAAGTCTTATTAAGATAACTACCATTGTATGTAAATTTTCACAATCAATATGATGTGGTGTTGCTTATGATAATATAGTTTAATTGTTTAATACAAACTATGAAAAAAAATATTACGCTATAAAATAGAGTTAAATTGTCGTTAAATTATTTAGCAACAATTTTCTTTTTTTACCCTAAAAGTCCCCCCTAAATTCTTCTATATGAATCTATACTAAAAATGTGGATATTAAGGTATTGCATGTGATGAAATTAATCATAGTTGGGGCAGTCAATCAGATTGTGGACAATCGCAAACATAGGAACGACCATTTAATAGGTTGTTTCGAATTGACATCTTCATAAGATTTATGATCATTATGCGATAAAAGAAATTAAGTTCTAATTGAAAAATAAGTTAAGGACTAGTCCTATAACTAAAACAAAGTATAGGACTAAAATCGAACACGCTTAACAGCACGAGGACCAAAAGTAGAGCTTTTTTAAAAACTTTTACATGTAACCAGTAACCACCACATGACAATTTACTACTACTGACTGAGCACTTCCGTGCACATTAAGAAGAAAGTGGAATTATTATGTAAGAAAAGCCATTCGTTGATCGTGGACCCATCTAAAGTGTGTTAATATTGTTGCTTGTGTTTGCCTAATAAATGTGAAGCTTCTTGCGGCACTTCCCATCGATTAATTGATTATAAAAAAAAAAAGAAGAGAGATTCGTTTATCGCTAGTGGAGAGACTCGACCACTCGAGAAAATGTGGTCGAACCTTCACTAGTTAGCTCGTTTTCTGCATTTCATTGGCTTATCTCCTCCATGCGATTCTCGTTCATCTTCTCCAATTGGATCCCTCTCTTTACTTCACTGTCTTTATCTTCCATTCTTATAGCTTCTGTTGACTCACTTATCTTTTCCTTTTTAATGACCATAAAGAGAAATTTGGGACGGGTAGACTTCTCGGGTGAGCGTAAGGTCACCTCCTCCCCTCCACTCAAGTGAGATTGGATCATTGTTTTAAGGGATTCGAACTCGCACCAATTGTACAGTCAAAACTACATCCAACTACTGAAGCAACACCGTGTGGGATTGTCTAATCACTCATTACATACTATATGAAATTGCACGTAGGTACACATCGTTTATTAATTAACCACCGTGAGGTTTGGCCCTAACGATAGAGGGGACATGTTTCGACGAGGTCACGGGTTTGATTCATGTCATAAGCAAACTTCAAGCGACTCGATTGTGTTGTCTAGTTACGACATACTTCATGTGGAGAGATTTTCGAACTATTGGCATACATTTTGATGAGATTGCAGTGATGGGGTGCCAACCTTAGACTTTTGGATCACGGGTGGTATAGAGTAGTCATGATTGTCGTATTCTTGCTATAGCTATGAAAATGAGTTGTGTATAATGTCCCCAACTCACTTGTTTTGTTTCCCATGTAAGATCGAACTAGCACATGCATAGTACATCTATTATGATTACTATAGAGTTGAGTCATCGACATTTTTCGTTGGAAATTTAAGCTTTTAGGAAATATTTGAGTATTTTAACACACTAACACAACAAGAAAAAGTTTTTTTATTGGCGCCAAGTTAACATTTGGTCAAGTTGGCATTTTCCTCGGAAATGTAACAAAAAATCAAAGAAACTATTTATTTTTTAAGAAAGTACTGAAATATATTACATTGAGTATTTTCCATCCCCCAAATTAGATGGAGGTAATGGACTTGTTTTTAATTGGTCAAGTTTTAGGACTTGTTTTTACTATTTAAAAGTGTCAAGACATGAAAACATTTTTGTGATCCATTTTAGATTTGCTGGTACATTTATTTTTTTATTTTTTACCAATTACCAACTTTTTTATGGGTTTTTTTGCCTTGGTTATCAGTCCCTTGAGCTTATTAACAAAGTGCCAATTTTAATTGGAGTGACTTACTAGCATTTTTAATCTCACTTGATCGCGACAGAGAGTTTATTTAAACTTGTTTTAAAAAGGCTATTCCTTCTAAATAATTTATCATATTCTGGTCATAAATTGGGAAGCAACCGCAAGTGGGAGCTTATGCAAGAATTTATAGGTTGAGAAAAGTTTGAGCATAAAACTTTATTTTTTATTTTTTATTTTTTATTTTGAACTTTTTGGCTTTTCGAAATGACAAAGTGGACAGTGTCTGACTTGTGAGATTTATTAATTTGAGGAGTTTGATTGGCTATCAAACAGGAATTTTATTAATTAGTCATTAAAAGGGGCTGCTTTACTCATTAAGGAGTACGTGCTTCGATGAATCTTACACAACATTAACAACGTTCTCATCCCATGACTTTACTTTAAGTAGGGGCTGTCTCCCCCTTTATGTAGTTCTTAGACCCTAACCTTTCTTTTGTCGGAAGATAACAAATTTGATTTGTTAGATCTAATCACTTGATGGAGATCAAAAGAAGACGCACTAAGTGTATATACATATTAATTAGCCAGCCACTCAACAATTATTTTTTTTTTTATGAAAAGTTCAAAAAAATTAAGTAAAAAGCTCATAGAGAGAATACTGTTACATGACCAAATCAATACGTGCAATTTCTTAAATTTCTAAAAAAAAAGTTCACATATCACTATTATTTCACTTTGTACTTATAATGGGGTGTTGGAGTATCTCGCATCACTTATTTACAAAGTGTGTGTATGTATATATGGTTTATCTTTAATTATGAACTCAAGTTTTTAGGTTGGACATTTTAACATTTTCAATAATATTGACAGGTACTACCAATCTATAAAAAAAATTTCATTAGGAAAATTACACGAAAAGATCACCGAATGCTATTAATATTCAACAAAAGACCTTAAAACAAACAAATGATTAAGCAAACAACCTTCTTTATCTATTGCGGGAAGTTTGTTCTCGTTCTTAATTATTCGAATGTGGTCCGTGTGGACATTCTCACATGATGATTAACAAATTCGTCTGGACATGATCCTACTGGTTTTGGCTACAATATAAATTTGAGTTTTAATGCATGTTATAAGTAGTGTGAGTACTTTATGGACCTTTCCATTGAAATAAAAAATTAAGCTAAATGTCTAAAATAAAGAGCTTAAAATGGCAGTGTAAGGGCTTTGTGCTGAATTGAAAACTCCGTAACACAATGCTTCTACATGATTGACCCTTCTTGCTCGATATACTGGCACCGTCACTGTATTTGTTCATGCAATAATTCGATCAATTTCATTTATAATTTTCCATATTAAATTTTTTATCCATTATGTAACATAGACATACGATAATGGTTCTATGAAAAGGAACATTTGAAACAAGAACTCCTCATGCATAAATTGAGAAATCTTGCTTCTCCCGTTGTCGTAACAAGTGATCTGCGATGTTCCACTCATCACGAGTGGAATGCTAATAATTCACTTCATTCTAGACACATGTTGAGATATCATAAAAAATACACTATGAGGATTGGAATGGTCATGTGGGAAAGGAGACCCCAACGTTCTCTCGAGCTGATCCTTGTAGCAACATGCGACAATATTTTCATTTCTAATTCTATGAAATTGTCCTCTTCCAATCGAAAAACAGGCATGTTTCCAAGGTCGGTGGTCAAAAAGCTAACTCCGTTCATTCCCACGAATCGAAGAGCCGTGACATGCCTTACCACCAAAAAATCGCACATCTGGATGTATATAATAGAGTTCCTTTATCCAGCACGTGGCCGATACAATGTTACTAGACAGTCTTTAAGTCCTCAGGATTTTTAATCATTCTGGTGCGTCCACACTCGTTAATTAATGTTCGTAAGTCTAGTATACTTGAGGGGACATCACAAAAATTTCCCCGTACTATTAGCCAAATTCAGTTTCGGTCCCTGTACCATACATCATTATAGTTTAGTCCCTCAACTTTTCTCTGGCAATGGTTTTGGGATAAAAATTCAATTTAGGAGTAAATGAATTGGAAGTCCTATATGATAAAAAACAACTAGAAGTTTTAAAACTTGTCACAAATACGCAATTGAATCATCATACTTTTAAAAAGTACGATTAAATCCTAAAACTTATTAGTATTTTCATTTGTCAAGTTAGATGGAGTTAATAGAAAGACTCAATACACCAATTTGATAAATTTAAACACTTGATTACATTTTTTGAAAATTTTTAGGATTTAATTGCAGTTTTTCAATAAGTTTTAATAATACAATTACCCCTTCAATTTAGGATCAATTGTGGATGGAATATGTTGATTCAGCATTGACAAATCAACACGTGTGACTATGAGTAAATACAAATTCCACTTTTGATCCACGTGCTATTAGGAATATTCAATTTGAGTCCTTGTACTTTGTTTTTGTTACCAAAACTAGTCCTCATATTTTTTTCCCAACAAAAAATTAATTTCTTTCATTACAACTTAATCGGAAATCTCATGGGAACGTCAAATTGAAAAACAAGTATTAAATAAAAAATTGCTATATTTTTAAGTTTACCCAATATGATTGAAAGTCTTATTAAGATAAATGCCACCATTAAGCATTTTCCATTACTTGAATTTGAAGAAGTGAATGATTGTACTAATTGGTCTAGTTTTACCAATGATTCCACCATTTAAAGGTTTTAGGAGTTCATTACACTTTTGCGACAAATTTTAAGTCACTTGATAGATGCATTTATTCCTTATTCATCTATTAATTTAGAAACTTCTCTATTGAGTATGCAATTTACTTTTCTTTTTTCCCCTTGATTATAGAGTCTTGAATTATTCACATTTTTTACAAAGTTTCAATTACAATTGGAACTATACATTTAACTCAGACAAATAGAAGGTCGTAAATTTGTATAAGAAATGATATATTTAATGTGTTCGTGAGTATTTCCAGACACCCTCAACTCTATACGAATCATCAGAGCAAAACTTGTCCTATTCAGAACAGTAAATTCTCCTCTTTTTTAAAAGTCCATGTTGTGGCCTCACAATTCAATGCACAGAACGAATCCCACTTCTTTGCACGCTAGGCAAGAGAGAAGATGCCAATGACACTTTTCCTACTTCTCTGCACGCTCAGCTTTTCCACCATCAATGCTGCTGAATTCACCCTCACCATAAGCGAACATCACTGCTCAAACTCGAGCACCTTCGCTCCCAATAGCACCTACCGAGCCAACCTCGATCGTGTCCTCCATGATCTCGTCTCCAATGCGAGTTCCAGCCACAATACAGGATTCTTCACATCAAGCGAGGCCGTCTATGGCAGCTTTATGTGCAAAGGCGATGTCTCGAAGGGAGAGTGTGAGGAATGCGTCAAGAACGCGAGCCTCGAGATAACCGGCCTGTGCCAGTTGACCAAAGTCTCTATCCTGTGGTACGATCAGTGCATGTTGCGCTACGCTGACGTGAATTTCTCCTCAACCGTGGAGATGGAACCTCTGTTGGACGATTACAATGGAGAGAACACAGAAAAGCCAGATGAACTCGTGAAGCTACTAAACAAGACGATGAATTATGCAGCGAGAAAGGCTGCCCTGCATTCTCCTAGGATGTATGGCCATAGCGAAACAAAGTTCACTCGGGAAAAAACGCTGTACACTTTCGCACAGTGTGTGCCTTATCTTTCCAGGAACAATTGTCAGGAGTGCCTTCGCAATGCAACATGGAGCCTCTTAAGCCTCCGAAAGGGGAAAATCGGAGGCAGGGTGTTGCTTCCGAGTTGCTTTGTTCGGTCCGAGATTTACCCGTTTTATAAGAGCAGCTCAAAAGGTGCGGTAGACCCTCACATTTTATTTTTCAAAAGTTCATCATCATGCTTGTTACTTCTTCTAAGATTACAATGGAATTCATGTTGTCCGCTTAAGCTGTGTCTTTGCTCTTCCAGAAGTTATTAGAGTTTTCAACCAGCAAAAGAAATTTATTCCTTTCAATTCAGCTACAAATAAAATCTGCATAGCGATTTCACTCACAGCTCATTTTAGTTAAGTTCAGCCCATTTAATTGTCTGAAACAGCTTCCGGATGGAGTTGGCGAATATCTTGTTGTTTTGTTTTTTCTGGAAGATGAAATTTTATGACTAGAAAGAGCCACACTTCCATGTATGTCAATGATGCAATTAGTAGCTGTGACTACAAATGCAGGGATAGTCCGCTTTCTGTTGAAAATATCTGCTGCAATTTTCGCCGCTACTGTAGGATTGACGCTACCTATCTGCCTGATAGCTCGGCATTTACTGAGAGATAGAAAAAGAAGAAGAGTTCTAAGGGACAGTGAAAGTTGCGTAGAAGAATATCCAATCGGTAACTTGACAAGACAATGCTATTGCAGACATACAATTTATTGATTTCATTTCACTAGAGTCTAAAGATATGTGAACCATTTAACTGCCAGTTAGGAGGCAAATTTCTGAGCTCCATTCCCTGGAATTTGATCTGCCAACAATAGAAGCTGCCACAAATAAGTTCTCGAACGACAAGAAGTTAGGGGAAGGTGGATTTGGTCCAGTTTACAAGGTAATGAAGATGTTCAATCATATCATTCAGCTTTTGACTTATCAAGAAGCTGATACTCCCTAATATAATATTGTGGTTTACAGAGAAGCCTCTCGAAGCACCAGAGTATTTTTCTCATTTACATTAGTTAGGTAGGAAAAAGTTCGATATTAAGCATCTGGTTCTCCTATTTCGATGCCCAATTGCATATAAGTAATAACCAGAAGTATAACAAAATGAATTAACGATAAGACGTGTCTGTTTCGGGAAAATTTGTTTTATGTCTATTCTGTCATCAGGGTACACTACCTGGTGGTGAAGAAATTGCAGCAAAGAGGCTATCTAGGAGCTCTGGACAAGGGGTCGAGGAATTCAAGACTGAGGTTGAACTAGTAGCCAAACTTCAACACAGAAACCTGGTGAGGCTTCTGGGATTCTCCATGGAAAGAGATGAAACAATACTGGTCTATGAATATGTGCCCAACGGGAGCCTCGATCGCTTGTTGTTTGGTTTGCCTCTCCTTTATCTCCTTCTTTTCTCCAAGTTAACACACCAGCATTTCAATCTAAATAACACATTTCACTCAGAGAAAATGCGAAGAAAAATTATTCTGGCTAAATGAAGAAAAACCAGAAATGTTAAGAGATAGCAGGACGATGCAATACAAACAAACATCCTACTATTATTCTGCTTAATTTTCTCCACCACTTCATTTCCACATTCACGAAAGGAACTTTAAAGATAGAGCACTAGTGAAGAAGCAGATCAGGAAGACGAATTACATGATAATAAGAACTCGATCCAAAGTTGATGAAAGCAACTATATGTGATGATTTGGGCATGAGCATTATGCCAGTATGAGTTGATGCAACTTACAAATTAATTTTTTGACTGATGCATAGATCCCGAGCCCAGCAGACAACTGGATTGGTCAGCACGTTACAAGGTCATGGTAGGGGTGGCACGTGGACTGCTATACCTTCATGAAGATTCTCGACTTCGAATTATTCATCGTGATCTCAAAGCCAGCAACATTCTGCTAGATGCCGACATGAACCCAAAAATCTCAGATTTTGGTGCAGCCCGGATCTTCAGTTCTGATCAGACTCAAGCAAGCACTAACAGAATTGTCGGAACATAGTAAGTTCAACATTGGCTAATCTGACTTGTTATTGGCGATGAACAGAGTGGCATGAGCATTGAACTTGGGGCATTTTCTTGACAAGCAAAAAAAGCAGAGTCGTCCTAATTTGTTTCAGGCAATATATGTCCATAATTAAACATTCTCTCAACTGTGCTAACATATTTTGCTCAATGTAGTGGCTACATGTCTCCAGAGTATCTGATGTTTGGACACTTCTCCATAAAATCTGACGTCTTCAGCTATGGAGTGTTAATGCTGGAGACTATAACTGGCAAAAAGAACAGCCAATTCTTTGCATTGGACTGCGATGAGGACTTGCTGGGTTATGTGAGTACCTTAATAAAGCCATTTCTTTTTGGCTAAAATCACTTTTAATAGAATTACAACAGTATTTCGAACAAAAATCACTAATATAACTATTCTTTTTTAGGTTTGGAAGCACTGGAGCAACAGAACGCCATCGGAAGTAGTGGACCCAGCTTTAAGTAGTGCTTATTCCATGAACGAAGTGATCAGATGCATGAACATTGGCTTGCTCTGTGTGCAAGACGACATGGAAGACCGACCTACCATGGATTCGGTTATTCTGATGTTAAACAATGATTCTATTAGCATCCCAGTGCCTCAAAGACCTTCGTTCTTCTTTCCTGGTAAGAAGTACAAACAGGCACCTTGTGTTCTGAACTCAGATCAATCAAACAGCAAAGTGGACCAATCTATTAGCAAGATAACGTCACCGTGGTCTCAGAGTGACAGTGATCATGCTGATCCAGGTCCTTGTTAACCGAGATTTTGAGGCTATCATTAGATCGATTCATTGTATAGAATATCAGATGAATCGCATGTGTAAAATTCATAGAGGATTGCAATAGTGGGTACCTCTGATGAAAAGTGGATATCACTTCTGCAAATACTGTTAATGATGGTAGCCCGTGAAAGGTTTTATAGAGCATTCAGTGAACTTTGATATCTATCGCAATAATGAATCTGCCATCATTTAGTCAGAGATCACCAACGTCTCCAATTTCTGAAAATTTTAGTAGTTTTTGCACATTATGGCATTAGCATATTGAACTTTCTTAATAATTTCTCGAGAAGTCCGCTAATAGGTTTCACATAGGATTTTATTCACCCTCAGAGTAAAGTATTCTGTGCCAATCACTCGTGCAGAGTACTGCGAACTTGCTTTCGATATCTTTCTTCTATCTTCTTGACCTCAAACGGATACATAATATGACAGCAATTAAGAGAGGTAATCCAACAGCTAGGATTATGATAATGAGGGCAATATGACCCGTGTTTGTATCCATCCTGAACAAGGAAGAGCGCTCATGTTAGACAATATAGACATGAGTGTTGAGGACCAATTGCCAAAACTAGTTTTTAGGAGGGCCTGCACATTGAAGGGAGCCCATAGTGTCATTATATCAGTTTCCAGACGAAAACTTCAGACAACGGTATATTAGCGGATACTAATGGACAATGTCTGAGGTGGAATATCAGCTGACAAGTAGATCTCAAGCTTCCTCTGTTATATTGAGGTGAGGCAACCAAACTGAAGTCGAACAAATGAGATCGAAGTGTTTCAAAACTATGTGAGGATCTGATGATTCTTGTTATCACACTCATCCAATTGTTCCACCACATTGTCCTCAGTTTCACCAGTTTCACCAGTAATCTTGGTAGATAACGAATATTACTGATAACATAACGCCAAATCTGCATCATATAAAAAAATTAAATATTTTTTGGGCCCACAATAAATAGTTTCATATCCATAATTAAACATCCTCTCATTTCTTTGGTAACTTATTGTGCTCAATGTAGTGGCTACATGTCTCCAGAGTATCTGATGTTTGGACACTTCTCTGTAAAATCTGACATCTTCAGCTACGGTGTGTTAATGCTGGAGATTATAACTGGCAAAAAGAACAGTCAATTCTTTACATTGGACTGCGATGAGGATCTGCTAGGCTATGTGAGTATCTTAATAAAGCCCTTTTTTAGGCTAACGTCACTTAATAGAAGTACAGCAGCAGTTTGAACAGAAATTACTAATATTACTATTCTTTTAGGTTTGGAAGCAAAGGAACGACAGAATGCCGTCGGAAGTAGTGGACCCAGTTTTAAGAAGTGCTTTTTCCGTGAATGAAATTATCAGATGCATGCACATTGGGTTGATCTGTGTGCAAAATGTGGGAGACCGACCTACCATGGATTGGGTTATTCTCATGTTGAACAGCGATTCTATTAGCATCCCATTTCCTCAAAGACCTTCATCCTTCTTTCTTGGTAAGAAGTACAAACAGTCGCCTTGTGTCCTGGACTCAGGTCAATCTAATAGCAAAGTGGACCAATCCATTAGCAACATAGCATCGCCGCGGTCTCCGATTGACAGTGATCTTGCTGATCCAAGTCCACAGTAGCCGAGATTTTGAGGCCATCATTAGACATAATTATTGTTTAGATTTCACCAGATAAATAGTGTGTACAATTCATAGTTTATAAAATTTGTGACATCTCCGTTGCCAGGATTCTGTTAGGGGATTGCAGTAGTGGATGCCTTTTATGTGAAGTGGATAAGACTCTTGCAAATGCCGTTGGTGATGGTAGCAAATAAAAGTTTTTGCAGAGCAACCTGTGAACTTTGATATCTATCCCCCATACTGAATCCATCGTCATTTAGTCAGAAGTCACTAACCTCGGAATTTCTGAGAAGTCACTAGCTTTTGCGCATCATGGATTCACATATAAGATTGATCAATAATTTCTCAAGAATCTGCCTGAAACTATTGGCTGCTAATATGTTGCACATTGGATTTGATTCCCCCTCGGAGTAGAGTATTCTATGACAGCCAGTCACGCAGAGTAATCAGAACCTGGTTTTGGACATTTTCTCCAAGCTTCTTAACCTCAAACAGATACCTAATATCCCAGCAATCAAAAGAGATAATCCAACAGCTAGAATTGTGAAATTGAAGGCAATATAACCCGAGTTAGTATCCCATCCTGAAATAGGAAGAGCTCTCACGTTAGAAGATAAAGCTCGTAGACATCAATTTCTGACTCAATTACCGAACTAGTTTTTCAGAGGGGATGCACATATAAAGCAGTTCTTGGTGTTATTCTATTCAGTTTCCAAATATGATTACTTCAGCTGATGGTATTTGAATCAAAAGAAGGAAGGACTGATCCTGCCTTCAGAAATCTCATTAACTTCTCATCTACTGAAATTACATCTGCATTCTTCATGTTTGCATTCACTGGTGTCAATTATCTGTCCTTCCATCATTAGACTTCAAATTTCAAGACCGATGTTATAAAGGTTAAGGTTGTGTTTATTTCATGGAGAACCTCTTGAAGTAGGAAAATATCTCTGGTGATTAACAGGGATTCCCCTACGAGTTGCATCATGTTTTATTTGCTATGTTCTTTGGTCAAGACGGCCATACTTAGTTTATTCATACTGAAAGTGTGTGTGCATATTCAAATTTATTCTTACGAACTTTATTTCGTTATATCATGATCACAATGTATCCAAAGTCCTTTTGAGAAATCGGACCCTGCAAATATGGGCCCAAACTATTTGCAACAAATCAACCTAATACTTAGGTGATGCTATTTTAATTATTTCTACGACATTTCTAATTAAAAGTACGTTGTACTAGTTGACATAAGATTTTTGAGCTACTTAGGAGTTATTCAGACTTAGTTTGATGGTTAACCAACCTTGTGTTGACTCTTTTGGTTAATTCTTGGTATCTGTTCGGATGATGAGATTAAACACTACTGCTAAAGTTGTGTTTTAATTCATGTTATAAGTAGTTTGAGTACTTAGTGGAATTTTCCTTCAACTTAAATTAACCGAAGATTAAGATCAATATCTGAAATAAGCATTGAGCTTCCAATTTTGAAGTCATGATGTGGAGTTTAACAATGGCAGCATAAGTGCTTTGTTCGGAATTTAGATCTTTATGACATAGTGCTTCCACGTGATTGACCCCACTGGATCGATATTACTGGCTGTCTCTGAATTAGTTTATGCACGAATTCGATCAATTTCATTTACACTGATCCATACTAGAAAGGAACATAGACATATTCTAATGGTAATAAAACAAGGAATATTTGAAAGGAAAAACACTCTTGTATCGTAGTGTGTGCTTTGCGATAAATGAAATGCCAAGTGTTCTTTTCATTCTAGTTTTGACATATGTGATTGATATATAGTCGACAATACATTATCTTAGACAGAATGCAAATTACTTACTTCCATTGGCTTAATCGTGATTCAAGGTAAAGATTGTTGATGATACTTTTAGAGTTTAAACTAGAAAAGGAAACCTATCCAAATAGGTTTTCTTTTTTTTTTTTATCGAAAAAATAGGTTTTCTTGTTTGAGCAGGTTCTTAAAAGGGGTTTCTTATTTTGAATCCAAATATTTTATAAGATATTTTATATATCTAGTTGATGTTATTTTTAGCCCATCAAATAGAAGAAGAGTTTTCTTTTTTGCTGTGACAATATATTATGCGGCGTGCTTATGAATTGCACCTTGAAGAAATTTGGAGTATCTTGAAATCAATAAATCATGTGGTAACTTTTTTGTGAATTTTTTTAAAGAGATCGAAAGATTGTTTCTTCAGAATATGTGAGGGCTGAACAATGTAGTACCTGTTGGGTGTAATTGAATGTTGAGCAATAAGAATAGTTTTTGAGTGATATGATTGTAGTTGTAATATCCACTGTATTCACTTAATCTATAGTGAAATCTTGTAATGCTTTTTCCTTGAAATAGGTCCCATAGATCGAATCACTAAATCAAGTCTCTGATTTATTTCATTCATCTTTTATTATTGTGTTCGATCGTTTGTTTATCATAATATATTTGAACAACTTCATCTATAATTCTTCATCCTAAAACGTTATCCATTATAGAACTTAGACCTATGATAATGGCCCAAAAAAACAAAGGAACATTTGAAAGGAGAAACACTCTTATAGATATTGAGAAATCTTTTTTCTCCCGTTGTTGTAACGTGTGATGTGAGATGTTCTCCAAGTCGTAAATAAAATGCTGATTGTTCTTTTCATTTTAGAATTAGCACATGTTCATAATATATCGACGAATTACATTATCTTATTGGAATCGACCCTACGCAATTTATTTCCTCACATTGGAATAGTCATGAATCAAAGGAGCATCGATTTTGCTCATTCAATTAAGGTAGCATCGGCTGCATAGGCGGAGGCACGAGCCCTAGTCAAAACTCTAAAGTTCCTTGAGTCTCGATATGAAGAGGAGATGGAAGTATAAACAGATCACTCTCATAAGCTGTCTTTCAAACTCAAGGCAGATCACATGAGAGTTGGGTGTACTTATCAACAAGGCCCATAGTCTATTGAAGCCTTTCTCGAAGTTGAAAGTGGCTCATATAAGTAGAGGGGCTAAAATAGTGGCCGATTGGGTTGTGAAAGCCCAAAGAAGAAATTATTTATCAAGTAATTAGGTCTTATATTCCCCTTCGGACTTTTGGGATTTACTTTGGTCCAAACTTATGGAATATATCCACAAACTCTATCCTAGTAAATGAATATGTTTTTTCTGACCCCCAAAAAAACAAGAGTCAAAGGAGATCCCAGAATTTGCATGATCTGATCATCGTAGATAATAGGTAATAATTTTTTCAATTATATTATCTTTTTCTTATAAATTGAAAGGGAGGACTGTTTCAAAGGACGATGATGAAAAGGTTGGTCTTTTCTTCATTCCTACAAATCAAAGAATCGTGACAGATCATACCACCGAAGAATCTGACTGTTCCTTATGTAATACAGTTTCTTGACTAAGAATGTGGTCAAATACATTATTACTAGCTAGTCCTATGTCTTCGAAGTGTTACTATTCTGGTGTGGCCACACTAGTAAAGTAATGTTTGTAACCTAAGGGGAAAAAACTAGTAAACTTCAGGGCAAATTACTAAAATTGTCCCTGTAATATTATCCGAATTCAGTTTTTTTTTTTGGTAAGAAAAAAAAAATTTCTGTGGGGTCAACATTGGCAAATCTACATGTGGAGTCAACATTGGCAAATCCGAATTCAGTTTTAGTCCCTATATATTCGTTATTTATTGGTCTCCCATCTTATCTCCAACAATAATTCCATGGCAAAATTAAATTTCTGTCAAGATTTTGATAGAATATGTTGAGTCAACATTGGCAAATCTACATGTGGAGTATAAATGTACAAGTTTCTAAAAAAAATAACACTGATCCACATGCTTTTCGTAATTTTTGTACTAATTTTTGTGCTTTCTTTCAGTTACAAAACTGGTCCTCCTATTATTTTTCTACAAGACAATTTCTTTCTCACATTCGAAATTAAAACCTTAGGGGAGTGTCAAGTTTAGACCAAGCATTAATTGGTAATTTTTGCATTTACAAGTTTGTCCAATCTGATTGAAAGTCTTATTAAGATCAATGCCATTGTATTCAAGTCGTTTAATTCAATGTGATGTGGAGTTGCTTATGATAATGTAGTTTGATGGTTTAATGTAAACTTTACAGAAAATATTTAGCTATAAAATAGCAGATTCAATTGTGGTTTAATTATTTATTTTCCCTAAAAGTAGCCCTAAATACTTCTATATGGATCTATACTGAAAATATGGACGTTAAATTATTGCAGATGATGGAATTAATCTTAGTCAGGGCTATCAATCAGACTGTGGACATTTGTAAACATTGGAATAATCAATTAATAGTTTATTTCAAATTGACATTTTCATAAGATATATTATGAAAATGCGATGAAAGAAATTAAAAGTAAGTTAAGGACTAGTTCTATAATTAAAACAAAGTACAAGGACTAAAATGGAATATTCTCAAAAGTGCAAGGACCGAATATAAAATGTTTTTAGAAACTTGTACATTTTGGCACCGCATGTTGATTTGCCGGTGCTGACTAAGCATATTTGGTCCACATTAATAGGAAACGCCATTCCTTGGGCGTGGAACTACCCATAGTGTGTCAAAGCCGTCATCTGCAGTGACATAATAAATATCAAGTGGCGTCAATTATTTTAATTGAAGCACTTTACATCGATTTATTAATAAAAAAAACACGTTTATCACCAGTGGAGAGTGTTGACCACTGCAGATAATGTGGCTGAACCTTTACTAGTTGCAACCTATAGAAAGCTCCTTTTTCGAATTTCATTGACTAACCTCGTTCACGTTATTCATGTTCGTTATCTTAATTTGAATCCCTCTCCTTTCCTTTTTTTCCTTAGATCTCCCATTCTTATCGTTTTATTTTGCTACTTATTCGCTCACTTATCTTCATCTTTTTAATAACGGTGAAGGGATTCCCTGACGAGTAAACTCATCGCAGGAGCGTAAGGTCACCCTATGGCCACTGCCCAAGTGAGATCAAAGCATTATCTCATGGGGTTCGAGCTTGCACCAAAACCCTATAGGATTGTCCGGCCGCTTATCTTATGCTCCATTAAATGTCATGTAGGTACAAAGTGTGCAGCAACCAACCCGCAATTTACCACAGAAATGGATGGCCCTAGTGGTAAAACGGACATATTTCTATGAGGTCACGAGTTTGATTCACGATATGAGCGAACTTCTCAATAGCTTAATTGCATTACCTAACTACAATATATCTCGTGTAGAGAGATTTCTGAACTGTTAACATGCATTTTTGGATCACGGTGTGTAGAGTTGTCATGATTCAAATTGAATTTTCCGTAATAATATCAAACCCTTATGACTACACTTAAAGCGGTTGTATTACTCGTTGTCTTTCCCCGCTCTTTCAGATTATAAAACGAGAAGTAAACTTGCTTAAACAACGTGGGAGTTTACCTTTCTTATAGCTCTAGCTCATCTCTCATGCGATGTCCTGCCAATTTGAAAATCTACAATCCAAAAGGTCTAAGCCATTGGATGATGACATCTTTTGTTCATATAAAGCTTATGTAATTTCTCCTCAGGTATTTACTTTTTTTTTGTGTGGCTATCATATCTTGGCTATAGCCATGATGATGCCTGATTTGTGTATTTAGGACATATTTGAGTATTTAACACGCTAACAGAACTGGAAAAAGTTGTTTTTCATTGACGTCATGTTAACATTTGGTCAAGTTAGCAATTTCTCGGAAATATAAGGAAAAAAACACAAAGAGACTATTTTTTTTTTAAAAGGCCAAAAATATATCATGTTAAGCATTTATATCACTCAAATTAGATGGAGTTAATTGAAGTTCATGATTGTACCAATTGATTAAGTTTTAAGACTTGATTGTACAATTTAAAAGTTTTAAGAGTTGAATACATTTTTGCAATAAGTTTTAGATTTGCTGGGACATTAATCTTTTATTATTTTTTCAATTTTCCAACTTTTTTTATGGGTTTAGGATCTTCTTCTTCTTCTTTTTCTTTTTCTTTTTTTTTTCTGCATTGGTTATCAATCCCTTGAACTTATTAAAAAAGCACCAGTTTTTGCAGTGAGTTACTAGCATTTGGTTGGAGCTCATGATGCAACCACCAGTGGGGGCTTAGGCAGGAATTTATTGGTTGAGAAAAGTTTGATGATAAAACCTTTTTTAATTTTCAATTTATTCCCCTTCTGAAATGACAAAGTGGACGGCGTTTGACTTGTGAGATTTATTAATTTGAGGAGTCTGGCCTGCCATCAAAAAAGAATTTTATTAATTAATAATTAGGGAGGTGCTTTACTTATTGAGGAGTGTGCTTTGACAAATCTTCCACAGCAACGATCTGATCCCATAACTTTACTTTAAGTTGGGGCCGTCTCCTCCCTTTATATAGTTCGTAAACCCTAACCTTTGTTTTGTCCGACGAAAGCTATTCATTTAGTAAATCTAATCACTTGATGGAGGTAAAAAGAAGCCGCACTAAGTATATATAAGTATTAATTAACCAGCCACTTAACATTATTTTTTTTTTATAAATAAACGAAGAAGACTAAGTAGAAGCATGTGGAGAGAATACAGCCATGTAACCAAATTAGTGAGTGAAATTTTTTAATTTTCTAAAAGAAAATTTTCACATTTCATTCTTAATCTGCCATGTACATAAGACAATGTGTTAAAGTATCTCACATAATTTATTTACAGGATATATATATGAGATTGTATGATTTTCCTCTAATCGACGGTATAAGTAGTTTGAGTACTTCATGGACCTTTCGCTGAACTAAAATCAACCAAAAATTAAGCTCAATGTCTGAAATAAGCATTGAACTTCCGATTTTGGAGTCATGAAGTGGAGCTTAAAATGGCAGCATAAGTGCTTTGTGCTGGGTTGAGAACACATAACGCTTCTATATAATTTCCCCTTCTGACTAGATCTCCTAGCTCCATTTCTGTATTTTTTTTAAGCATAAATATCGATTTCATTTACAATTTTCCATGCTTCAAAGTTTTATCCGTTTTATACCATATGATAATGGTCCTAGAAAAAAGAACATTCGAAAGGAGACATTCTTATATCTATTGAGAAATCTTGCTTCTCCCGTTGTAGTGACATGTGTTCTATGATGCTGGACACGTCATTAGTGACATGGTAATTGTCCTTTTAATTCTAATTTTGTCACATATTAATGTATCGTCAAAATTTCATTGTGATTGGAATAGTCATGAGTGAAGGAGGCCTTGGCGTTGGTAATTATCCAAAAGTCTTTTACTTATTATAAGGCAGCCTGATTAGTTATAAATCATTCAATCGCACCAATTTAATCTTAAATCTTTTGACGATTTACTAATTTAGTTCTAAATCTTTCAATCGTGTTAATTTAGTTTGAAACCATTTGAAATTTTCCTAATTTAGTCCCAAACCTATTATATCAACAATTAGCTAAAATGACTACATTGACAAATTATCAAAATGTTTAAACCTAAATTGACAAATAATCAAAAGACTTATGATTAAATTGGCATGATTAAAAAGGTTTATGAAACCGACCAAAAAAAAATTGACCACCCTAAAATAAGTTTAGGGCTTTTTGGACAATCCTCCGGAATTTGCATGGGCTGATCCTTCTAGCCTATATATAATAATTGTTTCCTATTATATTCTATGTATTATCCTTTATTTAATTGAAAGGCAGGTTGTCGGTGGTAAAAAAGGTTGGCATTTTGTTCATTCCCCCGAATCAAAGAATCATGACAGACCCTACCACCAAAGAATTACATTATTTCGACATACATTTCAGTTTCTTAATCAAGAATGTGGTCAATACATTGCTACTAGTTAGTCCTAAGTCCTCGGAGTTCAATTATTCATGTGTGTCCATGCTCGTATAGTATTGTTTGTAAACCTAATAAACTTGAGATGAGATTGCAAAAATTGTCCCTGTGCTATCAAACAAATTTAATTTTGATCCCTATACCGTATTTTGTTATGATTAAGTCTCCCAGCTTATCTCCTGCAACAATTTCAGGATTGAATTTAATTTCCCATTAAAATGTGGTGAAATTTGGTAAGTCAGCACTGACTAATCGACATGTGGTGCCCACGTATATAAGATTCTATAAAAATTACTCTTTTGAACCACGTGCTATTAGAATCGTTCAAATTTAGTCCTAGTACTTCGTTTTTTGTTACCAAAACTAGTCCTCATATTATTATTCAACAAAAAATTAATTTCTTTTATCACATTTTGATCCAAAATCTTATGGGAATGTCAAATCAAAAACAAGTATCAATTAAAAATTGCTACATATACAAGTTTGCCCAATTTGAGTGAAAGTCTTATTAAGACAGATGCCATCATTAAACATTTTCCATAACTCAAATTAAAGGAAGTTAGTGACAGTACAATTTGGTGAAGTTTCAGCACTTGACTCTACTATTTAAAAGTTTTGGGACTTTATTGTATTTTCATGACAAATTTTAAGTTTTTTGGTACATTAATTCTTTAACTATCTTTTAATTTACCAAAACTTTTAATTGAGTTAGCACTACACTTTGTTTGTTGGCTTGATTATCAACGTCTTGAATTTACTAACACTTTTTACAGGGTGCCCATTATAATTGGAGTGATGAATCAGATAGATAAAACGCAAATAAAACTTTTTAATTCGTATAAGAATCGATAAAGTTAAGGACTTAATAAGAATATCCATGACATAAGAAGAAAACTCTCCTCCTTTAGGGTTATAAGGAGGTAGGTGTCCGTGCCACGCGTGAACTTCCTCCACAAACACTGTCATGCCCCAAAACTTTAAGAAAATGGGATGACACAACCATCCTTCCACACAAAAATACAACCTCAAACATAATAAACATCTTGATAACAACATATATATCTCAGGCCATATATACACATCAGAAAAACTAATAGGTTGGTTACACATCAGATTTTTTAATTCTCCAAAAGAACATATACAACCAGAACTTGGCCAACCTAACAAATAACAATCACTATATACACCATTTCCTTGAGACATACCCAAAAAGAAACCAAAAGTTTCCCACTAACAATGCTCTTGTTCTACTTGCCCCTAATCGAGAAAATTGAAAATAAAAAAGACAAGTGGAACGTGGTAGTATATATCTTCTAAGCAGATCAAGCAAGCATTATGCATGAATACAAAGCAATATCGGAATTTCATAACTCAAATCCAATGTATAAAATATATATTAAATCATATAGGAGTTACTCCTTATCATCGAAGCTTTATACTAATACAAAGAACTCATTTAAACCTTTATAACAATTCAAATATCAATGGTCAAGTTTATTGGATAATATCAATCAAAACCACATATCAACGGTCTATTCATTGACCAATCTATTGCTTAATATCATACTACAGTCACGACACAATGCCTTATGATAAGACGATTAGGATTCCTCCCTTGGTCTTCATCTACAATGCTAGTGGCTTGGCTCAAAAGGATATCTTGAATTAGTTGTGCATACCCACGTGCCTCTTAATGGGCTTATAATAATAATAAGTATGAACAACCATTCTCCAATACCAAAAATCCAATCTAGAAATCAATCTCATAAACCAAGCATAACTTTTTTGCAACATAACCATCCACTATTTTTCATCCATTTCTCAAGTCATTTATATAACTTTCCATAAGCTAGTCGCAAAGCAATTATAAATATTTTTTGCTTCCCAATACTTTGCATAATATGCTTTCTAAACATTTATGAACAACCTAAAAGTAGTAAATGCTTGATCCACCTTTTATGCAACAACCATGTCATTTTGTAATCTCTCCTTTATATAAATCATAGAACATGTATTTTACAAATTCAAAGAAAATATTATATCACTCACCTTCTCATCTACGACTAAACAAAATGGTACTTATATCATCAAAAACATGGCCTTATTGAATAATTGAGGAATAAATTTAAAATCAAACAAAACTTTATCTCAACCATGAAACAACTAACCTACATTTTAACGCTAATAAAAGAAACTTACGTGCTAACAAATCGTCCATCCAAAATGATTACTCAAAACTAAACTCAATGTGAAATTTGCTCACAAAACCCTAAAATCTCGTTTCGACAAAATTGCTACGCCTAAACAACTCCTGCCAAAACCCACAGCTTACAACACCATAAATCTCTATTTTCATGAAAACCCGAACCTTAGCAACCTAAAAATCGGACTTCGTGGCTTGATTTTTCCAAAATTCCAAATTTGAGCCCTGAACAAGAAAAATACTGCAATTCGATAAACGACGGGAGTGAGTACTCACCAAGCTTTGCATTACGTAAACGAGTTAATTTGGCGAGATTCCCGCACGGCACACGTGCGAAACCCCTCTCATCTTTCCCTTCTTCTTCTTCTTTTCTTCCGCTTTTCTTCTCCCTTTTCTTTTTTTTTTCCCGACCTGGCTCGGGCTTAAAAGAGCGATCTCCCCTACACTTATTTTCCCCCTTTCATTTTACTTTTGAACCCACTTACTTCTTTTGTTTTTCAACACAAGTGGGTCCCGACCCAAAAAAGACACAAGTGGTTCCTACCACTTGTTTTTACTTGGTAAAAAGGCTTGAATATTAGAAACGCACTTAGCAACAGCTCACACGGGACAACCTTTTTCTCTTTTGAGAAGACCGCGGTTCAAGGCGGCTGATGTAAAGGAGTCGCGAAGATTTTCATTCCTTTACCATAAATTAAAAATCCATGTTGTGGCCTCGCAATTGAATGCAAAGAACGACTCCCACTCGTTCATCATAAACCTCACACTCACTCAGCAAAAGAGAAGAGATGCCGATGACACTTTTGCTGCTTCTCTGCACGCTCAGCTTTGCCACCATTAATGCTGCTGAATCCACCCTCACCATGAGCGAACATTACTGCTCAAACTCCAGCACCTTCGCTCCCAATAGCACCTACCAAGCCAACCTCAATCGCGTTCTTGCTGATCTCGTCTCCAATGCGTATTCCGACAGCAATGAAGGATTTTTCTTCAATTCGAGTGAGGTTGTGTACGGCAGCTTTATGTGCAAAGGCGACGTCTTGAAGAAAGAGTGTGCGGAATGCGTCAAGAACGCGAGCGTCGAGATAACCCGCATATGCCGGATGACCACTGTCTCCATCCTGTGGTACGATCAGTGCATGTTGCATTACTCCGACGCAAATTTCTCCTCGACCGTGGAGATGAAACCCTGGTTGGGCGGATACAATGAAGAGAACATAGAACAGCCGGATAAATTCAATAAGCTACTGAACAAGACGATGGATTACACGGTGAGAGAGGCTGCTGAGCATCCTCCAAGGATTTATGGCCATCGCAATGCCAAGTTCGCTCAGAATATAAAGTTGTACACATTTGCACAGTGTGCAGCTTATCTTTCCACAAATGATTGTTGGGAGTGCCTTCGCAACGCCACATCAAGCCTCTTGAGCCTCCAAAAGGGGAAAATCGGGGGCAGAGTGTTGCTTCCGAGTTGCTTTGTCAGGTTCGAGATTTACCCGTTTTACCGGAGCAGCTCAAAAGGTGAGGTAGACCCCCATTTTATTTTTCAAAGTACATCATCATGCTTGTTACTTTTTTTAAGAATATAACGGAATTCATGTTGTCCACTTAAGCTGTGTCTTTACTCTTCGAGATGATATCAGAGGTTTTCTGCCACCAAAAGAAACTTTTTCTGTTCAATTAGGTTAAGTACAGCCAATTTAACTGTCTGAAACAGCTTTCGTATGGAGTTGGGGAACATCTACTTTTCATGTATGTGCTGGAAGATGAAATTTTATGACTAGAAGGAGCCATACTTTCATGTATGTCAATGATACTGTTAACTCCGACTTCAAATGCAGGGAAAGTGCCCTTTCCATTGAAAATATCTGCTGCAATCCTCGCCACAACTGTGGGATTGACACTACTTATTTACATGATAGCTTGGCATCTACTAAGAGGAAGGAGAAAAAGAAGAGCTATAAGAAGGGACAGCGAACGTTGCACAGAAGAATATCCAATCGGTAACTTGACAAAACAATACTATTGCATACATACAATTTATTGATTTCATTCCACTGGAGTCTAAAGATTACTAACTATTTATCTGCCAGTTAGGAGGCAAATTTCTGAACTCCATTCCCTGCAATTTGATCTGCAAACAATAGAAGCTGCCACAAATAAGTTCTCAAGCAACAACCAGTTAGGGGAAGGTGGATTTGGTCCGGTTTACAAGGTAATTAAGATGCTTAAGCAGAGCAGTCCGCTTTTGATTTATCAAAGAAGCTGATAATCATAATGTAGTATCTATTGTGGCTTAAAATGAAGCCTCTGGAAGCTCTGTAGCATTTTTCTCAGCCACATTAGTTAGATAGGAAAAAATCCGAGATTATGCCATTCTTCTTTTTTTATGCCCAATTACATATTAGTAAAAACCAGAGTACAATACAACGAGCAAAACAATAAGATGCATCTGTTTCGACAAATTTGTTTTATGTCTACTCTGTTTTCAGGGTACACTACCTGGTGGTCAAGAAATTGCAGCAAAAAGGCTATCTAGGAGCTCTGGACAAGGAGTTGAGGAATTCAAGACCGAGGTTGAACTAGTAGCCAAACTTCAACACAGAAACCTGGTGAGGCTTCTGGGATTCTCCATGGAAAGAGATGAAACAATACTGGTATATGAATACGTGTCCAACGGGAGCCTCGACCACTTGTTATTTGGTTTGCCTCTCTTTTATCTCCTTTTCACCAAGTTAACACACCAGCATTTCAGTCAAAATGATATATTTCACTAAGAGAAAATGAAAGGCAAATATTACTCTGGCTAAATGAAGACAAACCAGAGATATTAGTGCTAGAAGGATGACGTAATACAAACAAACATGCTATTATTATTCCGCTTAGTTTTCTGTGTCACCTCATTTCTACATGCACGAATGCAACTTTAAAGATAGAACATCAGTGAAAAATAGATAGGGAAAACGAATTACATGATAATGAGAACAATGATCCAAAGTTGATAAAAACAATTATATTTGATGATCTGGTTATGAGGCATTATGCCAGTGTGAATTGATGCAACTTACAGATTAGTTTTTTGACTGATGTACAGATCCCGAGCTCAGCGGACAACTGGATTGGTCAGCACGTTACAAGGTCATGGTAGGGGTGGCACGCGGACTTCTATACCTTCATGAAGATTCTCGGCTTCGAATTATTCATCGTGATCTCAAAGCCAGCAACATTCTGCTGGATGCTGACATGAACCCAAAAATCTCAGATTTTGGGGCAGCTCGGATCTTCAACACTGATCAAACTCAAGCAAGCACTAATAGAGTTGTTGGAACATAGTAAGTTCAACATCAGCTAATCTGACTTGTTATTGGCGATGAACAGTGTACCATTAGCATTGAACTTGGAGCATTTTCTTGACAAGCAAAAAAAAACAAAGTCATCCTAATTTGTTTCAGGCAATTTATATCCATAATGGAACATCCTCTCATTTCTGTGTTAATATATTGTGCTTGATGTAGTGGCTACATGTCTCCTGAGTATTTGATGTTTGGACACTTCTCCGTAAAATCTGACGTCTTTAGCTACGGTGTGTTGATGCTGGAGATTATTACTGGCAAAAAGAGCAGCCAATTCTTCACATTGGACTGCGATGAGGACCTGCTTGGCTATGTGAGTATCTTAATAAAGCCCTTTTTTCTCTTGGCTAACATCACTTTCAACAGAAATACATTAGTATTTTGAACAAAAAATACTAATGTAAGTATTCATTTAGGTTTGGAAGCAGTGGAGCAACAGAACGCCGTTGGAAGTAGTGGACCCAGCTTTATGTGGTGCTTATTCCATGAACGAAGTGATCAGATTCATGCACATTGGCTTGCTCTGTGTCCAAGATGACATGGAAGACCGACCTACCATGGATTCAGTTGCTCTGATGTTAAACAGCGATTCTATCAGCCTCCCAGTGCCTCAAAGACCTTCATTCTTCTTTCACGGTAAGAAGAACAAACAGGCACCTTATGTTCTGAACTCAGATCAGTCTAACAGCAAAGTGGACCAATCTATTAGCAAGATAACGTCCCCTAGGTCTCTGACTGACAGTGTTCATGCTGATCCAGGTCCACGGTAACTGAGATTTTGAGGCTATCATTTAGATCGATTCATTGTTTAGATTACCAGAGAATCGTGTGTGTATGCTAGGGTTTTGTTAGAGGATTGCAATAGTGGACAACTTCAATGAAAAGTGGATATCACTTTTACAAATACCGTTGATGATGGTAGACTGTAAAAGGTTTTCCAGAGCAATCACTGAACTTTGATATCTCTCGCCCATATTGAATCTGTCATCATTAGTAAAAAATCTCCAGCCTCTGAGTTTCTGGAAAGTTGCTAGCTTTTGCACATCATGGCATTAGCATATTGATCTTTCTCAATAGTTTCTCAAGAAGTCAGCCTGAACCTATTGGCTGCTAAAATGTTTCACATGGGATTTTATTCACCCTAAGCGTAAAGTATTTAATTCCAGTCACTCACGCAGAGGAATGTGAACCTGCTTTCCATATATTTCTTCTATCTTCTTGACCTCAAACAGATACATAATATTCCAGCAATTAAAAGAGATAATCCAACAGCTTGGATTAGGATAATGGGGGCAATATGACCCTTGTTTGTATCCATCCCGAGCAAGAAAGGGCTCTCATTTTAGACAATAAACTCATAGACATCAGTGTTGAGACCCAATTGCCAAAACTAGCTTTTAGGAGGGCCTGAACATTGAAAGGAGTCCATAGTGTCATTCTATCACTTTCCAGATGAAAACTTCAGACGACGCCATATAGGCAGATACTAATGGACAATGTTTGATGTGGAATATCAGCTGACAAGTAGATCTCAAGCTTCCCTGTGTTATATTGAGCGACAAACTGAAGTCAGACTGATGAAGATCGAAGTGTTTCAAAACTACTTGAGGATCTGATGATTCTTGCTATTTCTCTCCAATCGTTCCACACCATTGTCCTTAATTTCACCAGTAATCTTAGTAGGTGTCGAATATTATTGATAACATAACTCCAAATATAAGTCCTCTCAAAAAACTAAATATTTCTTGAGCCCATAATATATAGTTTAATTCATTTAAGAATTGGTCTGAATTTGAGTTTATCCGTTACTTGCACTTTTCCAGTGTAAACCAGTAGAATGGATGGAGAGATGTGAAGAAACAGGCACTTAGAGGACAGATGTGTAGAAAAGAAAGCCGAAAACTGACTCAGTACATCGAAATAATTTAGCAAACGGTCGGAAAATGTTCGAACTGATTTGTCAATGGTTAGGCCAATCTAACGGAACTGGTCAATAGTCAATGGTCAATAATTGGGCAAGGTCAACTGCTGACATGTAATGATGATGTGGCGGTGACATTAGTACTTGGCTAGAGCATGTACATAATTGGAGGCATATTTAGCGTGGAGATCACGTTCATTTTAGAATTATTTTTTGGAGGCATATTTTGCGGAACCATTTATTGCTATTGTCGAAGGTCCTTCATTGGAATGAAAGGCGATTAAATGGTAATACATCATAAATATGTTACTCCAAAAAAATTACAACTTAAAATCATTCCGTAGATTTTCCCTAGTTAAGGGTATGAGGAGTTGTCTTAAACGTAGAATAAGTGCACAAATAGTACTAAAAGTCATCACAGGAATAGCATACGTTTTGTAGTCTCTCGTTGAAAATCGTCGAGAATTGATGTTGCAAAATGCGTAGAAATTTAGGTCTGCCCTCAACGGTAAGTGCAACATTTACAGTATGTTACGTTATTTTACTAATGCAAAGACCAATTTTATAAGTGGCAATATGTTGTGAATTTTGTTTCCTGCTCATAGTTTATGTGAGCCACCATGATCATGCTTTAAGTGGAAATATTAGATGGTAAGGGTTAAGTTATGCGGAATTGATTTTATGAGACAGTCCTAAAATTGGGACTTATGATTTAGTTCGAAAATCAAAATCTGTCGAAATATAAACTGCACGAACCAAAATTGGATTGGGACAATAGCACATTAACAATTGAACATTGAATGATTTTATAATTTCTCCTACTTTTTGTTTTATCTAAGTTTCCATTTGTTTCATAAAAATAAATAATTTAGAAAATATTTCTCTAAAAATGATCACTCATATCATTTACAAAAATAAATAAATAAATAATATTTTCATCGTGCACAAAAATATTTAAACATAAATTATTGTCGATAATGAAAATATTTTGTTGGCTAATTATTTCAAGTGATACATTTACTTTAAAAAAATATTTCAAAATCATTCATCTTACATGAAACATACAAAGCCTAAATTTAAAAGTTTGGACATTGTTTTTGATGCCCGATATTGCTAGGCAATCGTTTCTAGTAGTTAAAGTTGATTTGTTTTTGTTCGGTTATGTGAATGGGACAAAGATCATTTCTATCTCAAATGTAAATATATCGAGTGATAAATTTCATAATTGACATTTCTCATATGAATAGATGGTCCATGTAGCTTGAGATATAGAATGGAATCGTTCATTGAGGTCGAGGACATCCACGCAAATAATTAAATTCCATGACGAAGTGGGAAAATACACGCAACTTGCCCAGAAAGTGGCAGCAATTGAATTTCGCGACCAAGGACTTCGAAATAGAGCCCTGCGCACCACGACTTTGCCTGACAAATCCTTGTTCTTCTTATAAAACACAACCACCTAAGAAAAAACGAGAGATCAAAGAATGTGAAGAACCCCCGAAGAGAAAACATGGCACAGAAAGCTTCTGTTTCTTCTTCTTCTTCGTCTTCTGTCGTTCTTCATCCATTTGTGAGGTTTTGCTGTCTTCTCTTGGTCGTGATCATCCTGCAAGGTGTACCATGCCGGTATCGTCCCCCGAGATGTCTGATCACAAGCATAGTTTGATATTTGAATATCATATGAATGCATGAATGCTACAAGACATGTACTATGGTTGTTAACTTTTCTGTTCTTTCCGAGTTGGCAGGTGATGCAGGCGGAGGCGACCCCAAGCCGAGCCCAGGATGTCTTTGACGCGACTTTACTACCTGTATCGGGCGGTCGAGAAGGTTGTTGTTGTGAGAGATCCTTTGTTTAAAAGGGCGATGTCATGCCACCGCAAGTGTTTTCTCGTTTCTAAATTAGAACCGCTTAATCTCCTGAGTAGGACTTCCATTTCGACTCAATATGTTATACTCATATCTATGATTGTGTCAATTGGAGTTAGCATATTGGACTTTTTTCTCGTTTCTAAATTGGAACTGCTAAGCGGATCATCTTATACATATCAACTGCTGTACATCTACCTACCTTCTCTTAGTGTCGTTCGAAATGAGGATTTCGCTTTAAACTATGAATGAGCACATGATTTCGCTTGATATCGAATCTTCATTTTCTATATTGAAAATCACTAAAAAGTGATACTAAAGATTTCTTTTACAATATCAAATGCAGGTTTTCTATATCGAAATTTTTTTTCCAATTTTTATTGGACTAAATATTGCAAAATGAGAAAAGGTCGTTTTTCATTATTACATTTTTCTTGTTTTACCTCCTTTTGTATGGGGAACGGAATAAAAAAGATTATCATTAAGCGTGGCTACAGTACACAAGAATGGGTACGTATCTAATGTGAAACTTCTTTCACAACACTCACATGTGACTCAACAGGTTCACTGTCTTAACTAGAAAATGCTTATAAAGCGTGACTACAATATATAAAAGTTGGCTTTTTGGTGAATATTGAGTAGTCTTTGGTCAATTTTAATCCTTCGCCACTAACATGCAACGGATGACATGGGGACGCGCAATCAAGAATTTAACATTCAGAAAATCAAAACAATAAATAAAGGAAAATGTTTAAGTAACCGTAACGTCAGTCTCTCTCAAATAAGTGGGCTTTGCACCACAAATTTTACAAGCAGCAATGGAATGACTTCTTTAGTCAGTCCAGTGTGTTTAACTAAAAAGGAATTGATTTCCTCATAAAATAAATTGAATCTGTCCAAATAAAAAGGGATTTATTGCCCGAGGTCCATCTACTAATGACCACTATATTATGTGTTTAATTGTATTCAAAGAAGATTGTACTGATTCTACATCAATTTTATTTTCCAATAGTCTTTTATACATATATCGACCAAGACGGTCCCTCACGTTATGCAGTGTGATGGTGTTATTGCCCACGCAACCATTGCCTGATAATTGAATGACTTGCCCTTCCAGTGGAGTTGCGGTCTTTTAAAATAACATATAGCTTCTCGAAGTTTATTAAGTATTAGGTTACACTCAATCAAACAAAAAGCCTTAATGATCATGGCCAATCCGCCGACATACTATGCAATATTATTATAATTAAAATTTATCAAAATTAACAATTTGTGGCATATCATGCGCATTGTCAATAATATGTCTTATTTTATATCATCGATTAAACATTTCAAGGCATAATATGTGGCATTATCATTTAATTACACGAATTGTAATTTCTGAAATCGATTGATCTCATTTTACATCTTTGGAAACTAATAGCTATACAATTTACTTTCTTGCCATTCAGAATTATTCTCCATATGCTATGGCTACATTTTCTTGAACTCGTCTCATACGAATAGACTTATATAAGTTCTAAGTAATTTAGTTAAACTAAACTATTTAATTCCCTCTAACATAAAATGCCTACAATCTTTTACAAATTTATCTTACTTAGATACTGCACAGAGTGGATTTGCACGGCCAACCCAATTTCAAACTCGAAATAGTCCTAAATCAAGATCAAGTCTATCCCAAATCCAAATTGGGTTTCCAAATGGCAATCTCAAAGACGTCCTATTTTAATAAATGGGGAGTTTGAAACATAAATTCGTCAGTATATCATGCCCCGAATCCCGAGCACACAACAACCCCTTTACCTTGGTCAATAGAATGCAACATCCTAGGACGCGTCGCCAACCACTCATTTTATTTTTTCATTATGCACAAGCAGAATATGAACTATTCCCCAGTCAACCAAACAATCAATCACTCAACAAGGGATAGAGGGATGAACAGTAGAGCAACAACAACTACTCATTTATTTATTTACTAGATTAACCACTAAATGAACGTTTCCAATGTACAAGCCCACTAGTTGGTCGGCTCCTTCCTCTGAGCCAGACAAAAAGAGATTAAGGCTAGGTCAATCCGTTCTTTCCAAAAAGAACCCTCGAGTTTGGTATGTCCATCAGGGACTACCAAAGTTCAAGGACCCATCGGACTCAAGCTCCATCGGGTCGTAGTCAGAGGCGTATGGGTCAATTACTAGTGGGGCGGGAGCAGGATTTACCATGGCACCATAAGGAGAGTCCAACTTCATAGGATTTCAATCGGCGTCTTCGGGGCCCTTACTAGGCGGCCCATCAAAACCGTGTAGAGGACCGATCGGGAGGTTGTCCTCTCTAATGTACCACACTAGGAACCGATGGAAAATCTATTGCCCCAGTTCTTCATCCACCCAAATGGTGGAGACGTACTTTTCATACAAATGCATCCAATCCAGGAAGCGGTGGTGTGTCACAATGGTCTCCCAATGCTTGGGCACCCCGAATCACACCGGAATGTGTGCTGTTCTAAGGACCTGAAATGGTTAATACAACAATGAGATATAATCTCAACAAGTCATTGCCCTAAGCCCTAGTTAGAACACCAACTCAATTCACGGTATTTCTTCATCACTACCCCTCAAGTAGACCAACAACATCAATACCATTTACTGTAGCCAAGACATGACTAATCCACACATCCAGGGATAACAACAGACAAACAGCCGGCTTGCATACAATCTTACTCGGTTATGTCATACCCTACACGTTATACACATACACAATGCAACTAATACATACTACAATCAAGTAATGCATTCCATCAATAACATACAAGTCGCATCACAGGCGATCTCACCTAGCTATTGCTACATCCTATATGTTATTAATTCAAGCATGCCATAAATAGTGTAATCAGAACATGCATAATCAAAACATATGATGCCATGTTTCTCATGCATTCTTACATCCACACGTATTCCAATTATTAATGCCCATCAGGGCCATGACCAAACTCCTACCAGTGTCTATTGGCATAGCCAAGCATCGCCCTCCCCCATGAGGTGCAACTACGTCAAGGGTTTTCTCCCAAGATAGCATTTTTGAAATAGCATGGGCTTGGCCTCTACCGCAACTTCGCATCCGAACTCCTATCAAGATGTTTGACGAGGCGGACTTCATCCCCTAAACTCCCGCCAGGGTGACGAGTTCAATTTAATGACCACGCAATCATATCACCACAGCTCATTTTTATCTTTGAACATTAGTCAATGCATACGTGATACACGCTTGCAAAAATAGTTAATTAAACACATGCAATTACAAGTTCATCTCAAGAAATCATTCAATTCCTATGTCTCACAAACAAAGCATGTCCCCTTTCAATTTCAAGACAACGTAGGACAAAAACATACACCTGACTCTTTGGGTTTCCCCCTTTTACAAATCTATGCAATCCATAAAAATGTTTATGCATTCAACAACTAGCAATGCACATCATAGATCAAAATATGTTCATTTAGGCAAAATTTTATTTTTACATGAATAGTACCGCATGAATTGTACATTATGAATAGTGAATTTCCAAAATTTAGTAATTAATATACTAAATTCAGAATTCAATAAAATAATAATTTATTAAAAGAAATCAATTCATTTTAATAAACTAAGACTAAACAAGTTTAACCCCTTAATCTAGGATCAAGCCATTAAACCTCAATTAGTGAGCACTAAGCAAGATCAATCTAAGCAAATCATAATTATCTAACTAATCACCTATCTAAGCTCTAACACTCCTCAATTAATCCCCCTAACTAAGATTAATTCTAACTAAATCAACCCTAAGCAAGTTTATGCACTAATCAATGGATTAGGATGAAAACTCACCCATTAAGCGGGCCAGTAACACGAGCAATGACGGTAGCGGAGGCTACACACGGAAACCTCAACTACGATGATCCAAGGCTGCCCCGAGACAAAAACAGCAACAATCGGGTCTGTCTCTCACTCTACAAGGCTAGAAACCAAACTACACTAGGAGAAAGGCTGCTGGTCGGATCGACCGACACTCTAGCGACCTACTAGGCCAGCATCCGACGGCTTTAGGGGGTCTAGGAGAACAGGTTGGTGGCTGGTTTGGGCAGTGACAAGGTTGAAACAAAGGTGGGCAAGCTTTTCCAACAAGGGTAGAAGCTAGAACAATAGGTAGCCAAAAGAGACAGGGGAAACTGGCGGCTAGCGGGCTGACTGGTGGCCAAGACCGTCAAGCGGCGGCGACGGGAGGTACAAATGGAGACTTCTAGTCATAGTTGCAGGCGATGCGGGCAATAACAAGGCTGGACAAACAATGACAAAGCAAGGAAAGGAAGAAGAAGAGGAAAAAGGGAGATGGGCGCTAAATTGGGGAGGAGAGAGAGGGAGGAGAGAGATGGAAGGGATGGTGGTCTACTCTCATCAAAGCTCATCAATGCATGTCCCTTCCCCATGCAAATGACCTCATCTTCTCTCTCTTCTTTTGTCTTCTTCTCAATAATATCTAGAGGGACAATTTGGTCTTTTCCACCTTTGTACAATTACCACTTTGTTCTTGGGCTGAGATGATGAGTGGGCCTAAGAAATGGGTTAGGAAATGAATAGGAACGGGCTCGGGAATTAGTTGGGTTCGAAATGGCTCAAGGTTAGACAATGGGCTTGGAAGAGTCAAGTGGGCTAGTTGGGTCCAATGGGCTCAATGGTTGACATGGGCCCACCATGGTGGCCGCCCCTCCTTGGGCGTGAGACCCACTTGGGTTTTGCCCGGCCCACTTCCTCGTGGGCTTGATTTCTCAGCCTGTTAGTTCCTTTTCTAACAATTCAAGCTTATCTACAATATCGAAGGTCAAAGAAACATTGTCCAAAAGTTCGTCTCGGACATTCCTGAATATTCTTCGTCTAATAGTGGATTTTCATGTATCGTCAATTTCGATCAAATGCCAATTTTGGTACGTCTCGGACTAATAGACGGCTTCGAGGATTTACGCGTAATTGACTCATGCTTGACTTAGTATCAAACCACATTCAAGTTTTCTCAATACATGGACGTCCTTGACTAACATGAAATTACAAATAATCGATTATTATTTCAAAGTACATTATTACTAAGAATTGACATAGGGGTCTCGATAATAGTAAACGGATTCACTCGTCGTCCCATTATACCCTGCTCACGAATTGACTTCTAGTCATCCCTGAAACCGGCCTGTATAACCACAGGATTGTCCTTACGGAGGTCTCACGGTCAAGTCGTTTTCCCAAGTTAAGTTCTTTAGTTGCACGAGTTTCGTCCTCAATAGCATTTTCCCTCAAGGTTAGTATCTTGAAAGCGATCAATTTCAAATGAGATTAACCAACAATGCATTGACAAAATTCAAGTTCATACATCCCTCAAAGGGCTCGAAATTTAGGACGTAACAATTAATTTATATATTTTTTTGTATATTTTGAATAAATAAATATCAACTCTCCTGAAGTAATTTATTGCCAAGTAATCCAACACCCGAAAACCAATAATATCTTTATAGAATAACAGCACCTTTGCAAATAAACTGAAGGTTCCCAATGATGGTGCTTAAAGTGCGGCGGAGGAGATAGGGATAAAACTATAAAAAAAAAGAAAAAAAAATGAAGCGATCAATAGTTATATTTGAGAATTTCTCTTAGATAATTTTCCTAATTTGTTTCATGTCTCTTTATTTCGTAGGCTCTAGTCCCCATTTGCATCTCAATGGAGTATAGGTGTGACGTCCTGAATTTCAATCTTACTTTGAAATTATATGAAATGGTTATATTAATCAATGCCCCATTAGTGCAATTACTCTCAATTGATCATTTATGAGTTCACTAGCTATTTGGAAGTGCAATTAGGGATTGATACGTATACGACTAGCAAATTCAAACAAGGATAGACCACTCAACCATAAAGATACAAAAAAGACAATATCACGATGTTACTAGCCAACTCAAGTTTTGGCTAATCGAGTGGTTTTTCTTGGTCATGTGATTTCTGGCGAAGGGATTTCAGTGGACCCAATTAAGATCAAAGCAATCATGGATTGGCCAAGACCAACTACGGTGACTGAAATTCATAGTTTTTTTGGATTGGTTGGCTATTACAAGCGATTCGTGGAAAGATTCTCTATGATGGCCATATCATTGACACAATTACTAAAGAAGGACAAAAAGTATGAATGAACGGATAAATGCAAACATAGTTTTCAAGAGTTTAAACATAAGTTGACTACCGCACCTATTTTGACAATATTGTCTAGTCCTAGAGGGTATGAGATTTATAGTGATGTGTCATACAAGGGACTTGGCTACGTTTTAATACAACATGGAATAGTAGTTGCATACGCATCCCGACAGTTAAGAACTCATGAATTAAATTATCTTATGCATGATTTGGAATTGGTAGCAATTATATTTGTGTTAAAGATATGGATACATTACCTTTGTGAGGAAAGGTTCTAGATTTTTACAAACCATTAGAGTTTAAAGTACCTGTTTTCCTAAAAGGAATTAAATACGAGGCAATGAAGATAGATAGAACTTCTCAAGGATTACAACTACAACATTTTGTTTTTGGCATGAGTTATAATGTATCATGCGGGATGTGTGTGCTGAGACAAGGTGAGAACACCTGTGGTTGCAGTTGATGGTTGTTATTTAATGCTATGGTTGAGAACCTTTACATGTTAATAGACAAGGTAAAGCGAGAAAAGCTATACAATTGATCTGCCATCGATAATAGGTTGCATGGTTATGTAGCACTTGAAACGAGTGAATTTCCTAACTGAGGCTTAGGACTTTAACTTACTAAATTTATCTCACTCGTCGTGATTAAACAATTTTAGGGCCTTAGTATGACTTTGTATCTTATGCGCTTTGGTGTCCCTGTGGACATGAGCATCATCATCATCATGTGACTCGTTTCGGGTCACGATTTTATGTATGAGCATCATGTTACTACCGTTTGGGTTGATGAGGGGGAGAAGGATCATTACATGCCTCATATTTTCAAGGCATGGTTCATGAGGCAGAGGGATATGGTATATGGCTCCCTGAGGAGTTTCGATGGACCGTTGCCTCATGAGGTCCAAGTGACAAGGTGTGGGACTCCATGAACCTTGAACCTCCGGATGGCACTTTGGAAGATCCTTCGGCCGAAGAGTCTGACCCATTAGAGGAGAGCGATTGGACACCTGACGCCTAATCTTTTTTACTAGACCCCCTTTTGTGACAGACATAGGTTAGCCTAGCCAAATCTCTTTTTGTGTAGGCCATTAAAACAATGCTCAAGGATGGGCATGTATATACATTTCCCCAAGCTAACCTTAATAGATAAATAAAAAGTGATGTTGTTGTTTTACTACTATGTCTTTCTACTATCCTTATTTGACGTTTGACTAGATGTTAGTAAATTTGTTTTCGCATGTACTTAACATCAAGATAAAATGAATTGGTTAGCAACAAATCCTAAGGTGTCGCATTCATTTGACCACAAGTAAATAGAGGTTATCGCGTGCTCGATGATCGGGGCATAATAGTAGGCACCAATTAACCAAGAATAACAGTGTTGTTAGCTTGACAACATCCAAAATTAAATTGGTAGAAATAAGGCAAACCTCAAAGCATTAAGCAAAACATAGCTTCATTATAATTAATATCCCGAGTGCTTTGCAAGATTATTAATATATAAAAAATGCACTCATAGCCTAAACATGATTTCTAAATGTAATGACCCGATCCAACTAGGGTGGGGAGTGGTTGTCGAGGGCTAGAGGGCCTAAACAAGGAGCAGCTCCTAGTAGGCTTCTAGGATGGCAAATGGGATAGGAATGAACCGAACTATGCACAGAACAAGGGGAGAGCAATTTTAAGTTATATATGTGAATATAAAAATGAACTCATGGAAGAGCCTTTTGACATAACGGTAAGCTTTGCTTTGGAACTCCAAAGTTAAGCGAGCTCAAGTTAGAACACTACTAAGATGGGTGACCTCTTGGGAAAGTGTTTGCCTGTATGCCAAAAAAGATGAAACCATAATGCTCGAAATAGGACGGGCCAAAGCAAATAATACACGGACAATACCTTGAGTGAGTTAATCTAGGAATGTCACAATATGATATCAAAGCGGGAACCTCTCCAGTAGGTGTATGGTTTGGGGAAGAACCGGATGAAGCTAGTGGGCCTATAACGACCTTTTCCAATGAGGGCAAGGAGTGGTCGCCAAGGCCAAAGGGCTTGGATAAGGAGCAGCTCCTAGCAAGCTTCCAGGATAACGAAGGGGGTAGAAATGAATCAAACTATGCACCAAACAATGGGAGAGTGATTCTAGGATATATATGTGAAAATTGAAATTAACTGACGGATGTGCCTCTTAATGTAGTAGTAAGCTTTGCTTTGGAACTCCAAAGTGAGCCCAAGCTAGAGCTACCAAGATGGGTGCCTCCTAAAAAGTGCTTGCATGTACACCAAAAAAGATAAAACCGTGAGGTTTGGAATGGGACAGGTTAAAGCGGACAATACCTTAAGGGAGTTAATCTAGGGATGTCATACTAAATGTCATAACATTTGGGTTTTTCTCCTTATGGATGCAATATTAATCTAAATAATATATATGTGAATTCTAATTTGAATTAATGACATGTAACATGAACTTTAATGTATTCCATATGCGACCTAATTCGAATGGTGAGTAAAACAACTATAAATTAATCAACATGACATGCAAAGATAAATTATACATGTAATTTTTATTAGGTCCATTGTTGGTGTCAAAGACAAATTATATATCTGTCATTGAATTACTGACATTTGGAATAATTCGATTACAAAATAACTCCAAACATAAAGCGTGACTCATCCGACGGTAAATGTGTAAGAAATTTTCTACACGAATAGTGGATTCAACAATAATTCTAATGAGTCACATGTACTTTTCACTACGTGGTAGTTTCAAAAGAAACAAATCGCGAGTCCACTGGCTTTTCTAAATGATGCACTCCACAAATTTCGGTTCACGTTTAAGTATATCATCTTTTATTCTAGCATTAGCTTTAAGTTTTTGAAATCAGACTTTGATTAGTAAAGTAACAATCTCCAGCCCAATCTGCAGAAGGCCATAAAGTCTAAAATTTGAACTCCTTCACGGAATTTCCAGGGCACTTGTTAAGCAATTAATAATTAAAGAAATTTTGCAGTTTCAAAGTGCATTCTTGAGTTATATAAAGTTTTGAAAAGAGAAATTATTCCATATAAAATATGCTTAATAAAGTATTTCGATTGTACTTGTTAACATGACCCTTAATATAAAAATAAATGTGTGTCTAGATCTCAAATTCTCTTATTGTAAAGAAAAGTTTATACTAGGTGATGTTTCTGAGATAATCTCACACAATATTCTTTTGTTTTTCCTTCATATTGAAAAAAAATGGTGGCATTTTGATTCTCATATTTGTTATCCTCTCTCTTTTCAACAATAACCACTATTATTATACAAATGAGGATGTCCTATAACAAATAAAGAGCAAGAAGAAGGGATAATGAGACAAACAATCCCTGAATTTTGGCTCATTGTATAATTTAGTCCCTGAAATTTTAATTTGTGAAATGTAATGCCTGAACATTTGTTACATGTTCAACATAGTTCATGAACTACATGAAAATATTCAATGTGGTGTCTATCCTTGAATTAATGAAAATAAACTATATTGAATATTTTCATATAATTCAGGGACTAAATTAAATGTGTATCAAAAGTTTAGGGATTGTATTGAACAAATTAAAAATTCAAGGACTATATTGTGTTGACACCCGAATTTTTATTTATTTTGTTCTAATTGCCCATTTATTTTGCACTTATAAATATATATTAATTTACAAAAAAAAGATTAAAAAAAATTGGATGGACTCAATTCAGCCCACTCCTCTATTCGCCCATTTCTTTCTCTTTTCCTTCTTCTTTCAGCCAACCTCCCTCTTATTTTGGGCGTGGCCCATCCTCCCTTGGATTCTTCTTCTCCTCCCACATTCACACGCACACGCGGGAAAAAGGCAGCGGAGGAGCAGAACGTGGGGGCAGAGCTCGACGGTTTCAACGGTGGTTGTTTGAAAAAAGAACGTGGCAAGAACAGCAGAAAAAGAAAGAAAACGGGGAGAGAGAGGGGACGTTTTTGGGGAGAGTGAAGAAAACGGGGAGAGAGAGGGGACGTTTTTGGGGAGAGTGAAACCGAGAGAGAGGAAGGGAGGCAAGGATCTTTTTCTTCTTCCCATTTTCTGGGTTTTCTAGGGGAGCACGGGGAGAGGAAAAGGCACCACCGAGAGAGAATCAGAGAGGAGGCTGGCCAGAAAGAGCAGTTCTGGCTAGAGGAAGAGCTCCGAGGAAGACAGCAGCAAGGAAAAGAGAGGGAGAGGTAGCTGTTGTTCTTGGATTTCGACGCCGATCATTGCCTCTTGCTGATCTTTTTTGTACAACGTCAAAAGCTCATTGAAGCCAGCTTCGAGTGGTTTAAAGACGAGCCCAGATCATTTGTAAAAGAGTTGACCATATCTCTTTGCTTCAGCCAGCTAGGCCTCCCGTTGACACGTAGTTTTGTCCCATCCTTATGACATGATGTGGCCGAAAGGAGTCGATGTTGTCTTGAAGCATATTTGGAGAGTTTTCATGATGATTTGTGATAGCATTGAGATTAAGATATCATGTTTAGACTGAGGAATGTTCCTGTTCGAACTCAGAATTTGAGCTCATGTAGAAAAGGACAAAAAAGAATCGCATACAAAGACATGTTCGAAAATAAAATGTGGGCTGAACGAAACTGGCTCATAGTCGGATCTGTCCCCATGTAGTCCCAGATTTAACGTGTGTTTGTTCATTTTCGTGGGCCAAATTGTCGATCTACGATAGGGTCCGGGTCGGTTTAATAGGGCCGGGTTTCCCGACCCGGTCCGAATTACTTTTTTTTAATAAATAAAAAAATCGAATATTTTCAAAATTTAAAAAAAAAGGAAAATTTTAGAAAATTCCAAAAAAAACATTAATAAATTTTTTTTAATTAATTCCAGAAAAGCCAAAAATTTCAAAAATCTTAAAAGCTTGTTTTGTTTAATTTCGGAAAATTCGAAAATATTAAAAAATATAAAAAATTCAGAAAAATTCAGAAAAATCAAAAAAATTGCAAAATTCTATATTGTACATCGAGTTAAAGTTCGGGAATCATTTTGAACAGATTAAAAGTTCAAGAATTAAATTATATATTAAGATAAAGTTTATGGATTATTTGTATTATTTTTTCTAAGAAGAATGTTCATGACGGGAAATCAGCAAAATAAAGCAAAGAAAGCAACGGCACTAGAAGATTTCATGAGCAAAGACTTTGACCCAGCGATGTCTCTATAAAACAAAAGGACAGAACAAAGGGAAAGGACGAGAATTGTTCGAGCGTCATGTCAGGAAAATATAACAAAGAAAGCCACAGCAAAGACTTTGAGCGAACAAAATTTCTAATAAATTCTTTAAAAAAAAACGAACTTTATAATAATTCATAATAATTTATTTATTATTTTTTATGATTTAGAATACACTGTTAATTTTACAGTAGATTAATGATGGTCACTTAATCATTTCTTAAAACAAAATAAGAAACCAGAGTGCAAGGACGAGAGATTTGCAACTGTTGTGTCAATTATTAGAGGAAAGAAAGCAACGGCACGTCAAATTTAAATGAGCAGAGACTTTGACTGAACAAAATCTCTATAAAACAATAGAGACGGGTATAATAGTTTAAAGGGGCTCAAGAAATTTCGTGGTGATGTTGCTTTCTTTGCTCTAATTTCCTGACACAACAGTTGAACATCCCTGTCGACCTTTCACTCTCTTCTCTCCTTTTCCTGCCATATCAGTTGATATTGATATAAATAACTTCTGAACTCCGAAAATAATTAGGGAGGATGGTATCGAGAACAGATAGAAATGCTTAAGATGGAGATTAGTTCTCATGAAAATAATAGATTTGACCCTCATATCATATTGACAGTTTATATAATGCAAAGAAGTGAGGACTTAAACAAAATTGTTACTTGAAACTCATATGAACAAAAGGTTATTATCATTAATGTCGGCATATGTTCTTATTTTCAGTCTTCACAAATATCGTGATGATGTATTGGCCTTGACATAAATTACAACAAGGATGCCTCGCATACAAGGATTTTAATTCAATTTAGGGCAAAAAAGTCCATTTTTACGATACTTGCTAAAAATGTCAAATTTGGAAATTGCAAAAAAGGTTTCCTTCCTAATGAATGTGAAAGGTACTCATAGATTTAGTCCACCACGCGTTATGTTAGCTTGACTGCGTGTACAACCACCCCTGCATGAATTCCACTAATGGAACCTTCGGTTGGTCAACACATTATACTTTTCTTGACTTGACCTTGTCTTACTAATTGACTTCGACAATTCAAATGGCAGATGAACCCTAGCTGATCTTTTCTATCGATATAATCCATCCTTTTATTGAGCCTCCACTGGAATAACCAAGCTAAAACTTCTATTCTTTCGTCAAACAGTGGAGAGATGATTAATTCCCTCGGATCCATGGTTTTGTACCATGCATTTTTGCTCATAGTGCATGTTCTATTGCTAGGGACAAGTTGTGATGCGAGAGAGAATCCCTTGTGTGCTACTTCATCTTGTGGTGAGATTCAAAACATAAGCTATCCATTTCGACTCAAGGACGATCGAAAAGGCTGCAGCTTCACTAAATATGAGCTAGCTTGTGAAAATAATCACACTATTCTATATCTATATTCTGGTCGATATTATGTGAAGTCGATCAATTACAGTTTCTATCATGGTGAAGATTACTTAATCGGTACCATCAAGGTGTTATGTTAGCTTGACTGCGTGTACAACCACCCCTGCATGAATTCCACTAATGGAACCTTCGGTTGGTCAACACATTATACTTTTCTTAACTTGACCTTGTCTTACTAATTGACTTGGACTATTCAAATGGCAGGTGAACCCTAGCTGATCTTTTCTATCGATATAATCCATCCTTATATTGAGCCTCCACTGGAATAACCAAGCTAAAACTTCTATTCTTTCGTCAAACAGTGGAGAGATGATTAATTCCCTCGGATCCATGGTTTTGTACCATGTATTTTTGCTCATAGTGCATGTTGTATTTCTAGGGACAAGTTGTGATGCGAGAGAGAATCCCTTGTGTGCTACTTCATCTTGCGGTGAGATTCAAAACATAAGCTATCCATTTCGACTCAAGGGCGATCGAAAAGGCTGCAGCTTCGCTAAATATGAGCTAGCTTGTGAAGATAATCACACTATTCTATATCTATTTTCTAGTCGATATTATGTGAAGTCGATCAATTACAGTTTCTATCATGGTGAAGATTACTTAACCGGTACCATCAAGGTGGTTGATGATGCACTACAAAAGGGTAATTGCTTGTCCCTCCCTCGTTACTCATTAGCTCGCTCCAACTTCAGTCTCTCCCTCAGTCCATACTATTCTACTTATGAAACCTCATCGGTGGTCTTCATGAAGTGCTCACAACCCGTTGCTTCTACTTCATATATCAATACCAAACCATGTATTGAGGGGGCACAGGTTGCTGATACGCCACCTAATTTTTCCCAAATGAAGGAGTACTCATATGCTGTACAGCATGGACATGATCTAAGGGCAGGGGACATCAAGGATTCTTGCATCATAACCATGATGGCATTGACATCGGAACTCTGGAGGTGGGAAGGGGATCAATATAATGGGAGCTCATACAAGGACCTCCACAACATGATGGCCGAGGGATTCGATCTCTCCTACGATATATATTCATCTTCATTTCCAACATGGTTTCCGTTTTGCTTCATGGGTTTCAGATATGGAGGGAAGAGGTGCCTATACTGTAAGTGTCTTTCCATGGAACTTTTCTTTCTTATTCCACTCCGTTACATTTATAAAAGTTATTCTTGAATGATGCTGTGTATATTCATATATGCACCATGTAGACTAAGTTCACTTGAATCATTGATTATGTAGTTCCATGGTGAGTCACATATGATCATTGATTCAGATAATGCTCATTAACATAACCCATAGACCATACAGTCCAGATTTTACCTGACCCAACTCAGGTAAGAAATCGATAGATATGTCAAAATGGGTCATGGACCCATTGGTTGACTTGTATTTTCAGGACCAGATATGGATTTTTTAAACATTAAAGGGTCATGCAAACGCGTATTAAAAAATTGAAGTTTAATCAAATTGGGTCTTAATGAATTTCTGAAGAAGCCATTTTTGGGCCCATTTTTGTCCCTGACCAAGAAGGCCAATGGCGCGAGCTTCAAGGAAGGTCTTGATGCAACTCCCAGTGTCACGACCAAGAAGGCCCATCACAGGAACAATATTAAAAATAACATAAATTTGTGCATACTGAGTTGTAACTAATTATCATACTAGTAACGGTTAAAAAAATAAATTAGGCATTTGATTTTACATTTTTTTCTCATAGAATAAATAAACCATAATTATTGGCACTGCTTTTGTTTAAAGTTATGAATTTTGATAATCTACTGTCTTAAGCTTTGATTTGACAATTAGGCCAACTCCTAAAAGACGAAATGCAATTTCAAGGTCTAATTGGTTATCCTCGAAACTGTTTTTCCATTTCTCTTTTGGTCTCAAACATAAACAAAAACCTTAGGTGGATCGATCATTAATCATCATTGAAAATGTCTCATTTAATCTTACAAATGTCTAAGAGTAATTTTCATTTTAGAAAACATAATGATTTTCTAACATTTAAGTACTTTTCTATCAAAAGTCGTAAATCGGGAGCAGAAGCCCCAAACAACCTTTTAAGTCTATGCATATGAATCTATTATTGGTTCGTCTCCTTTTCTTATGTTATTGCTTGGCGTTGTTTATTGGTGCCATTTTTTGAATTCAATCCCATTTGTATCCTTCCTTTGTTAGTTTCCATTATTATTATTCATTGATTGGTCATTCATTGTCCGGTAACTTTTAATGAATTTTCTTGTTTTCCTGCAGACAGATCTGTGTGGGGCAGCACCGTAAATGTTGCTTTAAATACAATTGCAAATATCCTCTTTGTATTTGGTATGAATAATTCTTTTCTGCTCGCAGTTTTCAATATCTCAATTGTACCACGCCAAACGAAAAAACTTATTTGAATGTGCTTCACATCAATAGAAAGACCTAAGAAAATATTACTCTATGATAATCTTTTGACAATTTTCTCTGCATCTCACTTTGTTTCTATAAAATTCGTACTTGGAGCTCCATGTGTGTTGATATTTCTAATCTATAAGGGGAAGAGAAGGCACCAAGCAATGGATGCAAACATCGAAGAATTTCTTCAAGCCCATAACAACTTTCTACCTATAAGATACTGTTACTCAGATATCAAGAAAATCACTAAAAATTTTAAACACAAATTAGGGGAAGGAGGATATGGTTCTGTGTATAGAGGAACACTTAGAAGTGGCAATGAAATTGCAGTTAAGATTTTGAACAAACCAAAATCTAATGGCCAAGACTTTATAAGCGAAGTGGCTACTATTGGAAGGATCCACCACATTAATGTCGTGCAACTTGTTGGCTATTGTTTTGATGACTCCAAACAAGCTCTTGTGTACGATTTCATGCCAAATGGATCTTTGGATAAGCACATTTTCTCTAGAGATGACAATAGATTCCTTGATCATAAGAAAATATACGAGATCTCTCTTGGTGTGGCTAGGGGAATAGAATATCTACATAGGGGATGTGATATGCAAATTCTACATTTTGACATCAAGCCTCATAATATTCTTTTGGACCGAACTTTCACTCCAAAAGTTTCTGACTTTGGGCTTGCAAGACTTTATCCCACGACCTACAGTATAGTACCATTAACTGCTGCAAGAGGAACCTTAGGGTATATGGCTCCTGAACTATTCTACCAAGATATTGGCGGCGTCTCTCATAAAGCTGATGTTTATAGTTTCGGGATGTTGCTGATGGAAATGGCCGGTAGGAGAAGAAATGTAAATGCAAATATTGAGCATTCAAGCCAAACTTATTTCCCTTTGTGGGTTTATGATCAACTCAGCAAAGAATATGGGGTTCAAATGGAAGAAGTAGAAGAGGAAAGAGAGATAACTAGAAAGATGGTAATTGTTGCTCTTTGGTGTATACAGTTAATGCCCAATGATCGGCCATCGATGAAGAGAGTCATAGACATGCTTGAAGGAAATATTGATAAATTGCGACTGCCCCCGAAACCACTTTTGTATCCATCCGAGAAGCCGGTTGATGATGTCGACACTGAAATAGAACTAGAATTGTTCTCAATGTCATCAAGTGCTCCAACAACTTCAAAGGGGTACCAATTTCAGAACAACAATAAAATTACAGAATCGGGCATTGTTTAATTTTTTTTTATCCATGTGTGACTGTAATGCACAATGAGCATAGTTCCATCTGAAGTATAATTGACATGTAATTGGTGAACCTACATGTTTCAAAGTTTGTTAATTTCTGTGCTTGGTAGAAGAATTGCCTCATGGCTATCTATTCACACTACTTATTTCCTGAGTGCCCTTGATATGACAGACCAAACTCGTCCTGTATGGAGCAATGAGTCCCACTCTCCTCTCTACCATCCAATATAAAGCAGATTCAAACTCTCTCCTTCCCGCCAAAACCTCAAACCCTCGACCCTCGACCACCACTTGATCACCCACCTCGATGTTGGCCACCTCCGCAGAGCAATCTCCCACCCCGACCTTATGTCCCATGGGGGTTCCATCCCAGCTCCTCCCCTTCTCTCTCCTCCTCATCTCCTGCATCCGCTCCCGCACGTTTGCACTTGGGAAGCGTGTCCATTGCACTTGCTTAGTCCCAGCTTGAGCCCGACTCGGCGATCCTCAGCTCACTCATCAATCTCTACTCAAAATTCAATGACTGGTGTGAGGCTGAGAGGATTTTTAGGGACATGGGTTACAAAAGGGACTTGGTTCTTTAAAGTTCCATGATCTCTAATCTCCTGGAGTTTGAAACGGTTGGTAACTTCTTTCATTTGCTTGAAGTTGGTTTTTTCCCTAGTGATTATTTTTTGGCAGCAGTTATTCAAGCTCCTTTGATCCCGAGAATGCATCAACTGTTGATACAGTTCTCAGTTTAATTATCAAAAGCGGGCTGTCTTGATTCCAATGTGTGTGTTGGGTGTGCATTGATCGACATGTTCGCAAAAAGTAGAACTGATTAAGTTTAGGCTCGTAAGGTTTCGAGAAAATGCCGGAAAGGAATGTGGTTGCTTGGACTTTGAAATCATAGAAAAATAATTATGTTTAATTTTTTTTAGTTAATTTTTGGTGGAATTATCTTTTTGCTGGAAAATGAGTCTAGAGACCCAAATTCACATTTTTTTTTGTATGAAAATAACGTTTGCCCAAATAAACCTCGAGTTAACAAGGAGTAAAATTAAACAGCTAACAAAGTACCTATGCTTAGAAAAACCGTTTGCGTCTACACTCCTTTCTCTTTTATTCCTTGAAATTGTGGAATATGTCCTTAACACCCTCTATAATTATAGAATGGCCTGAATGCATGATAACGATCCAATGTAACATGCAATGCGTAATTCATTAGGCAAAAAGACTAAAATATCCAAGAATTAAGTCCTATACATAAATGATCTATGACCCTAACTAAAACCTAAATGTGAAATGCAAGGTTGAAATGCACTAAAAAGAAATATTTTTGTATGGACTAATTCCAATTTTCTCTCTTATTTTTTTCCCTTAAAAATGCAAGAAAAAATCTCTCTGAAAAAACTTAGGTGTCAAGAAGTGGAGCTTGTCGGACTTTGTTCGGCCGTTCAATGCAAGCCCTTTTGTAAGGGAATGATAATTCAGGTTCTATTACCACAAGATCTTTCATTTATGAAACAGATATCTTATGGATTTCCTGAACAAATTTCATGAATTAAAACCCCCACCTTTTTCTTCAATATAACGGAAAGAAAAAAGATATTGTTGGATAAATAAAAAAAATTCAATCTCGAAAACATCGCCAGCATAAACCTTTCTTTATGACAAGAGATTTTGAGATCTAGACATGCATCTAATTTCATATTAAGGATCAAATTGACGAGAGCCTCCCAAACGTTTTGTTAAGCATATTTTATATTGGATAACTTAATAATGAAAACTTTACATAACGCGAGAATGCATTAAAAACTGTAAAATTTCTTTAATTTTCAGTTGGTTAGCAAGTGACTTAGAAATTTCTAGAAAGAGATCAAATGTTAGGCTAGACTTTTTTGCAGATTGGGCCTTGAGATGTTCACTTGAATACTAAAAGTTGGGCTGCGTTTAGTTATTCGAATTTGAATATGATAGGATAAGTGGGATTAAAAATCCTCTAAATATATTCTAGATAGTAAAATATCATATCATATGTTTGGCACAATTGATGATAGAATTGAAAATATTTGGAAATTCTCCGTCATGTGCAGTTACTACGGACATAGTTGTCACGCCCCGACTCTCGAGCTCACGATAACCCCTTCTCTTGGTCGATAGAAAGCGACGTCCCAGGACTTGTCGACGACTATTCATTTTAATATTTTTATGTGTAAGCGGAAGATGAACCATCCTCAGTCCAACAATCAATCAATCAATCAATCAATCAAGGATAGGGGGATGAACAACAAGAACAACTATCACTGCTCATTTATACAAATTACTAGATTAACCAATGGAGATCGTTTTCCGATTTACAAGCCCCACAATAGGGGCCGATCCATCCTCTAAGCCAAACAAAAAAGAAATTAGGCTAGGCTAATCCAACTGTACAAAATGAACCCTCGGGTTCAGCACCACGGTCACTCGGACCCATCGGACTCGACTCCATCAAGTCAATCATTGGTGGAGCGGGGACAGGATTCTCCACTGCGGGTGCGCCATTCTAAAGGCCTGAAAAATGGTTAACCACAACGGGTTGAGATAAAATCTCAGTGAGTTCTTCCCCTAAGCCCCGGTTAGTACACCAACTAAACCCGAGCATCTCTCCAGAACCACCCCTCACTCAACCCAACAACAAACAACCAAGACCAAACAAGCAACAACAGCCAAGGTCAACCAACAAACAATTAGTCAGTTTGCATGCAACCTTACCCGATATGCCATACCCAGCACGTTAAACCTCATTCAATGCAAGCAATGCAACCAACAATCAAATAGTCAATTCGCATGTAACCTTACCCGGTATGCCATACCCTGCATGTTATAAGTCAGCACAATACACGCAATGCACATGGCCATTAGATGATGCAGTTCATCAATCACATGCGAGTCGCACCACAAGCGATCTCATCTGGCCATTGCCACACCTTGCACATTATAAAATCATGCTTGCGTGCCATAAATCATGATGTGATCATTTCATGCATAATCGGAACCAATGATGCCATGTTTCTCATGCACTCTTGCATCCACACGCATTCCAATTATTACTGCCCCACAAGGCTACAACCAAGGCGCAACGGCGCTACGGTGCCCTTCCTTCGCAGAGGCGCAACCGTGCCTTTCCGTGCCCAAAAGACGTCAAGGGGTACTCTCTCGAGACCGTGTGCCCAACAAACGTCAAGGGATACTCTCCCGAGACCGCATGCCCAACAAACGTCAAGGGATACTCTCCCGAGACTGCATGCCCAAAGGATGTCAAGGGATACTCTCTCGAGACCGCATGCCCAACAAACGTCAAGGGATACTCTCCCAAGACTGCGGATGTCATATTCTTAAGACCGCATGCCCAACAAACGTCAAGGGATACTCTCCCAAGACGACATGCTCATAGAACATCAAGGGATACTCTCCCGAGACCGCAGTTTCAACTTAGTGATCATGCAAGCATACAATCACAACCCACTTATTATCTTTGAGCATTAGCCAATGCACACATGCTTGCATATGAAACCTCAAATCATTTCTCACAAAAACGGTCCATTTCCGATGTCCCTCGGACAAACCATTTTTCCCTTTTTATGAAATTCACACGATTCATGCGAATGTTCATGCTACGACACATCAATTTCACTTCATATGATCAAGACACATGAAATTATGCACAATTTCACTTCCGAATGAACAGTGCCGTGAACAGTAATCCCGTGAACAGTAATTCATGAACAATAATTTCCGAAATTCAATTAATAATAAATTAAATTCAGAAATTAAACAAAACATTGATTAAACACAAATTAATCAATCAATTAAGCTAAACAAGCTTAATTATCACATAAACCACACATAAGCAACATTTAAGCATAATCAAGCATAATTAAGCAAGATTAAGCTAAGCTAATCTTAATCTACTATCTAACCACCTATCTTAGGGCTAATACACTTAATTAACCCTCCTAAACCAGCATTAACACTAATTAACCCAACCCTAAGCAAGTTTAGGCACTAAATAGGGATTAGAGGCTAAACTTAGCCGTTAAGCGAGCCGACGACACGGGCGCGGCGGCGGCGACGAACCCGACATCCGGGGACTTCCACCACAGCGATCCAAGGCAATCCCGGGGTCGAAACAGCAGCAACAACCTCTGCTTCCCACTGCAACCTCAGAAAACAGCACTGCTTGAAGAGAAAGTGGCTGACTGGAGTTGAACGGGCTGCCCGGAGCTCCGGCGAGTTGGTGGCCGGTGACCGGTGGCTCATAGGGGTTGAGGGGGAGTTGTGGTTGGCTGGTGTGGGCAGTGGGTAGGTCGAAAATGGAGGAAAACAAGTCAAAATGCGAAACTGTGCAGTATCGCGTGAACAGTAGGCGGTCGGCGAGCAGCCGGCTTCCGACGGCCGTACGGATCGGTTGGAGACTCCTTTCGCCGATCGGCCAATGCTATCTGAATGGTTTTCGTCTTCTGAACGCAACGGCGGGTGGCACGGGCCGAGATTCACACGGGAAGGCCATGAACAACTCGATTTTCGGTGGAAGGTCAGAAACTGAAATTGCATGAAGGCCATGGAAGCAAGGAGAGAGAGGGCTGCGATTTGTGAGGGCTGAAAGAGGAGGAGAGAGAGTGCCTTGAGGGCTTCAATTCAGCTTCATTAAGGGCATTAAATGCCTTCTCCAATTCCCAAGGTAAGTGACATCATCTTTTCTCTCTTCCTTTGACTTTTCTTCAAAATATCCAAAGGTATTTTGGTCATTTCCACATTGCACATTTCCCAATGTGCCCTTGGGCTGAAAGTGAAAGGCGGGCCTAAGAAACGGGCTGGAAAAATGAATAGAATCGGGCTCGGGAATTGTCTCGGTCTTCCACGGTGGCCATCCCACCTTGGGCGCGTGGCCCACACTACTCTTACCCGGCTCACGTCCTCGTAGGCTCGTTTCCTCGGTCCGAAAATCCTTTTCCCAAAAACTTGGCTAAACCGATACTGTCAGCTGTCAAGGAAGCATCGTCCAAAAGTCCATTCCAGATGTTCCCAAAAATTCGAAGTCCAATATTGGATTCTCATATCTTGTCAATTTCGCCCCAAATGCAATTTTGGTATTGCTCAAATTGACAGGCGGCTTCGAGGACTCACGCATAACCGAATCGTGCTAGTTCACGTTCAAGACTTCTCGATACATGAACGTCCTTGACTACATGAAATTGCGAAGGATCAATTCTTATTTCAAAGTACACGATTATTAAGGATTGGCATAGGGTCGTTCGCGGGTTCGATAATAGTAGATGGAATCACCCGTCGTTCCATTATTTTTGTCCGCGAATCGACTTCTAGTCGTCCCTGAAATCGACATGCATGACTACATGATCGTCCTTACGCAAGTCTCACGATCAAGTCGTTTTCCCAGGTCTAGTTCTTTAGTCGCACGAGTTTTGTCCTCACTAGCCTTTCCCTTCAAGGTCAGTATCTCAGGAGTGATCAGTTCCGGTGAGATCAACCAATAATGCACTGGCTGAAATTAACGTTCAATCCTCCCTCAGAGGGCTCGAATTTCAGGACGTCACAATAGTTACACAAGGCTGAGCCAAAGATAAAGTGGCAAACACAATTTATAAAATGTAAAAGTATGTCATTTTTCTACCACCCATTTCAGCAGATGCCTTTACGGCATGAAATCGTTTCCTCCATTGATGATGGGACAAAATAAAGATGCCAATGTAAATTTCGAAAACATAACAGTCTCATCTCTGCTAAATCAAGCCATGAGTGACCGTGGATGACTAATTCTATTCCAGTAGGCAAAACCTAATTGAGAAATAAATGGCTGAGGATGGTACATAAGGTAACGAGTAAATGGACCTGGAGATAAAGCGATAATAAATCTTCGGCTGCCGTGAGGTCGAAGCAGTAAGGGACAAGGAGGGAAATGCCAGTGAAGATGGAGAGATTGTAACGGACGGTCTTCATGGCCTTGAGGAGGGTGGCCTTGGAAGGGGAGTAAGGGGCAGAGGAGCGACACAGGCGGCCACAGTGGAAAGACTCTGCGTGATGCTGATGGAGCTGAAGTTGTCAAGTCATTTTCAAATCTTTTTATCCAATTCAGGTTTAGCACACTCCCCATCCCAGATTTCTCAATAGACATTTTATCCGAAACTATTCAGATTTATCTGATCTGGATGGCGTCACCAAATACTGGATAAGATAATTTGTTATCCTATCTATAATACCAAACGCAACCTTAATATATAAATAAAAGATGAATAGCACCCGACATAATTATATACTTAAATGTGAATGGAAATTTATGAAGCAAGTAGAATTTTTTTATTAAACACATTATTTGATGAATGACATGTATGTTTAAAATTGCTTCTTTAATCAAATTGTTTTACATGTCAACTATCCAACTGTGGATATGTAATTTATTTTTTTCACTAGTATTAGATCTAGTAAAAAAATCCTATTCATAACGCCTTCTTTTGTCTAGCAATCTTTGATTCAAGGTCAGCCACGGAGCCCAAAGGGACAAAGCAAGGGCTGTTGCCCGTCCTTGGACCGTACAACTTATTATGATACGGCCTAGTCCCCCAAACTTCCAAGCATTGCCTTAAATTTCATTTTAACGTGCGACTAACCTTTTTTACGTTTTCACTTTTTACTGTTTTATTATTCACCCCTTTCTTTTTAATATACACGTCACTCGAAAATTCTTTTATTATGTTTTCTTTTTTGTGATTACTAACGAATAGGAAATATCTATGTCTTAACATAATTATTTAAACTTATACAAGAAAATTTGACGACCTCTGATCAAATTAAGATTTTAACTTTGGTGAAAGACTAACATTAAAACGAATTTTTATGTCACTAAAGTAGATAAAAGTTTACAAAACAAATCTACATATAGAAATTATTTCAATAATACCATTTTATTATTTCCTCACAATAAAAAATAAATGTGTACTTTTTTCGTTTTACATTTTATATTGATCTTATGTGCAATTCCCGCATGTAATAAAAATAAATATTGACTAAACTAAACCTTATAGGTGAGTGCATATGAATTTCGCATCTATCCCTTTGTTAGGATCCTAGCTCTGTCGAGGACCCATCAAAGCAAATAACACTACAAGTGATAATTTCCGGTATGACATGATAACATGACTTAAACAAGACAAACATTTGCGGGATTTGTAGAGTTTTATCTTGTTCAAATCAATTCCAAGTCAACTCATGAGACACAATTAGTAATCGTGTCTTATAACTGACAGACATGAAATTGACATAAATGAACTAAAAATATTTTTATTGTCCACAAAAAAGTATTTAGATATAAAATGTTATTAATATTGAAAACATTTTTCATTAATTTAATTATTTTAAGTAATACAAGCGATTATTTTTAAAAATATATTCTTCAAATTATTCATTTCCACAAAATAAGTGGAATCTCAAAGGAAAACCAAAATAGAACACTCAGACTAACACCCTTCATTGGATCAATGAAAAATCATTTGAGCATCAATATAAATTCTCCTAACAACAACAAATCCTTCAAGAAAAAATTGGTATCAATTCATAATTCCAGACACGTTCATTCTTTGGTAATAAACTTGCATCAACGACATCCAGGGCTCGGCCTTGGCTCGCTTGGATCTGCTCCTCCTACAAAATTGTAAAAGGGACAAACCAAAGAAACTTAATAATCCTACCATATGAAATTATGTATTTTTTTTTATATTTGAATGAATGTAACTTGATCGAAATCTCATGTTGCCACGGTTAATAATTATAAGTCAGACTGTTACAAGACCGGAATCAAAAGTATAGTCTTTTCTTCATGTTCCTTTTCAGCTGAACCGAATCCATACTTTATACTTGATGAAGATGTTCAAAGCTCCATAAGTACAACATTTTTCTGGCATATGTACAGTGAAAGCTAGGTATCAAGATAGGGAGTAAACATAATTACCTCGGGGTCTCTCTGAGCACGATAAGCTGGAGACGTGAAGGATGACAACCAAGAGAAGACAGCAAATCTTCACGAGTGAATAGCAAGAACCAAAAGAGGAAGAAGACGAGGAAACAGAAGCGCTCCCTGCCATCTTTGCTGGCTCCTGAACGTCTCCGAAGAGCTTGATAGGGTCGTGTCTTATAAAGAAGTTGTTCTGTCATAGTCGCGCTTCATTCGCAAAAGTCAAAAGTCTTCGTTCATGAAACTTCGAGGATCTCATCATTCCCCTTTTACTAATCATCAGATGCTGCGATGCCCTTTCCGTGGTGGTGTTCGGCCCAAGAAAGAAGGAAATTGAGAAAGAATATATAAATGAGTTTCAATATGTTTGAAATCGTCTAGCCACGTAATAAGGAGATGACAATCTAAAGAATTGTTCTGCTCTTTCGACTTCATCAAAGTCAATTTAATTTTTTTAATTGTAATTTTTTTCCATTAATATGAAGGTTGACATGAGCATGATCTTGAAAATTAGAGGTGTTAAATAACTATTATAAATTTAAGCTGAAATAAGAGGTTGGAGAACATCAGCCACCTCAACACAGATAGCTAAATTATGTAAATTTGTTAGGCTTATGGCCTTTATATCATCATCTCCATTTCCCAGCTAGAAATATCGTGTCGATGACAGAAGTTACCATAAATTCAGTAACCTATATGTAGAAATCATAGATGGGTGAGCTCAGATGAATATGGCCGAATGTCAGGCCCAATTGCCTTTGCCTGAGCTTACGCGTAATTTGCCAAACATTGAGTATTATTTAAAAGGTGACCGAGTCTGACCAGGCGCAAGTTGGCCCAAGCGAGCAAAGTGAAAACCTAGAAGGAAAATTGTTTATTCAGGCTCGTGAAATTTGTGCTAAGGACCTTTGCGAGCTTAGGTGAGCTTGAGCAGAGCTGACAGGCCTACGATGAAGTAGGATGGTAGGACAAAATAGTTTTTAAATAGTGAATAATATAACTTCGGTCCATCTGTTTTAGGATAAAAGAGACCATTCTTTGCATTTAAAAAAATCAAATAAGTATATTTTTCAAAGAAAATAAGTGTTTGGAGATTCAGTTCATTATTTTGTAAAGAGTTTTGTTAGCATAATAAATTTTGAGCTATTGTCAAAATAACAATTTGATATAAGTCACAAATTCTAAAAGTAGTAGGTCCTACAAATTTTTTTAATTATTTTTGATTTAATTTTCGTGATTCATAATAGATCATTATTGTCACAGTAAATTAAAAATGGCAAACCAATTATTTCTCATCTGAATACAACGTGAAAAGAAATGGTAAGCTCAATCAGTAAATTATTTGACTTGTTGGATACAAGTTGCAACATATTGATGCTAAAACTGAATTGATTTGATCATAGATACAACTATAACAAAGAGAGATAAATGGATAGTCCTAGTATTGACAATTGATTGCGGTGGCAAAACACCTTCCGTTCAAACTAAGGTCTCCTACAGTAACACTAACCATCTGGTCGCCTGGTTTTAGGTAGCAAACTTGCATCAATGGCACCCCAGGCTTGGCTTCAGGTTGCTCCCTCCTGCTCCACCTGAAAACTCAGGAAAGCAAAAAGAAGTTAAATAACCCAACTACCTCTCTTGTAGAATTTAATGACCAATTACTTGTTGAAAATCTTTTGTTGATAACCATTGATTTAAGGCCAATAAGCATGAGACCTAAAAGTACAAATGACTAATATATGTTAAAAGATGATGAAGAAGCAAATATAGACGATCAATATGTATGTCTAAATGCATGTATGCATATTTAGAATGTTCAAAGAACAAACTAACCTTCATTTAAAAGTTTTACTGATCATATGCATTTATATATAAAAGGGGTTTATGGGTATAAATGAAATATAAAAAGAGAAAACACACCCAATTTTGGGGGACCACGTCCACACGACATACCTTGAAGGATGATCACAATGATGAGAAGACAACAAAACCTCACAAATGGGTGTAAAACAGTAGAAGCCAAAGAAGAAGAAGAAGAAACAGAAGTTCTCTGTGCCATGTTTTCTCTTTGGGGGGTTCTTCACACTCATTGCTCCTTAGCTGGTCGTGTTTTTATAAGAAAACCAAAGATCTGTTAGTCAAAGTCGTGCTTGGTAGAGCTCTATTTCAAAAGTCTTTGGTGACGAAATTCCAGTTCTGCCACTTTCTGGGCAGGTTGCACGCATTTCCCATTTGGTCGTTGAACTGATTTGTTTTGAGTCGACGTCCTGTCCCCTCGATTAGCGCTCCCACTTGATATCTCACTCATAGGAACCATCCCTTCATATGAAAAACTGTTTATGAAATATATCACTATATACATCTATATTTGAGATATTTATTTATAAACACCTAGTGTTTGGGTGTAATTTAGGAGTGAAAAACATACGAGCATATGAACAATTGTATATCTGATTCTCTAATTATATTGGATTAGTTGTTGCTGGCTCTTTCGATAAATGTAAGTACTCATATATGGATCGAACCACGTAAATTTTTTGTTTCCTTTGTTATTCTTCATTTATTTCTTCAGTAATTTTGAGTAGACTTAAAGTGCAAGATTCGGTTACCTTCCGCTTTAATTTTTTTTAACACCAATTCACACTAATCTTTCTCAGTACTTTACATTTAAAAATCCTATCAATTTAATGACACTATTTATTTGTCGAATTAACGCTGTGTAGAAATTTGGGTACTAAAAGATATGAAAAAAATTATGAATGATGAAAGAGAAAAATGGGTGAGGTAAGAATTTGATATGAGGGGCACTAGATATTCATCCAAAAGCCCACTTTTATGTGCCTTAGAAATATCCTATTTGTTATTGTCAAAAAGATTCTTATCGTAGCACTTGGCAGTGATCATGCGCTCATTCATAGGTAAGAGCAAATCCCCAATTCTTGAAATTGGGAGAATTAAAACAGAAGGCTTGTGGGGGTACGGCTGTTGGTATGTATAAGAAAATCAGTTCATACACTAAAACTGCGGCAAGAGACAAAATAAGAAAAATTTACGGACAAAATGTGAATCTACCTCTACCCAAAACGAAATGATAAGCTTAATCAATAAATTATTTGACTTGTCATATAAAAGTTATGATAAATTGATGCTAAGACGAATTGATACAATCATAGATACAAGTATAACAGATAGGGACGATTTGGCAGCCCTGACTTAGGGCTTATTCGGTTCTATTATCGTGGAGCAGTGCCATGACACCCTCCATTCGAGCAAAGGATCTCCGATACGTCGATAACCATTTTGGTTGCTTGATTTAGGTAGTGAACTTATATCATTAACATCCTGGGCCCTTGGGTGGTTTGCCTCCACCAGCTCCACCTGCAAACTCAGAAAAGCCAAAAAGAAAAAAATTTGAAAATTTGAAAAGAAGTCAACAACCCTGGTACATACATCTCTAGTAAAATTACTTGCTGTAAATCTCATGTTGATGACCATATTTTGAAAGCCAATAAGCGTGGGACCCAAATAGCAATATATCCATGCATTCTTGGTCAAAGTCGTGCTTGGTAGACCTCAACCTCAAAAAAGTCTTTGGTCATGAAATTCCAGTGCTGTCACTTTGTTGGCAAGTTGTGGGCATCTCGTATTTTGTCATCCAATCATACTAGCGATTGACCCGAATGAACCAGCTAAAAGAAAATAATTCCAACTGCAGCAGTTGCTAAGCAATTCCGGGCACCGAAAATAATATCCAAACTTTTTAGTTTAGACTATAAAAATTAGGATAAATTACAAAAAAAAAATTAAAAAAAAAATCCATGGTCTAATGTTGATGTGCTAAGGAGGTCCCCAGGCAATTTTGGTTCGTGCAGATTATTTTGACAGATTTGGTTATTTGAACTCATTATAGTCCCAATTTTATGACTGTCTCTTGTGAAAGCATTTACAATTTTTCAAATTAACTATATATCGCTACTTATAGTTTGTCATGCACCTGTAATACCCAAGATACCATTCTCCGAGGTGGTAAGCACATCTAAAATAGGGTAAAAATTGGTCTTTGCATTGGTGAAACAACTAAATTATGGAAAATGTTTCATAAAAAAGTCGATCATTCACATTGACTTGCTTATTAATACATCGAATATGGATAAGATGTAGATATGAACAACGTATCCTTGTGATAATAAATATATGCATAGAATCATCTGATATCTTTAATTCAAATTCTACTCAGATTGACGCAAAAGAAAATAGCTTATTAGTTGGTGATAAATATAATGTTTAGTACGTGAAAGTATACGAATTACTATGAGCCGACATGCTAGTGATTTTGATGTCGAGACTGAGCAATACCACCACCTATCAAACTAAAATATGTATTGCACAGGTGGATACGTAAATCTCACGTGACAAGGATTAATTGAACAAGGCAATAAGTGAGGGACCCAAATCTAAGATACTTAAATTAAAGCTTTGAAATCATCAAGTTTTCTAAACAGATGAAGATGAGAAGAGCACGCACCACTTGCTTTATTACCAACTCCAACAGCAAATTTGCATGATGAGACTTGCAGGATTATCGCAACCAAGAGAAGACTAAAAAATCTCACAACAGAATAACATGAACTGAAAGAAGAAGAAGAAGAAGAAGAAGAAGAAGAAGAAGAAGAAGAAGAAGAAGAAGCCCTCTGTGCCATCTTTGCTCTCGTCTTTTCACTCTCTTCTCTGTTTTTCTTTTATAGTGATTTCCTTCAGTCAAAGTCGTCGCCCATAAAATTTTATAGTGCTGTCGCATCCTTTGCTCTTTTTTCCGGTCATGATAGTTGAACATCTCTCGTCCTTTCACTCTCTTTTCTCCTTTTGTTTTATGGAGATTTTGTTCGGTCAAAGTCTTTGATCATGAAATCTTCCAAGTGCTGTTGCTTTCTCTGCTTTATTTTTCTGCATATCAGTAGAACGTTCTTCTTATTCCTAACTTGTATAATGGGCATTCACATTCGCAAACAATATTGGCGATGATTGAAAAGAGGGAGAGTATAACAGATGATGAAATTGTTGTTGGGTGAGTGGCAGAGGCAACATGGGATTCATGATAATTTAGTTTCGTTTATTGAAGTAACAAATTAAAAAGCAAAAAGTTAGAATGGTTACCATGTAGAATTTTCTACAAATCAGTATAAAAATAATTCATCAACTTGTACATTTACCATAATATCTTTCATTTACAAAATGGATAATGCAAGAAATTTCATGTGGAAATTTCAGGAATCAAAACTGCGGTCTTTTTTTCAATATAAAGGAAAGACAACGAAAGATTGTGAGATGAATTCTTAGAATCATCACCAGTATAGACTTTTCTTATGATTGAGATCTAGACATACATTTATTTTTATATTAAAAGTCATGTTAACGAGCACCATGAAAAAATTTTATTATACATTTGGAAAGTTTAGGATTGAATTTGCTATCATACAATATATTTAGAATTTTTTGGACAATTATCTTGAAAAAAAAAAATAGTGTAAGCCGACTAGTTTGCCCAATGAACAGAAATTGAGCATGCGAAGAATTAGGGTCGGACTGAGACAAAAAACCAAAGTATACGGTGTTCACTGGGCAAAGAAATAACAAGACAATAACTGAGACAACCATGAAAATATAGAGGGCAAGTTGGAATCAGCCCGAAAGTAGAGATCATGACAATGGATCTGAATGGGGAATATATGTAACTATTAGTAATATTAGTTATATTAAAAACTAGTTTACAATATTAGTGTATTAAGTTAGTAAGATGTTTTTGATAGAGAAAATGGATGAACCAAAGACGTGTTAGGCAAGATTAATATTGACTAGTGGATGCTGAGATAAATGACTTTTAGACTCTGGAAATAAGTAGGGAGCATAGCACCGAGAACAGATAGAAATGCTTAGGATTGAGACTAGTTCTCGTGAAAACAATAGGGTTGACCTTCATATCGTTTTGCCAGTTTACTTAATGCAAAGAAGTTGTAACTCAAACAAAAACTGTTACTTGAAAGTCAGGTGAACAAAGTTTGTTATCACCAATGTAAATATATGCTCTCGTTTTCGGTCTTCACAACATAGCATTGATGATATGTTGGCCTTGAAAATAAATCACAATACAAATGCCTTACAAGGATTTTAATTCAATTTAGGGCATAAGGGTTCCTTTTTACGACACCTGCTAAAAATGTCAAGTTTAAAATCGTAGATAAGTCTCCTTCCAAATTAATGTGAAAGGTATATTTTATGTTGACTTGACTGCGTCAACGAGAATTTCTGCGTAATTTCCTCCAGGGAACCTTCTATTGGTCAATACAATATACTTTTGACTTTGTCTTACCGAATGATTTTGACATTTCGATGACATTAACTGAGTGCAAGCATTTCTGGTATGCTTGCACAAGCCAAAAATCTTAAGTTGTTTTATGAGCCGTTAATTAGTTGGGTCTCTACATCCATGTCTCTACATTGTTAGAAAACGAACATTGGATTTCATATTATCCTTGAACGACGTGTTAAATATTGAGTGTGTAATTTTTCTTTCAATTGGAAGATCTTTTCGATCGGAACTTCATACTTCTTACGATCAATCAACAATTAAATGCCTGAAGTCTACTGTTTTCCACTCATTTAACAGTCATGTTTTCACGTATTAACCAAACACCTAATCCAAACCCCCTCTCTCTCTCCCCTTCTCCGCGCCTCCCCTGTGCACACTAGGGGTGATCGGGTCCAGGGTGGGTAGGGTCCAGACCCGGACCCTATACCTGACCATGTTATAATTGGTTACTTTTTTCTGGACCCTGTACCCTACCATGTTTTTATTGGACCATATTTTGGACCCAACCCTGTTTTTCCGGTCCGGGAATAGGGTCAACCCTATTTTCATTGGAACATATTTTACAACCGTTCAATATTTTATACGACTTTGAATATAACATTAATGTCGCGACCTCACCTCGGGTGCACCACCTAGGGTTTGGCTAATGGATTACTAAGCCTAAACTTAGCTCGAACTCTCCCAAGCCCATACCAATTCGCGACTTAGGGTTTAAGTTTTTACTATGCAAATGATTTTTACTTGGAGTCGCCACTAATCTATTTTTTGGTGGGTCGATTAGAAACCCAAGTAAAGTAACGGGAGGATTACTTTACTCCTACAAACCAAAGACTATGGGATCGGGGACTTGATTACGTTAGATTTCTCTAACGCCCTTTCGGTACCTTTTCTCTTTTATTTTAGAAAAATGATTTGTAGGCAATTTTTTTGTTGATTTTAATTTACTCCCTAACATGCAATGTGATCATGCGAGTGCACAAACCATTATTTAACACTCAATGAAGCAAAGCAATAAATAAATTGCAAGGAAAAGGAGGAAGTTACTTACCTTAAAACTACGAAAGCATCTGCGATGTTAGCTTAAAAATTACATCAATGATCCTAGATATAATTTCTAATTAACACGCACTCATTCAAATATTTTTTAAGGTTTTCACTTATTTAATGAAGCCTAAAACTACGTGCAATGCATGTAATGACATACGAAATTGTCTAACTATAATAGCATGCAATGTGCAACCTAATATGCAAACTATATGTCACGTGACATTAATTATTTAACTTAATCTAATGCTAGAAAATATTTAATGCAACTACCCTAGTATGTCACGCATTCAAATGACCCTAAACATGCAATGACTAGATGACACACGGATGATGACCTAATTCTACATGACATGAGCATGGCAATTTTTATGTTTTCTTTTTTATAATTAATGAAATTTCCTAAGCTTCTACGTCATATGCAATGTAAACTATAAGACTAGTCCGACATGAAGTGCATTAATCTACCCTATTATGTAACAGATTTTTTTATGCATTTTTGTAAGTTTACTAAAAAAAATCAACACATATAATGCAACCGATCATGTAAAGCACACAATTTAGCCCCGGCCCAAGATAGAAAATCAAAACAATCAAAAACCTGATCCGACGTCTCGCGGCTCAATATTTTTGATTATTGAGATTTTTTAACACGACACAACGACCTCACTTAATTGAAATTCAATCAAGCATGCAATACTTTAAACGAGAAAACAAAATATTCAAGAATTAATTTAGATAGGAACTTTACCTACCTTGTCTCTTGGGAAGAAGCCTCCTTTTGTGAACCGACCTTCAAGACCTGTAGCAAAAAGAAACGCTTTTTCTCCTCTCTCTCTCTATATTGCGCTGCCGCTCCTTTTCTCTCAATTGTGGCTGTCTTTTTTCTGTGCATGTGACCCCCTTTTTATAGGTGAGAGAACTGTGTTATTTAAGGAAAGACGATAAAATTGCACGTTGCATATTTAGCTCTTGTATCCCACGTGCAATATTTTTTCAATATTTCATCCGACACCTTCCCTGAATATTGAAAGAATAATGCAAATATTCTCGGGAACATTCTCATATTCTCAGGAATATTCTCATATTCTAGCTCGTCACCCCTTAACGGGAATATTTCATCCGACACTTTCCTTGAATATTGAAAGAATAATGCGAATATTCTCGGGAACATTCTCATATTCCCGGGAATATTCTCATATTCCAACTCATCACCCCTTAACGGGCCTGGGCAAATTCTCTTTCACCGCGGGCTTAGTCCAATTTGTTAAATTAAAGCTTAGAACCATCAATTGAAGCCCATTTGCCACATGTCCAATGCGAATGCAATAATAAATGCTCCTAAAACTATATGCTATGCAATTTAATCCTAATATTTTTTGTTTAGGGGTTAAAATTAATCCCTAAATTTTTGTGCATTAAATTACGAATGATTAATCAAAATTTAGGTGTCAACAGCTGCCCCTCTTTGAAGGTGAGCTCGCAGAAGTTGCATTCAAAGATAAATTGAAACCTAAATTTTGACCATGTATATGCAATATAATGTTATTTTTGTGGGAAAATGAATCCCATTTTAAAATGCAATATGATATAATGCATGGAAAAGCTAATGCAAAGTGTGAAAAGAAGAAGAAGAGCATACCTGTAGTTACTTACCAATCAATACGGTAGAGCATCTTGAGGTACATGATGAATTCCATGAGACTTGCAAAACATCTGAAGATCTGGAATTCTTATCAGATTTCAAAAGAGATTAAGCACATGGAAATCACGTCCGGTGTTTATAGGTTTAAATATCTGGAATTCACATAAGATATTTGAGAATATTTACTAACCACCTAGAAATCTCATCAGGTATTTAAAGGTTGAACATCTGGAATTCACATCAGACATTTGAAAAAAAATTCACTAGACACCTGGAAATCACATCAGGTATTTAAAGGTTCGAATATCTGGAATTCACATAAGACATTTGAAAAAAATTCACTAGACACTTGGAAATCACATCAAGTATTTAAAGGTTCAAGTATAAGGAATTATCACCGAATACTTTTAGGACATTGGAATTTTCGGCTGAAATTCTCATTAGGAATTTGGATTGACTTGAGAACCAATACCTTGGAATCATCTTGAGAACAGATATACCTGGAATTCTCATCAGGTGTTTTGAAGATTTAATAGTATTTGGACAAACTCAAGGCTTCAAAGAGGAGCTCTTTGATCTCTGAAGAAACCCACCTGTCAAACATGATTAGAGCAAGTGTGCATTTAACAGCAAAGTGAAGAATTAAAGCCATTTTTGGACATTAAAACTCAAGGAGACCCATGCATATTTTTTTCATGTTTTCATCTCCACATTCCACCAGTTAGAATCATCATCAAGACAATTTTCACTCATAGTGTGGACTTCTTGAAAATGCCAGATGAGAGACTTTTAGTCTGAAAGGGCTTTTCACTCACTCTCATTTAAGAAGGCTATTTATCCCGATAAATGCGAGAATATCTGAATCACTCGATCTTACCATCAAGTCAACAAGGATTCGAGCTTTCTCGCAAGCGGTACGATTTTACCAATCTGAGAGGTCTTTACCAGGATTATAATGTGATCTTGGTCAACGGCTTAACAAGGGGACTCTTTGAGTCAAGGCTATTGAAAGAACAATTCTGCAATCATCTCCAGGTTTACAAGTCAAGAACCCTGCAAAATGAGATAGAAATAATCTTGCTCACACTTCTTCGAGCAATGCTTAAAATATGTGAACACCTACATTAATTCAAGTGCCCTAATCTGAAGAGACTTTATGAGGGACGTAATGTAAGCTAGGTTCACAGGTTGAGAAATGAAAGGATTATCAGGCTCAAAATGTGTGTAAATGGGTGAGAGTTGGTGATCATCTTGACATTACCACTAGTCTTCATCTTCGCCATCAAGGATTATTTCCAAAAAGTTTTGCATTTGACAACTTTTCACAATCGATAGTCATCTATCTTAACTCTTTTTCATTTTCTCTTGTGGGCATTGGCCTTGCTTTTACTAGGCACACTGCTTTTTTCTTGCCCCTCTTTTTACTCTTATGTCTATGGGCATCGGCCTTGCTTTTACCAGGCACATTGCTTTTTCATGCCCCCTAGTTCTATTTTTACCAATGACACGTTGTCTACGATGTATCAATTTTCCATTTGGACTTTTGAAGGTCTTCACATTTTGTTGGCACTCTAGACCTTGCTGCTTCTTGAATGATTATTTTTTGCTTGCCCTAATGTGGGGGATGATCACCCACTGGGTTCAAAGAAATGAATTTGTAGGCTCAAAGGGCTATGCAACGGATATACGTGTGTAGAATAGAGAAAAAAATGCTCTTCGTCATCCTAAGGCACTTGGATTATTGTTTGAGTTCATCTGCAATAAGATACCCAAAGATTGGTGCAAGTGAGAGCAAGAGAATTTCCATCTATTTTCCTCGCCACATGATGCCAACTTACCTCCAATTTGCCCCAATATGGGGTGGTTCTTGACAGGGGTAATTTGAAAGAAATCTCCACAAGTGTATGAGGCTTAAAGGGGTTAAGCAATGGTCTACTTGCAATGTTTAGGATAGAGAAATAAATTGCCTCTCGTCATTTTAGTTGTCATCCCTTTCGCGAGAAAACCCTTCACCTTGCCGACATGGATTTTTTCACACTCATCTCACAATGTATATACAAAGGATTGTGTATAGGATAAGGCTTGCCTTTCATCATTCTAGCAAATTCAAACATTTCCACACTATTCATTGAATTGTCTATTTTGACAAATCTCGAGTGAAATTGGCGAATTAAACAAGCAAACTATCATGTGAAAATGCTTTATGATGATAAAGCAACTAGGCTCTATTCTTGCAAGCACAAACATTGAATTCCAAAGTCAGAGCTAAAAGGTGTTTGTATCTTGCCCCTCTTTGTAAGGGAGCCTGATGACACCATTCATCTTTTGTCCCTGCAAAAGTAAAACATGCATGATTATAAACTCAAGGCTTTGCCTTCATTAAAGCAGATGGTGCAAGATCATGCCTGAGACATAAAGTAAACAATCAGAGAGACAAACGGGGTGAACAAGATGCATGTTGAAAAAATCTTTTTATTTTGGAAAATTTTGAGAGAACATGAAGAAGCCCAGCCTTAAGAATTAGCTCCATGCCGTTTTCTTTTTGGTAGGATTTCATCACAGGGCCAAGTTTGGTGTACTTCAACATGCCCTCAAAATATGAAAATCTTCATGTATTTTATTGGATGAAAAGCAAATTACATTATTGGAATGAAAGAAATCCTAACATGCAAACTAGGAAAGCAATAAAGACTCCTGCACAGAGGAGTATGCAAACAATTAAAATTCTCCTACTCTTGAGCTTCATCAATGGCAAACACTAAATTCTCCTCGAACAATTCGATCATTCCTTCGACCTCATCATCTTCTGCACTGGATTGAGCAGTGGACACAACACTTGGAGTACCGATTGCCCCTTCTTCCTCATGCAACATTGTCGCAGGACCAAGGAATGTGGACTTGATGTGGGGTATAGTGAGGCCAAATCGTCCTCGACCTCTTCCTCTTCCTCGGTGGGATCGTTCACCCCTGTCATGATAGCCCAATCCAGTTGTGTATGAGTTTCGTCCCACTTCAATTGGTTGCCGAGTGCCTTGACCATGTCGGCCTAAGCCATCACCAGGGGCGAAGCCACTTCCCACCATAATCTTGCCTACCATGATCGCAGATTTGGATACTTCTGGGGTTGGTGGAGTAGTGCCTCGAGAAATATGAATAGTTGAAACCAACTCAAACGCCTGATAACTGGATTCTGCTTTATGATCTGGTTCGATATAGGGGATAGATGTCTCATGGTAGATTTTAAAGTCATCTTCCCCTTGGATTGTAACAATCTTCCCTTGCGCCACAAACTTCACCTTCTGGTGAAGGCTTGAAGGAACTGCACATGCTGCATGTATCCATGGACGACCTAATAAGAAGTTGAACGCAGTGGGTATATCCAAAACTTGGAAAACCACATTGAATAGCATCGGCCCTATTTGCATATCTAAATCAACTTCTCCAACTGCTTCTTTCCTAGTCCCGTCAAATGCCCGAACAGAGGTCTTGGCTGCACGAATTTTCTCCAAATCATACCCTAGGCGTTTCAGAGTTGCTAGAGGGCATATGTTTAAAGCCAATCCATTATCAATGAGTACGCGGGCCACTAAAGTATCCCGACACCTGACTGAGATATAAAGGGCCTTATTATGTCCTCTTTCTTCATCTGGGAGCTCCTCATCCAGATCAATAACAATTGGAGTGATGGTTGAAACTATGCCAGTATGGTCTGAATATGCAATCAAGCCCCGGTTGGACATTGCCTTAACTCTTTGTTTCTTCTGAGACATTGTAGGTTTTTCTGTCTCTGAATAATACCCGGCACGAACTAAACTATCATAAACGTCATCCACATGTACTTTCAAGTTCTTCTTCCTATCAGCATCAAAACTGAAGATGGCGTTTATACCTTCCGCGTGGTCAAGGAGTGGGTTATTCTGGACGTTCGGTTGTGTATCGCGAAAGGAGACCACCTTAGCATCCAAAAAATTTTGGATTTTGTGTCTCAACGTATAGCAATCATCAACAGAATGCCCTATTTCCCCCATGTGATAATCACATGTCTTGGACGAGTCGTAGTTGGGGAAACGCTCGGGATTGGTCCGCTTAGGCTCTTTGGCTAGTAACCCTTTCTTTTGGAGGATCGGCAGAATCTTAGACAAAGGTTTAGGAAGCGGCGTGAACTGACGCCTAGAAGAGTTCCTCTGTTGACCATAAAACGGTCGCGCTCCTCCTTGCTGGGTGTTCTGGGTAGAGCGAGGTGGTTGGACATAAGCTGCATTAACCTCCGCTACGGGTTCCTTATCTTTCTTGACTGAGAATCTCTTGTACGAGTTGGTCTGATCGGACGCCCATCCATCACACAGGGCCATTTCAATTTGTTCACCAACAGGGATTAGCTGATTGAATGACTCAGCAGTCGAACCGAGCATCCAGCTTCGATATTCAGGCGGGAGTGTCTTCATAAACAAATCCATTAACTCTTTCTCCGTCGGTTCGGGACTGATTTGAGAAGCCACGACTCGCCACCTTGTGACATATGCCTTGAAAGATTCCGTCTTCTTCTTTTCTGTACGAATCAAATCCTCTCGGGATGGAGTAACATCGATGTTATACTTATATTGCTTGAAAAAAGCATTAGTCAAATCCTCCCAAGTCTCTAAGAGATTAATTCTCTTCATGATGTACCATTGCAATGCCGGCCCTGTCAAACTCGCTCGGAACGACTGAATCATTAAGGGTACATTATCAACATACTAGGTCATCCTGACCAAATATGTCTGCAGATGGATCTTTGGGCAAGAGGTGCCATCATACTTTTCAAAGTCAGGCATTTTGAACTTCTTCGGCACTTTGACTTTTGCATAAAGAGACAAGTCTGTCGAGCTTTGGCATTCTGAACCCTGTAGTTGCTTGAGCTTTTCCTCAATTTTTGCCAAGCGTTTTTCTTGCTCGGTTTTTGGTACGACCGGGTGCATCACTTGTACCTCATCATCAACAACAATTTGAGGCGTGTCAGTGATTTTGACTGTAGGAGCATCACCAGAGTTTGACGGGTCGATTGCAATCGTATTCTTGCCCTTATCTCTCGAATCACCAATAGGAGGTTGTTGAGGTAACACCACTTCAACTTGCGGAGCTGATGGGACAATGCTTGATTTGAGGGAATCCATTTGTTTAGACAGCTGCTCAAGGACATTCAGGACTTGCTTCATTTCCGTTTCAAGGGCAGTGACACGAGCTTGTTCAGTAACACGTGTTTGTTCAGTGTTATCGGCCATTGCTGCTCTAGAACGAGTACGAATAGGTGATCTTGGGTGAGTCGTGTTGTATCAATGTCACCTGATGTAAAAAACAACACAGTAAGCATCATGACAAATGAAATTGGTCCATGACAACGATATCTCGTGCATTTTATTAAGTGAAATTGGATTCCAAAGACATTAACCTAAGAAATGAAAATGACTCCCTAGGGAATTAAGTTCCTAAAACATCAATTTGAAAAATTGAAATAACACTCTAAAATTGAAATTGAACTCCTAGACATGAAAATAAAAACAATCTTTTCTATATACAATTGACCTTTTGTCATGGACCCAAAAAAAATGATAAAATAAATAGACTGCATAGTGTAAGGTAAGAATACTTACTTCCTGAAGGAAAAATGGCAACCACATAGACATACACATGAGATGTGAGGTTCGACACCTAAACTATAGGGCTTAGCAAATTAAAGCTAAGAGGAATGATCCGACTAGTCGCAGTCTCGCGTACAAAGGTCGGGTCCTCTTAGCTCCGGCTTGGTCAAAGAAAATCCTATAGTCATGCGATCTCACAGACAAGGATAAACATTTTGACACCAAGAAAAAAATTTCGGAGTTGAGAAAGGCAACCTCTACATCGCAGTCTCGCGTTCAAGGTTGGATCATTTCTCAACACCATCCTAACATCCTTAATTGTGGTCCAGGTCCGACGGCAGGTAGTGTGTGCAAAGTGTAGTGCTAAAACCATTTAAAAATCATGCACAGCAATTAATAATGCAAACATCACTTCAATATGAGCAAAAAAAATTCAACATCAACACCTTCCTGCAAAACAAAAGGTTAGCAAACACTACACCCCTTATAACTCCTTTCTGCAAAAACATTTAACACTTCATGTTAGGGGCGTACCTGGTATCCATGCTGCCAAATAAAAAAATATTTTTGAAAAGAGAAAAATTAGGCCTATGTCCACTATGAGTTTTAACTCATGTCCCCAGTGGAGTCGCCAAGCTGTCGCGACCTCACCTCGAGTGCACCACCTGGGGTTTGGCTAATGGATTACTAAGCCTAAACTTAGCTCAAACTCTCCCAAGCCCATACCAATTCGCGCCTTAGGGTTTAAGTTTTTACTATGCAAATGATTTTTACTTGGAGTCGCCACTAATCTATTTTTTGGTGGGTCGATTAGAAACCCAAGTAAAGTAACGCGAGGATTACTTTACTCCTACAAACCAGAGACTATGGGATCGGGGACTTGATTACGTTAGATTTCTCTAACGCCCTTTCGGTACCTTTTCTTTATTTTATTTTAGAAAAATGATTTGTAGGCAATTTTTTTGTTGATTTTAATTTACTCCCTAACATGCAATGTGATCATGCGAGTGCACAAACCATTATTTAACACTAATGAAGCAAAGCAATAAATAAAGAAGGAAAAGGAGGAAGTTACTTACCTTAAAACTACGAAAGCAAAAAAAATTACATCAATGATCCTAGATGTAATTTCAATAACACGCACTCATTCAAATATTTTTTAAGGTTTTCAAAAACTACGTGCAATGCATGTAATGACATGGTCTATATAATAGCATGCAATAATCTTCACGTGACATTAATTATTTAACTTAATCTAATGCTAGAAAATATTTAATGCAACTAAGTATGTCACGCATTTGACCCTAAACATGCAATGACTAGATGACACACGGGTGATGACCTGACATGAGCATGGCAATTTTTATGTTTTCTTTTTTATAATTAATGAAATTTCCTAAGCTTCTACGTCATATGCAATGTAATGTGAAGTGCATTAATCTACCCTATTATGTAACAGATATTTTTGTAAGTTTACTAAAAAAATCAACACATATAATGCAACCGATCATGTAAAGCACACAATTTAGCCCGGTATAAAACAATCAAAAACCTGATCCGACGATTATTGAGATTTTTTAACACGACACAACGACCTCACTTAATTGAAGTCTTATTAATAGATTTAAGGAAAGACGATAAAATTGCACGTTGCATATTTACATATTTCTTCTCATTTTCTAGCTGGGTTGGAAATTCTCTTTCATCTTATCCAATTTGTTAAATTAAAGAATTTGAAGCCCATTTGCCACATGTCCAATGCTAAATTTTTGTGCATTAAATAGTGATTAATCAAAATTTAGGTGTCATAATTAATTAGCGCATTTGTCCTAACATTATAAGACAAAGCAAAAATCAATTATAGTAATAGTTGAAAGTGGGACCATTAAAAAGAAAAATAATTCATGAAAATAATTCTTTTTAACAATTCTTTCAAAACAATTCTCTCTTAACTTAATTCAAAGAGAATCTTTCTTTTTTTAACATTTCTTCGAAAACAAAGAAACTCAAAAGCATTATAAAGAGAGACGATTTTTTTTTTTTAATAGGGTAAAAACTGGTTCAAAAACCGGTCCGGTTCTGGGTGGGTCTTTGCTTGGACCCTATTCCCGGACCGGTTTCAACTAGTTCCCAAAAACTGGAACCTGTACCCAGACCGGTTTAATCGGGAACCGGTTCCCGACCTTGTTTTTTAGGTGGTCTGGTCCGGGTTCCGGGTAAACCCAGTCCGGTTGCACACCCCTAGTGCACACCATCGCATGCCACCACTCATTGGCCGAGACAGCGTCCTTGTCACTTTCTATCTTTGTCGAGGCCCCCACCCATATATATGCACTTCATGTATCACTTTCAAAATTAACGTGGTTGCAGTTTGGTTGAGATATTAAACACATCCTAAATGACTCCTACAATCCAGCAATTCCTATTTACTAAATGGTTGCCCAGAAATAAATGGCTCCACCACTTCGATGGTTGTGTCCTCTCCACAACTTCACGGTTGTGTCTTCTCCACAATATCAGTTCCTCAAGGATTTCATGCCTCCACTGCTCGGCGATTGCATTGAGTTACTCTCTTGCAAAAGCATCTCTCACGGTTCAATCCGAAATCATCAGTGTTAGAATTTTTATGGATATGGATTGAGCAAATTGGATAAAATTAGTCGGAAGAAATGAAAGGAAATCGGACACCGAATTTACGTGGTTCAGTCTGAATATTGGAACCTACGTCCATAGGGAGAGCAACACGAAATTCTACTATAGAAACCAAGCAATACAATAAAGATTACACCCACTCGAACACTCGAACACTCAAACACTTTCTCAATATTTCTCAGCCTCCAATTACACCTAATAACTCACACAATGTTTAGCCCCTCATAATTCCCATTGAAATTCTCACTCAAGGAATTAAACAAATTCTACTAACAAGAATTTAACTGGCTAAAACACTCGGGTGTAATTACAACAAGCAAACCCTTACAAGAAGAACTCTCTCTTCTCCCAGCCACGCACCTGGCCACCAAGGACTAGCGTCCTCTTAGTGCTCAAAGGCACTCTCTCGGTGCTCAGAGGCACACCTTCTCCTTCACTCCTTCTCTGCCTTTTATGAAGAGCATGACTTGCCATAAGACAAATAAAGCCGCAACTTCGACACCTCCCACATTTATTTTCTGAAGCAGAAACGCCGCGCTCCATTTTTCATGGCATGCATTCATGAAGGGAAGAAGAAATGGGACATCCATGAACTTGCATTCCTCTCTCTTTGACTTTTCTCTCTTCATTAAATTAACACAAGACAAAGGGAGCACACAAAAGATGACCACTTTCCTTCTTCTTTCTCTTCTTACGTTCACATGCTTCCATAACCCATTCAATTCTTCAATATTTAACGCAAGTTGGCCACCTTCCATTTTCCTCCATTCATTCCCAAGTCCAAAAGTCCAACCTGCAGAGATGAGTAGAAAAACAACAGAAGAAACCACACGTATAACCTCTTCACGCTTTCGACCAAAAAAAAAAAACCTCTTCATGCTTGCCGCTCATATATTAAATTCACACGCAATCTTCTTCTTCTTCTGACAATTTTCGGATACACCAATATTTGACTCGTACGTGATCGAGTTCATTTATCCTCGTCAGTTTGATTTTATTCAAATGACTCAAACTTGAGACATATTTTTAACAATCAGCTCCAACACTTCAATAATTATTTCAATCTTATTCCACTTGTGATTACATCAATCATGGTCTTTGCATTGCTTAGGTCGATCTTCATCTGTCGATGTTCTGTCCAAGACTTTTTAATTGTTTTTTACTCACATTAGCTGTCGGCTAAAACTAATTTCTTTTTCGACCGACTGAATTTGTTGGCTAAGAGCCTTCGACACTTAACTAATTTTGCCTTTGTGGCATCCAGCTCGGTCTTTTCTGACCGAGTCAAAAATCAAAGGCTTATACTTTCCTTTGTGCCAACAAATATACATAATTACATGAACATAATATTCTCGCAAAGTAGGTAGAAAGAAGTTTTAAGAATTCTCCAAAAGTTGTGTGTGTGAGTGAGAGAGAAAGAGAGAGAGGGAGGGAAGGGAGGGACGGAGGATCGTGAACAAGAAGAAATGTTATTTCGTACAACAGGAAATGTTATTTCATTTGACATTGGCGACGGTCAAATCTTTGTAGCACAGAGGATGACCAACACAAAAGAGAATTATACATGAAATTCTGGTGATGAGCGGGCCTGAGCAACAAATTAGCGTTGATTGAACGATATCTGGCCCCGCGTAATGTTCATCTCCAGTCCAAATCATGTTGCATATCTTGAGTGGGTTTGGGTGTACAAATCCTCAAGTGAGCTCCTCCTCATGCTAGGCTACGAACTCAATAGCCCAGTCACAAAATCATGTCTGCTTCATGCATCATATAACGACGATTGAAAGTAATCGATTTCAAAATGAGTAGGTTTCAGGTTAGGAACTCGAAATTTATTCTACCAAAACTGGTTTTCAGTTTTTAAAATTGGGGATTCAACCAACCGATCCTGATGCTGGCTACCTTTTTTTCTCCTAATTTCACATTTTATTTAATTTCTCCATCATATGAATTAATTTTGCAAAAGTTCTTATGTAGGACACAATAGTGGCTTGCCTATGTTGGAATGCTCAGCCAAATTAGTTTTTGCAAAAGTTTTCAAATAGGAGAGTTGTCGTGTTTCGTTTTGGACCGGTTCTGCTCCAGAGCAGGCCTTGAAACTGATCCAAAACTTATTATGCCAAGGAACTGGCCGGAAGGCCAAGAACCAGGAATTGAACTAGTCAATGTTGGCTCTCAATTTTTTTTTTTTTATCTAGGAACAAACCTGACTTTTGTGTGAATTGGATTAGAAATACTATGGCCAGTTTGATTTAATTTACAGGTGTGTTTTTGTTTCATAGAAATCTCAATAATAAAGGAAAATAATTTCTTGAAAAGCATAAAAAAAAAGGAAGAATGCTATGAAAAACCCCAAACTTTGCCCCGTATGACACATTTACCTTAAAAAAAAATTTGTGACACCAAAAACCCCAAACTTTACCTTATGTGACACATTTACCCCAAACTTTGCCATGTGTGACACATTTACCCCAAACTTTTATTGTGAAGGACATTTTTATCTTTTACTTTTTACTTTTTACTTTCTTTTTTTTTTTTCCTATTTTTTCCTTTTTCTTTCTTCCATTTTTTTCCTCCTCCACCATCACCGGAGGAGTCGCCGGCATTAGCCCTTGCTCGACTCAAGCGAGGGCTGCCCTCCCTAGATCCGGCGGGGGCCGCCCTCACCAGTGTCGGTTGAGGGCCGCCCTTGCCTGGGTCGGACGAAGGATATGAATCGTGCACTCACTGGAGAAGTGACCTTAAAGGAAGTTAAAACTACAACCTTCCAGTTAGGATCTTTAAAGGCTTCTAGGCGGATGGTTTGAACGAACATTTTCACCAACATCATTGGTCATAAATCAGCAGAGACATTTAGAAAGAGGTTTAGCAATTTTGTATGTTGGGCTGACTCAATCTAGAGTTAAACAAATCTCTTATCACCCTTTTCCCAAATGTAACAAATCCAAAAAGGCTAGATCAATTTAGACTTATTAGTGTATGTAATTATGCCTATTAAATCATCTCAAAAGTGCTAGCAAATAGACTTAAAAATCGGTTGCCTCAATTGATCACAATGGAACAAAGTGCTTTTGTGAGTGGAAGACAAATACAAGATAATATATTGATTGTTTAGGAGGTACTCCATCAGTTGAGAACCCGAAAGAGGAGAAAGAAATTTTAAGCAATACTTGCACTTGATATGAGAAAGGCCTATGATAAGGTGAAATGGGATTTCTTGGAAGCCAGCATACTAAAAATGGGATTCAGTGCTACCTACATTTCTTGGGTTATGCGATGTGTTTCAACCATTTCATTTAGTGTTGAGGTAAATGGTGAACCTTTATCATATTTCAAACCATTAAAAGAAATACGACAAGGTGACCCACTTTCCACTCTTTTTTTATTCTATTAGCGAATGTTTTATCCCATTTGCTGCATAAAGCTGTAGAAGATAGAAGTATAAAAGGGATTAAACTAAATAGAGCATGCCCGATCCTATCACATCTAATGTTCACAGACAATTTGATCCATTTTTGGATGGAAACATCTCCAAATGTCAAAATGTTGCTGCTGTTCTAAATCAATATTGCTTTTCCTTTGGGCAAGTCATTAATCTCAACAAATTGGGTATGTTTTTTAGCAAAAATTGCCCCCAAAATCTAAGACAGAATTTGATGAATGAGATGAGAGTTTCAGAAATAGAAAAGACAAGGAGATACTTCGAAATTCCCTCAAATTGGGGGCGGCTCTAAAAAAGAGATGTTTGCGTGGATACTTGCAAGAGTAAATTCAAAGTTAGAAGGATGGAAATAAAATCTGATGTCCAAGGTAGGGAAGGAAACTTTAATAAAAGCTATAGTGCAAGCAATACCACAATACGTAATGTTTGTCTTCAAAATTCCTCTTTCCATTTGTCGTGCCATTGAAAGAAAAATTGCAGAATCCTAGTGGAAAAATAGTGAGAAACAAAGAGGAGTGCACTGGAGGAAATGGGAGATATTAAAAGCAAGGAAAGATGAGGGAGGTTTGGGATTTAGAGATTTAATTAGGTTTAATGAGGCAATGATGGGCCAGCAAACACAGAAATTAACACAAAACTCAAAATCCCCAAGGAGCCAGGTTTATAAGGGCTTGTACTATCTACATAGTGATTTTTTACAAGTAAGAAAGGGAACCAGACCATCGTGGGGATGTCAAAGCCTCATCATAAGAAGAAATATTATTCAATCATCACTTCAATGGGTAGTTGGCAATGGTAACAAAATAAAGATCCGTAAGGATAAGTGGCTACCTTGAGGAGTGATTGGAGGCCCAGCAAACAAAGATGATCCTACAATGGTGTCGAAGTTGGTGGATGAAATGAAAGCGATATGGAAAGAACATAGAATTCGGGAAGTGTTTGATCAAGAATTAGCAGACAAAATCCTAAATATCCCCATAAGTCCTTTGATAAAGGAGGATCAATTAGTCTAGACACCAACAAAAACAAGTATGGTTATAGTGAAAAGTGTGTACACTTGTATATGAGACAAACAGAGTTGCACAAATCAAGACCATGCCTCATCATCTTTCCAAACCCGTAAAGAACTATAGAATTACATATGGAAAACAAGAACACAACCAAAATTCAAGCACTTTCTTTGGCTAGTTTGTCAAAAAACGCACTAGCAACAATGATAAATTTACAAAGGAGAAGTATTATACTTGACACTGTATGTGCTCTATGTCAGAGACAACCGAAACTATAGAACATCTCTTCCTCCTTTGCCCTTGGATGAAATACGTTTGGGGACACCCATAAATAAAAATTAGAATTGATGCTCCTGGCGTAAACTGAATAGAAGAGTGGATCGTGACTTTCAAACATATCGTGGTATCCTTTGAACTCCTTACCCTATTGCTTTGGCAGATCTTGAAGGCTTGCAATGATTTTGTCTTTTGAAGCTTTAAGCGGAATCCCTAGCTCCTCTTAGAATCGACCATGGCAAAAAATCAAAACATTAACAGGCAGGTATGTATCAGGCAAGAAAAATCGAACCAGAGAACGGGCATACCTTCGATGTGGAAACTCCCTAGTCGTGACGTGCTTAAGTGAAACGTCGATGGTCCCTTTCTTGTAGAAACTGGAGAAGCAATGATCGCTTGTGTTTGTTGAGATAATTTTGGTAAGTTAATAAAATTGTAGATTGGATTGTCAAGGCCCATTGCAACAAAACATTACCTTCAAATTGGGTTCTTATCCTCTCCTATCCTTTTGGAGTTATTATGTTCAGATGTAAGTAATTGTGTTTCAAGACAATTACTTAATGAAAGCTACGTACTTTGAGAAAAAAGAAAAAGAAAAGAGAGTACAGTTGCTCAGATCTTATCGCCGTAGACTACTACGTTTGTGCTTGTGACAACCCTATGTTACTCATACTTTTGAGATGCCATTGAAGGTATTTATGGAAATGCCCATTTAGGGTGTTCGTTCCTTTAATTCTACGACAAGTGACGACATTACTTTTGTCTTTCCTATTCTTTTTTTTTTCTGTTCACTTTGGATGCTAACTAGCCCGTAATATTTTATGAGTACCGAGTGGTTAAATTTGTTAATTATTTCTGTTTTTTTTTAATTTTCTGGCAACCTTTTATTTAGGTTATTTTATTTTGATAATGCAAGAACCTATAATTTACACTTCATAAAGTAGTAATACCTTAGAAAGGGATTTCGATGACATCTTGATATCTTATATTAGGAACATAATATTGCGATAATAGAGAAAATAATTTTCGAAAGTGCACAATTGGACTCTAAAAGCACTCATTTTTCATAAAAATGAATCTCATGTGTCATGACCTCAATTCGGGTGCATCCTAGGCTAATGGATTACTAAGCCTAAACTTAGCTCGGGCTCTCCTAAGCTTATATCAATTCACGACTTAGGGTTTAAGTTTTTAGTACGCAAATAATTTTTACTTAGAGTCGCCACTAATCTATTTTTTTGGTAGGTCGATTAGAAACCCAAGTAAAGTAATGGGAGAATTACTTTACTCCTACGAATCAGAGACTATGAGATCGGAGATTTAATTACGTTAGATTTCTCTAACACCCTTTCGGTACCTTTTTTTCTTTTATTTAAAGAAAAATGATTTGCAGGCAGTTTATATTGATTTTAATTTACTTCCTAATATGTAATGTGATCATGAGAGTGTGCAACCATTATCTAACACTCAATAAAACAAAACGATAAATAAATTGCAAGCACAAGGAAGAGAAGGAACAAAAGCATTTGCAATGTTAGCTTAAAAATCACATCAATGATCTTAAATATAATTTCTAATTAACACGCAATCATTCAAATATTTTTTAAAGTTTTCACTTATTTAATGAGGCCTAAAAACTAAGTGCAATGCATGTAATGACGTGCAAAAGTGTCCAACTATAATAACATGCAACATACAACCTAATATGCAAATTATATGTCTCGCGACATTAGTTATTGGACCTAATCTAATGCCAAGAAATATATTAAATGTGACTATCCTAATGTTTCACACATTTAGATAATCCTAAATATGTAATGACTAGATAACATGCAATGGATAATGTAATTCCATGCAATGCATGGATGATATAGCAATATGATGCGACCTAGACTACATGATGATTTTTTTTTTTTTTTGTGTTTTTTTCATGAAATTTCAAAATTAAAATAAGCAAATAAATTTCCTAGTTCTAGAAATTTTCAAATTCAATTTAAGGGTTAATCTAGACCGAATCCTAATTTATATTATCTCTAACTAGATAAACCCTATCCTAACATGCAATCTATGTCAATTAAAACATATTCTATCTTATTTAGATCTTTTTGAGATTTTTTTGATAAGAACAAAAATTGAATAAAATCAAACAGAATATAAAATCCATCACCCAAGTTATCTTCCATATCTATTTAATTTTGGAAATAAATAAAATTGACAAATTTTATGAAATCACGAGTCATATCTCAAGCATGAGATTGGATTGACGATTTTTCCGTGTAATCGCAAATCGTATCTTGGATGTGAGATCGGATTGACGATTATGACACGTTAATTTTTTAACGAATAATCCCTGATTTAAAAGACTATTCGGGAAATATTGGATAAGATAATATCACGCAAGAATTCGGTCAAAAATGCAATTATTCAAACATGGCAATAAAATATATGAATCTTGATTGAGGTGAGATTATTACCTTATTCAAACACTCGCTCGCCAAAATTGGCCAGATTCGGCAAGACCACACATGGTGACATTTGACAATGGCTCGGTAGCGCTTGGAACGGCAACTGACGATAAGGATTCTCAATGGGTATTGCTCGACTCGGTTGAAGCGGAAATCTGCAACGAAATAAGTCAGCGGCTGTGGCAACGAAAGCTTCGGGAGCTTGCAAGTGGAGCAGTGGTCCGAGCAAGACGAGGCCCCGACGGAGAACGTGCAGGAAAAAGTGTGGGATGTCGCTGATGCTGATGAAGCGTCGAGGAGCGAGAGGGCCCGCGGTTCTGGAGCTTGGACTATTCAAGGCAAAATCCACCGCCTCAAAATCTCCTCTTTTCTCTGTATTTGGGGGTTGAGGAAGTGGAAGCGCAGCAACAAGTGATCCACAATCTCGAGCAAGAACTCTAATGGCTTATCTCTATGGCCATGGGGAATAGCAAAAATAATAAAGTGGAGTCTGTGATTTGCTCGAAGAAAAAGAGCGCATAGGCATGAATGTGGAGATGGGAGGAGAAAAAGAAATATTGTAAAAAAAATCTGAATTGTGGCCTTTGCTTCTCTCTGCCTTCTCTATATTTGTGTGTGTTACTTCGGTGTGTGTGGCTCTCTTGTTATAGGTGAGAGGACCATGTTATTAAAGGAAAGAGAATAAATTTGCAGATTGCTTATTTAACTCTTGTATCCCTCGTGCAATATTTTTTCAATATTTCATCCGACACTTTTCCCTGAATATTGGCATAATAATATGAATATTCTTGAGAATATTCCCATTTTCCAACTTGTCACTCCTTAACTGGCTTAGCCAAATTATCTTTCCTTGTGGGCTTAGTCAAACTTGTTAAATTAAAGTTTAGAACCATCAATTGAAGCCCATTTGCCATTTGTCCAATGCAAATGCGATAATAACAAATGCTCCTAAAACTATATGCTATGCAATTTAATTCTAATCTTTTTTGTTTATGGGTTAAAATTAATCCCTAAATTTTTGTGTATTAAATTATGAATGATTAATCAAAATTTAGATATCAACATCATGAAATATATTTCCTCCCGTCAAAGTCAATGGGATCATGTTTTATAAAGAAGTGGTTCAGTTAAAGTTGTGCTTATCGGTCTCATCATTGATTTACTAATAATTAGCAAATGCTGAGATGCCCTTTTCATCGTGGGGTTCTCACAAGGAAGAAGAAGATTGACTTGGAATATATACATGAGTTTACTTTAAAGGTTTTCGAAAATTAGAGGTGTTTAAATACCCGACGAAAGTTTATTTCCAGCTTCTAGAAATTCAAGGTAAAATAAAAGGTTGGACAACAACAATCTTCACAAGATAATAAGAAAATCATGTAAATTTGTTAGGCGTAGTAGCCTTTATCTCATTACTTTCAATTCTCATATGTCTCGTGTTGATGACAGAAGCCATCTTAATTTTCATAACCTATACGTAGATGTGATCCATGGGTGGGTTTGGACGGTTAGGACCGAATACCAAGCCTAGGAGTCTTTGCTCGAGCTCATACATTACATTTTAATCATAAAGTGACCGAGTCTGAGCAGTCCCAAGCAACCCAAAATAGACAGACTCGAACCCGACTCAAATCTATAAAATAAAATAAAACCTACTTGCTTCCATTTAATTCTGTTACACAAGTTATGTCACGTGAACTTGTCAATTTTTGGGCCTTGTTTGTTAGAACTTTTGAATATGAAATCAAACATTTGTTTAACAGTTTAAATTTTTAGATTAATTGATAATGACCTCATAAAATTTTATATAGCATCAAAGTAGGTTTTTTTTTCTTAGTTCAAATTTTATCAGACCCTATTTGCCTCCCATATAAATATTTCCTAACTTTATTCTTGGGCTAAAGTCAGCCTTGAACATGAGGGGTTGTGTTAGTGTATTTAAATTTTTAATCATATAATTGTTAGTGGTTATTAAATATGTTTTTTAGGATTGTGTAATGTTCGAATTGACATAATTTGCCATATACCCTTATATCAAAACGATGCAAACACGAATTACCACTCATAGGTAGACTTGTTAAGCTGCTATGAATTAGAATATGCTATTTAGGAAAACGAAAAACCACAAGTGCCATAATTTTGGTATGATGCTTATTTTGGTTTTATAACTTCTCAATTGATTACTTGAGCATCATAACTCTTAAAAAGTGTTCTCTTGAGTGACTCTGACAATATATTTTTGATGATTAGTCTGATGAGGATTTATTTTATATATGCCAATTAGACATGTTTTTGTTTTTTTTCACAGGTTTAGGTCCAAATGGCCATTGTCACCATCCATGTGCCATAATTTAGCACAGAAGAACATCACATATACCACACCTGTGGCTTTCTTGATTTCACAGAGCCAGCGTCAATAGCAACCTCTCTCGTTGCATTCTATAGTGCTTTTCGATATAGACACTTGCTATTTGATATCAATTGAAACTATGCGCTCAATCATAGTTTATAGCAAATTCCTCATCCCTGAACTTGGGGAAAACTAAAAGAGAAGGCATGTTTGGGGGGCGGGGGGTGGGGGGCGGGCGGGGGTAGGGGCTGTCAAACTATATAAGACGATCTGATCAGACAGTAAAAATGCCGCAAGAGACAATAAGAAATATATGGAGATCGGAATACAACACAAAAGGAAGCAATAAACTTGACCAGTAATTTATTTGACTTGTTATGTAAAAGTTACGATATATTGATGTTGACACGAATTGATATGATCATTGGTACAAGTATAATAGATAGATGATGATTTCCCGACCTAATATGGGGTTTATGTAGTTCTAATGTAGTGGAGAAACGGTTGCGGTGACACGGCACCCTCCATCTGAACAAAGGATCTCCTACAATGACGATAACCATTTCGGTAGCCTTATTTAGGTAATAAAGTTGCATCAATGACGTCCTGGGCTCAGCTTTGGTTGCCTCCACTTGCTTTATCTGCAAACTCAGAATAGCCAAAAAAAAAACTTTAAAAAATTCAAAATAGTAAGTCAACAACCCTACTACATCTCTTGTAGAATTTACCAATCAATAACTTCTCACGTTGATGACCATCGATTGAAAGCCAGTAAGCGCAAGACTCAAATAGGAAGTATCAGTTCAGACATGCATGCATGAATATATAAATTCATTATCAGTCAAAGTCGTGCTTGGTAGCGCTCAATTCCAAGTGTCTTTAGTCACGAAAGTTCCAGTGCTGTCACTTTCGGGGCAAGTTGCATGCATTTCCCCATTTCAGTCATCGAAACCAATTATTGTGATCGCATCCTTGACCTCGATTAGCAGTCCCATTTGATATCTCAATTATATGAACCGTCTATACACATGAGTAATGCAAATTACGAAATTTATCACTCAATACAACTAAGATTGAGATAGAAAAGATTCTCATCCCAATTGTTTGTTACATTAATGATTTGACCAAAATGAACCGAATAACAATATTGAACACCCAAAATAATGTCCAAGCTTTTTAAATTCAGATCATAAAAATAAGGATAAATTGCAAAAAAAAAAATCAATGTTCTATTTTTTTATGTGCTAAGGTCCTTAATCGATTTCGGTTCATGCTGTTTATTCCAACACATTTTATTTTTAAACTAACATTCGGTTCCAATTCTCATACTATCTCTCATAAAATCATTTCCACATTCCAATACACTTTTTTCCGTGCATATCTTAACCCGTACCATCTAATTTGTTCTCGTAAAGCATGATCAAGATGGTTCACGAAACCTATGATTAGCAAACAAAAGTAGCGATACATTGCTTCTTATAATTCATCACATGCATTTATAGAACCCAAGTTACCATTTTTTGGAGGTGGTAAACACATCTAAAATAGGGTAAAATCGGTATTTGCATTGGTAAAACGATGTAAAATACTGTAAATGTTTCAAAGAAAAGTCCATAATTCACATTTATTCGCCTCATAATTACATCAAACATGGATGAAACGTAGGTGTGAATAGCTGAATATGTATGTAAAGTATATCCTAGTAATAATGAATTTACATAATATCTTAAGTTCAAATTCTGCTTAGATGGATTAACGCAAAGGAGGAGCTAATTAATGGGTTGTATCCATGATGTTAAATATGTGGATGTATACGACTTAGGTTAGTATGAACCAATATATGTTATAAATTATGCTATAGCTATTATGGTTTTTAGTACAATTTGGGGCATGGTCCATATATTTGAAGGGTATGTGTAGTTTGCGCTTGTCCATGTTTAGGACAAGTCCTCATTCCTTTAACGAGGAAAAGACCGAAAAAAAGAGCTCACTTTTTATGTTCTGTTTTTTCGAAGTAACATATGTATTGAAGTATTGCCAATTTACCAACCTTTATTCGATGGAAGGACCTCCAACAATGGCTACGAACATTTAGGCAAAATACGTTCTCCAAATAATAGTAATTCTTAAAAGAAAACATGATATCAATGCAAAATACGTGCAAGTTTTCGCGGGTACCTACATCAACGACATCCAGGGCTCCACGGTGGGTTACTTGGAAGGGCCGGCCCTTTGCCGTCTGAAAGCTCGAAGAGAAAGAAGAAGCCGGAAAAGGTTAACAATTCTGCTGAGCTTTGTTAGAAAACTGACTTACGTATGCTAAATCAAATGTGTAGCTGACGCTAATCAAGACAATACGTATACATAAACATACCTGGACCTGGATGGCCACCACTCCTGCATTCTGTGCTTTTTTGAAGGATAAGAACCAAGACAAGAAAACAAAATTTCGAAAGCAGATCATAAAAACTGAAAGAGGAAGAGGAAGAAGAAGCACGAGCTCTCTCTGCCATTTTTCTGCAATCAGTTTTCGACACTATTCTCTTCCCCACCTCTCTCTCTCTCTCTCTCTCTCTCTCTCTCTCTCTCTCTCTCTCTCTCTCTCTCGTTTGATAAGCTGTTTTGGGTCGTTCCCTATTTATACAGAAGTGGTTCATCAGTCAAAGGTCGTGCCCGCTGAAAATTAAAAGTCTGTGGTCTTAAAATTTCCACAGCCCTGCCATCAAGTAGGTGGTGAAGGTTGACTCCTCCTCCTGAATAAAAATGTGGAAAGCATGTGGACTTGTCAAGCATTAATAGTTCCTCCATAGAGTACCATCGTTCACATCTTGTCTCGATAGACTATTACATTCCTGCTTTTCCGAACGCTATGTGACTCGTACTTTTGAAAGATAGTATTGGAGGTGTTTGAGGAAATGCCCTTTTTTTTCTTTTCTTTTTTGGGGGGGTGTTGTTCGTTCTTTCAAATCTACGATGAGTAATGACCCTTCTTTTGTCTTTCCTCTCTTTTTTTCTTTTTTCTTTTCCACTTTGGATGCTGACTGCATCCCCTTACCCAGTAAGTTCCTTTTTGGGTTTCCTTTGACTCGACCCTATTCCGCGAGGATCCCGGCTCGGACGTGCAAGGCGACCGGTCGGAGTCCGATGGATCAGGCTTGCCTATATTCGCCGTTGCTGAGCCGGGTAGGGACCACCTCACTTCAGCGTGCAAAGCTTTGCCCTGTTTCGGCTGGCCGGGCCGGGGCTTGTAGTGCCCGGTTCGCACGGGTTCCGACCCCGGCTTTTTTCGTGTTTTTGTCGCTTTGGGTTGGTCTCGGCCGATTTTCGTCTGACTCGGTGCTAGCTTCATATCCCGGTCGAGTCTTCGTTTGTTCTCTAGCCGGTGCACCCCACCCGTTTGTCAAAATGTCTAAACGAGATTCGCCCCGCGTTCTTCATTTTTGGCCAAATCTGATTGCTCACCTGCTGTTGTGTTCTTTTGATGAGTTTTGCCGCGACAGGGGTTCTTGAGCGTCGCTCGTGTTCTCGCTTTATCTCGGCTTCGCCTATTTCGTGCTGTGTGTGCGGATGGTCGCAGGCGATAGCCCTCGGTCAGTGTCCTTGTGGTCGGCTAGGTAGCGGCGGCCTGGAGGGGTGTTGTAGGCGAGGCCGGAAGCTGGCGGCTCCCGCGGCCGCCGTTGGGATGTGGTGTGGACGAGGTGCGTTGGGATCGGAGTCGAGCCCGTCGGCGGGCCATCTCCGAAGGTCTCAGGCCGTTGGAGTTCGCGCGTGGTCAGGCCAAGACGAGCGGCGCCGCCTGCCTCGGCCGTTTCCGTCGGGGTCGCAAGGGGGAAAGGTTAGGAGTCGGGTTGGTCGGGTCGGGCGAAGAGGCTGGCCGGGTTCTATTTCCTCCTTGGGGCTGGGATGTGTTAGCATTAGGATGGGCTTAGCTTAGTTCCTAGGCTAAGTTTATAATAGGTTTTGGTCTGGGCTTCGTTTTTTTTTATTCTTGCTTTTGGAGATTATATTATATTAAAAAAAAATTAAAAATTCCGAAAAAAATATTTATTTTTCTAAAAATTAGGAAAAATCTTAGAAACTATATTTTAAGTATTTTTTTATATTTTAAATGTGTGAAAATCTCTGGTTAAAAAGTTGTAATAAAAAATTGAATAAGTTCTTGGGGCTTTACAATAGAGTTTTGAATGTTGTTAAAAACAAATGCTAGATTGTTGTCTACACATTTCTTTTTTGATTATTACTCAATTGTGCACTTTGAATACATTAATTACTATCTTCTTTAGCCTAGTTAGGATAAAACCTTAAAACTCAGAATTAGCAAGAAGGCTGCCTAAGCATTTTTGGTAATGAACAAGATTATGTATCAAAATGGTACTAGTTGATTAGTTAGTATAATTAAGTTTCTAATCCTAGATTCTTTGTTTGTGTATAAAGTGTGGTATACTTCCATACCCCACTTGATTTCTAACCGACTCTAATAGGCTAGTGGTGACTTCTCCATTCAAAAATTTTCATAGCATTAATTTGACTTTACATTGAATATCCTAATGTCACAAGGCATAAGGATTTCGGAGAGCTCAAACCTAATCAAGTGCCTTTGGCATGCCTTTACTCAACACCCCTAAATCTATGTCTTTTCATTTACGCCTTTTCTTTTACAGACATAAAAAAGTAAGTTGCGACAAGTTTAGTTACTTTTAGAACGAGAAACCATTCTCATGTGAAATTTTATAAGTAACGGTTAGTTAAATTTGTTAATTATTTCTATTTCTTTTTTTTTTTTTGGCAACCTTTTATTTAGTGTATTTTATTTTAATGATGCAAAAACTTAAAATTTACACTTCATATATTAGTAATACATTAGATAGGGATTTTGATAACATCTTGATATCTTATATCGGGAACAAAATATAATGATAATAGAGAGAATAATTCTCAAAAATAATATGTAAACATCGAAAAAAATTTTGCCCACTCACTTTTAAGTACATCATTAGACAACTAAAAACCACTCATTTTAAGTCGATGGGGGTAAAGAAGTGGTTCGATTAAAGTTGTGCTTATTTAGTAAAAGTCAAAGTTTTCGCTCACGTAACTTTAATGGTCTCTTCATTTTTGTTTTCTGTAATTGGCAAATGCTACGATGCCCTTTTCATCATGGGGTTCTGACCAAGGAAGAAGGAGATTGAGTTAGAATATATGAATGAGTTTACTATGAAGGTTGAGATCGGTATGCACTTGAAGATTAGAGGTATTTAAATATCTGACAAAAATTTATTCCAGTTTCCAGAAATTTAAGATGAAAGTTGGACGACAATAACCACCATGAAATAAGAACTAAAACATGTGAATTTCTTAGGCATATGGCCTTTATTTCATCATCTTCGATTCTCAGTGCGAAATATTATGTCGATGATGGAAGCCATCATAAGTTTCATAACCCATACATAGACATGACCCATGGGTGGATTTGGATGGTTTTGGCCGAATACTAGGCCGTAAAGTCCTTGCTCAAGCTCATACATTATCTTTTATTCATAAAGTGACTGGGTCTAAGCGGATTCAAGTAAGCCAATATGGACAAACTTGAACCTAGCTCAAACCTAAAAAGTAAATTACTTAATTAGATTCAATAATACTGCACTATAGACCTTGAAATATTGACACCTAAATTATTAACCAAGCCACCCAAAAAAAAAAAAAATTAATCGAAGGTTGTGTTGGCATATTTCCGAAAAATTGAAACTTTTTTTCCACAAAAATATTTCATGTTAAATTCTTGCACATAAATTACTCAGGAATCCAGCAAGTTTTTACATGGATTTATTTTCCTTGAAATCTACAAAAGAAGAAAAATAAAAGAAGAAAGGGAAAATTCCAGAAAAGAGCCTCAAGTCTTATCATTTTCTCAAATAACGGCTAGAAATGGACATTGTTTCAAATTATGGCCTAAAATAACCTTGGTTGTTTCAAACAAAGGCTTGAAGTGGTAATAATTATTTCAAATAAAGGCCTCACCTCGTGATTGCCGGTCGGCTAAATTTTCCAACCGATTAAGGATATTTTCATTAGAATTTTCTTCGTTTTCTTCTCTCTTTTTTTATCTTTTTTCTAGTTCTTCTTCTTCCTCTTTGCTGGTGGCCGGCCGACCACTGTAGAAGCCCATAGAGGGTGACCCTCGCCCAATCCGGTGAGGGCCACCCTTGCCGGCCACAAGCGAGGGGTGGCTTCGCCTAGGGAGGCCGCTCCTCATAGCCAAACGTGAGGCCAATAAGGGCTTGAAAGCCCTTGTTGACTGCAGGCAAGGCCCCCCTCACCTACACTTGGGCAAGCGAGGGCTCGACGATCCTCGCCTTGCTTGCCCAAGCGTAAGCGAGGCCAACCCTCGCTAGTAGCCGACAAAGGTCGTTGAGCCCTCGCTTGCCCAAGCGTAGGCTAGGCTGACCTTCACCGGCCATTGGCAAAGGTGGCCTTGCCCGCTAGCAATGAGGGATTGTAGGCCCTTGTTCGTGGTCGGTGAGGGCAATTGGCTGCGAATGGTAGCCTTCCCAGGCGAGGTCGCCCCTCGTTTGTGGCCAACAAGGGTGGCCCTCGTCGAATCAGGTGAGGGTGACCCTCGCCTAGTATTCTATGGGCGTCAACGATGGCTGGCCAGTGAAGAGGAAAAATAAGAACCATAAAAAAAGGAAAGAAAAAAGGGAAAATGATAAATGACGAAAATACCCTTGATTGCCAAAAAGTCAGGCCTTTATTTGAAACAGACACAGCTACTTCAAGCCCTTATTTGATATAATATTCACTTTGGACCCTTATTTGAAAAAGTGATGGCATTTCAAGTTCTCATTTGAAATAATGTCAACTTTAGGCCTTTATTTGAAAAAATATAAGCACTATAGGTCCTTTTTTGGAATTTTCCTAAGAAGAAAGTTGAGGCCAAAATGCAATTTTCAAAAGTTGGGGTTACTAATTTGCAAATTTTACAAAATATGCCCAAGCCCTTAAATCACCATATTTATCATTTTTACCCCTAATTATGGTTGAAATTGAGGTTAGGCCCGGTCGAATTGATCAAATCAAGCTAAAAGGACTAAATTAAATGAAATTTGTCACTCTTGGGTTAGAAAATGGCCAACTTCGAGGGATTTTCTTGCAAAATTGGGCTAAGATAATTGCAAATTCCGGTTAGGGGCTTAAATTACTGTACATGAAATTGCAAATTGATCAAAAACTCCAACAAAAGTGACGAAGCACTTAAACCAGTTGCCAAAGCCCAATCCATAATTTGACCACGATTTGGAGCTGCTGAGCAAGCAATTTCGTGGCCCCATCTTATCCTACTCAGCTACCTAATTAGCTTGGTCCCTGGCAAAGGTGAAGGCGACCATTAGATGTGCTAAATGACGAAAATTTGCAATGGACAGGTGAAAGGCGTGAAAATCTCAATCAAATTAGCCAACTCGACGGCAATGTAAGTTTAAAATCTGACAAAATCAGAGAGTTAGTGAAGTAGCTTAGCCAGGAACCACGGTGTGTGGGCAAGGACCGACCAAAACATGGCTTGATTTAGTGGATAAGCTCTATGAAGCACGCTCTTCTGAAGCACAAAGAGGGAAGGACAAGAGGAAGCTTGAGGAGCTCTTGATGGCCTTAGAAATGGACCCAAACAACCAATTTTCAAGCCCAGAAACAAAAGGAAGCAACGGCTGAAGGGGTTTCTGGCAAAAAGCCGCCACTTAGGTTTCAAAGAGGGACTTATCAAGCTTTCAAATTGTCACATCTCGAAATCAACAAAAATGGGGATGACATGATTATCCTTCAACTCGAAAGACGTAAAAATGAGTAGAATGAACAATCACAACCTACTAAGTAGCACATTATGAGATAAATTAGCAAGATGGTTATAAAATTAGAGTTCCTATATCCATAAAAAGAATATGTACAACTTAACACTTGGTCAAACTTAAAATTGACAACAATATATATAGCTAGCCAAGTCTATACCCCAAAAATTCTACTACCAAAGTTTCCCCATCGATAATGCTCTCGCCCAACTTGCTGCTAATCGAGGACCTACAAAACACGAAAGATGAGTAGAATGAACAACCACAACCTATTGAGTAGCACATTTCTCCCAAGTAGATCAAGCCTTCACAATACACATTTAAAACTTAAAGACACAACTCATTTATACCAATCAAAAATATAACAAACTTACAAGAATAAAATGAGTTGTATATTACTTCAACCTAACTATATTCAAAACAGAATTTCTCGTTTACTTAAAATAGCAAAACAAGAATAGTCGGTTCAACTTATAATCAAACTCATCAAATCTCATGGCAGCGATCCATTCTGTGTTCAATATCTAATTCAAGACTCTAAAGGTGGTTCTTATGAATGTATGTTATCATGTAGTACTTAATCCTTAACCAACGTATACTATTAGTACAAGGCTCTAGAGGTGGCTCTCACAAAATTATATTATTGTGTAGCACTCATTACACATATCAATAGTACGTGGTCCTAGAGGTGGTTCTTGCATGACTCGAGTCGTCATGTAGCACTTAGCCCTTGACCACAATATCCTAAAGGTGGCTCCTAGACAATAATCTTAAAAAGAAGTTGACAATCATTCTACAAGAGATGTAGCATTTAACAATACAATACTTGGTGTGAATCTAATATGATGACCATAGATTGAAAGCCAATAAGCATAAGACCAAACTAAGAGGTATCAGTCATAATTGTATACATGTATATGTGTATGTAGGTATGTATAAAGATAAAGAGAGGACACCACTAGGACAAGACAACAAAATTTCAGAGATCGATGAAGAACAGCATAAGCCGAAGAGGCCAAAGGAGGAGAAGAAACGGGACCACTCTCTGCCTTATTTTCTCTATGGGTCTTCTTCACAATCTTGTCTCATCTCCTCGTTGTTTCCTAGATGGTCATGTTTTTTAAAAGAAAAAAAAATTGTTGGTCGTGATTGGCGGAGCCTAATTTAACACGCCTTTGTTCAAGAAATTCCAGTGCTATCACTTTCTGGGCAAGTCCCATGCATTTATCTTTTGCATTCAATTACTTGTATCGACATCTTTGACCTCCCCATTCAATACCTCAATTATAAGAACTATCTATTTATATAAGATATTACACATCTACATCCTAATTATGTGTTACACAAGCGATCAACCCAAATAAGCCGAAAAATCATAAATCAATTTTGACTACTACAAATAGTAGCCTAGCAATATCAGACAATAAAAAAATGTCCAACCTTCAAATTTATATATTCAAAATTAAGATAAAATTAAAAAAAAAAAAAAATGTTATGTTATCAATGTGCTATGGTCCTTGTCCAAATTTGGTTCATGCAGCTTGTTTTGACAAATTTGATTTTCGATTTAAGGCTCAATTTATTTAGTAGAAAATGAACGATTTAAAAATATTTTCCTAAAGACGGTCATTTATATCACATGATAAACATGAATAAACAAAATATATTTCAATCATCCACGAAAATATTCTGATGTAGCATTTAACGATACCATACTCGGTGTGAATCTAATATGATGACCATATATTGAAAGCCAATAAGCATAAGACCAAACTAAGAGGTATCGGTCAGAATTGTATATGTGTATTTGTGTATGTGGGTATGTATAAAGATAAAGAGAGGACACCGCAAGGACAAGACAACAAAATCTAAGAGATGGATGAAGAATAGCAGAAGCCGAAGAGGCCAAAGGAGGAGAAAAAACGGGACCACTCTTTGCCATATTTTCTCTATGGGTCTTCTTCACGATCTTGTCTCATCTCCTTGTTGTTTCCCGGTTGGTCGTGTTTTTCATAAGAAAAACAAAAGATTGGTTGTCGTGATTGGTGGAGCCTAATTTAACATGCCTTTGTTTAAGAAATTCCAGTGCTATCACTTTCTGGGCAAGTTCCGTGCATTTCTCTTTTGCATTCAATTACTTGCATCGACATCTTTGACCTCCACATTCAATACCTCAATTATATGAACTATCTATTTATATAAGATATTACACATCCACATCCTAATTATGTGTTACACTAGCGATCAACCCAAATGAGCCGAATAATCATAAATCAATTTTGACTACTACAAATAGTTGCCTAGCAATATCGGACAATAAAAAAAGTCCAACCTTCAAATTTATATATTCAAAATTAGAATAAAATTACAAAAAAAAAAAAAAATGTTCTGTTGTCAATGTGCTATGTTCCTTGTGCAAATTTGGTTCATGTAGCTTGTTTTGACAAATTTGATTTGCGATATAAGGCTCATTTGTTTAGTAGAAAATGAACGATTTAAAAATATTTTCCTAAAAACGGTCATTTATATCGCTTATAAACATGAATAAACAAAATATATTTCAATCATCCATGAAAATATTTTGATGTAGCATTTAACGATACAATACTTGGTGTGAATCTAATATGATGGCCATAGATTGAAAGCCAATAAGCATAAGACCAAACTAAGAGGTATCGGTCAGAATTGAATACGCGTATATGTGTATGTGGGTATGTATATAGATAAAGAGAGGTCACCACCAGGACAAGACAACAAAATCTCAGAGATGGATGAAGAACAGCAGAAGCCAAAGAGGCCAAAAGAGGAGAAGAAACGGGACCACTCTCTGCCATATTTTCTCTATGGGTCTTCTTCACGATCTTGTCTTATCTCCTCGTTGTTTCCCGGTTGGTCATGTTTTTTATAAGAAAAACAAAAGATTGTTGGTCGTGATTGGTGGAGCCTAATTTAACACGCCTTTGTTCAAGAAACTCCAGTGCTATCACTTTCTGAGCAAATTCCGTGCATTTCTCTTTTGAATTCAATTACTTGCATCGATATATTTGACCTCCCCATTCAATACCTCAATTATATAAACTATCTATTTATATAAGATATTACACATCTACATGCTAATTATGTGTTACACTAGCGATCAACCCAAATAAGTCGAATAATCATAAATCAATTTTGACTACTACAAATAGTTGCCTAGCAATATCGGACAATAAAAAAATTTATATATTCAAAATTCGGATAAAATTACAAAAAAAAAAAAATGTTATGTTGTCAATGTGCTATGGTCCTTGTCCAAATTTGGTTCATGCAGCTTGTTTTGACAAATTTGATTTTCGATTTAAGGCTCAATTTATTTAGTAGAAAATGAACGATTTAAAAATATTTTCTTAAAGACGGTCATTTATATCACTTATAAACATGAATAAACAACATATATTTCAATCATCCACGAAAATATTTTGATGTAGCATTTAACGATACCATACTTGGTGTGAATCTAATATGATGGCCATATATTGAAAGCCAATAAACACAAGACCAAACTAAGAGGTATCGGTCAGAATTGTATATACTTGTATTTGTGTATGTGGGTATGTATAAAGATAGAGAGAGGTCACCACCAGGATAAGACAATAAAATGTCAGAGATGGATGAAGAACAACAGAAGCCGAAGAGGCCAAAGGAGGAGAAAAAACAGGACCACTCTCTGCCATATTTTCTCTATGGGTCTTCTTCACAATCTCGTCTTATCTCCTCGTTGTTTCCCGGTTGGTCGTGTTTTTTATAAGAAAAACAAAAGATTGGTTGTCATGATTGGTGGAGCCTAATTTAACACACCTTTGTTTAAGAAATTCCAGTGCTATCACTTTCTGGGCAAGTTCCGTGCATTTCTCTTTTGCATTCAATTACTTGCATCGACAACTTTGACATCCCCATTCAATACCTCAATTATATGAACTAACTATTTATATAAGAGATTACACATCCACATCCTAATTATGTGTTACACTAGCGATCAACCCAAATCAGCCGAATAATCATAAATCAATTTTGACTACTACAAATAGTTGCCTAGCAATATCGGACAATAAAAAAAAGTCCAACCTTCAAATTTATATATTCAAAATTAGTATAAAATTACAAAAAAAAAATTGTTCTGTTGTCAATGTGCTAGGATCCTTGTCCAAATTTGGTTCATGTAGCTTGTTTTAATAAATTTGATTTTCGATCTAAGGCTCAATTTATTTAGTAGAAAATGAACGATTTAAAAATATTTTCTTAAAGACGGTCATTTATATTGCTCATAAACATGAATAAACAAAATATATTTCAATCATCCACGAAAATATTTTGATGTAGCATTTAACGATAAAATACTTGGTGTGAATCTAATATGTTGACCATAGATTGAAAGCCAATAAGCATAAGACCAAACTAAGAGGTATCAGTCAGAATTGTATACGCAAATATGTGTATGTAGGTATGTATATAGATAAACAGAGGACACCACCAGGACAAGACAACAAAATCTTAGAGATGGATGAAGAATAGCAAAAGCCGAAGAGGCCAAATGAGGAGGAGAAGAAACAGGACCACTCTCTGCCATATTTTCTCTATGGATCTTCTTCACGATCTTGTCTTATCTCCTCATTGTTTCTCGGTTGGTCGTGTTTTTTATAAGAAAAACAAAAGATTGTTGGTTGTCATTGGTGGAGCCTAATTTAACACGCCTTTGTTCAAGAAATTCCAGTGCTGTCACTTTCTGAGCAAGTTCCGTGCATTTCTCTTTTGAATTCAATTACTTGCATCGACATCTTTGACCTCCCCATTCAATACCTCAATTATATGAACTACTATTTATATAAGATATTACACATCTACATGCTAATTATGTGTTACACTAGCGATCAACCCAAATAAGCCGAATAATCATAAATCAATTTTGACTACTACAAATAGTTGCCTAGCAATATCGGACAATAAAAAAGTTTATATATTCAAAATTCGGATAAAATTACAAAAAAAAAAAATGTTATGTTGTCAATGTGCTATGGTCCTTGTCCAAATTTGGTTCATGCAGATTGTTTTGACAAATTTGATTTTCGATTTAAGGCTCAATTTATTTAGTAGAAAATGAACGATTTAAAAATATTTTCCAAAAGACGGTCATTTAAATCACTTATAAACATGAATAAACAAAATATATATCAATCATCCACGAAAATATTTTGATGTAACATTTAACGATACCATACTTGGTGTGAATCTAATATGATTGCCATATATTGAAAGCCAATAAGCATAAGACCAAACTAAGAGGTATCGGTCAGAATTGTATACGTGTATTTGTGTATGTGGGTATGTATAAAGATAGAGAGAGGACACCACCAGGATAAGATAATAAAATCTCAGAGATGGATGAAGAACAACAGAAGCCGAAGAGGCCAAAGGAGGAGAAAAAACAGGACCACTCTCTACCATATTTTCTCTATGGGTCTTCTTCACAATCTCGTCTTATCTCCTCGTTGTTTCCCGGTTGGTCGTGTTTTTTATAAGAAAAACAAAAGATTGGTTGTCGTGATTGGTGGAGCCTAATTTAACACGCCTTTGTTTAAGAAATTCCAGTGCTATCACTTTCTGGGCAAGTTCCGTGCATTTCTCTTTTGCATTCAATTACTTGCATCGACAACTTTGACCTCCCCATTCAATATCTCAATTATATGAACTATCTATTTATATAAGAGATTACACATCCACATCCTAATTATGTGTTACACTAGCGATCAACCCAAATGAGCCGAATAATCATAAATCAATTTTGACTACTACAAATAGTTGCCTAGCAATATCGGACAATAAAAAAAGTCCAACCTTCAAATTTATATATTCAAGATTAGAATAAAATTACAAAAAAAAAAAAAATTCTGTTGTCAATGTGCTAGGGTCCTTGTCCAAATTTGGTTCATGCAGCTTGTTTTGACAAATTTGATTTTCGATCTAAGGCTCAATTTATTTAGTAGAAAATGAACGATTTAAAAATATTTTCCTAAAGACGGTCATTTATATCACTTATAAACATGAATAAACTAAATATATTTCAATCATCCACGAAAATATTTTGATGTAGCATTTAACGTTAAAATACTTGGTGTGAATCTAATATGTTGACCATAGATTGAAAGCCAATAAGCATAAGACCAAACTAAGAGGTATCGGTCAGAATTGTATACGCGTATATGTGTATGTGGGTATGTATATAGATAAAGAGAGGACACCACCAGGACAAGACAACAAAATCTTAGAGATGGATGAAGAACAGCAAAAGCCGAAGAGGCCAAAGGAGGAGGAGAAGAAACAGGACCACTCTCTGCCATATTTTCTCTATGGGTCTTCTTCACGATCTTGTCTTATCTCCTCATTGTTTCCCGGTTGGTCGTGTTTTTTTATAAGAAAAACAAAAGATTGTTGGTTGTGATTGGTGGAGCCTAATTTAACACGCCTTTGTTCAAGAAATTCCAATGATGTCACTTTCTGAGCAAGTTCCGTGCATTTCTCTTTTGAATTCAATTACTTGTATCGACATCTTTGACCTCCCCATTCAATACCTCAATTATATGAACTATCTATTTATATAAGATATTACACATCTACATCCTAATTATGTGTTACATTAGCGATCAACCCGAATAAGCCGAATAATCATAAATCAATTTTGACTACTACAAATAGTTGCCTAGCAATATCGGAGAATAAAAAAGTTTATATATTCAAAATTCGGATAACATTACAAAAAAAAAAAATGTTATGTTGTCAATGTGCTATGGTCCTTGCCCAAATTTGGTTCATGCAGCTTGTTTTGACAAATTTGATTTTCGATTTAAGGCTCAATTTATTTAGTAGAAAATGAACGATTTAAAAATATTTTCTCAAAGACGGTCATTTATATCACTTATAAACATGAATAAACAACATATATTTCAATCATCCACGAAAATATTTTGATGTAGCATTTAACGATACCATACTTGGTGTGAATCTAATATGATGGCCATATATTGAAAGCCAATAAGCATAAGACAGAACTAAGAGGTATCGCTCAGAATTGTATACGTGTATTTGTGTATGTGGGTATGTATAAAGATAGAGAGAGGACACCACCAGGATAAGAAAATAAAATGTCAGAGATGGATGAAAAACAACAGAAGCCGAAGAGGCCAAAGGAGGAGAAAAAACAGGACCACTCTCTGCCATACTTTCTCTATGGGTCTTCTTCACGATCTCGTCTTATCTCCTCGTTGTTTCCCGGTTGGTCGTGTTTTTTTATAAGAAAAACAAAAGATTGGTTGTCGTGATTGGTGGAGCCTAATTTAACACGCCTTTGTTAAAGAAATTCCAGTACTATCACTTTCTGGGCAAGTTCCGTGCATTTCTCTTTAGCATTCAATTACTTGCATCGACATCTTTGACCTCCCCATGCAATACCTCAATTATATGAACTATCTATTTATATAAGAGATTACACATCTACATCCTAATTATGTGTTACACTAGGATCAACCCAAATGAGCCGAATAATCATAAATCAATTTTGACTACTACAAATAGTTGCCTAGCAATATCGGACAATAAAAAAAGTCCAACCTTCAAATTTATATATTCAAAATTAGAATAAAATTACAAAAAAAAAAAAATGTTCTGTTGTCAATGTGCTAAGGTCCTTGTCCAAATTTGGTTCATGCACCTTGTTTTGACAAATTTGATTTTCGATCTAAGGCTCAATTTATTTAGTAGAAAATGAACGATTTAAAAATATTTTCCTAAAGACGGTCATTTATATCACTCATAAACATGAATAAACAAAATATATTTCAATCATCCACGAAAATATTTTGATGTAGCATTTAACGATAAAATACTTGGTGTGAATCTAATATGATGGCCATATATTGAAAGCCAATAAGCATAAGACCAAACTAAGAGGTATCGGCCAGAATTGTTTACGCGTATATGTGTATGTGGGTATGTATATAGATAAAGAGAGGACACCACCAGGATAAGGCAATAAAATCTCAGAGATGGATGAAGAACTACAGAAGCCGAAGAGGCCAAAGGAGGAGAAAAAACAGGACCACTCTCTGCCATATTTTCTCTATGGGTCTACTTCACGATCTCCTCTTATCTCCTCGTTCTTTCCCGGTTGGTGGTGTTTTTTATAAGAAAAACAAAAGATTGGTTGTCGTGATTGGTGGAGCCTAATTTAACACGTCTTTGTTTAAGAAATTCCAGTGCTATCACTTTCTGGGCAAGTTCCGTGCATTTCTCTTTAGCATTCAATTACTTGCATCGACATCTTTGACCTCCCCATTCAATACTTCAATTATATGAACTATCTATTTATATAAGAGATTACACATCCACATCCTAATTATGTGTTACACTAGCGATCAACCCAAATCAGCCGAATAATCATAAATCAATTTTGACTACTACAAATAGTTGCCTAGCAATATCGGACAATAAAAAAAAAGTCCAACCTTCAAATTTATATATTCAAAATTAGAATAAAATTACAAAAAAAAAATGTTCTGTTGTCAATGTGCTTGGGTCCATGTCCAAATTTGGTTCATGCAGCTTCTTTTGTCAAATTTGATTTTCGATCTAGGGCTCAATTTATTTAGTAGAAAATGAACGATTTAAAAATATTTTCCTAAAGACGGTCATTTATATCACTGATAAACATGAATAAACAAAATATATTTCAATCATCCACGAAAATATTTTGATGTAGCATTTAACGTTAAAATACTTGGTGTGAATCTAATATGATGGCCATATATTGAAAGCCAATAAGCATAAGACCAAACTAAGAGGTATCGATCAGAATTGTATACGCGTATATGTGTATGTGGGTATGTATATAGATAAAGAGAGAACACCACCAGGACAAGACAATAAAATGTCAGAGATGGATGAAGAACAATAGAAGCCGAAGAGGCCAAAGGAGGAGAAAAAACAGGACCACTCTTTGCCATATTTTCTCTATGGGTCTTCTTCACGATCTCGTCTTATCTCCTCATTGTTTCCCGGTTGGTCGTGTTTTTTATAAGAAAAACAAAAGTTTGGTTGTCGTGATTGGTGGAGCCTAATTTAACACGCCTTTGTTTAAGAAATTCCAGTGCTATCACTTTCTGGGCAAGTTCCGTGCATTTCTCTTTAGCATTCAATTACTTGCATCGACATCTTTGACCTCCCCATTCAATACTTCAATTATATGAATTATCTATTTATATAAGAGATTACACATCCACATCCTAATTATGTGTTACACTAGCGATCAACCCAAATGAGCCGAATAATCATAAATCAATTTTGACTACTACAAATAGTTGCCTAGCAATATCGGACAATAAAAAAAAGTCCAACCTTCAAATTTATATATTCAAAATTAGAATAAAATTACAAAAAAAAAATGTTCTGTTGTCAATGTGCTTGGGTCCATGTCCAAATTTGGTTCATGCAGCTTCTTTTGTCAAATTTGATTTTCGATCTAGGGCTCAATTTATTTAGTAGAAAATGAACGATTTAAAAATATTTTCCTAAAGACGGTCATTTATATCACTGATAAACATGAATAAACAAAATATATTTCAATCATCCACGAAAATATTTTGATGTAGCATTTAACGTTAAAATACTTGGTGTGAATCTAATATGATGGCCATATATTGAAAGCCAATAAGCATAAGACCAAACTAAGAGGTATCGATCAGAATTGTATACGCGTATATGTGTATGTGGGTATGTATATAGATAAAGAGAGAACACCACCAGGACAAGACAATAAAATGTCAGAGATGGATGAAGAACAATAGAAGCCGAAGAGGCCAAAGGAGGAGAAAAAACAGGACCACTCTTTGCCATATTTTCTCTATGGGTCTTCTTCACGATCTCCTCTTATCTCCTCATTGTTTCCCGGTTGGTGGTGTTTTTATAAGAAAAACAAAAGATTGGTTGTCGTGATTGGTGGAGCCTAATTTAACACGCTTTGTTTAAGAAATTCCAGTGCTATCACTTTCTGGGCAAGTTCCGTGCATTTCTCTTTTTGCATTCAATTACTTGCATCGACATCTTTGACCTCCCATTCAATACTTCAATTATATGAATTATCTATTTATATAAGAGATTACACATCCACATCCTAATTATGTGTTACACTAGCGATCAACCCAAATGAGCCGAATAATCATAAATCAATTTTGACTACTACAAATAGTTGCCTAGCAATATCGGACAATAAAAAAAAGTCCAACCTTCAAATTTATATATTCAAGATTAGAATAAAATTACAAAAAAAAAAAAAATGTTCTGTTGTCAATGTGCTTGGGTCCTTGTCCAAATTTGGTTCATGCAGCTTGTTTTGACAAATTTGATTTTCGATCTAAGGCTCAATTTATTTAGTAGAAAATGAACGATTTAAAAATATTTTCCTAAAGACGGTCATTTATATCACTCATAAACATGAATAAACAAAATATATTTCAATCATCCACGAAAATATTTTGATGTAGCATTTAACGATAAAATACGTGGTGTGAATCTAATATGATGGCCATATATTGAAAGCCAATAAGCATAAGACCAAACTAAGAGGTATCGATCAGAATTGTTTACGCGTATATGTGTATGTGGGTATGTATATAGATAAAGAGAGACACCACCAGGATAAGACAATAAAATGTCAGAGATGGATGAAGAACTACAGAAGCCGAAGAGGCCAAAGGAGGAGAAAAAACAGGACCACTCTTTGCCATATTTTCTCTATGGGTCTTCTTCACGATCTCCTCTTATCTCCTCATTGTTTCCCGGTTGGTGGTGTTTTTTATAAGAAAAACAAAAGATTGGTTGTCGTGATTGGTGGAGCCTAATTTAACACGTCTTTGTTTAAGAAATTCCAGTGCTATCACTTTCTGGGCAAGTTCCGTGCATTACTGTTTTGCATCCAATTACTTGCATCGACATCTTTGACCTCCCCATTCAATACCTCAATTATATGAACTATCTATTTATATAAGAGATTACACATCCACATCCTAATTATGTGTTACACTAGCGATCAACCCAAATCAGCCGAATAATCATAAATCAATTTTGACTACTACAAATAGTTGCCTAGCAATATCGGACAATAAAAAAAAAGTCCAACCTTCAAATTTATATATTCAAAATTAGAATAAAATTACAAAAAAAAAAAAATGTTCTGTTGTCAATGTGCTTGGGTCCATGTCCAAATTTGGTTCATGCAGCTTGTTTTGTCAAATTTGATTTTCGATCTAAGGCTCAATTTATTTAGTAGAAAATGAACGATTTAAAAATATTTTCCTAAAGACGGTCATTTATATCACTCATAAACATGAATAAACAAAATATATTTCAATCATCCACGAAAATATTTTGATGTAGCATTTAACGATAAAATACTTGGTGTGAATCTAATATGATGGCCATATATTGAAAGCCAATAAGCATAAGACCAAACTAAGAGGTATCGGTCAGAATTGTATACGCGTATATGTGTATGTGGGTATGTATATAGATAAAGAGAGACACCACCAGGACAAGACAATAAAATCTCAGAGAGATGGATGAAGAACAAAAAGCCGAAGAGGCCAAAGGAGGAGAAAAAACAGGACCACTCTTTGCCATATTTTCTCTATGGGTCTTCTTCACGATCTTGTCTTATCTCCTCATTGTTTCCCGGTTGGTCGTGTTTTTTATAAGAAAAACAAAAGATTGTTGTCGTGATTGGTGGAGCCTAATTTAACACGCCTTTGTTTAAGAAATTCCAGTGCTATCACTTTCTGAGCAAATTCCGTGCATTTCTCTTTAGCATTCAATTACTTGCATCGACATCTTTGACCTCCCCATTCAATACTTCAATTATATGAATTATCTATTTATATAAGATATTACACATCCACATCCTAATTATGTGTTACACTAGCGATCAACCCAAATGAGCGAATAATCATAAATCAATTTTGACTACTACAAATAGTTGCCTAGCAATATCGGACAATAAAAAAAAAGTTTCAAATTTATATATTCAAGATTAGAATAAAATTACAAAAAAAAAAAAAATGTTATGTTGTCAATGTGCTAGGGTCCTTGTCCAAATTTGGTTCATGCAGCTTGTTTTGACAAATTTTATTTTCGATTTAAGGCTCAATTTATTTAGTGGAAAATAAACAATTTAAAAATATTTTCTTAAAGACGGTCATTTATATCACTTATAAACATGAATAAACAACATATATTTCAATCATCCACGAAAATATTTTGATGTAGCATTTAACGATAAAATACTTGGTGTGAATCTAATATGTTGACCATAGATTGAAAGCCAATAAGCATAAGACCAAACTAAGAGGTATCGGTCAGAAGTGCATACGTGTATATGTGTATGTGGGTATGTGTAAAGATAAAGAGAGGACACCACTAGGACAAGACAACAAAATCTCAGAGATGGATGAAGAACAGCAGAAGCCAAAGAGGCCAAAAGAGGAGAAGAAACGGGACCACTCTCTGCCATATTTTCTCTATGGGTCTTCTTCACGATCTTGTCTTATCTCCTCATTGTTTCCCGGTTGGTCGTGTTTTTTTATAAGAAAAACAAAAGATTGTTGGTTGTGATTGGTGGAGCCTAATTTAACACGCCTTTGTTCAAGAAACTCCAGTGCTATCACTTTCTGAGCAAATTCCGTGCATTTCTCTTTTGCATTCAATTACTTGTATCGACATCTTTGACCTCCCCATTCAATACCTCAATTATATAAACGATCTATTTATATAAGATATTACACATCTACATGCTAATTATGTGTTACACTAGCGATCAACCCAAATAAGTCGAATAATCATAAATCAATTTTGACTACTACAAATAGTTGCCTAGCAATATCGGACAATAAAAAAAAAAGTCCAACCTAAATTTATATTCAAAAATTAGAATAAAATTACAAAAAAAAAAAAAATGTTATGTTGTCAATGTGCTGTTATCAAATTTGCTTCATGCAGTTTTGACTTTTATTTTCCAATTTATTTGGTTAAACAATTTAAAAATATTTTCTTAAAGACTTCATTTATATCACTTATAAACATGAATAAACAAAATATATTTCAATCATCCACGAAAATATTTTGATGTAGCATTTAACGATAAAATACTTGGTGTGAATCTAATATGATGACCATAGATTGAAAGCCAATAAGCATAAGACCAAACTAAGAGGTATCGCTCAGAATTGCATACGTGTATTTGTGTATGTGGGTATGTATAAGATAAAGAGAGGACACCACCAGGACAAGACAATAAAATGTCAGAGATGGATGAAGAACAACAGAAGCCGAAGAGGTCAAAAGAGGAGAAAAAGCAGGACCACTCTCTGCCATATTTTCTCTATGGGTCTTCTTCACGATCTCGTCTTATCTCCTCATTGTTTCCCGGTTGGCTGTGTTTTTTATAAGAAAAAGAAAAGATTGGTTTTCGTGATTGGTGGAGCCTAATTAAACACGCCTTTGTTTAAGAAATTCCAGTGCTGTCACTTTCTGGGCAAGTTCCGTGCATTTCTCTTTAGCATTCAATTACTTGCATCGACATCTTTGACCTCCCCATTCAATACTTCAATTATATGAATTATCTATTTATATAAGAGATTACACATCCACATCCTAATTATGTGTTACACTAGCGATCAACCCAAATGAGCCGAATAATCATAAATCAATTTTGACTACTACAAATAGTTGCCTAGCAATATCGGACAATAAAAAAAGTCCAACCTTCAAATTTATATATTAAAAATTAGAATAAAATTACAAAAAAAAAAATTGTTATGTTGTCAATGTGCTAGGGTCCTTGTCCAAATTTGGTTCATGCAGCTTGTTTTGATAATCTAAGGCTCAATTTATTTAATAGAAAATAAATTTAAAAATATTTTCCTAAAGACAAAATTAATAAAAAAATTTTTCAATCATCCACGAAAATATTTTGATGTAGCATTTAACGATAAAATACTTTGTGTGAATCTAATATGATGACCATAGATTGAAAGCCAATAAGCATAAGACCAAACTAAGAGGTATCGGTCAGAATTGTATACGCGTATATGTGTATGTGGGTATGTATATAGATAAAGAGAGGACACCACTAGGACAAGACAATAAAATGTCAGAGTTGGATGAAGAACAATAGAAGCCGAAGAGGCCAAAGGAGGAGAAAAAACAGGACCACTCTCTGCCATATTTTCTCTATGGGTCTTCTTCACGATCTCGTCTTATCTCCTCGTTGTTTCCCGGTTGGTCGTGTTTTTTATAAGAAAAAGAAAAGATTGGTTTTCGTGATTGGTGGAGCCTAATTTAACACGCCTTTGTTTAAGAAATTCCAGTGCTATCACTTTCTAGGCAAGTTCCGTGCATTTCTCTTTTGCATTCAATTACTTGCATCGACATCTTTGACCTCCCCATTCAATACCTCAATTATATGAATTATCTATTTATATAAGAGATTACACATCCACATCCTAATTATGTGTTACACGAGCGATCAACCCAAATGAGCCGAATAATCATAAATCAATTTTGATTACTACAAATAGTTGCCTAGCAATATCGGACAATAAAAAAAGTCCAACCTTCAAATTTATATATTCAAAATTAGAATAAAATTACAAAAAAAAAAAATTGTTATGTTGTCAATGTGCTAGGGTCCTTGTCCAAATTTGGTTCATGCAGCTTGTTTTGACAAATTTGATTTTCGATCTAAGGCTCAATTTATTTAGTAGAAAATGAACGATTTAAAAATATTTTCCTAAAGACGGTCATTTATATCACTGATAAACATTAATAAAAAAATATATTTCAATCACTCCACGAAAATATTTTGATGTAGCATTTAACGATAAAATACTTTGTGTGAATCTAATATGATGGACATATATTGAAAGCCAATAAGCATAAGACCAAACTAAGAGGTATCGATCAGAATTGTATACGCGTATATGTGTATGTGGGTATGTATATAGATAAAGAGAGGACACCACCAGGATAAGGCAATAAAATCTCAGAGATGGATGAAGAACAACAGACGCCGAAGAGGCCAAAGGAGGAGAAAAAACAGGACCACTCTCTGCTATATTTTCTCTGTGGGTCTACTTCACGATCTCGTCTTATCTCCCCGTTCTTTCCCGGTTGGTTGTGTTTTTTATAAGAAAAACAAAAGATTGGTTGTCGTGATTGGTGGAGCCTAATTTAACACGTCTTTGTTTAAGAAATTCCAGTGCTAGCACTTTCTGGGCAAGTTCCGTGCATTTCTCTTTTGCATTCCAATTACTTGCATCGACATCTTTGACCTCCCATTCAATACCTCAATTATATGAACTATATATTTATATAAGAGATTACACATCTACATCCTAATTATGTGTTACACTAGCGATCAACCCAAATGAGCCGAATAATCATAAATCAATTTTGACTACTATAAATAGTTGCCTAGCAATATCGGACAATAAAAAAAAGTCCAACCTTCAAATTTATATATTCAAAATTAGAATAAAATTAAAAAAAAAAAATTGTTATGTTGTCAATGTGCTAGGGTCCATATCCAAATTTGGTTCATGCAGCTTGTTTTGACAAATTTGATTTTCGATCTAAGGCTCAATTTATTTAACAGAAAATGAACGATTTAAAAATATTTTCCTAAAGACGGTCATTTATATCGCTCATAAACATTAATAAACAAAATATATTTCAATCATCCACGAAAATATTTTGATGTAGCATTTAACGATACCATACTTGGTGTGAATCTAATATGATGGCCATATATTGAAAGCCAATAAGCATAAGACCAAACTAAGAGGTATCGGTCAGAATTGTATACGTGTATTTGTGTATGTGGGTATGTATAAAGATAGAGAGAGGACACCATCAGGATATGACAATAAAATCTCAGAGATGGATGAAGAACAACAGAAGCCGAAGAGGCCAAAGGAGGAGAAAAAATTGGACCACTCTCTGCCATATTTTCTCTATGGGTCTTCTTCACGATCTCGTCTTATCTCCTCGTTGTTTCCCGGTTGGTCGTGTTTTTTATATGAAAAACAAAAGATTGGTTGTCGTGATTGGTGGAGCCTAATTTAACACGCCTTTGTTTAAGAAATTCCAGTGCTACCACTTTCTGGGCAAGTTCCGTGCATTTCTCTTTAGCATTCAATTACTTGCATCGACATCTTTGACCTCCCCATTCAATACCTCAATTATATGAACTATCTATTTATATAAGAGATTACACATCCACATCCTAATTATGTGTTACACTAGCGATCAACCCAAATGAGCCGAATAATCATAAATCAATTTTGACTACTATAAATAGTTGCCTAGCAATATCGGACAATAAAAAAAGTCCAAGCTTCAAATTTATATATTCAAAATTAGAATAAAATTACAAAAAAAAATTGTTATGTTGTCAATGTGCTAGGGTCCTGGTCCAAATTTGGTTCATGCAGCTTGTTTTGACAAATTTGATTTTCGATCTAAGGCTCAATTTATTTAGTAAAAAATGAACGATTTAAAAATATTTTCCTAAAGACGGTCATTTATATCGCTCATTAACATGAACAAACAAAATATATTTCAATCATCCACGAAAATATTTTGATGTAGCATTTAACGATAAAATACTTTGTGTGAATCTAATATGTTGACCATGGATTGAAAGCCAATAAGCATAAGACCAAACTAAGAGGTATCGTTCAGAATTGTATACGTGTATTTGTGTATGTGGGTATGTATAAAGATAGAGAGAGGACACCACCAGGATAAGGCAATAAAATCTCAGAGATGGATGAAGAACAACAGAAGCCGAAGAGGCCAAAGGAGGAGAAAAAACAGGACCACTTTCTGCCATTTTTCTCTATGGGTCTTCTTCACGATCTCGTCTTATCTCCTCATTGTTTCCCGGTTGGCTGTGTTTTTTATAAGAAAAAGAAAAGATTGGTTTTCGTGATTGGTGGAGCCTAATTAAACACGCCTTTGTTTAAGAAATTACAGTGCTGTCACTTTCTGGGCAAGTTCCGTGCATTTCTCTTTTGCATTCAATTACTTGCATCGACATCTTTGACCTCCCATTCAATACCTCAATTATATGAACTATCTATTTATATAAGAGATTACACATCCACATCCTAATTATGTGTTACACTAGCGATCAACCCAAATGAGCCGAATAATCATGAATCAATTTTGACTACTACAAATAGTTGCGCAATAGCAATATCGGACAATAAAAAAAGTCCAACCTTCAAATTTATATATTAAAAATTAGAATAAAATTACAAAAAAAAATGTTCTGTTATCAATGTGCTAGGGTCCTTGTCCAAATTTGGTTCATGCAGCTTATAAACCTGAATAAACAAAATATATTTCAATCATCCACGAAAATATTTTGATGTAGCATTTAACGATACCATACTTGGTGTGAATCTAATATGATGGCCATATATTGAAAGCCAATAAGCATAAGACCAAACTAAGAGGTATCGCTCAGAATTGTATACGCGTATATGTGTATGTGGGTATGTATATAGATAAAGAGAGGACACCACCAGGACAAGACAATAAAATGTCAGAGATGGATGAAGAACAACAGAAGCCGAAGAGGTCAAAAGAGGAGAAAAAGCAGGACCACTCTCTGCCATATTTTCTCTATGGGTCTTCTTCACGATCTCGTCTTATCTTCTCATTGTTTCCCGGTTGGCTGTGTTTTTTATAAGAAAAAAGAAAAAGATTGGTTTTCGTGATTGGTGGAGCCTAATTAAACACGCCTTTGTTTAAGAAATTACAGTGCTGTCACTTTCTGGGCAAGTTCCGTGCATTTCTCTTTTGCATTCAATTACTTGCATCGACATCTTTGACCTCCCCATTCAATACCTCAATTATATGAACTATCTATTTATATAAGAGATTACACATCCACATCCTAATTATGTGTTACACTAGCGATCAACCCAAATGAGCCGAATAATCATAAATCAATTTTGACTACTACAAATAGTTGCCTAGCAATATCGGACAATAAAAAAAAGTCCAACCTTCAAATTTATATATTCAAAATTAGAATAAAATTACAAAAAAAAATTGTTATGTTGTCAATGTGCTAGGGTCCTTGTCCAAATTTGGTTCATGCAGCTTGTTTTGACAAATTTGATTTTCGATCTAAGGCTCAATTTATTTAATAGAAAATGAACGATTTAAAAATATTTTCCTAAAGACGGTCATTGATATCGCTCATAAACATTAATAAAAAAAATATATTTCAATCATCCACGAAAATATTTTGATGTAGCATTTAACGATAAAATACTTTGTGTGAATCTAATATGTTGACCATAGATTGAAAGCCAATAAGCATAAGACCAAACTAAGAGGTATCGGTCAGAATTGTATACGCGTATATGTGTATGTGGGTATGTATATAGATAAAGAGAGGACACCACTAGGACAAGACAATAAAATGTCAGAGTTGGATGAAGAACAATAGAAGCCGAAGAGGCCAAAGGAGGAGAAAAAACAGGACCACTCTCTGCCATATTTTCTCTATGGGTCTTCTTCACGATCTCGTCTTATCTCCTCGTTGTTTCCCGGTTGGTCGTGTTTTTTATAAGAAAAACAAAAGATTGGTTGTCGTGATTGGTGGAGCCTAATTTAACACGCCTTTGTTTAAGAAATTCCAGTGCTATCACTTTCTAGGCAAGTTCCGTGCATTTCTCTTTTGCATTCAATTACTTGCATCGACATCTTTGACCTCCCATTCAATACCTCAATTATATGAATTATCTATTTATATAAGAGATTACACATCCACATCCTAATTATGTGTTACACGAGCGATCAACCCAAATGAGCCGAATAATCATAAATCAATTTTGATTACTACAAATAGTTGCCTAGCAATATCGGACAATAAAAAAAAGTCCAACCTTAAAATTTATATATTCAAGATTAGAATAAAATTACAAAAAAAAAAATGTTCTGTTGTCAATGTGCTAGGGTCCTTGTCCAAATTTGGTTCATGCAGCTTGTTTTGACAAATTTGATTTTCGATCTAAGGCTCAATTTATTTAGTAGAAAATGAACGATTTAAAAATATTTTCCTAAAGACGGTCATTTATATCACTGATAAACATGAATAAACAAAATATATTTCAATACTCCACGAAAATATTTTGATGTAGCATTTAACGTTAAAATACTTGGTGTGAATCTAATATGATGGACATATATTGAAAGCCAATAAGCATAAGACCAAACTAAGAGGTATCGGTCAGAATTGTATAGGCGTATATGTGTATGTGGGTATGTATATAGATAAAGAGAGGACACCACCAGGACAAGATAACAAAATCTTAGAGATGGATGAAGAACAAAAAGCCGAAGAGGCCAAAGGAGGAGGAGAAAAACAGGACCACTCTATGCCATATTTTCTCTATGGGTCTTCTTCACGATCTCGTCTTATCTCCTTGTTGTTTCCCGGTTGGTCGTGTTTTTATAAGAAAAACAAAAGATCGTTGGTTGTGATTGGTGGAGCCTAATTTAACACGCATTTGTTCAAGAAATTCCAGTGCTGTCACTTTCTGGGCAAGTTCCGTGCATTTCTCTTTTGAATTCAATTACTTGCATCGACATCTTTGACCTCCCCATTCAATACCTCAATTATATGAACTATCTATTTATATAAGAGATTACACATCTACATCCTAATTATGTGTTACACTAGCGATCAACCCAAATGAGCCGAATAATCATAAATCAATTTTGACTACTACAAATAGTTGCCTAGCAATATCGGACAATAAAAAAAGTCCAACCTTCAAATTTATATATTCAAAATTAGAATAAAATTACAAAAAAAAAAAAAAATTGTTATGTTGTCAATGTGCTAGGGTCCTTGTCCAAATTTGGTTCATGCAGCTTGTTTTGACAAATTTGATTTTCGATCTAAGGCTCAATTTATTTAGTAGAAAATGAACGATTTAAAAATATTTTCCTAAAGACGGTCATTTATATCGCTCATAACCATGAATAAACAAAATATATTTCAATCATCCACGAAAATATTTTGATGTAGCATTTAACGATAAAATACGTGGTGTGAATCTAATATGATGGACATATATTGAAAGCCAATAAGCATAAGACCAAACTAAGAGGTATCGGCCAGAATTGTTTACGCGTATATGTATATGTGGGTATGTATATAGATAAAGAGAGGACACCACCAGGATAAGGCAATAAAATCTCAGAGATGGATGAAGAACAACAGAAGCCGAAGAGGCCAAAGGAGGAGAAAAAACAGGACCACTTTCTGCCATATTTTCTCTATGGGTCTTCTTCACGATCTCGTCTTATCTCCTCGTTGTTTCCCGGTTGGTCGTGTTTTTATAAGAAAAACAAAAGATTGGTTGTCGTGATTGGTGGAGCCTAATTTAACACGCCTTTGTTTAAGAAATTCCAGTGCTATCACTTTCTGGGCAAGTTCCGTGCATTTCTCTTTTGCATTCAATTACTTGCATTGACATCTTTGACCTCCCCATTCAATACCTCAATTATATGAACTATCTATTTATATAAGAGATTACACATCCACATCCTAATTATGTGTTCCACTAGCGATCAACCCAAATGAGCCGAATAATCATAAATCAATTTTGACTACTACAAATAGTTGCCTAGCAATATCGGACAATAAAAAAAGTCCAACCTTCAAATTTATATATTCAAAATTAGAATAAAATTACAAAAAAAAAATTGTTATGTTGTCAATGTGCTAGGGTCCTTGTCCAAATTTGGTTCATGCAGCTTGTTTTGACAAATTTGATTTTCGATCTAAGGCTCAATTTATTTAGTAGAAAATGAACGATTTAAAAATATTTTCCTAAAGATGGTCATTTATATCGCTCATAAACATGAATAAACAAAATATATTTCAATCATCCACGAAAATATTTTGATGTAGCATTTAACGATAAAATACTTGGTGTGAATCTAATATGTTGACCATAGATTGAAAGCCAATAAGCATAAGACCAAACTAAGAGGTATCGGTCAGAATTGTATACGGGTATTTGTGCATGTGGGTATGTATAAAGATAGAGAGAGGACACCACCAGAATAAGACAATAAAATCTCAGAGATGGATGAAGAACAACAGAAGCCGAAGAGGCCAAAGGAGGAGAAAAAACAGGACCACTCTCTGCCATATTTTCTCTATGGGTCTTCTTCACGATCTCGTCTTATCTCCTCGTTATTTCCCGGTTGGTCGTGTTTTTTATAAGAAAAACAAAGGATTGGTTGTCGTGATTGGTGGAGCCTAATTTAACACGCCTTTGTTTAAGAAATTCCAGTGCTATCACTTTCTGGGCAAGTTCCGTGCATTTCTCTTTAGCATTCAATTACTTGCATCGACATCTTTGACCTCGCCATTCAATACCTCAATTATATGAACTATCTATTTATATAAGAGATTACACATCCACATCCTAATTATGTGTTACACTAGCGATCAACCCAAATGAGCCGAATAATCATAAATCAATTTTGACTACTACAAATAGTTGCCTAGCAATATCGGACAATAAAAAAAGTCCAACCTTTAAATTTATATATTCAAAATTAGAATAAAATTAAAAAAAAAAATTGTTATGTTGTCAATGTGCTAGGGTCCTTGTCCAAATTTGGTTCATGCAGCTTGTTTTGACAAATTTGATTTTCGATCTAAGGCTCAATTTATTTAGTAGAAAATGAACGATTTAAAAATATTTTCCTAAAGACGGTCATTTATATTGCTCATAAACATGAATAAACAAAATATATTTCAATCATCTACGAAAATATTTTGATGTAGCATTTAACGATAAAATACTTGGTGTGAATCTAATATGTTGACCATAGATTGAAAGCCAATAAGCATAAGACCAAACTAAGAGGTATCGGTCAGAATTGTATACGGGTATTTGTGTATGTGGGTATGTATAAAGATAGAGAGAGGACACCACCAGAATAAGACAATAAAATCTCAGAGATGGATGAAGAACAACAGAAGCCGAAGAGGCCGAAGGAGGAGAAAAAACAGGACCACTCTCTGCCATATTTTCTCTATGGGTCTTCTTCACGATCTCGTCTTATCTCCTCGTTGTTTCCCGGTTGGTCGTGTTTTTATAAGAAAAACAAAAGATTGGTTGTCGTGATTGGTGGAGCCTAATTTAACACGCCTTTGTTTAAGAAATTCCAGTGCTATCACTTTCTGGGCAAGTTCCGTGCATTTCTCTTTTGTATTCAATTACTTGCATCGACATCTTTGACCTCGCCATTCAATACCTCAATTATATGAACTATCTATTTATATAAGAGATTACACATCCACATCCTAATTATGTGTTACACTAGCGATCAACCCAAATGAGCCGAATAATCATAAATCAATTTTGACTACTACAAATAGTTGCCTAGCAATATCGGACAATAAAAAAAAGTCCAACCTTCAAATTTATATATTCAAAATTAGAATAAAATTACAAAAAAAAAATTGTTCTGTTGTCAATGTGCTAGGGTCCTTGTCCAAATTTGGTTCATGCAGCTTGTTTTGACAAATTTGATTTTCGATCTAAGGCTCAATTTATTTAGTAGAAAATGAACGATTTAAAAATATTTTCCTAAAGACGGTCATTTATATCGCTCATAAACATGAATAAACAAAATATATTTCAATCATCCACGAAAATATTTTGATGTAGCATTTAACGATAAAATACTTGGTGTGAATCTAATATGTTGACCATAGATTGAAAGCCAATAAGCATAAGACCAAACTAAGAGGTATCGGTCAGAATTGTATAGGCGTATATGTGTATGTGGGTATGTATATAGATAAAGAGAGGACACCACCAGGACAAGATAACAAAATCTTAGAGATGGATGAAGAACAGCAAAAGCCGAAGAGGCCAAAGGAGGAGGAGAAGAAACAGGACCACTCTCTGCCATATTTTCTCTATGGGTCTTCTTCACGATCTCGTCTTATCTCCTCGTTGTTTCCCGGTTGGTCGTGTTTTTTTATAAGAAAAACAAAAGATCGTTGGTTGTGATTGGTGGAGCCTAATTTAACACGCATTTGTTCAAGAAATTCCAGTGCTGTCACTTTCTGGGCAAGTTTCGTGCATTTCTCTTTTGAATTCAATTACTTGCATCGACATCTTTGACCTCCCATTCAATACCTCAATTATATGAACTATCTATTTATATAAGAGATTACACATCCACATCCTAATTATGTGTTACACTAGCGATCAACCCAAATGAGCCGAATAATCATAAATCAATTTTGACTACTACAAATAGTTGCCTAGCAATATCGGACAATAAAAAAGTCCAACCTTCAAATTTATATATTCAAAATTAGAATAAAATTACAAAAAAAAAATTGTTATGTTGTCAATGTGCTAGGGTCCTTGTCCAAATTTGGTTCATGCAGCTTGTTTTGACAAATTTGATTTTCGATCTAAGGCTCAATTTATTTAGTAGAAAATGAACGATTTAAAAATATTTTCCTAAAGACGGTCATTTATATCGCTCATAAACATGAATAAACAAAATATATTTCAATCATCCACGAAAATATTTTGATGTAGCATTTAACGATAAAATACGTGGTGTGAATCTAATATGATGGCCATATATTGAAAGCCAATAAGCATAAGACCAAACTAAGAGGTATCGGCCAGAATTGTTTACGCGTATATGTGTATGTGGGTATGTATATAGATAAAGAGAGGACACCACCAGGATAAGGCAATAAAATCTCAGAGATGGATGAAGAACAACAGAAGCCGAAGAGGCCAAAGGAGGAGAAAAAACAGGACCACTTTCTGCCATATTTTCTCTATGGGTCTTCTTCACGATCTCGTCTTATCTCCTTGTTGTTTCCCGGTTGGTCGTGTTTTTTATAAGAAAAACAAAAGATTGGTTGTCGTGATTGGTGGAGCCTAATTTAACACGCCTTTGTTTAAGAAATTCCAGTGCTATCACTTTTTGGGCAAGTTCCGTGCATTTCTCTTTTGTATTCAATTACTTGCATCGACATCTTTGACCTCGCCATTCAATACCTCAATTATATGAACTATCTATTTATATAAGAGATTACACATCCACATCCTAATTATGTGTTACACTAGCGATCAACCCAAATGAGCCGAATAATCATAAATCAATTTTGACTACTACAAATAGTTGCCTAGCAATATCGGACAATAAAAAAAAAGTCCAACCTTCAAATTTATATATTCAAAATTAGAATAAAATTACAAAAAAAAAAATTGTTATGTTGTCAATGTGCTAGGGTCCTTGTCCAAATTTGGTTCATGCAGCTTGTTTTGACAAATTTGATTTTCGATCTAAGGCTCAATTTATTTAGTAGAAAATGAACGATTTAAAAATATTTTCCTAAAGATGGTCTTTTATATCGCTCATAAACATGAATAAACAAAATATATTTCAATCATCCACGAAAATTTTTTGATGTAGCATTTAACCATAAAATACTTTGTGTGAATCTAATATGTTGACCATGGATTGAAAGCCAATAAGCATAAGACCAAACTAAGAGGTATCGGTCAGAATTGTATACGTGTATTTGTGTATGTGGGTATGTATAAAGATAGAGAGAGGACACCACCAGGATAAGACAATAAAATCTCAGAGATGGATGAAGAACAACAGAAGCCGAAGAGGCCAAAGGAGGAGAGAAAACAGGACCACTCTTTGCCATATTTTCTCTATGGGTCTTCTTCACGATCTCGTCTTATCTCCTCGTTGTTTCCCGGTTGGTCGTGTTTTTTATAAGAAAAACAAAAGATTGGTTGTCGTGATTGGTGGAGCCTAATTTAACACGCCTTTGTTTAAGAAATTCCAGTGCTATCACTTTCTGGGCAAGTTCCGTGCATTTCTCTTTAGCATTCAATTACTTGCATCGACATCTATTTATATAAGAGATTACACATCCACATCCTAATTATGTGTTACACTAGCGATCAACCCAAATGAGCCGAATAATCATAAATCAATTTTGACTACTACAAATAGTTGCCTAGCAATATCGGACAATAAAAAAAAAGTCCAACCTTCAAATTTATATATTCAAAATTAGAATAAAATTACAAAAAAAAAATTGTTCTGTTGTCAATGTGCTAGGGTCCTTGTCCAAATTTGGTTCATGCAGCTTGTTTTGAGAAATTTGATTTTCGATCTAAGGCTCAATTTATTTAGTAGAAAATGAACGATTTAAAAATATTTTCCTAAAGACGGTCATTTATATCGCTCATAAACATGAATAAACAAAATATATTTCAATCATCCACGAAAATATTTTGATGTAGCATTTAACGATAAAATACTTGGTGTGAATCTAATATGTTGACCATAGATTGAAAGCCAATAAGCATAAGACCAAACTAAGAGGTATCGGTCAGAATTGTATACGCGTATATATGTATGTGGGTATGTATATAGATAAAGAGAGGACACCACCAGGACAAGATAACAAAATCTTAGAGATGAATGAAGAATAGCAAAAGCCGAAGAGGCCAAAGGAGGAGGAGAAGAAACAGGACCACTTTCTGCCATATTTTCTCTATGGGTCTTCTTCACGATCTCGTCTTATCTCCTCGTTGTTTCCCGGTTGGTCGTGTTTTTTATAAGAAAAACAAAAGATCGTTGGTTGTGATTGGTGGAGCCTAATTTAACACGCATTTGTTCAAGAAATTCCAGTGCTGTCACTTTCTGGGCAAGTTCCGTGCATTTCTCTTTTGAATTCAATTACTTGCATCGACATCTTTGACCTCCCCATTCAATACCTCAATTATATGAACTATCTATTTATATAAGAGATTACACATCTACATCCTAATTATGTGTTACACTAGCGATCAACCCAAATAAGCCGAATAATCATAATTAATTTTGACTACTACAAATAGTTGCCTAGCAATATCGGACAATAAAAAAGTCCAACCTTCAAATTTATATATTCAAAATTAGAATAAAATTACAAAAAAAAAAAATGTTCTGTTGTCAATGTGCTAGGGTCCTTGTCGAAATTTGGTTCATACAGCTTGTTTTGACAAATTTGATTTTCGATCTAAGGCTCAATTTATTTAGTAGAAAATGAACGATTTAAAAATATTTTCCTAAAGACGGTCATTTATATCGCTTATAAACATGAATAAACAATATATATTTCAATCATCCATGAAAATAGTTTGATATAAATTAATGTCAATAAGGAAAATATTTTTAATTGATTAATTATTTCAAGCGCTATAAACGATCATCATTAGAAAAATATTTTTCAAATCATTCATTTTTTGGAAAGCAAATGAGCCTTTGTTCGGTCCCAATTGTCCACCATAAAATCATTTCCGCTTTTCATCTTTTTCTTCTGCCATATCTTAGAACATACTATCTAACATTTCCTCTTAAAGCATGATCAATAGTAACATCGCTACTTATAGTTTGCCATGCACATCCATGGACCTGAAACTAGGGTAAAAGGGCCTTGCACGGGCAAAATGATGTAGGGTACGGTAAATACTTCATGAAAAAGTCCATTATTCACATTGATTTGCCTAATAATACATTGAATGTGGATGAAAATATGAAACCATATCTAAAATATATCCTTCGAATAATAAATACATGAAAAGAATCACATGATATTTTAGTTCAATTTCTACTTAGAGGAATTAACACAAAGGAAAAAGAGCTTATCAATTGGTTGCATGCATAATGGTAAAGTATGTGAATCGACACAACTTAGTTTACTATGAATTAACGCAAAAGAAAAGAGCTTATCATATGATTTACTGAATATGTAACATCATTACTCCACGAGGATACTAATGACAGATTTCAGCTTGTGTTGTGTTCCTATGCGATTATTGTACAGATTCATAGTACAATTTGCTTACATGATTCAAATGTTGAAGGGCATAGTATTGACTTGCCCATGCTTAAGATAACTCAACATTCTTCCTTAACTAGGGAAAGACGAATGAAAAGAGCCCGAACTTTTATGTTCTAGAGTTTTGGAGTAACATATTTAGGATGTATTACCAATTTGCCACCTTTTATTCCGGCCAAGGGCTTCCGACAATAGCAACAGATGGTTAGGCAAAATACACTCTTTAAACAACAATAATTCCGAAAAAAAAAATGATTTCAGTGTAAATATGAACAATTTCTTCAAATACATTTTTTTTTTTATACCGAGGAACCACCGGAGCTCACCCCTTCAGGGGAGCACACGACCCTCCAGGTAACTTTGTTTAGACGTAATCGGGGAGGGGCTAAACACCAGGACCCGCCTCTTACAACACTTTAGCAACAACAGGATTCGAACTCTTGACCTCGGCGATGAGGGAGAGAACGCACACCAATTGCACTGCCCGTGGTTGGGTTTTCTTCGGATACATTGATCCTTTGTTTAGGTAATAAAACTTACGTCAACTGCATCTGGGTTCCAAATCGGATTGCCTAGACATGCTCCCCTTAGAAACTCGAAAGAAAGAAAAATCTGGAAAGGTTGGCAATTCTCCTAATCTTTAGTAGAAAATTTACTTGTATGTGCTAAATTTCACGTGTCAAAAGTTGATTAAAAGTCCACAAATGTGAGGGTGAGACCCAAATCAGATGTATGGTTGACCCTAATCAAGGCACACACATATGCATACCTTTTGTATGGCCTTCATTTCTACATGAGGTGCCTTTTTGAAGGATCAAAACCAGGAGAAAGAAAACTAAGTCTCAAGAATGAATCATAGACACTGAGAGAGGAAGAAGAAACACAAGCTCTCTTTGCCATTTTTGTGCAATCAGGTTTGACACTACTTCCCCCGCCCCCCCTCCCCCTCTCTCTCCAACTCCTGATGAGCTGTTTATTTATAAACAAGTGGTTCATCGATCAAGTTGTGCCCGGTGAAAGTATTCAAAGTCGTTAGTCATCAAATTGGGACACTCCTGGCATTTTTCCAAGCAAACAGTTGCAATTCTCTCTCAATCATGGCATTCAATTCCTCACAACTTGCCAAGGAAGAAAAGAAACGAGGGAGTAGGTGGTGAAGATTGATCCCTTCTTTCTGAATAAGACACTGCAAAATATGAGTTGTCAAGCATATATAACCCCTTCGTAGAGTACCATCTCCCGCATCTTATCTCCATAAATTATTGGATTTTTGCTTATCTGAACGATGTGTAACTCAAATTTTTAAAAGATGGTATGGAATATATTTGTGTTAAAGCATCTCACATCACTCGTATACGAGATTTATATGCTTTTTTATATACGTATGTTCTCCCTTCATATGTTTTTTGGTCAAATCTTCTGGCATAATTCTGAGCCACATTTTACTCCATTTTATTTCGTGTGTGTGGCATTGCAGCTCCCCCGTTTGTCAACTTTCATATCTCATTCCTAATCTGATTTACACCAAAGAAATGGTGTTGAAGTATCTCACTTGTCTAGCTCTTTATGTACATATGGCCTTTCAATTTTTTGGATCAAACTTTTTAACAGTGAAAATACTAATTTAGAACGCACTTGTACTCAATTCAATGATGACATTTTCGTTTCTTTCCCTTTTTTTTTTCTAGTACAGATGGTAAATGTGGTATCACTCTTTGATATTTTCTTTTTAGAATGAATAAACATTCTTGCATGAAGTGCGATAAGGTTTGAGAGATTAATAAGTTCGTTAATCATTGGTATTTTTATATTTTGGGTTCGACCTTGTTTTCTTCCGAATTGCTTTATGTTAGTAATAAAAAAAACTCAAGATTTATTTATATATTGACAATATCTTAAACAAGTTGTTTGATAACATCTAACTATCTTATGTGGGAATTAAATATTATCACGCTCAAGTCCCGTCACAATCATTGTAGTGTCACAATTGTAATTTCACTTGCTATTTTGGGGGTTTTCGTTTTAGCTGTCAAAGTCGGGCGTTGATTGGTTCAAAGCCGTGTGCCTTCCCGCACTAAAGCCGACCTCTCCCTCTCCGTGACAGAACTGAAACTCAAGAAAGCTTCCGATGATCGCTCCGCCGCGTTCCGCCGTCCTCCTCCTCCTGCAGCTCCTCGCTCTCGCCACCACCTCCACCCATGGCGCCGACCCTCTGTACAACTTCTGTGGGACTACCGGCAACTTCACCGCCAACAGCACCTACGGGGCCAACCTCAACACCCTCCTCACCTCCATCGTCGCCGCCGCAAACGCCACCGACGTTGATTACGGCTTCTACAACCTCTCTGCCGGCGGGAGCCCTGACGCCACTGTCAACGCCATCGCCCTCTGCCGGGGCGACGTGAGGGTCGCTGACTGCCGGAGCTGCCTGAACGACTCCGCCTCCGAGATCGCCCGCCAGTGCCCGGTGCAGAAGGAGGCGATCATCTGGTACGACAATTGCATGCTCCGGTACTCGAATCGATCCATTTTTGGGGCCTTGGAGACCTTGCCCAACCACTACATGAGCAACCCCAGCAACGTCACCAACAACGTCGATGAGTTCAACCAGGTTCGAAATCGGAAAGCTTAGCTTTCGCATGCTCATGACGACATCTTTCATTTGAACAAGCATTGCATTGCATTTCGTTAGTTTACATGAGAGGAGAGTGCATCATGCTTCTTGACGTACTTGACTTCGCTTACTTCATGGAAACTTTCCATAGTTTTCGACATAGTAACCATGACAATCTTCATCTCCGCTCGACCACGTGCCCGACGATGCCAATCAGTTTGACGCCCTTGCTGTTTAAGCGTAATTCATCCTCGTTTAGATGCACTTTGTAATTCATCATAGCACTTGTTGGCATTAGGATTTGCTTTTCTTGTTTTCTTGACCAGTCCGAGTGAGGACCGACCAACAGCTCATTTCGAACCGCTAGACAGTTTCCTATAGAGCATATGTGGTTATATCATGGTGCTAATTATGTTTTTGTGTTCTTGTTCCTTTTCGTATTGTCTCTGCGACTTGTTCTAAAAAAATGTGTTTTTTTATTTATTTTTTCCATTGGTCTTGAATTATTGAACTTTATGTTTCCTGTAAGCGCTTGGGATTGGCGCATAGCTTTCCAGGGTAGTATGAGCTCACAGGAGCACTTGATTTTAGGTATCATTCTTGGATAGGAGCTAGCAATTCAAGTTGTATTGAGATTGAGCAGGAATTTAAGCTTTGGGTCGTGACAGAGTACTAATTCTCGTCTTCTTCTCCTGATAGTAGCTTATTGTTTTGGTTCTTTTTTTTTCTAGGTTTTGAGAAATCTGACAGATGGTTTGAGGAACCGAGCTGTGAGTGGCAATTCAAAGAGGAAATTCGCTGTTGGAAAGGCGACGGCTCCAAACTTCCATACTCTGTATGGACTTGTGCAGTGCACTCCAGACTTGCCGCAGCTACAATGCGACATTTGTTTGGGGCAAGCTATCGCACAAATTCCTCAGTGTTGTAATCAGAAACAAGGAGGAAGGGTTATTACTCCCAGTTGCAATATCAGGTTTGAAGTAGACCCCTTTTTTGATGATTCGGCTTATGAGTCGCCACCATCACCACCACAATCGCCAGTTTCTCCTCCGCCTCCTTCAACGAATAACACTTCCACTAAAGGTACTTCCTGTTAATGTACACTTAACTATGCCAGAGCATTCTATTTGCATTTTCAACTGTCCGTAGGACTAGCATGATAATGAATGTGAGCAAGCATGCTTTCAACTTCAATGAGCTCCTTTTACAAACTAGAGACTAGGGGTCGTAAGTCTCCCTCCCCTGCTCCTCCTTTGAGTATGGTCGCATCAAGTGTATTTTAAAGCATGATGTAACTCAATTTTTTGATTCTGGGTGTAATAAGTTCCTGAGACACTTCCGTTTCCTCTTGAATGAGGTATAAGCAGGAAATAATTAGCATATGAGAAATTAATGAGATTTCTGATGCATCATGAATCTTTGTTTCTTTTGATTTAAGTATCAACGTCTGAAGTAATTTCATCAGGCAATTGATAGAATAACACCAAGGATTGCTTTAAATGTGGAACCCCTCCTAAAATCTATGTTTGGTAATTGGATCTCAACACTATTCTCTGTGAGTTTCTTGTCTAACATGAGAGATCTTCCTTTTTCAGGAAAGGATACTAACTCAGGTCGTATTGCCCTCATTATCACAATTCCAGCTGTTGGACTAACTCTCTTAATTGCTGGAATATTATGCATCTGTTTGAGGTCAAGAAGAATGAAGAAAAATTTTGAAGGTAAGTTCGGATTACTTTCGCGTGACTGATTATCATAAAATAATGGGTAAATACAACCCACGTCAAACAGATTAGCAACCAATAGGGTCAGCCTTGATGTGTGAAAGCTAGCAACATTTCAAAAATTTAGAGTTCGGTGATTTCTGACTAAACAAGGACAGATTCAGTGTGGGATATAGATATCAAAGTTCCCTAATTGCTCTGGAAAACCTTTTATTTGCTAGCATCACCCAGAGGACAAATTTTTCTTAGAATGGATTAACTGTTAAATAAGGATAAATTACTATTACCTGTTAAATCAGTAGACAGGTTTACTAATAGTGCGGAATTAGACAATAAAGTGACTTTGGATTTTCCCCTTTGTAGCTGTACCTATAGATGAAATCAGAAATGCAGAATCCTTGCAGTACGACTTGAATACCATCAGAGTGGCAACAAATGACTTCTCTGACGCAAATAAGTTGGGACAAGGTGGATTTGGCACCGTTTACAAGGTAGTCACTGCAAATTGTTTATTCATAAAATAATAGAGAATTCAAAGCATTCACATGTATATGGATGCTTTTTGCATTCTTTTTCAGGGAACATTGGCCAATGGAGAAGTTATAGCAGTAAAAAGGTTGTCTACAGACTTGGGACAAGGAGATCAAGAATTTAAGAATGAGGTCCTTTTGGTTGCGAGGCTTCAACACCGGAATTTGGTTAGGCTCTTAGGTTTTTGCCTGGAGGGGAGAGAAAGGCTTCTTATCTATGAAATCGTACCAAACTCAAGCCTGGATCACTTTATATATGGTATGGTCATGCCATTCTATTCCAGCATCATCTGATTCAAGAGTTATTGAAATGCACGTTGCCAATATGCATTTAGAAAGTCACCTTGCGTTAGTTACATCAGCTATAACCTATTGTCAATATGCTATGCAGATCCTGTTAGGCGTAGGCAGCTGGATTGGGAAAGGCGTCAAAAGATAATAGGAGGCATTGCTCGTGGACTTCTTTATCTTCACGAAGATTCTCGACTTCGAATCATTCATCGGGATCTTAAAGCGAGCAATATTTTGCTTGACACAAAGATGAACCCTAAAATTTCAGATTTTGGTACGGCAAGGCTATTTGTGGTGGACCAAACTCAAGACGCCACAAGCAGGGTTGTTGGCACTTAGTAAGTAATAGATAGCAGAGTATCTTAAAATAAATCTGATTATATTTCCTGCACTCTTGTCCATATAATCTTAATAGCTAGTAGATATAAAAGCACATCATATTAAGTGGAATTGCATTGAAAGAGCTCATTATTCCTATGATGCAGTGGGTACATGGCTCCAGAGTATGTAATGCATGGGTTGTTCTCAGTCAAGTCAGATGTCTTTAGTTTTGGGGTGCTGCTACTAGAGATTATTAGTGGTCAAAAGAGTAGCCGCTTCCGCAATGGGGATACCACAGAGGACCTTCTTGGCTATGTAAGAAAATATCTTTCAATCACTCTCCTACCCCTGAAGAATCGCCTGAAAAGAGTGGTGGACCTGTACTCGAATGAGTCTGGCAATTGTCCTTACCGTTCTGAGTTTGCATTTATGATTCATTGTAGGCATGGAGGAGTTGGAGGGAAGGGACCCCATTAAATCTCATAGATCCTAGTTTGGCCGATGGTTCAAGGACCAAAATGTTGAGGTGCATTCATGTGGGATTGCTGTGTGTTCAAGAAGTTGAGGCCGACAGACCAACCATGGGTGTGGTGGTTTTGATGCTTGGCAGCCACTCCACCACATTGCCACTACCATCACAACCTGCATTCATTTTGCCCAGTATCCTTCAATCTGACATAGCGTCGCGGACAGCAGTAACTCATTCAAATAAATGTGAAGATGGACAAACCCAAGAATCAGTGAACGAGGCTTCCATCACCGAGCCATATCCTCGATAATCACAGATTGGAATCTAAATTTGTGTAAGTCTTCTGTTCCATTGTGTAATATTCATTTTGTCTCCTTCTACGAGGAGATGAGATGTATATGAAACTTCCCATCAGTCAACTACCTTGTAATGTAAATGTATCTTAAGTTATGCTCTACCTTTAAACTGTTTGAACCTGGAAGGAGACTAGATGGAACGATAAGGCAATGTGCCATATCAGTACATCATTTGATATTTGCATATTTTCATGGTTTGAATGGGTCGACTCAATGTGTAGTATGGATATTGGAATTTGGGATGATTATATGCCACAATGGTCTTAAAAATGGGTGAAGCCTCTCACTTATATTACTGGCTATGGATGGTATTTACTCTGGAAAAGTTACTTCAATTGCATATCATATTAATGGAAAAGACATTTGAAAGTTACTTTGCATTATAGAAATGTTATTAGTTTCTTATGAGAAAACTACTCATTCTCATGAATAATTACTGTACTTTCCTACATTAAATTTTTTTGACTAATAAGATAAATCACTAGCTACGGAAATGTTTGAACTTACTTTGGTATGTGTGAAGTTACTATCAACAATGAGAAGTAGCTACTACCAACATGTCATATAAAAAGTTGGTAACCGAGTAAGATAAAGTTAGTAATTTCATATATTTCATTAAATTTGGCAAATTATTAGGAATTATTTGTTATTTATGCAAACTAGTCAATGTTGATAAGTGGTTCAAATAAGAGTTGATCATCTAAAGTTAGTTCATATTTAAAAGTTAGGAAGGAATTGGTAATTTTTTGGAAAAGTTAGGTAATTTAGAGTTTGACCAAATAAATGTAGGTAAATCAATTATCGTCACTCTATACTATCTACATTTATCGATTTAATCTTAACATATCAAACTTTGAGCGATTATCCAGTAATTATTTGACTTATCATGTAAAAGTTACAATATATTGATTCTAACATGAATTGATACAACCATAGGTACGAGTTTAATAGATAGATGACAATTTGACAGCTCTGATATGGGGTTTATATGGTTCTAACGTAGTGGAGAAATGGTTGCAGTGGCATGACACCATGTTCGAACAAAGGATCTCCTACAACAACAATAACCATTTCAGTAGCCTGATTTAGTTAATAAACTTGGCATCAATGAAATCCTGGACTGAACTTTGGGTTGCCTTCACTTGCTTTACCTGCGAACTCAAAATAGCCAAAAGAAAATTAAAAAAATTAAAAAACGAAGTCAACAACCCTTTGCATCTCTTGTAGAATTTACCAACCAATAATTGCTGTAAATCTCATGTTGATGACCATCGATTGAAAATAAACGTGAGACTCAAATAGGAAGTATTAGTTCAGAAATGCACGTATGAATATATAAATCATTCTCAGTCAAAGTCGTGCTTTGGTAGAGATCAATTCCAAAAGTCTTTGGTCCCGAAAATTCCAGTGCTATCGCTTTTTGGGAAAATTGCACACATTTCCTCGTGTCTGTCGTCCAATTCAATTATTTTCCATCGCGTCTTTGACCTCAATTAGTGCGCCCATTTAATATCTCGATCATCCGTTCATATGAGAAATGTTAGTCACGAGAAGTATGACTCAATACATCCAAGGTTGAGACAAAAAAAATCCTCATCCCCATCATTGATGGACGCGATTGAACGGAATAAGAATATTCGACGCCCAAAATAATGTCCAAGCTTTTTAAATTCGGATCATAAACATAAGGATAAAAAAAAAATTCATGTTCTATTGCTGATGTGCTATGGTCCTTATCCAATTTTGGTTCATGCTGTTTATTCCGACACATTTTATTTTTGAACTAATATTCGGTCAAATTTCTCAGACTATCTCTCATAAAATCATTTCCACTTTCAAGTACACTTTTTTTGTGTATATTTTAACCCATGCTATCTAACATGTTCTGGTATAGCACAATCAAGATAGTTAACAAAACCTATGACGAGCAAACAAAAGTAGCAATACATCGCTACTTATAATTCGTCATGTGCATTTATAGAACCCAAGTTACCATTTTTCAGGGGTGGTAAACACATCTAGAGTAGGATAAAATTGGTTTTTGCACTGGTAAAATGATGTAACATAGGGTAAATGTTTCATAGAAAAGTCCATAATTCACATTTATTTGCCTCATAATTACATCGAATATGAATGAAAAGTAAGTGTCAATAATTGAATATGTATGTAAAATATATCCTAGTACTAACGAATTCACGTAATATCTTAAGTTCAAATTCTACTTAGATGGATTAACGCAAAAGGAAAGATCTAATTAATGGGTCGTATCCATAATGTTTAATATGTGGACGTGTACGACTTGGGTTTCTATGAACAAACATATGTTATAAATCATGCTATTGCTGGGATGGATTTTAGTACAGTTTGGGGCATGATTCATATATTAAAGGGTACAGAATGCACTTGTCCGACAGGTTTTCATTACCTTAACGTGGGAAAGTCTATGGAAAAGAGCCCTGAATTTTTATGTTCGGTTTTTTCGGAGTCAACATATGTATTGATGTCTTGCCAATTTACAAACATTTATTCGAATGAAGGACCTCCCGACAATGGAAACAAACAGTTAGGCAAAAGACGCTCTCCAAATAATAGCAATTCTAAAAAGAAAACGTGATATCAACGCAAAATACGTGCAAGCTTTTGCAGGTACTTACATCTACGACATCCAGGGCTCCCCCCCGGGGGATGTGGGGGTGCCGGCCCTTTGCCCCCTGAAAGCTCGAAGAGAAAGGAGCCGAAACAGGTTAACAGTTCTGCTGAGCTTTGTTAGAGAACTGACTTACGTATGCTAAGTCAGATGTGTAGCTGACGCTAATCATGACACAGACACACGTATGCATAAACATACCCGGATGGCCACCATTACTGCATTCCCTGCTTTTTTGAAGGATAAGAACCAAGAGAAGAAAACAAAATTTTGAAAGCAGATCATAAAAACTGAAAGAGGAAGAGGAAGAAGAAGCACGAGCTCTCTCTGCAATTTTTCTGCAATCAGTTTTCAGACACTATTCTCTTCCCCACCTCTCTCTCTCTCTCTCCTTCTCTCTCGTCTGATAAGCTATTTTGGGTCGTTCCCTATTTATACAGAGGAGGTTCATTGGTCAAGGTCGTGCCTGCTCCAAATTCAAAGTCTTTGGTCTTAAAATTTCCACGGCTGCCGTTGTGGCTTTCCGCGGAGGCCGCTGGTTTGGCTGGCTCGGGCGCCCGACAAGTGGTAACCGCGGCCGCCGTTAGGATGTGGTGTGGACGAAGTGCGTTCGGATTGGTGTTGACTCACTTTTAAGTACGTCATTAGACAACTAAAAACCACTCATTTTAAGTCGATGGGGGGTAAAGAAGTGTTTCAGTTAAAGTCGTGCTTATTTAGCAAAAGGCAAAGTTTTCGCTCGTGTAATTTAATGGTCTCGTCATTTTTGTTTTCTTGTAATTGGCAAATGCTGCGATGGCCGTTTCATCATGGGACTCTGACCAGGGAAGGAGGAGACTGAGTTGGAATATACGCATGAGTTTACTATGAAGGTTGATATTGGTATGCACTTGAAAATTAGAGATGTTTAAATATCAGACGAAAATTTAATTCCAATTCCTAGAAATTTAAGATGAAAGTTGGACAATAATAGCCACCACAAAATAAGAACTAAAACATGTGAATTTCTTAGGCGTATTGGCCTTTATCTCATCATCTTCGATTCTCAGAGCGAAATATTGTGTCGATGATGGAAGCCAACATAAGTTTCATAAGCCATACATAGACATGACCCATGGGTGGATTTGGATGGTTTTGGCCGAATACTAGGCCTTAAAAGTCCTTGCTCAAGCTCATACATTATATTTTATTAAGAAAGTGACTGGGTCTAAGCGGATTCAAGTAAGCCAATATGGACAAACTTGAACCTAGCTCAAACCTAAAAAGTAAATTCCTTAATTAGATTCAATAATACCGCACTATAGACATTGAAATATTGACACCTAAATAATTAACCAAAGCTGCCCAAAAAAAAAAAATTAATCGAAGGTTGTGTTGGCATATTTCCGAAAAATTGAAACTTTTTTTCCACAAAATTATTTCATGTTAAATTCTTGCACATAAATTACTCAGGAATCTAGCATAGTTTTTACATGGATTTATTTTCCTTGAAATCTACAAAAGAAGAAAAATAAAAGAAGAAAGGGAAAATTCCAAAAGAGAGCCCTAAGTCTTCTTATTTTCTTAAATAACGGCTCGAAGTGGATATTATTTTAAATAAGGGCCTGAAACAATCTTGGTTGTTTCAAACAAAGGCTTGAAGTTGTCATAATTGTTTCAAATAAAGGCCTAACTTCGTGATTGCCGATTGGCTAAATTTCCAACCAATCAAGGGTATTTTCATTAGAATTTTCTTCTTCTTCTTTTTTAATCATTTTTTTTATATTTTTTCTTCTTTCTCTTTGCCGGTAGTCGGCTGACCACTGGAGAAGCCCATTGAGAGTGACCCTCGCCCAATCTAGTGAGGGCCACCCTTGCCGGCCACAAGCAAGGGGTGGCTTCGCCTAGGGAGGCCGCCCCTCACAGTCAATCATGAGGCCAATAAGGGCTTGCAAGCCCTTGTCGACTGTGGGCAAGGCCCCCCCTCGCCTACACTTCGACTGGCGAGGGCTCGACGATCCTCGTCTTGCTTGCCCAAGCATAAGCAAGCCGGTTGGCTAAATTTCCAACCAATCAAGGGTATTTTCATTAGAATTTTCTTCTTCTTCTTTTTTAATCATTTTTTTATATTTTTTCTTCTTTCTCTTTGCCGGTAGTCGGCTGACCACTGGAGAAGCCCATTGAGAGTGACCCTCGCCCAATCTAGTGAGGGCCACCCTTGCCGGCCACAAGCAAGGGGTGGCTTCGCCTAGAGAGGCCGCCCCTCACAGTCAATCATGAGGCCAATAAGGGCTTGCAAGCCCTTGTCGTCTGCGGGCAAGGCCCCCCCTCGCCTACACTTCGACTGGCGAGGGCTCGACGATCCTCGTCTTGCTTGCCCAAGCATAAGCAAGCCCAACCCTTGCTAGCGGCCGACAAAGGTCGTTGAGCTCTTGCTTGCCCAAGCGTAGGCCAAGCTGACCTTTGCTAACTACTAGCAAGGGTGGCCTTGCCCGCAGGCAACGAGGGATTGTAGGCTCTTGTCCGTGGTTGGCGAGGGCAATTAGCTACGAAGGGCAACCCCCCAAGCGAGGTCGCCCCTCGCTTGTGGCCAATGAGAGTGGCCCTCGTTGAATTGGGTGAGGGTGACCAGCATTCTATGGGCATTGTCAGTGGCCGGCCAGTGAAGAGGAAAAAGAAGAACCATAAAAAATGGAAAGAAAAAATGGAAAATGGTAAATGACAAAAATACCCTTGATTGCCAAAAGGTCAAGCCCTTATCTGAAACAGACACAGCAACTTCAGGCCCTTATTTGATATAATATTCACTTTGGACCTTTATTTGAAAAAGTGATGGCATTTCAAGTTCTCATTTGAAATAAGGTCAACTTTTGGCATTTATTTGAGAAAATATAAGCACTATGGGTCCTTTTTTGGAATTTTCCTAAGAAGAAAGTTGAGGCCAAATGCAATTTTCAAAAGTTGGGGTTACTAATTTTACAAAATATGCCCAAGCCCTTAAATCACCATATTTATCATTTTTACCCCTAATTATGGTTGAAATTGAGGTTAGGCCAGGTCAAATTGATGAAATATTGACACCTAAATTATTAACCAAAGCCGCCAAAAAAAAATTAATCGAAGGTTGTGTTGGCATATTTCCGAAAAATTGAAACTTTTTTTCCACAAAAATATTTCATGTTAAATTCTTGCACATAAATTACTCAGGAATCTAGCATAGTTTTTACATGGATTTATTTTCCTTGAAATCTACTAAAGAAGAAAGATAAAAGAAGAAAGGGAAAATTCCAAAAAAAAGCCCCAAGTCTTCTCATTTTCTCAAATAACAGCTTGAAATGGACATTGTTTCAAATAAGAGCTTAAAATAACCTTGGTTGTTTCAAACAAAGACTTGAACTGGTCATAATTATTTCAAATAAAGGCATCACCTCGTGATTGTCGGTTGGCTAAATTTTCCAACCGATCAAGGATATTTTCATTAGAATTTTCTTCGTTTTCTTTTTTTTTTTTTATCTTTATCTTAGTTCTTCTTCTTTCTCTATGCTGGTGGCCGGCCGTCCACCAGAGAAGCCCATAGAGGGTGACCCTCGCCCAATCCAGTGAGGGCCACCCTTGCCAGCCACAAGTGAGGGGTGGCTTTGCCTAGGGAGGCTACTCCTCACAGCCAACCATGAGGCCAATAAGGGCTTGAAAGCCCTTGTTGACCGCAGGCAAGGCCCCCCTTGCCTACACTTGGGTAGGTGAGGACTCAACGATCCTCGCCTTGCTTGCCTAAGCGTAAGCGAGGCCAGCCCTCGCTAGCGGTCGACGAGGGTCGTTGAGCCCTCACTTGCTCAAGTGTAGGCCAGGCCGACCTTTGCCAGCCGCTGGCAAGGGTGGCCTTGCTCGCTTGCAATGAGGGATTGTAGGCCCTTGTCCATGGTTATGAGGGCAATTGGCTACGAATGGCAACCTCCCTAAGTGAGGTCGCCCCTCGCTTGCGGCCAACGAGGGTGGCCCTCGCCGAATCGGGTGAGGGTGACCCTCGCCCAGCATTCTATGGGCATCAACGGTGGCTGGCCAGTGAAGAGGAAAAAGAAGAACCATAAAAAAAGGAAAGAAAAAAGGGAAAATGATAAATGACGAAAATACCCTTGATTGTCAAAAAGTCAGGCTCTTATTTGAAATAGACATAGCCACTTCAGGTCCTTATTTGATATAATATTCACTTTGGACCCTTATTTGAAAAAGTGATGGCATTTCAGGTTCTCATTTGAAATAATATCAATTTCAGGCTTTTATTTGAAAAAATATAAGCACTATGGGTCCTTTTTTGGAATTTTCCTAAGAAGAAAGTTGAGGCCAAAATGTAATTTTCAAAAGTTGGGGTTACTAATTTGCAAATTTTACAAAATATGCACAAGCCCTTAAATCACCATATTTATCATTTTTACCCCTAATTATGGTTGAAATTGAGGTTAGGCCCGATCGAATTGATCAAATCAAGCTGAAAGGACTAAATTAAATGAAATTTGTCACTCTTGGGTTAGAAAATGGCCAACTTCGAGGGATTTTCTTGCAAAATTGGGCTAAGATAATTGCAAATTCTGGTTAGGGGCTTAAATTACTGTACATGAAATTGCAAATTGATCAAAAACTCCAACAAAAGTGACGAAGCACTTAAACCAGTTGCCAAAGCCCAATCCATAATTTGACCATGATTCAGAGCTGCTGAGCAAGCAATTTCGTGGCCCCATCTTATCCTACTCAGCTACCTAATTAGCTTGATCCCTGGCAAAGGTGAAGGCGACCATTAGATGTGCTAAATGACGAAAATTTGCAATGGATAAACTGGTGAAAGGCGTGAAAATCTCAACCAAATTAGCCAACTCGACAGCAATGTAAGTTTAAAATCTGACAAAATCAGAGAGTTGGTGAAGTAGCTTAGCTAGGAACCACGGTGTGTGGGCAAGGACCGACCAAAACATGGCTTGATTTAGTGGATAAGCTCTATGAAGCGCGCTCTTCTGAAGCACAAAGAGGGAAGGACAAGAGGAAGCTCGGGGAGCTCTCGATGGCCTTAAAAATGGACCCAAACAACCAATTTTCAAGCCCAAAAACAAAAGGAAGCAACGGCTGAAGGGGTTTCTGGTAAAAAGCCACCACTTAGGTTTCAAAGAGGGACTTCTCAAGCTTTCAAATTGTCACATCTCAAAATCAACAATAACAGGATGACATGATTATCCTTCAACTCGAAAGACGTAAAAATGAGTAGAATGAACAATCACAACCTACTAAGTAGCACATTATGAGATAAATTAGCAAGATGGTTACAAAATTAGAGTTCCTATAATCCATAAAAAGAATATGTACGACTTAACACTTGGTCAAACTTTAAATTGACAACAATATATATAGCTAGCCAAGTCTATACCCCAAAAATTCTACTACCAAAGTTTCCCCATCAATAATGCTCTCACCCAAGTTGCTGCTAATCAAGGGACGTACAAAACATGAAAGATGAGTAGAATGAACAACCACAACCTATTGAGTAGCACATTTCTCCCAAGTAGATTAAGCCTTCACAATACACATTTAAAACTTAAAGACATAACTCATTTATACCAATCAAAAATATAACAAACTTACAAGAATAAAATGAGTTGTATATTACTTCAACCTAACTATATTCAAAACAGAATTTCTCGTTTACTTAAAATAGCAAAACAAGTATAGTCGGTTTAGCTTATAATCAAACTTGTCAAATCTCATGGCAGTGGTTCATTCTAGGGTCAATAACTAACTCAAGACTCTAAAGGTGGTTCTTATGAATGTATGTTATCATGTAGTACTTAATCCTTAACCAACGTGTATTATTAGTACAAGGCTCTAGATGTGGCTCTCACAAAATAATATTATTGTGTAGCACTCATTACACATATCAACAGTACATAGTCCTAGAGGCGGTTCTTGCATGACTCGAGTCGTCATGTAGCACTTAGCCCTTGACCACAAGATCCTAAAGGTGGCCTCCAGACAATAATCTTAAAAAGAAGTTGACAATCATTCTACAAAAGATGTAGCATTTAACGATACAATACTTGGAGTGACTCTAATATGATGATCATAGATTGAAAGCCAATAAGTATAAGACCAAACTAAGAGGTATCGATCAGAATTGTATATGTGTATATTTGTATGCGGGTATGTATAAAGATAAAGAGAGGACACCACCAGGACAAGACAACAAAATCTCAGAGATGGATGAAGAACGGCAGAAGCCGAAGAGGCCAAAGGAGGAGAAGAAATGGGACAACTCTCTGCCATATTTTATCTATGGGTCTTCTTCACGATCTTGTCTTATCTCCTCGTTGTTTCCCAGTTGGTCGTGTTTTTTATAAGAAAAACAAAAGATTGTCGGTCATGATTGGTGGAGCCTAATTTAACATGCATTTGTTCAAGAAATTCCAGAGCTGTCACTTTCTGGGCAAGTTCTGTGCATTTCTCTTTTGCATTCAATTACTTGTATCGACATCTTTGACCTCCCCATTCAATACCTCAATTATATGAACTATCTATTTATATAAGATATTACACATCTACATCCTGATTATGTGTTACACTAGCAATCAACCCAAATGAACCGAATAATCATAAATCAATTTTGACTACTACAAATAGTTGCCTAGCAATATCGGACAATAAAAAAATGTCCAACCTTCAAATTTATATATTCAAAATTAGGATAAAATTACAAAAAAAAAAATGTTATGTTGTCAATGTGCTATGGTCCTTGTCCAAATTTGGTTCATGTAGCTTGTTTTTACAAATTTGATTTTCGATCTAAGGCTCAATTTATTTAATAGAAAATGAATGATTTAAAATATTTTCCTAAAGACGGTCATTTATATTGCTTATAAACATGAATAAACAAAATATATTTTAATCATCCACGGAAATATTTTGATGTAGTATTTAACAATACAATACTTGGTGTGAATCTAATATGATGACCGTAGGTTGAAAGCCAATAAACATAAGACCAAACTAAGAGGTATCGATTAGAATTGTATACGTGTATATGTGTATGTAGGTATGTATAAAGATAAATAGAGGACACCACCAAGACAAGACAACAAAATCTCAAAGATGGATGAAGAACAGCAGAAGCTGAAGAGGCCACAGGAGGAGAGGAAATGGGGCCACTCTCTACCATATTTTCTCTATGGGTCTTTTTCATCCATCTCTGAGATTAATAATAATAATAATAATAATCTCAGAGATGTTGACACCTAAATTTTTGTTCAAATGCTTTAAATGCCTACCTATTTTGCATATATAAATATATATATATATTAATTTCTAGAAAAGATAAAAAATTTGATAAAAAAATTCGAAAAAAATTTCAAAATTTTTATTATTATTATTTTAAAAAAAATTCGGGTGGGCTGGTATAGCCCAGCCCACTCTTTTCCTCGCCCAGTCCATTTTTTATCTGAGCCCAGCCCATCGCCCATCTTTGCTTTTCTTTCCTTAGCCCATCTCCTTTCTTTTTCCAAAGCCCATTAAAGTTTAGGCAAGCCTAACCCATTTCCAATGATTTTCAGACCTTCGTTCACTCACGCACTTCTCTCGGGGCACATACAGCATACAGAGGGGACATGGGGGAGGATGCGAAGAAAAGACACATGAGGCAGAGAAGAAAAAACAGAAACCGACGACGCCGTGCAGACGCGACCCCCCGGACGGCGGTGACGTTGGCCGCGTGACGCCAGCAAGGGGATCTTCCCTTGCTGCGCTGTCACGCGGCGTGAAGGGGCGAACCAGAGAGAGTTCTGCTGAGAGAGGGCTGGTGAGATGGAGAGGGGAACCAGAGGCCAGCGGTGCTGGCTGAATGAGAAGAGAGCAAGAAAACGAAAGAGGGGCGGTTCTCGACAGGGAGGTGTTGAGCAGGAGACAGTGGGATTTTTCTGATCAGCAAAGGAAGAAAAAAGGCTGGTTTTGGCGGTGAGGAGGGACGGCTGGCTGGGGAGAACAACGAAGAGGAAGGAGGCTGTTTCCTGGTGCTGAACAGAAGAGAAAAAAGGCTGGTTTTGGCGGGTTTGAAAGGGAATGCAGAAAAAATGTGCAGCAAGGAAAAGGAAGGAAGCTGGCTGTTGCTCTGGGTTTTGAAAGCTGGAAAGAGGGGCTGAAGAAAAAACGCAGGAGCCGTGGTTCTGGTTTTTTGAAGGCAACAAGTCAGAAGCAGAAAAGAGAGAGCAGATCTGAAGAGAAAAGAAGCAGGAAGAAAAACGCAGAACGAAGGGCTGGCAAAAAAGAGGGGTTCGGGCGAGAGAGGGAGCTGAAGAACCTGACAGGAAAAGAAAAACGCACAAGGTGAGACCGGGAAGGGATCTGAGCTGAAGGGCGACGGGACAGAACAGATCCGAAAGAAAAAGCAAAAAGCGAAGGAGAGAACCGGAGGGAGCGATTCTGGAGAGCAGGGGCGGTTTTCGGGACAGAAGAAGGAGAGAATCGGAGAGGAAGGGAGCCGTGGTTCTGGGGTTTTCGGGAAGGCTGAACAGAAGAACCGAGGGGGAGCTCGAGGGGGCAACAAAAGAAAAATGCAGAAGAAGAAACAGATCTGAGAGAGCGGAAAAGAAAGGGAACCAAGACAGTGAGATTTGAGGGAGAGGAGAGAAGAACAGAAAGAAATCCAGAGAGAGGGGACTCTACTGAAGATAGAGAGGAGGCGGAGAGAGAAACGATGAGTGAGAGATTTTCTCCTCGTTTGTCGGCGGTTCGTCTGAATCGCCCCGACCTTCTGCGGAAGCCGACTCGTCCGTCGCCGTTCGTCGAAGCAAGCTCCCGAAACAGTGTTTTTTCTGTGTTTTCATGCGATCTCTTGGAAAAATCGGTCGGCGTCGAGTTGGCCGCGTGCACCCATGCTCCATCGGAAAACTCTCCCTTCGCCGGCGAAGCCCGCGGTTTGAGGCCGCTTTGGTCAGCTCGTCTCTCTACATTTTAACGAACCTGTGATTGTCTATATGCTGAAATGCTAGGATCGAGGATCGAGTAGGTTGTTTTCGGTCCGGATATTATTTTCTGTGTTTTGTGGTCGCCGGGTGGCCGGCCGGAGCTGAGCGACGTCGGTCGGGGTAGGTGACCGGCGGGTGGTGGCAGTCCGGCGGCGGTGTAGGCGGCGGTGCTATCATGTTTGAGTGATGCGTCGAGGATTCCTAGTTCAGGAAGGAGTAAAAGAGGGAAGTTGCAGCCATGGATGCTTCGGTGAAGAGGAAAGCGTGAGGTTGAAGACGATGGGCAGAAAAAGACAAAAGCGAGAAAAAAGGAGAATTAAAAAATAGGAAAAGCAAATAAAATCGAAATAAAAGAAATGGAAAAACCAAAAGAAAAACAAAAAAGGGCCGAAAATTTAAATAAGGGCTGGGCTTTGAATGGGCCTAGATCGGGGTTTGGGTCGAATTTCTAGAAATTGGAAGTGGGCTGTTTTAATTCTTTTTATTAACGGGCCATTTAAAAAAAATTTCGACCGGGCCGTTCGGCCAGCCCGGTCGCTAGCCCAGGCCGGACCGATAGGGTCCGGGTCGGTTTAGTAGGGGCCGGGTCTCTCGACCCGGTCCGAATCACTTTTTTATAATAATTAAAAATTTTAAAATTTTAAAAAATCCGAAAATTCAGAAATTCAAAAAAATTTAAAATTCCAAAAAATTAGAAAAATTAGAAAAAATATTCCAAAAAATATTAATAAGTGTTTTTTTTAAATCTCAGAAAAGCCAAAAATTATGAAAAAATCTTGAAAACTTGTTTTGTCTAATTTTGGAAATTTCGAAAATATTAAAAAAATATATAAAAATATAAAAATTCAGAAAAATTCAGAAAAATCAGAAAATTGCAAAAATTCAGAAAACCCTTAAAAAAGAAAAATGACCAAAATTGAATAAGCTTTTAGGGCTCTACAATAGGTTTTTATTTTATGTTATATTCTTATACCTTATTTTTGCGATGATATTTTGAACGATATTTTCTTACCTTAGAATGGTCAAGATGGACCTTAGATTTCTTGAATACATTGACATGGTCTCATTAATACATGATAAAGTTAGGTACCAAAAGGGTGTTAGTCGCGTGACTAATGTAATCAAGTTCCCGACCTTAGATCTTCTAGTTGTGTAAAAAGCAAGACACGCTCCTATGTCTCGTTTGGTTCATAGTCGACCTCAATAGACTAGTGGCGACTCTCTATTTGAGAACTTTTGTGAATATCTTAACGTCGTGCGGAGTATGAACTTGGGAGAGCCTAAGTTGACAATATCCCTAAATATACTATTTAGAAAAAAATTTAGGTTGCAACACGAGACAACAAAATCTTAGAGATGGATGAAGAACAGCAGAAGCTGAAGAGGCCAAAGGAGGAGAAGAAATGGGACCACTCTCTGCCATATTTTCTCTATGGGTCTTCTTCACGATCTTGTCTTATTTCCTCGTTGTTTCCCGGTTGGTCGTGTTTTTTATAAGAAAAACGAAAGATTGTTGGTCGTGATTGGTGGAGCCTAATTTAACACGTCTTTGTTCAAGAAATTCCAATGCTGTCACTTTCTGGGCAAGTTCTGTGCATTTCTCTTTTGCATTCAATTACTTGTATTGACATCTTTGACCTCCCCATTCAATACCTCAATTATAGGGAAAATTTCAAAAAAGGACCCAAAGTGAGCCTAGTTTCTCAAATAAGGATCCAAAGTAGCCATTGTCTCAAATAATGACCCGAAGTGGCTAAACTAGTCTCAAATAAGGATCTCAAATCACAGGGGGCAGCTAAATGTTCGTCAGCCAACGAGCGTGTGGCATTTCTGGTGGGTAGAATAAAGGCAATTTTGTAAAAAAAAACATTGATAGAAATTAACAAAATCCCCCTAAAACAATCTTGACACTCCAACGAAGAAGACAAAATCTTGAGCCTATGGGCAAAAATCAAAATCCCCCTAAAATCTCCCTAAAACAATCTTGACAGTCCAACTTTCTTCTTTCTTGACTTCAAATTTTTCCTACCTTCGTTTCTTTCCAATGAAGAAGATAAATCTCGAGCAAAACAACCTCTTTGTTATTCAGACACTCGTGTGTAACACAAGAACCTCAATTCTTCATCATCTTTTCTCAGGTTCGTGTATATTTCGACCTACACTCCCGTTCAACTAAAGTCAGTTTTGTTCAAATTGGTGCAAGCCATCCTTTGCTCAAAGCAATTGTAGCTTGCCGAAACGATATGTTGACAAGGTGTGAGCATGTGGTGGAATATCACACAGATGGCAGCGAGGACAATGAAGGTAAAAAGAATTTTTGTTTGTTTTATATTGTTCTTTTTGCTTGTTTTGTCGGATTTTCGAGTTAATGTCTCCTTTTTTCTAGACAAATCGAACAAATGCGTCCACTATGACTTTTGGGAAAATTTCAAAAAGGATCCAAAGTAAGCTTATTTTATAATGTTTTTTTTATTGCAAAAAGAGAGCATTAAAAAATTGCAAAACATTAATTTCTATCAATTTTTTGACAAAATTGCCCTTATTCCGGCAATCGGAAATGCCACACGCTCGTCGGCTAGCAAACATTTGGCTGCCCGGCAATTTGAGGTCCTTATTTGAGACCGGTTTAGCCACTTCAGGTCCTTATTTAAGACAATGGTCACTTTGGATCCTTATTTGAGAAAATATGCTCACTTCGGGTCCTTTTTTGAAATTTCCCCTCAATTATATGAACTATCTATTTATATAAGATTTTACACATCTACATCCTAATTATGTGTTACACTAGCGATCAACCCAAATGAGCCGAATAATCATAAATCAATTTTGACTACTACAAATAGTTGCCTAGCAATATCGGACAATAAAAAAATGTCCAACCTTCAAATTTATATATTCAAAATTAGGATAAAATTACAAAAAAAAAAAAAAATTGTTCTGTTGTCAATGTGCTATGGTCCTTGTCCAAATTTGGTTCATGCAGCTTGTTTTGACAAATTTGATTTTCGATCTAAGGCTCAATTTATTTAGTAGAAAATGAATGATTTAAAAATATTTTCCTAAAGACGATCATATATATCGCTTATAAACATAAATAAACAAAATATATTTCAATCATCCACGAAAATATTTTGATATAAATTAATGTCAATAAGGAAAATATTTTCAATTGATTAATTATTTCAAGCGATATAAACGATCATCATTTGAAAAATATTTTTCAAATTGTTCATTTTTTGGAAAACAAATGAGCCTTTGTCCGGTCCTAATTGTCCACCATAAAATCATTTCCGCTTTTCAACCTTTTTTCTGCCATATCTTAGGACATACTATCTAACATTTCCTCTTAAAGCATGATCAATAGTAACATCGCTACTTATAGTTTGCCATGCACATCCATGGACCTGAAACTAGGGTAAAAGGGCCTTGCACGGGCAAAATAATGTAGGGTACGGTAAATACTTCATGAAAAATTCCATTATTCGCATTGATTTGCCTAATAATACATTGAATGTGGATGAAAATATGAAACCGTATCTAAAATATATCCTTCGAATAATAAATACATGAAAAGAATCACATGATATCTTAGTTCAATTTCTACTTAGACGAATTAACACAAAGGAAAAAGAGCTTATCAATTGGTTGCATGCATAATGGTAAAGTACGTGAATCGACACAACTTAGGTTACTATGAATGAATGCAAAAGAAAAGAGCTTATCATATGATTTACTGATTATGTAACATCATTACTCTACGAGGATACTAATGAGAGATTTTAGCTTGTGTTGTGTTCCTATGCGATTATTGTACAGATTCATAGTACAATTTGCTTATATGATTCAAATGTTGAAGGGCATAGTATTGACTTGCCCATGCTTAAGATAACTCAACATTCTTCCTTAACTAGGGAAAGACGAACGAAAAGAGCCTGAACTTTTATGTTCTAGAGTTTTGGAGTAACATATTTAGGATGTATTACCAATTTGCCACCTTTGATTCCGGCCAAGGGCTTCCGACAATAGCAACAGATGGTTAGGCAAAATACATTCTTTAAACAACGATAATTCTGAAAAAAAAAATGATTTCAGTGTAACTATGAACAATTTCTTCGGATACATTGATCCTTTGTTTAGGTAATAAAACTTACATCAACGGCATCTGGGTTCCGAATTGGATTGCCTAGATATGCTCCCCTTAGAAATTCGAAAGAAAGAAAAATCTGGAAAGGTTGGCAATTCTCCTAATCTTTAGTAGAAAATTTACTTGTATGTGCTAAATTTCACGTGACAAAAGTTGATTAAAAGTCCACAAATGTGAGGGTGAGACCCAAATCAGATGTATGGTTGACCCTAATCAAGACACACATATGCATACCTTTTGTATGGCCTTCATTTGTACATGAGATGCCTTTTTGAAGGATCAAAACCAGGATAAGAAAACTAAGTCTCAAGAATGAATCATAGACACTGAGAGAGGAAGAAGAAACACAAGCTCTCTTTGCCATTTTTGTGCAATTAGGTTTGACACTACTTCCCCCGACCCCCCCGCTCTCTCCAACTCCTGATGAGCTGTTTATTTATAAACAAGTGGTTCATTGGTCAAGTTGTGCCTGGTGAAAGTATTTAAAGTCTTTAGTCATGAAATTGGGACACTTGCCATTTTTCCAAGCAAACAGTTGCAATTCTCTCTCAATCATGGCATTCAATTCCTCACAATTTGCCAAGGAAGAAAAGAAACAAGGGAGTAGGTGGTGAAGATTGATCCCTTCTTTTTGAATAAGATACTGCAAAATGTGAATTGTCAAGCATATATAACCCCTTCGTAGAGTACCATCTCTCACATCTTATCTTGATAAACTATTGGATTTCGCTTATCCGAACGATGTATAACTCATTTTTAAAAGATAATATGGAATGTATTTGTGTTAAAGCATCTCGCATCACTCGTCTACAAAATTTATATGCTTTTTTATATATGTATGTTCTCCTTTCATATGTTTTTAGGTCAAATCTTTTGGCATAATTCTGAGCCACATTTTACTCCATTTATTTCGTGTGTGCAGCACTGCAGCTCTCCCGTTTGTCAAATTTTATATGTCGTTCCTAATTTGGTGTTGAAGTATCTCACTTGTCTAGCTTTTTATGTACATTTGGCCTCTCAATTTTTTGGATTGGACTTTTTAATGGTGAAAATACTAATTTAGAATGCACTTGTCTCAATTCAATGATGACTTTTTCCTTTTTTTTCCCTTTTTTTTTTGTTTTCTAGTATAAATGGTAAATGTGGTATCGCTCTTTGATATTTTCTTTTTAGAATGAATAAACATTCTCGCGCGAAGTGCAATAAGCTTTGAGAGACTAATAAGTTTGTTAATCATTGGTATTTTTATATTTTGGGTTCGACCTCGTTTTCTTGTGGATTGCTTCATGTTAGTAATAAAAAAAACTCAAGATTTATTTATATATTGACAAATCTTAAACAAGGAGTTTTATAACATCTAACTATCTTATGTGGGAATTAAATATTATCACGCTCGAGTCCCGTCACAATCATTGTAGTGTCACAATTGTAATTTCACTTGCTATTTTGGGGGTTTTCGTTTTAGCTGTCAAAGTCAACGGTCTAGTCCGTCGGGCAGAGGTCAAAGTCGGGCGTTGATTGGTTCAAAGCCGTGTGCCTTCCCGCACTAAAGCCGACCTCTCCCTCTCCGTGACAGAACTGAAACTCAAGAAAGCTTCCGATGATCGCTCCGCCGCGTTCCGCCGTCCCCCTCCTCCTCCTGCTCCTCGCTCTCGCCGCCACCTCCGCCCATGGCACCGACCCTCTGTACCACTTCTGTGGGACCAACGGCAACTTCACAGCCAACGGCACCTACGGGGCCAACCTCAACACCCTCCTCACCTCCGTCGTCGCCGCCGCAAACGCCACCGACGTTGATTACGGCTTCTACAACCTCTCTGCCGGCAGGAGCCCCGACGAAACCGTCAACGCCATCGCCCTCTGCCGGGGCGACGTCGGGGTCGCTGACTGCCGGAGCTGCCTGAACGACTCCGCCCCCGAGATCGCCCGCCGGTGCCCGGGGCGGAAGGAGGCGATCATCGGTTACGACTATTGCATGCTCCGGTACTCGAATCGGTCCATTTTTCGGGCCATGGAGACCTCGCCTGTCTTGTACATGTGGAACGTTAACAACGTCACCAACAATGTCGATCAGTTCAATCAGGTTCGAAATGGGAAAGTTGATTTTTATATGCTTCTGATCGATATCTTTAATTTGAACAAAAATTGCATTGCGTTTCGTATGTTTCCATGAAAACAGAGTGTAATTCATCCTGGTTTAGATGCACATTGAAATTCATCATAGTACTTGTTGGCATTAGGATTTGCTTTTCTTGCTTTCTTGACCGGTCCAAGTGAGGACCGACCAATAGCCCATTTCGAAGCGCTAGACAGTTTCCTATAGAGCATATGTGGTTATATCATGGTGCTAATTATGTTTTTGTGTTCTTGTTCCTTTTCGTATTGTCTCTGTGACTTGTTCTAAATCCTTTGGTCTTGAATTCTTGAACTTCATGTTTCCTGTAAGCGCTTGGGATTGGCGCATAGCTTTTCAGGGTAGTATGACCTCCCAGGAGCATTTGATTTTAGGTATCGTTCTTGGATAGTTGCTAGCAATTCATGTTGCATTAAGATTGAGTAGGAGTTTATGGTGTGGGTCGTGACAGAGTACTAATTCTTGTCTTCTTCTCCTGACGGTAGCTTATAGTTTTGGTTCTTTTTTTTCTAGGATTTGAGAAATCTGACAGATGGTTTGAGGGACCGAGCGGCAAATGGCAATTCAACGAGGAAATTCGCTGTTGGAAATGCGACGGCTCCAAACTTCCAGACTCTTTTTGGACTTGTGCAGTGCACTCCAGACTTGTCGCAGCAAGACTGCAACAGTTGTTTGGTGCAAGCTATCGCACAAATTCCTCAGTGTTGTAATCAGAAACAAGGAGGAAGGGTTATTTTTCCCAGTTGCAATATCAGGTTTGAAGTATCCCCCTTTTTTGATGCTTCGGCTTATGAGTCGCCACCATCACCACCACAATCGCCAGTTTCTCCTCCACCTCCTCCAACGAATAACACTTCCACTAAAGGTACTTCCTGTTAATGTACACTTACCTATGCCAGAGCATTCTATTTGTATTTTCAATTGTCCGTAGGACTAGCATGATAATGAACGTGAGCAAGCATGCTTTCAACTTCAGTGAGCTCCTTTTACAAACTAGAGACAAGGGGTCGTAAGTCTCCCTCCCCTGGTCCTCCTTCTTTGAGTATGGTCGCATCAAGTGTATTTTAAAGCATGATGTAACTCAATTTTTTGATTCTGGGTGTAATAAGTTCCTGAGACACTTCTGTTTCCTCTTGAATGAGGTATAAGCAGGAAATAATTAGCAGATGAGAAATTAATGAGATTTCTGATGCATCATGAATCTTTATTTCTTTTGATTTAAGTATCAACATCTGAAGTAATTTCATCAAGCAACTGATAGAATAACACCAAGGACTGCTTTAAATGTGGAACCCCTCCTAAAATCTATGTTTGGTAATTGGATCTAAACACTATTCTCTGTGAGTTTCTTGTCTAACATAAGAGCTCTTCCTTTTTCAGGAAAGGATACTAACTCAGGTCGTATTGCCCTCATTATCACAATTCCAGCTGTTGGACTAGCTCTCTTAATTGCTGGAATATTATGCATCTGTTTGAGGTCGAGAAGAAAGAAGAAAAATTTCGAAGGTAAGTTCAGATTACTTTCGCATGACTGATTATCATAAAATAATGGGTAAATACAACCTACGTCAAACAGATTAGCAGCCAATAGGGTCAGCCTTGATGTGCGAAAGCTAGCAACTTTTCAGAAATTTAGAGTTTGATGATTTCTGACTAAACAAGGACAGATTCAGTGTGGGATATAGATATCAAAGTTCCCTGATTGCTCTGGAAAACCTTTTATTTGCTAGCATCACCAAGAGGACAAATTTTTCTTAGAATGGATTAACTGTTAAATAAGGATGAATTACTATAATCTGTAAAATGAGTAGACAGGCTTACTGATGGTGCGGAATTAGACAATAAAGTGACTTTGGATTTTCCCCTTTGTAGCTATACCTGTAGATGAAATCGGAAATGCAGAATCCCTACAGTACGACTTGAATACCATCAGAGTGGCAACAAATGACTTCTCTGACGCAAATAAGTTGGGACAAGGTGGATTTGGCACTGTTTACAAGGTAGTCACTGCAAATTGTTCATTCATAAAATAACAGAGAATTCAAAACATTCACATGTATATGGATGCTTTTTGCATTATGTTTCAGGGAACACTGGCCAATGGACAAGTTGTAGCAGTAAAAAGGCTGTCTACAGACTTGGGACAAGGTGATCAAGAATTTAAAAATGAGGTCCTTTTGGTTGCGAGGCTTCAACACCGGAATTTGGTTAGGCTCTTAGGTTTTTGCCTGGAGGGGAGAGAAAGGCTTCTTATCTATGAATTCATACCAAACTCAAGCCTGGATCACTTTATATTTGGTATGGTCATGCCATTCTATTCCAGCATCATCTGATTCAAGAGTTATTGAAATGCACGTTGCCAATCTGCATTTAGAAAGCCACCTTGTGTTAGTTACATTAGCTATAACCTATCGTCAATATGCTATGCAGATCCTATTAGGCGTAGGCAACTGGATTGGGAAAGGCGTCAAAAGATAATAGGAGGCATTGCTCGTGGGCTTCTTTATCTTCATGAGGATTCTCGACTTCGCATCATTCACCGGGATCTTAAAGCGAGCAATATTTTGCTTGATGCAGAGATGAACCCTAAAATTTCAGATTTTGGTACAGCAAGGCTATTTATGGTGGATCAAACTCAAGATGCCACAAGCAGGGTTGTTGGCACTTAGTAAGTAATAGATAGCAGAGCATCTTAAAATAAATCTGATATATTTCCTGTGCTCTTGTCCATATTATCCAAATAGCTAGCATATATAAAAGCAAAGCATATTAAGTGGAATTGCGTTGAAAGAGCTCATTATTCCTATGATGCAGTGGGTACATGGCTCCAGAGTATGCAATGCATGGGTTGTTCTCGGTCAAATCAGATGTCTTTAGTTTTGGGGTGTTGCTACTAGAGATTATTAGTGGTCAAAAGAGTAGCCGCTTCCGCAATGGGGATATCACAGAGGACCTTCTCGGCTATGTAAGAAAATATCTTTCAATCACTCTCCTACCCCTGAAGAATCGCCTGAAAAGAGTGGTGGACCCCTACTCAAATGAGTCTAGCAAATGTCCTTACCGTTTTGAGTTTGCATTTATGATTCATTGCAGGCGTGGAGGAGTTGGAGGGAAGGAACCCCATCAAATCTCATAGATCCTGGTTTGGCCAATGGTTCAAGGACCGAAATGTTGAGGTGCATTCACGTGGGATTGCTGTGTGTTCAAGAAGTTGAGGCTGATAGACCAACCATGGGTGCGGTGGTTTTGATGCTTAGCAGTCACTCCACCACATTGCCACTACCATCACGACCTGCATTCATTTTGCCCAGTATCCCTCAATCTGACACAGCGTCATGGGCAGCAGTAACTCATTCAAATAAATCTAAAGATGGACAAACCCAAGAATCAGTGAACGAGACTTCCATCACCGAGCCATATCCTCGATGATCATAGATTGGAGTCTAAATTTGTGTAAGTCTTCTGTTCCATTGTGTAATATTCATTTTTTCTTTTGCTTTTGTGAGGAGATGAGATGTATATGAAACTTCCCACGAGCCAACTACATTGTGATGTAATGTATCTTAAGTTATGCTCTACCTTTGAAACGTCTGAACCTGGAAGGAGACTGGATGGAACGACAAGGCAATGTGCCTTATCAATACATCATTTGATATTTGCATATTTTCATGTGTTGAATTTGTTGATTCAACGAGGGAGTGGGTCGTGAAGATTGATTCCCTTCTTTCGAATAAGATATTGCAAATATGAGTTGTCAACCGGTGCCTCTGGCGAAACTCCGACCACTTTTACTTTGAAATCCATTGGGGCCCAGCTGCCGTCCTAACTGAGGGGAGCATCGTCAAATCTTTATTCTTGCGAGCAAGTTCAAGAAAGTTTTCTTGGAAAGCTGGGTTAGAGGGCGACTGGGAAGGGCGTGAGACGCCGGTAGTATGCGACGATGACATCATCCTAGGACGACGAGTGGTGGCGTTGGTGTGTAGAGTTGAATTTCGATTCATTGTTGATTAATTGTAAGAAGTATTAAGCTTGATTTGAAAAAAAAAAAAAATTCCGCTTGCAATAAGAATATACATATTGGACATCCAGCACACCTTGAATGGATAATAGCAAATCCAATGTTCATTTTATAGTACAGGGACCCAAATGGAGAGGTCTGGCTTTTTAGAGAGTCACGAAACACCCTTCGAACTGCATGAACCGATTTAATTGAGGTTTTTGGCTGGTGCAAGTGGTGGCCTTGTATATTGGAGCAATTTGCACGTTGTTAATGTGATTTCAATAGGTGACCTCTACTTTTCAAATGATAAATCTCTTAATGCGACAATCAATCACACTAGCTCTTACGATTAAATGTAGTGTTTGGTGCAAGTGAAACAGTAAAGATACTTACAACAATTACCATGATGATCATGATAATCATATGCCATTTTTTCCAGCATTTTTTTCACATATCTTTATTCGTTTCCTTGCTGTCATCCATTCTTCTTTTGTTTGAAAGTCTCCCCCCCCACCCCCCCCTCTCTCTCTTTCTTTTTCTTGCTTTTCTATTCTTATGAGTACATATCCTCCGCCTGTTTTTTTTTTTTTTTTTTCATATGTTCTTTTGATTGATCATTTTCCATCTTATTTTGTTATTGCTTTGTTGCTATGCGAAAACATGTATCTACTTCAAGGTCAAATTGGGATAATTGTAAAATTCAACTTAATTGTGTTCATATTAAAATACTGTAGACCTGTTGGACACAATAAAGATTGTGTTGTCGTTTGGAGGCAAACCATCTATATGAATATACAATAACAAGCTCTTTCTTAAAGATTGCCTATAATAATGACACCTAAGATTCTAATTAGTAAGGGATTAATAATTCTCCTTGTGATGGAGTATTTTTCTTGCACTCTCCACTCCTTTTGCTTCTAACTAGGATGGGTGCTTGCTTTATTCAATACCATGAGTTTTGTTTCACTGAAAAATTGAACACTAGCTTCAATGGATTTTAATGTTACAAATTGGCAATTATTGAATGTTCTTATACTTTTTGTAATTCTTTCCATTAATTGTTTCTTAGGAATATTTTAACTATCCTCTCTTAATTTTACAATAATATTGTTGAATGTAGGAAGATTTTAACTATCCTCTCTTAATTTAGAATAATGTAATGAATAATTATACAAAAAAACATATTTTAATTTTACAACTTAAAAAAAAAGACACCCCTGTGCAATGCTTGGGCATGCTACTACTTTCATTGGAAATTAAATGATTCTACATCGTCATGTGATCGATTTTCATTACAAAAGACAATACTGGATCTCTTGGTGTTCCATTGATTAGTCTTATTGTATTCTATTCATTCTGCAAGATATACTCATTTGTGTACATGCCTAATCTTTCTCATTTTAGCTATTTATTTTTAAATTAAATATATTTATCCCTTCATATTCATTGCTAATATGAATGACCATCAATGAACAAAGATTGAATTATACAAAAAAATTCAAGATCTTAAAGAACCTTTTCATGTAGAATGAAAAGGGCATCTTAACTTTGCTCATTCGAGTTGCCATTCACACTAATTTTTCTCGTTACTTTGCATTTGAAAATCCTGTCGACTTAATGACACTACTCATTTCTAGCAGCAAGCTAGCTTATTAAGAGACATGGGAAAAAAAATTCATCAATGATCAAACAGAAAAATGAATGAGCTAAGAATTGGATATAAATAAATCATTTGACTATAAGCTCAACCGGTGAATAATATGTATACGCACAATATCTGAATCACGAAATGCAACGATAAGCTTCATCACTAAATATTCGACTTGTCATCTGAAAGTAATTGACGCTAAGCATGATACCCTCGGTTTGAACGAAGGATCTCCTACAACATCAACGACAACCATTTCAGTCGCCTGATTTAGGCAGCAAACTTTTGTCAACGACATCTTGGGTACGGTCTTGGGTTGCCTCCTCCTGCTCCACCTGCAAAACTCAGAAAATCAAAGACACCAGAACCTTAGAAAGGAGTTAACAGCCCTGCTGCATCTCTTGTAGAATTTAACAATCAAGTACTTGCTTTGAATCCAACACGATGACCATCGATTTAAAGCCAATAAGTGCGAGACTAAAGTAAGAGGTATCGGTTTAGAAATGAATGTATGCATGTGTATATGTGTATATGTATAAAGATAAAGAGAGAGAAAGCAACCAGGACAAGTCAACAAATCTCAGAAAAGATTAAAGAACAGTAGAAGCCGAAGAGGACGAAGAAGGAGAAGAAATAGACACACTCTCTGAGCCTTTTTCTTTTCGGGTCTTCTTCACAATCTTGTTTAATATCCACGTCGTTTCCCAGTTGGTCGTGTTTTTTTTTATAAGAAAAACGAAAGATTGTCGGCCAAAGTCATGCTTGGTGGAGCTTAATTTAACGAGTCTTTGTTCAAGAAATTCCAGTGTTGTCACTTTCTGGGCAAGTTCCTCGCACATCTCATTTGAATTCAATTATGTGCATCCACATCTTTGACTTTCCCATTCGATGTCTCAGCTATATGAACAATATATTTAAATAACATAGAATAAATGTGCATCCTAATTATATGGTACGCTAGCAATGGACCCAAATCAACCGGATAAACGTAAATCAATTTTGACTACTAGAAATAGTTGCCTAGCAATATCAGGCACAAAAAATCATGTCCAACCTTCAAATTTATTTATTCAAAATTAGGATAAAATTATATAAAAAAAAAAACATGTCCTGTTCTTAATGTGCCACGGTCCTTGTTCAAATTGGGTTCTTGTAGCTTGTTTTGATGGATTTGATTTTCGAACTAATATTCTGTCCCAATTTTAGGACATATATTAACCCATACTATCTAAAATTTCCTCCTAAAGTATGATCAATAGTAACATCGCTACTTATAGTTTGCCATGTGCATATGTAGTTACCCATGAGGTGGTAAACACATCTAAACTAGGGTGAAAGGTTCTTTGCACTGCAAAATAATGTAGAATACGGTAAATATTTCATGAAAATGTCCATTAGTCACATCGATTTGCCTAATAATGCATTGAATATGGATGAAATGTATATGCGAAACACCACCTAAAATATATCCTCGGAATTATAAATACATGAAAAGAATCACATGATATTTTCTGTTCAATTTCTAATTAGACGGAACAATGCAAAGGAAAAGGACTCATAAATTGGTCGTATGCATGCACCATGTTAAAGTACGTGAATTGGTACAACTTAGGTTACAACTATTGTACTTATTTATAGTACAATTTGCAACATGATTCATGCGTGGAAGGGTATAGTATTGACTTTGCCCATGTTTAAGGCAACTCCACATTCCCTTAACTAGGAAAGTCTAACAAAAAGAGCATGGATTTTCGTGTTCTCATGTTGTGGAGTAACAAATTTAGGATGTGTTACTGATTTAGCACCTTTAACTCCGACGAAGGCCCTCCGACAATAGCAACAGATGCAATCTTTAAATAACCATATTTCTGAAAAAAAAAATTGATATCGGTGCAAATATGAACAATTTCATTGTTTGCTTAGGTAACAAAACTTACATCAACGGCATCCAAGGCTCCGAATCAGATCCCTTGGATATGCTCTCCCCTAGAAACTCAAAAAAAAAAAAAAAAAAAGCCAGAAAGGTTGGCAATTCTCCTAATCTTTACTAAAAAATTTACTTACAAGTGCTAAATTTCATGCGACAAAAGTTAAAAGCCCACAATGTGAGGGTGAGACCCAAATCAAATGTATGGTTGACCCTAATCAAGGCGCACAAATATACATACCTTTTGTATGGCCTTCACTTTTGCATGCCTTTTTGAAAAATCAAAACCAGGAGAAGAAAACTAAGTCTCAAGAACAAATCATAAAAGCTGAGAGAGGAAGAAGAAAAAACACAAGCTCTCTTTGCCATTTTTGTGCAATCAAGTTTGACACGACTCTCTCTCCTGATGAGATGTTTAATTTATAAACAAATGGTTCATCGATCAAGGCCATGCCCTATGAAGTAAATTCAAAGTCTTTGATCATGAAATTTGGATACTCCTGCCATTTTCCCAAACAAACTGTTACAATTCTCTCTCAATCATGGCATTCAATTCCTCGCAACTTGCCAAGGAAGAAGAGAGAGGAGGGAGTAGGTGGTGAAGATTGATTCCCTCTTTTGAATAAGATACTGCAAATATGAGTTGTCAAGCATATATAATTCCTATCATGGATTACACCTCATCTTGATAAATTATTGGATTTCTTGCTTATATGAACGTCGTGTGACTCATATTTTTGAAAGATAATATGAAATGTATTTGTGTCGAAGTATCTCACATCACTCTCCTACAAGATTTATATATTCTTTTATATACATATGTTCTCTCTGTTGGGGTTTCATGAATCATGTATAGAAAAATTAATATAAACACAACGGAAACAAAATGAAACATTTCTATACATATATCTCCAAAGGCGTTGTTGTGTTTTAATCAAAAAATTTGAGAATAAAAAAGGAGTTAAACCAATTTACCTCTTGAAGTACGCTTTAGACGAATTGATTCGAATGTTTTTCAGTTTGAGCCCCACAAACATTGGACCTCTAGTTCAGACACACCACCAATGGACGTCGAATGAAGAGAGAACTTGCGGATAATCACCACTATGATTGTGCTAGCAATTTTGTGGAGATAATCCTTCGTATCCTTGATATTTTAGCCACGGCTAATATGCGAGAATCCTTTCCTTCTCTCTTTTTTTTTTTCCGTTTTCGTACGTTTGCACACAAAAACGCACACCCACATTGTTTATAAGAACTACTCTATGTGCAGAAACTACCCACGATCAGCAACCGTTACTGATCGTGGGACGACCAGCAACCGTTGCTGATCGTGTCTTTTATGCCCACGATCAGCGACCATTGTTGCTGATCATGTTTTGCATGCATGATGGTCAGCAACGGTTGCTGACCATCATGCCATGCATAATTTTTTTTATATTATTCAAAATTAAAATTTTGCACATCACATGTGCATTGCACATGGTCAACAACAATTGTTGAACATGTGCATCTTTGAATTAATAAATAAAAATAAAAAGAAGACATAATCTTTATGTGCATATTTGGGATACATTAACATGTATCCACTTTGGGCATGTATGTGCATCATATGCACGTAGGCACATGACTATGATACAAATTAAATTAAATCCTCTTTAATTTAATTTCATGTCGACTCAATGCGACTGTAGTAATTGCAAACATATTTGCAAAATTATTTCTTTCTTGTTCCACATTATTCTAATTGGTTATGATGTGTGACATCCCTAGGTTCATCACTAAGCTGGTAGGAAGACTTGTACTAACACATATGTACTCCCAAAATAATTAATTGTCCCAATTAATCTTTGGGTCTTACAAGCCATGATTGACATCTAGCAATATGTCATGACTACCCAGATAGTGTGAATTCTTTAAGAACATAATGAACCTATCAGTTTTGTCTATGGTGTAATTCAATCCTTCTATCTTACTATGTCTCGATCGAACAAAGACCATGGAATATTTGTCAAGTCACCAATGACATGCATTTTATTCGAGACATAAACAATTTATTCTCGGTTACAATGCTTGCCGAGGATTTCAATGCATTGTCATAATTAAATTGCATAGGACATCATTATTATTCCTTGCATATAACAAGGATACAGATTTCATATTGCGTATATATGCAACTTCATATATGAACAAACTATGACCATCAAGTATAAAGACGTATCAATGACCCGGCAATATGTGCACCCATGAACCATAGTTGTTTGACACACAAGTTACCACCGTGCCTCAGGTCAAAGGATTATTTACACAAGATCAAAACATGAACAATTAGACATTGACCACGCTAAAAGCTTCCATGTTGCTAATCGTTCCATATGCATCACGTTCAGTGAATTTGTCTAATACAAACACCTGTGTTCTAATTTAGGCATCATAATACCCAATAACTTGCGACTCATCATTCCCTTAAGTATCCAATATTTAATAGTGAAGTTAAGAGCACACCGGTCTCAACAGGATTATAAATATCCACTCAATAATCCATTGACTAGGAATAGTCTAAAAGATTCAGTCTAATTATGAACCCGTCATATATATTCTTGACGTCTCAAGAATAGGCCTAGTTGCAACTGATCTTATGGAATCATTCATAAATATAAAATAATTGGACAAATGAATGAATACGTCATTGCCATTAATTAAATAATAATAATGATAGTACAATTGAAATCCCTAACATGTAACTATTACATTGTAGCTTTAGGGCATACATCTAACAATCCCCCATTTGCACTAAAACCAATTTGTCCGGTACCTCAAACCCATTTTGTCAATATGCCTTTCAAAAGAAGACTGAGGTAAGGCCTTAGTGAAGGGATCTGCCACGTTTTCCACTGAGGCAATTTTCTATAAGGCGATATCACATCTTTTAACAATTTCTCTAATGAGATGGAAGTGCCTCTCAATGTGCTTGGACTTTTGGTGAAACCTTGGTTCCTTAGCTTGAGCTATCACCCCATTGTTGTCACAAAACAATGTAATCGGCTGCTCAATTGAAGGAACGACTCCAAGTTCAGAAATAAACTTCTTCATCCAAGTTGGTTCCTTTGCTGCTTTAGAAGCGGCTACATACTCTGCCTCAGCAATGGAATCGGCAGTTATGTTTTATTTGAAACTTTTCCAATTAACTGCGCCAACATTGAATGTGAAGACTAACCTAGACGTAGACTTATAATCATTAGGATCAGATTGAAAATTGGAATCTGTATAAGCTACAACTTTTAATTCTCATTCTCCATATATCAAGAATAAATCCTTAGTCCTTCACAAGTACTTAAAAATATTATTGACTGCTATCCAATGCTCTTGTCCTGGATCAGATTGATATCTGCTAGTAATACTTATAGCATGCGCAATATCAGGTCTAGTACATAGCATAGCATACATCATTATGCTTCCAGTAGCGGATGCATATGGTATCTTTGCCATCCGCTCTCATTTTCAAGAGTGTTGGGACACATCTCCTTAGAAATATGGATCCCTTGCCTAAAAGATTGAATTATACAAAAAAATTCCAAGATTATCTTAAAGAACATTTTCATGTAGAATGAAAAGGGCATCTTAACTTTGCTCGTTCGAGTCGCCATTCACACTAATTTTTCTCGTTACTTTGCATTTGAAAATCCTGTCAACTTAATGACACTACTCATTTCTAGCAGCAAGCTAGCTTATTAAGAGACATGGGGAAAAAAAATTCATTAATGATCAAACAGAAAAATGAATGAGCTAAGAATTGGATATAAATAAATCATTTGACTATAAGCTCAACCAGTGAAAAATATATATACGCACAATATCTGAATCACGAAATGCAACGATAAGCTTCATCACTAAATATTCGACTTGTCATCTGAAAGTAATTGACGCTAAGCATGACACCCTCGGTTTGAACGAAGGATCTCCTACAACATCAACGACAACCATTTCAGTCGCCTGATTTGGGCAGCAAACTTTTGTCAACGACATCCTGGGTACGGTCTTGGGTTGCCTCCTCCTGCTACACCTGCAAAACTCAGAAAATCAAGGACACCAGAACCTTAGAAAGGAGTTAACAGCCCTGCTGCATCTCTTGTAGAATTTAACAATCAAGTACTTGCTCTGAATCCAACACGATGACCATCGATTTAAAGCCAATAAGTGAGAGACTGAAGTAAGAGGTATCGGTTTAGAAATGAATGTATGCATGTGTATATGTGTATATGTATAAAGATAGAGAGAGAGAACGCAACCAGGACAAGTCAACAAATCTCAGAAAAGGTTAAAGAACAGTAGAAGCCGAAGAGGACGAAGAAGGAGAAGAAATAGACGCACTCTCTGAGCCTTTTTCTTTTCGGGTCCTCTTCACAATCTTGTTTAATATCCACGTCGTTTCCCAGTTGGTCGTGTTTTTTTATAAGAAAAATGAAAGATTGTCAGCAAAAGTCATGCATGGTGGAGCTTAATTTAACGAGTCTTTGTTCAAGAAATTCCAGTGTTGTCACTTTCAAGGCAAGTTCCTCGCACATCTCATTTGAATTCAATTACGTGCATCCACATCTTTGAATTTCCCATTCGATGTCTCAGCTATATGAGCAATATATTTAAATAACATAGAATAAATGTGCATCCTAATTATATGGTACGCCAGCAATGGACCCAAATCAACCGGATAAACGTAAATCAATTTTGACTACTAGAAATAGGTTCCTAGCAATATCAGGCACAAAAAATCATGTTCAACCTTCAAATTTATTTATTCAAAATTAGGATAAGATTATTAAAAAAAAAACATGTCCTGTTCTTAATGTGCCATGGTCCTTCTCCAAATTTGGGTTCATGTAGCTTGTTTTGACGGATTTGATTTTCAAACTAATATTCTGTCCCAATTTTAGGACATATATTAACCCATACTATCTAAAATTTCCTCTTAAAGTATGATCAATAGTAACATCGCTACTTTAGTTCGCCATGTGCATCTGTAGTTACCCATGAGGTGGTAAACACATCTAAACTAGGGTGAATGATTCTTTGCATTGCAAAATAATGTAGAATACGGTAAATATTTCAAGAAAATGTCCATTAATTGCATCGATTTGCCTAATAATGCATTGAATATGGATGAAATGTAGATGTGAAACACCACCTAAAATATATCCTCGGAATTATAAATACATGAAAAGAATCACATGATATTTTCTGTTCAATTTCTAATTAGATAGATCAACACAAAGGAAAAGGACTCATAAATTGGTTGTATGTATGCACCTTGTTAAAGTACGTGAATTGGTACAAAATAGGTTACAACTATTGTACTGATTTATAGTACAATTTGCGATATGATTCATGCGTGGAAGGGTATAGTATAGACTTTGTCCATGTCTAAGGTAACTCCACATTCCCTTAACCAGGGAAAGACTAACAAAAAGAGCATGGATTTTCATGTTCTAATGTTGTGGAGTAACATATTTAGGATGTGTTACTGATTTACCACCTTTAATTCCGACGAAGGCCCTCCGACAATAGCAACAGATGCCATCTTTAAATAACCATAATTCTGAAAAAAAAATTGATGTCGATGCAAATATGAACAATTTCATCGTTTGCTTAGGTAACAAAACTTACATCAACGGCATCCAAGGCTCCGAATCAGGTCGCCTGGTATGCTCTCCCCTAGAAACTATAAAAAAAAAATCTTTACTAAAAAATTTACTTACAAGTGCTAAATTTCATGCAGACAAAAGTTGATTAAAAGCCCACAATGTGAGGGTGAGACCCAAATCAAATGTATGGTTGACCCTAATTAAGGTGCATACATATACATACCTTTTGTATGGCCTTCACTTTTGCATGCCTTTTTGAAGGATCAAAACCAAGAGAAGAAAACTAAGTCTCAAGAACAAATCATAAAAACTGAGAGAGGAAGAAGAAGAAACACAAGCTCTCTTTGTCATTTTTGTGCAATCAGGTTTGATACTACTCTCTCTCTCTCTCTGATGAGCTATTTAATTTATAAACAAGTGGTTCATCAATCAAGGTTGTGCCTCGTGAAATAAATTCAAAGTCTTTGATCATGAAATTTGGATACTCTTGCCATTTTCCCAAACAAACTATTACAATTCTCTCTCAATCATGGCATTCAATTACTCGCAACTTGCCAAGGAAGAAGAGAGGAGGGAGTAGGTGGTGAAGATTGATTCCCTCTTTTGAGTAAGATACTGCAAATATGAGTTATCAAGCATATATAATTCCTACCATCGGTTGCATCTCATCTTGAAAAACTATTGGATTTCTTGCTTATATGAACTCCGTGTGACTCATATTTTTGAAAGATAATATGAAATGTATTTGTGTTAAAGAATCTCACATCACTTGCCTACGAGATTTATATATTATGCTACATACATATGTTCTCTCTTCATCTGTTTTTAGGTTAAATCTTTTAACATAATTCTAGAGTCATATTTTTACTCTATTTATTTCATGTGTGCGGTTTCTGTTCGTCAAATTTCATATGTTGTTCCTAATATGAATTGCATGGGAAAAAGGGTGTTGAAGTATCTCACTTATCTAGCTCTTTATGTTTATATGGCCTTTTAATTTTTGGATTGGGGTGTTGAAGTATCTCACTTATCTAGCTCTTTATGTACATATGGCCTTTTAAGTATTTGGATTGGACTTTTTAATAGTGAAAATACTAATTTATAATGCACTTGTACTTAATTCAGTGATGACATTTTTCTTTTCTTTCTTCCTTTCTTTTTTCTATTTTAAATGCTAACTTTAGTATCGCTCTTTGTTATTAATTTATTTTAGAATGAGAAACTATCCTTGTGTGAAGTGTGATAAGCTCTTAATCATTGGCATTTTTCTATATTTCGAGTTTGGTCCTCGTGTTCTTCTGGATTGCTTTATGTTAATAACAAAAAAACAAACCTCAAGATTTATTTATATATTGACAATATCTTAAACAAGGAGTTCGGTAACATCTCACTATCTTATACGAGGAATAAAATATTATCATGGCCCAAATCCTGTCACAATCATTACTATTTTGGGCTTAGCTGTCAGAGTCAACGGTCAGGTCCGTCGGCCAGAAGTCAAAGTTGTGCGCTGATTGGCTCAAAGCCGTGTGCCTTTCCGCACTAAATCCCCGCCCTCTCCCTCTCCATGACAGAACTGAAACTCAAGAAAGCTCCCGATGATCGCTCCGCCGCGTTCCGCCGTCCTCCTCCTCCTCCTCCTTCTCCTCGCTCTCACTGCCGCCCCCGCCCCCACCCATGGCTCCGAGCTTCTGTACCACTTCTGCGGGACCACCGGCAACTTCACCGCCAACGGCACCTACGGGGCCAACCTCAACACCCTCCTCACCTCCGTTGTCGCCGCCGCAAACGCCACCGACGTTGACTACGGCTTCTACAACCTCTCTGCCGGCGGGAGCCCTGAACGAAACCATCAACGCCATCGCTCTCTGCCGGGGCGATGTAGGGGTCGCCGATTGCCGGAGCTGCCTGAAAGACTCCGCCCCCGAGATCGCCCGCTGGTGCCCGAGGCAAAAGGAGGCGATCATCGGTTACGACTATTGCATGCTCCGGTACTCGAATCGGTCCATTTTTGGGGCCAGGGAGACGTCGCGTGCCTTCTATAGGTGGAACAATAAAAATGTCACCAACAATGTCGATCAATTCAATCAGGTTCAAAATCGGAAAGTTGATTTTTACATGCTTATTATCGATATCTTTCATTTGAACAAACATTGCATTGCGTTTCGTTTGTTTCCATGAAAGCAGAGTGCAAGGTTCTTGACGTGTTGACTTCGTTTACTTCATCAAAACTTTCCATAGTTTTTGACACAGTAACCATGACAATCTTCATCTCCGCTTGACCACGTGCCCGACAATGCCGATCAGTTCGACCCCCTTGCTGTTTGAGCGTAATTCATCATGGTTTAGATGCACTTTGTAATTCATCATAGCACTTGTTGGCATTAGGATTTGCTTTTCTTGCTTGCTGACCGGTCCAAGTGAGGACCGACCAATAGCCCATTTCGAAGTGCTAGACGGTTTCCCAAAGAGCATATATGGTTATATCATGGTGCTAATTATGTCTTTGTTTTCTTGTTCCTTTTTGTATTGTCTCCGCCACCTGTTCTCAAAAAATATGTTTTTTTAACCCTTTCGTCTTGCATTCTCGAGCTTTATGTTTCCTGTAAGCCATTGGGGTTGGCGCATAGCTTTCCAGGGTAGTATGTGCTCCCAGGAGCATTTGATTTTAGGTATCGTTCTTGGGTAGGAGCTAGCAATTCAAGTTGTATTAAGATTGAGCAGGAATTTAAGGTTTGGGTCATGACAGAGTACTAATTCTCGTCTTCTCCTGATAGTAGCTTATTGTTTCGGTTCTTCTTTTTTCTAGGATTTGAGAAATCTGACAGATAATTTGAGGGACCGAGCAGCAAATGGCAATTCAACGAGGAAATTCGCTGTTGGAAATGCGACGGCTCCAAACTTCCAGACACTGTTTGGACTTGCGCAGTGCACTCCAGACTTGTCGCATCAAGACTGCAACAGTTGTTTGGTGGAAGCTATCTCACGAATTCCAGAGTGTTGTAATCAGAAAGAAGGAGGAAGGGTTATTTTTCCTAGTTGCAATATCAGGTTTGCAGTATACTCCTTTTTTGATGCTTCCGCCTATGAGTCGCCACCATCACCACCACAATCGCCAGTTTCTCCTCTGCCTACTCCAACGAATAACACTTCCACTAAAGGTACTTCCTGTTGATGTACACTTACCTATGGCAGAGCATTCTATTCGTATTTTCAATTGTCGGTAGGACTAGCATGATAATGAGTGTGAGTAAGCATGCTTTCAACTTCAATGAGCCCCTTTTACAAACTAGAGACTAGGGGTCTTAAGTCTCCCTCCCCTGCTCCTCCTTCTTTGTGTATGTAAGTGTATTTTAAAGCATGATGTAACTTAATTTCTCGATTCTGGGTGTACTAAGTTCCTGAGACACTTCTGTTTCATCTTGAATGAGTTATAAGCGGGAATTATGTAGCAGATGAGAAATTAATGAGATTTATGATGCTTTATGAATCTTTCTTTCGATTTAAGTATCACCGTCTAAAGTAATTTCATCGAGCAACTAATAGAATAACATCAAGGACTACTTTAAATGTGCAACCCCTCCTAAAATCTATTTTTGGTAATTGGATCTAAACACTATTCTCTGTGAGTTTCTTGTCTAACATAAGAGCTCTTCCTTTTTCAGGAAAGGATACTAACTCAGGTCATATTGCCCTCATTATCACAATTCCAGCTGTTGGACTAGCTCTCTTAATTGCTGGAATATTATGCACTTGTTTGAGGTCAAGAAGAATGAAGAAAAATTTTGAAGGTAAGTTCGGATTACTTTTGTGTAACTAATCATCATAAAACAATGGGTAAATACAACCTACATCAAACATATTAGCAGCCAATAGGGTTAGCCTTGATGTGCGAAAGCTAGCAACTTTTCAGAAATTTAGAGTTAAGTGATTTCTGACTAAACAAGGACAGATGCAGTGTAGGATACAGATATTAAAGTTCCTTGATTGCTCTGGAAAACCTTTTATTTGCTAGCATCACCCAAAGGACAAATTTTTCTTAGAATGGATTAACCGTTAAATAAGGATGAATTACTATTATCTATTAAATCAGTAGACAGGCTTACTGATAGTGCGGAATTGGACAATAAAGTGACTTTGGATTTTCCCCTTTGTAGCTGTATCTATAGATGAAATAAAAAATGCAGAATCCCTGCAGTATGATTTGAATACCATTAGAGCAGCAACAAATGACTTCTCTGACACAAATAAGTTGGGACAAGGTGGATTTGGCACCGTTTACAAGGTAGTCACTGCAAATTGTTTATTCATAAAATAATAGAGAATTCAAAGCATTCACATGTATATGGATGCCTTTTGCATTATTTTTCAGGGAACATTGGCCAATGGACAAGTTATAGCAGTAAAAGGCTATCTGCAGACTCAAGACAAGGTGATCAAGAATTTAAGAATGAGGTCCTTTTGGTTGTGAGGCTTCAACACCGGAATTTGGTTAGGCTCTTAGGTTTTTGCTTGGAGGGGAGAGAAAGGCTTCTTATCTATGAAATCGTACCAAACTCAAGCCTAGATCACTTTATATTTGGTATGGTCATGCTATTATGTTCCAACATCATCTCATTCAAGAGTTATTGAAATGCACGTTGCCAATCTGCATTTAGAAAGTCAACTTGCGTTAGTTACATCAGCTATAACCTATCGTCAATATGCTATGCAGATCCTGTTAGGCGTAGGCAATTGGATTGGGAAAGGCGTCAAAAGATAATAGGAGGCATTGCTCGTGGGCTTCTTTATCTTCATGAGGATTCTCGACTTCGAATCATTCACCGGGATCTTAAAGCGAGCAATATTTTGCTTGATGCAGAGATGAACCCTAAAATTTCAGATTTTGGTACGGCAAGGCTATTTGTGGTGGATCAAACTCAAGACGCCACAAGCAGGGTTGTTGGCACTTAGTAAGTAATAGATAGCAGAGTATCCTAAAATAAATCTGATTATATTTCCTATGCTCTTGTCCATATAATCCGAATAGCTAGCATATATAAAAGCACATCATATTAAGTGGAATTGCATTGAAAGAGCTCATTATTCCTGTGATGCAGTGGGTACATGGCTCCAGAGTATGTAATGCATGGGTTGTTCTCAGTCAAGTCAGATATCTTTAGTTTTGGGGTGCTACTACTAGAGATTATTAGTGGTCAAAAGATTAGTCGCTTCCGCAATGGGGATACCACAGAGGACCTTCTTGGCTATGTAAGAAAATATCTTTCAATCACTCTCCTACCCTTGAAGAATCGCCTGAAAAGAGTGGTGGACCTATACTCGAATGAGTCTAGCAATTGTCCTTACCATTCTGAATTTGCAATTATGATTCATTGTAGGCATGGAGGAGTTGGAGGGAAGGGACCCCATCAAATCTCATAGATCCTAGTTTGGCCGATGGTTCAAGAACTGAAATGTTGAGGTGCATTCATGTGGGATTGTTGTGTGTTCAAGAAGTTGAGGCCGACAGACCAAACATGGGTGCTGTGGTTTTGATGCTCAGTAGTCACTCTACCACATTGCCACTACCATCACGACCTGCATTCATTTTGCCCAGTATCCCTCAATTTGGCACAGCATCGCGGGCAGCAGTAACTCATTCAAATAAATGTGAAGATGGACAAACCCAAGAATCAGTGAATGAGGCTTCCATCACCGAGCCATATCCTCGATAATCACAGATTGGAGTCTAAATTTGTGTATGTCTTTTGTTCCATTGTGTAATATTCATTTTGTCCCCTGTGCGGAGATGAGATGTATATGAAACTTCCCACCAGTCAACTACATTGTAATGTAAAAGCATCTTAAGTTTTGCTCTACCTTTAAACTATCTGAACTTGGAAGGAGACTGGATGGAACGATAAGGCAATGTGCCATATCAGTACATCATTTGATATTTGCATATTTTCATGGTTTGAACGGGTTGACTCAATGTGTAGTATGGATATTGGAATTTTGGATGATTATATTCCACAATGGTCTTAAAAATGGGTGAAGCCTCTCGCTTATATTACTAGCTATGGATGGTATTTATTCTGGAAAAGTTACTTCAATTGCATATCATATTAATGGAAAAGACATTTGAAAGTTACTTTGCATTATAGAAATGTTATTAGTTTCTTATGAGAAAACTATTCATTCTCATGAATAATTACTGTACTTTCCTACATTAAATTTTTTTTTTACTAATCAGATAAATCACTAGCTACGGAAATGTTTGAACTTACTTTGGTATGTGTGAAGTTACTATCAACAATGAGAAGTACCCACTACCAACATGTCATATAAAAAGTTGGTAACCAAGTAAGATAAAGTTAGTAATTTCATATATTTCATTAAAGTTGGCAAATTATTAGGAATTATTTGTTATTTATGCAAACTAGTCAATGTCGATAAGTGGTTCAAATAAGAGTTGACCATCTACTGTTAGCTCATGTTTAAAAGTTAGGAAGGAATTGGTAATTTTTTGGAAAAGTTAGGTAATTCAGAATTTGACCAAATAAATGTAGGCAAATCAATTATCATCACTCTATACTATCTACATTTATAGATTTAATCTTAACATATCAAACTTTGAGCGATTATCCAATAATTATTTGACTTATCATGTAAAAGTTACGATATATTGATTCTAACATGAATTGATACAACCATAGGTATGAGTTTAACAAATAGATGACAATTTGACAGCTCTGATATGGGGTTTATATGGTTCTAATGTAGTGGAGAAACGGTCACAGTGGCATGACACCATGTTTGAACAAAGGATCTCCTACAACAACAATAACCATTTCAGTAGCCTGATTTAGTTAATAAACTTGTCATCAATGAAATTCCGAACTAAACTTTGGGTCGCCTCCACCTACTTTACATACGAACTCAGAATAGCCAAAAGAAAATTAAAAAAATTAAAAAACAAAGTCAACAACCATACTTAATCTCTTCTAGAATTTACCAAGCAATAATTGCTGTAAATCTCATATTGATGACCATCGATTGAAAATAAGCACGAGACTCAAATAAGAAGTATTAGTTCGGAAATGCATGTATGAGTATATAAATCATTCTCAGTCAAAGTCGTGCTTTGGTAGAGATCAATTCTAAAAGTCTTTGGTCCCGAAAATTCTAGTGCTGTCGCTTTTTGGGAAAGTTGCATGCATTCTCCCATGTCAGTCGTCCAATTCAATTATTTTCCATGCGTCCTTGACCTTGATTAGTGCACCCATTTGATATCTTGATCATCCGTTCATTTGAGAAATGTTAGTCACGAGAAGTATGACTCAATACATCCGAGGTTGAGATAAAAAGATCCTCATCCCCATCATTGATGGACCTGATTAAACCGAGTAAGAATATTGGACACCCAAAATAATGTCCAAGCTTTTTAAATTCAGATCATAAACATAAGGATAAAAAAAAATTCATGTTCTATTGCTGTTGTGCTATGGTCCTTATCTAATTTTGGTTCATGCTGTTTGTTTCGACACATTTTATTTTTGAACCAATATTCGGTCTAAATTCTCAAACTATCTCTCATAAAATAATTTCCACTTTCAAATACGCTTTTTTTGTGTATATTTTAACCCAGGCTATCTAACATGTTTTGGTAAAGCACAATCAAGATAGTTAACAAAACCTATGACGAGCAAACAAAAGTAGCAATACATCGCTACTTATAATTCGTCAAGAAGTTAGACCTGAATAATAGTTTCAACCTCAAATTTTCAGAAACTAATTCCATTATCCGGTATACAATCTTCAACGAATAATACAATTTATTAAAGGAAGGAAACATTGTAATTTAAAAGTAAATTAAATCTCTAACACATGTAGTCACGATATCTTAAAATCACTAACTTTTTCAGGAAGTTGAATGCTTATTCCTTTTCAAAATGATGAAAACTTACTCCCTTCAAAAATACACATATATATAATCAATAAATCAAGAACGAATCATATCCATATATGGCCGTATAGCACCAAAACTTATATGATCTCACTTGAAAAAAAATAGATCAGACTGACAGTAATTAGCGATCTATTGGAATGCCGGATTTTCCTTTTTATGACCTATTTTAGTATAACAATTTTTAATGGGATTAAGCGATTGATAGATATAACCTGCCATTTTATAGACTAGAGATGAGACCTAGCAAAGTCTAATAAATAGGGTGTCAACTAGGCCCTTCTCATTATGGGTTTTAGTTAAACATAATTACTTATACTTTACTGCTCAACTAAACTCGTTATTAACAGATGCCAAAACTCAATTCAATATGATCACTTAAGGTTTAACATATACTAGAATATTTATTAACCTAATTATTTAAAATAGAAAATTAATTAATTAATGTAAGCCATTATAGGAAATTTCAAACATTCTCCAACTTGGGCTATATTAATTAACTTATTTTTATTTTTAAAAATAATTTTATTTTGAAAACGACACTTTCGGATTAATAATTGAAAATTTATTTTACGTGGCAACAATTTTGAAAATAATATTCCAATAACAGCATCTCAAAACCAATATAATCCTATATAACCTCAATATAGGACTATGGTGATCATTGTGTTAAGAAAATATCATAACACATGACATTCCATAATCACATATAATAAGCATTATATTTTTATGGATCATGAGCTTAGTAGTTTAATAAAAATAGTGCCAACATGTGATAAAAAAATATACACTATTTCTTATCGGTCATCATTACAATTTCCCAACGACATGAAATTGCATTAGCGCAATTTCTAAACAACATAAAATTGCACAATTATATTATTATCCAACATGAGATTTCATAATTAGTGACATTTAGTCATCTTTAAACTAAACTTTGTTTAAAAGATATTGTTTTATATTTACATTTTTCAATCGGCAGGATAAATGATAAGAATAAAATCAACAGTAATGATTATTAAAAGTAAATGCTTTAATAGACATCATAAAAGCATTATTAGTTTGCATATAATTATAATATTTAGAAATACAAACTATATACCTCCCACTAACAAAAGAAATCAAAAGAGTCTAATACGTCCATATTCTTCACATGTTCTTTAAACAAAATAGGTCATAAACCTTTATTAGAGCATCGGTCAAAATGGACTCAGTTCTAACTAAGTTTTTAATAGTATAATATTTAATCTTCATGAGTTTTAACGCATTGCTGATATTGTTATTCTTAGAATAAAACACAATTGTGGTGTTGTCATGGTAGATCACCATAGGCTTAGTAATAGTGTCCACAACTCACAATTTTGATATCAAATTTCTAAGCCAAATAACTTGAGTTGATGCACCATAACATGCCACAAACTTAAGATATATTGTAGAGTTCATAACTAAGGTTTGCTTTGTACTCTTTCAAAAAATAGCACATCTAGCCATCATAAAAATATATCTAAAAGTTGATTTTCTTTCATCCAAACAACTAGCAAAATTAGCATTTGAATATCCAATCTCCTTTAGGTTATCTACTCTACTATACACGAGCATAAAGTCTTTTTTTGTTGTAGATATCTCATCACTTTCTTAGCTGCAACTCAATATTCATGACCTAGATTCGATAGATATTTCCTAAGAGTATTCACAGCAAAAACAATATCAGGTATGGTGCATATTTGTGCATACATAAGACTGTCAACTACACTAGCATATAGAACATCCTTTATTGCTTCCTTTTCAACATCATTCTTAGGGCATTGTTCTACGCTCAATTTATCTCATTTCACAACAGGAGTTTCACCAATCTTGCAAGTTTGCATAGTAAATCTTTTCAGAACACGATTTATATAACTTTTCTTAGATAACCCCATAACCTTCTTAGATCTATCACAATGAATCTCAATGCCTAGAACAAAAGAGGCTTTTCCAAGATCATTCATATCAAATTTTGCAGACAAAATTTTTTTGTGTCATTCAATAGATTAACATTTTTACTAGCAAGCAAAATGTCATATACATAAAGTACAAAGAAAATATATTTACTCCCACTTACTTTCATGTAGATGCATTGATCAAACTTGTTTTCTTCAAAGTCAAATGATTTTACAACTTTGTAAAATTTTATGTACCATTAACGTGATGCTTGTTTGATACCATCGATAGACCTCTAAAGTTTGCATATCATATGCTCCTTTCTGGCTTCTTCAAACCCTTCAAGTTGTTGCATGTATACTTCTTCATCTAGATCTCCATTTAGAAAAGCTGTCTTGACATCCATTTGGTAAAACTCTAAGTCAAAATGAGCCATCAATGCCATGATTATCCGAAAGGAATCTTTAGTAAAAACTGGAGAAAATGTTTCAGTATAATCAATGTATTCTTTTTGTGTGAACCCCTTTACAACTAACCTTTCCTGGAATCTCTCTATGTTGCCTCTATTGTCTTTCTTGGTTTCAAATACTCATTTGCAGCTAATTGGTTTATGCCCATCGAGTAAATCAACAAGTTACCATGCTTGATTATTTAACATGGAAATCGTCTTGTCCTTCATTGCCTTTAACCATTTATCTGCCTGATCACTATTAAGAACTTATCTGAAGGTTGCCGGATCAATTATATGTCCAATGTCGAAATCAACTTCTCCAAGATAGACATGATAATCATTTAGAAGCATTGGTCTTCTTTGTCGATGTGATCTCCACACAAGCATTTTTGGAGCCAGATCATTCGTCTAGGAAATTTCGTTTGTAATAGGAAGATCTACCGTCATGTCTCCAATATTTGCTTCTTGTTGAATGTCCACTCTATAAGACTCTCACATGGAATCATCATTCAAAATGGGTAATGGAACATAAACCATTTTATTTAGTTTTTCCCTTTCGAAAGATTGAGAAGAATTCTTTTCAGCAACATTTAACTCCAAGAATTTGACAGTTTGAGACTAAACAATTTTAGTGCCATGAGTAGGACAATAGAACATATACCCTTTAGAATGGTGAGGTTATCTAATAAAGTAACATATGGTTGTCTTAGGTTCGGTTTTCTTCTAAGAAGAATAATAAATTTTCACCTCTACAAGACAACCTCAAACTCAAAAGTGATTCAAGCTTGCTCTCCTACCCATCTATAATTCAAGAGGTGTTTTCAACATTAATTTACTAGATACACAGTTCAATATATAAGCTGCTATTTTAATTGCATCACATCATAAGTACTCACGCAAATTAAAACTGTCCACTATACTTCATTTCATCTCCATGAGTGTGCGATTACGCTGTTTAGCTACACCATTCTGTTTAGGACTCCCAAGCATTGTAAACTAGCGACAATACCACCGTTCTACAAATATTTAATAAATGGTCACATTTGTTGTCCAATCTTGATATATCACCCATAATACTTGCCACCGTAATTATATTTGATAATTTTGATAATTTTTCCCAATTGTTTCTCAATTTAGTGTGAAACATGTTGAACATGTCAAGAGCATTGTCCTTTTCCTTAATTAGATAAACATAACAATGATGGGAGAAATCATCTATGAATGTGATGAAGTATGTATTGCCATACAAGATGGTTGAACATAATTCGCTAATATCTATATGAATTGAACATAATTCGCTAATATCTATATGAATTATCTCCAATAAATTTTGACTACGAGGAGCACCTTTCTTCTTAATTTTAGTCAATTTTCCCCTCACACAATCAATACAAGTCTTAGTATCATCTGAGTCAAACGGATGAAGAATATTAGCCTTGATGAATTGCTTTACCCTTTCTTTAATGATATACCCTAATTGCTTATGCCATAGCAATAGAGATTTCTCTTTAATCAAGAATCTTTTAATAACATTATTCTCAATATTGAAAGAACAATATGGTCTATTGGAAGATATGGATAATCATTATAATCTATCAGACATAACATAATTCCCAATAATTTTGGAATTATAACTCAAATCCACTCTTTTATTTGCAAAATATAGACAATATCCACTTTGTCAAATGAAAAGAGAGATATCAAGTTTTCTAAAACTAGAAACATAAAAGACATTGTTCAAAATAAGTTAAAAACCAAAGTCTAAATTCAAAACAATTGTGCCTATGCACTCCATATCATCTTTGATATCATTTCTAACTTTAAGATTTGACTCTCTTAGACTTGGATTTCTTAGATTTGTAAGACTTTGTAAAGTTATAGTCACATGAACAATAGCACCAAAATCAAGACACTAAGAATCCAGAGGAATATCAACCAGATTTGATTCAAGACAAACTAACAATTCGCCTTAGTGACTTTCTTTTCTTCCTTTTAGCCAAGCATTGAACTTGTAGCAATTGGCTCTCTTGTGGCTTTGCTTCTTGCAGTGAAAATACTTAAAATCGTTATCTCATTTTTTCCTATTTTTCTTAAAGTCTTGACTTTTTTTTGGACCATGAGCATTTGACCTTTTAGGCTTCCATTTTCCTCTAGAAGAACTCAACTTGGCATTAACAATTAAGTGGGCGGACTTATATTTCTCCTTCTTTAAGTTCTCCTTAGTCACACATTTGGTAATCAAGACATTGACACTCCAGGTCTCATTTTGAGTATTATAAGTAGTCTTAATCTAGCTGAATTCAGTTGGCAAAACATTCAAGGCATGATGCATAATATAATATTTAGAAAGAACAATTTTATGGGCCTTAAGTTTGGATTCAATATGGACCATCTTTAGTATAAATTCTCTAACACCCATAGCAGTATCATATCTCATATTCGTTAACTCACTCGGCAAGTTTTCAGCTTTAGCTTTGTCTGAAACTCTATATCGTTCACTCACCACTTCAAGGAATTGTTTTGCATTCATATTTTTCGGTAAGTCACTAATGAGATGTTTAGCAATGGACCTCTTCATAGCAATGATGCTTAGTCGATTGGATTTTTCCTATCTAGCATAATGAGCCTTCTAATATGCACTACTTTGATTATTGGGCTTAGGAAGGTTCAGCCTCACGTAGAGTCAAGTCCATATCCACAATTCCCAAAACAAAATATATATTTTGCTTCCACCTCTTAAAGTTTGATCTTGTTACATTTCAAATATGACATTATTATTGTTTACAGCAAAAGTAACTGTTTGTTACACATAATGTAATATCTACAAAAATAATTAGGACATTATAAAATTCATTTTGGGCAGAGCGTATAATGCATTATTATTTTCCACAGCATGAATTTTATAAAACGACAACAAGGAGAATTATATATAATTGTCAATGATCCATCCCATTTGGGAAGACAAATCCTTTAAATCACATATCTCCATGATATCAATATATATAGACGGTAAAAAGAGTTACATATAATCATTAAGGGCTTATTTGCTTTGTGCAAATAAGACCTTTAAATTATACATCTCCATTATCTCAACATAGATGGGAATTACACATAATTCTAAAAATTTATCCCTTTTAGGAAGATAGAACTTTTGAGTCATACATCCCCATCAATCATCTCGAATATATTAATATGGAGGGGAATTACATATAATTTTCAAAAAATTTATCTCCTTTGGGTAGATAAATATTTTTCAATTATACATCCCATCTTTTAAATTGGGAATTTCTCTTCATGCAATTTTCAAATTAATATACATAATAGCCCCATTTGAACAGGTAATTGTATATACTAGTTTTTATCAATAGGGAACTCCAAAAAATTTATAAATAATGTTTCATTTAATCAACGCCCAAAATTCATTAAATAATATGAAGCACTTTACGGCATGTGCTTCCCAAGATTATATTGCATTTATCAAATGACAATTTTTGGCACAATTTTTTAAAAATTACTACTATTATTATTGTATTTATTTTTATTTTACATTTTTTACTGGCAAAATTTTGGCCAAGCGGGCTCGGGCCAGAAAATTCTGGTCATTGAACCGCATGAGCCAACTAGTGGTTCTGGGCTCATTCCCAAAAGCTAGAAGACTAGAGATTGGGCTCACGCCTAGCTTCATGATGAGCTTAGAAGCCTGCTAGAGTAAGACTCCTACCTAGTTGCTTCACTAGAATAGGCAGGCCAACATTTTGGCCACAACCCACATGGCCTCTTCATAGGCCCAGAAGATAAGCTTATGCCTAGAATCCAGCAGCCCATAAATTCAAAAAAATAATAATAATACCGAGCCCAGCCTGCACCTAGCCCGGTTAGAGGTCTTCTTCAACCTCCAGCCGAAGCCTCGAATTTTGCAAACCGGGTCACAAGACTCGGTTTTGACCTAAACCTCATAAAAACACATATTGTGACCGATTTTGATGACATTTTTCCATGGGTTTTGATTCTAATATCATTATAAATTGATTAAAGTGAATTAAATGAAGAACAAATGAACTAATCAACCATATTCAAGCTTCAAAAAAATTTCGGATTTAACATCCATGGCTGAAATTCAGTTTGCTCAAGTTTAGCCTAAAAACTCACCTTAATGCAACTAAAAAATTCTAAAGCGCATATATATCAATACCCACGCAACAATTTATAATATACTTCATTCAATTGCAAATAATTTAAAAATTCTAGAACTTTTTCAAGGTATAAACCCTAGAATTTCAAATTCGAAATTCTCACTCAATTCTCAATGAAATTATATAAATTATACATGGTTGGAAAGATCTCGACATGAATAAAAACCTATGGTTTCAGAATCAATCGATCAAAAATTCCATATGGAAAAATTAATGACAATATTCGGTTCAAGAAAAAAAATCGAAATTGTTTATAAAAAAATAATTTTGGGTTCTACAATCATATATGACCTACTTTGATACTATATGTGGAATTTCTCAATATAAATAACCAATAAATCAAGAATGAATCATATTCATATATGACTATAAAACACCAAAACTTATATGTACAGCAGAATTAAAAACGTACATATTTGAGCCATAACCTCACTTGAAGAAAAATAGACAGACTGACAGTAATTAGTGATTTATTAATGCCAGATCTTCCTCTCTATGACCTATCTCAATGTAACAACTTTTAATGGGATTAAGCGATTGATAGGTATAACCTACCTTTTATAGGCTAGAGAGGGGGCTTGGCAAATCCTAATCAATAGTGTGTCCACTGAGTTCCTCCCATTACGGGTTTCAATTAAACACAATTGCCTACACTTTACTGCTTAACTAGACCCGTTATTAATATATACCAAAACTCAATTCAATAAGATCACTTAGAGTTTAACATATATTAAAATATCCATTAATCCAATTATTTAAAATAGAAAATTAATTAATTAATGTAAGCTCATGATATGAAATTTCCAACAACAAAGACATTATTTTTCTCAATGATATCAAGACTTGCAAGCCTAAACACCAAAGGAGGGCATAGGAAAGTGGAGTAGCGCCCTCCACGTTTCATGTTTTCATCAACTTTCATCGCCTGAAGAAACCTCCGAATCGCATGGCATGGCAACCTACCAAACTAAAAACCTTAGGCTCCCTCCCTCCCCCTGCTCAGCCCCCAGCCCTCGTGACAACCGGTGCCTCTGGCGAAACCCCGACCACTTTTACTTTGAGAGGAGAGGTATATGGAAATCCATTGGGGTCCAGCTGCCGTCCTGACTGAGGGGGGCATCGTCAAATCTTTATTCTTGCGAGCAAGTTCAAGAAAGTTTTCTTGGAAAGATGGGTTAGAGGGCAACTGGGAAGGGAGCGAGACGCCGGTAATATGCGACGATGACACCATCCTAGGACGATGAGTGGTGGCGTTGGTGTGTCGAGTTAAATTTCGATTCATTGTTGATTAATTGTAAGAAGTATTAAGTTTGATTTGAAAAAAAAAAAAATTCCACTTGCAATAAGAATATACATATTGGACATCCAGCACACCTTGAATGGATAATAGCAAATCCAATGTTCATTTTATAGTACAGGGACCCAAATGGAGAGGTCTTGCTTTTTAGAGAGTCATGAAACACCCTTCGAACCGCATGAACAGATTTAATTGAGATTTCTGGCTGGTGCAAGAGGTGGCCTTGATATTGGAGCAAGTTGCACGTTATTAGTGTGATTTCAATAGGTGACCTCTACTTTCCAAATGATAACTCTCTTAATGCCACAATCAATCGCGCTAGCTGTTACAATTAAATGCAGTGTTTGGTGCGAGTGAAACAGTAAAGATGCTTACAACAATTACCATGATGATCATGATAATCATAGGCCATTTTTTCCAGCATTTTTTTCACATATCTTTATTCGTTTCCTTGCTGTCATCCATTCTTCTTTTGTATGAAAGTCGCCCCCCCCCCAACCCCAACCCCAACCCCTCTCTCTCTATCTCTTTTTTCTTACTTTTCTATTGTTATGAGTACACATCCTCCGCCTCTCTTTCTTTCTTTTTTTATATGTTCTTTTCATTACTCATTTTCCATCTTATTTTGTTATTGCTTTGTTGCTAAGCGAAAACGTGTATCTACTTCAAGGTCCAATTGGGATAACTGTAAAATTAAACTTAATTGTGTTCATATTAAAATACTGTAGACCTATTGTACACAATAAAGATTGTCTTGTTGTTTGGAGGCAAACCATCTATATGAATATACAATAACAAGCTCTTTCTTAAAGATTGCCTATAAGAATGACACCTAAGATTCTAATTTGTAAGGGATTAATACTTCTCCTAGCAAAGGAGTATTTTTCTTGCACTCTCCACTCATTTTGCTTCTAACTAGGATGGGTGCTTGCTTTATTCAATACCATGAGTTTTGTTTAACTGAAAAATTGAACATTAGCTTCAATGGATTTTAATGTTACAAATTGGCAATTATTGAATGTTCGTATACTTTTTGTAATTCTTTCCATTAATTGTTTCTTAGGAATATTTTACCTATCCTCTCTTAATTTTACAATAATATTGTTGATAGCACATAAAATTTCAAATTGTTATATAATAATGGCAATTTAGGAATTTTCTAACTGTAGTCGAGTCCCTACATTTATTTACGCCTTTATTTTGTTCAAAAGATGAAGATTTACATGAAATATAGTATAATGTAATGAATAATTATACCAAAAAACATATTATAATTTTACACAACTTAAAAAAAAAAAACCCTGTACAATGTATGGGCATGCTACTACTTTCATTGGAAATTAAATGATTCTACATCGTCATGTCATTTTCATTAAAAAAGACAATACTGGATCTCTTGGTGTTCCATTAATTAGTCTTATTGTATTCTATTCATTCTGCAAGATATACTCATTTGTGTACATGCCTAATCTTTCTCGTTTTAGCTATTTATTCTTAAATGAACCAAAGATTGAATTATACAAAAAAATTCCAAGATTATCTTAAAGAACATTTTCATGTAGAATGAAAAAGGCATCTTAACTTTGCTCGTTTGAGTCACCATTCACACTAATTTTTCTCGTTACTTTGCATTTGAAAATCCTGTCAACTTAATGACACTACTCATTTCTAGCAGCAAGCTAGCTTATTAAGAGACATGGGGAAAAAAAATCATCAATGATCAAAGAGAAAAATGAATGAGCTAAGAATTGGATATAAATAAATCATTTGACTATAAGCTCAACCAGTGAAAAATATATATACGCACAATATCTGAATCACGAAATGCAACGATAAGCTTCATCACTAAATATTCGACTTGTCATCTGAAAGTAATTGACTTTGAGCATGACAACCTCGGTTTGAACGAAGGATCTCCTACAACATCAACGACAACCATTTCAGTCGCCTGATTTGGGCAGCAAACTTTTGTCAACGACATCCTGGGTACGGTCTTGGGTTGCCTCCTCCTGCTACACCTGTAAAACTCAGAAAATCAAGGACACCAGAACCTTAGAAAGGAGTTAACAGCCCTGCTGCATCTCTTGTAGAATTTAACAATCAAGTACTTGCTTTGAATCCAACACGATGACCATCGATTTAAAGCCAATTAGTGCGAGACTGAAGTAAGAGGTATCGGTTTAGAAATGAATGTATGCATGTGTATATGTGTATATGTATAAAGATAAAGAGAGAGAACGCAACCAGGACAAGTCAACAAATCTCAGAAAAGGTTAAAGAACAGTAGAAGCCGAAGAGGACGAAGAAGGAGAAGAAATAGACGCACTTTCTGAGCCTTTTTCTTTTCGGGTCTTCTTCACAATCTTGTTTAATCTCCACGTCGTTTCCCGGTTGGTCGTGTTTTTTTATAAGAAAAACGAAAGATTGTCGGCCAAAGTCATGATTGGTGGAACGAGTCTTTGTTCAAGAAATTCCAGCATTGTCACTTTCTGGGCAAGTTCCTCACACATCTCATTTGAATTCAATGCATCCACATCTTTGACTTTCCCATTCGATGTCTCAGCCATATGAACAATATATTTAAATAACATAGAATAAATGTGCATCCCAATTATATGGTACGCCAGCAGTGGACCCAAATCAACCGGATAAACGTAAATCAATTTTGACTACTAGAAATAGTTGCCTAGCAATATCAGGCACAAATAATCATGTCCAACCTTCAAATTTATTTATTCAAAATTAGGATAAAATTATATAAAAAAAAAAAACATGTCCTGTTCTTAATGTGCCATGGTCCTTGTCCAAATTGGGTTCGTGTAGCTTGTTTTGACGGATTTGATTTTCGAACTAATATTCTGTCCCAATTTTAGGACATATATTAACCCATACTATCTAAAATTTCCTCCTAAAGTATGATCAATAGTAACATCGCTACTTATAGTTCGCCATGCACATCTGTAGTTACCCATGAGGGGGTAAACACATCTAAACTAGGGTGAAAGGTTCTTTGCACTGCAAAATAATGTAGAATATGGTAAATATTTCATGAAAAGGTCCATTAATCGCATCGATTTGCCTAATAATACATTGAATATGGATGAATATGGATGAAATGTAGATGTGAAACACCACCTAAAATATATCCTCGGAATCATAAATACATGAAAAAAATCACATGATATTTTCAGTTCAATTTCTAATTAGACGGATCAACGCAAAGGACTCATAAATTGATTGTATGCATGCACCATGTTAAAGTAAGTGAATTGGTACAACTTAGGTTACAACTATTGTACTGATTTATAGTACAATTTGCGATATGATTCATGCTTGGAAGGGTATTGGTGACTTTGTCCATGTTTAAGGCAACTTCACGTTCCCTTAACTAGGGAAAGACGAACAAAAAGAGCATGAATTTTCATGTTCTAATGTTGTGGAGTAACATATTTAGGATGTGTTACTGATTTACCACCTTTTATTCCGACGAAGGCCCTCCGACAATGGCAACAGATGCAATCTCTAAATAACCATTATTCTGAAAAAAAAAAAATTTGATATCGGTGCACGTATGCACAATTTCATCGTTTGCTTAGGTAACAAAACTTACATCAACGGCATCCAAGGCTCCGAATCAGGTCGCCTGGATATGCTCTCCCCTAGAAACTCAAACAAAAGAAAAGCCAGAAAGGTTGGCAATTCTCCTAATCTTTAGTAAAAAATTTACTTACAAGTGCTAAATTTCATGCGACAAAAGTTGATTAAAAGCCCACAATGTGAGGCTAAGACCCAAATCAAATGTATGGTTGACCCTAATCAAGGCGCACACATATACATACCTCTTGTATGGCCTTCACTTTTGCATGCCTTTTTTAAGGATCAAAACCAGGAGAAGAAAACTAAGTCTCAAGAACAAATCATAAAAACTGAGAGAGGAAGAAGAAGAAACACAAGCTCTCTTTGCCATTTTTGTGCAATCAGGTTTGACACTACTCTCTCTCTCTCCCCTTGATGAGCTGTTTAATTTATAAACAAGTGGTTCATCGATCAAGGCCATGCCCCGTGAAATAAATTCAAAGTCTTTGATCATGAAATTTGGATACTCCTGCCATTTTCCCAAACAAACTATTACAATTCTCTCTCAATCATGGCATTCAATTCCTCGCAACTTCCCAAGGAAGAAGAGAGAAGAGGGAGTAGGTGGTGAAGATTGATTCCCTCTTTTGAATAAGATACTGCAAATATGAGTTGTCAAGCATATATAATTCCAACCATGGGTTGCATTTCATCTTGATAAACTATTGGATTTCTTGCTTATATGAATGCTGTGTGACTCATATTTTTGAAAGATAATATGAAATGTATTTGTGTTAAAGAATCTCACATCACTCGCCTACGAGATTTATATATTCTTTTATATACATATGTTCTCTCTTCATCTATTTTTAGTTTAAATCTTCTGACATAATTCTAGAGTCACATTTTTACTCTATTTATTTCATGTGTGCAGTTCCTATTCATCAAATTCCATATGTTGTTCCTAATATGAATTGCATGGGAAAAAGGGTGTTGAAGTATCTCACTTATCTAGCTCTTTATGTACATATGGCCTTTTAAGTATTTGGATTGGACTTTTTAATAGTGAAAATACTAATTTAGAATGCGCTTGTACTCAATTCGGTGATGACATTTTTCCTTTCTTTTTTCCTTTCTTTTTCTAGTTCAAATGCTAACTATGGTACCGCTCTTAGTTATTAATTTATTTTTAGAATGAGAAACTATCCTTGTGTGAAGTGCGATAAGCTCTTAATCATTGGCAATTTTCTATATTTTGAGTTTCGGCCTCTTGTTCTTATGGATTGCTTTATGTTAGTAACAAAAAACAAACCTCAAGATTTATTTATATATTGACAATATCTTAAACAAGGAGTTCGGTAACATCTCACTATCTTATATGGGGAATAAAATATTATCATGGTCCAAGTCCTGTCACAATCATTGTAGTGTCACAATCGTAATTTCACTTGCTATTTCGGGCTTTTTCTTATTAGCTGTCAGAGTCAACGGTCAGGTCCGTCGGCCAGAAGTCAAAGTTGGGCGCTGATTGGTTCAAAGCCGTGTGCCTTTCCGCACTACATCCCCGTCCTCTCCCTCTCCGTGACAGAGCTGGAACTCGAGAAAGCTTCCGATGATCGCTCCGCCGCGTTCCGCCGTCCTCCTCCTCCTCTCGCTCCTCACTCTCGCCGCCGTCCCTGCCCATGGCGCCACCCCTCTGTCCCACTACTGCTGGCTCACCGGCAACTTCACCGCCAACGGCACCTATGCGACCAACCTCAACGCCCTCCTCACCTCTGTCGTCGCCTCCGCAAACGCCACATCCGTTGGTTACGGCTTCTACAACCTCTCCGCCGGCGAGAGCCCCGACGCCGTCAACGCCATCGCCCTCTGCCGGGGCGACGTCGGGGCCGCCGACTGCCGGAGCTGCCTGAACGACTCCGTCCCGGAGATCGCCCGCCGGTGCCCGGTGCAGAAGGAGGCGATCATCTGGTACGACAACTGCATGCTCCGGTACTCGAACCGATCCATTTTTCGGGCCATGGATGTTTCGGTCTTCTTGTACATGAGAAACCCCAGCAATGTCACGAACAACGCCGGTCAGTTCAATCAGGTTCGAAATCAGAAAGCTTAGCTTTTGCATGCTCGCGATCGACTTATTTCATTTGAACAAACATTGCATTGCGTTTCGTTTGTTTCCATGAAGGCAGAGTGCATCATGCTCCTTGAAGTGTTTGACTTCGCTTACTTCATCGAAACTTTTCATGGTTTTCGACTTAGTAGCCATGAGAATCCTCATCTCCGCTCGATGACGACATGGCCAACGAAACTGATCCGTCCGACCCAATTGCTGTATGAGTGTAATTCATCCTGGTTTAGATGCACTTTGCAATTCATCACAGCACCAATTAGCAATAGGATTTGCTTTTCTTGCTTTCTTCACCGGTCGAGTGTGGACGACTAATAGCCCATTTCGAAGTGCTAGACAGTTTCCCAAAGAGCATATATGGTTATATCATGGTGCTAATTATGTCTTTGTTTTCTTGTTCCTTTTTGTATTGTCTCCCCGACCTGTTCTCAAAATATATGTTTTTTTAATCCTTTTGTCTTGCATTCTCGAGCTTTATGTTTCCTGTAAGCCATTGGGGTTGGCGCATAGCTTTCCAGGGTAGTATGAGCTCCCAGGAGCATTTGATTTTAGGTATCGTTCTTGGATAGGAGCTAGCAATTCATGTTGCATTAAGATTGAGTAGGAATTTATGGTGTGGGTCGTGACAGAGTACTAATTCTTGTCTTCTTCTCCTGACGGTAGCTTATTGTTTCGGTTCTTCTTTTTTCTAGGATTTGAGAAATCTGACAGATAATTTGAGGGACCGAGCAGCAAATGGCAATTCAACGAGGAAATTCGCTGTTGGAAATGCGACGGCTCCAAACTTCCAGACTCTGTTTGGACTTGTGCAGTGCACTCCAGACTTGTCGCAACAAGACTGCAACGGTTGTTTGGTGCAAGCTATCTCACGAATTCCTCAGTGTTGTGATCAGAAAGAAGGAGGAAGGGTTATTTTTCCTAGTTGCAATATCAGGTTTGAAGTATACCCCTTTTTTGATGCTTCGGCTTATGAGTCGCCACCATCACCACCACAATCGCCAGTTTCTCCTCTGCCTCCTCCAACGAATAACACTTCCACTAAAGGTACTTCCCGTTAATGTACACTTACCTATGCTAGAGCATTCTATTTGTATTTTCAATTGTCCGTAGGACTAGCATGATAATGAATGTGAGCAAGCATGCTTTCAACTTCAATGAGCTCCTTTTACAAACTAGAGACTAGGGGTCGTAAGTCTCCCTCCCTTGGTGCTCCTTCTTTGAGTATGGTCTTATCAAGTGTATTTTAAAGCATGATGTAACTTAATTTTTTGATTCTGGGTGTAATAAGTTCCTGAGACACTTCTGTTTCCTCTTGAATGAGGTATAAGCAGGAAATAATTAGCAGATGAGAACTTAATGAGATTTCTAATGCATCATGAACCTTTTGTTCTTTCAATTTAAGTATCACCGTCCAAAGTAATTTCATTAGGCAACTGATAGAATAACACCAATGACTGCTTTAAATGTGCAACCCCTCCTAAAATCTATTTTTGGTAATTGGATCTAAACACTATTCTCTGTGAGTTTCTTGTCTAACATAAGAGCTCTTCCTTTTTCAGGAAAGGATACTAACTCAGGTCGTATTGCCCTCATTATCACAATTCCAGCTGTTGGACTAGCTCTCTTAATTGCTGGAATATTATGCATTTGTTTGAGGTCAAGAAGAATGAAGAAAAATTTAGAAGGTAAGTTTGGATTACTTTCACATGACTGATTATCATAAAATAATGGGTAAATACAACCTACGCCAAATAGATTAGCAGCCAATAGGGTCAGCCTTGATGTGCGAAAGCTAGCAACTTTTCAGAAATTTATAGTTCCGTGATTTCTGACTAAACAATGACAGATTCAGTGTGGGATATAGATATCAAAGTTCCCCGATTGCTCTGAAAAACATTTTATTTGCTAGCATCACCCAGAGGATAAATTTTTCTTAGAATGGATTAACCGTTAAATAAGGGTGAATTACTATAATCTGTAAAATGAGTAGACAGGCTTACTGATAGTGTGGAATTAGACAATAAAGTGACTTTGGATTTTCCCCTTTGTAGCTATACCTATAGATGAAATCGGAAATGCAGAATCACTACAATACGACTTGAATACCATCAGAGTGGCAACAAATGACTTCTCTGATGCAAATAAGTTAGGACAAGGTGGATTTGGCATTGTTTACAAGGTAGTCACTGCAAATTGTTTATTCATAAAATAACAAAGAATTCAAAGCATTCACATGTAAATTGATGCTTTTTGCATTCTTTTTCAGGGAACATTGGCCAATGGACAAGTTATAGCAGTAAAAAGGCCGTCTGCAGAATTGGGACAAGGTGATCAAGAATTTAAGAATGAGGTCCTTTTGGTTGCGAGGCTTCAACACCGGAATTTGGTTAGGCTCTTAGGTTTTTGCCTGGAGGGGAGAGAAAGGCTTCTTATCTATGAATTCGTACCAAACTCAAGCCTGGATCACTTTATATTTGGTATGGTGATGCCATTTTGTTCCAACATCATTTGATTCAAGAGTTATTGAAATGCACGTTGCCAATCTGCATTTAGAAAGTCACCTTGCGTTAGTTACATCATCTATAACCTATCGTCAATATGCTATGCAGATCCTATTAGGCGTAGGCAACTGGATTGGGAAAGGCGTCAAAAGATAATAGGAGGCATTGCTCGTGGGCTTCTTTATCTTCATGAGGATTCTCGACTTCGAATCATTCACCGGGATCTTAAAGCGAGCAATATTTTGCTTGATGCAGAGATGAACCCTAAAATTTCAGATTTTGGTACGGCAAGGCTATTTGTGGTGGATCAAACTCAAGATGCCACAAGCAGGGTTGTTGGCACTTAGTAAGTGATAGATAGCACAGTATCTTAAAATAAATCCGATTATATTTCCTGTGCTCTTGTCCATATAATCCAAATAGCTAGCATATATAAAAGCACAACATATTAAGTGGAATTGCATTGAAAGAGCTCATTATTCCTATGATGCAGTGGGTACATGGCTCCAGAGTATGCAATGCATGGGTTGTTCTCAGTCAAGTCAGATGTCTTTAGTTTTGGAGTGTTGCTACTAGAGATTATTAGTGGTCAAAAGAGTAGCCGCTTCCACAATGGGGATATCACAGAGGACCTTCTTGGCTATGTAAGAAAATATTTTTCAATCACTCTCCTAATCCTGAAAAATCGCCTGAAAAGAGTGGTGCTTCTGTGCTCAAATGAGTCTAGCAACTGTCCTTACCATTTTGAGTTTGCATTTATGATTCATTGTAGGCATGGAGGAGTTGGAGGGAAGGGACCCCATCAAATCTCATAGATCCTGGTTTGGCCAATGGTTCAAGGACCGAAATGTTGCGGTGCATTCATGTGGGATTGCTATGTGTTCAAGAAGTTGAGGCCGACAGACCAAACATGGGTGCGGTGGTTTTGATGCTCAGCAGTCACTCCACTACATTGCCACTACCATCACGACCTGCATTCATTTTGCCCAGTATCCCTCAATTTGACATAGCGTCACGGGCAGCAATAACACATTCAAATAAATCTGAAGATGGACAAACCCAAGAATCAGTGAACGAGGCTTCCATCACCGAGCCATATCCTCGATGATCACAAATTGGAGTTAAATTTGTGTAAGTCTTATGTTCCATTGTGTAATATTCATTTTGTCTCCTTTTGCGAGGAGATGAGATGTATATGGAATTTCCCACCAGTCAACTACATTGTAATGTAAATGTATCTTAAGTTATGATCTACCTTTATACTGTCTGAACCTGGAAGGAGACTGGATGGAACGACAAGGCAATGTACCATATCAGTACATCATTTGATATTTGCATATTTTCATGGTTTGAATGGGTTAACTCAATGTGTAGTATGGATATTAGAATTTTGGATGATTATATGCCACAGTGGACTTAAAAATGGTGCAAGCTTGTCACTTACATTACTAGCTATGGACAGTATTTACTCTAAAAAAGTTATGTCAATTGCATATTATATTAATCAAAAAGATATTGAAAGTTACTTTGCATTATAGAAATGTTATTAGTCACATATGGAGGAAAAGTATCAAAATGTTCTAAACATATTGCGTTGATGTCAATTTAGATCTAAATTTTTTAATTGTGCCAATTAAGTCATAAATATTTTGATTTATTGCCAATTCAATTCAAAACCTTTTAATTGTGCCAATTTAGTCTTAAACATTTTGAACTAGTGCCAAATTAGTTCTCAAATTTTTGACTTTGTGCCAATTCAATCCCTCTAGCTAATTTTGGCTAAGTATTAAATCGGTACCAAGTCAAAAGATTTAGAACTAAATTAGCATTACTTCAAAAGGTTTAGGACTAAAGTAGCACTATTAAAAGGTTTAGGACTTAATTGGCACTAAGTCGAAAGGCTTAAGACTAAATTGGTACTATTAAAAGGTTTATGAGTAAATTGCACTAATGCAATAAGTTTATGACTTTTTTTGATACTTTTCCCCACATATAGATGTCAAATTTAGATATATCAATAGTTAGTTTCTTATGAGAAAACTACTCATTCTCAGCAATAATTACTGCATTCCCACATTAAATTTTTTTGACCAATCAGATAAATCACTAGCTATTGAAATATTTGAACTTACTTTTGTACGTGTGAAGCTACTATCAACAATGAGAAGTAACTACTACCAACATGTCATATAAAAGTTGGCAACCAAGTAAGATAAAGTTGGTAATTTCATGTAATTCAGTAAAGTTGGTAATTTCATGTAATTCAATAAAGTTGGTAAGTTATTAAGAGTTATTCGTTATTTAAGCGATCTAGTCAACGTCAATAAGTGATTCAAATAAGAGTTGACCACCTAAAATTAGTTCATAATTACAAAGCTACGAAGGAATTGGTAAATTTTTGGAAAAAGTTCGGTAACTTAGAGTTTGGCCAAATAAGCACAGCTAAATCAATTATCGTTGCTCTACACTATCAACATACATGTGAACATCCATCGATTTAATCTTAACATATCAAACTCTGAGCTACTATACTCGTGGAAATCATCATTCCCACACTTGAGATTCCATACATACAATCTAATACTCCTAACTAATTAATACTTAACTTTACATCCCAAATATTATTATCAAACTTAGAAAATTGCAGATGTCATATTTGAGGCCAATTCATCGTGCACATTGGATATCCTTTTTTAATAAGAAAACCACATATATATTAAAAATTTATTAAAAAAAATCACGTGGAATGAATTTTCAGAATTTGTCATTAGAGGCACTTAAGTAATTTGACAAAATATTTTAATATCAAAATAAGTATTATACAAAAGTTTGCATATCATATCATTTATCTACTAACTTACTAGCCTGGCAAATTATTTAGACGGGAAGAGATGAAAAAAAAGTAGAACTATCTTCTTTTACATGAAGGCTGAAGACTCAATCAAATTCATGATATAAAAGTTTGACACCTATTCATTCAACGCTTGATGCTTGAATAATTCAATTGATTCATCATCCATAATTAATGATGCCTGTATCAGCAAATTGGAAATGTTGATGTGGCTATTGCAACTATGGAGATATACAAGATTGAACGAAAGTTACTAATCTATACATTTTTTTTCTTTTTCGAAAAAAATACGTTTAATCTAGGAGATTGTACCACTTTTAAAAAAGTTACTTTCTTCAAATTTTTATCTACCAATTAGGCCTATTAAGAGAATCGATATAAAAACAACAGCACATGAATTTTTTTCCAACAAATTTGACTTATATGTATTTCTATATACGTTCAATTTCTTCCATCTAATCTATTATTTTCTCAAGTCAACATACAAATTTGTAACATGCGAAATAAATTATTCAACATATTTTTTTCCACTTTTGAAACAAATATTAAGAATAAAGCTATGTACTTGTATGAACTTTTCTCATATGTGCAAAATCGATTCCAGACAAATATTCTAGTTCATTATTATGTTTATGGATTTGGAAATTATTTTAGTCAATTTATTCATAATTTTTAAGATAATTAAATTCAGCGTCCCTCCAAAATTCCATATATCCAGCCTCATGTTGACCAAAAAGCTCCTCTCCTTGTCCTCTCGCGCGACAAACCTGCAGTTTCCTTGAACTTTCTTCTCCTTGTTCCGTCCGGCCTTTTCATATCAAAATCCAAGACAGTACTGGAATTTAGCACTTGGGTCGTCCACCTGCTGGCACTTCAAGCCTTTCCGCCTCCCGCCATACAACAAGATTTTGCTCACTACTTGGGCGACACCCATCTGCACCCCCTTGCTCTGTTCATAGATAGCGTCGATGGCGGTTCATCTGAGAAAGCTCGCTGCTTTGGGTGCTTCGAGTTCGATCCCCCACCTTCTATCCAAGACGAAGCACCCGGAAAAATTGAATCTTTTGTCTGCGTTCGCTGTGGGTAGCGTTCGGAGGGTGTCCACTTGTTCGGGTGATGCGAGTGCCAATAGGTTTGTCTCGGTCGAGTGTCATGCGGCTCATCTGTTCGACGAAATGTGGCTTTGAGTAGAGTATGTTTGAAAAGAAGATCGAATGCTGGCAAGTAATATTTGGCTTCAAGCTCCAATGCCCATGTTAGCTAATGTTTGACTTATTGATTCTTAGAAGTTTAGACGTTTTAGTTGGTAGATAATGGCCCGAGGACGATTGATGATATGTCATCTAGTGTCTTGGCAAAGCAAAAGCATGAAGCGCGCCAACAATGCATGATATTGTGGTCCATGCCCAATGAATATTAGGAAGGGATGCGAAAATTGAAAATTTCTAGTAGGATATTATTGTTTATGCTACTCAAATGTTTAAGTTAAAAAATGTTGTCGCGTGTGTTTTGTATATTAACAGTTCTTGAAAGCCATCAAGCATGGTTTTCATTCTTGTACTGATACTAAGTGCACCTTAGCATTTGATGTGGAATATGAAGTATGTTGGCAGATGTAGGACTAGCATAGTCTCTTTCTAGTGTGATAAGACACTGAACCTACTTTTGCAATCCCCTAAATGAAAGATTAGAGGGTGGTGATGGGACAAATTACCGGGAATTTCAGAGGTGGCCAAATGGAGGTGGAACTTTCCATGAGTCTGCTTGCATTGATCCAACTGCGCTCATTGAAGTGGGTGCTGTTGTACATCCAAAAGCAGTGCTGGGTGCACATGTACATGTGGGATCAGGAACAGTAATTGGACCTGCTGTTACAGTTGGCCAGTCAACAAAGATTGGGTAGCATTTACTTCCTTCTTCATATTGGATTACTACTTGGCTGTATATTGCATCCGTCTGGATTCAACTAACTGCCCATTTGTATGACTGTATGTATTTCTGTTTTTACTTGGCTTGGCTAGTACTTAGGTTGAGGATGGTATGTTGTCTGGATGCTGTATATTGTGATGTATGCCTATGCTTCCCTCTACATAATGGTTGGGTGGGACTTTTGGCGTGCCTCTTTACAATTAGGTCATTGAACTTGTGCAACTTGTGTTTGTCCATGTACATTACGTGCACATTGTGCAAGCAAGCATATAAGAATGAGCATATATTATTTCATACTACCATAACTTGCAGATGTCTTGTTTCTCTATGCCACTTCTGTTTATCCGTTCTCTTTTTAACATATAAGTTCTTGTACAGAGGGATCTTAAGTTGTTTGTCTCTTGATTCCTGAGAAAAATGAGAATGTGAATTAGCCCTTTGCTTCTATAGGTCTGGAATGGCCTAATTTTTAGTGAAAAAAAGTGCTCCATGTCAAAGGTAGGTAATTCTGGCTCTATCTTACTTGACCTATATCCATGCATGCATAGGCTCAGCAACAACTGAATGAATCAAGCATTCATTATACATGTCAATTATGTTGAAGAAATGTTGTTTGAATTATTTTTATGATGTATAATAGTATCATTCTGGTTGAACTGTGAAGAATCAATTGGCATTACTTGATAATCACATCTTCGACAGGTACAATGTTTCACTGGGTAATTGCACTGTTGGTGGATCATGCGTAATCCACAATGGAGTATGCATTGGTCAAGATGGTAAGGCTAGACAATTTTTCTCCTTTATTAGCTTTTTTCATCAGTTGTTTTCGATTTTTTGTTAAAATGGCCATGTCATTTTTGCTTAACTTTCCATTGATAGTGTCTTAATCTATATTATTATAAAATCAATGTGCCATTTTGACATTACCAATATTCTAAACATCTTGTTAAGTATGGGCTTATGTTGGTAATGGTTACATGCTTGCTTTGTGATGGCACGATAGCATACCTTTTGCACTGGCATGTATGGATGCTACTATTGCTAAACAAACGTCTGTTTATAAACTTGCTGCTGGCTGCTTTGTGGTATTATAAACATATTCTAGGATATCCTTTGTTTGATCCCATAAATAGAGTCTTGCATCTAAGAATTTCAACCTAAGTTTCTTTTAACATAGTGAGTGAACACAACTTGTTCTTCTTGACATAAGGGTTACTGGTTGTCATATATCTATATCTATATATATTTGCTTCCCTAAGTTTGGTGTCATTTTGTTAACAGGATTTGGATTTCTTGTGGATGAGTCTGGAAACATGTTGAAGAAGCCTCAAGTTTGTATTGCGTTTTAGTTTATGATGAGTTTGATTAGTTCTTATTTCTTGCCTACAGTATATTTTTACCTTCCAGTCATTGTTATTTGGTACAATCTAGGTATCTGCATAACTATTCAGTGAGCAAACTGGAGGACCAAGGCCCAATTCCTGTTTGGAATCTTGGGATTGTTCCAGCCAGTTGATTGAGTACAATGACATGTGATCTGTTTTTCTTCTCCTTTTCCTTTGACAGATGCTGAATGCTAGGATAGGAAATAATGTGGAGATTGGTGCAAATACATGTATTGATAGAGGCAGGTGTGTTGCACTCCAAATGAACTATCGACATATCACGATTCCAGGAAAATCCTTTTTGCCTTTATAAGATTAACAACTGATCATGTGAACTTTATACATGTGCAGTTGGAGAGAGACAGTCATTGGGGATTGGTCAAAGATAGATAATTTAGTTCAGGTGTTTTTTTTTTCCTGACTATGATGTTGTCATAAAACTGCTTGATTTATGATATAAACTTTTTGTGGCTTTTCAGATTGGTCACAATGCAGTTGTTGGGAAAAGTTGCATACTCTGTGGCCAAGCTGGAATTGCTGGTTCAGCAACGTATGCTGTTTTCACTGATAAGTTTTATAATCTTGGAACCTGTGAATGACCTTTCTGCATTTTTCTCAAGTCACGAATCATTTAAGTTTATATTCTGATTAACCTTTTGTTTTGGAGAATCTGAGCTGTTGATTTGTGCAGTCACTCTTATGACTTTTGACGTCTTCCTTGTTTCAGTTTAGGAGATTATGTGACTCTAGGTGGGAGGGCAGCTGTTCGCGATCATGTATCTATTACATCAAAGGTATGCACTAGCTAGAATTTTCTAGTGACAATGTGACAATGTGTACATTGTAATGATCTAAGCAGATGCTTTTGCTTTTGAGCTTTCTTATGACAGAAAAATCACTATCACAATAATATGTGTGAAAGGAAAAGTATTTTGAATTATTCAATAATGTTCAATATATGCATAAAAAATATACCCTAAAAGTCTAAAGACTACTCTATCCTTATACTCTAACAATGTGATTGAATCATATGCTGTTTGTTGAACACCATATCCTCTACTAATTCAATCATTGCAAACTTTAAATGTGTCATGTCATGGCCAATGTTTAATAACGGGTTGCAACTGGTTGGTTAACCTTGTTTGACCAAGAACTGGGCTCACCTCTGGTCCTGTTAACCCTATCGAACTACCTTACCATTCTGATTGGTTTGAAACTTAAAAGGACAGAGAATAGTTGGAATTGAAATTGGATTGTGTACGATATGCATTTACATGTAGGTGCAATCATAGGTTCTAAGTTACTGCCATTGAGTTGCTTATTATGCATCTTTTGCTTGGTTGATTTGCAATATACTTTAATATCCCAATATTGGATCACATGAATGAATCACCGCTATATCCTGTTTCTTGTAACAACTTAATCAAGAAAAGGTAGTTTGCCTGTGCATGTGTAAAGAGTCTTAGTCACAAACAAATAATATTTGAAAAATGCAGGTGCGTCTGGCTGCAAACAGCTGTGTCACCAAGGACATAAAAGAGCCAGGGGATTATGGTGGCTTCCCGGCTGTAAGGACCCTATCACCTGATAATACATTTGCAGTTTTCAATTTTACTGATGTCACACTGAGTATTACCAGGATCAAGAGCTTGTTGGTGTTGTCAGCTGACCAATATTTAATTTGTTGTATCGGCTGCTTTTGCAGGTGCCAATAGGTATCTGGAGAAGACAAGTTGCTGCCCGGTCTTGAAGAAGAGGTGTTCCATGGAGTTTGCTAATGATATAAGATTCCAGTCAGTTTAACATCGTCCTTCCGGTGTGGAAAAGATCATGCCAAGGTGGGGTCTGCTCTGTCCCACCACCAGCCCAAAAAGGAAGAAGTTCCAGGAGCATTGTTAGCACATTGTCTTGTTAGGAACATATTCTTTCTTTAGTGGCAAACAGCGGTCAGGTATGAAACTTCCTGATTGTAGGTAGGCATGTCCAGCTGGTTGCTTTAGCGCTGAATCACGTTTTCAAGCTCTAATGGCCAATGCTTATTCTATTGGTTGGTTGTTGCACAGAAAAGTCTCCACTAATGTTATCTTGATACTTGGAAAGAATTGAAAGTGGCCTGTGACCTTATAATAGACATGCATGCCGTCTAGAGACTTGGCACAATTTTGGAGCTTCATGTTACGTTCTTAATGACAATCGACACTTGTTGTTCCCCACTTTAGAACTTGCAATTTACAATGACCCTTGCAGTACTTCTTTTTTTTTTTTTTTTTTTTTGGGGGGGGGGCATATCTTACGAGTTTATCTAATGGTATTTTAGTGGGGCATAACTTTTAAAAAGTATCAGACCTTTCTAAATTAAAAATGCTATTTGACTTATCAAGCGTATTGTTCTCTTTTCCTCTTCCTCTATAAAAGAAGCGGAATAGAGAAAACCGGTTCAAAAGAATGGTGAAAGTAAAGGTTTGGGGCCTTTAAAATTGCTAGTTGTTGGGAAACCAAAGACAAGTCTGTGGACTCTTGCTCTCGAAAGCTCTTAATTGTGGTGCTTCTCCTTGTAGGCATACTTTATTGTATGGTTATCAGGAATCCTATAAAGTTGAGACTTTGAGCTCACGAGTTTGACCCTAAATGGTATACTTTGGGAAGTTGTGATTGAGTGATGCCTCGGCTTTATTAACTTTATTGTACATTAATGCTTGTCTATTGCTGCAATTTTCAACAAAAGTAGATTCTTTTGTGCTGGGGAGGGGACTCTTTTCTGTCCTCCTTGTATTCCATTATGATACGTCATGTCGAGTCTGCTCAAGTGGCCTTTTTATCTGGCCCTGGCAAAGGAGAGCCTTTCCTTTTTCTTTCTTTTTTCTGAGTAGAGAGAAAGCTTTGATTTTACGTTTTGCTCTTTGAAGTTTTCTCCATACCCTATCCCCTGATCAGTATGTGTTCAACCAGGAAAAATTCTGGCTTGTAGAGGCTATCCATTTTGTGGACATGGGGTAGGAACATCAAAATTCTTGAACACATGGACTCTTGTTGTACTCTATCTGATTCCAATCAGCAAATCTCGAAATAATGAATTTTTTTTATTTTATTTCCAGAGTCTCAACTACACTAATATGCAACAGAGAAGCAAGGAACCCGTTTGAGTTGACCACTGGAAAACATTTCTCATCATATGCCAAATTTGAAGCATGAAAGACCGAAATTCCTGTTAAAAATCGAGTATTCTTGTTCCTATGTACCATACTATAAAGCCTAAATGCTAACCACAATCAAATGGTTAAGCTCTTCTGAGCTATTGGAGTAGTTTACACATGTGGCATCCTGTTCTGGTCCTATGAGAAAGAACAGGCCAGAGTTCCGGCAATGAAGATAGATCAATCCTCATACAACAGTGAAGTGTACACATGCGAATTATCTGGTAAAATCTAAACAATGAGTTGATCTAAACAATAGCCAAAAAAATCTCGCCTAGCGTGGATCTAGATCAACATCACAATTATCGGTTGCGGACAATGACGACGTTATCTTACCATTAGATTGGTCCACTTTGCTGGTAACTAGATCTGAGGTCAGAACACAGGGTGCTGGTTTGTTCTTCTTACTTGGGAAGAAGAATGAAGGACTTTGAGGCACCGGCATGCTAATAGACTCGCTGTTTAACATGAGAACGACCGAATCCATGGTAGGTCGGTCTTCCGTGTCGTCTTGCACACAGAGCAAGCCAATGTGCATGCACCTGATCACTTCGTTCACGGAGTAAGCATTACCTAAAGCTGGATCCACTACTTCCGATGGCGTGCCGTTACTCCAGTGCTTCCAAATCTAAAAGATTAGTTATATTAGTTAATTTCGTTCAAATTGCTGTTGTATTTCTATTAAAAATGATGTTAGCCAAGAAAATAATGCCCTATTCAGATACTCACATAGCCTAGCAGGCCCTCATCACTGTCCAATGCAGAGAATTGGCTGTTCTTTTTGCCAGTAATAATCTCTAGCATTAACACACCGTAGCTGAAGACATTGGATTTTACTGAGAAGTGTCCGAACATCAAATACTCAGGCGACATGTAGCCGCTGCATTGAGCACCATATGTCATCACAGAAATGAGAGGATAACCTAGATATTTTCGCTATGGATATACAATGCTTGAACAAAATAGGAAAAATGTCCCAAGTTCAATGCTAATGGCACACCCTTCTTTTTTAATAACAAGTCAGATTAGCAAATGTTGAACTTACTATGTTCTAGGGGTGTCAAATGGGTGGGTCAGGTCGGGTTTGGGTCGGGTCGAAAATGGTTCGACCCACATCGACCCATTTAACCCGTTTTGACCCATTTTCATACAATATAAATTTGATGACCCATACCCGGCCCGACCCGACCCGACCCGACCCGACCCGACCCGACCCGACCCGACCCGACCCGACCCATACCCAACCCATATTACCAACACATATTAATATTTAACTTAATTTAAGAAAATCTACTCCCACTTATTTAGTCCACTTTAAACTTTTCACATATAAATTATTTGAATAAAAATTGAACATTAAATTTATAAGGTAAATTAAATAATAAAAAATTAGTAAATAAAAAAATGTGGATACCTCTAAATTGAAATAGTTTGAGGAAAATAATTTAAAAAAATCGATTTTTTAATTATTGTTGAGTGAACCTCATTGGATTGGCAACGGAGGTTGAGAACACATAGATGAGGAGATAGAGAGGAGGGTGATGGAAGGAGAGAGATGATGGGTCTACCTAATAACTCACTTAGCCCATATTTGACTCATATTTAACTTTCACTTGACCAATATTTAACTTTCACTTAACCCATATTTGACCCATATTTAACTTCACTTGATCCATATTTGACCCATTTAACTAAAAGTGGATCATAATATGGATTTATAACCCATATTGACACATCTACTATGTTCCAACGATCCTGTTTGTGCTTGCTTGAGTATGATTGGTACTGAAGATCCGGGCCATACCAAAATCTGAGATTTTTGGGTTCATGTCAGCATCCAGTAGAATGTTGCTGGCTTTGAGATCACGATGAATAATTCGAAGTCGAGAATCTTCATGAAGATATAGCATTCCACGCGCCACCCCTACCATAATCTTGTAACGTGTTGACCAATCTAGTTGTCCACTGAGCTTCGGATCTGTACACCAATCAAAATAATATGTAAGTTGCATCAACTCGTGGTATAATGCTCAAGCCCAGATCATCACATATAGTTGCTTTCATCAAGTTTTGATAAGCTTTATTGCTTTCCATATCTAATTCTTAACTAATGTCAATCTTTGAAGTTGCATCCATCAACTTAGAAACAAAATGACAAAGAAAACTAAGCAGAGTAACAACAGGATGTTTGATTGCAATATGTCGTCCTGCTATCACTAATATATGTGGTATTTCATTTAGCCAGAATTACATTTGCTTCTTATTTTCTCTGAGTGAAATATATCATTTAGACTGAAACGATGGAGGGTTAATGGTGAAAAGGAGAAAAAAGAGAGGCAAACCAAATAACAAGTGATCAAGGCTCCTGTTGGGCACGTATTCATAGACTAGTATTGTTTCATCTCTTTCCATGGAGAATCCCAGTAGCCTCACTAGGTTTCTGTGTTGAAGCTTGGCTACTAATTCAACCTCAGTCTTGAACTCTTCGACTCCTTGTCCGGAGCTCCTGTATAGCCTCTTTGCTGCAATTTCTTGACCACTGGGTAGCGTACCCTGGTAACAGAAGACACTAAAACTAGAAATTTGCCGGAAGAAGAGGACTCTTATTGCTTCTTCATTTTATTATACTTCCATTTTTACTACTATGAGATCAGAAAGGGCACCAAAATAGGAGAACTAGTTGCATAATCTCAGAGTTTTCCTATTCAACTTATGTGGATGAGAAAAATGCTCCGAAGTTTCAAGAAGCTTCATTTATACCACAATATGATACTACACTACGATTTTATATGAGATTTAGCAAGCAACAGCTTCTTGATAAGTCAAAAGCTGAATGATCTGATTGAACATCTTAATTACCTTGTAAACGGGACCAAATCCACCTTCCCCTAGCTTCTTGTCATTCGAGGACTTATTTGTGGCGGCGTCTATTGTTTGCAGATCAAATTGCAGGGAATGGAATTCAGAAATTTGCCTCCTAACCAGCAGTTAAATGGTTCAAATATCTTTAGACTCAAGTGAAACAGAATCAATAAAATTGTATGATGTGACAATATTTCCAATAAGAAAACAAAATATTCGAAAATAAAATTAGATAAGAGAGACAAAGTAACGGCGTCAGTATGGAAGTCCGAAATTGCTGCGCGTCTGGAACGGAGGCAAACGGAGCAGCTGTTCTGTCGTGGACTGGGTGAGAAGCAAAGACGTCGAGGAGGTGTGCAGCAGTGCGTCGCAAGTGGGGTAGCGACGAGCTCGAAGTTGGTGGTGCGGCCGAGTCTTCACGGGTTAGCAGGGATGTTGAAGGGCTGAGGCGCGCGACGGTGGGAATTGCAGCGTCGTCAGGCGGCTTGTGGCGTCGACCTGGGTTCCGGTGAGCGGGGGCAGCGTGATGCAGGCGCCGGCTTGGACGAGCAGCAGCGGCAATCACGGAGGAATGATAGCCGCGCATGGTGGGTAGTAAGCGTCGGCTTTGTCGACGCTCGAAGACTTCCTCCCTCTCAAAGAAGACAACCCGCCCACTCTTTTTTACTTTACTCTCTTTCCTGTCTGCACCTTGTAGAGAAAGTGAGCAAAGACCCTCCCTCGGATGTTTTCTCTTTTACTGTCTTTTTCGTGTGTCTGTATGTTAATTGTTTGTGTGGCCTTTTTTATATTATTTAAGGAAAGATAATAAATATTTGCATATTGCTTATTTAGTTTTTGTATTTCATGTGCAATATTTTTTCAATATTCATCCGACACATTCCTTGAATATTGGGAGAATAATATAAATATTCTCGGGAATATTCTTATCTTCCAACTCTTAATGGGTCTAGCCAACTTCTTTCTCACTGCAGGCTTAGTCCAATTCGTTAAATTAAAGCTTAGAACTATCAGTTGGCACCGGTCCAATGCAAATGCAATAACAATAAATGCTCCTAAAACTATATGCTATGCAATTTAATTCTAATATTTTTGTTTAGGAATTTTTGTGCATTAAATTACTGATGATCAATGAAAATTTAGGTGTCAACAATGGCCTTCACTTTTGCATCCCTTTTTAAAGGATCAAAACCAGGAGAAGAAAACTAAGTCTCAAGAACAAATCATAAAAACTGAGAGAGGAGGAAGAAGAAACACAAGCTCTCTTTGCCATTTGTGTGCAATCAGGTTTGACACTACTCTCTCTCTCTCTCCTAATGAGCTGTTTTAATTTATAAACAAGTGGTTCATCAATCAAGGCTGTGCCCCGTGAAATAAATTCAAAGTCTTTGATCATGAAATTTGGATACTCTTGCCATTTTCCCGAACAAACTATTACAATTCTCTCTCGATCATGGCATTCAATTCCTCGCAACTTGCCAAGGAAGAAGAGAGAGGAGGGAGTAGGTGGTGAAGATTGATTCCCTCTTTTGACTAAGATACTGCAAATATGAGTTGTCAAGCATATATAATTCCTACCATGGGTTGCATCTCATCTTGATCATCACTCGCCTATGAGATTTATATATTCTTTTCATACATATGTTCTCTCTTCATATGTTTTTAGGTTAAATCTTCTGACATTATTCTAGAGTCACATTTTTATTCTATTTATTTCATGTGTGCAGTTTTTGTTCGTCCAATTCCATATGTTGTTCCTAATATGAATTGCACAGGAAAAAAGGTGTTGAAGTATCTCACTTATCTAGCTCTTTATGTATATATGGCCTTTTAAGTTTTTGGATCGGGGTGTTGAAGTATCTCACTTATCTAGCTCTTTATGTACATATGGCCTTTTTGTTAGAATAATATAAAATTGATTGTTGAAGACTTACTTTGTTTGCACATGTCTTGTTACATGAAGACAAATGGAAAGAACAAAACAAACAACTTCTGCAAAGAGGAGTCCAAAGTCAAAAGTGAGCATTGTTCTTTCCTCATAAATTCTACCATAGAGAGGAAAGGAGAGAAGGTTCTACGTCCAATTTTTCTCTCCTTCATTATTGCATGCCTTGTTGAAGGGTGTTGTTTGTGCTGCAGAAGACTTGTTTTGCAGACACTGCTTTTTGCTTTATGCTCTTTTTCTTCCTGTTGTAGACTTTCTTTGTTATTGTTGTAGACTTTTGTGTGTTCCTCATTTAATATTTGTCTACTATGTACGTGTCCAACCTCTTAAAAAGGTTGAGGAGTTTAGATTTGTAATCATCCCCCTGAATCCACTAAAAAGCATTTACATTTCTATTGTTTTTCTCCAGTATTCATTTGTGTTTCGTTCCAAAATTTTCCAAACGTTGCCAATTTTTTAGTTTTTTGGTTCCAACACTTTTAAGTATTTGGATTGGACTTTTTAATAGTGAAAATACTAATTTTGAATGTGCTTGTACTTAATTCGGTGATGGCATTTTTCTTTTCTTTTTTCCTTTTTTTTTTCTAGTTCAAATGCTAACTTTGGTATCGCTCTTTGTTATTAATTTATTTTTAGAATGAGAAACTATCGTTGTGTGAAGTGGGATAAGCTCTTAATCATTGGCATTTTTCTATATTTCGAGTTTCGGCCTCGTGTTCTTCTAGATTGCTTTATGTTAGTAACAAAAAACAAACCTCAAGATTTATTTATATATTGACAATATCTTAAACAAGGAGTTCGATGACATCTCACTATCTTATAGGGGGAATAAAATATTATCATGGCCCAAGTCCTGTCACAATCATTATAGTGTCACAATCGTAATTTCACTTGCTATTTTGGGCTTTTTCTTATTAGCTGTCAGAGTCAACGGTCAGTCCATCGGCCAGAAGTCAAAGTCGTGCGCTGATTGGTTCAAAGCCGTGTGCCTTCCCGCACTAAATCCCCGCCCTCTCCCTCTCCGTGACAGAACTGAAACTCAAGAAAGCTCCCGATGATCGCTCCGCCGCGTTCCGCCGTCCTCCTCCTCCTCCCTCTCCTCGTTCTCGCCGCCGCCCCCGCCCATGGCGCCAAGCCTCTGTACCTCTTCTGTGGGACCACGGGCAACTTCACTGCCAACAGCACCTATGGGGCCAACCTCAACACTCTCCTCACCTCCGTTGTCGCCGCCGCAAACGCCATCGACGTTGATTACGGCTTCTACAACCTTTCTGCCGGCAGGAGCCCCGACGAAACCGTCAACGCCATTGCCCTCTGCCGGGGCGACGTCGGGGTCGCCAACTGCCGGAGCTGCCTGAATGACTCCGCCCCCAAGATCGCCCGCCGGTGCCCGAGGCAGAAGGAGGCGATCATCAGTTACGACTATTGCATGCTCCGGTACTCGAATCGGTCCATTTTTTGGGCCATGGAGACCTCGCCTGCCTTCAAGAGGTGGAATAATAAAAATGTCACCAACAATGTCCATCAGTTCAATCAGGTTCAAAATCGGAAAGTTGATTTTTACATGCTTATGATCGATATATTTCATTTGAACAAACATTGCATTGCGTTTCGTTTGTTTCCATGAAAGCAGAGTGCACGCTTCTTGACGTGTTGACTTTGTTTACTTCATCAAAACTTTCCATAGTTTTCGACATAGTAACCATGGCAATCTTCATCTCTGCTCGACCACGTGCCCGACGATGCCGATCAGTTCGACCCCCTTGCTGTTTGAGCGTAATTCATCCTGGTTTAGATGCACTTTGTAATTCATCATAGCACTTGTTGGCATTAGGATTTGCTTTTCTTGCTTGCTTGACCGGTCCAAGTGAGGACCGATTAATAGCCCATTTCGAAGTGCTAGACAGTTTCCCAAAGAGCATATATGGTTATATCATGGTGCTAATTATGTCTTTGTTTTCTTGTTCCTTTTTGTATTGTCTCCGCGACCTGTTCTCAAAAAATATGTTTTTTTAACCCTTTCGTCTTGCATTTTCGAGCTTTATGTTTCCTGTAAGCCATTGGGGTTGGCGCATAGCTTTCCAGGGCAGTATGAGCTCACAGGAGCACTTGATTTTAGGTATCATTCTTGGATAGGAGCTAGCAATTCAAGTTGTATTAAGATTGAGAAGGAATTTAAGGTCTGGGTCATGACAGAGAACTAATTCTCGTCTTCTTCTCCTGATAGTAGCTTATTGTTTTGGTTCTTTTTTTTTTCTAGGTTTTGAGAAATCTGATGGATGGCTTGAGAGACCGAGCTGTGAGTGGCAATTCGACGAGGAAATTTGCCGTCGGAAACGCAACGGCTCCAAACTTCCTGACACTGTTTGGACTTTTGCAGTGCACTCCAGACTTGTCGCAGCAAGACTGCAACGGTTGTTTGGTGCGAGCTATCTCACGAATTCCTCCGTGTTGTAATCAGACACAAGGAGGAAGGGTTATTTTTCCTAGTTGCAATATCAGGTTTGAAGTATACCCCTTTTTTGATGCTTCGGCTTATGAGTCGCCACCATCACCACCACAATCGCCAGTTTCTCCTCCACCTCCTCCATCGAATAACACATCCATTAAAGGTACTTCCTTTTAATGTGCACTTACCTATGCCAGAGCATTCTATTTGTATTTTCGATTGCCTGTAGGACAAACATGATAATGAATGTGAGCAAGCATGCTTTCAACTTCAATGAGCTCCTTTTACAAACTAGAGACTAGGGGTCGTACGTCTCCCTCCCCTGCTCCTCCTTTGAGTATGGTCGCATCAAGTGTATTTTAAAGCATGATGTAACTTAATTTCTCGATTCTGGGTGTAATAAGTTCCTGAGACACTTCTGTTTCCTCTTGAATGGGGTATAAGCAGGAATTAAATAGCAAATGAGAAATTAATGAGATTTTTGATACATCATGAATCTTTCTTTCTTTCGATTTAAGTATCACCGTTTGAAGTAATTTCATCAGGCAACTGATAGAATAACACCAATGACTGCTTTAAATGTGGAACCCCTCCTAAAATCTATTTTTGGTAATTGGATCTAAACACTATTCTCTGTGAGTTTCTTGTCTAACATGAGAGCTCTTCCTTTTCAGGAAAGGATACTAACTCAGGTCGTATTGCCCTCATTATCACAATTCCAGCTGTTGGACTAGCTCTCTTAATTGCTGGAATATTATGCATCTGTTTGAGGTCGAGAAGAATGAAGAAAAATTTAGAAGGTAAGTTTGGATTACTTTTGTGTGACTGATTATCATAAAATAATGGGTAAATACAACCTACGTCAAATAGATTAGCAGCCAATAGGGTCAGCCTTGATGTGCGAAAACTAGCAACTTTTCATAAATTTAGAGTACGGTGATTTCTAACTAAACAAGGACAAATTCAGTGTGGGATATAGATATCAAAGTTCCCTAATTGCTTTGAAAAACCTTTTATTTGCTAGCATCACCCAAAGGACAAATTTTTCTTAGAATGGATTAACTGTTAAATAAGGATGAATTACTTTTATCTGTTAAATCAACAGACAGGCTTACTGATAGTGCGGAATTAGACAATAAAGTGACTTTGGATTTCCCCTTTGTAGCTGTACCGTAGATGAAATCGAAATGCGAGAATCCTGCGATGCGACTTGAATACCATCAGAGCGGCAACAAATGACTTCTCTGACGCAAATAAGTTGGGACAAGGTGGATTTGGCACCGTTTACAAGGTAGTCACTGCAAATTGTTCATTCATAAAATACAGAGAATTCAAAGCATTCACATGTATATGGATGCTTTTTGCATTCTTTTTCAGGGAACATTGGCCAATGGACAAGTTATAGCAGTAAAAAGGCTGTTTGCAGACTCGAGACAAGGTGATCAAGAATTTAAGAATGAGATCCTTTTGGTTGCAAGGCTTCAACACCGGAATTTGGTTAGGCTCTTAGGTTTTTGCCTAGAGGGGAGAGAAAGGCTTCTTATCTATGAATTTGTACCAAACTCAAGCCTGGATCACTTTATATTTGGTATGGTGATGCCATTCTGTTCCAGCATCATTTGATTCAAGAGTTATTGAAATGCACATTGCCAATTTGCATTTAGAAAGTCACCTTGCGTTAGTTACATCAGTTATAACCTATCGTTAATATGCTATGCAGATCCTATTAGGCGTAGGCAGCTAGATTGGGAAAGGCGTCAAAAGATAATAAGAGGCATTGCTCGTGGGCTTCTTTATCTTCATGAGGATTCTCGACTTCGAATCATTCACCGGGATCTTAAAGCGAGCAATATTTTGCTTGATGCAGAGATGAACCCTAAAATTTCAGATTTTGGTACGGCAAGGCTATTTGTGGTGGATCAAACTCAAGACGCCACAAGTAGGGTTGTTGGCACTTAGTAAGTAATAGATAGCAGAGTGTCTTAAAATAAATCGGATTATATTTCCTGCACTTTTGTCCATATAATCTGAATAGCTAGCAGATATAAAAGCACATCATATTAAGTAGAATTGCATTGAAAGAGCTCATTATTCCTGTGATGCAGTGGGTACATGGCTCCAGAGTATGCAATGCATGGGCTGTTCTCAGTCAAGTCAGATGTCTTTAGTTTTGGGGTGCTGCTACTAGAGATTATTAGTGGTCAAAAGAGTAGCCACTTCCGCAATGGGGATACCACAGAGGACCTTCTTGGCTATGTAAGAAAATACCTTTCAATCACTCTCCTACCCCTGAAGAATCGCCTAAAAAGAGTGGTGGACCCGTACTCGAATGAGTCTAGCAATTGTCCTTACCGTTCTAAGTTCGCATTTATGATTCATTGCAGGCATGGAGGAGTTGGAGGGAAGGGACCCCATTAAATCTCATAGATCCTAGTTTGGCCGATGGTTTAAGGACTGAAATGTTGAGCTGCATTCATGTGGGATTGCTGTGTGTTCAAGAAGTTGAGGTCGACAGACCAACCATGGGTGCGATGGTTTTGATGCTCAGCAGTCACTCCACCGCATTGCCACTACCATCACGACCTAGATTCATTTTGCCCAGTATCCCTCAATCTGACACAGCGTCGTGGGCAGCAGTAACTCGTTCAAATAAATGTGAAGATGGACAAACCCAAGAATCAGTGAACGAGGCTTCCATCACCGAGCCAAATCCTCGATAATCATAGATTGGAGTCTAAATTTGTGTAAGTTTTCTATTCCATTGTGTAATATTCATTTTGTCTCCTTCTGCGAGGAGATGAGATGTATATGACACTTTCCACCAGTCAACTACATTGTAATGTCAATGTATCTTAAGTTATGCTCTACCTTTAAACTGTTTGAACGTGGAAGGAGACTGGATGGAACGACAGGGCAATGTGCCATATCAGTACATCAGTTGATATTTGCATATTTTCATGGTTTGAACGGGTCGACTCAATGTGTAGTATGGATATTGGAATTTGGGAAAATTATATGCCATAATGGTCTTAAAAATGGGGCAAGCCTGTCGCTTATATTACTAGCTATGGACGGTATTTACTCTGAAAAAGTTACATCAATTGCATATTATATTAATTGAAAAGATATTGAAAGTTCCTTTGGATTATAGAAATGCTATTAGTCACATATGGAGGAAAAAGTATCAGAAAAGTTATAAACCTATTGTACTGATGTCAATTTAGTTCTAAATCTTTTGATAGTGCCAATTAAGTCCTAAACCTTTTGACTTATTGCCAATTTAGTTCAAAACATTTTAATTGTGTCAATTTAGTCTTAAACATTTTGAACTAGTGCCAAATTAGTTCTAAATTTTTTGACTTTGTGCCAATTCAATCCTCCTGGCTAATTTTGGCTAAGTATTAAATTGGCATCAAATCAAAATATTTATGATTAAATTGGCATTACTTCAAAAGGTTTCGGATTAAAGCGGTACCATTAAAAGGTTTATGATTGAATTTGCACTAAGTCGAAAGGCTTAAGATTAAATTGTCATTGTTAAAAGGTTTATGAGTAAATTGCACTAATGCAATAAGTTTATAATTTTTTTGACACTTTTCCCCACATATTGATGTCAAATTTAGATATATCAATAGTTAGTTTCTTATGAGAAAGCTACTCATTCTCATCAATAATTACTGCATTCCCACATTACATTTTTTTGACCAATAAGATAAATCACCAGCTACTGAAATGTTTGAACTTACTTTCGTACGTGTGAAGTTACTATCAACAATGAGAAGTAACTACTACCAACATGTCATATAAAAGTTGGCAACCAAGTAAGATAAAGTTGGTAATTTCATGTAATTCAATAAAGTTGGTAAGTTATTAAGAGTCATTCGTTATTTAAGCGATCTAGTCAACGTCAATAAGTGATTCAAATAAGAGTTGACCACCTAAAATTAGTTCATAATTACAAAGTTACGAAGGAATTGGCAATTTTTTGGAAAAAAGTTCGGTAACTTAGAGTTTGGTCAAATAAGCGTAGCTAAATCAATTATCGTCGCTCTACACTATCAATGTACATGTGAACATCCATTGATTTAATCTTAACATATCAAACTTTGAGCAATTATACTAGTGGAAATCATCCTTCCCACACCCGATATTCCATATATACAATCTAATACTCCTAACTAATTAATACTTAACTTTACATCCCAAATATTATTATCCAACTTAGAAAATTGCAGATGTCATATCTGAGGCCAATTCATCGTGCACATTGGATATCCTTTTTTAATAAGAAAGCCATATAGATATTAAAAAATTATTAAAAGAAACCACGTGGAATGAATTGTTAGAATTTGTCATTAGAGGCACTTAAGTGAGTTGGCAAAATATTTTGATATCAAAATAAGCATTGTACAAAAGTTTGCATATCGTATCATTTATCTACTAACTTACTAGCATGGCGAATTATTTAGATGGTAAGAGATGAAAAAAAGTAGAACTATCTTCTTTTACATGAAGGCTGAAGACTCAGTCAAATTCATGATATCAAAGTTTGACACCTATTCATTCGATGCTCGATGCTTGAATAATTCAATTGATTCATCATCTATAATTAATGATGCATGTATCAGCAAATTGGAAATGTTGATGTGGCTATTGCAATTATGGAGACATACAAGATTGAACGAAAGTTACCAATCTATACATTTGTTCTTTTTAAAAAAATACGTTTACTCTAGGAGATTGTACCACTTTTAAAAAAGTTACTTTCTTCAAATTTTTATCTACCAATTAGGCCTATTAAGAGAATTGATATAAAAACAACAACACATGAATTTTTTTTCCAACAAATTTGACTTATATGTATTTCTATATACGCTCAATTTCTTCCATCTAATCTACTATATTCTCAAGTCAACATACAAATTTGTAACATACGAAACAAATTATTCAACATATTTTTTTTCCACTTTTGAAACAAATATTAAGAATAAAGCTATGTTCTTGTATGAACTTTTCTCATATGTGCAAAATCGATTCCATACAAATATTCTAGTTCATTATTATGTTTATGGATTTGGAAATTATTTTAGTCAATTTATTCATAATTTTTAAGATAATTAAATTCAGCGTCCCTCCAAAATTCCATATATCCAGCCTCATGTTGACCAAAAAGCTCCTCTCCTTGCCCTCTCGCGCGACAAACCTGCAGTTTCCTTGAACTTTCTTCTCCTTGTTCCGTCCGGCATTTATATATCAAAATCCAAGACAGTACTGGAATTTAGTGCTTGGGTCGTCCACCTGCTGGCACTTCAAGCCTGTCCGCCTCCCGCCATACAAGCAAGATTTTGCTCACTACCTGGGCGACACCCATCTGCACCCTCTTGCTCTGTTCATAGATAGCGTCGATGGCGGTTCATCTGAGAAAGCTCGCTGCTTTGGGTGCTTCAAGTTCGATCCCCCACCTGCTATCCAAGACGAAGCACCCGGAAAATTTGAATCTTTTGTCTGCGTTCGCTGTGGGAAGCGTTCGGAGTGTGTCCACATGTTCGGCTGATGCGAGTGCCAAGAGGTTTGTCTCGGTCAAGTGTCATGCGGCTCATCTGTTCGATGAAATATGGCTTTGAGTAGAGTATGTTTGAAAAGAAGATCGAATGCTGGCAAGTACTATTGGGCTTCAAGCTCCAATGCCCATGTTAGCTAATGTTTGACTAATTGATTCTAAGAAGTTTAGAAGTTTTAGTTGGTAGATAATGGCCCGAGGACGATTGATGATATGTCATCTAGTGTCTTGGCAAAGCAAAAGCATGAAGCGTGCCAACAATGCATGATATTGTGGTCCATGCCCAGTGTATATGAGGAAGGGATGCGAAAATTGAAAATTTCTAGTAGGATCTTATTGTTTATGCTACTCAAATGTTTAAGTTAAAAAATGCTGTAGCGTGTGTTTTGTATACAAACAGTTCTTGAAAGCCATTAAGCATGATTTTCATTCTTGTACAGATACTAAGTGCACCTTAGCATTTGATGCGGAATATGAAGTATGTTGGCAGATGTAGGACTAGCATAGTCTCTTTCTAGTGTGATAAGACACTGAACCTACTTTTGCAATCCCCTAAATGAAAGATTAGAGGGTGGTGACGGGACAAATTACCGGGAATTTCAGAGGTGGCCAAACGGAGGTGGAACTTTCCATGAGTCTGCTTGCATTGATCCAACGGTGCTCATTGAAGGGGGTGCTGTTGTACATCCAAAAGCAGTGCTGGGTGCACATGTACATGTGGGATCAGGAACAGTAATAGGACCTGCTGTTACAGTTGGCCAGTCAACAAAGATTGGGTAGCATTTACTTCCTTCTTCATATTGGATTACTACTTGGCTGTATATTGCATCCGTCTGGATTCAACTACTTGCCCATTCGTATGACTGTCTATTTTTACATGGCTTGGCTAGTACTTAGGTTGAGGATGGTATGTTGTCTGGATGCTGTATATTGTAATGTATGCCTATGCTTCCCTCTACATAATGGTTGGGTGGGACTTTTGGTGTGCCTCCTTACAATTAGGTCATTGAACTTGTGCAATTTGTGTTTCTCCATATAGGTTACATGTTCATTGTGCAAGCAAGCATATAAGAATGAGCATATATTATTTCATACTACCATAACTTGCAGATGTCTTGTTTCTCTATGCCACTTATGTATATCGAGGTACAGACCTCTAGAGTGCCAAAAGTTGGCACAAAGGGACACTTAAGTGCCAAAAGTTACAAATGGTACACTTAAGTGCCAAAATCGGAGCAAAATCGATCACTTAAGTGCTAACGGCGAGAAAATCCGACCAAAATGCATACATGGCATTCTTCGACGACTGACTTTACTGAAGTGGCAATTATGGAAAAAAAAAACACATATGGCATATGAAAATTATCTGACGTGGACTATAAAAATACAGGTGGACTTGTGCAAGCTAAATGACATCATTTTTTCACAAGAAAGATCGACGTCGTTTAGATTACTTTGGCTAAACACATCAGGCTCACTCCTGTCATCGTCACCGGCTCAGTCCTGTCTTCGTCACCGTTCATCTTCGTAGAGGAGAGGGCACTTCATCGCTCGCCATTGTCGCTCGCCGTCGTCGCTCGCCATCGTTGCTCGCCGTTATCGTTCACTCACCGTCGTTCGCTGGTTGAGGTTTGTGCTTTTCTCTCTCTATGGATGAAATTAGGGTTCGGAATTGTCTATTAGGGCTCGAATGGAAAAATTGGGGCTCAACTGTGAAATGTGGGGTTTGACCAGGAAAGATAGGGCTCGTATGATATTGTGATAGACAATTTAGGGCTCAAATGTAGTGCTAGAGTAATTGAAGGGTTTGCATTGGTAATTTAGGGCTCGGTCGAGAAAAAATTAGGGTTGGTATGCTACTGTGATGTGTGATTTAGGGTCGGATATGGTTTTGTGATATGCGATGGTCTTTTTAGGGCTCTGTTGGATATATTGATGTGCGTGGGTATTTTTAAGGCTTCGATGTGATATTTTGTAATATGCGATAGCGATTTCTAGGGCTTGGAGTGGTTGTTGTGGGGACTTCTGGTCATTTTGAAATCGACATATTGAAATGGGTATCGTGGGGGAGTTGTCATTGTTGTGGGGACCTCTATTTGTTGGTTTTATAATGAAAGTTATTGTAATAGTTAGATGCTCTTCTCTTTCTTTAATAAAGTGTATGACAGTGTGGGGACCTCCATGTGCAATTGCAATTGTCAATTGTCTCTTGTCTCTTGTCAATGTGGTCCCAAAAAGTTAATTATTTTCTTTTTTCCTTGCTTATAGAAATGGCTTGTAATAAAAATTGTGTTGCTGTTATTGTTTTTTATGGAGGGGACTTTGTCATTGGGGAGGACGAGTGGGAGTATGGGGGGAAACGAGGGCACTATTTTTGTCGAAGTACAAAATGCATCTTATATTGGGTTTGTTTGGGATATAGTGACATATTTGCCTTGCAAAAAATAGTTGTTGTATTGTGTTCCGGGAAAGAGTTTGAGAGATGGTTTGAGAAGCTTAGAAAATGATAATGGATTTAGAGATGTTTTATACCATTATCTTCATGGCGAAGAAGCGAAAGTATACGTTGAGTATAATAGTGAGTCTGAGGATGAAGATGATGGAGAGAGCACCCGTGTAAGAGAAAGGGGAGATGGTAGGGATGAAGGATAGCAAGATAGACAGGAAAGTGGTGATATCACAATTACTAGATTAGATTGGGAAGTTGCTCAATCCAATGATGATAATGATGAAGGGTTGGCCGTTGAAAATTTCTTAAGAGATGAGGACAACGGGGAACTTGTATAGTCAAGGAGAAAGCAAAGGGACTTTTTGATCAATAAATTTGCAGCTTTGCAAATAGCTGATGAAGCTCCAAATAGGGCTGAAGGCCCTATAGATGCTGGTGTTGGCCCTGTAGATGCTAGTGTTGCTGGTCAAGAAACTGATTATGAAGAAAGCATCGAAAATGCTACTTCCGAGGGCAAGCTTGAAGAAGATGAACAACCCGTGCGTAAAAGGAAAAGTAAGTTTTCTTCTTATGATCCATCTGTTGTTTCCCGTTCTTTGTCAGTAGGTATGAAATTCCAAGATACCAAACAATTTATGGAAGCTATACTGAAGCACTCCATTGCTGAACAAATGAATATTGACTTCATTAGAAACACTAAAGCCTTTGTAAGAGCAAGGTGTTCATAGCAAAATTGTCCATGGAAGATCTACGGTGAGCAATTCAAGTGCGATCATGTCGACAACAACATATGTGAAGCATTCAATGGGAGAATAATTGATGCAAGATGCAAACCGATTATCTCAATACTTGAACATATACGAGTATTGGTCATGACTCGGCTCTACAAACAAAGAGATGAGGCTACGAAGTGGACTAGGCAATATGGTCCTAGGATTGCCAAGAAATTGGATAAGAACTTGGCTGCAAGTAGATATTGTCATCCCATCTGGAATGGGGATGAATGATATGAGATAATGAAGGGTTCTATAAGTATGTTGTCTATCTAGGTAGGAGAAATTGTTCATGTCGAGCATGGCAACTAAGTGGAATTCCTTGTGTACATGCCATAAGAGTGTTTAGAAGATCATGTTGGGAGTAGAGTATACAACACACTTCTTATTTCACTCTCTGATTTTTACAATGGGAATTCCTTGCTCTTATATAGGCAAAGGAGGGTACATAAGACAAGAGCAGGCAAACTGGCCTTGCTCGGACATAATTATGGGAGCAAACTAGCCTAGAGGTTCTATGAGACTAATTCATAAACTCGAGTTGCAAACTTATGGCAAGTATGCTATCCCACACACGGCTCTTCTGGCCTTAAAAGGGACTGTCTGTTAGCCATCAAGTAGCTTCTCAAGCCATGAGCTTAGATCATAGTAATCTTTAGAATATCGAAAATTCTGATGCATAGGATCCCCTAAGGGCAAGTGCAGAGCATACTCCAGGAATTTTCTCAATCATAGTATTTGTTCAGAACTTTCGTTCTGGACTAGAAGAGAATGAGAGTGTTTAGAAGATCATGTTGGGAGTAGAGTACACAACCCACTTCTTATTTCACTCTCTGGCTTTTACAATGAGAACTCCTTGCTCTTATATAGGCAAAGGAGGGTACATAAGACAAGAGCAGGCAAACTGGCCTTGCTCGGACATAATTATGGGAGCAAACTAGCCACTTATGGGCTACACAACTAGGGAGTCCTAAAGAAATCCCGTGACAAGCTATGAACAGTAGCCTCTTGCCTGGTGCTACAGTAAAAACAGACTGGATGAACAGTGTACAGTGTTTTCGGGACGTCCGTTATTTGTCTCTTCCGTCTCTAGCATTGTAGTCATAGTCTAAATCATCAGAGCTATGGTGAGCTATCTGTTCCTTGAGTAGTGCGTCCTCATTCATATCGGATGGACTGGAGCCTCCGTCTTTTTCTCTTTTGAAGGCACGGATGAGATTCTCGATTTCTTCTGCCGACAAGTCTGGTGGACGGGAGGAGCTAGCACCGAAAGAGCTAGGAAAATGGGCGTAATTTGGAGTGTCTCCCCATGGATCTTGGGAAAGTGGTCCCCCCCAGGGATCATAGGGGGTGGAGGAGTCTGGATTGTTTTGTTGAAAGATCTGGAGGGCTTCTTGGATCTTGTCTCGCGTTGGATCCCAAGCATCGAGATGGTCCCACGAAACAGGGATCTAGGTGGATAGCCATGCTTCTGGCGGGATGATACGATTTTCCTGACATAGGATTCTCTGGAGTTCTCTTGATGAAGATCGGCCGGTGGTGATGGAGTAAGGTAGTGTCTGGTGTATTTGTGCAGATTCTTGAAAAACCTGAGACTTGTAACTTGACGTTCCTACAACAGAAGGTTTGTCAGAGATCCATCCAGTGGGATGGCAATATGTCCATGGGCGGTGGAATAGGACAATAGTATGACGTTCTGGTTCAGGTCTTCTTTAACGATTCTGGATTTTGAAGAGTTCTTTCCAGTACTGGAGTGGTTTGAACCATGCAAAAATGTCTAGGAGATATTTTTGGTTATGGTCACGTCCGGCTGCATCCTTGATGAAAACCTGCAAAATTTGTTCAGTAGGAAATTCAATGGCTATTGTGTACAGGTTGAACATGTACCAAAGTAACCATTTCATATCTTCGGGAAATGCATCATTAGGAGACCATCGGAGGGGATGGATGAATGGATATTGTGGATGGAGTCCATCTGGTCTGAGCATTAGGCCGCCATGTTCACGAAAAATTCGGAACTGATATTCCCACATTAACTCCGGAAGTCTTTCTTTCGAGACATTATGTCGAATGGCCTGTGAAATCTCAGGAGGATATTTAAGACTTGGCCAACCACACTGCATGTTAGTGGTGCGGTATGTTTCTGAGAGAGGCTCCTTCTTGACATACATGTGAATTGCTTGAATTGGTTCTTTTGGTTTGGATAAGAAGTCGGCTAGGACATTCTTAGTCCCTGGAATATGTTTGACTTCGAAGGAGTATTTAGAAAACCATTCAGCCCATCGGAGTAATTGTGGATGAGGAACTTGCTTTTGTTTAAACTTGAGCATCTGGGGAAATGAAGACATATCCATTTCAACAAGAAAATGGTGTCCAATGAGGTGGAATTCAAACTTCTTGATGCCGTATTTAACTACAAGTATTTCCTTGAAAGTGGAATGGTAATGGATTTCTGCTTGAGAGAATCGACCGCTTTTGTAGGCACAAATATGCCTGTTCCCATCAATTTCTTCAAAAAGAATGGCTGCCCAATATTTGTCGCTGACATCAGTTTGGAGGATCCTTTTGCCAGTAGATGGGATTTTTAAGGGAGGAAGATGCTGTAGGAGTTGTTTAAGCTGGGAAATAGCTTGAGTTTGCTTGGGTACCCATGGGGGAGGATTTTTTTTTAGCATCTTTTGAAGAGGTCTGAGATATTTAGAAATATGGGGAATAAAATCTCGTAAGTAATTTACAATGCCAAGGAATTGCTGGACTTGTCTGGCATTCAAATCCTTCTCAGGAAATTTTTGGAGTTCTTCAGCAATATGGGGTTCAGGGCAATAGGTTCCGTCTTTCAAATGCATGCCAAGGAATTCAATTTCTGTTTGGGCAATAATCATTTTTTTCTGAGAAAGCATAATGCCATATCTTTTAACAATTTCGGCAAATTGTGTCAAAAGTTGGCAATGAGATTTTTCATCAGGGTTGAACAAAAGAATGTCATCAATATAGATTTGAGAATTTGGAAGAATTGGTTCAAAGATTTTGTACATAGCCTTTTGGAAAAGGGAAGGTGCAGTTTTAAGACCAAAAGGAACAACTGTCCATTGAAAGTGTTGGTTTGGGATACAGAACCCTGTCTTGGGTCTGTCTGATAGGTCAATTCCGAACTGCCAGAATCCTGCCTTAAGATCAAATTTTGAGTAGATCTTTGCTTGAGCAAGGCTAAGAAAGAGAGAATTTCGATGGGGCAATGGGAATTTATCATCCTGGAGGAACTCATTCAGAGGTTGATAATTAATTACTAACCTCATTTTTCCACGGTTTTGTTCAGCTCGCTTGTTGACATAAAATGCTTCACATGCCTATTGAGAGTCAGATGGTTCAATGAGACCTTATGCTAACAGCTCTGCACATTCTTGCTGTGCAAGTGCAAGGTGTTGTGGGTTCATTTCGTCGGATTAATGTCTTCATTCTTCTTGAATGGAAGTTTGACATAAAAAAGGGAGTTTTTTCATAAGGGCTGGGTGCAAGTTTGGGAAAACTGGGAATGTGACTCAGCGCAAGAGGAAAGTAGACTCTGGATGATTGGGTCAAACAAGGCGGGTTCAAGTGCATAGAACCGTTTGATTTCTACAAATTCCCTAAATTGATTTTTGAAACGTAAACCACGGGAAAGTATTCTAAACTTGGGGAGTTGGGTCAAAATGTCCCAGCTAATGATAATATCTTTGTCTGGGGATCTGGAACCAAGGACCCTGGTGGTGATAGAACACTGGGGAAAGAATTGAATGGTAATTGGCTTACTACGGTATTTGGTAGCAAAGGTGTCACCAGAAGCTGAATTGAAATACCTGGTGTAGGGCTTCCAAAATTCTTTTGGGAGGATCTTAGTGTCTAGAATGGAAGAACTTGCTCCAATATCAATGAGTGCCACCAAAGGGATTGGTTTATGATATTTGGACAAAAGGATATGGATGAGAATGTATGGATGGTGTATTGGTTCAGTGGTGTGGATGTCATCAGGAGTATCAGGGAAGAAGGTGAAGACATCATTTTCAGAATCCGAGGCCGAGTCTGAGCTATATGTTTGGATAGCACAGAGAGTATTTTCTGATGGTTGGTCGTCTAAAGAGAAGACAGACTCAATGTCAGAATCATCAAGCTGGATGCTAGTGCTCTTAGCGATTTTATCAATAAAATGGCTTCCACGACTCTTTGCCTTTGGATAATTTTTGGCAAAATGTCTTTTTTTGTTGCAAACATAACATCTATCTTTGCTTCGTTTTTTGGAGGAGCGATGATGGCTCTTTCGCAAGAATTTCCATTTGCCTTTGCTTTTTCCTTTGCGTGTCTTTTTGAAGGAAAACTTTTTAAAGTGTCTCTTCTTTTTGCAGCCTATACAAGAAGGATTGATGCAATCCTTAGGACACTTGATCTTCAGACCGGGTTTAAAGCATGCCTTGTCAAGATGTTTGTTTTCTTTGAGGAAGCTTCGGAAGGCTTCTCTACGGAGATAAAGTTCTTCTATGGCGATATGAACAGCCTGTTGGATTTCACCAAGAGTGGCTTCTGTGAGGCTTTTTTGTCGCTGTTGAAGGGTTTTTTCTGCAGCTTGACTTAGTTCTCTTGGGATGGATGCCAAGAAAATAGGTTTGAGATTCCAATCTGCACCAAGTAAATAAAATAACTTGATCATGGCTTGGAAATGTCGGTCAAGGTCTTTGCGCCTTAATGAGCAACATTTTTGGTCGAAGAACTCCTTTCTTTTGAGCTCTTTGGAGTCTTCAGGTTTGCCAATGAAATACATGTGGATAATCTGGATGGCATTATCCAATGGCTGAGTTAAGAAGTACATCTGGTCTTGTTCGGAGGCAGTATGCCACCAATCTTTAAGTGCTCCTATAAAGCGGCTGGTAAATTCCAGGAGAATATCATAGGTGCTAGGTTCAGATATGTGCCTGGTGGTGAGCCAAGCATGGAATTCTTGGAGTCGATCAAGCCACTAAAGCCATAACGTGGATGATTACATTGATAATTGGTACAAGAAAACAACATATCTTGCTTTATACCAATTCATGATGCAGCCAATCAAAAGTAGCAAGTTTTGGGAGCCAACAAATCATGAAGCACCTCAACCTTTGCCGTTGAAGAAGCAAATGGGAAGGTCAAAACGAAGACGGAGAATGTTAGAGGGGGAGGTCTCAGGTCAACAAAGAATGAGTAGGACAGGTGGGAAGATGACATGCTCTTATTGCCATATAGCAGGGCATAATACTAAAGGTTGTCAATTGAGAAATCAGCAAGAATAGTTAGGTGAGAGGCCAATGGAATGGCTTAGTGAACGACAACTGAAGGCCAAACAGAAAGGCAAAGTGAGTCCATTGTTTATCAGTCAACGACAAGAAACCCCGTAAGTTATGATATTTTTGATTTATTACATATTTGTACATAACATAATTAGCGGGTATTTTTAATGTGTTTGTCAGGTGATGAATAGGACACCTGAAGGATTGGCTGAAATGGTTCTAGTTGTACCCGAAGGATTGGTTGAAACTGCACAAGAGCCAGTTCAGTCGACCATTCCTTAGCTGAGGAAAAAATACCCAGTAAGTTCAATGACTGCTTTAGTTTTCCTTTACGTTATTATATGGGCTGATGTTATATTCATAATGTCTTTATTAGGTTCGAAGAGGGCAAGCTCCAGCTCGATTGCCAACAGAAGGGCCAACAACAGAAAGGCCAATAGAAGGGCTACCACATGGGTTAGATGAAGGTGTCATGAAGTCGAAAGACTAGATACGAGAAGGACAACTAGAAGAAGGGCAATTGAAGGGTTAGCTACCAAAAGGCCAGCTGAAGGGCTAGCTATAAAAAGGCTACCCAGAAGACGCCTAATTGAACAATTGGTTGAAGAAGCCCCTGTTGCACTTAAAGAGCCAAATGTAACTGAAGCTGAATGACTATTAGAATAGCCACATGAAGGGCCAACTAAAGGGCAAAAAGAAGGGCCCAAGAAATCACAGGCCAAAAAAAGGGATAATAAATCACAAGATGTTGAACGTGATGCTCCAATTTGAATAAGAGGGGCTATTGGGAAGAGACTAAGACAATATGGTTATGGCCTTTATACATATGACCGTACTGGAACAGTCATTCTTAATGTAAGTTTTATTGCCTACATTTAATAGATTGTGCGAACTTTTGCTTATAATTTACTTGTGTTTTTTAGCTGGAGAGAAGTTCAAAGGGTCTTATTTCTCAAGGTCCTACTCAAGAATCAACGGCTACGCCAAAAAAGGAAATGACATCGATTGCGCTAAAAAAGAAGACAACATCGGCTACGCCAACAAAGAAGACAACATCGGCTGTGCCAAAAAAGAAGACAACATCAATTGCGCCAACAAGAAAGACCAACAACTCAACACTAGCTCCATTTGAATCAGTTCATCCTAAGACAATTGCAGCTCCATCTGGATCAATGCATAAAGAGACAGTTGAAAAAGAAGTTGTATGTCCAGTTAGAAAGAGTGCAAGGATAATGAATCGAAGTCCATCGAAAGGAGCACGAACAATAGGGCATGTGCATATTGATATTGATTGATAAGAAGGGCTGGTTTTGTTACAACTTGTTGTTGATGATTTTTTTTATTTTTTTTGGTTTGTCACTATGTTGGTGGGACTTGAAATCAATATCAATGGAATGATCTTACTACTTATCAATTTTTGTTGTTGTGTTTTTGATATTTTTTATTTACATTCTGCTTTACTTGCTATACTGATGGTTGGTGATTATTGGTGGTGGGTGTGTGGTGATGCAAGAGGCTCCTACAACACTTGGTGCAATCAAGCTATGATGGTGGTGGTGGTTCATACTCTGGTCGTACTAGAGCTGGTTGTGTTGAAGGTTCATGTCTGTTGGTGATGGGTCTATAGTGGTGGTTTGGGGGGTTTGTGCAGCACCTAATACAAGTGTGCATTCTACACATCTTGCATCAGTTCGTGCTAGAGCTGGTAACCTGCACTCAAGTGCTCATTTCCTAGAGAAGTTGACACTTAAGCGTTCACTTTTAAGCACTGACTGGCACTTAAATAATCACTTTCAACAATAACCTGACACTTAAGTGATCTTTTCTTTAATTTGACTAGCACTAAAGTGATCACTAAATACAACTTATGGCACTTAAGTAATAGCTCGTGCACATCCTATGATACAGCAAGTAGCAAACCTAAACCAACTCCGGTTCAATTTGGGTTAAGGTTAACATTGCGAATAAGAACAAGACCTCCCTATGGCAGCAAGCAGCAAACCTAAACCAACTACATGTGTATCATCTCATTTTTCCCTTTTCTTGACCTCCCTCAAAGCCGGTTGATGGTGTGGACAACACAAACACAAATAAAATAGTCTACATTTAATCCAAAATGATTACATTTATCAACTCATTTCAACTATGGCAGCTGAAGAAACTTCTTCTTATCTTCAAGTGATTTACATTTGATCATTAAAGCCCTGCATGGTAACACTCCCGGGAATAGGTGTTTCTGTTCTTTCGTTCCCGGGAACAGAAACGCGTTTGGTAAATTTTTTGTTCCCGGGAACAAATGTGTTCCCCGGAACAGATTTGGAGGAGAAATCAGTAACAAGAAAAAAACAACTTTTGAGGGGAGGCCTCTCATTTCCACTCCTCTCTGGTCACGCTGGTCTTCTTCTCCAAAGACAGACTCCCTCGCCGACAAGCTGCAATCTTGAAGCTTTGAAGCTTGCTGCTCCCTCATTGACTCAAGTTGCTTGTTCGAGGTAAGTACCCATTTTCCTTGACTCACAATCGATTGGGGTAAAGGCTCGCTGCTCCCTCTGCTCCAGTGAGCAGAGTCGCTGGTTGCAACCAGTAACTCCAGCGACTAGCAAGCAAAGTTGCTTGCTGGTTGCACGAGTCTAGCGACTCTACTCGTTGGTTACAGCTAGCTGGAGCAGAGTCGCTGGCTGCAACAAGTGACTGGCAAGCAGAGTCGCTTGCTAGAACCAATGAGTCTAGCGACTCTGCTCGCTAATTGTAGCTTGCTAGAACCAGCGAGCAAAGTCGCTCGAGTTGGTGTCCAGCAAATGTTATAGTAATACAACATTATTTACTTTAAAGTATTCTCCCAGTGACATGCATTTCTAATTTCATATTGTGGTGGCTGATTGTATAAATGGCAAGAGAAAGAAACTATATACACTCTATGGAGGTGTCATTTTAGATTTTGCATTGTTCCCTATTTTCTTTTCTTGTTATCTGCCATGGGAATTAGGGTCGACCATATACACATTTTACTGAATTTTTTTTGAAATGTGGCATGTTGAATGAGAAATTATATCTGCTCAATTCAGTGTGTCAGTTCTGGCAAGTATTTAGGTACTCTATTGCTTGATTGACTGAAACAAATGAAGCACGAGTTGTCTATATGTGAAGCAGTGTTTATACATGGAATACATAGAATTTAAGTACTGTATGGACAACAGCTTGAGAGGCAAAAATATCTGGTAATGATAGAAGTGACATTCTCTTATTCTCAAGAACACAGGAGCCAAAAATTAGAACATACAAACTATTTGCCAACACAGTAAAAATCCTATTGGAATAGGCTATGGAACAAAAGGCCTGTCAATAAAAGAGTTAGATTTGTTTTTTAACTTGTAAAATGTTATAGCAATAACAATGACAAGTAAAACTAGCAATAGCTCTTGCTCATCTTTCTTTTCCTCTCGAGCATTTCAAATAGCTAATATAAAGTATGTAGCATGTTTTTGTATTACTATAAAAATCTGCTCGCATGTTTTTGTATTACCAGCATTACTGGTGCTCCAACAAGTTCCAGCGAGCGTGGCAAATAGCTATTATAAAGTGAGCAGCATGATATGGTGTTGCGTGACTTACTAAAGATTAAGAGAAAAATGACTTTATATGTCAATCTATTTTTATTTAGCCTACATATGAATGCTTGTATGTCAATGGGTAGTGCGACAACACTTTTTTCCATTATGTGCTATAGATTTTAGCTATTGAAGGTTTTTCTCCCTTAAGTCTAGATTTATTTGGAAATGACTTGATGTTTTATTTGAATTTTTAGGCCTACATTGCACCTCTTCTTGCCAGGTCCAATTTGCTGATCTCGAGGGATATAGAGTGGGCTAACCTTGTATTTAGTTTTGAGCAAGTTCTTTCTTCAATTCAATCTCTTCTCCCCTTACCCCAGCCTTATCTGGCTTGGACCAATTATAACAGAGTGGTTAATTGCATGTTATTCACTTAGTAATGGTTACGTGTATTGCTTTTAATTCCTACATGATTACATTATTGACTTGAGGCATAATTTATATGATGCTCACCAGTCAAAGTTAAATGGCATCCTAGAAAGAGATGTTCAGTGCAAAATGGATCGAACCTTTAACCAACATATTTGTAAGTTTATTAGTAGAGGAGGTTAAAAGGAAAAATCGCACATCTTCTACTTACAACAAAGTAGGGTGGAATAATATACAAAATGAATTCAATAAACAGACAGGATTCCAATATACCCAAACACAATTGAGGAACAAGGTGAACAAGGTGAGAAAACAGTATGGTAGTTTTAAGAAACTCCTTTCACAATCCGAATTTGGCTGGGATTATGTAGCTAACATATATCATTATTGAGAAAATTGCAGGATAATATTGAGTGGACAAAATTCAAGAAAGATGGATTTCCTCAGTATGCCGACTTATGTATTGTATTTGATGGTATTTATGCTACTGGAAATCATGCCATCGGAAATGTCGAAGACTTGACAGTGTCAATAGAAGATGACAATGGTGGCGGCGATGCAGACGGTGAGCCGGAGGACTTAAGTGAACACCCTATTGATGATGGGGTTTTTACATTCGATAATACAACAACTTCAGTTCATGAAAAACACAAATTGGATAGGACTCCAAATACCAAGAGGAGAAGAAGCAATACATCTTTTGGTGTTGGTGACACTTGCAAAGTTATGCAAGACCTTCTCAAAGCTAAGACGAGTCAATCTACGAGTGGTTCTGCATGGACCCCTTCTCCATATCCGCTATGATTGACATCCTTGTTAGTATGCATGAATTGGAGCAAGATTTGTACAACAAAGCAGTGGAACGAGCATGTGTTAGTGTCGCATGGAGGGATGCTTTTATTAAATCTTCAGCTGAAAGAAGATATGGACTTTTTCAATATCTTCAATAGATGTTGAGATTGCATTGTGAATTCTGTGGGTTTTTATATGATTATATGACTTATGTTATTGGTTTATATGTGGTTTTTAGAGATATTGATGTCAAAAATCTTGTACTTTAGTGGTGCCATGGGCACGTGGATTGTTGAGATTTTTATTTTTGGTTTGTTTTTAGTTACAACTTATGTTATTGGTTATTATATATATATATATATATATATATTCCAAATATCTATATTGTATTTTTATGTGATGATATAGGTACCATAGAAGGGAGATCAAGTAGTGTGTCTAATGGGCAAGTAAATCCAATTGAACCATTATTGGATGATGATGACATTAACATATTGGTAGCATGGTTGTCTATTGTTGCGGTGGACATATCCATGCATATAAGAGAACCTATTAGGGACAGTAAATTATCAGGACCCGAATGGATAAGAGAGATTGTTTATGGACATTCAGATAGAATTTATGAAGCCTTCAGGTTGGAGAGACATGTTTTTCTGAACCTATGTGATTTAATGATGGCAAAATGTTGGTTGAAACATAGTCGGTATGTTAGGGTAGATGAACAACTTGGGATTTTCTTATCTTTGGTCAGTCACAATAAGTCCAATAGAGATTTATGTGAGAGATTCCAACATTCAGGACATACAATTAGTAGGTATTTTAACATAGTGTTGAAAACAATTCTGAAACTCTCAAAAGAGGTTATCAAACTACCATCCTTTGATATTGTTCCACAAGAAATTCTTATAGATCCTAATCATGAATGCTATTTCAAGGTATGATTTTTATATAAAGTTTACATTATTAAATACATGTTAATAATCTTGTATAATATTAAATTTTCATAAATGCACAGGGTTGTATATGTGCTATTGATGGCACCCATATACATGCTTATGTCACTATATCTCAGCAAATCCCATTTAGAGGCAAGAAATGGACTACTACCCAAAATGTGTTATGTGCTTGTTCGTTTGACATGAAGTTTACTTTCGTGTGTTCTGGATGGGAAAGATCTGCTAATGATTGTCGGGTGCTTTCGACAGCACTCGAGACTCCTCGACTGCAATTTCCTCGACCACCACAAGGTTTTTGCTTTATCTACAAGAAGAAACTTTCCTTATGATTGTGTTATGGTTGCCCATTATAACAAATTTATGTATATCATGTTATAGGCAAATACTACGTGGTAGATTCTGATTATGCATTACTTCCAGGATTTTTAACTCCATTTAAAGGTAAACAGTATTATTTGAACGATTATAGGGGGAGAGGGAGACGACCAAGAACAACATGACAATTATTCAACTATAAGCACTCTGCATTAAGGAATGTTATTGAGAGATCATTCGGGGCATTAAAGAATCGCTTCACCATTTTGAGACACATGCCTTCATTTACAATTTGAAAACAAGCACATATTGTAATTGCATATTGTGCTCTATATAATTATATTCGTGACAAAGACATGATGGACACAATTTTTTTCCGTTATGGAGATTCGGAGTACCCGTTTGGACCTAGGGAAGTGGATATTGCGGATGATATATCCAATGAGCAAGCACGTGAGATGGATGAGCTTAGGAAAAGAATTGCAAATAAAATGGCAAGGGATTACGATATGCTTGAGCTTCCATGACTCTATGTTTCTAATTTTTGTAATATTGTTTTTAAATACTAGATGATGACGAGAGAGGATCTTTAAGTTTTTTGAATTTTTGAGTGCCTCTCTTGTTGCCGACTTGTTATAGTACGGCTTTTACGTAGCCTTGAATTCAATTATGCTTTTTGGGAGCCCCTTGAGATTTGCCATCATGAGATCTCTCCTTTAATTAGCCTCGGCCAATTCTTCACTTTCTAAAAACCATGTGGGTCTCTCTGATTCAACCCAATGTGGGTCACGGGGGCGAAATTTGCATTTGCACCAACATATGGATGTGCTTTTAAAAGCCAATGTCCTATTGAGGCTATGATTTTAACGAACATTTGCTTTTGTAAATTCCATGATATTTCAAATAGTGAGAACCCTTTTTGAGGAAATGGAGAGAGAGAGAGGGGCTCTAGTGTAAGCCCTGGAACTGAAATGGAGTCTAATGTATCGTCATCGAAAGCAAAAATGTTTGTCCTGGGAATGCCTAACAACTTTCCTAAAGATCAGTGATGCAGAACGCTCCAACGTATGTTATCCTTTCCCAACACTTACCCAAAGACGGCGTGAGAACACTGATGAACAAATGTGGTGATTTTGGCAGAATGCGGATGAAAGCAAGTCCCACGACATTGCACCAAAGAGCTGCAGCATCATTTGTAAACCGGAAAAAATAGGAGGCCTGGATTTGAAACTAAATGCTGACTTTAATTCTATGTAATTTTTGTGAAAAATGCTAAGATTCTCAAGTATCAAGTATCAAGTATGTGTCACTTGCAAAACGGGATTGTAAGTGCAAGCATGCGCGTGAGGGAGTATTCGACAATGACGGCTTCTGAACATCGACTTGCATGGATATTAACGTTACTCTAACTCAACATCGCCCGAGTTACACTTGAGTAGACAATAAGGAAAAAGATTATTGTTTGTATATAATAAGTATATACCAAGTATATATCATATATATATATATATTGCCATGTATATAATAAGTATATACATATCACCATATTCATATTTTTTTTTCTTACAAGAAAAATAATTAAATTGATGAGTGCTCAATTAGAATTTAATACCAAGTTTAAAAAAGCACTTGAAAAAATCTGAAATAGAAACGTTTTTCAGTTACCAAACGCATTTATGTTCTTTTTTATTCTAGGAACAAAATTATTTTTCAGTTACCAAATACCTTCAAATGCTCAGAAACTGTTTTCGGGAATAGAAACAAAAAAAAAAACATTTCTGAGCAGAATTTGTTCCTGAGAACAGAAACGTTGCCATGCGAACCTAAGTATGCTATATAACAAAACAACACTATAATAAACATTTGGTAACACTTCCGTTCAATTTTCATTCTTGAAACTTCATTTTTCAACAAATAATTAACTGAAGATACTTCAGCTTGCTTTGAGACTTCATTCTTCAAATAATTAGCTGAAGATGCTTCAACTTGCTTTGAGTCAACGTCGTCCAAGTTGTCCACAAATGTAGATGGAGGTTGATGCCACCCATCAAGTAGGTCTGATATCACCTCTGTCGCTCGGTCAGAGAACTTCGAGTCGATCCATTTGAAGTATTTGCACTTCGACCCTTCTCTATATCTAGCGCATCCATAGAATCTTCTCTCGAGATTCATTCGAGTCCATGATGTTCTTCTTGGACTCGGCAGCCCACAATAACAAAAATGTTTGTGCTCGCCTTCTCCGTCGTTTCAATGAGACGAATTCGAGCTGCTGCTTAAAATTATGCTCTCCATTTCTTGTATTCAGTGCTTGATAACCCACAACAATAGACGAATTTGCGCTTGTCTTCTCCTTTGCTTCGATGGGATCTGGGGTTAATTGAAATAATTCGAGTGCTTGTGGGATTTTTGGAGCAAATCGAAATTAAGGTTCGAGCTTTTCTTGGGGAATTTGGCTGATTTAGGGATTTAGTTAGCAATATGAGATGAAAATGGGAAGACGACGTTATTTTGGCCATTTTAGGGCATTTGCTTTGTCCATCTATGGAAACGGCGTCGTTTTGGGGGAGGGTTAGCTGAGGTGGATCTCCGGTGAGCCACGTTGGTAAGAATATTAATAAAAAATTGCCACGTAGGATTTCCGGCAGGACTCCGACGACTTGGCACTGAAGTGATCCATTTTTTTTTGAAAAGTGGCACTTAAGTGTACCTTTTGTAACTTTTGGCACTTAAGTGTCCCTTCATGCCAAGTTTTGACACTCCCGCTGTACTTACGCCTTTGTATATTTGTTCTCTTTTTAACATATAAGTTCTTGTACAAAGGGATCTTAAGTTGTTTGTCTCTTGATTCCCAAGAAATATGAGAATGTGAATTAGCCTTTTGCTTCTATAGGCCTGGAATGGCCTAATTTTTAGTGAAAAAAAGTGCTCCATGTCAAAGGTAGGTAATTCTGGCTCTATCTTACTTGACCTATATCCATGCATAGGCTCAGCAATAACTGAGTGAATCAAGGATTCATTATACATGTCAATTATGTTGAAGAAATGTTGTTTGAATTATTTTTATGATGTATAAAAATATCATTCTGGTTGAACTGTGAAGAATCAATAGGCATTACTTGATAATCACATCTTCGACAGGTACAATGTTTCACTGGGTAATTGCACTGTTGGTGGATCATGCGTAATCCACAATGGAGTATGCATTGGTCAAGATGGTAAGGCTAGACAATTTTTCTTTTCTCATCAGTATTTTGAGTGTTTTCAATTTTCATTAAAATGGCCATGTCATTTGTGCTTAACTTTCCATTGATAGTGTCTTAATCTATATTATTATAAAATCAATGTGCCATTTTGACATTACCAATATTCTAAACATCTTGTTATCTGTGGGCTTATGTTGGTAACGGTTACATGCTTGCTTTGTGATGGCACGATAGCATACCGTTTGCATTGGCATGTATGGATGCTACTATTGCTAAACAAAAGTCTGTTTATAAACTTGCACAGCTTTGTGGTATTATAAAGATATTCTAGGATATCCTTTGTTTGATCCCATAAATAGAGTCTTGCATCTAAGAATTTCAACCTAAGTTTCTTTTAACATAGTGAGTGGACACAACTTGCTCTTCTTGACATAAGGGTTACTGGTTGTCATTGTCATATATATATATATTTTTTTTTTTGCTTCCCTAAGTTTGGTGTCATTTTGTTAACAGGATTTGGATTTCTTGTGGATGAGTCTGGAAACATGTTGAAGAAGCCTCAAGTTTGTATTGCGTTTTAGTTTATGATGAGTTCGATTAGTTCTTATTTCTTGCCTACAGTATATTTTTATTGTCCAGCCATTGTTATTTGGTACAACCTAGGTATCTGCATAACTATTCAGTGAGCAAACTGGAGGACCAAGGCCCAATTCCTGTTTGGAATCTTGGGATTGTTCTAGCCAGTTCATTGAGTACAACAACATGTGATTTGTTTTTCTTCTCCTTTTCCTTCGACAGATGCTGAATGCTAGGATAGGAAATAATGTGGAGATTGGTGCAAATACATGTATTGATAGAGGCAGGTGTGTTGCACTCCAAATGAACTATCGACATATCACGATTCCGAGAAAATCCTTTTTGCCTGTATAAGATTAACAACTGATCATGTGAACTATATACATGTGCAGTTGGAGAGAGACAGTCATTGGGGATTGGTCAAAGATAGATAATTTAGTTCAGGTGTTTTTTTTCCTGACTATGACGTTGTCATAAAACTGCTTGACTTATGATATAAATTTTTCGTGGCTTTTCAGATTGGTCACAATGCAGTTGTTGGGAAAAGTTGCATACTCTGTGGCCAAGCTGGAATTGCTGGTTCAGCAACGTTTGCTGTTTTCACTGATAAGTTTTATAATCTTGGAACCTGTGAATGAACTTTCTGCATTTTCTCAAGTCACGAATCATTTAAGTTTATATTCTCATTAACCTTTTGTTTTGGAGAATCTGAGTTGTTGATTTGTGCAGTCACTCTTATGACTTTGACATCTTCCTTGTTTCAGTTTAGGAGATTATGTGACTCTAGGTGGGAGGGCAACTGTTCGCAATCATGTATCTATTACATCAAAGGTATGCACTAGCTAGAATTTCTAGTGACAATGTGTACATTGTAATGATCTAAGCAGATGCTTTTCCTTTTGAGCTTTCTTATGACAGAAAAATCACTATCACAATAATATGTGTGAAAGGAAAAATATTTTGTATTATTCAATAATGTTCAATATATACATAAAAAATAAACCCTAAAAGTCTAAAGACTACTTTACCCTTATACTCTAACAATGCCATCGAATCATATGTTGTTCGTTGAACACCATATCCTCTACTAATTCGATCATTGCAAACTTCAAATTTGTCATGTCATGGCCAATGTTTAATAATGGGTTGCAATTGGTTGGTTAAACTTGTTTGACTAAGAATCGGGCTCACCTCTGGTCTTGTTAACCCTATCGAATTACCTTACCATTCTGATTGGTTTGAAACTTAAAAGGACAGAGAATAGTTGGAATTGAAATTGGATTGTGTACGATATGCATTTACATGTAGGTGCAATCATAGGTTCTAAGTTACTGCCATTGAGTTGCTTATTATGCAGCTTTTGCTTGGTTGATTTGCAATATACTTTAATATCCCAATATTGGATCACATGAATGAATCACGGCCATATCCTGCTCCTTGTAACAACTTAATCAAGAAAAGGTAGTTTGCCTGTCCATGTGTAAAGAGTCTTAGTCACAAACAAATAATATTTGAAAAATGCAGGTGCGTCTGGCTGCAAACAGCTGTGTCACCAAGGACATAAAAGAGCCAGGGGATTATGGTGGCTTCCCGGCTGTAAGGACTCTATCACCTGATAATACTTTTGCAGTTTTCAATTTTATTGATGTTACACTGAGTATTGTTGAGAAAACTCCTAGTTTTGATGCTAACAAAACATCTTATGAATGATATTTATATATCAAACTCTTGAAGGAAAAGAACATAGGATGACATAGGCTTTAAAGTCTGCTTGTTGCAGAAGATAACTCATAAGATATCTTAGAGTCTGACTGTATCAGACGGAAAGACTTATCCAAACTGAGGTTTAAGTCTAACCATACCAGACTGAGATTTTAAGTCTGAAAGAACCAGACTAAAAATCTAGGCAGACTCAGATCTTAAGACCATCAGACTTAAGATGAATCTACACGATAAGATCACCAACGGTAAAGTATTTTCACTTACCTTATTTATGTTGATTCTGTTATATTAATCTGATTGACAGGATCAATTTGTGAGCAACTTCAAATGGAGAATAGAGTACTTATGGAAGCCCGGATTCTGGTTGTATGGGCGAACAGAATCTAAGGGGATCTGATCTACTCCCAACGGTCAAAAAGACTTACCTTATTAAGTCTGTCCAAGGAAGGGAAGACAAAACTCTCAAGGAAAGAGCCAACGGTCGAGTTTGGCTTGGAGAGTATTTAAGGGTAGGTTGAGACTCAGGGGTAGATAGATGAACATTATTCCAAAGCTGATTCGATTCTTCAATTTTTGTTCATAGTGCGCATTTGAGTGATCTCAGTGTTTTACAAAAAGAGAGTGACTTAGTGAGACAGATCATCACTGAGTATAAACACTCGAAAGTGTGTAATCACCGTTGATCATATAGTGAAATACAACCAATTGGCTGGTCGCCCGGAGAGTGGATGTAGGCTTATCAAAAAGCCGAACCACTATAAACAGTATTTGCAATCTTCTCTAACTCTCTCTACTTGATTTCAGTTAGTTGAATGCGAAAGATATATATATTATTGTGATTAATCTCTCTACACCTATTCACCCCCCTCTAGGTGTTAATACTAGTTCCTAACAAGTATTACCAGGATCAAGAGCTTGTTGATGTTGTCAGCTGACCAATATTTAATTTGTTGTATTGGCTGCTTTTGCAGGTGCCAATAGGTATCTGGAGAAGACAAGTTGTTGCCCGGTCTTGAAGGAGAGGTGTTCCATGGAGTTTGTTAATGATATAAGATTCCAGTCGTTTTAACATCGTTCTTTCGGTGTGGAAAAGATCATGCCAAGGTGGGGTCTGCTCTGTCCCACCACCAGCCCAATAAGGAAGAAGTTCCAGGAGCATTGTTAGCACATTGTCTTGTTAGGAACATATTCTTTCTTTAGTGGCGAACAGTGGTCAGGTATGAAACTTCCTGATTGTAGGTAGGCACGTCCAGCTGGTTGCTTTAGGGCTGAATCCCGTTTTCAAGCTCTAATGGCCAATGCTTATTCTACTGGTTGGTTGTTGCACAGAAAAGTCTCCACTAATGTTATCTTGATACTTGAAAAGAATTGGAAGTGGCCTGTGACCTTAAAATAGACATGCATGCCATCTAGAGACTCGGCATGATTTTGAGCTTCATGTTACTTTCTTAATTACAATCGACACTCATTGTTCCCCACTTTAGAACTTGCAATTTACAATGACATGACCCTTGCAGTACTCTCTTTTTCTTTTTCTATTTTTTTTGGGGGGGGGGGGGGTATATCTTAAAAGTTTATCTAATGGTATTTCAGTGGGGCAAAACTTTTAAAAAGTATCAGACCTTTCTAAATTAAAAATGCTATTTGACTTATCAAGCATATTGTTCTCTTTTCCTCTTCCTCTATAAAAGAAGCGGAATAGAGAAAACCAGTTCAAAAGAATGGTGAAAGTAAAGGTTTGGGGCCTTTAAAATTGCTATTGTTGTTGGGAAACCGAAGACAAGTCTATGGACTCTTGCTCTTGAAAGCTCTTAATTGTGGTGCTTCTCGTGTAGGCATACTTTATCGTATGGTTATCAGGAATCTTATAAAGTTGAGACTTATGAGCTCACGTGTTTGACCCTAAATGGTATCCTTTGGGAAGTTGTGATTGAGTGGTGCCTCGGCTTTATTAACTTTATTGTACAATAATGCTTATCTATTGCTGCAATTTTCAACAAAAGTAGATTCTTTTGTGCTGGGGAGGGGACTCTTTTCTGTCCTCCTTGTATTCCATTATGATACGTCATGTCGAGAGTGCTCAAGTGGCCTTTTTATCTGGCCCTGGCAAAGGAGAGCCTTTCCTTTTTCTTTCTTTTTTCTGAGTAGAGAGAAAGCTTTGATTTTACTTTGCTCTTTGAAGTTTTCTCCATACCCTATCTCCTGACCAGTAAGGGCGCGAATGATAATATTTCTGATCAAAAATTGATTTTTGGAACTAAATTGATTTTCCTATTTCTATTTCTAGATGAGTTTCTGAGCCAAAAAACGTATTTGATAACGACAAAAAATTTCTATTCTTGAAATAAAAATTCATTTGATAATAAAAAAATTTCACTTTCCCAAGTGGCAGCGGTAATTAGAGGGGTGGTGGTAGCCGAAGACCAGTGGGCGGTGGTAGCGATGGCGACCATCGGCGATGGCTGGTGGAGGGTAGGGGTGGTGGTGGTGGTGAAACTCCTTCGGGTGAGAAGTAAGAAAAAGAGAAACAGTTTCTGATTTTTATTCCAGAAATAGAAAAGTAAAATTTTTTTGTTTATGATTTCTATTCCAAACTTATTTCTGGAATAAAAATTTACTTCAGAAATAGAAATTTTTATTCCAGAAATAGAAAAGTAAATTTTTTTTCCAAACATATTTCTATTCCAGAAATAGAAACAGAATGATTATCATGTGCGCTCTAAGTGTTCAATCAAGAAAAATTCTGGCTTGTAGAGGCTATTCATTTTGTGGACATGGGATAGGAACATCAAAATTCTTGAACACATGGACTCTTGCTGTACTATATCTGATTCCAATCAGCAAATCTCGAAATAATGAAAAAAAAAATATTTACAGAGTCTCAACTACGCTTATATGCAACAGAGAAACAAGGAACCCGTTTGAGTTGACCACTGGAAAAATTTTCTCACCATATGCCAAATTTGAAGCATGAAAGACCGAAATTCCTGTTAAAACTCGAGTATTCTTGTTCCTATGTACCATACTATAAAGCCTAAATGCTAACCACAATCAAATGGTTAAGCTCTTCTGAGCTATTGGAGTAGTTTACACATGTGGCATCCTGCTCTGATCCTATGAGAAAGAACAAGCCAGAGTTCTGGCAATGAAGATAGATCAATCCTCATACAACAGTGAAGTGTACACATGCGAATTATCTGGTAAAATCTAAACAATGAGTTGATCTAAGCGATAGCCAAAAAAATCTCGCCTAGCGTGGATCTAGATCAACATCACAATTATCGGTTGCAGACGATGATGATGTTATCTTACTATTAGATTGGTCCACTTTGCTGGTAACTAGATCTGAGGTCAGAACACAGGGTGCTGGTTTGTTCTTCTTACTTGGGAAGAAGAATGAAGGTGTTTGAGGCACCGGCATGCTAATAGACTCGCTGTTTAACATGAGAACGACCGAATCCATGGTAGGTCGGTCTTCCGTGTCGTCTTGCACACAGAGCAAGCCAATGTGCATGCATCTGATCACCTCGTTCACGGAGTAAGCATTACCTAAAGCTGGATCCACTACTTCCGATGGCGTGCTGTTGCTCCAGTGCTTCCAAATCTAAAAGATTAGTTATATTAGTTAATTTCGTTCAAATTGCTGTTGTATTTCTATTAAAAGTGATGTAAGCCAAGAAAATAATGCCCTATTAAGATACTCACATAGCCTAGAAGGCCCTCATCACTGTTCAATGCAGAGAATTGGCTGTTCTTTTTGCCAGTAATAATCTCTAGCATTAACACTCCGTAGCTGAAGACGTCGGATTTTACTGAGAAGTGTCCGAACATCATATACTCAGGCGACATGTAGCCACTGCATTGAGCACCATATGTCATCACAGAAATGAGAGGATAACCTAGATATTTTTGCTATGGATATACAATGCTGGAACAAAATAGGAAAAATGTCCCAGGTTCAATGCTAATGGCACACCCTTCTTTTTTAATAACAAGTCAGATTAGCAAATGTTGAACTTACTATGTTCCAACGATCCTGTTTGTGCTTGCTTGAGTCTGATTGGTACTGAAGATCCGAGCCATACCAAAATCTGAGATTTTTGGGTTCATGTCAGCATCCAGCAGAATGTTGCTAGCTTTGAGATCACGATGAATAATTCGAAGTCGAGAATCTTCATGAAGGTATAGCAGTCCGCGCGCCACCCCTACCATAATCTTGTAACGTGTTGACCAATCCAGTTGTCCACTGAGCTTCGGATCTGTACACCAATCAAAATAATCTGTAAGTTGCATCAACTCGTGGTATAATGCTCAAGCCCAGATCATCACATATAGTTGCTTTCGTCAAGTTTTGATGAGCTTTATTGCTTTCCATATCTAATTCTTAACTAATGTCAATCTTTGAAGTTGCATTCATCAACTTAGAAAAAAATGACAAAGAAAACTAAGCAGAGTAACAACAGGATGTTTGATTGCAATATGTCGTCCTGCTATCACTAATATATGTGGTATTTCATTTACCCAGAATTATATTTGCTTCCTATTTTCTCTGAGTGAAATATATCATTTAGACTGAAACGATGGAGGGTTAATGGTTAAAAGGAGGAAAAAGAGAGGCAAACCAAATAACAAGTGATCAAGGCTCCCGTTGGGCACGTATTCATAGACTAGTATTGTTTCATCTCTTTCCATGGAGAATCCCAGTAGCCTCACTAGGTTTCTGTGTTGAAGCTTGGCTACTAATTCAACCTCAGTCTTGAATTCTTCGACTCCTTGTCCGGAGCTCGTAGATAGCCTCTTTGCTGCAATTTCTTGACCACTGGGTAGCGTACCCTGGTAACAGAAGACACTAAAACTAGAAATTTGCCGGAAAAAGAGGACTCTTATTGCTTCTTCATTTTATTATACTTCCATTTTTACTACCATGAGATCAGAAAGGGCACCAAAGTAGGAGAACTAGTTGTATAATCTCAGAGTTTTTCCTATTCAGCTTATGTGGATGAGAAAAATGCTCTGAAGTTTCAAGAAGCTTCATTTTAAACCACAATATGATACTACACTATGATTTTATATGAGATTTAGCAAGCATCAGCTTCTTGATAAGTCAAAAGCTGAATGATCTGATTGAACATCTTAATTACCTTGTAAACAGGACCAAATCCACCTTCCCCTAGCTTGTTGTCGTTTGAGAACTTATTTGTGGCGGCTTCTATTGTTTGCAGATCAAATTGCAGGGAATGGAGTTCAGAAATTTGCCTCCTAACTGGCAATTAAATGGTTTAGATATCTTTAGACTCAAGTGAAACAGAATCAATAAAATTGTATGATGCAATAGCACTATTTCATCGAGTTACCTATTGGATCTTCTTCTAAATAACTTTTATTCTCCCTTCTTAGAACTCTTCTTCTTCTTCCTCTTCGTAAATGCCAGACTATCATGTAAACAAGTAGGGTCGATCCTACAACAGCAGCGATAATTGCAGCGGATATTTTCAACAGAAAGTGTACTTTTCCTGCATTTGTAGTCAGAGTTAATAGTTTCATTTACATACACGTGAGACAAGATATTCCCCACCTCCATTCAAAAGCTGTAGCAGACAGTTGAATGTACTGTACTTAATTGAAACGAGAGTTGAGTAATCTAAATGTAAAGAGTTTTAACTGTAGTAGAATTGAAAAGAAAATAATTCTTTTGCCGGCTGGAAAACTCTAATAACTCCTCGAAGAGCAAAGACAAACTTTAGCGGACTACATAAATTCTGTTGTAATCTTAGAAGTAGTAACAAGCATGATGAACTTTTGAAAAATCAACTACGAGGTTCTACCTTACCTTTTGAGCTGCTCCTGTAAAACGGGTAAATCTCGAACCTGACAAAGCAACTCGGAAGGAACACTCGGCCCCCAATTTTCCCCTTTTGGTGGCTTAAGAGGCTCGACGTGGCGTTGTGAAGGCAATACCAACAATCGTTTTTGGAAAGATAAGGCACACACTGTGCGAATGTGTACAACGTTTTCTCTTGATTAAACTTGGCGTTGCGATGGCCATACATCCTAGAAGGATGCCAAGCAGCCTCTCTAGCCGCGTGATCCATCGTCTGGTTCAGTAGCTTCATGAATTCATCCGACTGGTCTATGTTCTCATCATTGTATCCCCCCAACTGAGGTTCCAGCTCCACCTTCCTGGTAAAATTCGTGCTGGAGTAGCGCAACATGCACTGATCGTACCACAAGAAGGTGGTTTTCGTCATCCGGCATAACTGGGTTATCTGGACCCTCGCGTTCTTGACGCAGTCCGCGCACTCTTTATTCGAGACATCGCCTCTGCACATAAAGCTGCCGTAGACGGCCTCACTCGAGCTGGTCCCGCTCGAAGTGAAGTTGAACTCGTTATCAGGGTCGGCAGCCACGTCTCTGATGAGAACATCGAGAACACGATCGAGGTTGGCGAGGTAGGTGCTATTGGGAGCGAAGGTGCTCGAGTTGGAGCAGTAATGGCTGCTCATGGTGAGGGTGGAATCAGCAGCCTTGAGGGTGAAAAAGCTGAGCGTGAAAAGAAGTAGAAAACGTGTCATCGGCATCCTTTTCTCTGTGTCTCTCTTTCGCTGTGTGTGCTGATGAATTAGTGGGATTACCGCATGGACTTTTAAATATGGCCAAGGACTACGAGTCTACGTCTACGTGACTGCGGCTTTTTAAAAGGAAAAACGAGTTGGCGTGTTTGTGGAGGAGTGCAACACATGGGATTTGTCTCTTTGCTTAGGCCATTTCCGGTGGCTTGGTTTCTCGAAAGCCGGCCTTTTGCAATGAGATCAACGAGATAACCCCTTTGCTTTAAAGGTGGCGTATATTACCAAAAAAATTCTAGTTGCCACTGAAGTTGATGCAGATTTGGAGTCTATTTCTGAAACCATGTTGAACCGTCCACAAATACTAATATCTCCGTGTGGACACCTGAATTTTCAGTTCTGTTTATGGCCTTAACTTTAGAAAAAAAATTCCTATTCATTTCATATAAAAATCCGAAAAGTCATAATTTTCGGATTGACTTTTTGATCAACTCTTTAACTGAAAGTCAAATCCGGATCAAATTTTAGCTTTTTGCATCAAGATATTCCTTTTGAGTCCAATTACACTTTAGAAGAGGAAATTTTGAAAAAATTTAAAGATTTGATTATAAAATTAAACTCTGAGTGAAAAATCAACTAGGGTGTGACTTTTGATCAAACCTTTGTTAAAAAAATTTAAAAATTACAAAAATTACAAAATCACTTCATTTTAGCTTGGATTTGACTTTAGAATCAAGAATTCAATGAAAATCGATTAAGAACCTCATTTTCCGAATTTTTAGATTTTTAGGTTCGGAATCGACTAAAAATAAAATTACTTTCGTTATAGTCATAATTAGGCTTAGTTCCTATTACAATATTTGATATAAAGAAAATTACCTATTCAATCATTTAATCAATTTTGAGATTAGGCAAAACAAAATGTAAGTTGGAATCCGCCGAAACTTAGGAGGATGGAATGATGAAATCCAATGGATGATCAGGGCTACCAAAGGCAAGGATTTGGCGGCAAAGCTTCTCAAAGTAACTTTTTTAGCAACCATTTATTGCATTTGGATGGAACATAACTGTAGACGTTTCCAAAACAAGTCAAATGATGTCTCCATCATTGTGGCTAAAATTCGTAAAATTGTGTCGGGCCGAAGATCATTTTACAAAAATTTAAACCTTCTCGGACAAATGTAATTTTGGCTACTATATGGAGAATCCCTCACTCCATTTTTGAGTTCTTAGTTATCTTTTGTAACGATGGGGAATGCCCCTAAGCTATTGTACGTCATCTTATAAATGATACTTACATTTCAAACCAAAAAAAAAAAAAAAAAAATGTAAGTTGACATTTTTGCCTTTAATTAGGGGTTTGAATCGATTCTTCATGATTTGCAAAAGAACACTTTCATTCTACTAAATTTTGTGAGTTAAGTCCAAATTTGAGGTTGATTTTAGCAAATTCACTTGCTGACTCATTGATTTGGGAGATTTAGTTTACTAGATCTTAAGAAAATAGGGTTGTTGAACTTTAATTCAAAAAATTCGAGTTGATCCATTCATGACTAAGGTTTAATTTGATTAATTGAGATTCAATTTTGACGTAGGCTCTCAATTTAATTTTGGCAGAAATATTGTGTCATCAATTAAAGGTCAATTTGGATGCAATAAATTTTCCTAGGCATGGGCAATTAGACTAATCGAAGTATCACAATTTTAATTGAGTTTAGTTTCAATTAATTTGCGAATTATGACCAACAATTAGATGGGATTGCCCAATTTAAAGCAACTAGGTAATTAGGTTAATAAAAAATCACAAAATTGAATTTTCGTGATTTAATTAGGCTAATTTGCTTGAAATTGGACCATTTCTATTCAAAATTAAGCTGTTTTCTCTCTGATTAGGCAAATTTTCCTTTCAAGTTAGTCCATTAGGGACTAAATTGCAAAAACCAAAAAGAGAAATCAAATAGGCCAAAGATTGGCTGAACCGGTCAAATCGGCGCAAGATCGGTTGGACCAATCAAACTGGCCATTGGTGGAGGAGGTCGGTTTGGGCCTTCTTCAGAGAGTTCTTGGCGGGCAACCACCACCTCACGGTGACTCAACCCAAATTCGAACTTCCTATGTCCTCATATTTCCATAATTTGTAAAGAGGCCCCTAGATTTTAACAAAATTACAAAATTGCCCATAATTAGGTCCTTAATCGCAAAAATCTTTTTGAATCGTTGATCACATTAAATCTCAGCTATTTAAATTAGCATGTGTTAAATGTGTTAAATATGATTAGAAGTCAAAAGAGTTAGTTAGGCATTGGGTTATTCCATAGTAGTTAGATTAATCTGATGGCTAGGATTTGTGATTGGAGGGACTATATATAATATTTTTCCTCTATTTTTTCAAAGGGAGGCTATTTTTCAGATCTAATTCTCTCTCTATTTCCCTCTCTTCCCTCTCTCTAAAATCGCCCCCTAACCACCTCCATCGACCATTGCCCCTTTTGCCGCCGATCTACCCTCCCTCGTCGATGATTCTGATGTTGCTACTGGCCTTTTAATGTCCGTCACTTCTTCCTCGTAATGTTGGTGGTTGCCGTTCCCTTAGGTGCCACTCCAATCAGTTCGTCCCGCCAGTTCTTCCTCACGATCTTGAATACTAGCACAGTAGCCGATTGATCGTCCGCTGTCTTCTCCTCCTTTGACCAGTGGTCCAGCAACATTCCCTGGCAGTCTACCCACTTCCGATCCATCTCCTAGGTGTGTCCCTGACCTCTAGGTGGTCGGGTTGCACCGAAGAGTCATTGGAGAAGTTCCGATGACCTCGTTTCTCCATAGCGTTGCAGATCGGATCCAACTGGACCTGATTCCGTCTAGGTGCAAATCGGTGCCATTCCGGCATCGATCCTCCCCTCTTCGGCAACCTAGATCCCCTTCAACATTCCCTTGATGGTGCTATGGTAACCGATGCTCTGGTTTTGTGAGTTTAAGCTTAATTCATCGACAAAAATTCATCATATATAGGTTCCTTGAACATGAGCTCGATGAAACGAGATCGCAATAGGTGATCAGGGCTAGAGTTCAAGTTTAAGATTGATCCTATGGATGTTATGGCTTCTGTGATGGGTCATGGTGATTGTGGATGGGTTTGCTTGGATGAAATGTGAGGTGATTTGGCTTGATTAGGTATTTGTGCTTAATCTGTGAAATTTGGATTCCAGAATGACAGATCTGGAAAATCTCTTCATTTGAACTTGAAAACTTGTTCAAATGAATTCAAAATCTGTACGACTTTTAAAATAGACTAGATAACCTTTATGATGAGCCATAGAACACCCCAATCGGACTCCAATTTGTACCTGAAAACTTCTATCAAAGTAAACTATTGCTTCTGTGATTTCTCTTTGATATCAGTTGTTCTGTTAATACTCCCACCTTTGCGGTTTTGCAATTTTTTGCTGATTTTTGTGATCTGAATTTCGAGATGATTCCTCACGAAAAACGTTCATGACATGTCCATAGAGAATATATATTTTTCTCAAAATTTTCTGAGGTCAAAAACTTAGAATGATTGGCCCTCACATCACCATGCTAAACATTGATTTATGTATGTTCAAATGCATATATCAGTTTCTCGAATTTTTACTGAATTTTGTTGTTCGGAATTTGGCTTCGAATTTTTCATGAAAGTTGTGCATGGGAATGTTATTCATAACATACTTTTTCTTCTTAGAATTTTCCAATGAGTATATCTAGGCCAATTCCCCTAAAAATTGTCTTGACCTCAATTCTGTCATGTGCAAACTTAAGTGTGCATTCATGTATTGTGCATTTAATTGTGATTATTTGTCCATGAAAATTCCACAAATGCCATTGCACGCTATAAAGTCATCTTAAGAATACTTATGTAATGCTTAGGAATATCATATCGTAAAATTTCAGGATTTTTCAACATGGTTAACATGACCATATTGCCATAATATCACACCTGATCCTGTTGTTCTATTCTACTCTGGTGCATTTTGCCAAGTTCCTTGACTTTTATAAATTCATACATAGCTTATCTTAAGGGGTTGCCTTCATGAAAAATGTTCCACATTGAGTGCTTGACATGCTAGAAGTTTTGCATAGTCAATTGCTTAATGGGTCATGTTCAATTGTTTGCTTTTTGTCAAGGTGTTATGGATTTCCCTGTTTTGTTTGGTTGTGACATGTTCATGTCCTGTGATTTTTAGAATACAATGCATGCAGAACTGATTTTCGATGTATTCATGACTTTTGATTTTCATTCCTTGAACTTTAAGCACAAAAATTTCCAGAAAATAAAAATACCATTGAATGTGTGTGTTTAACACTTGAGATTGCGATCAATGCATGCTTGATGAATGAAGTAAACTGGTACCGGTACACTAATTGTTTGATTGAATGGGAAATAAGGTCTTTAGACCTACTCGTGTGATTCTTTTCAGGTACAATGCATGTGATTGTTAATTACTTACGTGAATCCAATACATGTTTGCGGGTAATCTCGGGTTACACATTAGAATATACTTTAGGGGGTTCATGACATTAATCACCGCAAGTGAATACTTGTGATGTTTAATGATCATGACCCGTATCTAATAATAATGAATGGGGATAACATGTTACGGCACATCATGCATACAATTTCCAAAGGTCAACCCCGATACCATTTTGAATTGATTGTTATTTGTTTGCCTTTGTTGACATGTTTCGTATGCTTTTGCTTGTATTGGTGTTTGTTATCCTCCTTTGTACCTTTCTTATTTTGTATCATTTATTTGATACTCGACATATGTCTAGGTTTTTGTTGTATAAAAACCCGAAGAGGTGCAGGTTCCTTTTCCTTTTCATTCCTTTCCTTATTTTGCTTTAGGATTGCATGTTAGATTTACTGCAATTCTTGGTTGTTTACTTTCCGCAATGTAATTTCAATTCAAATTATTTACCTTTTTTTTCTAATGGTATGAAACTGATATCTACACATGAACACCATTTCATGAAAAAATAAAAAGACATGTATTAACACCTTAGGTAAAACATGATAACTGTTAGGTATTGAAAGGGCCCTAATAGAAACATTAGTGTAACCCAAGTCCCCGAGTCCTAAAGCTCTGGTTGCATAGGAATCAAGGGAATCCTTCTGACCCTTGATTGGCCTTTCTAGCCAGTCCCTAAAGTTGAGGCTAGTGGTAACTCCAAAACACTTATCTTAGGTTGTTAATTAACTTAGATAATAAAATAAAATTTTCTACTGTTGCACGGGATATAGACTTGGAAGAGTCCGCACTTGTGATCAATCCTTTTTCGAGGATCACCTTGTGAGTAAATACCCCTAAACTCCATCTCTCTCGACACTAACTGTTGCCGAGGGCAGGTTATGACACTCTCTACCCTGCATTGTCCATAGTACTTATTATAGTGAAATCTTTTGCTAAAAATAGTCCTAGTTTAAGGGTGAACTAAAATAAAAACCTTATGTCTTGATTTCTATTTCTTACTTTTGTTCTCTTTTTTCTTGTGATTATGTGTCGAATCTTAACACATCTAAGATTTTAAGTCGCCATGGGTGACTTCAACCTAAGGTTGTCCATGTCCATGAAGAGGCCTATTACCTTAATTTGAGGTGGTCCAAGCCCATGAGAAGGCATGTGGATTGAGGTCACCAATACCCTTGCAACCTTGATTGATGATGAGGGAGGGTGAGAGAGTGTAGTAGATTTATTAAATAGGTGGGTCGGATCATAAATGATTCGACCTAAATTGACCCATGAACCCATTTATAACCCATTTATGCACAATGTAAATTTTTTAATTCATATGCGACTCAATCCATATCCGACCTGACCAATATAGGACTCAATTTATCTTACTAAAACATTTCCATATTTAACCCAATTTAGGAAAACATATTCTTATGATTTTTTTTAAGATTATATTACTAAAATACTTCCGAATCTAGGAAAGCATGTTTCTTATGATTTTAAAAAAAATGTGTTGCTAAAACACTTTCATTTAATACATGTAGTGGAAAATTTTTATAAATTTTTTTAAAAAAATTGAGTCTCTAATTTTTTATTGAAAAATATTTTTTAGGAAGTCATTTTTCTAGTAAATTACAATATTTTTTGGCGTTTGCATTTGAAAATAGATAAAAAATATATTCTGCTATTTGGTATAAAAAAATTGATTTGATTTGCCTTCGTGCATTCCTTTTAATATTTTTATTTTTTTTAAATCAAAATTTCTATTTTTTTCTATTTTTATTTATTTTTATTCTTCTTCGGCCAGTCGCTGGCAAGGCTAACTCTTGTTCGACATTGGTGAGGTCTCGGCCTCACTAGATTAGTGAGCTCAAGTCTCGCTAGACGTTAGCAAGGTTACAACCTTGCTAGACCAACGAGCTCAAGCCTTGCTAGTGCCACAACTCAGTGAGACCTTGACCTTGCTCAATTGGTGGGCGCGAGCTTGTCCATTGCCTGGCTGGCTGTTGTCGTCGCCTAGTCGACCATTGGATAAGGAAGATGGAAGAAAGAAGAAGGAAGAAAAAAAGAAAAGGAACAATAAAAACATAAAAATAAAATAAAAAGTAATTTCGATTTTTTAAAAACATTTTTAGAAGGTCGAAAAGAGAGAGAGTGTGTGGGTGAGCCTAGTGGATTGAACATGGGTTCTAAACTCAAAGCATTTAGAGCCATTTATTTTAATCCTTTAAACCCATTTAAAGTAAACTTTTTAAAATTGAGTGATCCATCTATGACCCATTTGTGTTTTAAATGAGTCATATACGGGTTTAAGACTCATTTTGACAGGTCTAGGGTGTAGGTATCATAGATTGCTGGTGGGTGACAATGAGCGAGGTGGATATTTTACTAGGGTACGGTGAGGCTTGATATAGGATTTGGATAATTGGATTTTAAATTGATTTGAAAGTTTTTCTTAGGTGAGAAATTAAAAATTCTTCCAGGGCCAATCTAGGAAGGAGAATGTGGATTTTGTCGTCAAAGTTATGATGGTAACTAACGTCGGGTACAAATTGGTTTCTAGAGCCAAAACTTAGGGTGTTCATAAGTGAATTTTATAAAAAGGGGGAGTAAAGTGGTATTGATGTGAAAAAATAAGGATGATTTTGAGTATTTTTCCAAAAGGAAAAAGTTCACGGCCAATAGGTTAGGAAAATTTCTGCTTGAGTATTTCATTAATTCACCTTACTAAGTCGTCATAAGGTCTTGTTAACATGTATTCTTGAGTATTGATTGAGCATGCTTAAATAGGAATGGTTCAAGATAGTGACGACATGATGTAAGAAGAAACGGTGCATTGAAAATTAATAGTACACTCGTTAATAAAACCCTCCATAAAAAGAAAGAGGAAAGAAACTGCAATTATACCGATGAGTACTTTACATTTTGAAAAATTACCAACAATTTATAAAGTTCTGAATGTCGGCACTTGTAAATTTAGGAAGATTCTGGGTATTTCCCATTAGATAAAACACGAATTGGGTGATCTGGGGGAATTGACAAAAAAAGAAAAAGAAAAAAAGAAACCTTTTTAAAAAGCGAACTCATAAACGAATTGGGTGAGTTGCCTATATTTATATCCCACCATATTTGCAAGGGAAAGCCTATTATCAGCCAACAAAGTTCAAGTCTAATCCAATTATTCATGGGTCCCTTGTCTGTCTATAATGCGCCCTTTGTTTCTTTTCGTAAGTGTTTCATGAAAGATCTAATGGCGGCTAGGTCAATTGGGGAGATAAACTTGACACATTATTGCCCACCAGTGTTTATTTTTTTTAGTCTGATCCTATCCTATATTTATTTTACAAGACAGGTGTGTTATGTGTTATTTGTAAGTTACAAAATCCTCTTCTCTTACTTATGTGTCCCCACCCCAATCCCTGACAATGTATAATATAATGTATCCTCCTCCATTGTGTTAACATACAACAAGTTTTCTTACTGATTTCTATCCTTCTCAATTTTTCATTCCCCGTTTCATCTTTTTCTTGAGAAAATTACCAATTTAATCCTAAACATATTGTATGGAAATAAAATACATTCCTAAACTTTCAATTTTGTCAATATAATTCTAAAATTTTGTGTAAAACTCTAATGAAGCCCTTCCGATCAATTGTTGCAAGACCATTGCGAACGTGACACAAGTATATTTGTCCATGTCAACGTGTCACGTAAAATGACCGGCGATAACTGGATGGCATATCAGCAATTTTCAGTGGCAATTGTTTAGAAGGATTACATTAAAATTATGCGTAAATGTTTAGAACTATAATAGTAAAATTCGAAAAATTAGGATTAAATTAACATTTGTAAAATAGGTTTAGACTGATTGGGTAATTAACTCCCTTTTTTTTTCTTTTGCTCCTAAGTATATAGGAGGCATGTTAGTCTAATCAGGATTGTCAAGATGAAAATGAACTATTTTGTTCGTTCTCGTACATAATTACCTTTTCACTTTGGAACGTGCATTTTTCTATTCTAGAGTATGAAAAGGATACTTCACTTTTTACTGAGACCCATCAAAATGAACTACGTTGTTTGATATAATCCCATGCAAATCTTTATTCCTTACATAAAACACTATGCCAACTATTTCAATTTTTGTTTATTGTGATTTAATGTTATTATCCCAATGACAATGCATGGTATTTGAATCCCATATCAATGGTACGAGACATCGACGCGTGGTTTATATGACCGCGGGCTCTCCCACCTCAGTAGTCCCTTTTTAGGATGAGATTCTCCTATGATCCGTAAAATATAACAAGTGGCTTATGAATCTTTTGTCAAAAGATGGTGTAATAACAAATAAAGAATCTTAAGTAATTAGAAAAACACAAAATGTCTAATGGGGGCCTTGGGATGACTTTTGCTTTATACTTTGTAACTTTGCATTACCGATTTTGATGACTGAGAAATTGTCTAAGAGTCATGCTATTGATGGTCATTTCCATATCTGATAAAAGGCATAACTAACTACTATTTTTTTGGTAAAAGAAAAAAAACCATAATCCATTAGCTAACTCAAGGAGTTCGAATACAAAAGACTTGATTAAAAAACAAGTAAGTTTTATAGGGTTTCAATGGAGCTAGATAACCAATTAAAGGATGTATTCTTTTGCACTTTAGCAATTTAATCCGCTAAATTATTGTATTCTCTGCTGTAGTGGGCTAACCTCAAATTCGGGAAGCCCATAATGAGAACCTTTGCCTCAATGATAAGGACGTTTGCTTTCCACGTGAAGTGACATGCTCCTTGAAGTGTCTTCCCAAGAGTATGGTTGTCTGACTCGAACGGAAGACTCTCTCACTCGTGCGTGTCTTGCTGAAAAATCTAAGCATTTCCACCAACGCCAGAGCCTCCATCCGTGCGACCAAGCTTGACCTTACCTCCATCGCGAAACCACCAATCAACTCTCCATGGCAGTTCCGATCTACACAGCGATGGCCCCGGTCGTCGATTCCTCAACGAAGGAAGCATCAACCTTGAATTTGAGGGTTCCCTTCCTGGTTTTTTTTTTTCCAGATCTGAGGTGAGCTATCTTTGTTTGCTCTTGATTTGCTCCTGATTTTGGCCCACTGAACAAAGCATTGGTAACTGGCCATGGCAGAACTAACAAGCCACTGTGGATCGGGAGCTTTGTTGCGGAAAATGAAGCCATTCTTTTCTTTCCATATACGCCAGAGAACAGTGGAGATGAGGTCGAAGCTCAATGAGGTACATAGAAAATTTAGTATCCATCTTTTGATTCGAGCGAGACCGATGGGTGAAATAGTGATTCGCAACGCAGGTTCGAGTGAACACTACGCTTCCAGGGACGCGGTGAAAAGAGGTGCTCCATGGTTTTCTGGGTTCTGCTTGCACAGGTCACAGGTATTATCTTCCCAAATTCCTCTTACTATGACCCCAGTAAGTTTCTTTCAAAGATCACTGATAAAACATCATTCCATGGAAATGAAAGATAGAGGTGGTGTTACATTGAAAAACGGAAAAACAACTATGCAAATGCGATAGACCTGGCAACATTAAATAAATCCAAAAACGAAAATGAGGACAGAGATAAAGGAAAATATTGGGAAAAGGTAATGGCATCATGAGTTCTTCAACTTTTGCTGTCATTCTTGAATTCTTTTTTTGGTTAAATATCATTTGCGTGGTCGTCCAAGTTACTGACGTGTCATTTTCATTTTTTTCCATTTCGTTCTTGAATTTTATTTGTTTGTTCTACTTCATCCTTTAACTATTATATTTTCTCTCCGACAGCCTTCGCTTGAGCATGATGAGAATTATCGAATACTCTTCGAGATAAACCTTGCTGACTCTTATTTAAGACTAGTAGTTTTCAACCCAACCCTTCGACAAGACACCACACACGCTACACATGTTTATGTGCTTTTAATAAAACCTAATCGTGACAAATAATAAACATGTCATGTATGAAGTGACCCTTTTACTTGTTTATAATTTCTTTAGTCTTGTTTAGTTAAATGGTGTAAAATATTCCTTATTTTTTTATGACATGTTTAGATACATTTAGAATTAGTATTTACAATTTGTAAACGTAAGTAATAGTTTTTATACATAAGAACTCATATCTGAAAACTGAAATGGTATGTGTAGGGTAATCCATTTTACTAACTTATATGTTTTGGTTATAATGCTGTGAAATAATTAATAAACAATTCTTGTCAGGATTATATTCAAATTTGACAAAGCCCACTTGAGGGAGAGAATAAGAAAGCAGTTCATGAAGTGAAACTGAACAACTAAACAAAGTACGGAGACATAATTAAAAAAAAAATGATGACGAGTCATAAACAACGCAATAATCCATTCACATCAGTAGTCTGTAAATAATTTTAACGGAAAGATGACACTGAACCACTTTTTAGACAACATCAAACCAAAAAAAAAGTCCCCAAATGGCATTGAACATTGAGAAAAATTTAAAGATTATTAGTGTCATTAACAAGAAATGCTCTCTAAAATAAGAAAGGGGCAGATAGACGGCCTTTTTGGCAAATGATCTTTGATGAGTGGCTCGCGGAGATTTGGAATTCGAGAAGTCGTCTCAACTTTTTCCCCTCTCAAATTGTCTTGTGTCCCAATTGACCTAAATGCTTTGTTGCATATTAGAGCAGTCTTTCCTCAAAAGTAAATTATTTATAAGTAAACTGCGAAAATAATAAGTTATATATGGGCAACCCTGCTAGCACAAAATATTTTTTACACAAAAAGCCAGGAATTAAGACTTAACTCTACTCATAAAATGAATCAGTTCACAAAGATCACAAAATGTGTACACGTCGGCGGCTTATTTTATTTGTGTAACGATATTTTTATATAATCGGTGTACCGAATGAAAAGTCCAAAGTATATATTGGCGGTCCAATTTAGCATCGACTTGCTTCCGTCCAAAAAACATGTAAACACAAACAGGAAAACACCAACGACAGAGAATCTCTCTGTAGACCATGTCGAGGCACACCTATATCTTTGAAAATTGACTTGCACCACTGTCGGTCGGAGACCACGGTAGCGTTATCTTGCTACTACATTGGTCTGCTTTGCCAGTAGATTGATCTAAGTTCAGAACACAAGGTGCCGGTCTGTACTTCTTACTTGGGAAGAAGAATGAAGGTGTTTGAGGCACTGGGATGCTTATGGACTCGCTGTTTAACATGAGAACGACCGAATCCATGGAAGGTCGGTCTTCAGTGTTGTCTTGCACGCAGAGCAGGCCAATGTGCATGCATCTGATCACTTCATTGACGGGGTAAGCTTTGCTTAAAGCTGGGTCCACTACTTCCGATGGCGTGTTGTTGCTCCAGTGCTTCCAAACCTTAAAGATTAGTTTGTATTAGTGGTTTTTATTCAACTTACTGTTGTACTTCCATTAAAAATGATGCTAGCCAAAAGACGCTGCAGTGTTAAGATACTCACATGGCCTAGCAGGCCCTCATCGCAGTCCAATGCTAGGACTTGGCTGTTCTTTTTGCCAGTTATAATCTCTAGCATTAACACACCGTAGCTGAAGACGTCAGATTTTACTGAGAACTGTCCAAACATCAGATACTCAGGAGACATGTAGCCACTGCATTGAGCACAATATGTCAACATAGAAATGAGAGGATAAGACTGGATATAATATGCTCGAACAAATTAGGACAAATGACTCAAGTTCAACGCTAATGGCACACTCTTCTTTTTTAATAACAGGTCAGATTAGCAGATGTTGAACTCACTATGTTCCGACAATTCTATTTGTGCTTCCTTGAGTCTGATCAGCACCGAAGATCCGGGCCATACCAAAATCTGAGATTTTTGGGTTCATATCAGCATCCAGCAGAATGTTGCTGGCTTTGAGATCACGGTGAATGATTCGAAGTCGAGAATCTTCATGAAGGTATAGCAGTCCACGTGCCACCCCTACCATGACCTTAAACGCTGACCAATCCAGTTGTCCACTAAGATTGGGAACTGTACATCAGTCAAAATAATCTGTAAGTTGCATCAACTCGTACATGCATAATGCTCATGCCCAGATCATCACATATAGTTGCTTGCATCAACTTTGATCAGTTCTCATTATGATGTGATTCATTGCTTTCCATATGTACTTCTTAAGTAATGTTCAATCTTTGAAGTTGCGTTTGTCAATGTAGAAACGAAATGACAAAGAAAACTAAGCATAATAACAACAGGATGTTTGCTTGCATTATGTCGTCCTGTCATCACAACATCTATGGCTTTTCATTTAGTGAAAAATATATTTGCTTCTTGTTTTCTCTGAGTGAAACATATCATTTAGACTGGAACGATGGTGTGTTAGTGAAAAGGAGATAAAAGAGAGTCAAACCAAATAACAGGTGATCGAGGCTCCCGTTAGGCACGTATTCATAGACTAGTATTGTTTCGTCTCTTTCCATGGAGAATCCCAGTAGCCTCACTAGGTTTCTGTGTTGAAGCTTGGCTACTAATTCGACCTCAGTCTTGAATTCTTCAACTCCTTGTCCAGAGCTCCTAGATAGCCTCTTTGCTGCAATTTGTTGACCACTGGGTAGTGTACCCTGATAACAGAAGACATAAAAACCTGAAATTTGCCGGAAAAAAGAGGCATAGTTCAATTTTTACTACTATGAGATTAGAAGGGCATCAAAATAGGATTGCTAGGTCCATAGCCTTGGAGTTTTTCCTATCTAACTTATGTGGATGAGAAAAATGCTCCGGAGCTTTGAGAAGCTTCATTGTAAACCACAATATTATACTATGTTATGATTTCATATGAGAATTAGCAAGTATAAGCTTCTTGATAAGTCAAAAGCTGAATGATCAGAATCAACATCTTAATTACCTTGTAAACCGGACCAAATCCACCTTCTCCTAACTTGTTGTCATTCGAGAACTTATTTGTGGCATCTTCTATCGTTTGCAGATCAAATTGCAGGGATTGGAGTTCAGAAATTTGCCTCCTAACTGGCAGTTGAATAGTCCAGATATCATTACACTCTAGTGAAGCGGAATCAATAAAATTGTATGCATGCAATAGCATAATTTCGTTGAGTTACCAATTGGATCTTCTTCTATACAGCTTTCACTCTCCCTTCTTAGAACTTTTCTTCTTCTTCGTCTTAGTAAATACCAGACTATCATGTAAAAAAGTAGTGTCGATCCTACGGCTGTGGCAAGGATTGCAGCAGATATTTTCAATGGAAAGTGCACTTTCCCTGCATTTGTAGTCGGAGTTAATAGTTTCATTCACATACATAAAAATATGGCTCCTTCTAGTCATGAGTACTTCATGTTCCAGCACATACATAAGGCAAGATATTCCCCAAATCCATTCAAAAGCTGTGGCAGACAATTGAATTGACTGTACTTAACTGAAACGGGCGTTGATTTATATAACTGTAAGGATTTTAACTGTAGTAAAATTGAAAAGAAAAAAAAATTCTTTTGGTGGCTGAAAAATTCTAATTACTCCTTGAATAGCAAAGACAGCTTAAGCGGACAGCATAAATTCTATGGGAATCTTAGAAGTAGTAACTATTAGGTTCTACCTTACCTTTGAGCTGCTCCTGTAAAATGGGTAAATCTCAAACCTGACAAAGCAACTCGGAAGCAACACTCGGCCCCCGATTTTCCCCTTTTGGAGGCTTAAGAGGCTCGATGTGGCATTGTGAAGGCAATCCCCACAATCAGTTTTGGAAATATAAGGCACGCATTGTGCGAATGTGTACAACGGTTTCTCCCGACTAAACTTGGCTTCGCGATGGCCATACATCCGAGGAGGATGCCGAGCAACCTCTCTAGCCACGTGATCCATCGTCTGGTTCAGTAGCTTCATGAATTTATCCGACTGGTCTATGTTCTCTTCATTGTATTCACTCAACCGAGGTTCCAGCTCCATCTTCCTGGTGAAATTTGTGTTGGAGTAGCGCAGCATGCACTGATCGTACCACAGGAAGGAGATTTTCGTCATCCCGCATGTCTGGTTTATCCAATGGCTTGCGTTCTTGACGCATTCCATGCACTCTTTCTTTGAGACATCGCCTCTGCACATAAAGCTGCCATAGACGGCCTCACCCGAGCTGGCATCTCTCGAAGTGAAGTTGAACCCGTTATCAGCATCAGTGCCCACCTCTCTGACAAGATCATCGAGAACACGATTGAGGTTGGCGTGGTAAGTGCTAATGGGAGAGAAGGTGGTTGAGTTTGAGCAGTAATGTTTGCTCTCGGTGAGGGTGGATTCAGCACCTTTGAGGGTGAAAAAGCTGAGCATGAAAGGAAGTAGAAAACGTATCATTGCCATCTCTCTCTCGTTCTCTTTTGTTGTGTGTGTGTGTGTGGATTATGATGTATAGCTGCGGTTTGTTCTTTCCATTCAATTGTGAGGCCGCAACAGGCATGTTTAAATATGGTAAAGTACTACTCCAAGTCTTTGTGACCCTCGCTACATCATCCACCTTCAATCGCGGATTCTCAATAAGTTAAAAAAAAAAGTCAGTCCCGCGTGAGCCGTTGGTCGATGCTAGTACTCGGTTAGAAACCAGCGGGTCCCTTCTCCACTTAAGGGGGCGAAACTGATAAAACCAGATTTGTTTATATCTCAGGTGGCATATTAAAAAGAAAAAATGTACTAATTACCATCAGTATCAATACCACTTCGGATTCTGAATATCTAAAACCACCTCTTCGCATGGCAAGATAGAATCTTATAAGTACAAAGACTCGCTGTACTTAACACCTCCCCCCCCTCTTCCGATTCTCTCACTTCGACCACCATGGATAATTTTAAATTTGAGGTTGTCCCTTGTCTCAATGCTGCTCGTGACCACAATGTAAGTTTGCGAATCACCATGGATGAGCTCGATTGAGGTCGTTCATGGACCTGGATCTGAGATCGTTTATGGCCTTGAAGAGACCTATCACCTTCATCCAAGGTGATCAAAGGCCATAAGAAGGCAAGTGGATTGAGGTCATTGACACCTTGGCAATTAGGTTTTGAAAATGAAAGTTATAATGGTCACTAATGTCAAGTGCAAAATGGCGTCTAGAGCTAAAAGATAGGGTTATGTAAGTGTTTTTAGAATAAAGGAGTCGGGCATTGATGTGAAGAATAAGGATGATCTTCAGTATCTTTCAAAGAAAATATGATCCGACAAGAAGGTTAGGAAATTTTTTTACTTTAGTTGTTTCATTGTAGCCTCTCAGTAATATGTACAAGGTCTTGTTACCAAGTTTCCTCAGGGCACTGGGTAAGCATGCTTAATTAGGAACCGTTCAATTTTTTACATAGTTATGACACATAACACGAGAAGCAGAGTGCACTTAAAATTGTGAGCTTTCCTTTGTTATCTCCTTTACAAGTGCACTAGTTAACATAATCCTCGACAGAATAGAAAGAGAAAATGCAATTACATTGAGTGGATATTTAAATACTTGAAAAAATTACCAAACATTTTAATAATTCTAAATGTCAATACTTCGTATTTTTTTGGAAGAATCGAGTATTTCACAATAAATAAGACACAAATTGTGCGATCCACAAGAGTTGAAATAAAAAAAGCCTGAAAAAGTGTACTACTAAACAAACTCTTTAATTTTTCCACAAGAATTGAAGTAAAAAACTTGAAAAAGTGTACTCCTGCACAAACTCTTTGATTTTTCCACAATTCCAAAATCAAAGTCAAGTTGCCTTTTTCTTTACGTCGCGCCAAATTGTCAAGGAAAAGTCCCACTGATTCATATATTCCGGCATTCACATTTAACTATTGAACTCAACGCATTCGTCGGTGGCCTATCACCAGCCAACAAAGTTCAAGCCTTATTCAACTAATTAAGGGTCATTTGTCTGTCTATAGTCAGCTATTTATTTCTTATGGTTTAAAAGTTACGTTGATTAATCTCCAAGGGTCATGAACTTTCTAACTTTGCATTACCGATTTTAATATGATTGTCTAAGGCTTCATTTATTTCGTGGAAAATGAAAGATTTGTAAATTATTTTCTTAAAAATGATTTTTTGTATCTCTTAAAATAATTATTCAATTAAAAATGTTTTAATTATTGACTTCAATGGCCTATCACCAGCCAACAAAGTTCAAGCCTTATTCAACGATTCATTTGTCGATCTATAGTTAGCTCTCTTTTTCTTAGAGGTTAAAGGTTATGTTGAACAGTCTCTGAGTGTGATGAACTTTCTTTCTTTGTATTACTGATTTTACTATATTGTCTAAGGTTCCATTTCTTTCAAGGAAAATAAATGATATATAAATTATTTTCTTAAAAATGATCATTTGTATCACTTAAAATAATTAGTTAATTAAAAATATTTTAATTATTGACTTCGGTGGCATATCACAAGCCAACAAAGTTCAAGGCTCATTCAACCATTTTAAGAAGGGCCATTTGTCGGTCTATAGTCAGCTCTTTATTTCTTATAGGTTAAAAGTTATTTTGAATAGTCTCCAAGGGTGATGAATTTTCTAACTTTGCATTACCAATTTTGATAAAGTTGTTTAAGGTTCCCGTTTGTATCATGGAAAAAATGAATGACTTGTAAATGATTTTCCTAAAAATGATTATTCATATTGCTTGAAATAATTAGTCAATTAAACATATTTTCATTAATGACAAGAATTTATGTCTAAATATATTTGTGAACGATGAAAATATTTTTCTTTCATTGATTTTCGCAATCGATCATTTTTTAGGAAATTTTTTGGAACAAGCACACCCTAAGAGTTAAGATATTGAGGGTCACTTCCATTTACACAATTCAAAGAACACATGTTGAATTTATATGCGTCATTCTCTTCTAATTAAAGACACAACAGTTACTATATCCACAGCAAGTGTCTTTCAAAATCACAGTCAAAGCATCGTTCCATGGAAATGGGAAAGCAAAAAAGGTGTCACATGGAAAATAAGAAACAACGATGCAAATGCAATGGATCCGCCAACATTAAGTCAACCCAAAAAAGAAAGTAAGAAAAGAGATTTGGAAAAGATTGCCGAAAATGGAAAGGGACTTTTTCTTGTTGCTCAATGTTGTTGCTACACACTTTTTAAGTTTTGTTTTACATGTTCCTTCCATTAAAGATTTACAAAATTTATTGATGGGGCTGTGAAGGTTACTGACTTGTAATTTTTTTTGGTCCAATTTCGTACTGAAACTTTAATTGTTTGTTCAATTTTGTCTTTAAAACTATTATATTTTGATTCTTTCTCTCCAATAGCCTTCGTGGTGAGAGTCATAAAAAATTCTTCGAGATGAACCTTTTTGACTCTTATCTAGGACCAGTAGTTTTGGACACAAAGCCCCGATAAGAGATCACACTACATGTGTTATGTGTTTATATAACACTTAATGGTGATGAATAATTAATGTGTCATGTAAAACCACTTACGTCTTCATAACGCACTTGTTCTTGTTTAGTTAAACAATTTAAAATGTTCCTTATATACGTGACATGTTTAAGTACCTTCAGTGTTAATACTTAATGTAAAAACAAGCAATCACTTTTAAGTATAGGAATTTATATGAAAAATTTAAGGACTATTACTTTTATTGACTAGAAATAAGAAAGGGGCAGATAGAATAAATTTTTGGCAAATGATCCTTAATGAGCGGCTTATGGAGATTTCTAGGGAAATTGTCCAAAAGCCTATTTAGTTTTAAACATTTCAATTTGATCAATTTAGTTCTAAACCTTTTGATGATTTGCCATTATAATCTTTTTGGACAATTTTTGGCTGGAAAATTTTTATGTGGATGCCCATTAGCATCAACTATCAAATATGGCACTATTGGCATTGATGTAAATTATTTTACATTTTTTTTAAATTATGAATTATTTTGACTATTTTTCCCTTCCTTTCTTTTCTTTTTTCCGAACTCCAGCTGGCAAGTTCATGACCAGCAAGTTGCTAGGCCTTGGTAACCTGCCGGCCTGAAGTTTGATGAAGAAAAAACAGAAAAGAAAAGAAAGAAATTTTTTATAAAATTACAAAAATCATACACGTCAGCATTTCTTAGCCAAATTTGGGAAGACTTTGACTTCAAGGTCGTCTCGACTTATTCTTCTCTCAAATTGTCATGTACCCCAATCAAACCCAATGACAAAACGGGAACACAAACAGTGACTCGCCTCCGTCCAAAAGACATGTAAACACAAAACGAGAAAATGAACGACGACACGGAACGTGAAACGCATGCATGGGCAACGCCAACGACCGAGGTCAAACTGGGTCTACACAGTGGAAATTTAGTGATGGTGGGCGAATGGCCTTGCATGGAGACAATCGACAACACAATTCAACAAAGCACTTGTCTTGATTGCTACCTTTGAACAGGTCCGAGGGTCGATCTTATCTCCTAATCTTATCTTGAACCATGTGGACGCACGACTAAATCCCCAGACATGACTTTTGCCTCTGATTGAACCTATAGCCACTAATAGACGCATGGATTTTCCACTTGAATTGGCCTAACCTAGAAGAATTAGTGGAATCATTGTCAATTATTATAAAAATTTAAACTATTAGATGAATACATAACTTATTATTTAAACTTTTAACGCTTCCCTCATACTTAGTCCGATTTTTTGTTGAATACTAAGTGTGGAAATTTAAATAGGGAGGCTAAAGGGGCCGGAAAGATTCAAATTCAAGACCTCTAATTCTGATACAATGTGAGAATTAGTGGAACCATTGCTAATTATTTTAAAAGCTTAAACTATTTGATAAATGTATGGTTTATTATTTAAATATTCTCACATGACCTTTGGGCCTATCCCATAATCATCTCTAGCATGGAAGACTGGAGATCTAGCTAAAGTTGGACCGCAAACTGAAATGCTTTAGTCCAGGTGAGGTTTTTTTAGCTCGGATCTTGGATATGAGAACAGGGTCGTTTAGTGAAGCCAAATGGGTATGCATAGATTCTGCCAAATCAGGAAAATTGGATCGATTTTAAGAATGGGGGAACACTTTTGATGGCATTGAGAAGACAAAGTTGGAACGAGTGCAGTGCGTCTCTGCTTCGGTTGAATAGAGTTCGAACATTTTATGGGGTGCTTGGTGCGGCTGGATTTGGCAATGGTGAGAGGAGATAAAAGAGGGGTTCATGCGGAGCATTTTCTTTTAAGCTTTGGTGCGATGAAGATGTTAGAGTAATATAAAATTGATCGCTGGATTGTCAAGGCTTTAACCATTTTGGTTGCAAGCATTTTATCAAGGAAAGCCATTAAAGAAAGCTGTTGCTTTTTTTTTTTTAAGGCAAAATAAGTTGTCTAGTTTTCATCATTAGATGTTTGGCAGAAGTTTATCGTAAATGTCAAAACTTGGCATGGAGGAACATTTAAATGCCAAAAGTTTCGAAATATATATTTAAGTACAACTTTTTTTTGAAAATTGAGATATTTAAGTGTCAAGTCTAGTGAAAAATACTGGAAATTTGACGTGACTTATTTTGATAATATAAATTGTCTACATGGTTCACCGGAAATTTTAGTCAGCAAAGAAAACCAAAATAATGTTGTTGACGTGACAAATTTTTTTTTAAAATGAGACATGGAAAATTCAAAAAAAAAAATACCATGTGGATAATTTTTTTTTTTTTAAGAATTACCACATCTACAAAAAAATCGCTAGAAAATGTTACGTAGGCAATTTGGCCAGAATTTCTTACCGTTGACATTTAAGTGATCTATTTTTCTCTAATTTTGGCACTTGAGTGTATCTTTTGAAATTTTTGACACTTAAATGTTCTCCCGTGCCAAGTTTTGATACTTGAGGTGTGCGACACTCTTAAATGTTTTGTGGGCTGTATTGTTTTCTTCAATAGTATTGTTAACGTTTGTGCTTAGTTTGTGTGCATTCAGCTTTTATATAAAGCTGTGAAGTTGAGATGTAATTATGAAGCCACAAAGAGAAAGCATTCTCAATGAGAAACTCTCCCTCCACTTTTATTTGTGCTATTATTCCAAATTCCCAAAGTTCATGTTATTCTTTTGGTTCCAACATTTGGTAGCTACCAAAAGCTACCAATGACATCCACTAATTTCGTTCGATTGCAACTTCCAAAGTTGAACAGAAAGAATTTCAATAATTGTTCTACCTGGATGAAGGTTCTTTCCAAGTCATAAGATTTGCGGATTTTGGTGGAGGATAGCTACACTTAAGTGGCCGATGTTGAAGCATTTGATGCTTTAAGAAAAGAGTAGAAAGATTCTTTGTTGGAGTCCTAGAAGAGAGATCAACAAGCATTGTTTGCTCTCTAAATCAGTCTCAGCATAGTTTGATTGTGTGCAGATCATTGTTAACTAGTTGAGGGTTAAAGGTGAAGAACTTCTGGATGTGCAAGTTTTAGATGTAGTGGCAATTGAAGAAGGGCAAGATGTGTCAACCCAGAAATTGAGCAGTCGATGGGTTCATCATGCTCGCATGAGCAAAGAATGGATCAAAAGTTTGTCAGTTTGAATCTCAAACAAGCATTGTAGAGCTGGGTCACTCCATCTATTTGAGAAGCCTATCAAGGTGGCCAAGGTCGTGGAGGAAGTTGAGGACACATAGGTGGAAATTTGAATTCCATTGAAAAAGATAAAACACATGACAAATCAATGGTCCAGGTGTTTTACCTTTAACAAATTCAGACATTATAGATCCGAATGCCAAGCAAGTTTGCATACGAGCATGCACAACAGGTGTATGCCATCGATGCTGATGAAAACATGATTCTAGTATGCAAGAAGGATGACTTGAGCATTGTGAACACCAATATTTGATATCTAGATACCGGGTGCAATAATCATGTGTCTTGCAGAAAGGAATAGTTGTCGTAGTTGGACGAGACGGTTCATGGTGAAGTCAACATTAGGAATAAATAAAAAAATTCTTGCAAGTGATAAGTCATTCACAACAATTGTGGGAGATGCCAGCAAAATTCAAAGATTACAAGGTCGCATGAAATGACAATAGTGATGGTGAAGTAATCATTGAATGGTAAATTTATTTTTGATTTGCATTATGTGAACCTATAATCCTATGCTAATGTAGTAGTATATGAGAAATGGATCTAAGCAATGGGTTAAGAAATACACTCCATTGAAAAGAATAACACATGGGAATCAACTTCTCTATCACCTGGTAAGAAGTCCATTGACGTCAAGTGGGTGTATAGGACTAAGTACAAGCCTAATAGCTTGGTGGACCAATACAAAGCCAGAATGGTCATTAAAGGAACCAAGCAAAATCTAAGTATTGATTATTTTCAAGTATTTGCACGGGTGGCTCAAATGGATACCATTTGAATGATCTTAGCACTCACAATTCAAAATTGTTGGAAGATCCATCAATTGGATGTGAAATCATTATTTCTCAATAGTTTCCTTATGGAGGAAGTCTATTTGGAGCAACTGCAAGATTGAAGATGGAATTGCTTAGACCAATTGAAACTCTGGTAGTAGAATGATTGGAGCTGAAGAAAGAAGGAACCTATGAATTAGTAAATTTCCACTTATTTCAAAAGCATTGTTGGCAATTTAAGATATTTGGCTTCTACTAGGCCATATATTACCTATGGCATGGGAATGATTAGTTGGTTTATGGAGTAGCCATTCCAATTACATTTTTGGGGAGCAAAAAGAATATTGCATTATGTCGGTGGAGATCATGATCATGGAATTTTATATTCTTATATTGACAATTTCAATCTAGTGGAGTACATAGAAAGTGCTTGAGCTAGTGATACTGAAACTTGAAAAAATACCTCTAAAAATGCTTTATTTCTTAGATCAAAAGTAATTTCTTAGTCCCAGAAAAAATAAGTTGTTGCACTCAGAATATATAGTGTTTACTTTGGCGGCAAGTCAAGCAACATGGCTTCATAGGATGCTTTGTGAATTGATGCATGAACAAAGGGGTCTCACCAAAATAATGTGTGATGATAATAAATCTACTATTGCATTAGCCAAAAATCTTGTTTTTCATGGCAAGAGCAAACATATTGATCTCAAGCGTCACTATATTTGTGAACAAGTCAAAGATAGCGAGATTGAGCTAAATTTGAGCAGATTAGAAGACTAGATTGCAGCTATTTTGACAAAACCAATAAAGACAAATTCGTTTGAAAAATTAAAGACAATCCTTGGTGTTTTGAATTCCAAAATCAATGTTAAGGGAGGCTGTTGGAATAATATAAAATTGATTGTTGGATTGTTGAAGGTTTAATCACGTTGATGGTTGGTTTCCAGATGGGCTGTTCATGATCTTCAAAGAAATGCTACAAGCATTTGAAGAGCCATTTAAGATGGCTGTTGTTTTCTTATTTGGACAAAATAACCCGCTTGGTTTTCTTCATTAAATTGTGTGTGGGCTGTTCTGTTTTCTACAATAACTGTTGTTGATGCTTGTGCTTAGTTTGCGTGCGTTCAGCTTTCATGTAAAGCTGTGAAGTTGAGAGATTTTAAGTTGGATGCCACAAAGAAAAAACATTCTCAATAAGAAGTTCTCCCTCCATTTTTATTTGTGCTATTATTTCAAGTTTCCAAAGTTGATATTATTCTTTTGGTTTCAATAGAAGAGAAAGTAGATTCTGCATCCCTTGGTTTCTGGGAGGCACAACTAACACCCCCATGGCATGAAACCAAGGGCCGCTGCGCATGAAACCGCGGCTGGTCTTCGCCGGCAAAGTGCTGCTGCCGCTTCGACCCGCCACCATTCCTGCCCCTTGAGACCCACATGACCTCAAAAGGATGTAACATTCAGCATTTTCTATCGGTAGAAATGTGCAGAGCTAAAGTAGGTCATTGGTTGCATTATTAGACAAGTTTTAGGACTTTTAACTATTTGGAATTTTATAACTTAAATGTACTTTCTTTGTTCCGCATGCACTTTGGGAAAACAGGTTAGAAATTCTTTTAAATCTTTGAAACAAGTTTCTACTAAACGTGTATTGCAGCTGCTTCATATGGATCTGTTTGGCCCAACTAGAACTCAAAGCATTGGAGGTAAGAAATACTGTCTTGTAATTATAGATGACTACTCTCGTTTTACATGGGTGTTCTTTCTTGCCAATAAAAGTGAAACTTTATCTTATTTTTCGATATTTGCGAAAAGAGTTCAAAATGAGAAATGTTATTCTATTTCTAACATTAAAACGGATCATGGAGGAGAGTTTGAAAACCAGAACTTTGCAGACTTTTGTAATGAAAATGGTATTCAGCATACATTCTCCTCTCCCTACACTCTAGAACAAAATGAAGTTGTAGAAAGAAAGAACGGATCTTTACAAGAAATGGCTAGAACTCTACTTATAGAAAGTAAGGTGCCAACTCATTTATGGGCAGAAGCAGTTTCCACGTCTTGTCATATCATTAAGCTTGTGCTTAGTTTGCATTTGAGGCCAAACTAATATGGGCAATTGAGAAGCGTTGAAGATGATGAAGAGGAGACGATTTCTGAAATTCTGGTGAAAATGGGTTAAAGCTTACATAGAATGACACAATCGGAACCAGGCGCTTCCACCAACAGTGACGAGCTTTCATGTAAAGCTGTGAAGTTGAGAGATTTTAAGTTGGATGCCACAAAGAAAAAACATTCTCAATAAGAAGTTCTCCCTCCATTTTTATTTGTGCTATTATTTCAAGTTTCCAAAGTTGATATTATTCTTTTGGTTTCAATAGAAGAGAAAGTAGATTATGCATCCCTTGGTTTCTGGGAGACACAACTAACACCCCCACGGCATGAAACCAAGGCCCGCTGCGCATGAAACCGCGGCTGGTCTTCGCCGGCAAAGTGCTGCTGCCGCTTCGACCCGCCACCATTCCTGCCCCTTGAGGCCCACATGACCTCAAAAGGATGTAACATTCAGCATTTTCTATCGCTAGAAATGTGCAGAGCTAAAGTAGGTCATTGGTTGCATTATTAGACAAGTTTTAGGACTTTTAACTATTTGGAATTTTATGACTTAAATGTACTTTCTCGATAAACTGTAGGATTTTTGGTGCAATTGTCCAAATTAATGAACATTAGTAACAACTTAAGTAAGAATTGATAACCTAATATTACATAGTGGCTTAACGGGAACAAAGTTGTAAATCACATTAATTCAGGTTGGTAATCTCTAATAAGAGTTAGTAAATTTAACTGGTTGCTAAACACGATAAATAAAGTTAATAACTCAATAAAGACAGTGAATTAAAGAAAAAAACCAAATTAATGTTGGTAAAGCTGAGAGTTCATGGCCCAAAATGAGTTGGTGACATAATCTAACAAGAGTTGATAAGTAATTCTAATTTATATGGCTAATTTAATATAAGAGTTACAAATTCGAAGTGCCAGAAAATTATACAAATAAAAATTGGTATGTTAGTACAAGTTAGGTACTTCCAAACTGCCAAAGAAAGCTAGATAATTTCATAATAATGTCGGCAAATTCCTAACAGGTTACTTGGTGAAAAGTTACAAGAGCAATCCTTTCCATTGTCTCAAAGAATAAAGTGAGATAAACCATACCGGGCTAAAGAGTTGACAGAAATATGCTTCTCTAACATTTACATGAAAGACAAGAATGTGTCTTCTACCATACTTTTCGATTGTTACTATCTAAATTCTTCTGGTTGCTCTCATTGAGGATGGACTCCCACACACTTTTGTAATTTGGAGCTTAAAGATCTTGTTCCTTGCAAAAGAGAGTTCGTATATTTTGTATGATACTCGGTTTTGACCTCTTGGCTCATGAATTGTACATTGCTCAGTGAATTTCAAGGTTGATCCAAGATCTTTTCCCCTTCTCTATCGAGGAGCCACATCAGTAAGATAGCCGCTGATCACTGAACATTGCTGCATTATCTTGCTGCTATTGAGTTTCTCGCTTGATTGATTCGAGTTTTGATCTTGCGACTGTTGTTTGTGCTTCACACTTGGGATGAAGAATGTAGGTTGCTCGGGCGCAGGGAGGCTAACGAAATCTGCACTATTAAGCATAAGAACAACTGTATCCATAGCAGGTCGGGCTTCTTTATCGTTCTGAACGCAGAGCAAGCCAATGTGAATACATCTGATCACTTCGTTTGCAAAGATCGATTCACTTAGTGCTGGATCCACGATTTCCAAAGCTTCTCCAATTCTCCAGTGTTCCCAAACCTAGAAGGTATGTTGGTATGTTATTAAATTACGAAAAGTGAATGATATTGCAGGATCATATTGTACTCACGTAGTGTAGAAGGCCCGCATCGTGATCTGATATGTAGGAACACTGACTCTTCTTCCCAGTTATGATCTCAAGCACGAGCACACCAAAACTGAAAACATCTGATTTTACTGAAAATTGTCCATACATTGCGTATTCAGGAGACATGTAACCACTGTAAATCAGTTCAAATAGGAAGAGAGTCATGATTCTTGTGAATGAACATAATTTGCTTAAGGATCAAAACCTGAAGGCACAACATACTCTATGCACTAAAAAATATAAATAAAGGCCGAATCTGTTAGCATAATTATTGCAAATTATCTGGTAGGGTATTCCTAGTATGAACCGAAGTAATATGAATGTGAACTTACTAGGTCCCGACAATTCTATTTGTATTTCCTTGAGTTTGCTTTGCACCAAAATCCTAGCCATACCAAAATCCGAGATTTTTGGGTTCATATCATCATCGAGCAGGATGTTACTAGCTTTGAGGTCACGATGGATAATTCGAAGCCGAGAATCTTCATGAAGGTAAAGAAGACCACGCGCCACCCCAACCATGATCTTGTGGCGGGCACACCAATCCAGCTGTATGCTTTGCCGAGGGTCTGTGTTGGCCAGATTTTGCAAATGTTTGTGTCAGAAGAATCTCTTATTCTTGTCTGAATCCAATTGACAAGTGGTCATTGAAACATGTAATTTCCATTTGAAACCGTATCATTTAAAGAATGTCCCAAGACATAACAGCTAGAGTTTTGCTTAAACCTTGGACATTTTTTCAGATGGTGACCAGGATTGTAAAGAAGGAACAAAGCCGAGTGGGCCGGAATCATTTCTAAAGAAGATGAAGAGCGAGGTGCTAACCGAAGAGCAACTGATCGAGGCTTCCGTTGGCCACGTACTCGTAAATCAGTATCGTTTCTTCTCTTTCCATGGCAAATCCTAATAGCCTCACTAGGTTTCTGTGCTGAAGCTTGGCTACCAATTCGACTTCGTTTTTGAATTCATGCACGCCTTGATTTGAGCTTCGAGACAACCTTTTTGCTGCAATTTTTCTCCCACAAGGAAGTGCTCCCTACAGAATACAGAACATGAATGAAAATGTCAAGACAGAACATGAACAGAGATTCTCTCCAGGTAGTGCTATATGTCATATCTCTATGTTAAAACTTCTTACCATGTAAACCGGACCAAACCCGCCTTCCCCTAATTTGTTGTGATTCGAGAAGCAATCTGTGGCGGCTTCAATTGAGCACACATCAAATTGCAGGGAATGTAGTTCTGGAATTTCGGTCCCTAGTGGGTAGCAGTAAGCAATCAACTCGTCGATACAAATAAACTGTAAGTGAAAAGACTAACGCAAGCGTTGTAGATCTATCTTACCAATAGGATCTTCATCCGAGTTTCTCTTGTTCTTTTTTCTTTTGAGGATAAAGCAGAGCACGACCCAAAGCAGCACAACCGCCGAGGTTGCAGAAGTTATCCCAACAATTAATCTTGATGAAGAATGCCTTTTCTTTTCTCCTGTATTTCATTAGTTGAAGCCTTCATTAGTATATTGGCATCACCTTTATCAGCTACCAAATATATGGTATGGGCAATTAATATTTTACGTCCCACCAAACATGGTCAAAACAGTAACGAGAAATGCGTTATAATTAGTAAAATAAGTCGAGTTCATTACCTTCAGAGTGGTTTTCGTAGAAAGGGTACATCTCGAATCGGACAAAGCAACTCGGGAGCAAGACTCTGCCCCCAATTTTCCCGGTTTGGATTGTCAGGAGATCCAAAGTTGCATTCTGCAGGCAATCCTTGCAGTTAGCCACCGAGATATCAGGCCTGCACTGGACAAATGTGTGGAGAATACTGCTCCTCGATTTTAAGTAGGCCTCTTTGGAAGCATACTTCTTGTCAGGTTGTTCTGCGGCTGGAGTTATCAACTGGTTCATTGTTGTGCTCAATAGCTTCATGAACTCAGCGGGCTCTTTCATATTCTCCGCATTATACTCATTCAGAAGAGGCGCTTTGTCAGTGGCTGAAAAGAAGTCATGGTCTGAATACCGCAGCATGCACTCATCGAACCAGAGGATAGACACTTTCACCATGGGACAAATCTTTCTGATCATGACGCTAGCATTTGTCACACATTCGATGCACACATCCTTGGTGACATCTCCCCTGCATAGGAAACTGCCGTACACAGCATCGGCATAGCTCAGATTCTCTTTGCTTGTGTTGAAGAATCCATTGCTTGCGTTGGCATGAGAGGAAAGGGACTCGAGGAGGTGGTTGAGGTTGGCCTCATAGGTGCTTTCCAGACTGAAAGTGCTCGAATTCGAACAGTAATGCCTGCTGATAGTAATGGTTGATTCGCCCCCTAGGGTGAGAAAGCTAAGCATGAAAATGAGAATTGCAGAAGGCTTTGTCATATTGTTTTCCTGGGACATGGATGAAAGTGGAAGTTCTTTCCCTTTCATTTTGGCAACCTGTTGTACAATGTATCTTGATATATTATGGGGGGTCAAGATCAATGGTCTCTGCTAAATTAATTCTTTGGTTGTTTTATATTTCCAACTGAGTTAGATAACTTCAACGTTCTTTATTAGGTTTAGCCAGGCAGGATGATTCCTGGAAACGCTAGACAAAAAACTGGACGGTGGGATTATTTTTATTGCTATGTAAAGTGCATTGACTAAAATCACCAAAATTAAAAGTTGAAGAAGTCCCCTGATGTGAATGCTCGAAGTATAGGATAAATTATGTGCTCACCAACAGGCGTCTTTTCGGGTCAGATCCGGTTTCACATATATTTATAATCTAGGGAAACCCTCCTCCGATTCTCAACCCTTTTCTTTGTCCTGCAAGTCTGTTTTGGTCTTTGTGATCACTCCATATCTTCATCTGAAGTCTATGTAATTTTCCCGGAAAACATACCTAGGAGATGATAACGGATTTAACACTGCCTATATGCGATCTACATGTGTCGTTAAGGTGCCTAACAAGAGACCAGTAGAATGCCTGATTGAAGGCGGTTTACACCCATCGGGTGCGCTCAGGAGAACCCACCATCGGAACCCTGGTTGAAACCCTTTTTCGAAGCAGGCTGACCCCACTGGAGCAGATGACGGTGTCCGCCAGCTGAAGGCCGAGCTCCTAATGTGCTGCGACAGTGTCTTAACTGCTGCCCAGCTTGGGACTAACCAACCTAACAATTCGGGTCCGCAGTTGTCTTCCCACCAATGAAAAGTGACCCGATTGAAGGACAAGTACACTAAACACTCTCTCTCTCTCTCTCTCTCTCTCTCTCTCTCTCTCGCTAACATCGGACGGCCACTTCGGATAACAAACCCCGATGCTTAGTGTTTTACACATGGGCGGAAATCGAACCATCCGTTGAAGATCCGTTGAAGATCCGACTCCCTATGCGGGGCTAGATTCCGCAGAGGCTCCAGTAAACTATGTAGGACTTCACTGGCCAAGAAAGAAGAAATTGAGACTCTATGCAATGGATCTTGGTTGCGGCTTCCAAAAGAGTAGTGTCACACCCCGAATCCAGTAGGGATGGAGGTGACACGGTTGACCTTTTCACTTGAAGGACACAAAAGGTCTAGCTCTCAAAAGTCCCCACAAAAGTGCTCTCACTCTACTAACTGCTAACCAAAAAACCTAAAAAGATTGGGAAAGAGGGGTGAGCAACCACAAAAGCTCAGTGAGTAGTATATATCTTCTAAGCAGATCGAGCAAGCACTATGCATGAATTTAGAGCAAGACTAGAACTTTATAACTCAATCTAATATATAAAATACATAATTAATTATATAGGAGTTACTTTTATACTTATATGAAAAAGTCATTTAAACTACCATCACAATACAAGAATCAATGGTCAAGTCCATTAGATAATCTTCATTCAAAAATCACATGTCAATGGTCCATCCATTGACTAATCTATTGCTCAATCTCTTATTATGGTCATCACACAACGCCTTGTGACAAGACAACCAAAATTCTCCCATTGGCAAGGTCTTCTTCTATAATGCTGGTGGTTCAACCCAGAAGAATATCCTAAACCTGGCATGCATACCAACATGCCCCTTAATGGGTTCATAGCAATAATAAGCAAAATAACCATCATCCAATACCAGAAAATCAATATCATAAACCAAGCAATTACATTTTTGCAACATTGCCATCCATCATTTCTCATCCATTTCTCAAGTCATTTACATACTTTTCTATAAACCATTTGCAAAGTAATTACAAATATATTTTGCCTTCCAATACTTTGCATAATATGATTTCCAAATCTTTATAAACAATAAAAAAGTAGTCCATGCCTGATCCGACTTTTATGCGATAATAATGTCATTTCATAATCCCATACCATATATAATCCATAGAATTTCTCAACATTAATTTTACAAATTTAAAGAAGATATAGTACCACTTACCTCATTGCCTACGACCCAATAAAATGGTACTTGTATCGTCAAACTTGCAATCCTAACAAATAATTGAGGAATAAGTTAAAATTCGATAAAACTCTACCTCAATTATGAGACAATTAAATTACACCTTAACACTAATAAAATGACCCATTTGAGCTAACAAATCACCTATCGAAAGTAATTAATCAAAACTGTTTATAAAGCGAGACCTGAGTGCGAAACTTGATTACACCAAAATTTTATCATCCAAACTCCGATCCGAGCAATCTTGCAGTTAAAATGAAGATAATTCCAAGCACTAGAAGACCCATAAGTTGGATCGACAAAATTAGACCTCAAGGTGACCGCGCACGTACTGTTCACCATGCGCGGGGAAGTTCAAAATTCCGTTTCGGACAAACCACTAGCTCAAATTGAAATCCTTAAAATCCTATGAGTCCATGATGTCCTAAACTATCATTCTTATAAATTTTCACGGCTTAACAACTCAAAAATCAGACTTTACCGCTCAATATTCCCAATATTCCGAATTTGAGTCCTAAACCAGAAACATGCTTCAATTGGAGGAAAAAGAGGCATGCACTCACCGGACGTTGCGTAAAGTAATTGAGTCGGCTTTGTGAGGCTCCCGCAACGCACGTATGCGAGACCGCTCTTCTTCATTCCCTTTCTTCTTTTTTCCCTCTTTTTCTTTCTTTCTGCCAACTGGTTCTCTTCTGTAAGTGGGAGTGAACCTCACATTCTCTCTCCTCCTTTTTGACTTTTCAACTCTCTTTTTTTTCTGTTTTTCTTTTTTTTAAACCCAAGTGAGGTCCACAGTCAACAAAAGAGCTTGAATATTACAAGTAGTTAGCCCGGTGGTCCACGGATTTATTTATAGTTGACATGCATGGACGACCAGCGGGTCATTTTTTATTCAAGTAAAGTTGAATTGGATTTATTCTTTAAACGAAACGTTCGTTGGAATGCATTAGTTTATATTATTTGTAATAATCAATAGCCCCGAGTATATTACTCCCCGCACACCTTCTTTGACATCTCTCGCCTCCAGCACACTTGCATATATATAACTCAATGGATAAGATGGGAAAGAAATTCCACACGTAAACTATTCAGGTAAAGTTAAAATTGAAATTATTCTTTAAACGAAACGTCCGTTGGAATGCATTAGTTTATGTTCTTTGTAATAATCGATAGCCTTCAGCATATTCTTGCCAGCACACCTTCTTTGACATCACTCTCTTCCAGCACTCTTGCATATATTAAACTTAATGGATAAGATGGGCAAGAAATTTCGCACATAATAAGAGGTTGTAATCAATTGCAAATGTGATCTACTGAGGAAAAAGGGCATGATCAAGTGCAGAATATTCCGCTAATTGAATCTGAATCATCGGAATTGGATTAGTTCGCTTCAATTGGGAATTAATAAAGGTCTGGCTTACAAAACATCCATTGACAGATTTAGTAGCCTCTTTCGGCCTCCATTTAGTTAACTTTTGCTATGGGGTCTGGCAGTAACAACTATTATTTTATACGTTTAGCTGGCATAAAGGCTTGGTTGGAGAAACGGAAAAATATCAATAGCCTTTCGCAGAAGAGGGTGATGGTTTATAAAGTAAAAATCATTTCGATGTTTTTTCAGCTCATTAAGAGACATCATTAGAGCAATTGAGAGTGGCATTATCAGGAATCTGTTATCCTGTCCGATGTTCGAGAAAATGCAAGCGAAGCTACAAATGTTTGGAAGTTAGCATCCTCTGAAGCTCAATGCTCCCCCTCCGTGCCATAGCGTGCATTGACTTCTTCCTGCACTACAAGATAAGAAAATTTCAAGAACGAAACAACTTTTTTTGGGGGATGTTAACTTGGAACATGCACGGAGCGTAACACGCACAAGGCACCTTTATAATTGCCCAATCAATCATAAACCTATTTTATGGATGTTAATGCAGTCCTAAAATTTTGCCGATATAGTCCTAAGTTTTTGCATTAAATTTCTATGTATGTCTTTTTGGTCAATTGCTGTTGGAAATCACTGACGTAGCAATCTATAAGTCGCCCACGTCAATGCACCACATAAGTTGGGTGGGGATGATGAGATGCTATGTTAGCCATTTTTCGTAGTAATTAGCCGAAAAGATTACATTGGAATTTTGCTCAAAATTTTTAAACTACACGGGCGAAATTGAAAAGTTTAGGATTGAATTGACATCCAAATAATAATATTAAGACTAAATTAATAATTGTTCCCACGAAAGAAGCTCTCAAATTTTTTATTTTCAATATATAATTTAATTCAAACTGCTTTACAAAAGAGAATAACACAAATATATATAAGACAAAGTCCTAAAGAAAATCTAATAAGAGAGAATTGGAAACTATTAAAAAAATAATAAAGAAAATCTCTAAGAATACCTACTGAAAATGAAATAAAAGTAGATAACTTATTGAAAATTTAAATATAAGCTAAGTAAAGAAAGAAAACATCAAATAAGAAAATCCTAATTCTATCAAATAACATATGAAAAATAAAATCTTGATATGCCCCGTATCATCCTCCAATATAAAAAACTAGACCTCGAGTTCTGAAATGTCGGATAATGCAGTATTATTTTCCATTCCTCATCACAAAATCAATTTCATCTTCAAATTTTAGGGATCACAAAATCAGCTTCCTCTTGAAATCCTGGCTTTCTTTCTTCTACAAAATCATCTTCCACGAGAAACCTCATCGAATTTTGATGCTAGATTAACTTGAGAAAGCTTATTCCCCGAATTCTTCTTCTTCTTCTTATCATGAAAAACTGTGAAAAGTATCAACAAAATCCTAAACCTATTCAATTCATGCCAATTTAGTTATATACTTTTTAATGATACTAATTGAGCCCTAAACCTTTTGAGTTGGTGTCAATTCAATTCCAAATCTTTTAATGGTACAATTTAGTCCTAAACCTTTTGAACTAGTCCAAATTAGTCCTAAAACTTTTGATTTGGTACCGGTTTAGTCATTCTAGCTAATTTTGACTAAGAACTGAATTGATATAAAGTCAAAAGATTTAAGACTAAATTAGCATTAGTTCAAATGGTTTAGGACTAAATCGGCACCATTATAAGATTTAGGACTGAATTGGCACCAAATCAAAAGGTTTAGGACTAAATTGGCACTAAATCAAAAAGTTTAGAACTAAATTTGTAATATTAAAATGTTTATGACTAAATTGACATAAATACAATAGGTTTATGACTTTTCTTACACTTTTCCATGAAAACATCATAAACACAATGATAAATGTTCAAATTTGAAATCACTATCTTTTCAAATGGAAATTCAGAACTCGTAAACAATATTCTAATCTTGAAATTCAAAACCATTAGCTTTTGATGGTTGCCCTTCAGGAACATTTGGTAGATGCAGGGACTTGTTTGATCCACTATCTTTGTCACGCCCGAACCTTGAATATGTGACAACCCCCTTCACTTTGGTCAAATGAATGCAATGTCCCAAGACGCGTCATCGACCATTCTTTTTATCTTGTGATTAAACACATGTGGAAGCGAATCCATAGAACACCTAGTCAATCAAAGTAGGGATAGCAAAAAGACTAATACAACAACAGCAACGTCATTTTTATTTTTTTACTTATTAACCTTAAGAAATTTATACACAAACCCTTTACTTGGGTGACTTCCTCAACAATCACCCAAAGACATTAGGCAGGGTTAATCTACTTCCTTCAACCATCGAACACACAATCCTTTTGCCCTCAACAACGTGCTCCAGCACTACTAGATCCATGGCAGTAGAGGTGCCATAACTACAAACCTAATAAATTGTTAACAACAATCAGTGAGATATAAATCTCAATCAGTTACAGTCCTAAGCCTTGGTTAGGACATTAACTTGCATCGGCGTTCTTAATAGGCATAATCCTCATTACTACGGCATATCAATTACAAAGTGACATATGCTTTGCCTTAATTATAAATGTGATCTATTCGGTAAACCCCATAATGAACAAATAGTAGTCAATTGACTTGCAAGCAACTTTACCTTGACATTGCCATACTCTACAAGATATTAGTTCATGCGTGCTATAAACAATGCAAATAGCATTTTCATTAGCACAATAACCAATCAATAATCAAATCAACTTGTAGATAATCTTACCCAACTATTGCCATACCCTACACGATATAAATTCACGCATACCATAGTTAGTGCAAATAAGCACACGCATAATCAAAACACAGAATCATATGTTTTTCATGCATCCTTGCATTTACACACGTTCTGATTATTGATGCCCTTATCAGGGTTACAACCGAACTCCCGCCAATGTCTTTTCTCTTAGCCAAGCATCGTCTCACCCCATTAGGCACAGCTATGTCTGGAACTCCTGCCCAGACGGCATTCCTAAATGAGCATAAGTACGACCTCTACCCCGATTCACATCCGGGCTCTTGTCAAGATTTCTGACAAGTTAGACTTCATCTTTTGAGCTCCTACTGAGGTGACGGGTTATTTATGTGACCATACGAGCATATCACAATAATTCATTTCAATTCATTAACCAATGCAAACGTGGTACATGCTCAATGTAATAATCTATTGCACATATTTCATTTAAAATTGCAGGAAAATAATTGCATTTTGTCAAATATTATTAAAAAACTTGTCCAACTTTACATGACTTGTCATTTAAATATGCCAACCTCATTTTCATTGCAAAACTTGACATATACGTCCGACACATCGGGATTTTCATTTTATATGTCCATGCAATTGTACTAAAAAATCAAAATATAATATCCATGTGACGTTACTATATGTGAGTGAGATGGCTATTATAAAATACTTTTCACACAAAAAGTCAGGAAATAAAAAGTCCCATCTATTCATGAAATGAATCCGTTTTCCAAAATCACAAACTTTACGCGCGTCAACGCCTTATTTTGTTTGCGTGACGGTATTTTTACGTAATAAAGAGTCCAAAATATATATTGGTGGGCCCACCATTCGCCACGGGGACTCGCCTCCGTTCAAATGACAATATGAAAACACAAATAGGAAAACGAGAAAATAAATGTCGGCGTGGAGCGCGAAACACATGCATGGGCAACGCCAACGACGGAGGTCAAGCAGGGTCAAAACGTAATCCACTTGGAAATTCAGTGATGGTGGGCCTGAAGCCTTGCACGGGCACCATCGACTTCCCAATCCAAGAAAGTGTTTTGTCTTGATTTTTAAACTTTGAAACCGTTCGAGGGCTTGACTTCATTTTCTAAAATGACGGAGGTCACGCTTGCCTTTAATTTTCGTACCTTCAAATTTCCTACCATCTACCTTCCTATCCAAATTCAACAAATTACTCTTCATATCTTTTTTCAATTCACACATTGATCCATATATATTCAAAAGGTATTTCATCATCAAAAACCATGAACCAGAATAGAAGAGTTTGCCCTATCCATAAATAAATAATTCATAGTAGCCTCGTTAGACCATACATCCTTCTTACTTGGGTCTTGAGCCTTTACTTGTAAGCACTAAATTCCGCAATGTGTTGTTGCAATCCTGAAGAATTTAAGTTCCAGTGAAATTTGTTTTTTCAAAAGATATTTCGTTGTCGATTTGGTTCCCGCGTAACCCATCCTTAATTGGGATCATTAGAGAGGGAGTGAGAGGGTGGGTGGACGCATCGAAGATTGCTGGGGGCTGACGACAAGCAGAGTGGATATCCTCGGGGGTAGGCGACGACATCAATCAGGATACTGTGGTTTTTGATTTAGGATTTGCGTGATTTCATTTTAAATTGATGTCAGATTTTCCAGTGGGTGAGAAATTTAAAATTTTGAATAGCTAATTTGGGATGGAATACGTGGATTTTATCATCGAAGTTATAATGGCAACTAGTTGATACGACAAATTAGGCCGATTTTGAGTATTTTTCAAAAGAAAAATTTATAGGACAAGTAGGTTAGGAAAATTTCTACTAGTCATTTTGTCACCTGGTAAACCTGCTTACTTAGGAAGATATGAACTTTCAAGATAGTAATAATGTTGGGAAAATCCCTATGCTGTTTTGAAAATGATAAAGACAATCAAAGTCTATTAATGTGTATATTCATTGAGTACTACTAGGTGATATATGCATAGACCAAGATGCAAATGACATTATAAACAACACTAGAGATTTTAATATGAGGATGCTCTGCCATTGTCATGATTGTTTTGTAGATATCTGAGATGACCAAGGTATTGGGCAATGAAGATGTCTATAAGCTGGATGGATCTTTAGAGGAGAACATCTAAAAGGACCTTGATCAAAGGTGAATGAGACAAGAAGAATCGGGATGTTCATGATGGCTTGGAGGTAGAAAGATCAAGTAAACATTTGGATGGAGCTTGGTGTGGTGAACAAGCCTAGAAAGAGGACATTTGATAAAGCTTGAATCACCATGAAGATGAACAGGTTGGTAAAATCGAGATTACCAATATGCTAGGAAGGACTAGAAAGATCAACATCGTCATTGGGTGTAGCAAATTGTTATCCGAGCTGTCGATTATTGGCAAAGAGAAATTGTCTTACACAGATGAGGTGGACAACTATGACAATGCCGATGATCCTTGTGATTTCAAGCCGGTGATCCTTGTGAGTTTAGTGAAGATGAGGAGCTGGCGTGTGCAAGTGGTGTCATTGAAGACCTTTGGAAGCTGACTTAGTTAAATCAATAAAGATGAGGAATCGACAGGGATACCGATGTCCTTGGAGATCTTCATAATCTAATATGGTTAATCAACGAAGATGAGGAGTTAGCAAGAATGTTGATGTCGTTGGAAGTCTTTTTATGTTAAAGAAGCCAAAAGGATCATTAGATCGTAAGTCATTTCACATAGGTTTGTTAGTGGACGGCATTAATAGACTAGTAAAGATATGTATGTCTTGATTATAGGGATAATAATACAACATAGAGGAGAGGTGAATAAGTTGAAAGAGAACTATAAAAAATATTTGCAGAAGATAATAAGTTCAGCTTCAAACTTTAGCAGAAACGGATTGTAGAAATCGGGTGTCTATGCTACTATATAATAGGTCGTAATAAAAATAGTAAAGAGATAGAAAAGTTGCGAGTACATATATAGTGGTCCGCCTTTATCCCTAGATCTACATCCATTCTCAACCGATAAAACATACCATAATAAGCATAGTGCATCGAAAAATTTAAGCATTCTTTAATTGCTTGTTTAACAAGTGCACTTGGTAACAAAATTTTCACAAAAAATAAAAGAAGAAAGAATGAGAAAGTACATTATGATGAATGAGTACTTTATTACCTTAGCTCAAAATTTGGATATTTCACATTGAATAGAGCACAAATTGTCTCATCTGCAAGAATTGAAGATAGCAAACCCTAAAAAGTGAGCTCCTATACAAACTCTTGCTTTTATTGTTTCCACTGTAAAATATTCCAGCATTCACATTTTTCAGCCAAGAAAGTTCAAGTAAGGGTCCTCTGTTGTCCGTAGCAAGGACTTTATTTCTTTCCTTGATCGTTACACAAAGATGGATTTAGAGGCGACCAGACCAATGTGGGATGACTATTTCCGCCATAAGTTTCTTTCAAAAGTAACCGACAAAGCATCACTCCATGGAAAGAGGGAAACAGCCATGCAAATGCAAGGGAGCTGCCAACATCAAATCAACCCAAAAAAGAAAAGCAAAAAGGAAGGGGAAGATATTTGCAAAAGCTAACTACACGAGTAGTTTTGAACTTTTGCGCGTCATTTAGGGCGCGTTTTTTAACGCTGATATTTTTTTATTTTTTATTTTTTATTCTTCATAACAAAGAAAGAATATAATTTTGTTTAATAACGTGAGTTAGTATTTCTATTTTTCGAAATAAAAAATTACTCTAGAAAATAGATTTATAACAAAAATAAAAGAAAGAAAAAAGTAATTTCTTATTCTCGCAAATAATTTCTGGAGTAAGTTATTTTTTTTCTGTTTTTCTTTGTTCTCTTCCAGCTGATCACCACCACTCGCCACCATCATTGCCGTTGGTCACTGATTGCCACCGCTTGTCATTGGCTGTCGCCATTGGTAGCTAGTTGTAGGCCACCGCCAAAAGAAAAAGAAAGAAAAAAATCTCAAAAAATTAAAATAAATTTATTCCAGTCACATTTTAAAAATTACTGGGTTGTACCAAACACATTCCTATTCTTTTTCTATTCTAAAAATAGAAATTTTGTGCAGTTATCAAACATATTCTTTTACTAAGAAATTTTTTAGGGAATAAAAATAGAAAAATTTATTTTAAAAAAATTATTTTCAAGAGCAAAAATGTTACCAAACAAACTTTTATTATGATCTGAACTTCTTCTTTTTTTCCCCAACGTCCTTTAAAAACTTTTTTATGTTTTGTTCAACGGGCCCTTCTGTTAAGGATCCAACGAAATTCAATGGCACCGTTAAAAATTCGGCCTTGCCATTTTTTTCTATTCAGTTTCGCACTTGTACTTTATTTGTTTGTTAAATATCGTTGTTAAAGTATTATGTTTTGGTTCTTCTCTCTAACGTACTTCGCTTAAGCATGATTAGAGTCATCAAATATACTTCAAGAAAATTCTTGATGACTCTTGTTTAGGACTAGTTACTTTTGACATGACCAATCAACAAGACATCACGCCACATGTATTGACATTTAATAAACCTAATCGTGTCAAATGATAAGCGCGTCATGTATGAATGCACACTTTTAACTATTTATAACACGATTGATCTCGTTTAGTTAACAATTCAAAATGTTCCCTATATTTGCATAACATGTTTAGATATATTCATTATTGATACTTACAACATAAGTAATCAATTTTATATATAAGAACTTATATCTGAAACGGCATGTGTTGTGTAATTCATTTAATTAATTTTTATGTTTCGCTAATAATATTTGTGACATAACTCAATAAACAACTTAACTCGGGAATATATCCAAATATGACATAGCGCACTCAAGAGAAGGATTAAGAACGCAGTTCATGAACTAAAATTGAACAAATGGACGAAGTATGGAGATATACTTGAATACAAATGATGATGAGTCATGAACGCGATATTCCATCAACGTAGCGAAGTCTGTCAATAATTTTCACAAAAGGATCGCATTGAACCATTTTTTAGACAACATTTAAAAGAAAGAAAAAAGTTCAAAACCCCAAATTATAACCATTATAACACATTTATTTCAATTTTTTTTGTAATACTAAAAACCTAAAATGTGTAGTCGAATGACACATTTATCTTCCGTTAAGGTTCTATTAGAAATCTCCATTAAAATGCTCACGTGGCACTGACTTCAGAAAAATACTAAAAAAAGAAAAGAAAAACTAAAAAGGAAAAAGAAGAAAAAAAGGTGGCACTGTTCATCGTCTTCTCCCGCCCTCACTGTCCACTGCTGCCTACATCTCTGGCGGTGCTCGTCGGCATAACCCCAATTGCTAATTCAATTCAACAATCTGCCGAATCGAACTCCATCAACAAATACGAGCCAATCCGAAGACAGATCAAGTTGCAGTAGGGAGTGGGCACTCACCGGAGAGATCAAGTGTTGGCATTACAAGTCCGTGAGGAACCCTTCGTACAATATTCAGCGGAAAACACCATCAAATTCAAGTTTTGACCAAACAAAAATGATGCTACGAGTGAGTAGCGAACTGGATTTGCTATAGAATATGAAATTAAAAAGCAAGAGGACAGACCCGCCATGAGACTTGAGTAAAAGTTTAAGATTTTTGATGTTATAAGAAAATTAGGATAAATATATCAATATGGGCATAATTTGAAGTTTTTGATTGTTTCTTTTTAAATTTTTTTTTCCAGAAATGACATTGAATAATGTGTAAAAGTTTAACGATTATTGGTATCATTACCTTTATTGACAAGAAATACTCTCAAAATTAAGAAAGGGGTAGATATACCACCTTTTTGGCAATTTGAAAATTTAATGATTATTGGTGTCTTTAATAAGCAGCTCAAGGAGATTGGGAGCTCGAGGTCTCGTCTCAATTTTTTCCCCTCTCAAGTTGTCATGTGTCCCTGTCAGCCCAGATGCAACGGTACATGTTTGAGCCAAAATTCTTAGGAATTATTTAGAAGTAAATCGCAAAATAATAAGATATATGTCGGTAACACTGGCGGTATAAAATATTTTTTACACAAAAATTCAAGGAATGAAAACTCTCATATACCTATGGAATGCACAAAATGTATAGGTGGAAGTGCCTTATTTTGTTTGTGTAATGATTTTTTTACATAGTTGGTGTACCGTATATAAAGTCCAAAATATATATTGTTGGGGACTCGCCATAAGTTCTAAATTAGCTTCGACTCACCTCAAGTCCATAAGACAACATGTAAACACAAACACGAAAAGGAGGAAATAAATGACGGGGGAGCGCGAAGCGCATGCGCGGGCAACCCCAACCAGTGAGGTCAAACTGGGTCCAAACTTAATTCATGGGAAATTTAGTGATGGTGGGCCTGAAACCACGGAGAAAAAAACATCCCAATTCAGCAATAGTGTTTGTCTTGATTTTTAGCCTTTGAAACAGTCCAAGGGCCAACCTTATCTCCTAAAGTGAGATCTTGAACTAGTCGGCAAGCAAATATCTCTATAGACCACGTTGACGCACGACTAATGTCTCCAAAGATGACTTTTACCTCTGATTGAACCCCCAACCACGAACAGTAATTACCTCCAGCATTGAGTGTTAGAGATCTAGTTGAAGTCGGAAAACGAAGTGAAATGTTCCAGTCCAGGTGAGAAAGTTTTGAGCTCGGATCTTTGATCTGAGAAACAGGTCGTGAAGGGAAGCCAAATGGGTATGTATAGATTCTGCCAAATCTAGGAGATTTGGATTCAATTTCAAGAACGAGAGACCACTCTTGTGGGCGTTGAGAAGACAAAATGGGAACGCGGTTGAGAAGAGTTCGAGCATTTTATAGGGTGCTTGTGGCGGCTGGATTAGGCAATGGCGAGAGTAGGACGTAGCGAGAGGTTCTTTTTCCATTTTGGGTAGGAAAGCAAATTTCATGCAGGGTGTTTTCTTTGAAGCTTTGGTATGATGAAGAGAAAGTATCTGCAACTCCATTTCCTTGGTTTTGTGGAGGCGCAGCCGGCGCCACTGCGGCACAAAACCAAGGGCCACCGACGCATGAAACCGCGGTTAGCCTTCCCCAGCAAAGTAACCCCCAATGAAAAACCAAAATTATTTGGAGTTCTAGAATTTAAATGCATTTTCTTGATAAATTGTAGGATTTTCTTGTGCATTTGTCCGAATAAGTAAAGGTTAGTAACAACTTAAATAAGTGTTAGTAACCCAATACTACATAGTATCTTAATGGGAGGAAAGTTAGTAGGTCACATTAATTCATATGGGTAATCTCTAAAAAGAGTCAACAAATTTAAGTGATTGCTAATCAAGATAAATAAAGTTGAGAGTTAATATTACGAAAAATCCCATACTTATGATAAAGTTATCTCAAACTATTTTTTCAACAATGAAAAATCACAAACTGGTATACTTGAGATAAATTTTTCTTGAATTAATTTTTTGACTATCAAAAACCTCAAATTAGTACATTTGTAACAAACTTACCTCCTATTAGTTTCTATTAAATTGTATTAATATCACAAAAAGCTACAAATCAATATATGGGTGACTAATGGAGGGTACAACCCCAAATCGCCATTCCCATTAATTTTCACGTGTCATCTAACCCAGTAATTTAATGATAAATTTTAAGAGAAACTAACATAGTCCAAATTTGTCACAAGTATACTAGTTTAGGGGTTTTTCGTATAATTAACCCTAAAGTTAGTAACTCCATAAAGATGACCAAATAAAGAAAAAACCAAAATAATGTTGGTAAGCTAAGGATTGACGACTCAAAATTAGTTGATAATGTAATCTAACAAATGTTCCTAAGTAATTCTTATTAGGCTAGTAATTTTATATAAGAGTGATAAGTTCAAAGTTGTAATAAGTTATATAAATAAATAAAAATTGGTTTGTTAGTGCGATGTAGGTAATTTCAAACCCTCAAAGAAAGTTGATAATTTCATAATAATATTGGTAAATTTCTAACAAATTATTTGGAAAAAAAAGTTATTGACACATTTTTTTATGGGAAAATTCCAAAAAATGCCTTAAGTACCCACATTTTCTAAAATAAAGGTATGAAGTGGATCTTGTTTTAAATAAGGACTTGAAGTGACTTTGGTTATTTCAAATAAGGGCCGAAAGTGGCAATGGTTATTTCAAATAAGGGCCCTTTGTTCACCAGTCGGCTAAATTTTCGAACTAGAAAAAGGCGTTTTCATCCAAATGTTCTTTTCTTTTCTTTTCTTCTCTTTTTCTTCCCTTTTTCTTCCCTTTTTTTTTTTGGTCTTCTTCTTCCTTTGTGCCGGTAGCCGGCCATCAACGCTACCCACATAGGGCTAGGCAAGGTTTGGTCTCACTTGGGATCGGTGAAAGCCGACCTCGTGGATGTCACAAGGGGCCTCTCCCAAGGCGAGGCCATCCCTCACTTGTGGTCAACGAGGGTGGCCCTCGCCTGATCTAGCGAGGGTGGCCTCACTCACGACCAGCAAGGGCTTGGCGACCTCATCGACTACTAGTAATGGCCAACAAGGGCTAGCAAGCCCTCCTTCGCCACGGGTGGGGGTTAGGGCCACCATCACCAAATTTGGTGAGGTTCAACCTTGCCTAGGGCTGACGAGGGCTCGCACAATCCTCATAAGCTATTGGTGAGGGTCATCAAGCCCTTACCTAAGTTGGCAAAGGTCGACCTCGCAAATGCCACGAGGAGGTTGACCTCCCCCAAGGCAAGGTTGTTCCTCACTTGTGGTCGGCAAGGGTGGCCCTTGCCAGATCAGGGGCCGTTGTAGGCAGCATCGATGGCCGGCCGGCCAGCCACTAGCATAAGGGAAGAAGAAGACCATAATTTAAAAAAAAAATGAAAAAGGAAAGGAAAAAAAAAGTAAAATGATAAATGACAAAAATGCCCTTGGTTACCAAAAAGTCAAGCCTTTATTTGAAATAGACGTAATCACTTCGGGCTCTTATTTGAAACTTGATTTACTTCAATTGAGAAAGTGATGGTATTTCAAGCCCTTATTTAAAATAAGATTAACTTTGAGCTTTTATTTGAGAAAATGTGGGCACTTTGAGCATTTTTTGGAATTTTCTCTTTTTTTTTATTAACAATTCTTGACACTTCCTAGTACTTAATAAAATTCACTAGTATCGGGAAAAAGTCCTAATTTTAAAAGCAGAATAATAGCATTATGCTATTACAAGAGCAATCCTTTATGTTGTCTCGAACAATGAAGGAAGATAAAACATAAGAAACCTAAAGGGCAAAAAGACATTCGAAGTGCCAAAAGTTTCAAGCCACAATTTCATAGAATAACATTTAAGATAAAACATAATAATAATTTCTATTTTTCTTCACTTTCTTCACATTTAGTATCACTCCAGGTCTTTATCGTTAGAACTTTTTTGGATTTCTCAAACTTACATTTCTTTTTCCTTAGATGTGACGTCCTGAATTTTGACCAATTTCAAGATATATGAAATGGTTATTTATCAATGTGCTCTTAGTTACATTTCCTTCGAGTTGGCTACTCATGAAATACTAATTAAAGGGGAATGGCTATTAAGCATTTAAGTAGGCACGGCCAAAGAACTTGACTATAGATTGACGATTCAACCATAATGATTAACAATGGACGATTATGTGCCAATATAAATAGATCAAGGAATAATTATAGGTTGATTAGCCAATGAAATACAATCGGGTCGCAAGTTGTATTTCGCATGACTATTGTATGGATTGCAAACAATCCTAAATCAATCCTTAATGATCATGTACTTTGGAACAAGCAATTGATCCATTGCAATTACATGACAATTGAGGTCATTCATGAATTGAGGAAACTTAAACATGGATTGATATCATTTCAACCATAGGTCAAATACGTATAACTCCTAAAAGCCGCTAGTTAGTCTGAAATGTACTAAAATTACAATTGATTGAATTTAGCCATGAATTTCAATCCAATTTTGGGTATCGAACTTTCAGGAACTTTAAGATTAAACTATTGGACGTCACCTCATTAAACCATCTATTTATCAGTAAGCCTGAAATTTTTGGAAAATAGATTACCAAGCCAAGATTAGGAGTCAAAAAAGGAGTTGGGTTGGAAGAAGGCCTAATGGGCTTCAAGGCCATTGAGATTTGGCCATGTGGGCCCAACTACCCACCAAGCCTAAGTTAGCCAAGCAAACCCATCAAACCCAAATCCTTTTTAAGCTCATTTGCTAAGCCCAATAGCATTTTTGAGCCTATAAACGTTGCAAGCCCATTTCTATTAATTCAAGCCAATTCCAAGGCCTATTTCTTAAATATGGCCCAAGGGCAAAATGGGAATTCCATGCCCAAAATGTGAAATTACCAAAATTTCCTCCTTACATTAATGGACAAGAAAACAAATTTTCAGCTTGAAGAGTAAGCCAAGCTTGGGAGATAATTCTCTCTCTCTCCCTCCCTCCTCCTCCTCTCCCTCATTTTGGACATCCACCTCTCTCTCTCTCCTTTTATCCCTTTCTTCTTCACTTTTCATTCTCATTTTTCTCTTGGCTACCCCCTTGTCCACTGTGCGCCACCCTCTCCGCCGTTCGGACCACCTAGCCGCCGACTTGGAGCTGTCCAAGCCATTTGATGCCGATGTTGTGTTGGCTACCTGTGGCTACCCAAGCCACTCCATCTCTCCTTTTACCACCTTTGGAAACCACCCCATTGTTAGACCCATTTTTCAACGGCATCTCTTTGCTGTTCCGGACCTAGCTATGCATAGTCTTTGCCTGCTGCCATCATCCTCATGTCATGGAACCACTAACCAATGAGTTAATGCTCTAATCTCTCAATTAGTTCGTTAAACTTGCTTAATAATTGTTTAGTGATAGTTAAACTTAATTAGAAATATTTTAATTAAATTAAGCATGTTTAGTTTAATTTAATGATGAATTAGTCGATAAGCTATCGCGATAGGCTATGGATAAAAAATTGATGAGTTGGCGATAAGCTATCAAAAAAGGTGATAAGTTATCATCAAAATGACGATTAGCTATCGTGAAAGGGATGATAAGCTATCGGAAATTTAATGATAAGCTATCGCCAAATAGGCGATAAGTTATCAAAGAAAGATTGATAGGTTATCGCTATATGGCGATAAGTGCTACTTATGTGCAATTTCTACTTGGATTTTATGCGAGTTTCCTATATGTGCCATCTTGTTTGATGCTTGCTTTGCCTTAAAAAATAAATACTTCATCTGAAATCGTGTTTCCGAATTTTTAAAGAAGAGTTTATGGACATATAAATAATAAACCCTGAGGTGTTGAGTTCATGTGTCATGTTTTATAATTTAATTGGGGCAAGTATGTTCCAAAAGGACTGCATGCCAAGTTTGATGGGTTGAATATATGTATGTGATCATGTGTGATTATTTTGCTACATTTTTATGTATGAAAATGACAGTTATTTATTATTGAGAGCATGTACCACATTTGCATTGGTTAATTATTAAGAAATAAAATAATTGCGTGGTTTGAGGTGCTTGTGTGGTTACATTAAATGAACTCATCACCCAATGGGAGTTTGGGAAGACGATGCTCGATTTATTGGATGCCTGGCAAAGGTTCGGATACCGAGTTGCAGCTAAGGCCAAATTGATGCTCCTTTGAGGAATGCCATCTATGGCGAGGGTCCCAAACGTTGCTGTTCTTAATGGGGCAAGACCATGCTCAATCATGTCGGAAAACAACCAACTTGTGGGTTGTGCTATGGCCCAAAGGGGTCATAATAATTGGGACACGTGTGGTTGCATTGTGCATAGAAAATATGAAATATGTTATGATCATGTAAAATGCTTGTTTGTAGAAATTATGGCAGTGTGAATTTGTATGATGTAGGGTATGTGCCAATGCAAGATAAGAATGCCTATGGGTCGATTTAATAGTTTGTGATTGATTACTTTAGGGCTAGAGTGCCTGATCATGTATATAGTTAAGACAATGCCATTGTCATTTTGCTAATGACCTACCATCGATAATAAATTGTATGTTTAGACTACACCTAAGGCGAGTTGACTTCCTAATCAAGGCTTAGGTTGTTAATTTACTGAAATTTTATCTCACCAATTGTTGTTTAACCATTTTCAGGTCTATAGGGTAGAGAACAGACTCCCGGTGCAGTTTATGTCCTTGTTTGGAAGAAGTAGAACCCTAGCCCTACTAATTTCTTTTGTTAACTTAATAGGAAGTTGCCCATTGTAAGGGTTTGTACTTGTAAACCTCCTAAAGTTAATTAGTAATTAAACCAAAGTTGTGTTTGGGTAATGTGATTGTTGTGGTTTTTCCTGACTATCCCTATTGTTGTGTTGACTAGGGATTGTTTATCATTTCTATGTGTGTTTAATTCAAAGATAAAAAGAATAGTTGACAACGCATCCTGAGACGTCGCATTCATTAGACCAAAGAGAATATGAGTTTTTGACATGCTCAAAGGTTGGGGCATGATATCCCCGTCGGACTTAGTATCAAAATGGTCAATACTTAGAGTGATAAAGTACGATGGGTTTTGGGATAGCTTGTTTGGAAAATACTCTGTGCTTGTATTTATTTATTTGATTCTCTTACTATAAGCGGGTTGTTCATGATTTCTAATTCTTTAATGGAAGTGGAAACCAGACTCTATGAGAATCCTATGAAATGAACAATCCTGGTCCAAGAGCCCTTAGAAGGAGGGCAACTAAAGGATAGGTTAGTGTTAGAAGAAGGGCACTAGAAATCTTAGGTTAGATAGGATCCTATAAGCATTGGAAGCCCTAGGTAATATGATAGGGCAGCAAGCTCATACTCAAGCTGTTGCTGTTGTAGCCACAGTTGTCATCGCCACCATTACTACCGTCACACCTAATGAAGTCCGATTGGTGGAAAATGGGAAAGGCGAATAGTTGATGCTTAAGCTGGTCAACACTTTGAGTAATAAGGTACGATGTGTTTTGGGATAGTTTGTTTGGAAAATATTTCGTGCTTGTATTTATTTATTTGATTCTCTTACTATAAGCGGGTTGTTCATGATTTCTAATTCTTTAATGGAAGTGGAAACCGGACTCTATGAGAATCCTACGTGATGAACAATCTTGGTCCATGAGCCCTTAGAAGGAGGGAAACTAAAGGATAGGTTAGTGCTAGAAGAAGGGCACTAGAAATCTTAGGTTGGATAGTATTTTATAAGCGTTGGAAGCCCTGGGTAATATGATAGGGTAGCAAGCTCATACTCAAGCTGTTGCTATTGTAGCCACAGTTGCCATCGACACCACCGCTACCATCACGCCTAATGAAGTCCCATTGGTGGAAAATGGGAAAGGCAAACAGTCGATGCTTAAGTTGGTTGAACAAATCCTAAAGTTGGAGTCATCCAAGTTCACTAGGACGGGTGATCTTGAGGCAATAACTCTCTAGATCAAAGAATTAGAGAAAGCATTCACACTACTGAAGTGCTCGGAGGAGGATGAGATAACCTTGTCAGTGTACCAATTGTAAGGTGAGGTTAGTGATTTGGTGGGAGGCCACCCAAGGGAGATCTTTCTTGATGACATAGTTCTAACTTGGGATTCCTTTGTGCAAGCTTTTAACGGAAAATACTATTTCGAGTGTGCATGAAGGCAAAAGATAACTGAATTCCAACGACTTCATTTTGTTGGTCAAGCAATATGAGGCTAAATTTGTAGAGCTCTTGAAGTACACACCGAGAATGGTTGAGAATTAGGTAGACCGAGTCAAGAGGTTTAAGGATTGTCTGAAATTGGAAATTAAGAGTCAGTTGGTGCCCTTGAACTTGAAAGATTATGATGAATGGTATGAGGGGGCCCAACTAATTGAAAAGGACATGGCAAAATGAGCATCTACATTTGGATCAAGGTTTGTGTCTTATCAGGATAATCGTCAATTTGGGAAGAGGCTGATGGCAGGAGGAAAGCACCCCATCCCACTCGACAAGAAGAATGGCATTGGGAAATCGACATACAACTCGAATGGCAGGTGCTGATTTTGTGGGAGATGACATGAAATAACTACCTACCTTGTTAAGATTGGAGCATGTTTTGAATGCTACAAACTAGGTCACATTGCGAGGAATTGTCCTTGTCGACAACCAAGGAAGCGACTTCAATAGCTATAAGTAGGACAATCAATTGGAAATGCATTTTGTCCTACTAGGACAGGAGCTTGCTTTGCATTTGATTACCATGGTAATTTATTTATTACTTTATTTGGTGTTATATTAGTGATTTGCGCACTCACATGATCAACTTACATGTTAAAAAGTAATAAAATAAATCCAATTTGTTTACTAAACATTCTTTTCATGGTACCAAAAGGGCATTCAAGAAATCTAGTATAATTGAGTTTCCAAACCCAAAATCTATGATTTATAGCACCAAAGTAAATCTCCCGTCACTTTACTTGAATTTGTAGTTGACCCACCATAAGTTAATTAGTGGTGACTCCTATGTAAAAATGAGTCTAAGCTTAATAATCCATTAATCGAACCTTAGGTGGTCCATAGCAAGGGTTTGGTCGCGACAAGACTAATAAAGGTTGATATTCTTGCTATTTTAATTTCCTAAATTATGTTATTAACTAAATTTATCTATGAAGACAAAACACAAAAACTTAAAAATGTTATCTATCTAATAAATTAGGAATAAGATGTGCATCAATATAAGTACGATCATCTATTATATAAATTAACATAATTTTTAAAATATAAATAAAAATACTTATTATTAAAATGATATTTTTTAAGGATGTATCAGGTTGATATTCCTATCATTTTAGAACCTTTTAAGAACCTCATATAGAGTCATGGAGTTGACATTCCTACTATTTTAGAATAAGTGCTTTCATGAGAATATTTTCAGGTGATATTAATTTATCCATGGAAACTTTTTAGATAGTTGAAATTTTAAAACTTTTATTTTTCCTGATTTCTTAAATAATTTTAGTTAACTCCATTAATTATGAAATTAAAAATATTAGGAATATCAACCACATACTACTCTCAATGAGGCACTACTTTATTGTTATAGATATCCTAAGCTACAATATATTTAAATGGAACTATTGTAACATTTGTAAAGACCAAAATGGTAAAAAAGTAATAAAAAAGTATCCCATATTTCTCATTGATTTTGATAATAAATTAAAATAAATTTATATTTTAAAATTTGGGCAATGGTGTAATTTTGAAAGCTTGTGTATAGTACCAAACGATGACATTGAATATATAGGAATAGTTGAGAGACTAGATTGAGCAAATTGAAATTGAAAGTTGATGGACTAAACTGAATATTTAAAAATAGTTCAAATTCCAAATTGAGCAAATTAAAAGTCTAAAGATAACATTGCACGTTTGGCTAAAGTTCAGGGAATATATTAGTATCATTTTCCCACCTTTTGCTTAAACATTAAATGCAAATTTGCTTGATTATTAAGGATTGGAAAGAAAGAGCAAAGCAGAGAAGAATGGAATCATTTTAAAGAAGATAAGAGCGAGGCAACCCGAATATGAAGTGGTCGAGGCTTCCATTAGGCAAGTAATTGTAGACTAATAACGTTTCTTCTCTTTCCATGGAAAAACCCTAATAGCCTAACTAGGTTTTCTATATTGAAACTTGGGGTCAATTAAAAAAAAACCCCAAACTTTAGGTCTAGTCCCAAATATATCCCGAACTTTTTTTTTCTCAAGAAAAATCTCAAACTTTAGGTTCAATCTCAAATCTGCCCCAAACTTTTCTTTCGTCTAAAAAAAACCATAAACTTTAATTTTAGTCCCAAATCTACCCCGAATTTTGTTTTGTCTAAAAAAGAGAGTCAATATCATGAAAATCCCAAATTGGTACACATATGACAAATTTACCCAAAATAAATTTTTGACCACCAAAACAAATTATCATCTATTAGTTTCTATTAAATTTTACTGTCAAATTACTAAATTAAATAACGTGTCGCAATTGATGGGTATACTAATTTAGGGTTTTACCCTCCGTTTGTACTAAAAAAATACCAATTTTTGATTTGTTCTCAAATATACCCCATGGTCAAGTCCCAACTTAACATGTCATTTCCATATAGATAATAAATACACATAAGCAAGATGTAATAGAAAATTATTTTCAAAATAAAACCATTTTAGGACATACAAAATTAGGGATTACTAATACAGCTTTTGGACATAGGCTAACGGGGGCAAATTTAGGATTAGAGTAAAATTTGATGATTTTCTTTTTGACAAAAAAAAATTGGGATAGATTTGGGAATGGACTAAGGGCGCAAATGATAACATTTCTGGAACAAAAATTGATTTTTCTATTTCTATTTTTGGATGATTTTTTGAGACAAAAAACACGTTTGATAACAACAAAGAATTTCTATTTTGAAATAAAAATTTGTTTGATAATCAAAAAAATTTCCCTTTCCCAAGTAGCGGTGGTAATGGGAGAGGTGGCGGTGGTGGCGGCGGCAGGTGGTGATCGACAATCGATGGGTGACGGTGGGCAGGGTTGGTGATGGTGGTGAGCGGTTGATGGCAAGAAACTCCTTTGGGTGAGAAGTAAGAAAAAGAGAAATAATTTCTTATTTCTTTTAAAAAAGTAAAATTATTTGTTTCCAGAAATTTCTAAAAAATTTGTTCTAAAATAAAAAAGTTTTTTACCAAATGGATTTTTATTCTAGAAATAGGTCTGGAATAATAGAAATCTATTCCAGAAATATAAACATAATGGTTACCATGCGCACCCTAAGAGTTTGGGGTTTTTTCTAAGACCAAAAAAATGTTTGGGCAAATTTGGGACTAAACTTAAAGTTTGGGGTTTGTTTTTAGACAAAGAAAAGTTCATGATAGATTTGGGACTAGATCTAAAGTTTGGGGTTTTTAAAAGATTAAAAAAAGTTCATGATAGATTTGGGACTAGACCTAAAGTTTGGGGTTTTTTTTTGGAATTAACCCTTGAAACTTGCCTATTCTTGAACTCCTTGTCCAGAGCTTTGAGATGGCCTCTTTGACGCAAGAATTTGTCCACTTTGTTATTTTTCAGAGTATCTAATCCATTTGCGGAAATTCTGAATCGATATAAATTGTGATCTTGGTCTAGACTCTAATTTGGATTGGGTATTTTCCTTATAAGAGTTCATAAATTATAAATGTCAGTCAATTAAGCAAATAAAAATTAGTACTTTAGCACAAGTTGGTATTTTCAAACTGGCAAAGAAAGTTAATAGTTTCATAAATATGTCGCTTACTAACAAGTTACTTGGGAAAAAAAAGTTAATAATACATTTCTTTTATCAACAATTCTTGACGCTTACTATCACATAATAAAAATTACTAGTACGGAAGAAAATCCTTATTTTATATGCAGAACAATAGAATTCTGCTATTACAAGGGCTATCATTTCTATTGTCTTGAAGAAAAAATGAAAATAAACCATAATAAACTAAAGAGTTGAGAGAATGTACTTCTCTAACATTCATTATTAATGACAGAAGATTGTTATCTAAATAGTTCCGGCTGTTCTTATAAAGAATGGACTTCAACACACTCTGTAATTTGGAGCTCAAAATCTTGTTCCACGCAAAATAGAGCTTGCATTCTTTGTTTAATACTTGGTTTTGGCCTCTTGGCTCATGAACTGCACATTGATAAGTGGATTTCGATCGTGCTCCATGATCTTTTCCCGCTCTCTATCTAAATAGTTCCGGCTCCATTATCTTGCTGCTATTGAGCTTCTCACTGGATCGATTCGAGTTTAGATCATGAGATTGTTGTTTGTGCTTCATACTTGGGATGAAGAATGTAGGTTGCTCAGGCACGGGGAGGCTAACGGAATCAGCACTACTAAGCATAAGAACAACTGTATCCATGGTAGGTCGGGCTTCTTTGTCATTCTGAACGCAGAGTAGACCAATGTGAACACATCTAATCACTTCGTTTACTGAGTCAGATTCACTGATTGTCGGATCCACAATTTCCAATGGCGCTCCAATTCTCCAGTGTTCCCAAACCTAGAACACATGTCGGTACTGTCATTACTTTACCAAAACAGGAAGGAAATTGTAGGATCAAACTGTACTCACATAGTCGAGAAGGCTTGCATCGTCATCTGATGAGTAAGAATACTGATTCTTCTTGCCAGTTATGGTCTCGAGCATTAGCACACCGAAGCTAAACACGTCAGATTTTACTGAAAATTGTCCATACATGGCGTATTCAGGAGACATGTAGCCACTGCGAATCAGTTCAAAGAGGAAGACAAGGTCGTGATTCTCATGAATGAGCATAGTTCACTTAAAGATCAAGACATTGAGGCTCAGTATAATCAATGCATTAGAAAATGCAATTAAAGGCCGAATTTGCTAGCATAACTATTGCAAATAATCTGGTGGATTGTTCCTACCATGAATCGAAGTAATATGAAATTTAACTTACTACGTTCCAACAATTCTTTTTGTACTTCCTTGAGTCTGGTCAGCACCAAAAATCCTAGCCATACCAAAGTCTGAGATTTTTGGGTTTAGATTTTCATCAAGTAGAATGTTGCTAGCTTTGAGGTCACGATGGATAATTCGGAGCCGGGAATCTTCGTGAAGGTAGAGAAGACCGCGTGCCACCCCAATCATGATCTTGTGACGTGCTGACCAATCCAACTGTATGCTTTGCTGAGGGTCTGTCTAGGCCAGAATTTGTAAATTTTAGAGTCACAAAACCCCAACTCCATGTCTGAATCTAGTTGACAGGTCATTCTCCTATTAAATTTTCTTTTGAAACCGTCATCAAATTGTATGAAGAATGCCCCATGACATAACTACTGACTTTTTCTATTATTAGATGGTGACTAGGATTGGTAAGAAAGAACTAAACTGAGAGGAATGGAATCATTTTTTAAAGAAGATGAAGAGTGAGGCGCGAACCGAAGAGCAAATGGTCGAGGCTTCCGTTGGGCACGTGTTCGTAGACCAGTATCGTTTCTTCTCTTTCCATGGCAAATCCTAATAGCCTCACTAGATTTCTGTGCTGAAGCTTGGCTACCAATTCGATTTCGTTTTTGAATTCCTGCACGCCTTGTTTCGAGTTTTGAGACAACCTTTTTGCTGCAATTTTCCTCCCACAAGGGAGTGTGCCCTGCAAAAGACAGAATGAGAACAAAAATGTCATGTTAAGATAGAACATGCATATAGATTGAATCTCTAGGTAGTGCTTCATGTCATATCTCTATGTTAAAACTCCTTACCCTGTAAACTGGACCAAATCCACCTTCCCCTAATTTGTTGTGATTTGAGAAGTAATCCGTGGCAGATTTAATTGCGCCCACATCAAATTGCAGGGAATGTAGTTCCGAAATTTCGCTTCCAACTACGTAGCAATAAGCCATCAATTTTACGATACAAATAAACTATAAATGGAAAGACTAATGCAAGCAATGTAGATCTATGAAGTTTCTCACAGAAAAATTTCATAGGAAAGGCCTAAGCATTATGTTTAGAATGCAATTGAGTCCTAAACCTTTCAATTAATTCAACCAATTTCTAAACCTTCCTTCAAAAGTGCAATCAAAATATTTTGTATAAATAATAACCAGAATTAGCTCTCAAAAAGTGCACATGTAGCATCCTTAAAATGCACTTTTCCAAATAATTCTAGGATTTAATTGTATTTTCACTTAATAATTAAGGACTTAATTGGAGCAATTAAAAGGTTTAAGATTTGATTGCATTTTTTTTATAAAGCTTTAAGACTTGATTAGATGAATCAAAAGGCTCAAGACTTAGTTGCATTCCATAAATAAAGTTTAAGACTTTGGGTGCAATTTTCCCTATTTCTTACCAATCAGATCTTCTTCGACATTGTTTCTCTTGTTCCTTTCTCTTCTGAAGGTAAACCAAAGCACGACGCAGATTGAACCGACTGCCGAAGTTGCAGAAGTGATCCCGATAGCTAATTTTGCTGAAAAATTCCTTTTCTTTTCGTCTGTAATTTGATCAGTTGAATGCTTTCATTAGTATGAAGTCATTACGTTCAGCATCTGGCATATATATGGCACCGGATATAATATAATTCACGTGCCATTAAACGTGGTCAAATCGGTAAAGTGAAACGCGTTATAACTAGCGAACAAAAATGTTTAGCTCATTACCTGTGTAGAAGGGGTTTAACTCAAACCTGGCGAAGCAACTCGGACGCAAGATTCTGCCCCCGATTTTCCCAGTTTGATTTGTCTGGAGAATCAAAGTTACATTCTGCAGGCAATCCTCGCATTGAGCCACTGAGAGATCAGGCCTGCACTGGGCAAACGTATGTAGCGTAGCGTCGCTGTATCCTTTGACGGGGGCCTCTTTGGTAGCATACTTCTTATCGGATCTTTTAGCGGCCTGAGTAATCAATTGCTTCATTGTTTTTTCCAGCAGCTTCATGAACTCGGCAGGCTCGTTCACATTCCGCCGATTATAATTTTCCAGAATAGGCACTTCGTAGGAGGCTGGAAAGAAGTTGCGGTAAGAATACTGCAACATGCACTCATCGTACCAGAGGATGGCCTCTTTGACCATAGGACATTTCTCTTTGATACTGACACGAGCAGCTTTCACACATTCCGTGCACACATCCTTGGAGACATCTCCCCTGCATAGGAATCTGCCATACACAGCATCGGCGTCCCTCAGCTCCCCCGTGCTCATGTTCGTGTTGAAGAATCCATTGCTCGCATTGGTGTGAGAGAGAAGGGACTCGAGGAGAAGGTCGAGGTTCGCCTCATAGGTGCTATTCCGAGTGAAAGTGCTCGAATTCAGGCAAGCATACTCGCTGATAGTAACGGTTGATTCGGTTTGCAGGGTGAGAAAGCTAAGCATGAAAATGAGGATTGCAAAAAGCTTTGTCATTTTTTTCTTTGTTGGCGAGCTTGGCTGAAAGGGGTAGTTCTCTGATGTCTAAATTCTTTGGTTATTCTACACTTCAGGTTTCCAGACGAGTTATATAAGTTCGACTTTCTCTGTTATGTATAGCCGTGTGGGATGATTCCTGGAAACACTATAACAGAAATTGGACGGTGGTATTATGTTCATTGTCCCGCAAAGTGCATTTACTAAAGGTGGGGACAAGTATATTAAAAATTATAAAACCTATCATGAAAGTGTAATCAAGATTTAAAATGGCCCCAAAAATGCAATTGAGTTCAAAAATGTTTGGATAATGCAATCAAATTCTTTAAGAAAACATTATTTTGAAGTACACCACAACAAATAATAAGATATATGTGAGCAACACGGCTAGCACAAAATAGTTTTCACAGAAAAAGTCAGGAAATAAAAGCTCTCATCTACTCATGAAATGAATCCGTTTACCAAAATCACAAGCTATACATGCGTCAGCGCCTTATTTTGTTTGCGTACATTATCAGCGTACCAAATGAAGAGTCCATAATACATGTTGGTTGGCCCACCATCTGCCACGGCGATTCCCTTCCTTCCGAACATGTAAACACAAATAGGAAAACGAGGAGATAAATGTCGGCGTGGAGCGCGAAACACATGCATGGGCAAAACCAACGACCGAGGTCAAGCAGGGGCTGAACGTAATCCACTTGGCAATTTAGTGATGGTGGGCCTGAAGCCGTGCGCGGACAAAATCGATTTCCCATTCAGGGAAGTGCTTTGTCTTGATTTTAACCTTCCAAACAGTTCGAGGGTCTACCACATTTCCTAAAATGATGGTGGTGACGATTGCCATCAATTTTCGTACCTTTAAATTTCTTGTCATTTACTTTTTGTTCAAATTTAATAAATAACTCATTATTTCTTTTATGGATTCACATATTAATTTATATATATTCAAAAGGTATTTTATCGTCGATTAAATTTAAATAATATAACTTTTTGAATATATCAAAAGATATTTCATCATTGATTCAATTCCAACGAAATTCATTCTTAATTAGGTTCATTAGAGAGGGAGTGTGGGAGCGAGGGTGGATGCAACAAAGATTGCCAGTGCCTAACAACAAGCAAAGTGATATCCTCAGTGGGTGGCAGGCAATGAAATCGATCGGGGTAATGTGGTTTTTGACTTAGGATTTGCGTAATTATATTTTAAATTGATGTCAGATTTTTTAGTGCATAAGAAATTTAAATTTTTTTTAATAGCCAATTTGGGAAGGAATACATGGATTCCGTCATCGAAGTTATCATGCCAAATAGTGTCAGGTACAAATTGGCGTCCAGAGCCAAGGCTTAGGGGGTATGTACGTAATATTACAAAAAGAGGGAGTCAAGTTGGAGGTTTTTTTTTTGTTTTTTGGGTCAAAGTGTCAACTGGAGTTGACATGAATGGTAAGGCCGATTTTGAGTATTTGTCAAAAGAAAAAAATTATAGGACAAGTAGGTTAGGAAAATTACTATTGGAGTCATTTCAAGATAGTGATAAAACATACCATAATAAGCATAGTGCACAGAAATTTGTAAGCTTTTTTAATAATTGCAGTCGTTAGCAAAATTCACCACATAAAAAAAAAAGTGCATTATGTCAAATGAATACTTTATTACCTTAACTCTAATATTGGATATTTCATTGAATAGAACACAAATCGTGTCATCCGCAAGAATTGAAAATATTAAACCTAAAATGTAAACTCCTAAACAAACTCTGGCTTTTTTTTTTTTTTCCACGATAAAATATTCCAGCATTCACATTTATCAGCCGAGAAAGTTCAAGTAAGGTTCCTTTGTTGTCTGTAGCGAGGACTTTTATATCTTTCCTTGATCGTTGCATAAAGATGGATTTAGAGGCGATTAGGTCAATGTGGGAGGAAAACTCAACACGTTGTTGTCTCTCGATCGGACCGCGGGAAACTGCCTTTGTCAATAACGTCGTCCTTCATTGCATTTACATACGATGAGTTGTTATAGGTCAAAAGTTGGGCCGAATAATATACAGGGGGATTAACCTGGCGACTTTGCATTGCTGACAATTGATGGTCAACTTCCATTTCTACAATTTAAAGAATATGTCTTCTAAAAATTCATATTAATCGTTCTCTTCTAAAAAAAGGCACGACGACTACTGTTTCCACGACAACTTGCTTTCAAAAGTCACCAACAAAGCATCATTCAATGGAAAAAGAGAAACGATCATGCAAAAGCAAGGGACCTGCCAAAATCAAATCAACCCAAAAAGGAAAAGCGAAAAAAAAAGGGTAGATGTTAGCGGAAGCTAATGACATGAGTAGTATGAACTTTGGCTCGTCATTTAGGTAGTGTTTATTAATATCTCTATTTTTTATTTTTCTATTCTTTTGTTCTCTAAAATAGTAAAAGAACAAAAATCATTTTGCTAATGTCTGCTAGTATTTCCATTCCCTAAAATAAAAGCTATTTTAGGAAATAGATTTGAAATAGAAATGAGAAATAAAAAAATAAAATTTTATTTTTAAGAATAATTTCAAAAATTTATTTTTTTAAGTTGTCATAATTCGTGTTTGTCGATGCTAGTCTCCCGCCGAATGAATGCCGATCGTTGGATGCCCATTAGCCAATTGCTGTTGCCATTGAAAAAAAAATAATAAATTTTTTTGAGTTAGTACCAAATGCATTCCTATTCTTTTTCTCTTCCGAAAATAGAAAATTTATGCAATTACCAAATTCATTATTTTACTCAAAAATTGTTCTAAGGAGTATAAATATAAAAGAATTATTTCTCAAAAAATTTGTTCTTAGAAATAAAAATGTTACCAAATGCATTTTTGCTCCAACATGCTTTTTTTCGTTTGCTTTTTTTTTCGAATGTAGTCCTTTTTTATTCTATATTTGGGTTTTAAAAAAGTTGCTTCTTGTTTCCGGGAACAACAAGAAAAGATTTTTTCCTTTCTTTTTTTTTTCTTTTCTCTCCTTTCCTTTCCTTTTCTTCTTCTTCTTCCTCTTCCTCCTCCCACCCCTTAGTCGCCCCATCGCCGCCACCTCCCTAGGCCAGGGCGAGGTCTAGCAAGCTCGCCGGAGCCTCTTAGATTTGGGCCAGGTTGAGCCTCCCTCCCACCCCTCCCCTCACCGGCTAGTGCCCGGGCCTCCCTCACGCCGAGGCCGGGCCCCACTCCCAGCAGCCAACTCTAAAAGAATCAAAAGATTGGAAATTTTTATTTTGTCTTCTTTTTGAACGGTTGCCAAATGCTTCAATCATTGTTCCCCGAGGGAGAATAGAAACGTTTCCGAACCCTAGTGTCATCTAAACATATTTTTCTTGCTTTTTGAACTTTTTATGTTTTTTTTAATGCAGTCTTTCTTCTTTTGCCATGAATACAAGAAAAAGTGGCTCTCTCTCTCTCTCTCTCTCTCTCTCTCTCTCTCTCTCTCTCTCTCTCTCTCTCTCTCTCTCTCTCTCTCTCTCTCTCTCTTTATATTGTCTTCTTTAACCTTCAATCATGGGGAGGATTTGAACTAGTCTCACCATATCTTCTCTTGCTTTTTCTTCTCTCTCGATTTAGATTTGTGAGCTATTTACTCCCTGTCTAGTTCTCGATTTGAGAGTTTGAACTCCTCTAATTTAGTTTTAAATGTAGGTGCTATCATCTTCTAACCTAGATTTGAAAGTTTAATAAATATGAGTTTGATACTCCTTTGCTCTGTTCAACCATAGCTTCCTTGCCTTCAACTTTATTGATGATTGCAAGTGTTTTGAGATCTCGTTGAATTACGCAAATTTGCTCCTCCACGTGTTAGATTTGTGTTTGTTTAACCTATTTTAATTGTCTACATACAACGATGACATAAAGGTAGTCGAACCTAGGTGTACATGCCAATTGACAATGTCATAGTTATTGGAGAAGGAACTTCCAATGTGTACTCATCATTAACACAAACACAAAATCCAGTAATCAGTTGCCATTTTTACTTAACAAATCTATTCTTATGGAACAAGTGTATGCTTAACTTTGTAGGTGCTTTATTAATCCTCCTTGTTCTTTGCAGATTTTGCTTTTCAATATTTTTACTTCGTCACAAAAACTATTAATTCTTGTATTGTTTTGAATAATGGATACAATTTTCTTTTGACAAAAAAAAAATGTGGCCTTTTTGTTAAAGATCTAACAAAATTTATTGATAGTGCTATTAAAATTCTGCCTTATCATTTTATTTTTTGTTCAATTTCATCCTTGAACTTTATTTGTTTGTTCAATATTGCAGTTAAAGTATTATGTTTTGGTTCTTCTCTCTAACATACTTTACTTAAGCACGGTTAAAGTCATCAAATATTTTTCAAGATAAACCTTGATATCTCTTATTTAGGAGTAGTAAGTTTTGAGACAACCCCTTGACAAGGCATCACATTTATAACATGATTGGTCTCATTTAGCTAACAGTTTAAAACGTTCCTATATTTACATGACATGCTTACTTACAACATGTCAACATAAGTAATCAGTTTGATATATAAGAACTTATATCTTAAATGGTATGTGTTGTGTAATCCATTTAATTAATTTTTATGTTTTGCTTATAATATTTTGACATTATGAAATAAACAATTTGTGTTGATATTATATCCAAATTTGACATAGCGCCCTTAAGAGAGGGAATAAGAAAGTAGTTCATGAACTAAAATTGAACAAATTAAGAAAGTATGGAGATATAGTTGAATACAAATGATGATGAGACATAAACAACGTAATATTTCATCCACGTCAACAAAGTCTATCAATAATTTTAACAGGGACACATTGAATCACTTTTTAGCCAAAATAAAAAAGGAGGAAAAAACCACAAAAATTTCAAATTATGACCATTGTGATATATTTAGTTCAAACTTTTTTATGACACAAAAACCTTTAAAATGTATCTATATGACACGTTTATTCTCTGTTAGGGTTCTGTAAGAAATTGGCATTAAAATGCTAACGTGGCGCTAATGTGGTGCCAACATTAGAAGAAGACTAAAAAAGAATAAGAAGAAAGAAAATAGTGGCATTGTTCATCGTCCTCTCTTGCGCTCCCTGCCCACTGCTGCCTACCCCTCCGGCGTGCATCATCGGCATAATCCCAAATTGCTCCAACAATCTGCTGAATCGAACTCCATCAACAAATGCAGTTACTCCCAAGAGAGATCAAGTGGTCGCATTCCAAGTCCCTGAGGAACCCCTCGTACACGAACATTCAACGGAAAACACCATCAAGTCCAATTTTTTACCAATCAAAAATGATGCTAAGAGTGAGTAGTAACTGGGTTAGCTTTAGAATTTGAAATTAAATAGAAAGAGGACAGACCCAGGTTTGCATGAGACTTGGGTAAAAGCTTAGGGTTTTTGGCATTGCAAATTTTTTTTTTTTTTTTTGGATAAATTTGTCACCGTGAGCATAATTTAAAGTTTTTGATAGTTTTTTTATTGTCCAGAAATGACATTAAATAATAAGTAAAAATTTAAGGATCATTGATCTCATTACCTTTATTGACAAGAAATGCTCTCAAAATTAAGAAAGGAGTAGATCCACCACCTTTTTTGCAAATGGTCTTTAGTAAGCAACTTGTGGAGATTTGGAATTCACGAGGTTGTCTCAACTTTTTCCCTTCTCAAATTATCATATGTCCCAATCAACCCAAATGCTTTGTTACATGTTTGAGCCAAAAGTCTTTCCGAAGTAAACTGCCAAAATAATAAGTTATATGTCGGTGACATTGCTAGTACAGAATATCTTTTACAGAAAAAAGTGAAAGAAATGAAAATTCTCCTCTTATAATCATGGAAAGAATCCATTCACTAAAATCACAAACTGTATACGCGTTACTATCCTTTTTTTTTTTTGGTGTAACGATATTTTTACATACTCGGTGTACCAAATAGAAAGTCCAAATAAAGGAATTGGTGGGGACTCGCCATAAGTTCTAAATTAGCAGCGACTCACCTCCGTCCGGAAGACAACAGTAAACACAAACAGAGAGAGGAAATAAATGACGGCCGGGTGCGCGGGAAACATGCGTGAGCGACACGGTGGGCGACAACAACGAGTGGGGGCCAACTGGGTCGGAACGTAATTCACTGGAAATTTAGTGACGGTGGGCTGAACCTTGCACGGTGTTTCACCAATTTAGATTCTTGTGAAAAATCTTTCATCAAACGGTATGTTTCGGTTTTATTGTAGGGAATTTAGGTATTGTGCCAAGTATAGACAAAGAATATCAAATGCAACTTTTATTCTCAACCTGTATGTATAATTCTGAGATTTGACTCAAACTGTATCAAAATTTAATTAACGACACAACTTGTTTAGATGTATAGCTGCAATTTAATCAACAATAATATTCTTGGAAGGAAAACTTAATGTTGGAATTTAATCAACAATACTAAACTGTTGGAACAACACCAGAATCTAATCGATGATATTGAACTAGAAGTAAGTTGGTGATTATGTGTTCTTGAAGGTGTTGCCAATGCGAGGTTGTTGAGGAAACTCCTAGTTTTGATGTTTACAAAACATTTTATGAATGAGATTCTTTCTAAACTCTTGAAGAAAAGAACTCGGGAAGACTTAGGCTTTTTAAAGTCTCGCTTGTGCGAAGATAAAGCTTGGGGTGCCTTAGAGTCTGCCAGCTTCAGACGGAAGAGTCTAACAGACTGAGAATTAAAGTCTGACCGTACCAGACTGAGAATTAAAGTCCGCCCGTAGGGCGAGAATTAAAGTCCGACCGTACTGCATCGAAATTCTAAATGACTCGAACTTAAGTCCATCGACTTAAGATGTATCTACAAGATTAGATCACCAACGGTAGAGTATTTCACTTACCTTATTCATGTTGATTCTGTTATGTTAATCTGATTTACAGGATCAATTAGTGGACAACTTCCAAAGAAGAATAGAGCACTTATGGAAGCCTGCATTCTCGATTGTATGGGCGAACGAATCTAAGGGGATCCGATCTTCTCTCAATGGTCAAAAAGACTTGCCTTATATAGTCTGTCCAGAAAGGGAAGACGGAACTCTCACGGAAAAGCCAACGGTCGAATGTGGCTTGAGAGTATTTAAGGATAGGTTGAGACTTAGGGGGAAGATTAGATGAACATAATTCCAAAGCTGATTCCGTTCTTCAACTGTTGTTCATAGAGCGTATTTGAGTGATCTAAGTGTATTACAAAAGAGAGTGACTTAGTGAGACAAATTTTCACCAAGTATAAACACTCGGAAGTGTGTAATCACCGTTGATCATATAGTGAAATACAGCCGATTGGCTGGTCGCCCGGAGAGTGGACGTAGGCTTGTCTAAAGCCGAACCACTATAATCGTGTTTGCAATCTTCTCTAACTCTCTCTATTTATTTTCTGTTTGTGGATTGCAATAAATTGATATTATCTCGCGTAAAATTCCTAAACACCTATTCACCCCCTCTAGGTGCATATACTAGTTACATCAATTGGTATCGAGCCTCGTGCTCAAGTTTTGAAGTGTTTGTTACTTCGAGTTAAAGATCCTCTATGGCTAGTATTCTTGCACCAGGTTTAATTGAAGGGCGAGCAACACTCGTCCACCTTACTTCGATGGCAAGGATTACAATATCCGGAAGAATAAAATGAAAGCTTTTCTCGGTCGAAAGATCCACCGGAATGGGATGTGGTTGAGAGGGGAATCGAGTCCACCGATAACATCGAAAGACTTCAAAGAGTACCGATGAGAAAGAAACGAAATCATCAGCCACTCTCTCTCCAGAAGAGATAACAAAGAGACAAACTCTTGATGCAAAGGCCATTTACTCCCTATATTGTGCTTTATCACCTAATGAATATAATCGTATATCTTCTTGTGATACAGCGAAGGAAGTATGGGATAGACTACATGTGACATATGAAGGAACTGATCGTGTTAAGGAGACCAAAGTAAATATTTTACTTGGTCAATACGAGTCCTTCAAGATGAAACAGGGAGAGTCAATAGGAGATATGTTCAGTCGCTTTACAGAAATTGTAAACGGTTTGGCATATCAAGGACAGCCTGTTCCTGGACCAATGAAAGTCAACAAACTTCTGAGAGGACTGTCAAAAGAATGGAACAATGTGAAGACATCTATCAGAGAAACCCTGCGGATTTCACCACTAACGCTTGACGAGCTTGTAGGCACTCTGCAGTCCTATGAGGCGAGAACAAATGAACGAGGAAGTGGAATCCGAGGTAAAAGTCTATTGCTCTTAAGTCTAATACCGATTCGATGATACAGATTCTCAAGAAGAGCTGGATGATGAGGAACTAGCACCGCGATCAAAAGGTAAAGAAACTAAACAGAAAAGGCAGGAAATTCAACAACGAGAAAACAAAGCGGACAGTCTGGACAACGCAGGTCTGATGACGATGATGATTATACCAAAGAGGTAATTTGTTTTGAATGTAAGAAAAAGGGGCACATTAAAAAGAATTGTCCCAGACTCAAAAAGAACAAAGGAAAGTTTGAAAAATACAAGAAGGCTCTCAAGGCTGAAACATGGAGCGATACAGAAGTTGAGGATAGTGAAGACGAATATGGAAACATTTGTCTTATGGCACATTCGGTTTCGGATTCTGAATCGACTCGCACTCGGACGAGAAAATCGAGGTAAATCATTCGATATTCCTTTAGAAGTTTCAGATTATATAAATGAGCTTTGTTCTAATCTAAAAACTACTTTGAAAAGGATCTCCACATTAAAAAGGAAAATTACAAGTTGATTAAACAGAACGATTTTTTGAAGGAAAATTTGGATGATTTCAAAAAGGAATTTTTGGTAATAAAGGAAAATCGAGAGGTTCTTTTAAATGAAGATGAATCTATCAAAAAGGATCTTTTGAAAGCAAAGGAAAATCAAGATTCTTTGCAAAAAGAGAATAATGTTTTCAAAAAGGAATTTTTAGATATTACCACAAAATTCTCAAAAGGATCAAAAACCCTTCAGCATATTCTTTCTATTCAAATTCCTTATTATGACAAGTCAGGACTTGGCTTTTATAAAGAAAATGATTCCTTGATTGATTTTCCTAAAGTTAAGGAAAGAATTAGACAGAGACCTCCTCGACAAGCTTACAAAAATCATTTCAAAAGTAATTTTGTTAAACCCATTGGTAAGAATAATCTTAAATGTTCTAATTGTTGAGAAAAAGAACATTTTGAAAACAAATGTCCTAAAGTCTCGGAGACCTGTTCAAAAGAATTGGATAGAAAAAGCTTATACTACTAACTATAATGGACCCAAGAAAATTTGGGTACCAAAGAAAAAATGAGTTCTTGTAAACATTGCGGGTAAGCTTCAAAAGAAAGAAGAAATGGTACTTGGACAAGGATGCTCGAGACACATGACTGAAGATTCAAAGATGTTCATTGAATTTGAGAAAATTAAGAGAGGAACAGTTTCTTTTGGAGGAAATACTAAAGGAAACATTATAGGACTGGGAACTGTCAAAATTGGCAGCCTAATCATCAACAACGTTTCTCTAGTCAAAGGATTAAACTACAATCTTCTGAGCATCAGCCAGTTATGTGATGCTGGTTTCAGAATAAACTTCAAAGAGAACTTATGTTCGGAACAAGCATTGACTCTTCACGTACTTTTCTTGGACGAAGACATGGGAACATTTATCTTCCGGATATAAATGTAGACACTACAAAATGTCTTTTATCACCCAAGATGAAGCAGATTTGTGGCACCGCAAACTTGGACATGTCAGCATGAAACAAATTTCCAAGCTTGCCAACAAAAGGCTTGTTCGTGGCTTACCTTCACTAAATTACAAGAAAACAGAACTTTGCTCGCATGCACACCGGGGAAAACAGGTAAGAAGTTCTTTCAAATCTAAAAAGCATATATCCACTAACCGTGTGTTACACTTTCTTCACATGGATTTGTTTGGACCTACCGAACTTATAGCATCGGAGGTAAGAAGTACTTGTCTTGTGATTGTAGACGATTACTCTCGATTTACATGGGTATTTTTCTTGCAAATAAAGGAGATACATTCTCATTTTTCTCAACATTTGCAAAGAAGGTTCAAAATGAAAAATGTTACTCTATTTCAAGTATCAAAACAGATCATGGGAAAGAATTTGAGAATCAAGACTTTTCAGACTTTTGTGATAAAAATGGTATACAGCATACTTTTTCATCTCCCCGCACTCCGAACAAAATGGAGTTGTGGAGAGAAAGAATAGATCTCTGCAGAAATGGCCAGAACATTGCTTATAGAAAGCAAGGTGACAACTCGGTTTTGGGCGGCGTTTCTACTTCTTGTCATATTATTAATAGAATTTTTCTTAGACCTATACTTGAGAAAACTCCCTATGAGATTTTGAAAGAAAGAAAACCTATTGTTTCATACTTTCGAGTTTTTGGTTGTCCTTGCTATATTCTTAAAAATGTTAATCGTCAACCTAGTAAGTTTGAAGAAAGGTCGATGAAGGTATTTTTCTGGGCTATTCAAACTCTAGCAAAGCATACGAGTGTTCAATAAAAGCACTCGGACAAAGGAAGAATCCATGAATGTAAAGTTTCGGAGACCGAAGTTCCAAAACAAAGTGTTACAAAGTGCATGAAGAACCAGTACCAGATGTTGTACCTGAAAGATCATGTTTCAACAAAGCAGAATCTTCTCAGGAAATAGTCAAAGAAGGAATTCATGAAGAAAAATCAATTCAGCCTAATGTTTCTGCATCCACAGAAGATTCGATAATGCTCGAAGTTCGGACAGAAACCGGAAGCATAAGTCTAGTCACCCCAAAGAGCTCGTGATCGAAATATCAACGAAGGGATTCAAACCAGATCAAGGAACAAAAAGGATACGAGTATTGTTGCACTTATCTCTGAAATTGAACCCAAAGGCATTAATGAAGCTCGGAAAATGAAAGCTGGATAGAGGCAATGCAAGAGGAGCTTCAACAGTTCAAGAGAAATGATGTATGGGAATTAGTTCCTAAACCAAAAGGACGGACAATTATTGGTACCAAATGGGTCTTCGAAACAAAGTAAATGAACTTGGAAAAGTCACCAGAAATAAGGCAAGACTTGTGGCAAAAGGTTATTCCCAATCTGAGGGAATAGACTATGATGAAACCTATGCTCCAGCTTGCAAGATTAGAAGCAATCGACTTTTACTTGCCTATGCTTGTTATCGAATTTCAAACTATTTCAAATGGATGTAAAGAGCGCCTTTCTAAATGGGTTCATCAAGGAAGAAGTCTATGTGGAACAACCACCCGGGTTTGAGGAAACAAGAAAGCCGATCATGTTTTCGGACTGAAAAGGCCCTATATGGACTCGAAACAAGCACCTCGAGCCTGGTATGAACGACTCAAGAAGTTCTTATTAGACAACAACTTCAAGAAAGGTATGGTTGATACAACTTTATTTATCAAGAAAGCAGGTAAGGACATCCTTTTAGTACAAATTTATGTAGATGATATTATTTTTGGTTCTTCTAATGAAAGTTTGTGCAAGAACTTCTCAAAGTCTATGCAGGAGGAATTCGAGATGAGTATGATGGGAGAACTTACTTTCTTCCTAGGACTTCAGATTAACCAATCAAAACGAGGAACATTCATTCATCAAGAGAAATATTCCAAAGATTTGGTTAAGAAGTTTGGGATGGAAAACCGCAAGAAGACCAAAACTCCAATGTCAACTTCCATTAAACTCGATCGATGAATCGGAAAGAAAGTTGATCGAAATCTTATAGAAGTATGATTGGGTCTCTTCTCTATTTTACTGCATCCGGACTTACATTATATACAAAGTGTATGTGTATGTGCTCGTTTTCAAGCGATCCAAGAGAATCTCATCTTACAAAGTAAAAGCGTATTATTAAGTACATAGCTACTTATCCATCTCTCGGGTCCGTGGTTCCCTAAAGAAACAGACTTTACTCTCATTGGCTACTCGGATGCCGACTTAGCAGGATGTAAAATAGACAGAAGAGTACATCTGAACATGCCGCTTACTTGGACAAATGTTGGTATCATGGTCTTCTAAAAAGCGAACACGTGTGGCTCTATCAACTCGCAGAGGCGTAATATGTTGCTCTTGGAAGCTCGCGCTCACAGATTTTATGGATGAAACAAAGAACTATTGAATTATGGAAAGGAAGAAGCTTGCACCGAAATAAGATGTGATAATACGAGTGCTATAAACCTCACCAAGAATCCAATTCTACATTCCAGAGCAAAGCACATTGAAATCAAACATCACTTTATTAGAGACCATGTGCAAAATGGAGATATATATGTGGAATTTATTGATTCTAAGAATCAATTAGCCGATATCTTCACAAAGCCGCTGGACAAAGGTGCATTCGATTCTATATGTGAGAGATTAAATATTATTAACCCTTTTTATAAATCCTATAAGAGCAGGACAAAGTCTCGAGAAAAGGAATCGTCCTGGGACAGACTATTGAAAAAGGAAATTATAGTATTTTGGGAAGGTATGTTATTTCCTTAATTCTAACCGGTCAATCTTTGGTAAGTTCCTTTAATCTGCATGATTGATTTGTATATTTTTGGCATATCTTTATTGAATATTCTTAAGTTTAAAATAACTGCCATTTTAATCTGCTTTGAATCGCGACTGTTCATTTATTCTTCTAACGGGGGGTATAAAAACGTCTAAAGTCGGGACTTCTTTTAACCCTTCAGAACGTTTTGAAAACCCTAACAGAGAAAAACTCTTTCTAAATCGATCTCAATCTTCTTCAAAACCAAATCTCTTCGAACATGGCCTCGAGATCCTCCGTATCCAGATCAAGATCTCCATCCCCAAGAAGGAGATCAAACAGAATTGCTGGGCAAGGAGGAAGAAGAGTCGACAGAGGACAGACGCATTTTGATCTCACACAGACTTCCGAAGATACTCAAGGACATTCTCCAAGAGTCTCTTCTCAAAATGATCCTGAAGAATCTTCAAGAGCCATCATCTCACAATCTGAAGAACGACATTTCTCACGGAGAGGTACGTCTGGACTAACTCTACCCACACCGACTGAAAACCCTCGTGTAATATTGAGGAGATATGAGAAATTAGTTCAGAGAAATGTTAGAGATGATGTCAAATTGTTCTTCTTGAGAAAGGAAGGATATGCGAATGAACTCAAGCTCATTCAAGCAAAGATGCCACGATTCCCCCACTCGCACGAACAAGTGAGTGATAAAGGGAAAAGCAAGGATAGTATGAAGGATGATGATGAGAACATATACAGAAATTTTGAAGTTAGAATGGGTATGGCCGCCGTAGTTCGAAATACAACTCGGGAAATTATTTCGATCCGAGAACATAAAACCTTCTTCAACGATCGATGGATCGAGGAATCATGAACCACAGAATTGTGGATTTTGATTATTTGGATGCTGCTGAAGTAAATCTGCGGGAATGCCTTGAAAAATTGCAGATGGACCAATTTTGCACTGACTCTGCTGCTGTTTATCCTGAATTAACAGCATATTTTTACTCAAATTTGACATTTCTTTCTCCAGATCGAATGCAATTCAAAGGTGAATGACAGGTTCTATAATGTTAGTACGCACACTCTGCCGACATTATAAAAGTTGAAAGAGGAGCATTCAGGCCAATAGACGTCTCCTATGAAACAGTTTGTAAGTTTCTTACAAAGTCCGAAGGGCCACTATCACTTATCCTCTTCTAACTTCGCAAGAACTATTTTGCATAAGATTATTATCAGCTGTATTCGTCCAAAAGCCTCATCAAAGACTCGATGTATCTAAATTTAAGGCCAAATTAATGTGGGCTATTGAAAAGGGAGTACTTGTTCTCACCGCCTCACACAATATTACCGCACATGTATCGGACGGTGTCGAAGGAGAAAGGACAGCTACCCTATGGAGCTTTAGTGACAAGAATTTTGAACATCTAAAAATAGACATACCCAGTAAATTCAGCACTAAAACTCTTCCCACAATGGCTATTGACATGAAGATGATCAATAAGATGAGATTGAAGGACGTTGCGGAGACTTGGAGACGAAAAGAAAAGGAATTGGCTAGAGCAGAGACAGCAAAAAGAAAAGGTAAAGAGTTAGCCGCCGAGCCAAGTTCTAAAAGGAGAAGACAACTTCTTCTCGGTAGATGAAGAAGAAGAAGAAGAAAAAGCATCTCCGCAATTCTGGCAAATATGCGTCAAACTTCTCGAGAAATGTCGAACCGAAGCGAAACAAACACGAAAACATTCTCAACACGTAACATGAGAAGAATGATGTATCTAAATTGGCGGAAGATCCAGAGGAAGATCCGTAAGAAGATCCAAAGAAGAAGATCAAGAAGAAGAGGAAACGAAGAAGAAGAAGAAGAGGGAGATAAAGAAAGGGAAAAGGAAGGGCAACAAGGACAGAATGAAGCATCAATTCAGGGGGAGCATTTTTCTGAAAATATTGAAATTCAAATACCTAAAGCTTCATCTGGGAATGCTAATTATCAGAAGATCTTGGCACTTCTAACTGAGATCAAGGATCGGCAGATAGAAATGGAAACCTCCTTCACAAATCGATTGGAAACTCTTGAGAAGACGGTCAATCAATGTATTGACAGAATTGAGAAGTCTGCATCGGATATGGAGGATTTCACCCTTGTTCGGACCCCAAACAAGAAAACTTCTTAAAAACATCTTCTGTCTTAGACTAATTCTTTTTGAGGTTGACAAAAAGGGGGAGAGTAATATGGCTTTTGACTTTTGATGGTTATCAACTATTGATGATTTGATAGTAGGATGCTTGACATAGTTGGTTTCTGGTTTTATTATGATAATATTTTCTTATATGCTTATTACACTGATGAAATGAGGTTATGTTGGTGCTGTATTATCTATACAGGGTTGATATGAGCTATTCTTATAAGACTGTGCAGGATATTTGGAAGTAGGCTCTATCTAACCATATTTTGCAGGAACTTAAAGCCATATGAATGAAATGTTTTGTCATCATCAAAAAGGGAGAGATTGTTGAGGAAACTCCTAGTTTTGATGTTTACAAAACATTTTATGAATGAGATTCTTTCTAAACTCTTGAAGAAAAAGAACTCAGGAAGACTTAGGCTTTAAAGTCTCGCTTGTAGCGAAGATAAAGCTTGGGGTGCCTTAGAGTCTGCCGCCTTCGGACGGAAGAGTCTAACAGACGAGAATTAAAGTCGACCGTACCGGGCGAGAATTAAAGTCTGCCCGTAGCGGCATCGAGAATTAAAGTCCGACCGTACCGGCACTGAAATTCTAAGCGGGACTCGAACTTAAGTCTGTCAGACTTAAGATGTATCTACAAGATTAGATCACCAACGGTAGAGTATTTCACTTACCTTATTCATGTTGATTCTGTTATGTTAATCTGATTTACAGGATCAATTAGTGGACAACTTCCAAAGAAGAATAGAGCACTTATGGAAGCCCAGATTCTGATTGTATGGGCGAACAGAATCTAAGGGGATCTGATCTTCTCTCAATGGTCAAAAAGACTTGCCTTATATAGTCTGTCCAGGAAAGGGAAGACGGAACTCTCACGGAAAGAGCCAACGGTCGAATGTGGCTTGGAGAGTATTTAAGGATAGGTTGAGACTTAGGGGGAAGATTAGATGAACATAATTCCAAAGCTGATTCCGTTCTTCAACTGTTGTTCATAGAGTGTATTTGAGTGATCTAAGTGTATTACAAAAGAGAGTGACTTAGTGAGACAAATTTTCACCAAGTATAAACACTCGGAAGTGTGTAATCACCGTTGATCATATAGTGAAATATAGCCGATTGGCTGGTCGCCCGGAGAGTGGACGTAGGCTTGTCTAAAGCCGAACCACTATAATCAATGTTTGCAATCTTCTCTAACTCTCTCTATTTATTTTCTGTTTGTGGATTGCAATAAATTGATATTATCTGCGCGTAAAATTCCTAAACACCTATTCACCCCCCTCTAGGTGCATATACTAGTTACATCAGAGGTAATTCACGATCCAGCAAAAAGGGAAAGTTAAGTCCAAGGTATGTGGGACCCTTTTTGAAATTTTGGAAAGGATTAGAATATTGGCTTATCGTCTCACATTGCCTCCAAGACTAGCACAAGTACATGATGTTTTTAACGTGTCACTGTTAAAAAAGTATGAGCCAGATCTAACCCACGTGCTAAACTTCGAGGAAATAGACATGGATAACAGGTTGTCATACATGGAAAGACCGGTATGAATCGTGGACCGAAAGGAGCACGTGCTTCAAAACAAGACATCTTCCTTGGTCAAAGTGATATGGTAGCATTACGGAATGGAATGAGCCATGTGGGAAAGCGAGGAAATAATGAGGCATCAATACCCCTATTTGTATGAGGAGTTGAGTAGTAATGCAAATTTCAAGAACAAAATTTCTATAAGGGGGGAATACTTGTCATGTCCTAGAATTTTTCGAACTATTTTGGGCTTTAATTTTGAATGTTTCATCAATGCGCTATTAGTTGAGTCTTGCTCTGAACTGATCACCCACGAGATACTAACCGAAGGGGAAAGGCTACTGAGGACTCATGCACACACATGAATCCTAAAAGCCGCCTATTAGCTTGAGACCCACTAAAGTTGCGATTAATTGACTCGGCCATGATTTTTAATCCAAATTTGGATATCAGACTTTTTGAACATCAGGATTAAATTATTGGACTTTAGCCTCATTATTTTTCCAAAAATTTCCAAGTACTTGGAAACGTTAGAAGTGGGATCATCGAGCTGGAAATTTGAACTGAGACCTCGTTGTTTTTCTTTCCCCTCATTCTTTCTGTCTCCCAAATTTCTTTTCTTTCTTCTCCCACGCATGCCCCCCTCTGCTGCTACTACTGCCCCTCACGTCCCCTCCATCCCTCTCTTTTTCACTTCACTCCTTTACACACCTACTATCCTCCCCCCGAGAAAATATTGGGTGCAGGTCATGTGCCACGCTAGCAAACAGGAAGGGCCTTCAGAGTTTGACACGTGTCCCGCGGGCCCACTCTTGTTAGTCCAAGCCAAAAAAATTTCAAATCCAGCGCCACTTCTTCTCTCTCCATTTCTTCATGCACAACTTTTTCTCTCGTCCTTGCCAAATATTCTCTCTCCTGCACTTCTCTCTAAGGTGCGACACTCTCTCTTTCTCCCTCTCCCTCCAACACCCCCAAGCCCTCTAGACACCACGCGCCAACCAACGACCACTGTGCCTGATCGATGGTCCCTCACGCCTCCCCTCTGAGACTTCCCGCTCTGTCTTTTCTCCCTCCATGCCATCGACCCAAGCCCTTGTTCGATGGATGAACCACTATGCCGCCCTCAACGACCACTGTGCGTGGCCGACAGTCCCCCCGCCATGTCTTTTCTCTCTCTAAGCCATCAACCATTTGATGGATGAACCACCGCGCACTAACTAATGACCACTACGCGTGACTAATGGTCCCCCTACTCTATCTCTTCTCTCTGCAAGCCGTTGACTCAATGGACGAACCACTACTACAACCAATATTTCTTCTTTTTGATGAGGCGTGAAGACGTTGTCTTGACAGAAGCATCACTTCTTCTCTCCCTACTCTGGTGCTCACCGGTGCTTGTTGGATCTCGCTTCTTTGTTCCTTGCTTCGACGTTTGCTCGGCTCGTTCGTACTATGCTCCAGCACTCCCTCAGCGCTCGTTGGGCCTGTGCTACTCGCTCGGCACTCATTTGCTCTCTACTCTAGCACTTTCTTGATCTTTGAATTCCTTCTCATCTAGATTTTGTAATTTTTTTTATGACTATAAGATTGTTCAATTATCATGAGTTGTAGCTTGCTGTTTTAACAAGGCAAATCTTTTGGGATGAGGTTGATCTGGAGAGTATCTTACGTTCTTTTCTGGGACTTTCAATTCTTGTATGGATTTTATCCTCCTTAAATCAAGAGATTGTGGAATGAAGTTATACTGAATGGCGGTAATGGTGCAAAAAGAAAAAAATCCAAGTTCATTCTTGATGAATTAAATCCAGCATGAGATACGAAAAAAAAAAAAAAAAAAAAGGGCACCATTTTTGCTTGAGATGAATGGAGCCAGGACAGTATTAGTCCCACAATGAACTCAACCACAAGAAGAACAACTAGTAAAAAAATCAAGATTACTATAGGTTACTTGACTATAGGCACAAAACTTGCAAGACACAATTATTCTCGATAAAATTAACAAAGCAAATGGATGGCTATGACTAAAAAGGGAATCCTCAAAATACAAGGAAGAATTTGGAGAACCGGATTACTGGCCATACACAATGGAGAAAAAGAATGAACTATTTTCTATTTCTAAGGCACAAAATTGCATGGAGGGTGGCTTCAAAGTACTCTAACAGCTTTCTCTAGAGATACAAGGGAAGTAGCATGAGCAACGAAGGGTTCAAAGTGATCAACTAGCACCATTCGTCAGTTGGCGCGTGGTGGTTGTCGAGGGCGACATGGTGGTTTGTCCATCGAACGAGGGTTTGGGTTGACGGCTTGGAGAGAGAAAAGACAGAGCAAGGGGACTATCAGCAATACGTGTGGTGGTCGTTGGTTGGCGCGTGGTGGTCATCGAGGGCGAATGCGGTGGTTCGTCCATTGAACGAGGGCTTGGGTTGATGGATTGGAGAGAGAAGAGACAGGGAGGGAAGACCGTCGGCCGCACACGGTGGTTGTTGAGGGTAGCGCGATGGTTCGTCTATTAAATGGGGGCTTGGGTTGATAGCTTGGAGGGAGAAAAGACAGAGCAGGAAGTCTCAGAGAGGAGGTGCAAGGGACCATCGGTCGGGTGTAGTGGTTGTCGGTCGGCGCGCGATGTCTGGAGAGCTTGGGGAGTGTTAGAGGGAGAGGGAGAAAGAGAGAGAGAGAGTTGCACCTTAGAGAGAAGTGCAGGAGAGAATATTTGGCAAGGAAGGGAGAAGAAGCTATGCGTGAAGAGACGGAGAGAGAAGAAGTGACGCTAGATTTGAAATTTTTTTAGCCTGGACTGACAAGAGTGGGCCCACGGGACACATGTCAAGCTCTGAAGGTCCTTCCCGTTTGCCAGCATGGCATATGACCTGCACCCAATGTTGGGGACACAAATATGCGACAAAAAAATAACGTAGGGAATAAAAAGAGGGTAAGCAGGAATTTTTACAAGGAAAACCCTTCTAAAATCAAGAAGGGAAAAACCATGGTGCCGCACTAGGCAATCTCTTCACTATCAATATTAGTGTTACAAGCTCAAGATTACAAAGCTTCAGCGTTACAACTATAAAATAAATTGCCCCTATTTATAACAGGAGTCTAGGGCATACATATTAAAGGAAATTACATGTATGCTATTAGCAGTAATATAAACTCTATTTCTTTTAATATCTCAGGATAGGTGACTTGCTGGGAAGTGCCTACCCACAATAATATTTTTCTCCATCAGACTCCACAATTCCATCAATCTCCCACTCGGAGACTAATATTCAAAAAACAGCAATAATCTTTTATAGTCTTCATCTTTTCAACCCAAATTGTCCTAGTGCTGCGGCCCCCCTCATCATTTACCATGGAGGCCAACTGAGGCAATGCACAGCCTCAGTTTCTTAGTGGTGATAGCCTTTGTTAACATATCTGCTGGATTTTCTGTACCAAGAATCTTCTTTAATGACAATGTCCCGTCATCTATCAATTGACGAATTTGATGATATTTTAACTCAATGTGTTTTGTCCTTGAGTGAAATACCGGAATCTTTGCAAGACAAATAGCACTTTGACTATCACTGAAAAGAACACTATTATCTTGCTCCTTGCCTGTCTCTTTTAGAAAAATTTTCAACCAAATCATCTCCTTACCAGTTTCAAATATAGCCACATACTCTGCTTTAGTGGTTAAGAGAGGTACACAAGTCTGAAGTCTAGACATCCAACTAATTGCAGTGTCACCTAAGGTAAAAACATAACCTGAGGTGCTCTTCCTATTATCCAAATCACCACCAAGATCTGCATCAACAAAGCCTTGTAAAGTTGCATTATTCTTCATAAAACATAATGACATACCTGAAGTGCCTTTCAGGTATCTTAATAACCACTTTACAGCTTCCGAATGTTTTATTCCTGGATTTGCCTATCTGCTCACAACTCCCACTGTATGAGCTATGTTTGGTCTAGTACACATCATTGCGTATATTAAACTACCAACAGCTGATGCATAAGGCACTTTAGCCATATACTCCTACTCTTCATTCATCTTTGGCGACTGCTCCTTTGAGAGCTTGAAGTGACTTTCTAAAGGAGTACTTCTAGGCTTTGCATTCTGAACTCCGAATCTGTCAAGCACTTTTTCAATGTACTTTTCTTGAGATAACTTTAGAATTCCTTTAGATCTATCTCGCGTGATCCTCATCCCAAAAATCTGATTCGTTGCGCCAAGTCCTTCATCTCAAACTCTTTTGACAATTGCTGCTTCAATATGTTGATCTCTATCATGTTAGATCCTACAATGAGCATATCATCCACGTACAAAAGCAAAATAATTTAGCAGTCTTCAATTTTTTTGAAATAACAACAGTGATCCATATCACTTTTAGTGAACCCATTATCACACATAAATGTGTCAAATTTTGTGTACCATTGTCGAGGAGCTTGTTTCAAGCCATACAGACTTTTCTTTAATTTGCAGACATAATTTTCTTTTTCAGGATCTTGAAAACCTTCTGGTTGTACCATATAAATATCCTCCTCCAAATTACCATGGAGGAATGCAATCTTAACATCTAGCTGCTCTAGATGTAAATTCTCTACAGCAACAATACTCAATACTGACCTAAGTCAATTTCATAACTGGAGAAAAAATCTATGTATAGTCAATTCCTTCTTTTTGCTGAAACCCTTTTACTACTAACCTTGCTTTGTACCTCTCGCTACCATCAGGTTCTTTTTGACCCGATACACCCACTTGTTCTACAATGCCTTCTTCCTATCTGGTAACCGAGTTAACACCCAAGTTTTATTTTTCTTGAGTGAATCCAACTCGTCCTGCATTGCTAACTCCCACTTAACAGAATCTTCAACCTGCACCGCTTCCGAAAAATTTTCTAGTTCGCCAACGCATCAGTCAAAAGCAAATAACGCAATGACGGAGAAGATCTCCATACAGGTTTATGTATTCTACTAGATCTTCTCAAAGTGGGATCAAGTGTACGTGACTCTTGTTCAGCAATAGTTTTAGGAATTTCAACCAGAACACTTTTAGAATTTTCAACCATACAGGTTTATGTATTCTTCTAATTCAATTTCTGTATTCTCCACCAAATTTTCCTTCACACTAGATTCTGCCACGGATTTGTTCTTGTACAACATGTTCTCATTGATCGTAACACCAGCAGTTCTTATTATTTTTCTATTTTGTTCATCCCAGAACCGATAGCCAAAATAATCAGAACCATATCCGATGAAAAAACACTTTTTAGCTTTTGCATCAAGTTTATCTCTATTTTCAGAATCTATGTGGACATAGGAAACACAACCAAAGACTTTCAGATGCGAGAGACTTACCTTCTTTCTACTCTATTCTTCTTTTGGTAACTTGAAATCAAGTGAAACTGAAGGTCCCCTATTAATTAGATATGCTGCCGTATTAATTGCATCTGCCCAAAACATCTTGGGTAATCCTACATGCAACCTCATACTTCTTGCACGCTCATTCAGAATTCTGTTCATTCTCTCAGCAACTCTGTTTTGCTACGGTCTATTGGGAACAATTCTTGTCATTCTGATTCCGTTCTCTGCACAAAATTGCTTGAATTCTTTGCTATCATATTCACTGCCATTATCAGACCTTAAACATTTAATTTCAGGTCAGTCTCGTTCTCCACTTCAGCGTTCCATCTTTTAAAAGTAGCAAACACGTTAGATTTATTTTTTAGAAAATAAACCCATACCTTTCTGGTGGAGTCATCAATAAACGTGACATAATAGCGTGAGCCTCCAAAGGATTGCACATGAGCTGGGCCCCACACATCTGGATGCACCAACTCTAATTTTTCTTTCTTTGGTTCTTTTCCAATCTTTGAAAAACTAACACGTTTATACTTACCCATAACACAATCTTCACATAGACCATTATCTATGGACTTCAAATTAGGCAATTTTCCCTTAGATGCTAATATCTTCATTCATTTTTTGCTCATATGTCCAAGCCCGCGGTGCCATAATTTAGAATCAATTTCCGATTCAGCAATTGCTGTAGTTTCTCTATTGATTTCAGCCACGTAGAGTGTTCCTGACTTTGTTCCATGTACTACAACCATAGCACCTTTAACAATTTTCCAAGAGACATCCCCAAAAATAGTCCTATAACCTGTGTTGTCTAGTTGACTTATAGAGATCAGATTTCTCTTAAGTCCTGGAACATATCTGACATCATGCAACTTATATTGATATCCGTTAGTAGATTGTATATAAATATCACCATTTCCCATATTATCTAAAGGTTCATCATCAGCAAGATAAACCTTTCCAAATTTTCCAGAAACAAAATTGTGCATTAATTCTTTGCATGAAGTAGAGTGAAATGACACACTTGAGTCAAGAATCCATGACTCAATTGGACTGTCAATGCTCAAAATTAAGGCATCACTATTTTGAGCCTCTTCAAAAGTTACATTTATAGATTTTTCTTCATCTTGATTTCGATCTCGATATTGAATTTTCTTTTTTGGGGCTCTACAATCTCGTTTCATATGTCCCTTCTTTTCACAATTCCAGCAAATAATTTCACCACGAGGTCTCAATTTGCTTCTCCCTCTGGACTTTGATCTACCATGGTACTAGTTTCGCCCTCGTTGATTGCTTCTCCCTCTGACTTCAATATTTAAGGTAGCACCTGAAAATTCATCTAATTCTCTTCTACGAATATCCTCACTAAGAATCAAATCTCGAATTACTTGAAGTTTCAACTTTTTCTTACCAGACGAACTACTCACTACAGTCACAGTTGCACTCCAACTTTCATGTAGAGAAGATAATAAAATTAAAGCATTTACCTCATCATCAAATTTGATATCCACCGAACTCAACTGAGTTGTGATCACGTTGAATTCGTTGATGTGATCTGTCACAAAAGCACTCTCGTCCATCTTCAGATTGAAAAGACGACGCATCAAATATACCTTGTTTGATGCAGAAGGCTTCTCGTACATGTCAGACAACGCCGCCATCAAATCCACCGTTGTCACCTCATTGGCAATGTTGAAAGCAACGTTGTGCGCCAATGTAAGACGAATCAAACCTAAAGCTTGTCGATCTAACAATTCCCACTTTGCTGGCTTCATAGATTATGGTTTCTCTCCAGATAGGTTGATGCAAATTCTTCTGATATAGCATATCTTTGATCTGCATCTTCCAGAAACCAAAATCCTTGCCATCGAACCGATCAATCTTCACATTTCCTTCATCCATATTCGCTCCCACTATTTCGCCAAAACCAGGCTCTGATACCAGTTGTTGGGGACGCGAATATGCGACAAAAAATAAAGTAGGGAAGAAAAGGAGGGCAAGCAGGAATTTTTACGTGAAAAACTCTTCTAAAATCAAGAAGGGAAAAACCACGATGCCGCACTAGGCAATCTCTTCACTATCGGTGTTATAAGCTCAGGGTTACAAAGTTTCAGTGTTACAACTATAAAAGAAATTGCCCATATTTATAACAAGAGTCTAAGGAATACATATTAAAAGAAATTACATGTATGCTATTAGCAATAATATAAACTATATTTCCTTTAATATCTCAGGATGAGTGACATGCTGGGAAGTGCCGACCCACAATAATATTTTTCTCCATCAGACTCCACAATTCCATCACCCAATATTTTCTCCCCTCCCTCCCCCCACTTGCCTTGTCCTTTCCCCCATCTTTGACTTTTCAAATTTGGCTCTCTCTCTCTCTCTCTATATGTGCTACTGCTTCTGCTAAACTACATGAACATGCTACTATTGTCCTTCTTCTTCTTCTACCTCTTTTCTCCTCGGCTAAACTTGCCTACTGTTGTTGTTATGTTTTTGTGCTGCTGCCTTGCCAATCGCCACCGCCATCCCATAACAACTCCACCACCCTCTATGCTCGTCATTGGACCACCCACAGGCTGTTTGTCCACCATGAGCTGGCTAGAACCGCTTGGACCAACCCCCGTTCTCCTCTCTTCCTCCTCCGTTTGCCCGTTGTAGTAGCTATGCTACCTCTATTCCAGCTACTATCTACTGCTCATCGGCTTGTTGTTGGAGCTCGACGAATCACCCGACTGGCTAGCCAATGCCTTGCTCAGCAGCGACTATTGTTTCCTCATTCTGTTGTTGCTGTGATCGCCTTGTCGGTCGCCAACTGGTCATCCTCTATTTAGCTGCTGCCCTCCCTCCATCCATTGGTCGTCCCATCACCTAGGGATTGTTGTTCGTTGAGCCCTAACGGCCACAACTATTCTACTACTTCTCCTCCCTCTTTCTATTTTGGTCAAAGCCGACTGCCACCCTCATCGCCGAACATAGCCATTGTTTGAACCATCCCAGCCACACTAAAGGACAACCCCTCATCTAGCCTTGAGCCACCAGCTACCTCTCTCTCTCAGCTCTCCTTTTGGTTGAATGGACAACGAGCTCATGGCTAAGATTCAGCCGCCATGTTGCCCCATCTCGACACACCGAGACGACTATGCGTTCATCTCGCCGCCGCCGTCGCGGCTATACCTTCACAGTCATTAAAGAGTAGGTTTTGGCTCTAATCTCTTGTTTAGTATATTAATCTCGTTTAAGGTTAGTTTCGTTAGGACTAATCGGGATTAAGTGGTTAGTTATGGTTAATTTGGCTAAATGACGATTAATTTGATTAATCGGAGTTAGTGGAGATTAATTAGAGCCCAATGGTCATTTGGGTTAATTATATGATTATTTTTTATATATTAATTATTTATATTTAATTATTCCGAATATAATCAAATATTGTTTTATTATTATTTTAATAATAAAAAATTGTTATTAGTGATAATTATTATTTTTAATAATTTATTGACTAGGATAATTTCCCGTGTTTAAATTAATTACTTTCCAATAAGTAATTGTGGTAAATGGTGATTTACGAGAATTATTAGTTGTCATATTCTTGTGATATAACCTATTGACTGATATGTTAATTGTATGCTTGTGCCTTATTAATTGAAGCACGTATATCCTGGGAATTATGTGGTCGTTCCTTACGGAAATAGTTGATTATCAAATTATCACAATGTGTCAATTTACGGATAATATGTGGGACATTGACTACATCATAAGTGGATCTCATGCATGTCCCATGTAGATTATGATGCGAGTGCTTGAGAATTATATGGATCTATATGAATGTGTGCTCATGGGACCAATTGTGCCCTAAGGCGTACGGATGTGAGGTGGACGGCGGCCCTAATGTGTGTTTACGCGGGGAAAAGAATAAAGCCCTCATGTGTGTTATGCAGGGAGATAGAGGTGGTTGTGCGTGCGTTTACGCAAGGGAAAAAGGTAGAGCCTTGAAGCGTGTTGATGCAGGGAGATGCATAATTGGAACATGCTTGTCTGCTATGCGCATGGGATGTTATATGTGCAATGTTCTAATTATGTGATCATCTACTTGCCTTTGTATGGCCAAGTGACTAATATTGTGCAGGATATGTGCAGTTGCGAAGTAAGGTTGCTTGTGATTTGATAAAATTCCTGGTTGTTATTATAAGAGATGTGCCTGTTAGGTAACCCCGAGGCGAATTGGTACCCTAGTCGAGGCTTAGCGCTTGAACCTATTGAGATTTTATCTTACTGATTATTATTTAACCATTTTCAAGTCCTTGGGGGATATGCCTAGCTGTGGACTTTTGGAATGATCAGACCTCAAATCCTAAGGATGAGGGAGGAAGTAGATTGACCATTTTTTCCTTAAATCTTTTAATGGTTGTGGGAATAGTGCCAAGGATATGGTTGCACATGTACCCCTTTCTTAAGGATTAAATGAAATCATTTTGAATTATCTATATTTTTGAATATCCCTATTGTTGATATTTGACCGGGGTTTAATATTTATTTTCGCATGTGCATATTTATATGATAAAATGAATGGTCGACAATGCGTCCTGAGACGTCGCACTCTTTTGACCACAAGCGTAACAAGGGTTGTCTCATGCTCGACGGTCGGGGTGTGACACGAGTGTTGGGATATGACACTAGATTTTGTGTTGAAGCTTGGCTTCCAAAAGGAAGTGTACCCTTCAACAAAAGAAGATATTAGAAGAAAAGTTGTCTGGACAGTAAGAACAACTTCAATAAATCTGTACCGGGAAAGGCAACATTAATGGCACTTTATTGTTCTTTTTCGGAGTACCTAATTCATTTGTAGAAATTCTGAACTGAGTTATTGGTGATCTTGGTCCATACATTTAATTTAGATTTGGTGTTTTCCTATTAGAGTTCGTTAATTTTTAATGTCTGTAAGTTAAGCAAATAAAAATTATAAGTGCAAATTGGTATTTTCAAACAATTGAAGGGGTTGGGTTGGGGTGGGGTAGGCTCAATTTCACTTTAGGTGTGAGTTTCAATTCCCACGCACTGAAAAGAAATAGAGCAAAAGTCTAATAGTGAGAATTAAAGTAGGATTGAGTAGGACCGACAAAAAAAAATATCGAAGATGATAATTTCCAAAATGTTGAAAAATTTCTAACAATTGACCTGGAAAAAAAAGTGAGCAATCCATTTTTTTATCAACAATTCTTGACACTTACTATTATTTTATAAAACTTACTAGTATGGAAAACAATCCGTAGTTTATATGCAGAAAAAAGTATTCTACTGCTACAAGAGCTGTCCTTTCTATTTTCTTGAAGAAGAAAAAAAGATAAACTGCAATAAACTAAAGAGTTGAGGGAAATATGCTTCTCTTACATCTATAATTAAAAACAGAAGGATGAGTTCTCTACTTTATTCTTCGAATTGTTGCTCTCATAGAGGATGGACTTCAACACACTCTGCAATTTGGAGCTTATAATATTGTTCCTGCAAAAGATAGCTTGCATTCTTTGTATGATACTTGGTTTTACGTCTTGGCGCATGACTTGTACGTTGATCAGTGGATTTAGAGTGTGCTCCATCATCTTTCCCCCGTCTCTATCGAGGAGCCACATCAGTAAGACAGCCGCTGATCACTGAACATTGCGGCATTTTCTTGCTGCTATTGAGCTTCTTGCTGGATCCATTCGAGTTTCGATCTTGAGATTGTTGTTTGTGCTTCTCACTTGAGACCAAGAATGCAGGTCTCTCAGGCACAGGGAGGCTAATGGAATCAGCACTACTAAGCATAAGAACAACTGTATCCATGGCAGGTCGGGCTTCTTTGTCATTTTGAACGCAGAGCAAGCCAATGTGAATACATCTGATCACTTCATTTACCAAGAAAGATTCACTAACCATCGGATCCACAATTTCCAATGGTGCTCCAGTTTTCCAGTGTTCCCAAACCTACAATATTTTGTTAATACTATCATTAATTTACGAAAAGCAAATGAAATTGTAGGATCAAACTGTACTCACATAGTCAAGAAGGCCCGTGTCGTCATCTGATATGTAAGAATACTGATTCTTCTTGCCAGTTATGATTTCGAGCATTAGCACACCGAAGCTGAACACATCAGATTTTACTGAAAATTGCCCGTACATGGCATATTCGGGAGACATATAACCACTGCAAAGCAATTCAAAGAGGAAGACATATTGTGGTCTCATGAATGAGCATAGTTTGCTTAAAGATCAAGATGTTAAGGCTCAATATAATCATGAATTAGAAAATCCAACCAAATTCCTAATCTGTTAGCATAATTATTGCAAAGTATCTAGTGGGTTGCCCCTACCATGAACCAAAGTAATTTGAAATCAGACTTACTAAGTTCCAACGATTCTATTTGTTCTTCCTTGACTTTGCTCAGCACAAAAAATCCTAGCCATACCAAAGTCAGAGATTTTTGGGTTCATATTGTCATTGAGTAAAATGTTGCTAGCTTTGAGGTCACGATGGATAATTCGGAGCCGGGAATCTTCGTGAAGATAAAGCAGACCACGTGCCACCCCAACCATGATTTTGTGGCGTGCTGACCAATCCAACTGTATACTTTGCTGAGGGTCTGTGTTGGCCAAAATTTGTAACTTTTAGAGTCAGAAGAAGCCCAACACCATGCCTGAATCTAATTGACTAGTTATTGTCCCATTTAATTTACTTTTGAAACCGTCATCAAATTGTATGAAGAATGTCCAAGACAAAACTAATTGATTTTTCATTAAACCTGGGACATATTTTTAGATGGCGACTAGAGTTGGAAAGAAAGAAGTAAACCGCGAGGAATGAAATCATTTTTAAAGAAGATGAAGACAGAGGCGCAAACCGAAGAGCAGCTGGTCGAGGCTTCCATTGGGCACGTATTCATAGACTAGTATCGTTTCTTCTCTTTCCATGGCAAATCCTAATAGCCTCACTAGGTTTCTGTGCTGAAGTTTGGCTACCAATTCAACTTCATTTTTGAATTCCTGCATGCCTTGTTTTGAGCTTTGAGACAACTTTTTTGCTGCAATTTTCCTCCCACAAGGGAGTGTGCCCTACCAAAGATAGAATATGAACAAAAATGTCATGTAAAGTCAGCACATGCATAGTGCTTCATGTCATATCTCTGTTAAAAACTTCTTACCCTGTAAACTGGACCAAATCCACCTTCCCCTAATTTGTTCTGATCTAAGAAGTAATCTGTGGCGGCTTCAATTGCACCCACATCAAATTGCATGGAATGGAGTTCTGAAATTTCACTTCTAGCTGGGTAGCGATAAACCATCAACTTTGCAATATGAATAAACTGTAAATGGAAAGACTAATGCAAGAAAAGTAGATTCATGACGTTTCTCACAGGAAATTGCATAACGAGTCCTAAACTTTCTTGAATGCAATTGAGTCCTAAATTTTTCAATTGATTCAATCAATTTCTAAACCCTCTTCCAAAAGTGCAATCAAGTCATTTCTATGAGGAGTACCTAAAATGAGTTATGTGTTACTCAGAAAGTGGCTTGTGGGTATCTTTAAGTTGCACTTTTCCCCTGAATTTTAGAACCTAATTGTATTTTCCAATAAAGGTTAAGGACCTGATCAGAGTAAATAATATGTTTAAGAATTGATTGCACTTTTTGATAAAAAGTTTAATACTTTGATCAAATGAACTAAAACGCCTCGAACTTCATTGCAATCCGTACATATAGTTTAGGACTTGTAGTGTAATTTTCCTCATTTCTCACCAATTGGATCTTCTTCGACATTGTTTCTCTTGTTCTTTTCTCTTTTGAGGGCAAACCAGAGTGCAACACAAAGTAGCACGACCGCCGAAGTTGCAGAAGTGATCCCGATAGCTAATCTTGATGAAGAATGCCTTTTCTTTTCGACTGTAAATTATTTGAATGCTTTATTAGTATAATGGCATTACGTTCAGCATCCGAAAAATATATGGTACCGGCAATTAAATATTTCACGTGCCACCAGAATCGGTCAAACCAGTAAAGTGAAAGGCGTTATAACTAGTGGAACAAAGATGTTTTGAGTTCATTACCTGCATAGAACAGGCTTATCTCGAACCTGGCTAAGCAACTCGGACGCAAGATTCTGCCCCCGGTTTTCCCAGTTTGATTCGTCAGGAGAATAGAAGTCACATTCTGCAGGCAATCCTCGCAGTGAGCCGCCGAGAGATCAGGCCTGCACTGGGCAAACGTATATAGAGTAGTGCCGCCTAATTCTTTGAAGGGGGCCTCTTTGGATGCATACTTCTTTTCGGATCTTTTAGCAGCCCAAGTAATCAACTGCTTCATTGTTTTCTCCAGCAGAGTCATGAACTCGGCGGGCTTGTTCACATTCTGCGGATTATAACCTCCCAGAATCGGCACTTCGTCCATGGCTTGAAAGAAGTTACTGTAAGAATACTGCATCATGCACTCATCATACCAGAGGATGGCCGCTTTGACCATAGGACATTTCTCTTTGATTTGGACACTAGCATCTATCAAACATTCCATACACACATCCTTGGTGACATCTCCCCTGCATAGGAATCTGCCATACACAGCATCAGCGTCACGTGGCTCCCCTGTACTCGTGTTAAAGAATCCGTTGCTCGAGTTGGCGTGAGATGAAAGGGACCCGAGGAGAAGGATGAGGTTCGCCTCGTAGGTGCCATTCGGACTGAAAGTGCTTGAAGTGAGGCAGTAATGCTCGCCGATAGTAATGGTTGATTCGGTTTCGACGGTAAGAAAGCTAAGCATGAAAATGAGGATTGCAAAAAGCTTTGTCATGTTTTTTTTTGGGGGGGTGGGGGGGGGGGGATTGTTGGCTGCGGCTGCTCTTTCCCTCTCATTTCAGCACCATGAAGTGCAATGTACCTTGATATATAGTGAAGAATGAGAAAGATGAAGGTTTAAGGAGGAAAAAAATTTGGAAAACGATTAGTCAAACTCTGTATATTACAAGGGTGTCAAGACCAGACAACTTCGACGCATTCTCTATTGGGTAGCTATGCAGACGATTCCTTGATACAGTAATATTAAATTGGACGGTGGGAATACTTTTATTGGTATCCAAAGTATATGGACAAAACTCACCAAAATTAGTAAGTACGGGATCAAATTCCGCCATACGCCGATAGGAAAAGCGACTTGCTTGACGGACAAGTCCAATAAACATTGGCTCTTGATGTCCAGGTTCACGTAAGTTACCGGCTTCAGCATCGGATGGCCACTCCGGATTACAATCTTTATTCAAGGGTGCAAGCTGGACTGTTTATCGGAGACCCGGCTGACTCCGTGCGACCGATTCCGCATCAACACTAGTAAACTCATGTGGGAGGACTTCACTGGCCAAGAAGGAAGAAGTTGAGACTATGTACATGAGAACTCGAATCTTGATTGCGGCTTCGGAGACTTTTTAGTGCCGCGGTGCATATATTTCTTTATGCACATGCACGCCTCGTGTGTTATTTGTTATATAACTAACTCGAATTGGATTTATTTTTTAAAGGAGACGATGGATAGAATGCATTACTATATTGTTTTAAATAATCGATAGCGCCAAGCGTATCATGTCCAGCACACCTTTTTTGACACGTCTCTCCTCCAGCAATTAGATATAATTTGACTAAATGAGGGGGTAGAAATTCTACATGTATCAAGACTTTTAAATCGAGGGTTTGACATGAACGAGCCCATCAAAGGCTTTGTGACGTAACTCTCGATCGATGTACTCAAGTAAGGTCGCCTCTTAAAGAAGGGGGATGATCAAGTGCAAAATATTCCACTATGGAATCGCCAGAAATGGATTAGCTTTCTTCGATTGGGAATTAATAATATGGCTCACGAAACATGCATTGGCAAATCTAGTAGCCTTTGTCGGCCTCCATGTACTTGACTTTTGGTATGGGCGGCATAAAGGCTTGGTCAGGAGAAACGGTTCCGCTGTGGAATTGCCAGAAATGGATTAGCTTACTTCGATTGGAAATTAATAATATGGCTCACGAAACATGCATTGACAAATCTAGTAGCCTTTGTCGGCCTCCATGTACTTGACTTTTGGTATGGGCGGCATAAAGGCATGGTCAGGAGAAACGGAAAAATGTCAATGGCACCTTCAACAAGACCGTGTTAGTTTATAACGCGACAGCCATTTTCAACGTGTTTGTCCCCTTATAAAATACAAAGTTCACGCCATTGTCAACGGTATTACTATAAGAAAATCTATTATCCTAGCCGATGTTTGAGAAAATGCAAGCAAAGCTACAAAATTTTTGAAATTATCCTTAATGCTCACCTTTCGTGTTAAAATGCGAATCAACAATTTGCTTCTTATTGCACCATGAGATAAAGAGAATTTTCGAGAAAGAAACAATTGCCTTTTGGTGTGATGCGCGTTGAGAATGTTAATTCACAACACCTACAAAGCATAACATGCCCGAGGCGTGTAACACCCGACTCACGGTGACTGGGGTTATAATTGTGATGTCCCAAGCTCATCACTGTCCCTTTTGTTTGTCTTGTTAATGTGCACATTTAAAAGTGTGTATATGTATTTTCCCATACAAACAATAGCTGAAAATTAAGGAAGCACTACAGACGAAATGCACTACTTTACATTACAACAATACATTATATCTTTTTCACATATTCTATCAAAAAGTTGAGGTATCACTAACTCCGCTACGGGTCGTAATAACCAAAATTGGGATCTCCTTCTACTATATGCTGGTACTTAAGGGCTAGCAACCGTCCCATCAGATATCATCCCATTGTTTGGCCCTAGTGGTCCGTCGAACCCACGAAGGGGGCCAACAAGCCCATCTAATCAAACGTACCAAGCGATATACCAATGTGGGACTAGATTATCCAGCCCTTCTTTGAACCGTATCGTAGTAGTACATCCATGGTAGGTGATCTCGACTTCTACATTGATGATATCTTTGATGGACTTTTCATATTTACAGGTAAGTCAAAACGGGCAGAGTAGCCATAACACGCCTAATAGAATAAAGGAGTGAGTCAGGGAAACTCAGTTAGTAAAATCCTTAATTTTCTATTAAGAGGACATTACATCATCAAAATCTAACAGGTACAACAATTGCAATACAATATCGATGATAGATCAATAGCAAATTTATTGTTACACATCGACTACATATATGTGTCCATCAGGACATAATTTAATGCATGCTTTTCTTTGGCTTTTCATTAAATATATCAAACATATCTAACATATCTAAGTTATGCATATACCAGCATTCATAAAAGATTCATTTACCAACGTTCTGGCTCAACTAGGCCCTCCCGATACTGAGACTTCCAGCTTCATGCTAGGCTTTCTACCTTGACTAGGGCATCTCGGCTCAACCGAGGTTTTTCGAGGCTAGCTTACCTAAGGCATCCAAGCTCAAACTTAGGCATCCTGGCTTAACCAAGGCATTTTGTTCTCATGAACGAGGCAATGTAACGCATTGTTTGGAGTAGACTTGTGCTATTGGACCATCTCTCATCCTAACCCGATATTGTCCTCTTTTAGGTATGCTCTTGGACCATCCCTCTCAAGGATTTTATGTTGGCATAGCCAGGATGCATTCATGGCATTTATCTTTCCTTTATGTGATCACACATCATATACCACACAATCTGGTTTTTTATCTTTCCTCTTAGCTGACATATACAAGAGCCGAGGGTGTGCTCATTCAAGTGTGTTCATCATGACCCTCATTACTATACCATACAACATGTTGGGCACAATTCTTGGCTCATGGCTAGAATTGAATGCCTAGGTCAATCCTTGTACCAAGCATGACTTGGCACCGGCACGCCTCAATGCTGATCCAAGTCCACGTGGGCTTGGGCAATCCCCATACCAAACGAGACTTGAAAATGACACACCTCAATGCCAATTCAAGGCCTCGTGGCCTTAGGCGATCCCCATACTGAACGAGACTTGGAAATGGCATGCTTCAATGTTGATCTAAGGTCTTGGGACCATGGACAACCCCCATACTGAGTAACACTTGGAAACAACATGCCTTAATGTTGATCCAAGGCATCATGAGCTTAGGCCATTGCAACTTGATGTCAATTCCAAGTTGAGCAAACATTCACTTTGTCCCAGGGCGTGGATGCACTCAAATGCAAGCATGGCAAACCACATAAAAGAACTTCTCAGCATACCCATGGCTTATACCGGTGAACACTCGACTAAACTCAATGACGTAGGCTATCATCCTAGTCAAGTGTTAGGAATTCGACTTACCTTCTATGAACTTGGATGAATTAAAAATGGTTTTGCCAAGGATTGGCCATCCAATGAGGCAGCGGGTTTGGGTAGCTAAGTGGGAGAGAAAATCATTCATGAGAAGAAGAGAAAGAGAATGAGAGCCAAAATGTGAGGATGGATGGGGTAGTTTTCCTATTTATAGGGCTCAAACCTCATCATTACTTGTTCAAATAGCCTAATAGGCTTTCTTGAGGGGTAAACCTATTCGGAAGAGGTGGCATGCCTATCTTGAAGAGTTAGCATGCCTATTAGCCTAAGAGAATGATTGTATGCTCACATGTCTTCATTTCATTGGTTCACTAAAGCTGATGAGTCACCGCTTAATGATGAGCCCTCTTGAAGAGGTGGCATATCTAATAAGGTGATGTGGCTCACCAAATTCCTTGCAAAACAATGCGACTCCTTGGTGTCTCTTTTCGATTGGTACACTGTCATTTGCTTCTTCTCTAAGGCAACTCTTTGGCCATCATTATACAATCTAAGATGACTATCAAAGAGGGGTGACTTATCCCTTGCATTTAATGAGGCATTCTAGAACCTTTTTCCCTTTAGACCATCTAAAGAGTTAAGTCACTATATAATGATGACATGTAATGATTTCATGGACACCTAAGATAGTAACTAATATTCTTGCATTTAATGCTTAAATTTTGTGTAATCATTAATTTTGGATATTTATCACATGGCTTAAATCAAAACTTGCTCTCTAAGTATAAGCCTTCTAGAATCTTCTCTTTTGTCCACTTTTAAGGTACATAACAAACATAGAATTGAGGCCATTGGAAGTGCAAGTGAGGTTGAGTGAGGACTCTTTATGTTTATCCATGATCAATCGTTCCAATCAAATCGAAGTTTGGGGCCAAAATCGCCATCAAGCAAGGTTAATTCGAGGTCAAACTCGCTTCGCGTGACTAGGTCGATAGTCCATCTTGTAGACTTAGTGGTTGGCCTTGTGGTCGACTCCAATCTTGGCCAAGCTTGTGACTAGCTCCAAGCCTAGCATAGGACCGGGTTTCGGGCTTGGCACATGGCCTAGTGTCGCGACCCACCCTTGGTGTCGGGAGGGATGGAGTTTAAGGATATTTACTCACTAGACTATCCTCGAAAAGTGGATCGATCGCGAGTACAAACTCTCCCGAGTCCATACCCCGTGTAATAGCAGAAAGACTTATTTTAATATCTAAGTTGATTAACAACCTAAGACAGTAACTTTGGAGTTGGAGGCCAGCTTTAATGGAGGGTCGGGAGAGGCTCCCTCGATTCCTATGCAACCACTACTCTAGGATTTGGGGACTTGAGTTACATTAACATTTCTATTAGCCCCTTTTGGTAGCTAATAGTCATCATATTTTATCTAAGATGATCATGTGTACCTTTTTTACTTCTTAATGCCATTTTAAAATGAAAATGTGATTATGCATGGATGTCAGTTTCATGCCATTCTAATTCTAAAAAAAAAAATAAGAAAAGAAATGCAAAAAATTTTAATTGAAATTGCAGTGCGAAAAGTAAACTACCAAGGAAAGCGGTAAATCTAAACATGCAATCCTAAAATTACATTCAAAAGAAAAGAAAAAAGGGAACTCGCAACTCATCAGACTTTTATAGAAAACAATGGAAAACTTGAGACATACATTAGGTATCAAATGAATGGTACATAATATGGGTTGGAAAGGACATTGACCATTGCTATCTTCGGGGCCATCTTCTTCATCTACCCTAGTTCTCGACTAATTCTAAATGAATAGTTTGCAATAGAAACAAACACCAATCTAGAAAAAAGCACACAAAACATGGCAAGCAAACAAACAAACGTCGTCCAATTGATGGATTAGAATTGGCCTCGGGGTTGGCCTTTGAAATTACATAATGTACCATGAAATGTTATCCCCATTCATTATTAGCACGGTTTATGATCATTAATCATCATAAGTATTTACTTATGATGACTAATGCTATAAGACCTAAAGTCAAGTTCTAATGTGTAACCCCAAGATTACCCACAAGCATGCATCAAGGTTGCATGAGTATTTACCAATCACATGCATCAAATTTGAAATTAAGCACACGAGCAGACCCAAAGACCTTATTTCCCATTCAATCAAAAAATAAGTGTATTGGCATTAGTTCACTTCACTTATCCAACAAGCATTGATCACAATCTCAAGCGTCAAACATACATTTAATGGTATTGTTATTTTCCAGAAATTTTTTTGCTTAAATTTCAAGAAATGACAATCAAAAGTCATGAAGCCACCGAAAATTGGTTCTTAAAACCATTGAATATGCACATGCCACAACCAAACAGAACAGTGGACTTTATAACATCTCGACAAAGAACAAGCAATTGGACATGACCCATTATTTTTAAGAAAATATTAATGGGCCTTTTTGGTTAACTCTGAGTGGACTTAGGGCCGACTTAGTTTGTTTTCAGTCCAACTCGGACCAATAGGGTCCAAGTCGATTTAATAGGACCGGGTCAAGAGACCCGGTCCGAATTGCTTTTTTTTTTTTTTTAATATTCAAAAATATCAAAGATTCAAAAATTTTAAAAATTCATGGAAATTAAAAATTTGCAAAAAATTCTAAAAAAATCTTAAAATAAAATGCTTTTTTAGAAACTTTGAAAATATTAAAAATATTTAAAAATTCTTAAAAATCCTAAAAAGTTTCAAAGACTTGAAAATTCCTCAAAAAGCTTTCAAATCGTTGTCTAAGTTATTTTATTTTAAAAAGTGGGAACCTTTTGATCTAAGATTATATTCGAATTGAAACAAGTCGTTAGGACTCTATCTTATGGTATCGACTATCCTTAGAGAGAAATGTCATTGTTTGTGCACTTTCAATATGATGATTATGATTCCCCTTAATCTAGTTAGGATTGGCATTTACTTATCTTATAATGCTATATGTCTATTTTCCCCTGAAATTTATTTAATGCTTTATTTGGTTGTTGATTGTTATTTTAATGATTGTGTGCTTGCATAATCACCTCACGTGTTAATTGAAAGTCTAAAATCAATTCAAACCATCTGCCAAAAATCTTTTTGAAATGAATAAAATTACATACTGAAAGGGCACTAATTGATTAATTAGTGTAATCAAATCATCAACCATAGATTTTCTAGTTTCCTAGGGAGTGAGGTACACTCCCATGCCTCATTTAGTTTCTAGTTAACCCCAATAAGCTAGTGGTGACTCCTCTTTAGAAACTTTTATGGACACCCCAATATCACACGAGGTATAAGCTTGGAAAAACTCACAGTTAATCATGGGTCGTAGGCCTATCCTTTAGGCAACACTCTAAAACCTATGTCTTGTCCCCTCTAGATGAAAAAGGTCGATCATGATAAGAAGTCCGATACCTTTTGTGTAGGGAGATTATCAAGAGGGAGCCCAAGTCCAAACTTGTCAATTTATCTAGTTTGACTTGTCTTCACTTAAAAATTTAAACCTATGAGCTATTGACCCAATAGAATATAATAACTACCTTACACCACTCTAATTATCTGATATGAGGTTTCTAACACAATTCACATATGCATTCTAACAATCTCCTCATCGTGTATGAGCTTAGGGTTAGATCTGCTTCCCTTTAATCCAAGTATCCTTCTGCATCAAAATATCTCAACTTGAATAGATTCGAGGCCCATGAATCTACTATTGAGTTCGATACTGTTTGTTTGGAGTACGAAGTAAAAGTCCGACACCTTTTTCCTAGGAAGATTATTAAAAGAGAGTCGAAGTGCAAGCCCGTCAACATATCTTATTAGACTCACCTTCACTCAAAAGCATAAGCGAATGAGTTATTGGGCAACTATGATATATTAACTGCTCTACACCACTCTAATGTCTAATATGGAATTGCTCTAACACAACTTACACTTGCATCATAATAATTTTCCTCCTCACATGTGAGCTCAATGTTTGGGTATGCATATATCTTAACTTGAATGGATTGGGGGCACATAAATCTAATCTTATGGGAGCTCACATGCGAGCTCAGTGCTAGGGGTCCATCAATCTACCATTGACTATGATACCATTTTGTTGAGACTTGAATAGTTGGGGGCACATAAATCTACTCTCGACCCCCATACCATTTGTTAGGATCACACAGTAGAAGCCCGATATCTTTCAACTAAGGAGATCCTCAAGGAGAGTTCAAGTCTAAACCCATCGACATATCTAATTGGAATTACCTCTACTCAAAAGCCTAAACTGATGGATTACTAGCCAACTAGGATATTTTAATTACCCTACAACACTCCAATTTTCTAATGTGACATTTTCCTAGCGCAATTCATACATGCATCCAAACATGATTAATTGTAAAATATCCCACCAATTGAATCCGGATCCTTGGAAATGGATTAGTTTATTTCAACTGGGAATTAATAAAGACAGCTCGCAAAACATGCATGGACAAATTTAGTAGCCTTTTTTGGCCTCCATTTAGTTGACTTTTTCTATAGGGTCTTGGCAGCAACAGCTATAATTTCATACTTTTAACGGGAAAAAAGGATTCGTTGGAGAAACGGAAAATATCAATAGACTTTTGTAGAAGAGGATGATGGTTTTTAAAGTGACAATAATATTTTTATGGGTTTTTTGGCTCATCAGAGACATCGTACGAGCAATCTAGAGTGGCATTATCAAGAATCCGTTATCCTAGCCAATGTTTGAAAAAATTTAAGCGAAGCTACAATTTTTCGAAAGTTAGCATCCTCTAAAGCCAAATGGTCACCTTCCATACTAGAACACACATCAACAATTTGTTTCTTATTGCACCATAGGATTAGAAAATTTTCAAGAGAGAAACTTTTTTTTTTTGGGATGTCACTCTGATTATGTTAATTCGAAACATGCACAAAGCGTAATATGCACAAGGCATGCATAAAAGAGGGATATTTACCCAATCAATCCCAAAACCTATAGTATAAATACGAATTTAGTCCTTAAATTTCGCACAAAATTCTAATATATGTCTATCAGGTCAATTGCTACCGTCAATTGCTAACATGGTGATCCACAACTTGTCCACTTCAACACGCCATGTAGGATGATTGGCCAATTCCTACAATAATTGGTTACAAAAATTGCAGAAATTTCATGCAAAAATTTAGAACTGCATTGGTATAATTGAAAAATCTAAGACCAAATTGGTATCCATACAATAGATTTAGGATTGAATCAGTAATCTTTCTTGTAAAAGAAGCTCTCAATTTTTCATTTCCAATATATAATTAAGTGTGAACTAATTCTGAAAAGAGAATAACATGGGTATAAATAGTGTGAAGTCCTAGAGAAAAAAGTCCTAGAGAAACTTTGATAAGAAATAATATGAAAATATTCTTAAAAAAAAAAAAAGCTATAAGAATTAGTAGGGGTGAGTAGTTCTGGTTGCTACAGGTTTCACTTGGAACTTAGAACCTATCCATTAGAACGCTTTCTCATTTTTTGAAACCTAGAAGATATCACGTCACATGTTTTAAGGTAGATCCTAAGATCTATCTTAGTTTCCTCTATATTACTAATTGAACAAATTCAATGAATCATCATTTTTAATAACCATCATTTATTGCCACAACTCACTTATCACAATTTATATTTAGACATACTAAAAAATATGAAATATTAACAAAGTAAATGTTTCAGTCATAAAATGCAAGTTTAGACTAGTGATTTTAGATTAGATTAGTCATCCGATGCCATGAAATACCATAGGATCACTCGAAGACATAGAAAAAAAAAACACAAAAACTTGTTTTATGTGCCAAGCTGTAGGTTTCATCTACCTAAAATCTTGAGCATACCCATCAAAACAAATTTCCTAATTTTTGAAACTTGAAACCTATACTCCATATCTTGGAACCTAGAATTAGATAGGTTCGATTTTTCAGTTCTAAATTCTATTATGGAACCATACTCATCCCTAATAATAACTATTGAAAGGAAAATAAAAAGGGGATAACTAACTGAGAATCTAAATTTAAGTTAAATAAACAAAGAAAATCCTAAATTTGTCAAATAACTTATGAAAATCAAAGCTTGGATATATATGAATAGTACAAGAACTAGATTGAGTAAATTGAAAGTTTACATATTATATTAAACATTTAAAAAAATTTCTTAAACAAATTAAAAGTCTAAGAATGACATTACACATTCAATCACACTTTATGGACAGTGTCATTGTCCCACCTTTTGCTTTAACATTAGACACAATTCTACTTGGTTATCAAGGATTGGGAAGAAAGAGCGAAGCAAAGATAATGGAATCATTTTAAAGAAAAGAAGAGCAAGGCAACCTGAATATCAAGTGGTTAAGGCTTCCATCAGGTAATTATAAAAATTAATGTTTCTTCTCTTTCAATGGTAAACCCTAATAACCCCAACTAGGTTATATGTTGAAGCTTGGCTATAAGTTCAACTACATTTTTGAATTTGTCCAAAAGGAAGTGTACCCCTTTTACGAAGAGAAGACAAAAGAAAAAGTTGTCAGGACAGTGAGAGCAACTTCCATAAATTTGCATCGGGAAAGGCCACATTAGTAGCACTTAATTGTTCCTTTTTCTTGGAGTATCTATTTCATTTGCAGAAATTCTGAATCAACTTATTGGTGAAATTTTGGTCCATACTCTAATTTAGATTTCATGTTTTCCTATAAGAGTTTGTTAATTTTTAATTTCTGTAGGCCAGACAAATAAAAATTATTATTTTAGTGCAAATTGGTATTTTCAAACTGTCCAAGAAAGTTGATAATTTGCTAAAACGTTGAAGAATTTCAAGCAATTTTCCTGGAAAAAAAGTTATCGATCCATTATTTTATCAACAATTCTTGAGACTTAATATTATTTAATAAAAAATTTCCCAGTATGGAAAAAGAATCCTTGGTTTATATGCAGAACAAAAGAATTCTGCTGTTACAAGAACTGTCCTTTCTATTTTCTTGAAGAAGAAAAAAAGATAAACCGCAATAAACTAAATAGCTGAGAGAAATATGCTTCTCTGACATCTATAATTAAAGACAGAAGGATGAGTTCTCTAGTTTATTCTTCGAATTGTTGCTATCTAATAGTTCCCGTTGCTCATATAGAGAATGGACTTCAATACACTGTAATTTGGAGCTTAAAATCTAGTTCCTGCAAAAGAGAGCTTGCATTCTTTGTATGAAACTTAATTCCGACCTCTTGGCTCATTAATTGTACATTGATCAGTGGATTCCGAGTGTGCTCCATCATCTTTTTCCACTCTTTATCGAGGAAACACATCAGTAAGGCAGCCGCTGATCACTGAACATTGCGGCTTTATGTTGCTGCTGTTGAGTTTCTTGCTGAATCCATTCAAGTGTCGATCTTGAGATTGTTGTTTGTGCTTCTCACTTGGGAAAAAGATTGCAGGTTGCTCAGGCACGGGAAGGCTAACAGAATCAGCACTATTAAGCATAACAACAATTGTATCCATGGTAGGTCGGGCTTCTTTGGCGTTCTGAACGCAGAGCAAGCCAATATGAACACATTTGATCACTTCATTTACCGAGAAAGATTCACTAATTATTGGATCCACAATTTCCAATGGTGCTCCAGTTCTCCAATGTTGCCAAACCTTGAACATATGTTGCTACTCTCATTAATTTACGAAAAGCAAATGAAATTGTAGGATCAAACTGTACTCACATAGTCGAGAAGGCCCGCGTCATCATCTGATATGTAAGAATACCAATTCTTCTTGCCAGTTATGATCTCGAGCATTAGAACACCAAAGCTGAACACATCGGATTTTACTGAAAATTGCCCGTACATAGCGTATTCGGGAGACATATAGCCACTGCAAAGTAGTTCAAAGAGGAAAACATAGTTGTGGTTCTTGTGAATGAGCATAATTCGCATAAAGATTAAGATGTTAAGGCTCAATATAATCTATGCATTATAAAATCCAATTGAAGTTTAAATCTATTAGCATAATTATTGCAAATTATCTAGTGGGTTGTTCCTACCATGAACCGAAGTAATTTAAAATCAGACTTACTAAGTTCCAACGATTTTATTTGTTATTCCTTGAGTCTGTTCAGCACCAAAAATCCTAGCCATACCAAAGTCAGAGATTTTTGGGTTCATATTTTCATCAAGCAAAATGTTGCTAGCTTTGAGGTCACGATGGATAATTCGGAGCCGAGAATCTTCATGAAGGTAAAGAAGACCGCGTGCCACCCCAACTATGATTTTGTGGCGTGTCGACCAATCCAACTGTATGCTTTGCTGAGGATCTGTGTTGGCCAAAATTTGTAAATATTAGGGTTAGAAGAATCTTTGGAAGAAGTACACCTTAAGTGCCAAATCTTGGTACATGTGGACAAAAGGTATACTAAAATACCACTGTTTTTGAAAATTGGATACTTAAGTGTCAACTTCAACAAGACTCATTGGAAATCCAATGTGACATTATTTTATTAATAAAATCAATCTACACAGCTGTCAAAATCCGATGTGGCTCATTGGAAATATGACTGGCTCATCGGAAACTTGGCGTGGTTTGATGTTGGCACTTAAGTGTTCATTTTTTCTCTAGTTGACACTTAAGTGTACATTTTGGAAGTTTTGACACTTATGTGTCCACCGTACCAAGTTTTGGCACTTGGAGTGTTGACACCACAAGAATCTCTACTTCGTGTCTGAATCTAATTGATGAGTGATCATTGTCACATGTAATTTTCTCTTGTAACCATCATCAGCTTGTATGAAGAATGTCCCTAGATATAACTAGTAAACTTTTGCTTAAACTTTGGACATATTTGTAGATGATTAGTAGGACTAGAAAGAAAGAAGTAAACTGAGTGGAACGGAATCATCTTTAAAGAATATAAAGAGAGAGGCGCGAACCGAACAGCAACCGATCCAGGCTTCCGCTGGGCACGTATTCATAGACCAATATCGTTTCTTTTCTTTCCATGGCAAATCCTAATAGCCTCACTAGGTTTCTGTGCTGAAGCTTGGCTACCAATTCGACTTCATTTTTGAATTCTTGCACGCCTTGTTTCGAGGTTTGGGACAACCTTTTTGCCGCAATTTTTCTCCCACAAGGGAGTGTGCCCTACAAAAGACAAAATATGAACAAAAATGACATGTTAAGACAGAACATGCATAGAGATTGAATGTCTATGTAGTGCTTCATGTCATAACTCTATGTTAAAACTCCTTACCCCATAAACTGGACCGAATCCGCCCTCCCCTAATTTGTTGTGATCTGAGAAATAAGCTGTAGCAGCTTCAATTGCTCCCACAGGAAATTGCAGGGAATGTAATTCCAAAATTTCGCTTCCAACTATGTAGCAATAGGCCGTCAACTTTGTGATACATATAAACTGTAAATGGAAGGACTGATGCAAGCAAAGTAGATCTATGACATTTCTCATGGAAAAATTGCATAGGAAGTCGTAAAACTTCTATATGGAATGAAATCAAGTCTTAAAACTTTCAATTAATTTTATCAATTTCTAAACCCTCTTTCAATTGTGCAGTCAAGTCTTTTTTTATTACTAGTACCTAAAATGAGCTAGGTATTATTCAAAAAGTGCTTGTGTGGCATCTTTAAGTTGCAGTTTTCCACACAATTGTAGAACATAATTGTATTTTCAATAGAATTTAAGGACATAATCAGAGAAAATAATATGTTTAAGACTCAATTGCATTTTTTTAATAAAGATTTATGACTTGATCAAATGAACTAAAAGGCTTCGAACTTCATTGCAATCCGTTCAGAGATTAGGATTTGTGGCAAAATTCTCCCTATTTCTCACCAATCGGATCTTCTTCGTAATTGTTTCTCTCGTTCCTTTCTCTTTTGAGGGCAAACCAGAGCGTGACGCAAAGTAGCACGACCGCTGAAGTTACAAAAGCGATCCCAATAGCTAATCTTGACGAAGAAGGCCTTTTCCTTTCGACTGTAATTTAGTTAGGTGAATGCTTCATTAGTATAATCGCATTATGTTCAGCATCTAGCAAATAATATATGGCACTAGAAAAAAATATTTTGGGTTAATATCATGAAAAATCCTAAGGCATTAAAGCTATGATAAATTTATCCCAAATGACCACAAAAAACTTCAAACTAATTTACTTGTGACAAGTTTATCTCCAAATTAATTTTTTGACCGCTAAAAACTTCATACTAATATATTTATGACAAATAAATTGGATTAATACCACAAAAAATCACAAAGATTGATATAACTATGACACTAGTACACCAGTCAATTGTGACATATCATTTAACTCAACAATACAGTAAAATCTAATGAAAACTAACAAATGATAAATTTGTCACAAGTGTTCAAATTTAGGGTAAATTCATCAAATCATAAAAAAATGTATTAGTTTGTGGTTCTTGGTAATCAAAAAATTAGTTTAGAGTAAATTTGTCAAATGTGCATTAATTTGGAGTTTTTTTGTGATATTTACCTCAAATATTTTATATGCCAACAAACGTGGTCAAATCAGTAAGGTAAAACGGGTCATTACTAGTGAAAAAAAATGTTCAAGTTCGTTACCTGTGTAGAACGGGCTTATCTCGAACCTAGCGAAGCAACTTGGAAGCAAGATCCTGCCCCCGATTTTCCCGGTTTGATTTGTCAGGAGAATCGAAGTCACATTCTGCAAGCAATCCTTGCAGTGAGCCGCCAAAAGATCGGGCCTGCACTGGGCAAATGTATATATAGGAGCGCCGCTTAATTCTTTGAAGGGGGCCTCTTTGGAAGCATACTTCTTATCGAATCTGTCAGCAGCTCGAGTAATCAACTGCTTCATCGTTTTTTCCAGCAGATTCATGAACTCGGTGGGTTCGTTCACATTCTGCGGATTATAACCTCCCAAAATCGGCACGTCATCTGTGGTTGGAGAGAAGTTACTGTAAGAATACTGCAACATGCACTCGTCGTACCAGAGTATGGCCGCTTTGATCTTAGCACATTTCTCTTTGGTGCGGACAATAGCATCGTTCACACATTCCATGCTCACTTCCTTGGGGACATCTCCCCTGCATAGGAATCTGCCATACACAGCGTCAGCGTGACTTGGCTTTCCTATGCTCGTGTTGAAGAATCCGATGCTTGAGTTGGCGTGAGAGGAAAGGGACTCGAGGAGAAGGTTGAGGTTCGCCTCGTAGGTGCCATTCAGAGCGAAAGTGCTTGAATGCAGGCAGTAATGCTCGCCAATGGTAACGCTCGATTCGGTTTCAAGGGTGAGAAAGCTAAGCATGAAAATTAGGATTGCAGAAAGCTTTACCATAACTTCTTTTTTTGGGGGGCACTTGGCTAAAAGTGGCGGCTCTTTCTATTTCAATTCAGCACATGTAGTGCCATGTACCTTGATATACAGTGGAGAATGGGAAAGATCAAGCTTTAAGGAGGGGAAAAAAAGAGGAAAATGACTAGGCAACGGATAGTGGAGTTTTCAAAAAGCAGGGGCACACATCAATCAAAAAGAAAGAGAGAAAAGTCCAAGATGCTCTCCAAGCATTGATTAGCCATGTGACAAATTGAAGTTGGTAAAAAATAGAAGAAAAAGTAGTGGCTGGAAATCACCAAAATTGAAAGCATTCTACCATAGTGGCCTGCTTAATGGACAAGTCCACTAAATATCAGCTGTCGATGTCCAGTTATGCATAAGCTACTTACTTTAGCATTGGAGGGCCACTCCATATTACAATGGGCGCAAATCGATCGTTTCATTGGAGATGCGACTGACTCCGCGGGATCATATTCCACATCAACACAAGTAAACTTATATGGGAGGATCTTTCTGACCAAGAAGTAAAAAGTTGGGACTATGAGCGTTGGAACCGGACCAAAACCAAAACCAAACTAAAATTGTGCATTTTCAGTTCGGTTCGGTTCGGTTAATTGAACATAACCAAAATTCTCAACACAAATTGAACATAATTTTTGTTCGGTTCAAACTTAAAATCTCTCTTGTTTCCCACCCTTTATTCCATTAAGTTCCAATAAGCAAGGGAAAAAAGAAAAGAAAAGGAAAACCGAAAAACTGAACCAAACCAAACTATGTTTTTGGTTCGTAATTTGTTAGGGCTGGATCGGTTCAGGACAGACTTGCACCCTATTGGTTCGGTTCGGTTTGAATTTTTTTAAAACCCGAACCAAACCGAACCGAACTGTTGATACTCCTAATTGGGATTATGTGCTTAAGAAATTGAATCTCGATTGTGGCTTCGGAGACTATTTAGTGCCACGGTGCACAGATTTGTTTATGCGCATGAATGGCACGTGTTGTATTTGTTATATAACTTAACTCAATTGGATTTATTTTTCAAAGGAGACGATGGCTAGAATGCATTACTATATTATTTTAAATAATCAACAACCCCGAGCGTATTCTTTCTAACACACCTTTTTTGACATGTCTCTCCTCCAGCACACTTGGATATAATTTAACTAAATAATGGGATAGAAATTCTACGGATATCAAGAATATTAAATCAATGGTTTGATATGAATGTGCCCATCAAAGACTTTGTGACGTAACTCTCAATTGATGTGCTTTAGTAAGGTCACCTCTTAAGGTTTGACAAAAAAAAAAAAAAAGGTTACCTCTTAAGGAGGGGGGCAATCAAGTGTGATGCATTCCACTAATTGAATCCGAATTGTCAGAAATGAATTAGCATTCGATTGGGAATTAATAAAGGTATATCTTGCAAAGCATGCAATGACAATTTAAGTAGCTTTTGTCGGCCTCCATGTACTTGACTTTGGTATGGGCGGCAAAAAGGCTTAGTCAGAAGAAATGGAAAAATATCAATAGCACTTTCGGCTAAAATAGGGCTAGTTTATAAGACGACAGCCATTTTCGATGTGTTTGTCCGCTTTTAATGTAATATTGCCTTCTATTTGACCAGGTGAAATGAAAGTGGGGTCCACAAGAAAAAGAAAAACAAAAGAAAAAGAAAAGTTGACCTGGCCAACAAAAGGAAAAGAAAATAGGACGCTTGGCTCTTCTTTTGACCAAGTGCTCGCCCAACAAATGGAAAGAAAGGAAATAAAAAAAAGACGAATAAGAAGAAGAGAGGGAAAATAGAGAGCGTGCGTTCTTGCCATTTGGGTCTTGCCAAACGGATTCAACCCGATAATGCAACATCTGGTAAGTGCTCACACCCCTAATTCATTTGATTGAGGTAGTTTTTCAGATTTATTGCTTAAATTCAGAATTTTGAGAAATTAGAGTCTCGTAGTCTGATTTTTTAAAATTGTCAAGCTATAAAATTTAATAATAATGGTGGTTTATGGCATTGTGGCGCCGTGGGGTTTGTTGAAGTGAAATTTTAGAGTTTCGCACTATGTTTAAGTTTGAGTAATCATTTCGGGTAAGCTATTTGTTAGTGTATGGGAGTTGTTTTGATAGCGTTTAAGCTTAGTTTAACCGAAATATAGTTGAAATATCATTTTACTTTATTTTAATGTTATCCTCACTTATACGATATGATTACAAGTTCATTGATTCGAATGAGCCTTATTATTTGATTTGAGGTATATTTAGGTGAATGGTGCTATCTTTTCTATGATTTTATAAACTTATGTCTTAAAAACAATAAGGATTCAAGATATAATAAGCAATGAAAAATCATGTTTATTAAAAAAGTTTAGATCGGGTAATTACTACTTTTTAATATTTGAGAATGGTTTTATGAAAGGTATTGTGAAATTATATATATGTTTCACTTTGCAAACTAGTTTATGGAATGAATTGTAAAATGATTTGAGAAGATTTTATGAAAAGATGAAAGATATATCGGAATGTTATATATATTGATTTATAAATTTGATTTATGAAGGATATTGAAATGATGTGAGAAATGTCTTGTGAAGTGTGTTTAGTTTGATGAACAAGTTTAGAAAGATTATGCATTTTATTTTGTGAAGTCAACTATCGATATAAATTGTGGATTTGAATATTGGTATCAAAGGATGTGGGGTTGTTGCTCAACATCACTATGAGTTTATTGAGGGACTTGTAGATATGCATACCTGATTTAGGATATTATTCTAGGCAGAGATATTGTTAAGGGGGAATTTTTTGGTAGCCTTGTCACCAAATATTGTGTCGTAACCATGGTTTGATATCAAATAAAAATAGTCAATGGATGGACCATCAATATGAGTTTTGATATGAGATGGATCAATGGGTGGATCCTTGACATGGTTTTTTATAGAGATTAATTAATTATTTGACTATTGATAGTTGAATTGTGAGGGTGGTTTTAATAAATATTTTATGAATTGTATAAAACCTGTTCAAATGAAACAACTTGTATATGATTTGATATGTATATCAAAGAATTTGATTATAAGTTTTATGGTAGTGTTTTATCCTTATATATATGCATTGTGGCTACTTAATCTGGTTAGAAAAGTTATGTATTACTTATTAAGCTATAATTACTCACCCCTATCTTTCCCAATATTTTTAAGTCCCTCAATTAGTAATCATTAGAGAGAGAGTAATATTAATAGGGACTTTTGGAAGCAGACTTTTATGATTTGAGATTACGTCCTTCGGGTGGAAAGACAGCCATGTCACCTCCATCCCTATAAAATTCGGGATGTGACATATAAAACACAAAGTTAGTGCAATAGAGAGGGACATTATTATAAGAACATTTATTATCCTAGCCAATGTTTTAGAAAATTCAATCAAAGTTATAAATATTTGGAAATTATCTAAAGCTTAATGCTCATCTTTCATGCTAGAACGTGAATTAACAATATGCTTCTTATTGCACCATGAGATAAAAAGAATTTTTGAGAAAGAAATGCCTTTTTGTTCAATGTTGCCCTAAAAATGTTAACTTGCAAAACCTATGAAACTTAACACACAAGAGGTGCACATAAAAGAAACTCTAAATTTTTCATTACCAATATATAATAATCAAATGTGAGATACCTAATGAAAGAGAATATCACAAACATAAATAGTCTGAAGTCCTAAAGAAACTCCGCTAAAACATAATTGGAAAACCATTTAAACAAATAAAGATCTCTAAGAACTTATCTAAATTTTTATCAAATAACGAATAAAAAGACAATAAATTTACTCAAGTCTCTAAGATAAGTATCTAAAATTTGAAAATCACATTAATTAAAGAAAAATATCAAATAATTAAATCTTAAATCTATCAAATAACATATGGAAATCATCTCTTGATATGCCCTACATCATTCTCCTTTCATTAGAAAAAACTTATCCTTGAGTTAAAAATGTAGGATAATGCAATAGTTCAAATAAATTCTCACCACATTTTTCAAAGGTAATAATTATGAGGACAATAAGAACAAACTTGATGAATCTATATGGTGACAGACAACTTAATCGTTCTTTCTTGGAGTATCTCATTGTTAGGTGAATTATAAGTACACAATATCGACAAGTAATAAAGTGATGAGTGAATGTCGTTCCCTCAAGGATTATTTTTTTAATCATCCAATTACTTACCGAAAGTGATCAATCAAAAAATCTAGCTAACCAAATCGAAAAGATGATTAAAAAGTGAACTAAACCAATTAAAATATTAAAAATAAAAAAGAGTCCAAACTTAAATAATTCAAAAAACTAATTAAAATTGTAAAGTAAAAATAATTTAAAGCAAACTAAAAATTAATAATTATCAAGATCATAAAGCGTTAAAGCATCCAACTTCACTTAACCATTCATAATTAATTTTCTTAACTTGTCATACAACAAATTAATTTCTAATTGTATTGGCAAAATTTCCCTAAGATGAATTACAAATCAACCTCAGTTTAATAATCCATAATTATGTATGTTAACCCACACTAACTTTAAGTGAATTTAAACTACTTAAAAGCATTGAGTTTTTGTGGAAATTCTCGGATTTAATCTAAGTAGTCCTATTCTAGATCTACTACCGTAGCCACATAAATAACTTAGTGTACATTGACCTAAATTTAATTTATGGTTTAATATCACTAATGCATATGCACACAATCTCCACCCAGTATTATGTATACATCAAAAAATCATTCAAAAGTTAGCCAAACTTCTAAAAACATTAAAATCATCATACATAACGACACAATCAAAACAATTCTATTGTATGAGAAAGTCTTTGAAAATCAATCAATCATGATTAAGATCCATTATAAGTCTAACAAAAGAAATTTAGAACATAATAAAAACTAAACTAACAAAAATTAAAGAAAACATAATATTAAATAGAAACAAATTCACCAATTTGAGATACAATGAGCTTTGGGTTTGTCTCATCCTTCTCTCCTTGACACGCACCAACTCCACTAAAATAGAATCCTTCTCTCCTTGACACGTACCAACTCCACTAAAATAGAATAACAAAAATCTAAGTAAGAAAACCCAAAATCTTCTGCAAAGATGGTATCTCCAAGGATTCTCTCTCCTCTTCCCTCATATGCGGCATAAGAGCAATTTATATAACCTTCAAAAATCTGCTGTAGGTTGACTCTCACTAGGATTTGGAAAAAAATTCCTCCTTATCTCGATTTTTTTTAACCTTATCCTCAATTATGGTTAAATGAGTAGCAATTAAATTCACCCAAAATTCATCAAAATTTAGCAAATATCAAGTCTAAATTAACAAGAATACTCTATTAAAAGTAGAGTTATCACTCGTCGAAGAATGTCTATATCGATGTTAATGATGATCTTCATACCAATGGTATGAGATGGAAATCATGTAAAATATGGTAGAAGTGCTTGCTCATGGATGTTAGTCCATGCATGTGTTTCAAAAGGAGTTAGGATAATATGATATGGTAAGGTGGATCATCCATCTCAGGGGATTAGACCAATGAAAGGTTTCCAAAGTAACGATAAAGAAATCCTACGGAAGAATCACATGAGTATACATACCGTTTCCCATAGATAGCACCATATAATTGATACACACCTCAGTCTCCAAGGATCTATTTAGATTTTCACATTTGATTGAACCTAAAACAACGAATACAGGTTAGGATGTTTGAGTTTCTTGTCCGGATTGCCTCTCCAACGCTTAAGTCATAAATTTGGAGGAAAATATAAATGTAAGATGTTTATATCTAAGTCAGGAGGTCCAAACCTACTTTCTAACTTCCAAAAGTCTATTATTACATTTTCCTACTTTGTCTATTGGGTTGGTATTGCAAGTAGTCACCGCGCATTATGACAAGTGTTAGTTAGTCTTAACAATAATATAATATCATGATAAGTGCAATATATCTTAGTATATAGAGGACAAATCATCCACTTGATCCATATGGGCTTAAACTACTTTTTCTTTTTTGTCAAAAAGTGCTCACATTTTTTAATAGTGGTTTCCCCAATAACTTTTATAATAGCATTTAATATACTATCCACTAAGCCGACCCATCTTGACTCAACAATCCAATTATTTTCCTTCTTAATTATTCTCACCAAATAAGAGCAATCTTATTGGGTAGGGCAAATATGAACATTTATTTGGTGCCAAGTGTTGCCTTGACTTTGTCCAATGTCACTCATATCATAAATCATGTGACATATCAACTCAAATGCATAATCCAAGCACATGGCCATTAGTGCTTGGTAAACCTTAAGTAATAAGTCAATTGGACAAAAGTAAAAATACACTTATATTAATGTTGATAATTTGGTATCACATGCCATCACCTTTAACTAATGTTGGTACAACTAATCTAAATGAATTTGAATTTTGGAAATTAACAAATAGGCATTGAGTAGTCGTTAGATGTTGGGAACCTAAATTTGGTTCATTACTTTATGATGTTGATAAAACCCCTATTATGTTTTCAAGTAGACAAAACTACCCATAATTTCTACCAATCTTGATAATGACAAAAGTTGTTTGTATTTTAGGTTATATCTGCCTTGAAAAATAACTTTGACACAATAAGTGAAATGATTCTAATTAACTTGAAGAACTCATGTGGAACACATATAATCTTGAATATGCCAAGGCATTAAGATTATATGATTTACATTACCATCATAATTGAAGTATCTCAATAAAAATAGTTAAATATATTTAGGAAGCCAATATATTTATTGTTTGAATATAAGTAGCGTACTACATAAATATAGGTAGAATACTACGTAAATATAGGCAACATATTAAGCAGAAATTAGTGGTGTATACGCTAGATATTAGCAATATACTGAAAAGCTGGATATAAGAGAATACTATAATATAAGTAGAGCACTTATACGATGTCAATTTTTTTCATAATTTTAAAGATTATTATTTTTAGATATTTTATCTCATCCCTTGACAACTAACAAAATATCTTAAATATTATCTTCATGATATATTCAATCACGCAAGATATCTTGATTGATTGTCAATCATTCCGAAAGAAAAATACCTTCTATGGTTAAAACACTTTAGTTTTGGGAACCAAGATTTGATTGTATAAGCGACAAAACTTATGGGAATTTTGATCGATCAACCTCAAAGGCTATCCACTCTTCTCAACAATTATCCAATGGCTTGATTGGAGATTGATCATCTTGAAAATTGTCCAATAGAAAGCTTGGATAGAAGAGTATAAAAGAAGACCAATGTGCCAAAGAGATAGATAGATCGAGAATTCATAATTCTGAATTTCAAGAGAGCTTTATATCCTTTTAAATTGTCTTATATGAGCTTAATATTGTAATTTGTTGAGAAGTGTTGGCAAAATTATAGTTTGTGCTTTTGTGTAAGATAATAAGGCCTATATGCTTAAATATAAGTAAAACCAATTTTGAGGAGAAGTGTTTGGGTATAAATAGCAACTACTACTACAACTTCTCAACAATTGACTAGTGGAATCCAACTTGTAGGCTATTATTTTGGAAGAATAGACGTAAGCTTATTCTTAGCTGAATCACTACAAGCTCTTGTCCAATGTTTTCTATCTCTTTTCTTTTATTTATTTACTATTTGATAAAAGCACTACACTACATTGTTTGATATAACCAAAATCTACTTAATCAACACTCCATTTTAACCAATCATGATTATTTTAAATTTGGCACATTTAATTCCGCAATATTTTGTCAAGTTTTGGATTCTCTATTTGCCCCTGTCTTGATAATACTATTAGCCAATCTTGAATGAGATGAAGGTTGGTAATCTGGTCAAATAAACACCATGATTTCCTATAAGAGTTGACAAGTTCAAAATGTTGATAAACAAGGCAAAAAATGGTTTATAAAACTCCCAAACATTGGCAATTTTAGAAGGAGCCAATACAAGTGGATTATATATATGTATATATTAATGACCTAAAATTAACTTGTGAGTTAAATGGAGAAAAGTTGATGACTCCATCAAATAAAAGAAGGTAATTTCTACTAAGAAAATGAGATTTCATTACATAATACATATTGCTTGTGGAGTTTATTAAGGAAAAGTGCTAATTTGATAACAGAGTTAGCAAATCAAAATGTTGATAAGGATATTATTTGTTAAATCAATAGATAAGTTGACAAATTATTAGAAGAAAAATCCAAAAAACCTCGATAAACAATTCAAATAAGAATTCGTAACCAAAACTAGTTAGTAACTCAAATGAAGGAAAATTGATATGTCACTACAACTAAAGTTGGTACTTTCTATAGAGTGTTAGTAATTTAAGAGGTTGATAACCATGGCAATAAAGGATAATACTAACCAATAGAAAAATCAATAATTTTTTTTAAAAAAAAAAAAGATTAAGGATAAATAAACCCATGACCTAAAACTTGTTGGAAAAGTATAATCAATCTCTAAAACTTTTAAGTAATGTAAGTCCTAAAACTTGATAGGTTAGTGTAATCAAGAACTTTTATTAACTCCATCTAATTTGAGCGATAGAATATGCTAACATGGTATTTCGAAATATTTTTTTAGAATAGTTTTTAGGAAAATACTGACACCACCAAATGTTAGTAGGGCACCAAACCAAAAAAAATATAGCCAAAAGAAAGCAAAAGTGTAGAAAAAAATACAAAGTATGACGAGATAGAGGTCGCGTAATGGTGGATTTTGGGAGTTGTGCCACCACCCTACCTTCGCTAGCTTGCGACCCTTGCATGACTTTAGATTTGAAATGGTAGCTTCATCTTCACCCTTCAGGCTGCTTTGGCGATGGCATTGAGTAAAAGTGATCAATGGGTAGGTGGCTCACTTGGGGTGCATTTGCCAACTTGCCAAATGTTCTATTCCTTTGTTCTTTTGTTCCCCAAAATAAAAATAAAAATAGAAATCAATTTGGTAACGTTAGTTAGTATTTCTATTCCTCATAATAGAAAGTTATTCCGGAGAACAGATTTGTAATAGAAACGAAAAATAAAAAAAGTAGCTTATTGTTCTCAAGAACAATTTCTAGAATAAGTGTTTCTTTTTTTTCTCCTCCTCTTCTAATCAGTTACCATCACTTGTGGCCGCCGCAGCCGCCCCCCGCCACCGACTACCACTGCTTGCTGCCATTGTCGGTCACCAGCCATCGTCCACAAAAGAAGAAAATAGAAAATTTATGAGTTGTACCAAATGCATTAATATTCTTTTTCCATTTCAAAAATAGAAAATTTGTGTAGTTACCAAATGCATTATTTTACTTAGAAATTATTTCAAACAATAAAAATATAAAAAAATTATTTCTGAAAAGAAATTGTTCTTGAAAACATAATATTACCAAATGCACCCTTGTTCAGTCCATGCCCAAGAAGTTGATTGGCGGATTGAGCAAAGGTCTTACATGATAAAACCCGACCCTCCCTCTTCGGCGTGGCCTAACCCAAATATTCCTCTATAAATTGTGTGATGTGGACTGGCTTGGCAAGCACATTAGACCTGGTCTTTGGGCTCGGCCTGATCCAAGCCAACCTTGTGATCACCTCTAGCATGGAGGACTAGAGGTGTAGCTGAGGTCGGCCCCATGATAAAGCAAAACATTACGATCCAGGGAAGAGGTTTTTCTAGACAAGTTTAAGGATTAGTGATCTTTAATTACGTAGTAGCTTAATGGAAGCAAAGTTCACAAGTCACGATACCTCTAGTGGGTAATCTCTAAAAAGAGTCGGTAAATTTTAGGATTTGTTAGCAAAGTCAAAGAAAAGTAAGTAACTCAATAAATATGGTAAAATTAAAGAAAAACCAAATAATTAGTTAACTTAAATGAGAGTTGATGACCCAAAATTAGTTGGTTACATAATCTAATGATAGTTGGTTAGTGAGTTTAATTTAGTGTGGCAATTTCATATGAGTTAGCAAATTTGACAAAAAAAAAATTATTGATGAGTTTTTATCAACAATTCTTCACTCTTACTATCACAAAATTAATTTATTAGCACGCAAAAAAAGAACTTGTTTTAAATATGGAATAATAGAATTTTACTGTTACAAGAGCTGTCCTTTCTATTGTTTTGAATAATAGAGGAATATAAACCATAATAGGAGTATGCCTCTCTAACATTTACAACTAAAGACAGAAGAGTGAGTTCTCTAACATTTGAGATAGGCCCCGTTCCTCTCATAGAGAATGGGCTTCCACACACTATAAATTGGAGCTTAAAATCGTGTTCCTTGCAGAAAGAGGGCTTGCATTCCTTGTTATGATATTTGGTTTTGACCTCTTGGCTCATGAATCATACATTGATCACTGGATTTTTTTCCCCTTTCTCTATCTAGGACTTACATCAGTAAGATAGCCGCTATTCATTGAACACTGTGGCATCATCTTGCTGCTATTGAGCTTTTCGGTGAATTGGTTCGAGTTTAGATCTTGAGATTGTTGTTTATGCTTCACATTTGGGATGAAGGATGTAGGTTGCTCAGGAATGGGGAGGCTAACGAAATCAGCACTACTAAGCATAAGAACAACTGTATCCATAGCAGGTTGAGCTTCTTTATCATTCTGAACGCAGAGCAAGCCAATGTGAATACATCTAATCGCTTCATTTGCAGAGTAAGATTCACTCATTGTTGGATCCACAATTTCCAATGGCGCTTCAATTCTCCAGTGTTCCCAAACCTTGAACATATGTTGGTACTGTCATTAATTCGCCAAAACTGAATGAAATTGCAGGATCAAATTGTACTCACGTAGTCTAGAAATGGGTCATTCTTTAACGCTTCTCCTTGATCCATCTTTGTGATACTGAAATACAATTTTCACGGACAATTGAATTTTGTCCTGAAATTGTTGCCAGAGATAAATTGTGGAGCTAAATTATAACAAAATATAGTACAGGAACCGAAACTGAATTCACGGTTACCATTTTTGTAATTTCCCCTGAAGTTTACTTGGTATAAAAACATTACTTTACGAGCGTGCGACACACCAGTATAGACTTTGAGGACTTAGGGCTGACTAGTAATAATTTAGACAACCATATACTTTATAAAGGATAATATAATAGAATAGATTTGAAAAAATCATTCCCTATAAGCTACAAGGATCAGCTCGTGGAACATCACACAGCGCAAATTATGACAATAGGAGATACAAGATTTCTCGATAGATATAAGAGTGCTTCTCTTTTCAAATGTTTCCTTTCTAGGACTATTATTATATGTCTAAATACGATAGTGGATAAAACATTGTGATGCGGAAAACTGTAAATAAACCCAATCAAATTTGTTAGGTGCATGAAACATAAGCTTAATATTTTCACTTGGGAAGGTTATCAAAAGGGAGCTCAAGTTTGAGCTTGTAAACATATCCAATTGGACTCACATTTACTTAAAAGCTTAGGGTCATAACGGATGTAACTAGATATATTGACAAGTTTGGACTTGGACCCTCTTTTGATGACTCTCTAAGTGAAGATATCAAACTTTTGTTGGACATTTTCAACAAATCAGAGCATAAATTTTTTCTTATCCAAAATAGAAAATCTCTTTTAGAAAACCTATTCAAATTAGGAAATTTACTTGGACTTGAGGAAAAAGTTATGATAGTAGTTGTTGTGAAGACTACTTATTCAACTACTATCATCTCGAACTTTTAGCCGGCAAAATGGCTTGTTTGAAGAAGGGGAAATATATTAATACCACCTTGAACAAGAAAGTTCTAGTAAAGTGGCGGTTAATTTTAATGTTCATAATATGTCTCGAGTTTGAATACGAGCCCCATCTAAAGTAAAATTCTAATTCTAAATAGGATTTGTTGTTCAACACTTGGACAATCAACAAATCATTGAGATACTTTCTGCATTGAAGTTGGATTTCTAATTTGAGATGGTTTTTTTTCGTTTAAGTCATTTGAAAGGAGTTTCCTATAATATACATGTGCATGTATGGGTTTTTGGTTTTGAGCAATGCAATAAAATAAGAGGAGCTTTTGGTCATAATAATCAATTGTTCGATGTGCTTATGAATTGCATTCTAAAGAAAATGCAAGTATTTTGAAATCGATAAATCTAGTAGTAAGCTTTATAAAATTTCTTTGTCTTTGTAATATTGAAAAATTGTCTCACGAGTAATCATGAGAATAATAACTGTGATTTATGAGTGTAATTTGGCCTTGGGAGACATTGAAAGTGATTCAAGTATGATTATAATACTGGGTGTATCACTTTCTCCATAGGGGAATCATGTGCTACTCTCCTACTCTCCCATGGAGTAGGTCCACCAATTGAATTATGTAAATTTGATGTCTAATTTATTTTCTTGTTCTATTTATTTAATTGTTCAGTAGCTTGTTTTTGAAATACTCAATGTGTTTGTCCATTCATGGAAAACTTTCGGGCAATTGAGAGTGGTGTCATAAAGAAAAAATTGTTATTCTAGCCGATGTCTGAGAAAATGCAAGTGAAGCTAAAAAATAAATAAATCGGAAGTTGGTATCATCTGAACTTCAGATTTTAACTCGAGTCACAATTCTAGGCAATTCAGATTCTGAAGCTTAATGGTCAACTTCTCCACTAGAACGCGCATTTACAATTTGCTTCCTACTGGACCAGGAGATAATAAAATTTTCAAGAAAGAAACAAAATCTTCTTTTGTGGAATGTCTTTCTGTTTATTTTAACCTTAGCAACACATACAAAGGTACAACGCACAAGGTGCACATAAAAGAAAGTCTCTATTTTCCATTCCCAATATATAATCAAATGTAAGCTGCTTTATAAAAGAAAATAACACGAGTAAAAGTCCTAAAGAAACTCTGATGCAAAAAATAATTAGAACTATTCCAAAAAAAATCCAAAATATAATCTAAATTCTAATCCGATAACTAATAAAATAAAATAAAATTATCAAAATCTCTAAGATAACTGTCTAAAGTTCTAAAATTCAGTTAAATAATGAAAGAAAATATCAAATAATAAAACCTATCAAATAACATATGAAATCAAATCTTGATATGCCCCCCGCATATTCTCATTCTATTTGTGGCAAACTCAACATGGAGTTCTAAAAAGATAAATAATGCATTAATATGTTCCAAAATACATCTTTGAAATTAATGGAAATTTCTTTGTTCAAGAAAGCTTTCCAACCAAACTATTCAATCCAACTATCAATTGAATCTTCAAATTTTTGTCACAAAATAACTTGATTGTTGGTGCTTTTATATGAGAAAAAGAAGAAGTTAACGATTGGAATTGTAACTCGAGTTAAAATTGACACTTTTTCATGGAACAAAAAATTTGAGCCAACATTGAGACTCGAGTTAAATTTGGTGTTTTTTTTTTGTTTTTAAGGAAATTGGGCCTAAGACATAGAGAGAGGTTCATGTAGAGCATTTTTTTTCTTTCTGAAGCTTTGGTACAATGATGATAAGTAGATTCTAATGTAGTCTTGTCTCTTAAGATTTAACTCACCAAACTACCCCTAACGTTTGCTGATAATATGCTCAATTCATCCCTAACACATAGGGATGGCTTAAAATTAACAACATACAATGAAGTAAATCAACACCGTAGCAACCCACGCCATCTTCCCAAACCCCCCTCCCTTATCTCGGAGATTGATTAAAATGCCATTAAATAGACATCCACGACTCTCCGTATTAAGAATAGAGTCCTCTCAATGCCTTAATGCACGAGCAGCTCATATATCTGCGAACAATTTAGCCAACCCCAGATATCCCAACCAATCAACTGCTATTCCATCACCTCAATCATAAATTATCGAGGTCAATTAAGCCGTGGTGTTTTTTTAACATATTTAATTGTCCACAAGTTGGAACATCAACCTTAAAAGAGAAAACCAAGGTACAAACCCTTATTAGTAGCCCCAGCAAGAAAACACCCGAAGCGGTCCTACACAAATCTTTCCCATACTCTCATCCGCAGCTGATCCGCACCAGAAAAAATCTCGACGCAGGGAAATTCGCTCAACTGCTCGGAGCCGCTGTTGATCTTCACTGGCGAAGGTGGGGCGGCGGCGCCACCCACCCCTTCGAACACCAAACCACATCGTGCTCCACTTTCTCTATGGTGAATAGTTTCTATTTATTTATTTTTATTTCATACCGTTTTTCTCTTTGTCTTAATTTGTTTTTTGCCTTTTTTCCGATGTGGTACTCACTTGACCTTATATCCATCCCACACAACCTAAAAAATAACAAAGGATGACACATTGGCATTTCCCGTCATTAGAATGAAGATCATTGAATCAATCAATAAACAAATTTTAGGACTTGATTAATTATATGGAAGTTTCTTTTTTTTACACCATTCCATTTTCACAACTAGTTTTAGGATTTTTAATATACTTATCACAACAAATAAATGTTATTAACTTACTCAAATAAGAGTTGTGATCCACTACTATGTAGTAGCTCAATGGGAGCAAAGTTATAAGTCCCAATAACCAAGACAAAGTAAGAGTAAATAACTCAATAAATATGGTAAGCTAATGAAAAAAACCAAATAAATATTAATAAGCCAACTCCAATGAGAGTTGATGATCCAAAGTTATATGGTAATATAATCTCACAAAAGGTGGTCAGTAACTCAAATTTAGATTGGTAATTTCATATATGAGTTAGTAAATTAAAACTGTTAGTAAGCTCAAATTTAGATTGGTATTTTCAAACTATCAAAGAAAAGTTGATAATTTCATAAAAATGTAAGTAAAATTCTAAAATGTAACCTAGAAAAAAGTTATTGATCCGTTTTTTTTTATCAACAATTCTTTGCACTTACTAGCACTTAAAAAAACAAGGTTCTTATTTTTGGTACGAAGAGATAGAATTCTGCTGTTACGACAGCTATTCTTTCTATTGAATTGAAGAATAAAATAAAATAAACCATAACAAACTAAAGAGTTGAGATAAATATGCTTGTTGAACATTCATAATTAAAGACTGGAGAATGAGTTCTCTAATTTATTCGTCGATATTTCTTGCTATCTAAATAGTTCCGATTGCTCTCATAGACAATGGACTCCCACACACTAGGTAATTTGGAGCTTAAAATCTCGTTCCTTGCATAAGAGAGCTCGCATGCTTTGTATGATACTTGATTTTGACCTCTTGGCTCATGAATTTTTCATTGATCAGTGGATCTCGAGTGTGCTCCATGATCTTCTTCATAATCTCATAGAAATGTAGGTAAAATTTCTAACAAGTTACCTAGAAAAAAAAAATTATCGATTTGTTTTCTTATCCACAATTATTCGCACTTACTAGCATTTAATAAAATTTACTTGTACGGAAAAAGAAAAGTTCTTATCGTAAGCCCGAAGAGATGGAATTTCTGCTGTTACGGCAGCCATTCTTTCTATTGTCTTGAACAATGAAAGAAAATGAACCATAACAAACTGATGAGTCGAGATGACAGAAATATGCTTCCATAGTCTTGAGTAATAAAGGGAGACCATAACGAGCTAAAGAGATGATAGAAATATGCTTCTTTTACAATCACAATCACAGACATAAGAACGAATTTTCTACTTTGTTCTTTGATTTGTTGCAATCCAAATAGTTCCGGTTGCTCTTATAGAGAATGGGCTTCTGCACACTCTGTAATTTGGAGCTTAAATTTTGGTCCTTGTGAAAGAGAGCTTGCATTTTTTATATAATACATGGTTTCGACCTCATGAATTGGACATTGATCAGTGGATTTCAAGCTTGCTTCATGATCTTTTCCCTTTCTTTATCAACGAGCCACATCAGTAAGACAATTGCTGATCACTGAACATTCCAACATTGTCTTCCTGCTATTGAGCATCTCGTTGGATCGATCCAAGTTTCGATCTTGAGATGAATGGTTGCGCTTCACACTTGGGATGAAGAATGCAGGTTGCTCGGGCACAGGGAGGCTAACGGAATCGGCACTACTAAGCATAAGAAGAACTGTATCTATAGCAGGTCGGGCTTCATCATCGTTTTGAACGCAGAGCAAGCCAATGTGTATACATTTTATCACTTCATTTGCTGGGTAAGGTTCACTCAGAGTTGGATCCACAATTTGCGCCAATGCTCCGAGTCTCCAATGTTCCCAAACCTAGAAATTATGTTTCTATTGTCATTATTTACCGAAAATTGAATGGAAATGCCGGATCAAATTGCACTCACATAGCCTAGAAGGCCCGCATGGTGATCTGATACATAAGAATATTGATTCTTCTTGCCTGTTATGATCTCTAGCATTAGCACACCAAAGCTAAACACATTGGATTTTACTGAGAATTGTCCATACATGACATATTCAGGAGACATGTAGCCACTGCAAATCAGTTCAAAGAGGAAGACAGCCATTAGATGTTAAAACACAATAAACTCTATTCATTAGAAAATCCAATTAAAGGCCGACTCTGTTAGCATAATTATTGCAAATTATCTAGTGGGTTATTCCTACCATGAACCGAAGAAATATGAAATTGAACTTACAAAGTTCCGACAATTCTGTTTGTTGTTCCTTGGGTCTGCTCAGCACAAAAAATCCTAGCTATACCAAAGTCCAAGATTTTTGGGTTCATATTGTCATCAAGCAAAATGTTGCTAGCTTTGAGGTCGCGATGGATAATTCGGAGTCGAGAATCTTCATGAAGGTAAAGAAGACCGCGCGCCACCCCAGCCATGATCTTGTGGCGAGCTGACCAATCCAACTGTGCGCTTTGCTGAGGATCTGTGTTGTCCAGAATTTGTAAATTTTAGAGTCAAAAGAATCTCTGGTTCATGTTTGAATCTGATTGACGAGTTGTCATTGTCACATGTAATTTTCTCTTGGAACCATCATCAGCTTGCGTGAAGAATGTCCCTAGACAAAACTACTAAAATTTTGCGTAAACTTTGGACATATTTCTATATGATGACTAGGACTAGAAAGAAAGAACTAAACTGAGGAATGAAATCATTTTTAAAGAAGGTGAAGAGAGAGGCACGAACCGAAGAGCAACTGGTCGAGGCTTCCGTTGGGCACGTACTCATAGATTACTATCGTTCCTTCTCTTTCCGTGGCAAATCCTAATAGCCTCACTAGGTTTCTGTGCTGAAGCTTGGCTACCAATTCGACTTCGTTTTTAAATTCCTGCATGCCTTGTTTCGAGGTTTGAGACAACCTTTTTGCTGCAATTTTTTTCCCACGAGGGAGTGTGCCCTGCAAAGGACAGAATATGAACAAAAATATCATGTTGAGACAGAACATGCATCGAGATTGAATCTCTTGTTAATGCTTCATGTCATATCTTCATGTTAAAACTCCTTACTCTGTAAACTGGACCAAATCCGCCTTCCCCTAATTTGTTGTGATTCGAGAAGTAATCTGTGGCGGCTTCAATTGCACCCACATCAAATTGCAGGGAATCTAGTTCTGAAATTTCACTTCCAACTGTGCAGCAGTGAGCCATCAAATTTGCAATATGAATAAACTGTAAATGGAAAGACTGCCATGACACCATCAAGGTATTGCTCAATGATGCTACGCGCATCATAGACGTTGAATACGAATGGAAACCCGTATCCTGTTCCAGATGTGGCATCTTTGGCCATAAATGTACTGAAACAATTCCAAAGGCCTCTGGATCGGCTCCTCTGCATAGTTCCAATGAACTGATAAGTTTACCCTCTGTTGGAACCAGCTCCTCCTCCCTCCTAGCCCCTTCTGTTGTCCCTCTTCCTGGTTCTAACTTAGGAGTGGAAGACAGCAGCCAAAATGGCAGGGATCTGCAAGATGAAGGATGGCGAGACGGTCACGAAGGCGAAAGAAGCAGCAGACTACTGGATCCGTCTGTCCCTGCTGTTCTCCCTCCTGGTGCTTCCCTCCGCCCAGCTGCATCTCCAACGCTTCAGAAAATCCAGGAACTGAAGCAAACCAGCTCTCTCCAGCAACATCTTGGCAACGCCCAGCTAGTTTCCAGCAGTAGCCAGACGCAAGACACCAGCAAACAGCAGCTTTGTAGCAACCAAAAGCAGGTTTGCAGCAACCAGAAGGCCAGTCCTATTCAGTCTCCCCTGGAGCTGGCGGCCATTCATCCTTCGCCCTCCAGTCCGACAGCAACCACGATGAAGATATTGCAGGACAGAGTTGCCTCCCGTGAACCGAGATAGATGCTGGTTTGGAACCATCATCCCCAAAATCTTTTAGCTCTGCCGATGATCTTGATGCAGAACCCACTGCCCTGGAGGACCCGACCTTGTTGAGACCTCAAGATAACCCTCCGCCTGAGTATGACACCCCTGGCTTGCAACTTACTGAGGTAAGAGTAGAACAAGCTGCAACTCCGCCTATCCAGACCAAATCCACTAAGCAGGCGAGTGGATCTCGGCCCTCATCTGGAACTCTAGCTACTAAGAAGACGGCGGCTCGGGGTAGGCGCCCCAAAAGGAGGTAGCTCTCCTGCCTCTATTTTGACTAAGCATCTCACATGTTTTTTGGCTGCTGGAACATCAGGGGACTAATGAATCCTATTAAACAAACTGAAGTGAGACAGTTTGTTCGCCTCAATAATATCTCTTTGTATGGGTATTTTGGAAACTAAGGTTTCAGCTGCAAATTTTGACAACATCTCTTCTAACATTATCCCTGGATGGATTTGGATTTCAAACTATGAATACTCTTTTCGAGGGCGCATTTGGGTTGGCTGGAACCCGCTTTTGGTAAGTTTTAATGCCCTGTTTTGCACTGATCAACTTATTCATGGAGAATTAAAGTTTTTGAGTTCCAGTCTTGGATTGACCCTCTCTGTGGTATATGGTGAGCATACATTTGTGGCTAGGAGACCCCTTTGGAACAGCCTTGTTGATCTGAGTTTGAACCTTAAGGATAGCCCTTGGATGGTGGCGAGAGACTTCAATGCCATCAAGGACCCCTCAGACCGTGTGGGCAGCCCGGACACATGGATCCCTGCCTTCGATGAGTTCAAGGAGTGTCTAGATCAAGCTGAATTGGTTGATCTCCGCTATGTGGGCTTCCGGTTCACCTGGTCCACTTCCTCGGGCTCCCGAAGGAAGCAACGGAAAATAGATAGGGTCTTGGTAAATAATCACTGGTGCATGGCCTTTTCTTTCTCTGAAGCGTCTTTCTTGGCTCCAGGTATTTCAGACCATTCTCCCATGGTGGTCAGGATACTTGCTCCCACCTCTCGTCGCATTCCTTTCAAGTTTTTTAACTTCTGGCTCACTCATCCGGACTTCACAATGCTGGTGGATCAGGCATGGGAGACACAAGTTACAGGGTCCCCTATGTTCACACTTTACGCTAGACTTAAGGTTCTAAAAGCTCGGCTTAAGACCCTAAATAAAGATTACTACTCGATATTTCTATGCGGGTGATCATGCCAAGAGGGCTTTGGTGGATACTCAAGAAGCACTTCACCAAGACCCTGAAAGTAGCACCTTGGCGGATATAGAAAACTCTCAACTCAAGGCCTACTCTGATCTCCGGTCCCTTGAGGAGTCTTTCTTTAGACAGAAGTCCAGGATCAGATGGCTCAAGGAAGGTGATCGCAACACCAAATTCTTCCATCACTCGGTAAATCACCAGCACCTTCGCAACCGTATCATATCAGTTAGGGACACCTCAAGCCATTTGACTACAGAAATGGAGGAAGTTCAACAGATCTTCGTCTCGTATTTCCGGGACCTACTTGCCCGGTTAACATGGCGTCAAGGCCATCTATACGAATTATCGAATGTTATCCGTTCCCCTCTTCGGGAAGACCAGGCTAATTTTCTCTCCCATCCTTTTCTCCCTTCGATGTGCGTGATGCCATGTTCTCTATTGCTGGAAACAAAGCCCCCGGCCCCCGACGGTTACAATGCGGACTTCTTCAAAAGAACTGGGACAAGGTAGGCTCCTTAGTCACTGAAGCAGTCCTGAACTTCCTGGTATCTGGTCGCATTCTCAAGGAGATTAATAACACAATCATCGCTCTGGTGCCAAAAATCCCAAATGCAACATCGGTAGCAGACTTCCGTCTATTGCATGCTGTAATACAATTTATAAATGTATTACCAAGATGCTATCGTCTAGAATTGCGGCCATCCTTCCTTATGTGATCAATCCGACTCAAACTGCATTTATTAAGGGCCGCAGAATCAGTGACAACATCCTTCTTGCCCAAGAACTTTTTTGTGGGTTCTACAATAAGCCCAATGTTCCAAAATGTGCAGTTAAGGTTGACTTTAGGAAAGCCTATTACTCTTGACTGGGACTTTTTGGAGCAAACTCTACTGGCATTTGGCTTTCCCAACCATTTCACCAGACTAATTATGGTATGCATTCGTACCCCTAAGTTTTCCATTTCGATAAATGGCGAACTTCATGGTTTCTTCTCTAGTGGGAGAGGCATAAGACAAGGTGACCCTACGTCCCCATACCTCTTCACCCTGGCTATGGAGGTACTCTCTAGGATTATTGACTCCTATACTCAGCACCCGGATTTCCGATTCCACTGGCGATGCAAGGCCTCCCGCCTGTCCCATCTTTTCTTTGCAGACGATGTATTCATCTTCAGCAAAGCGAGCCTTCCTGCTATCTCCCGCATTAAAGACGGGCTCACTTTATTCTCTAACTGGAGTGGCTTGACCCCAAACTCGAACAAGAGTGAGATTTTTATTTCGGGAGGTTCTGAGGCTGTCAAGGATCAGATCATACAAGCCCTTGGCTTTTCTCTGGGGTCCTTCCCAGTGCGTTATCTGGGAGTGCCCATCATAACAACTCGTTTGAATAAGGTAGATTGTAATGCCCTTGTCTGCCATCTCACCTCTCGAGTCCAATCTTGGACACACCGTTTCCTCTCATTTGCAGGACGTCTTCAACTTATTAAGTCGGTCTTGCATGCCATCCAAGCTTACTGGGCTTCCATATTCTGGCTTCCTGCCTCGGTGGTGGACAAAATTGAGCAAATCTGTAGACAATTCTTATGGAAGGGTCCCTCTATGGGGCCAGGCGAGGCAAAGGTATCTTGGGCGGATGTTTGCCTCCCTACTTCGGAAGGAGGCCTTGAAGTAAGAAGAATTAGAGATAGCAATAAGGCTGCCATGGCAAAACACATATGGCTCCTCTTCACCGACAAAGAATCCTTATGGTGCAAATGGATTCATGCTACATACCTCAAAAGGAAGAACTTCGGTCTTCTCCGACTCCATCCCCGTGCTCCTGGGCATGGAGGAAGATTCTTGCCTTGAGGGATGAATTTCAACCCCTCTTCAGGTGGAAAATAGGAGATGGGGAGACTACCTCACTTTGGTTTGACCCCTGGCTTGACTTCGGTCCGCTCAACTTATTATTTTCTGACTCTTATATATCCCAGTCAGACCTTCCTAGTCAAGCGAAAGTCAAGGACCTCTATTCCCGGGATGGCCTCCAGCTTCTCCAAGAGCTGGCTTTATGGCAAATTTCGGTACCCCAACTCTCCTTTGGACAGGATTCCCTCACTTGGACTGAGGACCTATCGGGCAAATACTCGATGGTCTCGGCTTGGAATGCGATTCGGCAGAAACACAATCCAGTGTATTGGTCCTCATTTATATGGGACAAGGCATTTGCTCCTAGACATCAATTACTTCTATGGCTAATTACAAAGAACCGCCTTCCTACTTAGGTATACCTTATGACGCATGGCAGACTACCGAGTGTCGAGTGCCCTCTCTGTAAGTCTAGGCCTCGACTCGATGAATCATCTCTTTTTGATTGCTCAATCTCCAAATCGCTAGCGACTTACGGGCTGCCAAATGTAACCCGCCTTGGCGCAATTCCTCCCGACGGAGACAACCTCCTCCTCGGCTTATAAAAATTTTGTCGGAAAGGGTTTCTACAGGGAGATAGCCCGCTTCTCCTTTGGCTCCTCTCGCCAACTCATCCGGAAGACTAGGAATGAGATCCTCTTTCAAGGGCATACCCTTTTTGTTCCGGCTTTAAAGTTACATCTCTTCAAGACGGTGAAAGATAAAGCCCTCACCTTTTCCAAAGTTGAAGACTGTCCCAGGAATCGAAGGTTGCAGCGCAGTTGGGGATTAGACCCTCGTATTTTTGCTCGGGAGCCCAATAGCGGGTCGACTAGGAATTAGAATACCCTCTATTCCTTGTAGTTCAAGCTTTGTTGTATTACCTTTCTTAATGTACGCGGTACCCTCCCACTCCAGCGACATGTAGTCCAGCTGAGTGACCGTTGGTACCGTGTTTTCCTTTTTCTGTCCTAGCTCTTGGTTGTCTTAATATACTCTTACCTTACCAAAAAAAAAAAAAAAAAAAAAGACTAATGCAAGCAATGTATATCTACAACGTTTCTCACAGGAAAATTGCACCAGAAGTTTTAATTGTTATGTGCAAAATGTAATTGAGTTATAAATATTTTGATTGATTCAACAATTTCTACATCCTCTTCCAAAAGTGCAATCAAGTCATTGCTATGCATAGTACAAAAAATTAGCTCTAAAAGAGTTCTTATGTGCCATCTCTAAAATGAACTTTTCCACATGATTTTAGAACTTAACTGTATTTTCCAATAAAAGGTTAAGGACCTAATTGGAGCAAATAATATGTTCAAGACTTTATCGCACTTTTTTTATAAAGGTTTAAGCCTCGATTCAATGAATTTAAAGGCTTTGAACTTCATTGCATTCCGTACATGAAGTTTAGGACTCGTGGTACAATTTTCCCCATTTCTTACCAATCGGGGCAACTTCGACAGTGTTTCTCTTGTTCCTTTTTTTTTTTGGGCAAACCGGAGCACAACGCAAAGTAGGACGACCACCGAAGTAGCAGAAGTGATCCCGATAATTGATCTTGATGGAATGCGGCTTTTCTTTTCGACTGCAATTTAATTAATTGAAGGCTTCATTAGTTTAGTGGCATTTCCTTGAGCATCTACCGGATATGTGGTACAGGCAATTTAATACTCTACTTGCCACAGAACATGGTGGAAACAGTAGAGAGACGCATTATAACCAGTGACAAAAAAAAAAAAGTTGCGTTCATTACCTTCATAGAACTTGTAGCTCTCGAACCTAACGAAGCAACTCGGACGCAAGACTCTGCCCCCGATTCTCCCGGTTTGATTTGTCAGGAGAATCGAAGCCACATTCTGCAGGCAATCCTCGCCCGGCAAGAGATCAGGCCTGCACTGGGCAAACGTATATAGATGAGTGCCCCTTGATTTTTGAAGTTGGCCTCTTTGGACGCATACATCTTATGGCATCGTCTAGTCGCCTGAGTTATCAATTGGTCCATCGTTTTGTTCAATAGCTTCATGAACTCAGCGGGCTTTTCCGCTTCATCCGGATTATACCTGATCAGAAGAGCCGCTTTGTCCATGGCTGAAAGGGAGTTATGGTCCGAATACTGCAACATGCACTTATCAAACCAAAGGATCGACGCTTTGGCCATAGGGCAAATCTTTTTGATACTGACACTAGCATTTATCACACATTCCGTGCACACATCCTTAGTGACGTCTCCCCTGCATAGGAAGCTGCCGTACACAGCATCGGCATCAGGTAGCTTCCCTTCGCTTATGTTGAAGAATCCGTTGCTTGAGTTGGTGTGAGAGGGAAGGGACTCGAGGAGAAGGTCGAGGTTCGCCTCGTGGGTGCTATTCAGAGTGTAAGTGCTTGAATTCGAGCAGTGATACAAGCTGATACTAAAGGTTGATTCGGTTGGGAGGTTGAGAAAGCTAAGCATGAAAATAAGGATTGCAAAAAGCTTTGTCATTTTTTTTGTTGGAAGCTTGGCTGAAAGGGCAGTTCTTTCCCTGATGATGTATCTACATATATAGACGGAATCGTAAAGATTAAGATATTTTTTTTTTGTTGGTCAATAAAAGATCAAGATTTAAGGGGAAATGAACAAACATTGGAAAATGATTTTATATTGTCAGGTGTCAAGATTACTGATGTTCGATATTTAAAATCTTCGGTTATTCTTTACTTCAGGTTTCAATACGAACTGGATAACTTCGACATTCTCGGTTATGTATAGCCATGTAGGATGATTCCTTGAAACACTAATATAAAAAATTGGAAGGTGGGATTATATTAATTGTTATGCAAAGTGCATTGGCTAAAATAACCAAACCATAAAGTGGGGACAACTATGTGCGTCTATATTCCTATTATTATATGTATCTTACAAGCTCTCACGTGTGCCGTGTACCGTGCGTGCGTAAGTTGCAAAATCATAATATCTCATTCTCTTGTTCTCACTTGGCACTTGGAAAAGAGGAGGTGCAAGGAAAATATATTAAAAATTCTAAAACTATCATGGAAGTGTAATCGAGTTCTAAAATTGTCACGAAGTATATTTGAGTCTTAAAACTTACAGATGATGCAATTAAGTCATTAATTTTATTGAATTAATACAATAAAATCTGTTAGGTAACTCTGTCTATTTTGATTCAAATGATTGGGGTGGGGACATGTGAGTGAAGAAGCAAGTTTGAGCAATCTGCATACAGCAATAATACACACAATGGCTTATAAAATAAATTCAGGATAAATTAAGATGAGATTAAAAAGAGAGAGAGAGAGAGATTAAAAGTAAAAAATGCTAAGAAATTCTTTTTTTTAAAGTAAAATTGGCAGAACATCTGGCTCGAGGGGGTGCTGGCAATTTACCAGTAAGGGCCGACGATTGGCAAGGGCTTCACCAGCGGAGAAGAACAGCTCGATGGTGTTGTCTTTTGTTTTATTACCCTAATTTTAAGTTTTATCTAATTATTTTTTAACTAAAATGTGGTTCTGGAAACAAACAAACATAGCGTGGTCATGACTAGGGATGGATTAGTTGCCATGAAATTTTAATGATGAACTCGATGGGTGGGTTGTCTGAAGGAAGTAAAATCAAGAGAGATGCAAAGCAATTAAACCGTGCATGCAGACACCATACTGACGAATTTGTTCTCTAAAAGTGAACTGCTAGAGATAAACTCAATCTGCTTTTATGATTACTTTTCGAGAAGATATTGTTTTCTGAGTTTTGCTAACATCCATAGGGAAAAAGGTCAATTTCAAATCTGTGGCCGGCCGACCATGAAATGTATTAAATGATTATGGTTCAAATCAAGTTTTTTGTAATGGATGTCAATTACAGAAAAGGTAGGACGCAATAAGAATAAATATTATAAGGATTTCCGTCATGAACTTGTGATATGATCTTTTAGAGAGCAAAAGAGTCGGGAATTTGCTTCCACTTTTGCTCTTGACATTTGACTTTTTATTTTTATTTTTTATGCTTGACGTGTGATATTTTTACTTTAAACACAAAAAATCCCAAAAAAATAGTATTAAGATTCGAAATTACCTAGACTTTTCTGTAATTCTGCTAAATCAAATTTGAGGAAAATTCGAATGCAGCTTAAAGCCCTTCAAATAGTTTTGAGTAAAATCAAGCGTAACCAACTCAACAATATGTTTGTTTTACAATACACTCTCTTGATTCCTTTATAAAAATATTTATATAATCATGAATTCATTTTTAGAAATTAAACTAACCGTACCAAACATTAAATAATATTAATATTATCTTAACATTGAATAGTGGTTATTATTTAACACGCTCAACTAAGCTGCTTTAAAATGTTTGATTAAAATGGTAAAATATAATTGTAATTTTTTTAATTTATTGATTTTTTTTTGTCTAGGTAATGAAGAAATTTTTAAGTTACTTTCTTTTTTTGCCAAAAGTATGTCTTTATTAATATGTTCTTGTTGTATCCGTATCTCAATCAATACTCCCATAAATGAATAAACAAATAAAACCTTCATAGAGGCTATTGTTGTTCGTGCATTCTAAATTGTTGATTTCATTTTCACCTTTATGCAAATAATTTATAAATTGTTCCATTTTCATTATAAATGTCAATTATTGAAGCCATCGGAAGAATTACCAAAAGAATCACAAACTTATTACAATTGTGACAATTCAATTCTAAACCTTATTTTATTTTTTACTAATTGAGTCATAAATCTTTTGCATTTGTGCTAATTAGTCTATCCGGCCATTTTTTTGCTGCAAATTACCAACATAGATGCTAGTTGTCCTACCGACTCAAAAGTGGACGATTTTTAATAATATTTTTTGAATTTCTTTTTTTCTTTTTCTTTTTTTCTTTTTTCTTTTTTCCCCTTCCTTCTTCCTTCAATTGATCGCCAAACCTCGGCGACCGGCCAAAGGCGAGAGATGGTGAGGTCAACTTCACCATTGGTGAAGCTCACACCGTTGGCCACTAGCAAGGGCAAGCCTCGCCCATCCCTGGCAAAGTTGACCTCACCCAATGATAGTGCTCAAGCCTCACCTAGTGATGGTGAGGCTCGCCTCGGCCAGCAGCTAGTGAGATCTCGCTAGCCCTCACCTTTAGCTATTCACCAATATTTGGCAACCAGTTGGAGAAAGAAGAAAGGGAAGAAAAAAAACAAGAAAAGATAAAAGAATAAATAAATAAATAAAATATTAAAATATTATTGAAAAATATCCATGTTAGTGCCAATTGCACCACATAGGATGGCCGATATCCATTCATGATTTCCGACTAAAATTGACTGAATGGACTCTATTTGGGCAAATGCAAAAGATTTAGGATTCAATTGACAAAAAAAAATATGATTGAATTAGCACAATTATAATATATTTAGATTTTTTTTTTGTAATTTTCCCCTAAGCCACACCACCTAGCACAATCAATTATATTAGTAATGTTTTTGTAACAATGGGCTTTCTTCTTTGGTGAACAATATGTTTTGCCTCAAGTTTGAGACAATTGACCAAAGTGTGGGCGAGACATTTAGGGAGAGATTTTTCTCGGATATTAAGCTGTTAAGACGCAATTAAAAAAAATGGTCTTATATCTTTTACGAATGTTGAATTTTTCATTGTGTCATATTCAATGTTCAAATTCGTCAACTTAAATTATGACGGGTGCATTTGGTTGAATTTTGAAAATGGCTTTCAGCTTTCAAGTGGCCTTTAAAATGCTGAAACTATTTTTTCCCTTCCAAAACTACCCTCACTAATTCTTCATATTTCCGATTTTGCCCCTAATTTTTTTTTTAATTGAGAAAGGGCTACGACCGCCAGCAAGCCAGATCTGGCATCGGCGGCCGTTAGCTGAGGTCGCGTGACCCAACCGAGGGCTACCGGAGATCGCTCGACCCAAGCGCGCCGCGACCCAAGCGACCGCCACCTAGCTCTCACGAGGGTGGCACGACCACCAACCGTCGTCACGCGACCCTCGCGAGACCTAGCGAGGGCCGCCTATGGCCATGAGACCTAGGCAGGGGTTGCCTGGGTCGCGACGAGCCTAGGTCGAGTGACCCTTGCCGAGGGTTGCCCAAGGTCGAGTGACCTTGCCGAGGGTTGCCCAAGGTCGAGTGACCTTCGGCGGCCCTCAGCTAGGGCCTCGTGACCCTCACGGGCGGCCGTAGCCCTTTGCCGATCTGGCGAAGGGTTTAGTCCAATTTTCTAAAAATATATATATACATACCTATAATACCCCTCAAAGCCTATTGCGAAAGTTTTTTTTACCAAATGCACATTCAACTCAAAGTTTATTTACAAAGAAATTTTACCAAACACAATTGCATTTCCCCAAGTAACTTTAGGCTTTTAGCATTTGTATTGAACTTAAAGCCTCTTGCAAATGCTAAACAAATGCACCCAACGGGATTGAATACCTTAGAAAGATTTCCAGACTTGGATTATATGGTATGGTGAACTATATACTGGGAGATTAGTCCTATGGATTGTCAGAGCTTCACCTATGGATTAGTCCTATAGAAAAGGAGCTATTTGATATAACGCAACTGAATTTTATTTATTCACTTATAGCCCTTGTTAAATTATGACTCGAGTTTGAATTTTTCATGAACTCAATCCATAGAAGGATTTTGACTTGTTCAAAATATTTCCTATCCTATTCAAGATTGGTTTTATTGTTATTCCAAGTCTGACTATGATTACTTTTGCACAAAAGGATAAAGACAAGGGTTTCTTCTCTTATCTATAGAAGAAACCTAGTAGTGCTAGTTTTACACATATATATAAAAGGTTTCTTCATCATATAGATGAAGAGAGTGCCGAACAAGAATAGAAGCCAAGCCAAGAAGCTGCAGTTGCCGTACAAAGCATACAAGAAAGAACGGAGTTCTTGTTTTTCGTATGTTCGTGAGCGAATTGCAGGAGGGCTTGAACACACGGTGATTTTGTGTTGTGAGTTTATATTGTTTATTTGTAAACTCTTTGGGTTTGGGTTAAATCTAGGTGTGGGAAACACTCGAGCGTGTAAGTGATTGTAACTCTGATTCTCCGATTATAGTGGATTATTTGCTATTGGCTCTCCCCGTGGATATAAGTACCGATACTCGGACCGAACCACGTAAATTTTCTAGTGCCCTTATTTTTCTTTAGTATTTTTGTATTGACGTAAATTGCAAGATCCTGTCGTTTCCGCGTTATATTTTCAACAATTGGTATCAAAGCTTGGATTCGGATTTGTTGATTGTGATTTGGAGCTTTTGCTTGTTTGATTATTATCTGGAAATCTTGTTATTGCAATTATGTCTGAGGTAAAACGTGAAATTGAGAAGTTTAACAGGAGGAATAACTTTGGGTTATAGAGCATCAAGATGCGTGCGTTGTTGACAACCCAAGGTTTACCCAGAGCTTTAGATAGCGAAGATGAGTTGCCGATTATAATGAAAGCTTCTGAAAGGGTAGAGCTAATGGAGAAAGCAAAGAGCACAATCCTAATGAACTTATCGGATGAGATGTTGATAGAGGTAGCTGAGGAGAAGGATGCTACGGATTTATGGGCAAGACTTCATGCACTCTATGTAACGAAGGGTTTGAATAATCGTTTATACATGTTGAAGATGATGTTTCGGTTTAGATATACTGAAGGTACGTCTATCAGAACCCACCTAGATGAATTTAATAAACTCATGATGGATTTGAAGAGCGTCGGTAAGATACTTGATGATGAAGAGCGGGGCATGATGTTGTTAGCTTCTTTACTAGAGTCGTGGGAGCACTTTACTGATTCACTATTGCAGGGGCATACTACGATTACCTCGGAAGAGGTAAAGTTCGCTCTGTTCTAAGAAATGGCAGAGAAAGTTGCGTGATGATAGTCTTGCGCAGGGAGTAACGCAGGAATTAACAATTCGGGGTAGATATCAACATCGAGGGTCTAGCAGCAACAGAGGCAAAAGCAGATCGAAGTCACGCAATCGAAAGTCCAAGGGACGCGTGAAGTGCTTTGAGTGTCACGAGAAAGGGCACATTAGGAGAGATTGTCCGAAGCGGAGAAATCGAGGTGATAGGCAGAATGCCACAAGCAATGTGGCAAACGTAGCCGAAAAGAGCACTAGTGATAGAGAAGTTGTTTTATGTGTGACTACTACTTCGTCAGGAGATGAATGGGTGCTAGATTCGGGGTGTTCTTATCATATGACGCATCACAAGAACTGGTTTACTACTTACCAGACTGCAAATGGTGGTAGAGTTCTTTTGGGGAATAATGAAGCCTGTAAGGTTGTGGGGATAGGAACAATTCGAATTCAGATGCACGATAGGGTGGTACGCACATTGATAAACGTGAGACATGTACCAGAGCTTAAGAAGAACCTTATTTCTCTAGGGACACTTGATGATATCGGGTGTAGGTACACCGCTGAAGGTGGAGTACTGAAAATCTCTCGAGGTGCCATGATAGTGATGAAGGGGAAGAAAGTGAATTCTCTCTATCATCTACTGGGAGAGATCGTGACCGAAACCGCTGCAATTTCATCAGGTGAGTTAGACTCTGACTTGACTCAATTATGACATATGCGTTTAGGGCACATGAGTGAGGCAGATATGACAATGCTGAATGAAAGGGGGTTGCTAAAGGGTCAGAAGACAGGAAAGCTGGACTTATGTGAGCATTGCATCTTTAGGGAAGCAGTGCCAAATTAAGTTTACTACAGCTATTCATTCAACCAAGCGATCGGTTGAGTATATTCATTCAGATGTCTAAGGCCCATCTTATGTTCCTTCGAAAGGAGGTGCCCGATATATGCTGACATTTATCAATGATTATTCAAGGAAGGTATGGGTATACTTTCTAAATTACAAATATGATGTGTTCGTTCGGTTCAAGAAATTTAAGGCATTGATTGAGAAGCAATCATATAAAAAGATTGAGTGCTTGAGAACCGATAATGGCATGGAGTTTTGTGGTAAAGATTTTACCTAGTTCTGTGAGAAAGAAGGATTGTGAGACACCACACAATACTTAGGACACCACAGCAGAATGGCGTGGCAGAATGGAAGAACAGAATTTTACTTGAGTGAGCTCGATGCATGCTTTCGCATGCAAGACTTGGCAAGGAATTTTGGGCCGAAGCAGTGAATATAGCATGTTATCTAGTAAATCGACCTCCATCATCTGCTATCGAGTGGAAGACTCCTAAGGAAGTATGGTTGGGGAAATCTATTGATTATTCCGAATTACGAATATTCGGATGTCCTACATATGCTCATGTGAGCGATGGTAAGCTTGAGCCGAGAGCAAAAAAGTGCATATTTCTGGGTTATGCACATGGGGTGAAAGGCTACTGGCTGTGGTGCACTGATCCCGGATCACCCGGTTTTCTAATCAGCAGAGACGTGATCTTCAACGAGACTGTAATGCTTCAACAGAGGAGTTCTGTAACACAAAAAGCAGAGAAGACGGATCATTGTGTCATTAGTGAGGTGGAGCATCAAGTGGAGACTCTGGAGATCTTGGAGGTAACAGAAGCTGAGACTGTAGAAAAGGCCGCAATTCCTGAAGTCGATGATAGTGAACAATCATCACAACAGCAGCACAATATAGCCACAAACAGATAGAGAAGGCAAATTAAACCACCGGTACGTTATTGTTATACAAATATTGCTTATGCGTTAACTATAGGTGATGAGGTGGAGACGGATGAACTTTCGTCTTATTCTGAAGCAATAGCCAGTAGTGAGTCTTCATAGTGGCTTGGGGCTATGAGCGAAGAGATGAAATCACTCTATTGGAATTAGACATGGGAGCTGGTTGAAGTACCTAAGAGCCAAAAGATTGTCGGAAGTAAATGGGTCTTTAAATGGAAAGAGGGCATTCCCGGTGTTGAGACAATGAGATATAAGGCAAGACTTGTGGCGAAGGGATATACACAAAGGGAGGGCATTGACTATAACGAGGTGTTCTCTCCTGTGGTAAGACATACTTCTATTCGTGTTTTACTTGCCTTAGTTGCTTCACGGGATCTCGAGCTAGAGCAACTAGATGTGAAAACGGTATTTCTTCATGGTGAGTTGGAGGAACGGATTTACATGAGGCAGCCAGAGGGATTTGCTATTCCGAGTAAGGAAGATCATGTTTACTTGTTAAAGAAATCTTTGTATGGGCTAAAGCAATCTCCTAGGCAGTGGTATAAGCGTTTTGATGCTTTCAAGGCTAGTTAGGACTACTCAAAAAGTTAGATGGATAGCTGTGTTTATTTTAGGAGATTAGAGAATGGTTCTTTGATTTATCTACTCTTATATGTTGACGACATGTTGATAGTAGCTAAGAATATGTATAATATTGATGTGCTGAAAAGGCAATTGAGTGCTAAATTTGAGATGAAAGATTTAGGTGTTGCAAAGAAAATATTGGGTATGGAGATTTTGCGTGATAGAGCTGCATGAGTTTTACATCTATCTCAAAAGAAATATATTGAGAAGATTGTAGCACGTTTTAATATGCAGTCAGCAAAATCTGTAAGTACAACTTTAGCAAACCACTTTAAACTTTCAGACAAATTGTCACCGCAGACTGAGGAGGAGGAGAAGCATATGTCTCGTGCTCCTTATTCTAATGCCAATATGCTATGGTGTGCACTAAGCCTGATATTTCACAAGCTGTGAGCGTAGTTAGTCGCTATATGAAGCATCTTGGTAAAGTTCATTGGGAAATTGTGAAGTGGATCCTCAGATATTTGAAAGAGACTGCAGACGTGAGTATAGTATACCAGAGGAACAGTAATGGCAATGAAACCACTAGTTATGTGGATTCGGATCACGCCGGTAACTTGGATGATCATAGGTCTTTAGCAAGGTACATGTTTATGCTAGCAGGTGGTGCAGTGAGTTGGAAAGCGTCCTTACAGGATCATGTTGCCTTGTCTTCGACTGAGGCAGAGTACATGGCACTAATCTTTATAGCAAAAGAGGCGATATGGTTACAAAGTTTGCTCTTGGACTTTGGGCTTAATCAGAAAAGTGTTGATATACATTATGATAACCAAGATGCGATATATTTGGCATATAATCCAGTTTATCACGAGCGAGCGAAACATATCGATATCAAGTACCACTTCATCTGAGATGTCTTCGCAAAGGGTAATGTTATTGTGAAAAAGATTGCTACGGTAGAGAACTCGACAGACATGATGACCAAGCCCGTTCCTTTGGCGAAGCTCAAGCTATGCTTGAGCATAATTGGCGTCTGTGGAGAGTGAGCGCCCGTTGGGGGCGTTGGGAGAGTAGCATAGATGATGAGCACTATAACTTGGCTTCAAACATCGAGCCAAGATGGAGAATTGTTAAATTATGACTCGAGTTTGAAATTTTCACGAACTCAATCCATAAAATGATTTTGACTTGTTCAAAATATTTCCTATCCTATTCAAGATTGGTTTTCTTGTTATTCCAAGTCTGACTATGATTACTTTTGCACACAAGGATAAAGATAAGGGTTTCTTCTCTTATCTATAGGAGAAACCTAGTAGTGCTAGGTTTACACATATATATAAAAGGTTTCTTCAGCATATAGAAGAAGAGAGTGCCGCACAAGAATAGAAGTCAAGCTAAGAAGCTGCAGTTGCCGTATGAAGCATACAAGAAAGAACAGAGTTCTTGTTTTTCGTATGTTCGTGAGTGAATTGCAGGAGGGCTTGAACACACAGTGATTTTGTGCTATGAGTTTACATTGTTTATTTGTAAACTCTTTGGGTTTAAATTAAATCTAGGTGTGGGAAACACTCGAGCGTGTGAGTAATTGTAACTCTGATTCTTCGATTATAGTGGATTATTTGCTGCTGGCTCTCCCCGTGGATGTAGGTATCGATACTCGGACCGAATCACGTAAATTTTCTGGTGCCCTTATTTTTATCTAGTATTTTCGTATTGACGTAAATTGCAACATCCTATTGTTTCCGTGTTATATTTTCAACAGCTCTGTTGGTCGACTCACTTTAACTCCGACAAGAAAGATAAGAAAGTAGATCACGTAGCTTTTCTTAGATTTGCTCTAAACCGCGGGCGGCGTTGGTAACGGAAGTTCTAGAATTTGTCTTTTGCTACAAGCCTATAGCTGATAAGCTTTGTCCTTCACAATGTCTGTCCTTGTCTGTGCGGAGTTCTCTATGCATGCCTAAGAAGGTTATGAAGAGGATTGACAGCTGTAGTAATTCCTTCTTGCGGTCTGAATATAATGGCAAAGCTTCTGGCTGTGGGATTATTTGATGTATGTCTCCCTAAAACTTAATGTGGATTGGGTTTGAAACAATATTTATTAGTGGAATAAGGTTGTTGCTATGAAACTTATAAGAGAATAAGTACTGCTCCAGTCAAGGACAAGGTCAGAGAAGCTCATTTGAAATGGCTTAGAGAATAAAGTTCAGGTAATCTAGTTAGATGATGTAATCAAGGGATGGAGGCTTGGGACCAAATGTTTTGGATGCATAAATTAGTCTTTTGTATAAACATGGAATAAATATCTTGTCTAACAATGTCCATGAGCATTTGTTCCAAAGTATGCTCCATGAAGTGCTGTTCTATGTAGGAATAACTTAAGATTGGCAGGTGGAATCTGGATTATCTTAGTTCGAATAGAATGTGTTCAGGAGTTTCGACTATGATGGGCTCGCAATGATTAGTATATAATCGATCACTTTAATGAGATGGTTGATTGTATCAGAAGACAGAGACACAACATCCATACTCGCGTGAATAGATGATGCACTTTGTCTATATCAAATGCATAATCTGAACTTATGGGGTAATGCTTGGGAAGGATTTTTTTTCAGTTATTTTAGTGTGTTAAATCCTTAAAAATGTCCTGAAAACTTAAATTACCATTGAAACAAAACTCTTTATTAATCGTAATAAGTCTACTTTTGCATGTACAAGTTCGATCTTACATGTGAAACAAAACATGAGGGTTGGGCGTCATTAGACACCACATCGGGCATCAGCCTTTCAGCTTTATCTTGCCACAAAGGTTTTATAACCACTATGAAATGTGCCATTTGAGCTATAATGTTTGAACCCCACTTGTAATTTAAAGGTCCAAGGTTATCAAGTCCATCACCACAACCCCCTACAACGCATGCTAGCGGTCAAGAAATATTTCTGCATGAGAAATGTCTTAGCTAAGCCACATAACCGAGCCGGTTGGAGATGTGCCTGCAACTTGAATCAAGCTTTTTCCCTTAGCACAGGATGGTTAATGCATGCTTTGTACTTGGATGCAATTTAACATGGTGTAGGATAAGCGAGTGAGCAATCACACAGGACATGTTGTAATATTAATGAGAAAATTAATAAAATCTTACAATTTCAATCAACACGACGTCACCAAAGAAATATATAATGAATAATAAAGACACAAAAATTTATGAGATTTGACTTAAGTATTGATTTCCACTCCACGAAAAAGAGCCAATAGCAAATTATACACTATAATTGGATAATTAAAATTACATTTGCTCGTACGATCAAGCGTGCTACTGACGTTTCCCAAAGATTCAACACGCATAGAAATTTATGAGTCAGCAAGTCAGCCTCGTAGAATCAAGACAAAATAGGATCTCCACTTGCCTTAACTTTTTCAACAGAAGGAAACTTCCTTGTCCATTCCTCCAGTGCTTTAAGGAGACAAAATAAGTAAGGCCAAGACTTAATGGCAAAATAAGAGTCCCTTGTACGCCTTCAGAGGATTCCAACTAATATGCGGTCAAACTCGACCGTTTATCTATACCCACTTCACACTGCCACAATTGAATTCAAAGTAGGCACTTCATACATGGACTTAAACTCAAGACATTAATTAATATGGTATTGCTTCAGTAGCGGGGCACAATTTCGGTCATGCAGCTGATGCGAGTTCGAACCCTCAGAGACAATGCTCCGATCTCACCGGAGCAGTGGGGGATAGGGTGGACCTTAACACTCCTACGAGATTCACGGCGAATTCCCTTCATGATTATTGAAGGAAAAAGATAAAGTGAGTGGAAGACTAAAAATATGAAAAAAGGAAAAGGGGGGATACAAATGGATAAGATGAGTGACAATCACGCGGAGGAGGTAAGTCAATGAAATTCAGAAAGAGTAGACAATAACAAGGGAAGGATGGTAAGGGATTCTACTGGGAGATAGCTCGTTTTGCTTTTGGAGCCCTGTGCTATATCATTTGGAAGACCAGAAATGATATTCTCTTCCGGGGACATAATCTTTATGTTCATTCTATGAAATTGTACCTTCTTAAAGCGGTGAAAGATAAAGGCCTCACCTTTAAGTCGATTGAAGACAACCTCAGAAATAGAAGGATGCAGCGTGGTTGGGGGATAGATCCCCGGATTTTTGGTGAAGAACTGAATATGGTCTAGCTTAGGAGGTTATGGATTGTCTATAATCCAATTTTTTTGTTTTAATATTATTGGTGGGTGGCCGTGGTACCTTTCTACTCCAGAGACATGTAGTCCAAATGAGTATATGTCGGTACCGTGTTCCCCCCTACTGTACATTTCTTTGGTCGATTATAATACAACTTACCTTACCAAAAAAAAAAAACAAGGGAAGGTTCCACCTCATTTTCTGGAGTGGGAAACCCGCAACAATTACTAGTGTAAGTTGCTTTCTATCACATTTTGGTTGTCATTTTGCAAACATCTTTCACTAGTGTTATGTAAACTACGAATGACATATTTTGACTCTATATGAAGAAGAAATCATATAACGGAGGGGTTTTTTATTTGTATAAATGGTACTTTGAACTTAGAATGACCATGAAAAAATTAATGATACGCCACCCGGACTTAGGACCTTTTACTAGTGAAGCAATAGAAAAATATGGAGTTATTCCAATATGAAAAAAACTACATCTACGGTTACACCATATTAAATTTTGGTTGATTGTGTAAAAAAATTTGTGAAATTTGATTATTGACATTTTAGTCCCTAAATCTTTTGTACTAATATGAATTTTTTTGTCAATAAAACTGGTTTACATCAAACAAGAAACACTATCTTGCACACGATCAAACTAAGTCACTCTTGTCATATAATCCAAAATTTATTTAGCAGCCCCAAAAGTACAAATAAATCATACTCCTGTTGCATGTCTAAAACTAATTCACTACGATGTAATTGATGTAGACAACCAGAAAATAGCCTTAAAATAATAAATGATACTCCCGTCCTTGGGAAATTGTGGGGTGCAGATTACACCATTAATGTGCCTAGAGTAACGGTGCAGTCAGCTAAACATTTTCGTAAAAGAAATTGTATAACACATTACGCGACGAATTCAATTTTGGTCTCTATGCTACGTTTCCAGCACACTTAGTCTCCCGCAGTTTAAGAGGGTGGACGCACCAAAATAATTAGACTTTTGAGGACTTAGGGCTGACTAGTAACAGTGTATTATATATGGAGAATTACTTCTCTTTCAATTCTTTGATTCGTGGAAGATGCAGAAAAGACTGACCTTCTCGGTAACTTCCTCTAATTTGAGTTACGAAAAATGCTTAATGATGACATTTATCTTAACAAGACTTTCAATCAGATTGGGCAAAACTTTTATATATAGCAGTTTTTAATAAATACTTGTTTTCCATTTGACATTCCCATAAGATTTTGGATTAAGATGTCATGAAATACATGTGAGGACTAGTCTCGTTAACAAAAAAAAGTAGAACAAGGATTAAAATTGAACAATTCTAATAGCACGTGGATCAAAAGTGTAATTTTTATAGAATCATGTATATGTAGGTGCCACGTGTCGATTTGCCAGCACTCACTCAGCATATTGAAATTGTTGCCAGAGATAAGTTTGGGACACTAAATTATAACAGAACATAGTATAGGGACCAAAATTAAATTTCGTTAATAGTACAGGGACAATTTGTGCAATTTCACTCGAGTTTACTAGGTCTACAAACGTTATTTTACAAGCGTGGGAACACCTGAATAATTAAACTTTGAGGACTTAGGACTGACTAGGATCAATGTAATTGACCACATTCTTGATTATGGAACTCTATTACATATGGAAGAATCCGAACCTGAGGTGGTAAGATCTGTCCTGGTTCTTTAATTCGTGGAAATGAAGAAAGGACCAATCTTTTCACCACTGAAATGGGAAACATACCTGCCTTTCAATTAAATAAAGGATAATGCCACAGAACAGAATAACAATAAATAATTATATGTAGGCTACCCTACAAGATTCAGTTCATGCAAACGCCGGGGCCTCCTTTCACTCATGACTATTCCAATCATATTGTAATTTCGATGACAGATTCATATGTGACAAAATTAGAATGAAAAGGATGATTAGCATGTCACTTTTGGCGTGTCGAACATCACAGAGCACATATTTCCATAACAGGAGAAGCAACATTTCTCAATCGATATGAGAATGTCTCATTTTTAAATATTCCTTTTTCTAGGACCATTATCATATGTCTAAGTTACATAAGGGATAAAGCTTTCCAGTAAGGAAAATTGCAAATGAAATCAATATTTTCATGCATTGAAAAAAATACAGAAATAGGACCAGGAAATCTAGTGAGAAGGGTAAATTATATAGAAGCATCATGTTACAAAGTTCTTCTCAATTCAGCGCAAAGCCCTTACACTGCCATTTTAAGCTCTACTTCATGACTCCAACATCGGAACCTCACTGTTCATTTCAGATATTGAGCTTAATTTTTTGTTTAATTTTAGTTCAACAATAGGTCCATGAAGTAATCAAACTACTTATACCATGCGTCTAAACACAACTTTAGTATTAGAGCTTGATCTCATCAACCAGTAAGATACTAAGAATTAAATAAAATAGTCACCACAAAGTTGGTAATACCTAAAAGCTTAAATTCTTAGAGGAGATCACGTGTATCTAAATAGTATATAAACCTCGTGAACAAATGATGCGAGATACTTTAACACCCATCTTACATATAAGGTGGGCTACGTACAAAACATGAAATTTTTTTTTAGAAAATTAAGAAATTTCACTTACTGGTTTGGTTATGTGACCATATTTTCTTCACAAGTTTACTTAATCTCTTTCGAATTTTCATAGATAAAAAAAGAATATATTGTTGAGTGGCTGGCTAATTAATATGTATATATACTTAGAGCGTCTTCTTTTGATCTCCATCAAGTAATTAGAATTAATAAATGAAATTGTTTTCTTTCAACAAAACAAATGTTGGGGTATAAGAACTACATAAAGGGGGGAGACAGCCCCACTTAAAGTGAAGTTATGGGATAAGACCATTGTGGCAGATTCATCAAAGCCACGTACTTCTTAATAAGTAAATCATCTCTTTAATTACTAATTAATAAATCACTAAAGTTTATTAAATGACTATCTTTCCTATATAAAAATAGGAGATGAGGAATTCGAATCCCCATTTTTTTAGGAAGGTTGAAATAATAACGATTTAGTTTTGGATGTGGGTTTTGACTCTCAACTTTTATGATGAGATAAGATAAAAATTTGAAAATTAAAATTAAAATAGATATAGTGTAAAATTGATAAAAAAAAATTATTAATCGATAAAACTCCTTTTTGATGGCCAATCAAATTCTTCAAATTAAATAAATCTCACACTCAAGCCCATCCATCATGTCATTTCAGATATGATAGCCATGAAAAAGGACAAAGTTTTTTTTAGATCGTAGGATTCCAAAATGGTAGTACGTTGCATGAGAGAGGACCTAGAGCTATCAGTTTGGTGAAATCCCTCGTTGTTTAAGCATGCGTTAAATTTTTTTTATAAGCTCAAAAAGCTGGGAAAGGCAATCAACGCTAAAATCTCCTTTAACTGTTGCAATAAGGGTCTGACACATATTAGGAAATCTTTGATTTGAGTCATAATTATTTTATAATATTCAAATCCAAAGGTTTAATGTTGGTGAGCTCTTGGCTACAATCTTAACAAAATTCATGCTAACAACTCGGAAATTTCTTCACACAAGATATATCATAGCTAAGCAACTGCAATTGAGCTATTTGGAAGTTCGTTCATAATGTGAATTGAATTCATGACCTCATAGAAATGTGTCCCCTCTATTACTATGATACTTAAGCACAAGGTGGTCGATGCACACTTTGCACCTACATGTTAAATATAGTATGCGATAACTAAGTAGGTCCACAGGGTGTTGCTTGAGAAGGCGGGTGGAGCTTTCACTGTACAATTGTTGCATGTAAAACGCCTGCGTACGTAATATCCTAAAAGAAATTACCCTTTTGATCAACATGCTTTTAGGAATGTTCAATTTTAGTCCCTGTACTTTTTTAAGTTACAAAACTAGTCCTCATATCATTTTTCAACAAAACCTTAATTTCTTTCATCACATCTTAATAAAATATCTTACTGGAATGCCAAATTAAAATCAATTATTAATTAATAATTCCTATATTTACAAGTTTGCTCGATGTAATGGAGTCTTATACAAATAAATACCACCGTATGCAAGTTTTTACAATCAACATGATGTGGAGTTACTGATGATACTGTAATTTGAAGGTTTCGTATGTGCTCTCTGAAATATTTTAGCTATAAAAAAGAGAGTTAAAGCTGTGGTTAAATTATTTAAAATTATCCTTTTTTCCTAAAATTAGCCGTAGACACTTCTATATGGATCTTTACAGAAAATGTAAACGTCAAATTATAGCATCATGGCGTCAATCTTAACGGGGCTACAAATCAGACTGTGCAAACTTGTCAAAGTAAGAATTAACATTTAATTGCTTGTTTCAAATGAACATTCTCATGAGATTTCTAATAAAGATGTGATTGAAGAAATTAAGTTTATGTAAAAATGTTTATGATTGAATTAACATGATTAAAATATGTTTAGAATCATTTGGGGATAAACTCTAGTGGCCATCATTTCCACATGGGAATGGATGTAAGGGTTTTGAATCTCCATTTTCTCAAAAAGGTTGAGATAGGACGTTTAACTTTAGATATAAGTTTTCACTTCCATGCTTTGTAAGGAGGTAAGACAAAAGTCTACGAGTGAATTGAGAGTTAGAATAGGACAAACCAAAAAAAAAAAAAAAACAATTCAGGATTTTTTAGGTAATTTTTCCAAGGAGTGTTGTTATGATTCAAATTGTTAAGAGTGCCATATGGCTTGACTTTAGATTGAAAGCTTTCAAAATGGCTAGACATTGCATAAGACAGGAACTACAGCTATGAGATAGGTAAAATCCCCCATTGTTTAAGTACAGGTTCTTTTCTTTTCTTTTCTTTTCTTTTCTTTGTTTTGGTACCAACTAAAAGGGTAAGAAAATGCGACGAGCACCACAACCCCATTTAGGCAAATATCATAAGGATCTCAAAGTGCTACATTTGGTGAAATGCCGAACCACTTGAGATGTGGTGGGGGAGAGGGTCACCTTCGTAAGTAGCGACAAAAAAAAAAAAGAGCGATCCAAATGGAGTTGATGAAATCATGAACGAGGTCAGTCAATGAAATTCTAGAAGTAGGTCTTTTATAGGCTATAACTAGTGAAGGGTAAAGCCGCGTTTTCTGGCGTGGCTAACACTTTCCACGAGTCATAGACGTATTTTTTATTGATAAATCGATGTAAAGTGTCGCAATTTAAATAATTAACGACACTATTTATTTGTCAATTCAAGCAGCAATTTTAACACACTTTAGATGGGTCCATGACCAGGGATGGTGCTTCGGCGGAGCATTCCAATTACTGTTTCTTGCAAACTTGCCCTGAAAAAGCCAAGAAAGGTCGTGCGTAATAATGTTTGGGGAAATTATAAACTCAATCCTTGTACCCTGTTTTTAACATATGTAGTCCCCCAACTATTTTATAGTGACAATTTAAAAAATGAAATTCAACTTTCCGTCTAAATGTAGATGGAATATGCTGAGTGAGCACAAGTAAATCAGCACATTGCGCCTACATGTACAAGTTTCTATAAAAGTTACACTTTTGGTCCTTGTACTTTTAAAAATGTTTCATTTTAGTCCTTGTAGTCTGTTTTATTTAGAATACTAGTACTTATATTATATTTCCTAATCCCTTGAGATAATGATCCGATCTCACTATAGGGGCAAGAAGGGGGTGACCTTATGCTCCTGCGAGGAGTTTACTCGTCATAGATTCCCTTCATCATTATTGGAAAAAGAAAAAGTTAAGTGAGCGAATAAGTTGCAAAACAAAATGATAAGAATGGGAGATAAAAAATAAGGAAAAAAAAAACAAAGAGGATCCAAATGGAGATGACGGACGTGAATCATGTGAACGAAGTTAGTCAATGAAATTCGAAAAAGGAGTTTTCTATAGGCTACAACTAATGAAGGTTCAGCCATATTTTATCACACTCTAGATGGTTCCACGACCAAGGAATGGCGTTTGCTACGTAATAAAGTTGTAGGGGAAATTATAAAATTTGTCCTCAATACTTCTACACAATTCAATTTTAGTTACTCTATAATTCTGGCACACTCAATTCCCCAACTTATCTCTAGTAAGGCAAAATTCAACTTTCCTCTAGATGTGGACGAAATATGCTTAATCAGCACCGGCAAAACGACAAGTGGGTTGCGTATACAAGTTTCCAAAAGCGTTTTCCTTTTGGTCGTTGCACTCCTAGAAAAATATTCCCTTTTAGTCATTGCACTTTGTTTCAGTTATATAACTAGTCCCTGAATTACTTTTCAACAAGAACTTAATTTCTTTCATCACTTCTTTACCGGAAATCTTATGAAAATGTCAATTTGAAATAAACTATTAATTGGTTATTCCTATGTTTATAAGTGTCCACAGTCTTATTGATAGTCCCAACTAAGATTAATTCCATTCTATGCAATAAGTCAACGTCCACATTTCCAGTATAGATCCATAAATAAGTAGCTAGGGCTACTTTTAGGGGAAATATAATTTTTAATTAATTAAACCACAATTGAACTCGCCATTTATAGCTAAATATTTTCTATAAAATTTATATTAAACCATCAAACTACATTATCATAAGCAACTCCACTTCACATTAAATTAAATGGCTTGTGTACGATCAAATTTATCTTAATAAGACTTTAAATCAAATTGGACAAACTTGTAAATGTAGAAATTACAAATTAATACTTGGTCTTGACATTCCCATAAGGTTTTGGATTGGGGTGTGAGAAAGAAATAAGTGTCGGGTGGAAAAATAATATGAGGATCATTTTTGTAACTGAAAGAAAGTACAAATATTAAGATTGAACATTCTGAAAAAACATATGGATCTAAAGTGTAATTTTTGTAGAAACTTATACAGTTATACCAACCAAAAAAAAAAAAATTTACTCCACATGCCAATTTGTCAATGCTGACTAAACATATTCCATCAACATCTTGACCAAAAATTAATTTTGACATGAAATCAACTATCGGAGATTAGATGGAGACCAACTTTAACGACAATATAGGGATCAAAACTGAAATTTGCTAATAGTATAGGGATAATTTTTGTAATTTCCCCTCAAGTTTATTGGGTCTTCTTTTCCTTACTTAAAAATATTACTTTACAAGTGTGGCTAAACAAGAATAATTAGTCTTTGAGGACTTAGGATCAACTAGTAACAATGTATTTGAATTGGCTGCCTTCTTGAATAAGGAACTCTATTACATAAGGAAAATTTAATTTTGACATGAAATTAACTGTCGAAGATTAGATGGGAGACCAACTTTAACGACAATATAGAGATCGAAACTGAAATTTGCTAATAGTGTAGGCATAATTTTTGTAATTTCCCCTCAAGTTTACTGGGTCTTCTTTTCCTTACTTAAAAATATTACTTTACGAGCGTGGCCAAACCAAAATAATTAGTCTTTGAGGACTTAGGATCAACTAGTAACAATGTATTTGAATTGACTGCCTTCTTGAATAAGGAACTCTATTACATAAGGAAAAATTAATTTTGACACGAAATTAACTGTCGGAGATTAAATGGGAGATCAACTTTAACGACAATATAGGGATCGAAACTGAAATTTGCTAATAGTATAGGGATAATTTTTGTAATTTCCCCTCGAGTTTACTAGGTCTTCTTTTCCTTACTTAAAATATTAATTTACAAGTGTGGCTAGATCAGAATAATTAGTCTTTGAGGACTTAGGATCAACTAGTAACAATGTATTTGAACTTATTGCCTTCTTGAATAAGGAACTCATTACATAAGGAAAATTTAATTTTGACATGAAATTAACTGTCGGAGATTAGATGGGAGAACAACTTTAACGACAATATAGGGATTGAAATTTGCTGTAAATTTTTTGCTAGTATAGGGATAATTTTTTACAAGTGTAATTTCTTTGAGGACTTAGGATCGACTAGTAATAATGTATTTGAACCGACTGCCTCATGAAATTAGCTGTCGTTTTTAACGACAATATAGGGATTGAAACTGAAATTTGCTAATAGTATAGGGATAATTTTTGTAATTTCCCCAAGTTTACTGGGTCTTCTTTTCCTTACTTAAAGATATTACTTTACAAGTGTGGCCAAACCGGAATAATTAGTCTTTGAGGACTTAGGATCAACTAGTAATAATGTATTTGGATTGACTGCCTTCTTGAATAAGGAACTCTATTACATAAGGAAAATTTAATTTTGATATGAAATTAGTTGTCGGAGATTTGATGGGAGACCAACTTTAGTGACAATATAGGGATCAAAACTGAAATTTGCTAATAGTATAGGGATAATTTTTGTAATTTCCCCTCAAGTTTACTGGGTCTTCTTTTCCTTACTTAAAAATATTACTTTACGAGTGTGGCCAGACCAAAATAATTAGTCTTTGAGGACTTAGGATCGACTAGTAACAATGTATTTGAATTGACTACCTTCTTGAATAAGGAACTCTATAACATAAGGAAAATTTAATTTTGACATGAAATCAATTGTTGAAGATTAGATGGGAGACCAACTTTAACAACAATATAGGGATCGAAACTGAAATTTGCTAATAGTATAGGGATAATTTTTGTAATTTCCCCTCAAGTTTACTAGGTCTTTTTTTCCTTACTTAAAAATATTAATTTACAAGTGTGGCCAGACCACAATAATTAGTCTTTGAGGACTTAGGATCGACTAGTAATAATGTATTTGAATTGATTGCCTTCTTGAATAAGGAACTCTATTACATAAGGAAGAATCAAATTCTTTAGTCATACGATATGTCACGATTCTTTGAAGCTTGGAATTAAGAAAGACCAACCTTTTCACCACCGTCCCTTGAACTGTTCCTGCCCCTTTCAATCGAAATCAAAAAAAGGATAATATTATGGAACGGAATAGAAGAAGTTGTAACCTAGAAGGATCTCCATTGACTCATGATTCTTTCAAAATCAGAATGAAAAACACAAATAGCATTTCACTTGTGACTTTGTGTAACGCCACATACCACATGTTAGGACAAAAGCAGAAACAAGATTTCTCACTCCCTTTTTTTCTTCTGTTGAAATATAGGACTCCATTTGCTTCATAGAAAATCGATATTTTGAAAAAAAAAAATTAAAAAATGATCATTTGTATCATTTACATAAATGGATAAACATAAAATATTTTGATCACCCATGAAATGTTTAAATATAAATAGTTGTTGATAACAAAAATATTTCTCATTAGCTAATTATTTTGAGCAATTATATTCTAGATGATATTTTTCAAATTATTAATTTTCCGTGAAACAAACACACTTTAGATATGGCAGTGTTTCTCCTTTCAAATGTTCCTTTCTTTAGGACCATTACGGAGCCATAATATCCTTGATTTTTAAGTTCAAGGAAATGTCCACGAAGAACTCAAACTACTTATACCTAGAATTAACCAAAAGAATCACCACAAGGTTGGGTGACCATCAAGCTAAGTTTGAGCAACTCCTCGTAGTAGCTCAAAATTCTTAAATATCAGCAAGCACAACAAACTTTAATTGCGAAATGTCTTAAAAAAGAATTGCAATAGCATCAACTGAGTATTAGGCTAATCTTTTGCATGGTCCAATTGCTTATGAGGAAACAAAAAGTCGGGCCCGAATATATGCCCCAGAAAAGCATAATGGTGGCGGGCTCTAAGCTATTATTATGGATCGAGCACCGCACAGTAATCGAAAAGGTATGACCAAATTAATGCGTGATTCTTATTTCGGAGCTTGCCTTTTGAATTGTTATTTTTCTGAACGCCCAGAAACTCATCCAACCACGTCCTAATTGGCATGATATTACCAAGTTAATCATGATCATGTATTTTGCTAACATGAGAACTAGAGACCTTTTTACTTAAAAAAAATTTCGAGGCACAAAATAACTCCCGAGTTATTTAACTTTTTGCCTTCGAATTCTGCGGACAAAAGGAGGAACAAAATGGAACAGAACATCATAAACCACAAAATTAGGGGCACACTTTACATTCTACCGTAACTGGACAATTCATAGGCACATAAAGATTATTCCCAAATTATCAAACTTTGAATTTATGCTTCTTGAACGCTTTCCTCTTGCCGGAAGCATGATGTAGCTTAACCTTCTTCTTCTTCTTCTTGCCTGAAATTTTCCCATCAGGACCAAGAGGCACAACTCCTTCTAAGTTCATCCCATGATGTTTGCTCTTCTTACCCCACGTTTTATATCGAACCTGAGTTGCTAGACTCACCTTCAATTGGGCTGTCGCATTCGCCACGGCACGAACAACGCCACTCCAGATCCGCATATCCTTTGCCTTCGCATCTTGTCTCATGCGATGAGTCTTGTCCTTCCCTTGGTAGAACGAATGTATCACGTCGTCAGCAACCGCATCTTGCCCGAAAAAGAACTTCATGAGGATGTCATCGTAGTAGACTCCAGAATCCTGGTTCGAATTTTGAATCTCAAGCTCGTACGTTAATGAAATCGAATCGTTCTGAATGTTGTTTGAGGTCGGAATGGAGAGGTCCACCACCGTGAAGGAAGGCTGATTGGGGCGTAGGCTTAACCATATGCAAAACGCGAGGATGGCCAAGAGAGAGAAGATCTGAAGCAGCCACACATAGAAGCTCCTCGACTCAGAAGTGAAGATTTCATCGGTGAAATTAGGGCAAGGCGATGACATTTTGGTTGAGGAAGACGATAGTGTTATTGCGAGAAATAGACCGGTGAGAGAAAAAGGAGGTGAACAGGATGAAAGTGCCAGCATAATATTTCCGTGGAATCTCTTGTTATGCCTAAGGTATAAGCCAAGTTTATTGAGAATGAAGTATTGGTGGAACATATGCTTTTCTTCTCAAGGATGATCACGCTTTTCCTCTCTTTAGGAGCTTATTGGGTTAGCATGATAGAGTTTTTGCTTTCTTCAAAGTCAGCACATCATACATGTAATACCACATCGCGACTTTCTGGAATGGATTATGAAAGGATTTATGAGGTATAATTTCGATGTAAAAAATTCTTCACAAATTCACGGTTGAATGGTAAACATATGAAAATGATTTGATTGAAAAAGCTAACCCTACAAACACGTGTGGCTCCTCCAACGTTGAATTTTTACACCGACAGTGGACACGAGAACTTTTGTATAAAAGTCGTAACATTTTTAGATTGCAATTAAGAGAGTTCATCATATGAATTTTAAGTCTTGAGGTGGCAAATCAGTCAGCCCTTATTATAACTTTATGAGCACTTTTACTTCGAGCATCTAAAAGCTTACAAGAAAAGCTCAAATATGTTTTGCTGTTCTCTATTGTTGTTTGCCACTTACTCTTTCTTTTCCTTAATTTTCCTAACGTTTTTCCTCTCACCGCCTTAGCGGCAGTAGAGATGAATTCCCCAACTGTTTGATCATCCTACGGCTGATTATCTTATTCATCTTTCTAAGGACGATTATACTATTTTGATTTTAAAAAAAAATGGATTTTTTCTTTGTGCTGATAGAATTCTGAATATTATGTATCAAAAAAATTTCTTGTTAAAAAAGTTACTTTTACCTTGATTTCCAGGTAACTTGTTGATAATTTACAACAAATTATACTTTTCTATTATCTTGTACCAACTTTTGTTTGTTTTTCTTACAAATGCTTCAAATTTATCAATTATTATATCAATATTTATTTAAGTGACTTGCCAGGTTTTTTTATTGAATTATTGACTAATCTTGTGTTTCCAATTCTCAAATTAGGAAAACACCGAAACTAGGAAACCACTACTAGAAAATCTATTCAAACTAAGAAATCTGCTTAGATCGGGTTTCTTTTTTATGGGATCAAATTCAAGACAAATTCTTACATCACAATAACGGGAGAAACAAGATATCTCAACAATTATAAGAGTGTTTCATTCCCTTTTCAAGGACCATTATCATAGGTCTAAGTGACATAATAAATAATTTTTTTAGCGTGGAAAATGTAAGTGAAATTATACATGCATATACTTATACAGAGACGGAGCCGATATATCTAGCCAGTGGGTCAATCATGAGGAAGTACCATGTTTTGAAGTTCTTAACTCAGGTGATCATTGGGCTGGTTCAAGCCGAGCCCGAAAGTCGGACCTAATGTGTTGCCCAACTCACGTTAAACAAAGAATTGCGTTTTCCAGTCCGGACCGGGCTCTGGTAGAAGATAGGCATGCTGGGCTTTCTCTCTCATGTAAGAGGATTGCTCGAGAACACCCATTTAATTTCATGGCCTGATCGGGTCCTGTTGATCACCAGTGGCTGCTTGGTGCATTTGGAGACACAGCTCCATGGGCCGTGAAGCATTACTAAGAAAAAAGAGCAAGCGCGACAAGAAAGAAGCATGTAGCAGAATGAGTGATAGTGGGATGATGCATGCAATTACAGAATCCCTCATTTCCCGAAGTTGTCATATTTGTGTCCGTTAAGAGGATGAGCCAAGAAAACATTCACCACTTGCTTCTGAAACTCCCCGAAATTAGACGGGGGGACAGGATACCACGCCTCCTGGTATTAGGGGAAAATGGACGTAGACATGAGCTTGGTACCTATATCTCCTCTCCCGTCTCAACATTATGTGACAGCTTAGCAGGATGTGTTAGTACGTGTAGCGTTTTTATTTTTTCATACTGGTATGTGAGGCACACAGATTTATATTTGCAAAGCAAGACGATAAATTGGTGTAGGTGGTCTCACCTTACGGGCCCTCGCTTAGTGGCCAGCGAGGGTGTGGAGGCCTTGGCTGGCGATCATTGAGGCCCCAACGATCCCCGCCAATTTTTCCTTGAACATGAATGATGAAAAAAAAATCAAAAAAAGTAAATATATATATAAATGATAGAATTATTTTATAAATCAAATGAAAACAAAATTGTCCATAATAGATATTTCCAGACAAAATTGGCCCAAAGAACTATATTGAAAAATCATCAAAAAAATTAAGACTATAATTGGCCAAATTGAAAAGTTTAGGATTGAGGTCGCCCTATTATAAATTTAAGACTTTTTGAATAATTTTCCGTTTATTTATATTCTTTGTCATGTGCCTAATTCATACACACTTGTTCATTTCACAGTGCCCGTTATCAGTGAATCATGGACATTATAATTAGAACAAAAATAGATGAAATTTGTGAAGATTTGAAACGTGCTGGAATCCTCTGGACAAAATCCAAGCTCTTACCAATGAATGACTAGCAATAAATTTTTGATACGTGTTGCATACGCCAGCTGAGAGGGGTGCTTGGATATGATTTGTTAGCAATGCACCACCTCCTCATGGGCCTAAAGGTGGAGAATTCTATTGTTCTGGGAGAGGAAAAGCTATCTCTTATGACTCATTTATGCTATAGTTGAGATGGGTGCTTGAAAATTCTTAACGCCTTATATTTATCTGAGTTTTATTAAAATTTACCATATTTTATTTGTCTGTCTATATAAACTTACCATGTTTTAATTATTTGACTTGTCAACTTTTCTCTCACGAAATTACCCACTAACTTTGGTGTACCAAATCTAATAAAAGATGTCACATCAGCATTTCCCAACGTTAAGTGAAGCTAACAAAGTGAATCTAACATAGATCATTGCTTGTACTTATTGGACAACTTTAAAAACTTGATAAACTATTTAGAAATTTAGAAGTTGATTACTGTCTCTTGATAAGTTCTAGGATTACGGGTGAACTAAGCTAGGCAAACAATCTTAGTTAAAAAATTAAATAAGAGTTGATAACCTAATACCTCTTAGTAGCTTAAGTGGAGCAAAGTTAGTAAGTCACACTAGCTCATATTGGTAATTTCTCAAAAGATTTACTATGTTTAAGAGGTGATTAACTGAGATAAATAAAAGTAAATATTTCAATAAGGATAGTCAATTCAAGAAAAAAACCAAACAAATATTGATAAGCTAATTCAAATGAAAGTTGATAACTCAAAATTAATTGGTAATATAATCTAACAAAAGTTGGTATTTGACTTTAATTTAGGTTTGTAATTTCATGGAAAGGTTAGTGAATTCAAAGTGTAAGTAATCTATGAAAAAAAATTTGTTGTGTTAGTACAAGTGGGTATTTTCAAACTGTCAAAAAAAGTTGATAATTTTTTTAAACTATCTATAAATTTCTAACAAGTTACCTAGAAAGAAGTTGAAAGTTAGTTTTTTTTCAACAATTCTTGACACTTACTTGCACTTAATAATATTTACTAGTACGGGAAACATAAGTCATCCTTTTAGGTGGAGAACAATAGAATTTTGTAGGTCGCGAGAGCTATCCTTTCTATTCTCTCGAATAATATAAGAAGATAAACCATAGCAAACCAAAGAGTTCAAAGAAATATGCTTCTCTAACATTCTCAATCAAAGCAGAAGAAGGAGTTCTCTAATTTATTCTTCAATTAGTTAAACCATAGCAAACTAAAGAGTGCAGAGAAATATGCTTCTTTAACATTCTCAATTAAAGACAGAAGGAGTTCTCTATCAAGAAGCTACATTAGTAAGACAGCCACTCTCACTGAACATTGATGCATTATCTTCCTACCATGAGCTTCTCGTTAGATTGATTCAAGTTGGTCTTGAGATGGTTGCTCGGGATCCAAATTTGGGATGAAGAATGAAGGTTGCTTGGGCATGGGGAGGCTAACGAGATCCACTCCACTAAGCATAACCACAACTTGTTCCATAGTAGGTCGGGCTTCTTTGTTGTTCTGAACGCAAAGCAAGCCAATATGAATACATCTTATCACTTCGTTTGTAGAGTAAGATTCATTCAGTATCGGATCTACAATTTGTAACAGTGCCCTGGTTCTCCAGTGTTGCCAAACCTAGAACATACGTTGGTACTATCATTAATTAACCCAAAATGAATGAAATTATCGAATTAAATTGTACTCACATAGTCTAGAATGACTGCATAATGATATGATATGTAAGAACACCAACTCTTCTTGCCAGTTATGATCTCTAGCATTAGCACACCAAAGCTGAAGACATCGGATTTTACTGAAAATTGTCCATACGTTGCATACTCAAGAGATATGTAGCCACTGCGAAGCAATTCAAAGAGGTAGATATTGTCGTGATTCTTGAGAATTAGCATAGTTTGCTTATAGATCAAGATGTTAATGCGCAATATACTCTATGCATTAGAAAATCCAATTAAAGGCTGAATGTGTTAGCATTATTATTGCAAACTATTCAGTGGGCCTTTTCCTACCATGAATGGAAGTAACATGAATTTGAACTTACTAAGTTCCGACAATTCTGTTTGTACTTCCTTGAGTTTGCTCAGCACTAAAAATCCTAGCCATACCAAAGTCCGAGATTTTCGGGTTCATACCATCATCGAGCAGAATGTTGCTAGCTTTGAGATTGCGATGGATAATTTGGGGCCAAGAATTATCATGAAGATAATGTAGACCACGCGCCACCCCAACCATGATCCTATGGCGTGTTGACCAATCCAACCGTCTACTTTGTTGACGGTCTGTGTTGGCCAGAATTTGTAAACGTTTGACTACAAGAAGCTCAATTTCAAATCTAAATCTAATTGACAAGTGGTCATTATCACATGTATTTTTCTTTTGAAACCATCATCAACTTGTGTGAAGAATATTCCAAGACCTAACTAGTAAACTCTTGCTTAAAACATGGACATATTTTTAGATGGTGCTTAGGATTAGAAAAAAGAATTAAACAGAGTGCAAAAGGAATCAAATTTAAAGAAGACAAAGAACTGAGGCCCGAACCGAAGAGCAACTGGTCAAGACTTCCATTGGGCATGTATTCATAGACGAGTATCGTTTCTTCCCTTTCCTTGGCAAATCCCAATAACCTCACTAGGTTTCTATGCTAAAGCTTGGCTACCACTTTGACTTCGTTTTTGAATTCCTTCACGCCTTGTTGCGAACTTCGAGACAACCTTTTTGCTGCAATTATTCTACCACAAGGAAGTGTACCCTACAAAAGACAGAATATGAATAAAATATTGAGTCTCAAGGTAGTGCTACACGCCATATCTCTATGCCAAATCTTCTTACCTTGTAAACTGACCAAACCTGCCTTCTCCTAATTTGTTGTGATTTGAGAAGTAAATTGTGGCAGTTTCAATTGCGGACACATCAAATCGCAGGGAGTGTAGTTCTGAAAATTCCCTGTCAACTGTGTAGCAGTATGTCATCAACTCTTCGCTAATAATAAACTATAAATGAAATTCTAATGCGAGCAGTGCAGATCTATGACATTTCTCACCAATAGGATCTTCTTCGACATGGTTTCTCTTGTTCTTTTCTCTTTTGAGGGTAAAGCAAAGCACAACGCAAAGTAGCATGACTGTCGAAGTTGAAGAAGTGATCCCAATTACTAATCTTGATGAAGATTGCCTTTTCTTTTCGCCTGTAATTTAATTAGCGAAGGTTTCATTAGTATTGTGGCATTACCTTTAACATCTACCTATTATATGAGGCAGGCAATTAAATATTTTACATGTCATTAAACATGGTTGAAACAGTGGAGAGAAATGCATTATAATATAAAAAAGAACGTTGAATACCGAGTTCACTACCTTTTAGGACTTTTTCGTAAAATGGGTATATCTCAAACCTGACAAAGCAACTTGGAAGCAAGATTATGCCCCCAATTTTCCCTGTTTGGATTGTCAGTAAATTCCAAGTTGCATTCTGCAGGCAATCCTCACAGTGAGCCGCCAAGATATCAGGCCTGCACTGACAAATGTATATAGAGTAGTACCCTTGATTTGAAGTAGGCCTCTTTGTAAGCATACTTCTTATCAAGTCGTTCAGCAGCTGGGGTTATCAACTGGTCCATTGTTTTGTTCAACAGCTTCATGAACTCAGCAGGCTCTTTCATATTCTCCCCATCATACTCATACAGAAGAGGCGCTTTCTCTGCGGCTGAAAAGAAGTTACAGTCCGAATACTGCAACATGCACTCATCGAACCAGAGGATGGACACTTTGGCCATAGGACAAATCTCTTTGATCCTGACACCAGCATTTGTCACACATTCGATACACACATCCTCGGTGACATCTCCCCTGCATAGGAGCTACCATACACAGCATCGTCATTGCTTGGCTTCCCTTCGCTCATGTTGAAATATCCGTAGCCCGATTCAGCGCGAGAGGAGAGGAAGTACAGGAGAAGGTTGAGGTTAGCCTCATAGGTAGGGGTGATCAGTTCCCGGTTTGGTCCGATTCCAAGGTGGAATCGGGAACCAGACCAAAAGGACCAGTTCCCAAATTTTGGGATTGTGGACTAGACCGGCCAATCCTGGAACTGGGAACCGGATCGACCGACCGATCCGGTCCGGTGGGACCGATGACTTTTCAATCGCCAAATCTTTTACAAGATATAAACTTTCAAAAGGAAAAATCTAACAAAAGATATATTGATAGGCCATACAAAAGTTTCCTGTGATAACAAAATTGAGATCTCCTTTTGCTCCATGCTACTACATCATGACAAGATTATTCAAAATCATCCATATAATAGTAGAGCAAACAACTCTAACATGACAAAATTATCCTGAACAAAGATTATCCCATAAAATATAACCATTACCTTAAGAAGTATAAGTAAAAACATACAAACAAATTTGGTCAGAAACCTTCATATACTGCTTTAACACCTTAACCCCATGGTCGCAACTCCATACCCCATTTACTTCAAAAAGATATGGGGTCAAAAAATGAAAAAAGTCCAACTTAATGCATTTGCTTCCTTCTAACATTCAACAAAAGTCCAGCTCAAAAACATGTTACATATTGAGAAGCCAGCAAAAGAAGAGAAGTCCAAGTTGGTGAAAATATAGCAAAATATAACCTGGATACTCTTGCAAAATGTATATGATCTTGAGCATTAGTTTTAAACTAAAATTACTAGAAATCAAACTCAAATAATTAAGGGAAAATCTTACCACATATATTTATTTCATTTTAACTTGTAAACTCTATTTACCAGCAAGCTCGGAGTCAACATCCACCATATCTAACAAAAACAAAATATTAAATAAAGCATTCACTTATTAATTATTACATATAAGAAATAATTACAAGATAAAAAGATATATCCACGACTTACCCCATTCAAATTTTTCCGCATTTTCAATGCACTCTTCAACATTAATTGGCATGGTAGTCAATCTCAACCAATCTTGAGTGCAAATCAATGCTTCTACCACTCTAGGAGTCAAATAACTTTAGAAGCCATCAAGCACATGACCGGATGTACTAAAAGTCGACACCAAAGCAACGGTTGTTACAGGAATGGCCAAAATATCCTGAGCCATCAATGAGAGGACTTTAAACTTTTGGCCAACAGTTTTCCACCACATCAAAAAGTCAAGATGATGGCTTTCTTCACATTCATCTTCGAGATACTTGTCAAATTCAAATAAGTTGCTTGCACACATCTTTTTCTCCTCATGTAGAAATGATTTAAATGCCTTTTCTGAAGCGAAATCCTCTACTAAAGTAAGATCATCCTTGTTATGCTCCTCATGACCATCAAAATCCTAACTACCACTATTAATCAAAAATTAACCACCCAAATTTCTGTCACAAGAACCAAGATAAGATTTCTCATAAAAAAAAAAAAATGTTCCAAGGCAATCATCACTTTATCAGATATTTCATAAGCTTTTGCACAATCGTCATAGATTAGTCTATAACAATACCGCACATAATTCAGCTTTTTCCTTGGATCCAATATCATCGTAATCAATACCATCATATTTACTTTTTCAAAACTCCCATAATATTTGTCAAACTTGTCTTTCATCTTTGTACCCATAGCTTTCACCCTGGGATCCAATGCATTCTCCATTTGTTTCAAAGCTTTATATAAAATAGAAATCTCATTAAAATAATCATTGGAAGTGACATACAGAGTCTCGGACATCTTATTGGCGGCATCATAAAACTTCTTAATAAATACTACGAGAATTTTGGCATTTTCCTAATCTTCATGTTAAGGAGTTTCATAGTCAAGCCCAGTTGAGAAGGAAAGATCATCTTCTTCCATTCTTTCAAAAGCTTTTCTAAACTTTAAGGCAATCTCTAACATGAGATATGTGGAGTTCCACCAAGTTGCAACATCAAGATACACTGAACCCTTTTGAGTAATCCTTGCACTCTTAATGCAATCTTGGAAATGTTTGAGATCTCATGGGAGAACTCCTCACATATCTAACAACATTTCAAATACGTGGAATAAAATCACATATCTCAGTCAATCCATCCCTCACGATCAAGTTCAATATATGAGCTGTGCATCTCGTATGTAAAACATTTCCATCTAAGATCAATAGCCTATGTCTTGATAATTTTTCTTTCAAAAAACCAATGGCAAGATCATTTGAACTAGCATTATCCACGGTGATTATGGACACTTTTTTCTCTATTCCCCACTCGTAGATGCATTTCTCAATTATTTTCCCAATATCTTTACTCTTGTGACTGGGCATCACCACAAAATTGATTATTCTTTTGTGCAATTTTCAATCATTATCAATAAAGTGTGCGATGAGACATAAATAGTTCAAGTTCTGAATGGAACTCCATGTATTGGTCGTGAGTGCAACCCTAGACTTAAGCTTGTGAAAGTAACTTTCTAAACTTTTCTTTTCACAAAGATACAACTTCACGCAATCCCTAGTGATAATAAATCGTGAGATATGATGGAAGAGAGGCTGTAACTGATGAACAAAATCACAAAATCCAACACGCTCAACCATTGAAAAAGGTTGTCCATCCATTATGATCATTCGAACAAGCATTTGTCTACAACAATCCTGATCAAATTTCCATGTCATTAAGACATTTCCACTACCACTACCAATACTAATATGCCCCGGTGTCATTTAGACTCATCTACTTGACGTGTGGCAAACAACTTTTGCTTCTTATCTAAATTGCGGGTATACTTGTTACACATTCTCAAGTGCTTCAACATAGCAGAAGTTCCATTATCAGCAAAGTAACGATACTTGGCCCCACAATATATGCAAAACACATCGATTTTCCCATTCATGATTTTCCCTTTACGATAATGGAGCCATACTGTTGTTCATGTCAGATTCCCCTTCAGGGTCTTATTCACCTTCATATCCTAAATGAGTTTACGTTATAATCCATTAATTAGTCCGTTAAACTTGCTTAAGCTAAGTTTAGATTATAATTAATATTGATTATGAGGTTAATTAGGATTAATTATGGTTGAACTATGGTTAGTTCAAGTAATCATGGTTGACAGACGAGTTAGTTAAAATAGCTAGGTTGATAGGTGGTTAGTTGATTAACCATGGTTAATAGACAGTTATGTTAATTAACTATGGTTAGTAAGGTTTAGTTAATTAACCATGGTTGTTATGTAGTTAAGTTTAGTTAACCATGATTAAGGTTAATTAATCTATTAACCCTAATTAATTATAATTAATTATAATTAAGACAATAAGTTATAGTGATAGGCAATTGGAAAAGGTGATAAGCTATCGTCAAAAGGACAATTAGCTATCGGAAAATTAAGTGATAAACTATTAGAATTTATTAATAAGTTATCACTAGTTAAGCGATAAGTTATCAGGAAATAATTGATAGGCTATCACATGGAGCGATAAGTGCTATTTGTTATGTGAATTATGCTTGAACTATATACTATTTTCTTGTACATGTCATGCTATTTGGTGCCTGCTTTACCTTGAAAAATGTTTGCCCCATGTAAAACCTAGTGTAGTAATTTTCACAAGAGTTTTTATGGACATATAAAAGGAAAATCCCGAGATGTTGGGTGTATGTGTCGAGTTTTGTAATTTAAATGAGGTCAGTATGTTTAAAAAGTAAAGCATGCGAAGTTTTATGGGTTTTCAATAATTATGTGACAACGTACAAATATTTTTTTGCAGTGGTTTATTATGCTGAGCACATACCACTTTTGCATTGGTTAATACATGGAAATGAATTGAAATGTGTGATGTGGTGTGCTCATGTGATCACATAAAATAACCCGTCACCCCAACGGGAGTTTGGAGGCCGAAATCCGATTTATTTGAGTTTTCAACAAGAGTCCGAATGCCATGTCACAGTTGAGGCCGAAGCATGTTCCTTCGGGAATGCCGTCTAGGCAGGGGTTATAAATGTAACCATGCCCGATGAGGTAGGATGATGCCTAGCTAAGCCAAAAAATACCGGCAGGGGTACGGTTGTGGCCATTGTGTAGATATAATAATCAAAACATGTGTAAATGCAGATTGCATGGAAAATATATTATTATATGTTTTGAATATGCATGCATGTCTGCACTAATTATGGCATGCCTGAATTTATACCGTACAGGGTATGACTGTAGTAAGGAAAGGTTTCCTACGAGTCAATTTGGCTGTTGGTTAGTTGTTGTGAGGACGAGAATACTTATTTGCATATATTATGGCACGCATGAATTTATACTGTGAAGGATATGTGCAATGGCAATATAAGAATGCTTGCGAGTCAAATCGATTGTTAAGTGTTTGTTGTGAGGTTTGTTATGGGGTTTACCGGTCAAATTATGTTTATATTTAAGGCAAAATGGGGGTTGCTTTGCTATTGATCTACCATTGATGATGCATGTTTAAGAACCCCGAGACAAGTTGATATCCTAATTGCGGCTTAAATTATAACTCATTGAGATATATATCTCACCCATTGTTGTTAACCTTTTTTCAAGCCTGTAGTAATAGTATCCCTATCGCCATGAATCTGGTAGTGATGGAGCATGTTGTTGAAGGCAGCAGAATTGTGTGATTGATGGTTGAAGGAAGTAGATTAACCCTACCTAGTACCTTTTAATAACTATTGACCGATTGAAGGGCTTGTATAATAATCAGCACAAAAATAAAAATGATGTTGCTGCTGTTATTATTGATCTTTCTGTCATCCTTGTTGTTTGATTAATTGAGTGTTGTTGATTCACTTCCGCATTTGTATAACCGAAAGATAAGAAGAATAATTGGCAACGCGTTCTGGGAAATCGCATTTATTTGACCAAAGTGAGAAGAGGTTGTCACATGTTCGAGGGTCGGAGCATTACATTAGGACTAGCCACCAAAGCTCGTGTATCAAAGTTAAGATTCTCAATGAGGGTTAAGTCACCTTCACGCTTCTCCTCAATAGGTATATCACCTTCAATCACAATAACATTATTTCCAGATCACCTCTACCTTGACATAGTGTAGCCATATAAAATAAAATAAAACTCACAATCCTTTTCTTTCTCTTTTCTACGGAAAAGGGCACGGCAAGTAAGAAAAAAGAGTATCACCATTACTCAAGAGTCTATTGTATCCTCCTACTAGTTTATAAGCTAGATGCAATGAAAAATGGTCCTCCACAAAATGAGATATAACACTTCATAAAAGAAGCAATTTGAAATAAGGTGAGAGTGACTGGAATTGGATGAAGGAAGGGTAAGGAAATTTATAGCTAAATCTGGATTGAAGGGGGCTCAAGTCAAATGTGAAGGCCTATCGAGCTGGGATCTAATAATGAAAAGAAGTAGCATGATCTCAATCGATATTGGAGGTGAAGACAATGGGAAGTAGTTCCAAGAGAGAGACCGAAATAGGGAATAGCTGAGAAATTATTGATTAATGTGTGGAAGATAGGAAAGGGGATGTAAAGCTAGGGTTTTTAGATTTTAGGATCTAGGATTTGATGGAGAGTAGGATTACGGAGATGCAGAGTTGGAAAGAATCTATCTCCATAGAGATAGAGAGGCGGCTCTTCCAAAGAAGAGAGGAAACCTCCATCTTGATAAGGAAGAGAAGAAGAGCATCTAGATATCAAACTTAAGTTTAAGAGATTATTTAGTAAAGAATTGTGGAGCTAAGTACTGTGTGTATTATTAGATGTAATTGGGTTTGGGAAACACTAAAAGTGTTTGAATTACTCGAGCATAGTTGTAATTTATGTTGTATCACTTGATATATGTTGTTATTCATTGTTGCTCTCTCCATAAACGTAAGTCACTACGACCAAATAATGTAAATCTAGTGCCTAATTTATTTTCTTATTTTTTCTATTTTATTATTTGATACAATTGATATCGAGCCATGCTTATTTGAGTTGAAGGGAATCTATTGTGATAAAAGAAGAAAAAGTAAGAATTGACAAATTTAATGGGAATGATTTTGATTTTTGAAAGATGTAGATTGAGGATTATCTTTACTAGATGAAGTTGCATTTGCCTCTATTGAGGGAGAAGCTAGAGACAATGAAGCAAGCTGACGAGGAATTATTGGATAGATGAGCTTTTGGTGTTATTCAGCTAATGTTGGCTCATAATGTCACGTTTAACATTGTAAAAGAGAACACTACAAATTTGATAAAATCCCTATCGAATATGTACGAGAAGCTCTATGCATCAATAGGGTCTACTTGATGCGATGTCTATTTGACTTGAAGATAAGTGAAGGTGTATCAGTTGCCGATTATATTAATGAATTCAATTTGATTATTCGTCAATTAAATTTAGTTTAAATTGACTTTGATGATGAGGTATATGCTTTGATTTTATTATCCTCATTTCTTGATTGATGGAATATTAATTCCTTTTGGTCAACACTTTATGTCAATGCTACTTGAAACAAAACAACATTTGCATTTGACGTTTAATAACACAATTTTAGGATAACTTACCTTATTTTCATCTTTTGAATCTAATTCTGCCATAAGACATACATTTGCATGTTTTTTGTCACTTTCTTTACATTCAATATCACTCCAAGTTTTTATCTTTAAAGCTTTATTGAATTTCTCAAACTTGTTCTTGTATTTCTTTAGGAGTGGAAAATTTGATTTGATATGATCACGTTTCTTGCATTTGAAACAAATTACATTCTTTTGTCCTTCTCTACCATTGAAAGACTTCTTTTGTTCTATTGGCTTGAATGCCTTTTTCCCTATGAAGTTTCTTCCTTTCTTGGCCATTCTTTTGAACTTCTTTACCATAAGAGCAAGTTCTTCATCATCCTCTTCATCATCTTCAAAATCTATCTCATTTGTATCAATGTTAGATTTTAAGGCAATTAATTTTTTAACTTTTGGTCTTCTTCTTTATTGAGTCATTCAGCTTCATATGATTGAAGTTCCCAATAAGCTCATTAACAAATAATGGCATAATTCTTTGACTTTCTCGGATGGAAGTTTTGATAGAGTCCTCGTAGAAGTTTGTTCATTTCCAATGGAGCTGAAATGGGATTTCCTCCATATTTGAGTCTATTCACAATAGCTGTGAATTTATTGAACGTTTCAAAAATAAATTCATCTGACTTTATCTTGAAAGATTCATAGTAACCAAGAAGAATATTGATCTTCGTTTCTTTAACTTTGTCAGTTCCTTGAAAGGTAACATGAAACCTATCCCATATCTCTTTTATTGTTTCAATGGATGACATTGGTTATATTCAGCAGAAGATAAGACACAGTAAAGAGAGTAAAGAGCTTTTGCATCTAAAGTTTCTCTTTTAACTAATTCAATGGAAGAAATTGTTACCATTGGAGTTCTATTTTGATCCGTCTCATCAATAGTTGACTATGTAGTAGTTGTTGCAGGTTTAATTCCATTATGAGCAACATCCCACATTAAAGGATATGTGAATTTGATGAAACCCTCTTTTTTTCCAAGATGTTGTAATCTTTTTCATCAAAGTATAGCGGCCTTGTATTACTTTGTCCTTTTAAGATGCCTAATGCATGATTCCTAGCCATAATAGATCTTTAACTCAAAGGTAATGTAACACTTCAAAATAATAAGCAACTTGTTCGGATACCTATTGTTGTTGCTAACAGTATCACCTAGAGGGGGTGAATAGATGATTTTCAAAATTCTTGACAATTTTGTATGAAAATAAAAATGTTAAATAAGAATAATGTTAGACTTAAGTGAAATCTGAGTCTAAATAATGATTTTCACTTGGACATTGATGTAACTAGTATAAACACCTAGAGGGGGGGTGAATAGGTCTAGAGGAATTTTACGCACAATTAAAATAAAGCTTTTGCAATCTATAAACTGAAATTAAATAGAGAGAGTAGAGAATATTGCAAACACAATTATAGTGGTTCGGCTTTTGTCAAGCCTACGTCCACTCTCCAAGCGATCAGCCAATAGACTGGATTTCACTATGTGATCAAAGGTGATTACACACTCTTGAGTGTTAGCACTTGGTGATGATATGTCTCACAAAGTCACTCTTTTTGGTAATTCACTAAGATCACTCAATTACGCTCTTTTTCAGACAACTAGTGAAGAATTGAATCAACCTTGGAATATATTTATCATCTCTAGTCTCCTAGGTCTCATCCTATCCTTATATACTCTCCAAGCCACACTCGACCGTTGGCTCTTTCCTTGAGAGTTCCGTCTTCCCTTTCCTGGACAGACTTTATAAGGCAAGTCTTTTTGACCGTTGGAGGTAGATTGGATCCCCTTGGATTCTGTTCGCCCATACAATCAGAATCCGGGCTTCCATAAGTGTTCTATTCTTCTTTGGAAGTTGTCCAATGATTGATCTTGTTGATCAATATAAATATGGTAAGTGAAAATCATATGACCGTTGGTGATCTAATCCTGTAGTTCTATTCTGAGTATGCCTAGATTTTCAGTCTGGTACGTTCAAACATAAAATCTCAGTCTGGTACGGTTAGACTTAAATCTCAGTCTGGATGAGTCTTTCCGTCTGGTACGGACAGACTTAGAATCTGCCAGATTGAAGTTTCTGCATCTGCTTCATCCAGACTCAAAAGCATACGTTAGTAGCCTTTGATTTATTTTGTCATCTTCAAAATATCATAAGGGATTTTCCTAACAATCTCCCCCTTTTTGATGATGACAAAACAATCTCTGAATATGCAATTATGCTTTTAAATATATTGATAAATCAAAGCATCATAAGCACATAATGCAATCTCCAAAATTGAGCAAAAGAATATATAAAAATAATTGCAACTCAATATTATGCACTAAATAATATAAATCAATTAGCACATATGCATATACATATTTTCTCCCCCTTTTTGTCATAATCAAAAGGCGATAATAATTAAAAAGGGTGTCACGTGGAGAATAAATTCACATAATATCTTTAAAAATGTATTAGGCATGAAACACAAACTTTAAAGATATCATGTTAATATGAACATAAAGAATATTCAGTATAGCTCATATATATCAACAGAAATCTGCCAAGGAAAGAAATGGATGATATACTTACCAAATTATGTAGAACATAATTTACCTTTTCTTTCCATAGTAATCAGGATCAAGATCAATTTAAAAAATCTGCCATAATTAATCAATGCTCCCCCTCAATTTGTTGCCTTTTCGAAATGATCACGATTCTCCATTTCTTTTTATATTCACTTTTTCCCCCTGTCCTCATGACAGTATTTGCAATAATACTTATCGCAGCTTGTGCACGTTGAATAGAATGTTGTCCCTTTATTTCCTTTGTAATAGCAACATTCGCAGCATTCATTTGCTTTTGAAGTTTGAGGTAGAAGTTTGTTTTCTTCAATCAAGTTCACCTCAAATTTAATCTGCACAAACTTAATAAACTTTCTACACAAATGCATTGTTATAATATTTCACATAATATATAATGCCCTTTCTTGCGAAATAAATTGAATAACATATATGAAAAAAATTCAATTCAAAGCTATTCAACTTTACATATGACACATTAGTGGCCTGCTCAATAATTTCTGAAAATTTTGTGCAATGAATAGAGTTTTTGAGCCTTAAAAAAATTTCCATAATTTCGGATCAAGCTTTTTCAACCTCATATGGAAATATATTTTGCCACCTACAAATCCTTGTAAAATAGATAATAATCTTTGCACAATAAAAAATATTACGCACATACCTTCCTTCAATTTGTGGATCAAACTTACCTGATATAAAATATCTTCTAAGATTATAGCAAGTGAATCCCAAAATACAACAATATCTTTCAAGATTAAAGGGATTTCCATAAACCTAAATTTCAAAATGATATTATTGATGCAATACGCAAAAAGAAAGTAGATATTTTTATCACGTGCCAAATCAAGTAATAAAAATGTGCAATATCTGACAAGAGAATTTTTGCAATATATATTACACGTGAGTCATAAAAATCATCCAGAATCATAAAAATTTGTGTATAATTTTGGAAGATAGGATGACAAAGATGGAATATTTTAATTCCTTACCGAAGGTATATATTTAAAATATACCATTGATTTAGAACGGATCATTGTCAATCATCGCTTGAGATATTCTTCTAATTGCTCAATGATTTGCGTAGATTTGCAATCATTCTTCTTTTAGTAAAATTTCCTGCAGCAACCTCTTTTGCTTTTGGTATCCATGACTTTGGATCCTTCTTTCATGTTAGAGCACAAATAGGAAATTTTCATAAAAACTCAATGATGCTTTCCTATCTTGAATAATATCTTGAAAGATAAATTTTTGCTTTACAAAAATATATCAGAATAAGAGAGTATAAAATCTGATCAAATAATCATGATTATCTCTAAGCAGGATATCAAATTAATCACACGTATCAAATTCCAACTCACAAAACTACCAAAAATATATCACACGATTCTTCCTATAATATAACCAATTATAGACTATAATTATTATAAAATCTGAATCAACTGGAGCATAGAAAGAACATTATGCACACAAAAATTCTCACTTCCTTACCTTTATTACCTGCAAGAAAATAATTTATCTTTTCTTCGATACCCAAATGAATTTAGGTCCATTTCGGTTAGAGGAAGCATCAAATTTCCAATTGATTGACTTGGATTTCTTCCAATCAAGTAGACATTGTTGCTTAAAGTGATTATGATCACCACAATTCGAGCAATTAAAATATTGAGATCCAATAGGCTTCACAAATTGCTTACCAAAATGACTTCGATAATGGTGGATCGAAGGTTTGTGCTGCAACCTCTCCTTTACTTTTGGAAAATCATTATTGATCTCACTTGTAGAATTTTTCTCTCTCAATTTAGAGATATTCTTCAACGCTTTCTTATGTTCTGCGCATAACTCTTCAAAAGGATCATCATCATCAAGAATAAGATTTGAACATGTTACATCGTCTTCTTCAAATTCAATGCCCGTCATTAAGCATAAATCCTCATCATCGCTGGATTCACACTCGATGTCGCTCCACATTTTGGCTTTCTTTGTGGACTTCTTCCCTTTCGAATTGCTTCTTTTTCTCACAAGGTGTTCAGATTTTTTTTATCAACGACCTCATCTCCTCATCGTCATCCTTTTTATCTTCCTCAAAATCTGCCTCATTAAAATCAGCATTAGATTTTAAAGCAATTAACTTCTTACCTTCTGGATCTTCATCATTTATACGTTCCGCTTCATAAGATTGCAAAGTTCCAATAAGTTCATCAACAGATAAAGGCGAAATCCTCAACGTCTCACGAATTGAAGTCTTGACATTGTTCCAATCCTTCGATAATCCTCTCAAGAGCTTGTTGACCTTCATTGGTCTTGGGACAGGTTGTCCTTGATATGCAAGCCCATTTACTATATCAGTAAATCTACTGAACATATCTCCTATGGACTCCCCCTATTTCATCTTGAATGATTCATATTGACCAAGTAAAATATTTACTTTGGTCTCTTTTACACGATCAGTCCCTTCATAGGTAACGTGCAACCTATCCCATACTTCCTTCGCTGTTTCACAAGAGGAAATTCGATTATACTCATTAGGAGATAAAGCACAGTAAAGAGAGTAGATAGCCTTTGCATCTAAAGCTTCTCTTTTTGTTATCTCTTTTTGAGATAGAGTAACAGATGATTGAAACATTTCGCCATCCTCTTTTCTAGTAGATGCTGATACAACATTAGGATTGATTCCTTTCTCAACAACATCCCCTTCCAACAGATCCTTAGATCTTAGGAATGCCTTCATATTGTTTTTCCAGACATTGTACTCTTTCCCATCAAAGTAAGGTGGTCTGGTGATGCTTCGTCCCTCAATCAGACCTGGTGCAAAAATACTAGCCATGAAAGATCTTTAGCTCTGAAGTAATAAACACTGAGCACGAGGCTCTGATACCAATTGATGTAACTAGTATAAACACCTAGAGAGGGGTGAATAGGTCTAGAGGAATTTTACGCACAATTAAAATAAAGCTTTTGCAATCTATAAACTGAAATTAAATAGAGAGAGTAGAGAAGATTGCAAACACAATTATAGTGGTTCGGCTTTTGTCAAGCCTACGTCCACTCTCCAGGCGATCAGCCAATAGGCTGGATTTCACCATGTGATCAAAGGTGATTACACACTCTTGAGTGTTAGCACTTGGTGATGATATGTCTCACAAAGTCACTCTTTTTGGTAATTCACTAAGATCACTCAATTACGCTATTTTTCAGACAACTAGTGAAGAATTGAATCAGCCTTGGAATATATTTATCCTCTCTAGTCTCCTAGGTCTCATCCTATCCTTATATACTCTCCAAGCCACACTCGACCGTTGGCTCTTTCCTTAAGAGTTCCGTCTTCCATTTCCTGGACAGACTTTATAAGGCAAGTCTTTTTGACCGTTGGAGGTAGATTGGATCCCCTTGGATTCTGTTCGCCCATACAATCAGAATCCGGGCTTCCATAAGTGTTCTATTCTTCTTTGGAAGTTGTCCGATGATTGATCTTGTTGATCAATATAAATATGGTAAGTGAAAATCATATGACCGTTGGTGATCTGATCCTGTAGTTCCATTCTGAGTCTGCCTAGATTTTCAGTCTGGTACGTTCAGACTTAAAATCTCGTCTGGTACGGTCAGACTTAAATCTCGGGCCTCTGGATGAGTCTTTCTAACGTATCACCTAGAGGTGGTGAATAGGTGATTTTGAAAACTCTTGACAATTTTGTACAAAAATAAAAATGATCAATAAGAATAATGTTTGATTTATTTTGTCATCTTCAAAATATCATAAGGGATTTTCCTAACAAACATAAAAGTATGATTCTAAATATTTATAATGAAGTGATGATATTCACCTAAGTGCAAAAGTCTTCTAAGAACAACAATAGGTTAGAGATAGAGAATTGCACATAGTTTTATAGTGGTTCAACTTAAAATAAGCCTACATCCACCTTCCCACACTGACAGTCTACTAACTAAATTTCACTAGTTAATCAATAAGAGGTCATGTAATTGACTAATAGTCTTTGAGTATATGAGAGGTCTCTCTATCTTGCTCAATCACACTTTCAATGCCTCCCAAGGATTACAATTTGTAGCACACAAAAGACAAGTAAGTGTAAAGCTCTCTTGAATTTCAGAATTTTTAGCTCTGAATCTTTCTTGCTATTTGGCACATTGGTATCCTTTTCTACTTTTCTACTTCCGATCTTCCCATTGGATGTTCTTCAAAGGATCTTTCTCCAATCAACCCTTTAGACAAAATGTATAAATGAGATTGAGTAGACGTTGAGAGATAAGACTTGATTCCCTATTAATTTGGCCGCCCATACAAGCAAATCCACAGTTTCCATTAGTAGAGTTCTTTAGTTTTAAGGAAACAGCTTGTCTTCAAGAAAGATTGTCAATCAATCAAAGATGTCTTGCGTAAGGATTGATACAAAACAATCTTTAAGGTTGAAGATCAATCAATATTTTCTATATAGGAAATCCAAGCAAGACCACTATATGTATCGTTTAATGTAATGGGGCTTGCATCTAATATCTATATCCACGCATTACTTCAGATTCTAATGTTTATTTAGTCTTAGTAGACTATGGAGATATTTCACATTCTTGATGATCTCCATATGCAATCTTGGCCGATATCCATATAATTGATTATGATTCAATCCAAGACATGATTATCTTCATTCACAATACTTTTAACAACATTAGATAGAGTAGAATAACTTTAGGATCTAGACTTTTCTTGGTCGTGATGTTCAACACCAATAGATTGAATCTGAATAAACTTTTCTTCATGAACAATTCATTTAAGAAAAACACTTATATTTTTTTATCAAATTCACAATAAATTAAGGAAATTTTTGTCAAATCCAAAATTTATTAGTAGGTTTTCTCAATTCTAAGGACCTTTTACTTAAAGAAAATTTGGAGACACAAAATAACTCCCGAAATATTTAATTTTTCACCTTCAAAATTCTGCAGACAAAAGGAGGAAGAAAATGGAACAGAACATTATAAACCATAAAATTAGGGGCACATTTTGCTTTCTACAATAACTGGACAATTCATAGGCACATAAAGATATTCCCCAATTATCAAACTTTAAATTCATGCTTTTTGAACGCTCTCCACTTGCCAGAAGCATGATGTAGCTTAATCTTCTTCTTCTTCTTCTTCTTGCCTGAAATTTTCCCATCAAAACCAAGAGGCACAACACCTTGTAAGTTCATCCCATGATGTTTGCTCTTCTTAGCCCACGTTTTATATCGAACCTGAGTTGCTAGACTCAGCTTCAACTGGGCCATCGCGTTCGCCTCTGCACGAACAACATCAATCCAGATCCGCATGTCCTTCACCTTCGTGTTATGTCTCACGCGAAGAGTCTTGTCCTTCCCTTGGTAGAATGAAGGTATCGCGTCGTCGGCAATCACGTCTTGCCCAAAAAAAATGTCATGAGAATGTCATCATAGTGGACTCCGGAGTCCTGGTTCTGATTCTGAATCTCAAGCTCGTAGGTCAACAAAATCGAGCAGTTCTGAATGTCGCTCGAGGTCGGAACGGAGAGTACCACCACCGTGAAGGAAGGCTGATTGGGACGTAGGCTTAGCCATGTGCAAAATGCAAGGATGGCCAAGAGAGAGAATATTTGAAGCAGCCATACGTAGAAGCTCCTCGCCTCAGTAGTGAAGATTTCATCGATGAAATTAGGGCAAGGCGATGACATTTTTGGATGAGGAAGACGATAATGTTATTAAGAGAAACAGATTTGTGAGAGAAAAAGGAGGTGAACAGGATGAAAATGCCAGCATAATATTTCTGTGGAATCTCTTGGCATGCGTAAGGCGTAAGCCAAGTTCATTGAGATTGAAGTATTGGTGGAACATATGCTTTTCTTCTCAAGGATGATCACGCTTTTCCTCTCTTTAGGAGCTCATTGGGTTAGCATGATAGAGTTTTTGCTTTCTTCAAAGTCAGCACATCATAAATGTGATGCCCCATCGTAACTTTCTGGAATGGATTATGTAAAAGATTTATGAGTTCCAATGTCAATGTAAGAAATTCTTCACATATTCACGGTGGAATGATGAACATATGAAAATGATTTAATGAAAAGCTAACCCCGAAAACACATGTAGCTTCTCCAACGTCGAATTTTTACACCGATAGTGGGCCTGACAGGAACTTTTATATAAAAGTCGTAATACTTTTAGATTGCAATTATGAGAGATCATCACATAAATTTTAAGTCTTAAGGTGGCCAATCAGTCAGACCATACATTATAACTTTATAAGCACTTTTACTTCGAGCATCTAAAAGCTTACAAGAAAAGCTCAAACATGTTGTGCTGTTCTCTAATGCTGTTTGCCACTAACTCGTTCTTTTCCTTAATTTTCCTAACGTTTTTCCTTTCACCGCTTTAGCGGTTGTAGAGATGAATTCCACGACTATTTGATCATCCCACGGCTGATTATCTTATTCATCTTTCTAGGGACGATTATACTATTTTGTTTTGAAAAAAATGGATTTTTTCTCTGGAATTTGTACGTCTCAGAAAAATTTTTGATGAGAAAAGTTATTTATCCCTTGATTTCCAGATAATTTGTTGGTAATTTACAACAAATTATACTGTTTTATTATCTATTATTAACTTTTGTTTGTTTTTCTTACCAATGCTTTAAATTTATCAACTATTATATCAATTTATTAATATTTATTTAAGTGACTTACCAGTTTGTTTTGTTGAATTATCAAATAATTTGTGTTTCCAAATCTCGTTTTAATTACTCACGGACTTTCATTTATCTTTTTTATCAACTTTTCTTATTGTTTACAGACTTTTATTTGTCTCCATTGGCACTTAAATTCATCAAATATGTTATGAATTTGGGTAATACCACCAAAAAATCCCACACTAATTAATTCATGCCACGTTTACTCCAAATTAATTTTTATGTTACAAAAAACCTCAAACTGATACATTTATGTCACATTTATCCCAAACTTAATTTGTGTTATTAAAAATCTAATTGATACACTCATAATTAATTTACTTAACTTCTATCATATATCCCCATTGCAAACTAATTTGCAAACTAAAACAAAAAATTTTGATAAAGTTTTTAAAATGTCGTAAGTTACTAACAAATTTCCTGAAAAAGACTAAACAGTAATTTTTTTTTTACCAACAGTTTCTTTTCTTTTTTTGCATTTACTAACATTTATTGAATTTTATTCAAAACTCCGATTTTTTTTGTTTGCACCGAACAATAGAAATGTGTTCTTACTAAACATGATTTGTCCAGATTTGACACTTGGAATAAGATGTCACCTTTTTGACAAAAAATGTATGACATCTGCAAGTCACTTGGGATCGGAATCTAATTCATATCATCGTGCTTCCCGCAATTCTCAAATACTTGTTTTTCTTGTCTAATTGATAACATTGTCATCTTATATAGTTGCAAAGACAAACTCCTTCACATATTCACGAAAAGAAATGATACACAAGTTGTACATATACTTCTTAATCAGAAAAACTCAATCACAAAGTTAACTAATGAATTATCAAATGAGGGAGGAAATCCGATCATCACTTGGAAGAAGGAAACAAGAGCCGATCTAAGTGAAATAAACCGGACATCTCTTGTCCTTGGAAGAAGGCAAGATGGACCCATTAGCACCCACGGCCACCATACAGCTGGCGTGCATCCGGTGGGTCCTGCTCGTCCACGTCGACACCTTGAATCGGATGGCCGACGCCAGGTCCAGCCGGAACGGCACGCTCCCCGCCGTACGATCGGCCAAGAACTCCATCCAGTGCTGACTTGTCACCGTCAACGTGGCCCCACTGAACGCGCCGGAAACGATCGTCGTGGTCTTTGGGTCCTGATGCGTCTCGGAAAACAACGACCTCGACCCGATCTTTTGATCCTTGTAGAAAACCGACCCGTCCATGGCGTCGTAGAAGATCCCGATGTGCTGGTTCGAGTTCCGGAGCGTGACGTTGAACGCTATCTCCGCGTTCTCGAACCCGTTCTCCTGGCTCAGCCCCGGGACCGAGAAGTCGTGGATGAAGATCCGGGGCCGGTGCGGGCGGAGGCTCAGCCACAAGATGAACGTGATGATGCCGAAGATGAGGAGGAGGCTCAAGAAAATGGAGCACACGATCTTGGAGACCCGGGTGGCGAGGCCCTCCTTGGCCCGGCGCACGTAGTACCGCGTCGGGTGGTGGTGGGGTTTCAGGGGCTCGGGCGGCTGGTTGGCGGAGTAAATTGGTACCCGGTCACGGTCTGACATCATCCTCTTCCGTTTCTTTTTTGTTTTCTTTTGTCGTCTGAGCTCAAGAGTCTAGCGATCGAGTGATCATGGATGATTAAGTAGACGACGGCGGAAGAGAATGTTTGGAAGGGTTTTTCGATTGGAGAAAGAAAGGAATAAGACTATGGTATCAAACGGTGTGAATGTTCTCTACGACACGAAGGATCGATACTGTGTAGTCTTGTAGCTGAGCAAGCAAGGGAGATGCTACTTTTGTGTTGTACACTCCATCGTTGTCCGCAGCAACCAATAAAAAAATGGGGGACATTTAGCATTAGGAATCGAACCAACCGTGGGCACATGTCCCTTGGTCCCTTTTCACGTGAGTTGATACCTAGATTCTACGTTATGGCTATATCAGAGTTACAAATGTTATTTATATATATGAGAGAATTCTCAATTTTCTTGTTTTACTCGGCATATGATGCCAATGTATGTACAAAATAAAGAAAATAGAAAATCTATCAAATACCTCTAACTGATTATAAGAGTGAAACCAAACATTATGCTAACTAAAATCCTGATTAAGCATAAGAGATAAACCAAATATCTTGCTAACTAAAAAGCAGAAAGTGAATCTTTAGTAAATGTTCTGTAAACCTTTCCTAATGTTGGCGCATGAAGGTCATGTATACCTAACTTGCTCGGTAAGAATGTTCACCAGTTGAAAATTAGTAGGAACGAACAACCAGGTTTTACATGTTCTCGAAAAAAGCGACAATTAATCTCGATTTTCTTTGTTCGTTAGTGAAATAATAGGTTTGCCAAAATGTACAGAGCATTTTGGTTGTCCCAATAAAGACCGATCAATTTATAGTGCAAGTTGGGTAAACTTCACAATTAAATCAATTCACTGGTGACAGTTGCCATAGTGCAATTTTCAGCTTCGATAAAGGACCGACGAACTGTGACTGTGCTTCTTGGTTCTCCAAAACATTGGACAATCACTGAACATGACAAAGGAACCAGTTACTAATCGTTTAGTAATCAAGCGACTCGCCTAGTCAGAGTCCCAAAAGGCACTCAAGCGAAGTGAAGGCAGAACTGATAACATAACCCCTCGGTTTTTCTTGAGATATTGAGAGCTCATATAACGGCTTCCTAGTGCTACTTCATCGGTTCCTGCATGAAGTGGGAAAGCATGTGGACTAAATAATGTAATTCAGGACAAGTGATAATGAGATGAAGTAGACATCCTCTAATCAGTGATAACGATTAGGGTCTCTCAAAGCAAGTCCGATGGTTATAGCTAATCCATTGGGTAAGTCGTCAGTTTAGCAACCAGCATGCCACATTCGAATAAGATATCAAGTGCATTCTTTATCTAGCACATCCCTAAGACCGCTCATGTCGTCACTTTAATTTTTTTAAATATTTTAATTGCTCGAGGTCCTTGAGAAAGAAAAACACTCATCAAGTGATTCTTTGAACTCTACACATTGTTCTGAATTATTGCTTGGCAATATGAGATTGTTAATATACATTAACACATAAAAAAAGTATTTCCATGAGAGTAGGTGCACAATGAGTAATTGGCTAATGATTGATCAAAACCATATTCTGTCAATGCATTTGAAAATTTTAAAATCTAGTTTTGAGATACCGTGCAAAGACCACATAAGAACTTCCATAGTGGATATACACTATTTCAACTTGTTGTCATGAAACTTAATGAAAACTTCATCAAACTTCCTCATTCAAATCACCATGTAGAAATGTATTTTTGACATTCATCTAATACAACTTCCAATTACGAGCCAATACAACTACAAGAAGTCATTATATAGTGACTGGTTTAGCCACTGGTGTAAAGGTTTTATGGAAATCCAAGCCCTCTACTTGGCTGAATATCTTTGTGACAAAATGAATCTTATATCACTCAATGCTACCATCAGCTCGATGCTTGGCTTTGTGAACCTACCTATACCCTGTGGGTTTCTTACCATCTAGCAAAGTAGCCAAAGTCCACGCCCAAATCATCTTTGAGTTCCTTGGTTTCTGCCACCATCACTACTCTCCACAAAGGACTTGTAATTGCGTCTCTGTAATTCTTGGGCTCGGCATTAGAATCAACAACAGCTAAAAAAGCATTGCGAGGTTCAGTAATCATTCATAAAAAAATAAACTTTTCGATTGGATAAGTCGTACTTGAAGAAATCAATGGAGTAAACTGAGGAGTTGGGGTCTTCATGTAGTCTGTATAACATACACAATCTATGGAAAGATCATTGGGCCAATAAACCTCACATGAGAGTTGATCATTCAAAGGGGGCAGTTTCTTTGCCGTGAGCAGACTGATCAAATGCTACTATTGATCACTACTCATTGATTTTGTTGTCTCGATCCCCTGTGCACTCCAAAGTCAGAGGATATCCAATGAACTCCCAATAATTACTCTTCTTCTGCCCGACCTTGTCACAATAGTCACATATGGGTTTCCCGAACAGTTCCTTCCTAGGCCCTGCTCTTGCAATCGAGAAAGTAGCATTCTCGATCTTCTCTTCCTTCTCTCTGGCAATTGATTGTTGGCACCCCTCCTCAAAGAATTAACCTCATCAAGGGACGGGAGTAGCTAGACGTTGAGGATTTGATAGTGGACATTACCATAGGTATCAGTGTTTAGGCACATGAAAATAGTGGATCTTCTCCACCTCCTTCTTCTTCGCATACTTCGTGGCTACAATAGAGGTGCATGGACAACATCATGATCATCAAGTTTATCCCTAAGACCTTTTACTTTGTGTGAAATTCCACAACTGAGGTCCACCTTGCCAAGCAACCCAATCTCGGTTTTGATTCGGTGAATGCAGGTCTATTCCCTGAGCAAATCTCTCCTTTAGTCATCCCACATAATTCTTGTTTCCTTTGTGTATGTCATGCTTCCCTCTAGACTCTTGTCGAGGGAATTGAAAATCCACGAAGCTATCATGGAATTACAAATGTCCTGGACATTAAATTCAGGCCTCGTTGGATTCAGCTTCTTTAGCGATGGGATGATAAGCCCGAGCTTGTTTTTCGTCCACAATGCGCATCTCATTGCCTCAACCATGTCGCATAGTTATCCCAAGTCAGCATGCACAAAATTAGTATACTTCCGGGATTGCCGGAGGTATTGAGATAATACTGTGAGCAAGGGTCAATCACCTTCTTTGCAGATGCTTCCTTGGCCATGGGGCAAACGAAGAGATGGATTGTCTGGTAAATTTGAATCTCCCTACATTAATACCATGAGAGAATTCGCAAATTTGCGCAAATTTATGAGAGCCCATCAAATAAAGGAGACGGAGAATACACGAAACCCAAATAAAGGCGTAAAAAGCTGTATAGGCTTATAGGCTTAGAACAGAACTCTAAATCTCGGGGACGACGACTTGCCTCTTCTCCTACCATAGGCGAGTTCCAGGTCCGCCTCTTCTCCCACCAAGCAACGGTTCGACGAGTTCCAGGTTTGCATCTGACGCAGAGAGGAAGGGGCCATCGGAAGCAAAAGGGGAGAGGGAGAGAGAGAGAGAGAAGAGAGAGAGGCAAACCTGTGGTGGGATGGAGAGAGAGCGACAGATCCGAGAGAGGAGAAGCGAAGATGAAACCAGTGACAAGCCAGGAGTCAGTGGTTGGCAATGGTCTCGCGCACGGCGTCTCCCATGTTGATGGCGGCCCTGCGGCTTCTCAAAATAACGTAGTTGTCGAGAGCGGTAATGGATGAAGGAGAGAGTGCCTTCTCCTATGTTGAAGATCTTCAAGTTCAATTGTTACACACGATGGTTTTTGGAACGGTGGAGCCAACATAGGGTTTTTTTGTCAAAAAGAGATACATGTCACCCTCTCCGCCGCCGACTGACGAGCTCCGCCGGCCATCTCCAATGCCTAGCAATCGGCGGAGAGAAATAGCAAAAAAGAAAAAAAAAATCAGAGTATTTAAAAATAAAAAACTGCAAAAACCTTCCATGTTAATGCAAGCGTATCTTATAGAATAGTTTGTGCTCAACGGACTACCACGTCAGTAATTTCTGACTAAAATTAGTCAAGGGTACTAAAATAGCAAATTATCAAATGGTTTAGGGCTACATTAATATATTATTGGGGATTAAAGTGATCGAATTGAAAAGTACAAAATTGAATTACCCCTTATACGTATCAAATTGAAACTTTTTGACAATTTTCCCATCTATCTAGAAAGTGAATGTGATAATCATCACAATGATAGCAAGCCAAGATCGGATGGAAGAATGACACTCCTACCTATCTAGCAAGAGAAAACGATCACTATGGTATTAAACTAAAATTTATAATCATGGTTATCACCCACCTTTGTGAAATCACATCCAATCTCAAATCGATTAGTCATTTTAATATGACAAAAGAAAACCGATCACAATCACATAGATACACATACAATAGGATAAATTTTCTCCAACTAATAAGGGATAGTGATGTAAATGCTCCATGAACTTTGGTTCAATGTGTAATGTGATCCTTGAATTATAAATTTATTCAATGTGGTCCCTGAACTTTAGTTCAATGTCCAATGCCATCTTTAAACTTTTAATTTTTTCAATATGATTCCTAAACTTTTAGTACATGTGTAATTTAGCCCTAAATTGTATTAAAATATTCATTGTTATCATTCTATTAATTTAAGTTCAAGGACAAAATTAAACATTATTGTATAGTCCATCAGCTAAATTGAACATATTTCAAAAGTTCATGAACCATATTGAACTAATTAAAAGTTCAAGGACAATGTTGTACACTAGACTTAAGTTCAATGACCATAATCAACAAATTAAAAGTTCAAGAATCAAATTGTACATTAAGCTGAAGTTCAAGAACAATTTTCCTAATAAGTAAAATTCAAGAACCATTTTTATCATTTACCTAACTAATAACAAAAGATATCTTCCAATCATAATCCAAGTGACTTTGTAATGTACTAATATACATATTCCTCAAACTTCAATGGCCTGGCCAGACCGCAGGTGGGTGGCCGGAGTAGGCAGACCGCTTGTGAACTGTACTAGTTAGCCAAAGAAATACGCTAAAAAGGAACTTACTTAGCACTTCATTCAACGTCATCGTCGACGTTAACTCATACCGACGTACTAACATTCATAACACGTAATTCAGCGTGCTCTGGGCTCCAAACTCGAGGACCAGCTGCATTTGCGAGGGAAAATTTGCAAAGCTAAGCAAAACCCTAGTTTTTAGCCTACACAACTAGACAAAAAAGCCAGTCGTGTGTTGATTTAGAATCTACAAATCAATGCAAACTCGAAGTTCGCAACCTTGTCTGAGTCTAACTATAATTAATGGGGTAATAGAATAATATTTTGCGTACGCAGATGAGAGATCTGCGAGGTTGAGCCAGCTTTCATTTTCTATTTCCTTTCTTGTTTATTATTTTCTATTATTTTCTAACAAGTAAGAACGTATTCTAAGCCAAATGTTAAGTTCTAAGATCATGAGGGAGCTGGCTGAGTAAAAACCCTAGTCCGGCGCTTCAGGTGTTGACTCTCTTAAAGTAATATCAGAAAACTCTTCATTAATATGGTCAAATCGCACATCCTTCCATGTCCATATTATACATCATCCGTTGCATAAGGAGAACAATGGTTCGGGTCCGGGCCATTTTCAAAGAATCCCGATTCGGCTCTCAATTTCCAAAACTAGGAACTAGTCTTGATTAAGAAAGTTTCAGATTTTCGACCAACAATCAACCCATTTTAAAACTAACCACCCTATAAAAAATACCGCAACTTTTAAAATTTTCCTCTCATCCTTACTTATAAAAAATTAAAACATTTTCCACTTTTCCACCCAAGTTTCGATATTTCCATTGTCTTATCTCACCAAATTACAAACGTAGCTTTAGTTCACGACACTTAAAATGAAGTCTTATTAGGTATTCCTAAATACAGGTAGGCAATATGAATCACATAGGCGAACTTGACCATTTAAATAAGACATTTTTCTTAAAGGAAACACACGTAGTTCTTTATTTTTCATGAAGGCACTAATATTCCCAGTCTTTTGTGTCTCTCAAAAGATGTTCCTAGACGCTGTGATTCGAGCACGAAACCTATCATATGAAGCGTTTAACCACTAAACCAGTCTTTGGACGTTGAGAATGTATTTCTTCTCTAATTTAAGAGACAAATTTCAAGCTATAAAAATGAATATCTTGCAGTATAACTTTCTCCCTTCAGCTAGGCTGTTCTTGACTGAACATGGATTCAATACTCGCAGCACGGTAATTTCTGTTTCGAGCAAATCGCATTGAATATCTACCCATCAACTCCGCTCATCTTTCTCCCCCTCATTATAAAAAGTAAGAGTCAGATTTCAAGTCCTCTCAATAATCCTCACTCTGGTATGAAATCTACATTAAACATATGCAGCACGTTCGAATTATATAGCTGGGCAATATCTTACATGATTTGCATTGGCTCCCTTCCAAACATACACGAAACATTTATCACATCGTAAGAAGGATCTCGCGTCGTCCTGAGGTGCAGTTTAGCTGCTACCAGGCGGCCTACAGCCCGGACACCAGTTCTCGACTAAGCCCCCTTTCCATCACCTAAATGCACATTACTAAGAAATTTACACCCTTGATCTAATAAATTGAAGGGCAACTTGGTAGCTATGGCACCACATCTTTGACAGAAAACTCTTATTCGTGCATGCACATGCAGGTAGGCCATGTGCACGTAGCTTGCTTAGTTTCCGCTCGCATGGACTCGAGGAAGTTCACATTAATGATCTTGAAGAAATCAATTAAGTAAAAAACCGCGAATCCCGATATCAACCTTTCGCATCGCACAGGTTTTCTCAAGAACCCCCAGTATATCATGGTCTAGAGATCACCCACATCTGCATCAAATGAAGTGCACACAACCTCTATAAATATATGCACAGAGAGAGAGAAGAGGGAGAAGACACAAGAAGATCCTACGAGTTAGACAGAACGCAGGATACTTCGTATAACAGTTAAGTCGAGCTATGGCTATCTCGGCTCTGCAGGTCGTGGCGACGGCGACCTTGATGAGCATGATGGTGGTGGTGGCGGCGGCACAGCTGCAGTTGCATTTCTATAAGGACTCGTGTCCTCAAGCCGAGTCGGTGGTGAAGGGGATAATGCAGCAGCGCTTCAGCGCCGACCCGTCCATTCCCGCGGGTTTGCTTCGTATGCAGTTTCACGACTGCTTCATCCATGTAATTCCTCCCTCTCTCTCTCTCTCTGAAAGATACATTTTCCATCTATAATATCAACAAATCATTTTCCTTACATTTTCTCTCTTATTTTCTTTCCATGATATCTTTTGACACTTCGTGCAGAGTTAATTTCGTTGTGACAATGACTGGGACGAATTTTCTGATAGTAATGTTGAATTGCCTCTTCAAAAAATTCAATCTCTAATCCAATAATAATGACATTTTCCCATCTTAGATTACATTTCTTATTTTTACGTGCCAGTGCATGCACTCCTCACACCCCTCATTCTAAATTGTATATTTTTCTTACCTAACAAGGTGGAAAATACCTCGTATTTTACATTTTAGAGTTCAGATAAAATAGTTTAAGAACTTATTCAGGTACAATGTGTGTGTATATACATGTATTTGTCAAGAGAGGTGAAAATAACAGAAGCCCACAATTTATACTTAATACAATAATTTATAATAGCAAATTTTGTCCTTTTATAATATTACCCTACCCTCTTGGGAATGCTGTCCTAAATTAAGCAGTTGACTAAGTACAATTCTCTCGTTAATTCATGCACACGCATTTCTATCTTAGCACATGGGCTTGATCCTCCAACTCATCATGCAGTAAGCATCCAATGCTTGAACTACGGTACCAGACATCTTTAGACATTGTCAACATTTTTCTAATACACTAATGTTTCATCCTCTCGTGTTTACCGCAACCAGGGTTGCGATGCCTCGGTCCTCATAGACAGCAGCGGCAACAGGGTGGCCGAGAAAGACGCGCCCCCTAATTTGACCCTGAGAGGGTTCGAGATCATCGACGAGATCAAAGCCGAGCTCGAGAAGCAGTGCAAGGGGATCGTTTCTTGCGCGGATATACTGGCCCTGGCCACCCGAGACGGCGTTGCCCTAACCGGGGGGTCGGCCTATGCTCTTCCCACAGGACGGAGGGACGGGCTGGTCTCGAACATAAGCGACGTTCATATTCCTGGACCGTCCTTCTCCGTTGCTGACGCGACTAGTGCATTTCAAACTATCAACCTCTCCCTAGAAGATCTCGTCACTTTATTAGGTAAAGCAATGTTCACTTGCTCGAATCGTCAATCTATAGATAGGAGACAAGGCATGCTTATTGATAAGAAGATGATATCTATGGTCAGGGCACATGCGATGGGATTTTGCCAATGCGGTTTCTTTGTGGACCGGCTCTACAACTTCAGAGGTTCGGGTCAAGCCGACCCGAGTATCGACCCGCAATTTTTGGGCGTCCTGCAGCAAAAATGTCCGAGACCTAACAACAGCGTCCCGTTCAATCTCAGTACCGACCCCAAGATATTCATGACGCCATCATCCAGCACACCTTTCAAGCTTGACACTTCGTTCTATCGAGGGGTCCTGAATGAACAGGCGGTTCTTCAGTTGGATCAAGAGCTCGCATTCACCGATCTAACGCGCCAGACCGCGGCAGACTACATCAGCCGGCCCAACGTTTTCCGGCGGAAATTTGCCAAGGCGATGATCAAGCTGACGAATGTGGGTGTTTTGACTGGACAGCAGGGAGAGATTAGGGCAAACTGTAGGAGATTCAATCAACCGAGTCATTGATTAAAAAATGTTCCATTATTTGGAAAATGATAATGTTGTGAATGCTTTTTATTCAAAGATATGAAATGATGAATCATTACTTATTAGTAATTATTTAGTGCGCTGGCGTTACATCAACTTTTCATGTACGTAGTGTACTTTTCAATCATTATTTCTCTTCACGGATCTCCATACTATGTTGGTAAATCAAATTGATGCTCTCACCTACATGAGAAATTAGTCCATTCCTATGATTCTAGCCTAATGTTTTTTTTGTCTCCTTAAAAAAAAAGCGAAAGAAAGGAAACTATTTTAATAGGAATAATGAAAGTGGACAATCAATTAAGTTAGGGGAATAAAACGAAAGTCTACTTTGATACAACCCAACATTGGTGACTACATTACAATGACCTCAATTATTTTTCATAATGAGGCCCGCTTTGTAGCACTTCTGGATTTTGATTTAAGAGTCCAGGTCAATTCGGGTTATAAATATTTTCAATCATTATTTCTCTTCACGAATCTCCATACTATGTTGGTAAATCAAATTGATGCTCACACCTACATGAGAAATTAGTCCATTCCTATGATTCTCGCCTAATGTTTTTTTTTTTTTCCTCCTTAGAAGAAAAGGAAAGAAAACTATTTTAATTGGAATAATGAAAGTGGACAATCAATTAAGTTAGGGGCATAAAACGAAAGTCTAGTTTAATACAACCCAACATCGGTGACTACATTAGAATGACCTCAATTATTTTTCATAATGAGGCCCGCTTTGTAGCACTCCTGGATTTTGATTTAAGAGTCCATGTCAATTCGGGTAATAAATATTGCATTTTCATTGAACATGCTAAAAGAAAGATTTAATTTCGATTCTAGCCAATTCATTGGGGCTTTTGAGTTTGATGATACCCATTTCTATATACATAGAAATTAGGAATTTTCGTGAGACCCAACATGATTTGACATGTTTATAGAAAATGAAAATGACAAATCATAAAGCACTCGGCACAATTCTAGATTTTGGTACATGGTGCTTTGACTTAAGGATCCTGTATGTTTATTAATACATTGGAAATAGCAATTTTGAAATGAAAAGGCTTTATAGAAAAATAGAGCATGAGTTTCCAAAATTGCTTTTACCACTTTTAGCTGTGAATTGGATCAACAATTTCATTCGAACGATCAAGCCAAAAATAATAGAAAAGAAAATTCAATTATCATTTCTTCAACAATAAATGAATTTTCTGATTAGATTGGTTATGTATGACTATAATCATGTCCTTCTTTTTAATATAAAATGACACGATCAAATACATTATAACTACATATAGAAGATTTTTTTCTTCACGTACAAAGATTTATCAAAACCATATATTATCATAGATATATTTTCTTCATAATATAAATGAAAGGACCCTTAATATAAAAACATGCCGTTCTATTTCGCATGGATTTGTCAGGGAAGGCAAGTTGTCTTCACGTGAACTCTCTAGAAAACTAGGAAAGTTGTGCGAGTTCCCAAGTTGTCAGAACTGAAAAGGTCACTACTCCACATGCATGCGATCGGATTCATTGGTTTCCAAAACTTAGGATAGTTTTCTAGGGTTGTTTCCATCTTCTTGACGTCTTGATTTTTGCAATTTGCCTCTTGAATTTCAGAAATCGATTGCAAGGTCCCTCATCGCTTTTTAGTAATCTAGTTTCATCTCATTTTCTACATTTAACTTTCATATTTGCGGTAATTAAGGGAAAAGAGGAATTTTCTTCTATAAAATTGAAAATGCATTTTTACACCTCAAAGCTCATGTGGGTTGCATTTGCTAATAGAAAATAACGGATGATTGATGGCTGTAAAAAAATATGGAAGTTTCACCGGAGTTTTGTATAATTTAAAAAGAAAAAGAAATCATACAAAGGGATTAATAGCAAATTGCAATGGAAAAACAACCAAAGAGAATGAGTTGGATTGGAATTTGGGCCTACATACCCTTGGGCAAAGGCAAAGCCTACTTCCCCAAAAGCTTCTTTCGATATGTTTGATTTAGTATTCGGCAAAGCCTTTGACCATCAAATGTTAAGGATTTGTCTGTCTTGCCTTTGCAAAAAGCATCTTGTTGATTCCCCCTCGATGAAGGAATTTTGGAGGATTTGTCAAAAGATCTCGTGAGTCGAAACACGGGACCGATACGACTAGATCGAGCTGTCGGAAAAAATAAGTGTGCTCGATAGTATTAAATCTTAAACAAGACATTACTTAAATTTTATTTAATCGGTAATCGTAACAATGTCTCCGCTAAGTAAAACACCATGCATACATTGGTCCCCAAATCAGTTTGACCAATGTCGATTGTAAGACCTTTGTAGAGTTCGACAATTGTAGTGCCGGTGTGTTCTGTAATGGGCATTTGTCCATACACATTGTCAATCGTTACCAAAAACCACTACTCGTCAACTACGCCCCAATAACCCGTATGTGAGGTGAAACACTCATTCTGATAAGAGGTGTCAACAAATCTCAGTCTTTTTTTGCAATTAAGATTCTAATTTCCCTCTCACAAGCACTGACTAAGCATCGGAGGCCCAATCAAGGTACAAAATCTGAACATCTTAACTCGAATTCTATAATTTGCCTTAGTGGACATCCTTTCGACATAAAAATGAGGAGATGAAGGGATTCAAAGCCCAACATCTCAGGAGAATTGAAATGGAAATAATTTAGTTTTAAATATGAATTTCGATTATCACGCCCTGCAAAAAGGTGGACAAAAGTCTTATAGTTAAAATAGAATCAACAAAAAAAGAAAAAGACTGACCAAAGAAAAAAAAAACCTCGAATTCTGTCGTGCAGATTGGTACCAAAAGCCCAACTTGTTGATTTCTGAGTTGCGCATAAACACCTTTAATTAAAAGCCAAAAGCGATGATAAAAGCAACATCTGTCCTGATTGATTCCTAAAACCAAACACACTCCGAAACATACATCTAGATTCCCAAGTCTAGAAGATATCTCTAACTATCTATTAAGGGGATTACGACTTCAGAATAAGACACTCTGGAAAAACATATATACCAGTACCCATGAATAAATTAAAGGATCTTGTGAAAGTGGGTATTTTGAGGATGATATTTCTTAGTAGTTATACGTATTTAAACTCATCTTAGCATCTTCAAAACGTCAAAATGAGAACACAAAAACATTTTATGAGGTTGGTCAGTGAGCCACTTTAATTTTCCCGTTATGTATAGTTGTCTAGAGATTTAAGAAAATGCCCCGAGCATTACAACATAATTTCTTTTTGAAATTGGTGAGCTAGTCTCACAAATTTTGCTAAATCCTTGTGCCCAACTAATTTAAGTTTGCTGATTGATGTGGGTGGAAATTACCCAATCAATTTTAAATCTATTATACGGATGTTAATTTAATTATACATTTTTCAACTTTGCCAACTTAATCCTAAATATTTGCGCAAAATTTCAATATAATAATTTCGGTCGGTTTTAACTAGAATTTGCTAACATAACGATGCATCATATCGAATAACGAGCGATAGCTAGACTGTCATGTCAATAATTTTTAGTGAAATTGATTAGAAAAACTACATTGGAATTTCACATAAATATTTAAGGTTTAAATTTGTAAAATTAAAAAAATTAGGACTAATTTAATATTTGTACAATAAATTTACAATTGATTGGACTATTTTCACATTGCGTAAGGATTTGATCGACTAAAATGGCAATCCAGAAAGTTCTCGTTAAGTGCTCCAAGTCCACGAGGGCATGATTAACTTAATCACCGATTTTGCAAGTTATGTATGTCCTCATTCCCAATCACTCTCAATCTTGACAAGAACAGATCATTCCTCTCCGGTGGTGCTTGTTAAATATTCTAATTACATTTTTTTTTATAATTTAATGGAGTCTCAAGCGATGGCTCCACGAACTTACCTTCCCTAGAAACCGCCATCTTCTTCATTTAAATTATTAGTTGCCCATGATATGTACACACAGCCACATTTCATCCATACACTTGTGAGTCCATTTGGCAGGTTGCTTTCACATTCCGGATGTACCTTTCGTAACATGATTGCCCAATATCGATGTTAATAATACTACGAAAAATTAATCATAAATCTATTATATGATAACAAATTCAATCTTAAATTTTTTAATTTGATCAATTTAGTCATAAACCTTTTGACAATGTGTCAATACCAATTTTGTCCAGAAATCACGAACATGGTAGTCTAGTTAGGCCAGTCATTTTACGTGGCATGGGCGATACTGACAAGAAACCGATATTGAACGTGAAGAACGTGGATGCCCAAAGCTGTAGATACATGAACTCGTATCATAACTGAATAAATTAACTCGACTAAATTCATCGCATAAAATCCTTTAAAAGATAAGAAGAATGTACACAAACAAACACTTCGTTTTTTGTGTGAAAATTGACTAAATTAGAAAATATTTTTCTAAAAACAATCTTTTATATTAATTGAAATAATTAATTAATGAAAAAATAGTTAATTATCAAAAACAATTTATATATTTAAATATCTTTTTGGATGATGAAAAAAATTTGTTTATTTACTTTTGTTAGAGATAAAGGTGATATTTAAAAAATATATTTTTAAATTATTTATTTCTCATGAGATTTATTGGATTTGGTTATGTCCACATGGCCACAGCTTGATGGTACGTGGGGAAATTCGTTTATTCTACCGACTTAGAATAGATTAAGCACCCCAAATAAAATTTGCTTCGGTGGCGAGATTTGCACTGACCAGATTGACGGAGAAGATGAGATTCATATAGGCCACAAAAATAAGTATGCACCCACTAACATATATATATTTGTATAAACATTATATTATAATAATAATAATAATAATAATAATAATAATAATAATATCCTAGATCAATGATCATTATTCATTACAAATACAATTTGCCTTTATTAACACAATAACATGTCGACCTCCAAGAACAAAAGACAAGCAATATTCTCACAAATACTATCAAATTAAACCCTCGCGAAGTCATAAGTTGAATCCGACAGCCAAGAAGCTTTCGAGACGATACCAAATACCAAATTAAAAAAAAGAAAAGAAAAATAAGAAGATAAAGTTGCTTGTGACTTTAATCGCAGTTGCTTGGTGCGAATTGCCCCCTGGATAATTACAAAAGAGAGAAGATACATAGGAAGGGAATGATGAATTAATGATAGTGGTCCAAACATTGATGTTGACTTACTTCGTCGGATGGCCTTGCCAATCTGCTGGATCGGCATAACCTCACAACCAAGTCAACCCTCGAGGAGGGAATTCCTGGATTGCTTTGTCTTACCTTAGTTCCCACTTATCTTGGGAACAAGCTTGTGGATTGTAAGAGGTCTATCATCAAGGACATGCCTAGGGCCGTGAGATTCTAGTCAGACAAAAAGAACCCATCACATTTCAAATGCGATGTTAAATCCATGCATGCGACATCTAATCTTTACACAGATATGTTTTCGTATGGATATTTTTATTCATTGGATAGGACGAAAATCAATCTAGAAAATATGGTGGCAATTGAAATCAATCGATGCATACAAATACCAAAAATTCCATGAGTTAGTCTCAATAAATGACTCGTTAATGTGGATTTTTGGGGTGAGCAATTGGACCGGTTTAACCTAGGAAATCAACCAATCCAGCCTGGAACTATTCGTACAGGGTTCAGCTAGGTTTCTCGATAAAAAGTTGGAGAACCGGCGTTTTCCACGTTGGAGTTCAACGATTTTGAGAAAAGTTTAGTTTCCTTTGTTCTTTGCAACCTTACATTATGTTTGATTTATTGAATAACTGTTTTAAAACTTCTACTGTTTTCTTCACTATCAAATTTATTAGGGAGAAAACCTATGAAAACCCAAATTATACCCATTATGACATATTTACTTTAAATTTTTTTGTGAAATCAAAAATTCAAAATTTATACTCGTGTGATACATTTACTCTATGTTAATATTTCTTTTGATGGCATGATGCCTATGTGACTTAAATAAAACAAAAAACAACGTCATTTTGACTAAAAATCATCATATTGAACCTTAATAGATGATAAATGTATCACATAAATACAAATTTAAGGTTTTTTATGTCACTAAAAAAAGTTTAGGGTAAATATGTTATCGTGGATATAATTCGGGGTTTTAATGTCACGAAAAGAAATTAAAGACAAATAAATTATAGTGGACATAATTTGGAGTTTTTTTTATCATATTATTAAGGGAATAAAAAAGTTAAAACTTGTTTCTTACCTAATTATTTGTACTTGCACGGTCCTCATTCTCCCATCATGTGCCAGGCACCAAGTTTCTACTCCATACCCAGATTACCTGTCATTCTCTGGTCGCATTATTTAATAAATCACTCAAGATCTGTCATTCTATTACACATGCAGAAATATTCACCTGTGATATATTTTTCTCGAGGCTTATAAACGATCTTATAGATTTATATTTGAGATCGAGGCAACATGTGGTTAGACCTTCATATGCTAACGTGCCTGATCTCTAATAAACAAAAGTTTGATGGACGCAATGCTTTGCACTTATTATATAAGATCTACTTTCTTTTTTGGGGGTTTATGTAGGGTTAGATCGCTTGTTATCTTTCGCCAATTCCATTTTCTTTATGCCATTATTGCCAAAACCTCCCTCCACTCTTGCGACAACCATATTAATAATACGGGAATATAATCTTCATGTGCTCTTCCACATGGTGGGGCATGGCATGCTAATTACTTGCGAGATCTTTCCTCTGCAAATCGCCCACGGATTAGATTTTTGCTTCTATATAAGCATTGTTATATAAATAATATTAAGTTAATATTATACTAGTCAAACGTATGAGTCGGATTTGGTTGAAAATAGTCTGACCCAAAGTGATCTATCTTACCCATTTTGATGAGTTTCCATGCAATACAAATCTAACGACTCATATTGCTAAGAAACTTTCATGTTTAATCCAAATTAGGAAACCTTATGCCTAAATTGAGATGAGAGAGCATAGTGAGTAAACACGAGAGTAAGGATGAGAAAGAATAAAGAGAAAATTATAAAAGTAGTTTGAGTCTAAGTAAATGTGAACCAATTTTAACCACCATGTTATTTTAGGCTTTACATTCTAAACCTATTTATAACCCATATTTCAATATAATTACCTCATAAAACAACTTAGCATATCAAAAATGTGAGAAGAAATGAAATTCATTTTGTGCATGTGCGAAGAAATGTGCTAGATAGACCTAATTACATTGTAAAAACTGGATGAAATTTTGTGCTCCTTTGCATGTTTAGTCATTCTCTTTTCACATCAAATATGTATGATTTGATGAAATAATTCTAGATGATACATGCTCCTGATGTGCACTTAACCTACCTAATATCTGGAGGGTACGAGCCTAATTTCCTAAATCACTAGGCCAAACATCTTTTATAGGGTGCATGGATTCACAATAATTATTCGCACATTAATGCAAGAATTTTCTTATATGATAATTTGGACAAAACTGTACACCTCATGTCAATTTATAATGGACTTGCTTGTCAAGGAGGCACGCATAACGGATGCATTGGACCGATACCTCGAAAAGTCGAAAGTGATTGGCAACTTGGTCTCCTCTTCAACTCTCACTAAAAGCAACACCTTAATCTCTTCAAATACGTTTGATTCATGAAAAAAACGAATGATTTAAAAAATATTTTCTTAAAAATAATCATTTATATTATTTACAAAAATGAATAAATGGAAAAAAATTTCATCGTCCACAAAGATGTTTAAATTTAAATTATTGCCTATAATAAAAATATTTTTATTGATTAATTATTTTAAATAATATAAGTGATTATTTTTTAAAAAATGCAAATCATTTTTTTCACGAAGAAACGGAGCATTAATCTTTATACATTCTTCCCAGCACATTGGGTGGAATTTTTTTTTTTTTTTTTTTAAGGGAGGACGAAGGGTTAGATCGATGTTCTCAGTGGCGATGGCGGGACCTTTTTACTAAAGTTTGTAAATTATCTTTCTTTCACCCACCTAAGCCTAAAATTTTAAACATTTTCTTCATCTAGCTCTCTTCTTTTTTGGTAGATAGAATCTGGATAGCTATAGAAAGATCTGCTTTTTCTAAAAGTCAAGATTACAATAATCCATTTATCTAGAAGATAGAATCTTCGTATTCAAACAATCAAAGTACGGGAATAATTGTTGACAAAGTCCTGTACAACGGCTAATGCACTTCTAAACGTTTTAATTTGTCAAATTTAATCCTAAACATTTTAATAATTTATCAATATAGTATTTACCTTCAGTTTTGACCTAGAATCGCTGATGTAGATATCGATTAGCCGTCATACATAATACAACCAACGCTAACATAGATGATTTTTCAAAACATTTGTAATCTTTAGTAATTTTTTAATTTTACCCTTTCCTTCTCTTTCCTTTTTTTCTTTTTTCCCTATTTCCCTTAGTCGGAAATGATGACATTGACAAATCTCAAAATGCGTAAGACTAAATTGATCAAATTGAAATGTTTAAAAATGATATGACATTATAGAAAATGTTTATGATTTTTTAGACAATTTTTCTTGCAAATTCATGATTATGAGTCTCAATATCAATTTATAGGGAGAAAGTCATCCAATGATTTTGTCTGTCAAATCTAATAGTGTAGAGTTAAAGTTGGTACTTCTACAGAGACTTTACAACTAATTTATTTATAGATCTGATCAAATATTTTTATATTACAAATGTTGACAAAAAGATTTCAATATGAATTTAAACAGATATAGCATCCGGTGAATATGCTATACATATTTGCAAGTATTACAAATTAAATTTAATGTAGATTTTATATTATTACAAATATGGATTTTATTTTTTTTCAATATAGCATATGGTCAATAGAAAATATCGACAAAGATATGATTACAGAGAAATTTATTTATTTTTTAATAAATTTATTAATAAGACTCCATTATTTCGTGGAAAGCAATTTCTAAAAAAAATATTTTATGAATTTTCTGGTGTTCATTTGGAAAAATGATTGATTGGGGATAATAAAGTTTTCTCAAATGCGGAAAAATGTTTTTCACTTTTCAAACAATGGATAAATATTTTCCTCACTTACTTTCTCTTATCTCACAACCCTAATAGTCATCACTTCTTTCTTTTTTAAAAAAAAAAAAATAAAGTTTTTATTATTTTTATTTTCTAAAAATATTCAATCTTTTTCTTTTTCTTTTTCTTTTTTTTTTCTTTATTTTTTTCTTTTACTCCTACTTCTTCCTTGCCGATTGCCGACCATGTGACCTACCAAAGGCAACCTTTAGTGAGCTCAAGCTCATTGCTCATCAAATTGGCGAGCACCAGTGTCGAGCTCGAGCCTCAATCAATCGGCAAGCAAGAGCATGGGGCTTGCCAATCTGGCAAGTGTGAACCTTGTCATAAGCTTTTTCTTGGGCACCCTTGGGCCTTGCTAAATCGACATGCCAAAGGCTCTCACTTGTAATCTAGTGAGCAACAAGTTTGAGCACATCAAAGGTTGACAAGCAAGCTTAAGTTTTGCAAGCTCACCAAAGGTTGCCTTTGGCCAGTTGCTGTGGCTAACGACTAGTGAGGAAGAAGGAGCAAAAAACAAAACAAAAAAAAAAAAAGGAAAAAAAAGAAAAAGAAAAAAGTACAAGGAAAATTTTAAAAAAATTAAAAAACAATCTTTTGAGAAAAATAAAAAAAAAATTAAAATGATTGCACCAAGAAAAATCAAATTGAATGGTTGAAAATATTTTTTTTAATTCATTTTCAAGTTTCCGCCAAACACTAAAAATATAGTTATTTTCTTGAAAAATAACTTTATGAAAAATATTTTATAAAAAATTCACATTTTTCGTGAAATGAACAAAGCCTTAATTCTGAATGTTAAAAGATAATTTATCTAGCACATCATCTTTCTGCTCCCGCATGTATCAATCATAACACGATATAAATTATGGATGTTACCATAGTTGTCTTTTCTTATACATCTTCATCATCAACTTTATCAACTTTTGTTTAATGAAAATCAATGCCTCTCCAGTCACTTTTGTAATCATATTCAACATAGGCTATATAGTTTAAAGTCGTACTTCAAAAAACAAATTATCTATATTTTTAATTCAAAGTCCACGAGAAATTAAACTCGTGGAGTAACAAATCAATGAGTTAAAAGTAATTTTCTGAGGGAATATATTTTCGTCAATAATGTGAAGCACATAATTTTAATTGGGAAAAAAAGTAAAGATGATATGATGACGCTCAAATTGTTGGCGCTACTACCACCATGACAAGGTTCTGCTGGACCGCTTTTATGCGATTCAAAATAGTAACCGAGTCATGTCTTGATAGAGAGGCAAATTATACTTGTAAAAAGTCAAACAATTGAATAAATTTGAAATGGACATTCACTTGTCTATAGGATCAAACTTTCAAAATTATTAGTCTCATGGGATTAAGACCTTAGTTGACTTATTTCGTCCCTATAGATTATGATATATCTACCATACCAAAATATATATACACACACATTATATCATAAAAAAAAAGGAAAAACCTATTAGTAATTAAGAACTACTCCAAAGTCAAGGCATGCCATAGGAACTTTTAATGGACTTACAGATCGCCTATCAATTGGGGGCTATTGAAGCAGGAATTGAACTTTGTCGATGCAAAGTGCCCGATTCTAACCAACCGAGCCAGCATCGAGATTTACTTTTAAGTAATGGGCATTACGAGAATCCACGTATTTATCTATCAATATATGTTGCCGTTTTCAAAATTCTCAATACGAATTTTATATCAAATCGAAAGAATCAAAGAGGACCCGATAAGCAATTATAATCGATGAAATCCAATGTGCAAATTTAGGCTGCAATTTAGAGCCATTTAAAGAGAAGTTCAAATCTTTTTGAGGGGCTGAAGGAGGCAATCAAATCCTAATTTTCCCAAATTGACAGAGCAAGTAGGGAAAAATGAGGACATCATGGAATGACCAGATCCCAAAAGCTAATATCTGATAATATCATTCTCCAGATGAAAAGCATCGTTTAAAGCCTCAGCTGAACGGATTAGCTTGCCAACACGGCACTCAACACAGATCATATAATCATCGCTGAGGTGAAATGAAACTCGAAACATCCTCTGACGTTGCTCGTTCCTCTCTCCCTCCCTCTCTCTCTCTCTCTCTCTCTCTCTCTCTCTGTAATGTTTCTTCAGGCAGAGATCGAAAACATCACACACCTTCGCCAGTCGTTTGTCCGCTTCTTCTCTCGACAAAATCCCTGACGCCATGTTCTCGCTTTTCCTCCAGAATCTCTGAAACATAAAAAGAAAAGAAGTCGCTTCATCTTACACCCTCCCTCTGTCTCTTCTCTCGACAGACATTAACCTCGGTGTCCGTGCAACCGAGAAGGAAAAAAAAAGGGTATTTCAGAGAGATACAAGAAGTGGGAACGCATCTGGTCAGAGAGAACTGCTCGGTTCTGCCTCGTTACAGAGTTCCTACTGAAGAACTAGGAGGGGGGCCGATTTCCTTTTCGTGATTGTTAAGGTTAGCACGCTCCTCCTCTTCTCCTCCTCTTCTTCGTTTTTCTCCTTCACGATTCGAATCGGTTTCGATGTTTGACGAAATAAAAAAGCAAGTCTTTGTTTAGGACCAGCTCCTCCCCATTTCTTCTTTTCTTTTTTCTTAGGTCTTTGCGCTTATGTTTTTGGGTGTTTCCTTCATCATTCACGAGACTTTGTTTCTTTGCGTACTTTGTTTACTCATGCAGCAGTTGTTGTTTTTCTCGGGAAAATCTCGAACTTGATTTTTCCTTTCTTTTTCCCTTTTCTTTTTTAAATAATCCGAGCGTCTCTTCTTCCAATCAGGTGGTCGATAGCTGTTCGGTCGCGTGCCCCATTCGGTGCGTCATTTCGTTTTTTCTTCTTTTCTTTTTCGTTTTACATTTTTCTTTTTTCTCTCTCTCGATGCGTTGCATTCTCTCTCTCTCTCTTTCTATCTCTATCTTTCTCTTTCTTGCTTGGGGTTCTAGACTTTTTCCTGGGAAGTGACGGAGATGGCGGAAAATCCAAAGTTGGTGAGAATTTCTTGGCTCTCTGGGGGGTCGTTGAATTCTTGCGTTTCGTAGCGAAAAATCACGCCTTTCGCTGGATTGCCCGACTGTTATATTGAGCTCGAACCTTCGTTTCCCCGTTGTCCAGATTGTTTCGGTTTCGTTCTGATGAGGAATTCCAAGCCCTTCTGCTGAAAATCTCTCTCTCTCTCTCTCTGTGTTTGTCCCTCGCGCTTTCTCTCTCTAGGAATTCGAGGGTAGTGGGTTGGACGAGAAGATGGGAACCCAGAAAATCTCGGTGTCGGATCACATGAACGGGTTGCAAGCCGATAAGTCCGATGACTTGGTCATCGACATGGATAGCTTCTCGCATCTCGTCCCTTCTCCTTGCAAGGACATCAATTCCAGAATCACCGTAAGTCTCTCTCTCTCTCTCTCTCTCTCTCTCTCTCTCTCTCTCTCTCTCTCTCGTGACCAGCGTCTGCTCTGCTCGCGGTGTTTTTATCTTTTTTGGAGAAAAAATAAAATTTTGACCCGGTAATGTTTTAAAGTTTGATTCTTGTTCTTGTAAAATGTATGTGGGGTGTCAGAAGTGAAATGGGCAGAATTAGCTTCTGACGCTTTCCTCGATGTTGCTTGAGCTTTGTACATTGTCGTCCGGCATGTACATTGTCACAGAGCAACATTAACACATGCACTGCGAGAGTTCCAACGTTCTGATATGACGAATCATTAAAATTGGGCGAATCCAAGAGCAAGTTCTTAGAATTACCCTTGTGGTAAAAAAAAAAGAGAGTCGAAAACGTATGCTCCTTTTGGGAAAATTTGAAATGTGGTTGGTGAAATTTCGGATATTTTCTTTGAGATAGCCTTTTGATCTTGGTTTTGAGCCAAATTAGGTGACTGTTTTCTGCAATTTTCCTGATAAATCCTTCATTCTCTGTTTCGAGAAGAAATTTTCCGCACCGCACTGATTACTAATTTCCTTTTCCGGGTTCTCGAACGAATGTTTATCCGGAGAAGTTGCAGAGAAGCCTTTCTCGAAAGGGGTCTCAGCGTGTGGGCGAGGACAAGGTCATCTCCAACGCTAGTGCCGCAGATAAAAACGAGAGCCAACCAGGGATGGTCCTGGCCACATCCTCGCCAAGAGGTACCGTTCCTTCTCCATGTATGCAATGTGCGTGTCCTTGCGTGATTTCACCATCAGTGATTCTGTTGTTGTCGTTGCATTTATGTCCACGCTAAATTGGAATTTTCTAAGATGCGGGCGGGCTGTCCATCTCGCGCCCCTTCTTGTCATCGAATGCTCCAAAGGAACGAAGGAACAAAGTTGCTTTCTCTTTTTTAGGGGAAATTATTGTAATTGTGCTTCCCACAATGCTTGGAAATTGGTGGAAGTTAAAAGAGTGAGTGATTTAGGTTAGTTGGCCCGTCTGGGCCATTTGGTCCACAGCATGATAGGGACAGAATGATGCAGATGAATAATAACAGTACCCAACAGAGTGCTAAATCCCCAGGTTTTTTATATTTGACCAACAAGCTGTATCCAGCTTGATGGAGATGACTCACTCTGCTTTCAAATTTTATATTAACTCAAACAGTTAATTATCGACTAGATTATGGACTGATCATTGAAACTTGATCTTCTTCAGCTGCTGGTTAGTGAGATTGAGAAAATGTGCTGCCTCTGCTGGGTTAATGAAGTACACCGCGAAAATTTTATATTCCTTCTCGAGAAAGTTTTGATTTTTTCATCGAATTTTCTGAGGATTTGGTAGAATATGTAGCCTATTATAGTCATGGGATCGGTTTAATAATCAAGCATAGTTGGTGGGAAAGTAAAAATTGGGCTCTGTACTTGGCAGAAGCAACTAACTGCAGGTCAACTCCAGGGAACAGCAAGTGGTGAATTTGGTTGGCAAAATTATGAAGAATTTATGAAAATGTCTCACTGGCATCTATGGTTGTTGGTTTGCAGCTTCACTTCTAGGGTCCAACTCAATAGACTCAGCCACCATGGCTGCGCTCGGGGTGACGGATCACACCAGTAAACTGCAGAACCACCATCAGATCACTGTCACCACTGGAAGCATCGGGAGTGCTAATGAGAGCAGGTTCACCATCCGAAGAAATAGTTTCCGGCGATCTTCTTCGTCGTGGATTCTCGATCCGAAGAGAATCCTTTTCATTTTCGCTACTCTGTAAGTTTACTATCCATTGTCATCTCCAAAGTTTGTCTATTGCGAATTATTGTAAACAACACAAGTGGCACTTGTAAAAAAGTTCCAATTGCAATGTAGGATATTGATTCTGAATTTTTATGTCAGGTCGAGCATGGGAACGATTTTGTTAATTTACTTCACCCTTTCGATCAGCAAGTCGAGCACGGGCGGCGGTGATTTTGACTTGCCACAGTAAACCGTCTTTCTAGATTTAGCTTTTACCCTTTAAAGTTTGGACTTTGAATTTGCGGCACAGAGCTCCCGTATGGTGAGGTAATTTCTAGAGATATTCGGGCACTCTCTTCTTGATGTGGAAGTTCAACCAGCAAAAGCCTAACCAAAGTCAGTGAAGAAACGTAAAGAGAAAGGGAAGGGGAAAAAGGATTTTGGGTGGATGAGAAATGATTGGTCTGGGAAAAATGAAGAAGAAAAGGAAAGGAAAAAGTTGAATCCATTCCATTGTCCTTAATGCAGCTGGACCAGAGAAATCTTCATGCTTGGGCTTTCAGATCATTTTTTTTTTATAGGCGAAGACACACTGCGAAGTGACAAAGAGGAGGAATCTTCCATTTTATAACTAAGGGGAGCGAGAGAGAGAGAGATGAAAGGCACATGGTTAGGTGCTCTGTTTTTGTTAGCATCTGGTCTCTTTTACAAGCAATGGGATATTTCAGAAAGTGACTTTTTTTGTCTGTGAATATGTCTTCTCTAATATAAATTTTGTTCCCTTTTGAAGTATCTGGCTTGAGATTGAACCTTTTTGCGCGTGCATGCACATTCAAGCATGTGTAGACAGAAAAAATTAGTGTAAACAGAGCATGTTGGAGCAAGTACAATAGGGAAGAGGAATGTTGAAAGGCCTGTTATGATCCTACTGCCCAGGACTGAACAGGAAAAGGGAGAAACCCAAATCACCTTTTGCACAAAAAGCTGATGGATTATAATGACCTTGCTAAAGAATTACAATGGATAGGTTGTTGGTGCATACAATAGAGAACATTATTTCTATAGTATTTCGTCCACCCACCAATTCCTAAAACGAGAACTCTCGAACCCAATGCATCCAATATAAATTGTACAGTTGGGTCAAGATGGAAGGTGAAAAGAACGAGAGACAGTTCGCTCACAACTGGCTCTTCTTCAATTTTTGGTATCCCACTGTGTCTGTGACAGCAAAAAAGTTGCCAAGATATTGATGATTTATCAGAGTTAGTTCAAATTTGAACATCCTCACGCCCTCCCTAGCTGTCTAGCCGGTATAACACAGCAGACAATTATTGCTTGTTTGTATGGCGAGCTTTCCACTTCATGTGATTAATGACATAACCGGTCATGCAACTAAGTTCATGCAAAGGACGGCCATTAAAGCACATCTCTAAAAGAAAATCTCACAACTACTTCGACAAGTAGCAATAATTGCCACGGCACCATCGTGCCAAGAACCAGTCAGTCATGCTCATTAAGAGCAGGAGATAGCAGACAGCAACATGCTACTTAGAATGATATAGTAGAGAGTAGAGTAGAGTAGACATAGAAAAGGAAAGCTAAGTACCGACAGGGAAACCTTAACTGGAAATATGATGGGAAATGATTGCAAGTTGCATCATCTGTCCGTTAAATTCTAGGACCAGCATTAAGACCAGAAGTCAGGAGAATTTTCTTCCTGAGAACCGAAAGACCAACTCACATAACATTAGGAATAATAAACAATACTAACCATGCATTTAATTCATCAAACCGGAGATTGCCGCATGATTTTAATGATATTACGTTATTTCTTCAAGAGGCAAAAAACATATTAGTGCTATGTACAGACATACAACTTGCATCCATGAGTGTACGGGGATGCTTACATACTCTGTAGGTAGGTATCATTAGTTATTGTTCTACAGCAACAAATTAACGACCTCAGCAGGAGCATTGGCAATGCTTTTTCCTCCCTAGCAACTGTGTGGTTATATAGAAAGAAAAACACATGGGAACAACCATGATGCTCAAGCATAATTGTTGGTGAAATTCACATAAAATGATTGCATACCATCAGATCATTCTCTGCTTTGAAACCAAACCTTGCTCGGATGTGGGAATGAAAGTTCAAGCAGCAAAGGACTCCTTTTGGTGTAGTATACAGCCTCAGCATCTCATCTCGGTACATAAGGACTTGGAAGTTGACTTCCTCTTCTTTTAATATCGCTTTGAGATTCTTGGCATTGAACATCTTTGCTTCCTGTCATGGTAAAGTCTCAAAACAACCGCTGCGGTTTCTTCAATTGCTTTCCCCGTCACCTCTTCAACAAAGAACAACAAAACACTTCAGATTGATACAGAGGCATAAGGTTTTCAGAAACTTGAAAGACTTCATTTATCGATCTTCTTACAATATGCATAGATGAAAATCTCACATTTTTGCCCCAAAACAGTGAGACTTAATAGTAGCTACAGAGAACGAAAAACAAACAAGCAGACAAAACATGTCCTCACCAATGACAGGCCAAACTGGGTTTTGGGAAAAAATCTTCCCAGCAAACTCCAGTTCTTCTCTGACATAGTCCATCTCTGAATAATTACTCCGAGTCTCCTCACTGAAGCCCAAGCTCTTAGCTCTGGATTTTCTTATCGTTTGTAAGACAACAGGATTGATCGTGAGACCAAATACCTTCTCTGGGTCTACTTCAAACAGAGTCTTTGGCAGATCTACACCCATGACAATAGGCACGTTTGCCACTTTATAACCTTTCTGAGCCAAATAAATGGATAATGGAGTCTTTCCAGTTCGAGAAACGCCGGAAAGGACGATATCTGCCTTGTGCAAATTTTTTGGCAATGCACCATCGTCTTGCTTTATTGTAAATTCAATCGCTTCAATTCTTTGAAAATACTCGTCTGTGAGAGGGAAGCTCCTCCCAGGCGCACCACGGGGAAGGCCAGAAGGAGAGACACCTAAATGGTTAGCAACGGCCTCGGTGATTGGGCCGAGGACATCCATGGATGGTATGCCCCATAGCTTGCAGGCTTGTCTTGCTGATTCAGCCATCTCAGGGTCGGCAAGGGTGTAAACAAGCATTGCACCTTCTTTTGCTGCTTGCTTTACAATCTCCAGCAGCTTCTCCACATCATCTATCTAAGTATGGATGTCAAAGAATAAAAATCAGGAAATGCAATACCTAACTCGCTGAAATATGTATCAGCAGACATTGATAAACTGACTACCGACTACATGATAGACTTATCATCAATCCTACAAGATTTCAAACAAAGGAAGAGGCTGCTTCCCATCACCAATCAACCTTAGAAACAACAGTATTCCAGGAATTGTCATCCTAGGAATCAGACGGGCAAGCAGTGACAGGACATTACTGCAATTCAAGCCAGGGTTTTTAGACCCTTCTTGACGAGACACATGGTGCCACCGCTATGCCACCAACTCAGTCGGCAAAGGGAAACTCATTTAGGCAGTTCCGGGAGAGCAGAAAAAGAAGAGAAGAGAAACAAAAGCACAGCTACGTCTTATTTACAAAGATCCAACTAATCCCGATCCAAATTTGCACATCTTCCACGACACAACACCCCCAAGGTGCCAACCAAAGGGTATCACTACTCACCATCAGACTGCCAATTACATGATTTCCTCAAACATGCGAAACTCCACTAAAAGCTTTCCGTTCGGATTAGAGAAAAACGTTACGATTGCTTTTGAGTGGCTGCAAGTTTGCAACAACTATCAAGCGAACAAGTGAAGCGCCAGCACCTAATAAGAACATGATGGTTTCTACATAGGCACGAAATCCTCACCATGGACTAAACGAAGCTACTACTCCATTTCGTCAATGAAACACAACAATGCATGTTGCCCATCATCTAACGATAAGCGATTCAAAGCATATGATCGATAAAGAAGCAAACTTTATGTAAAGAAAGGTGAAGATGAATTACCCCAGAAAACAAATGGGTATTTACAGAACACCCACGATCCACCAAGCAATGCTCGAACTGGCCCAGCGCGGCGCTGACGGAGTGCTCCGCCGTCCACCCCGTCCCGTCCGAGACCATGTATATCTCCTTCCCCGCCGTCGCCGTCATCTGCACGTCATCGTCGCCGTCGCTCCCAGTCGAGCCCTCCGCCTCCGTCGACATCCCCGACAGCCCGTCGAGCAACGCCGCCTGAAGACCCGGACGCTCCGGCGCCTGGGACTTCTGGACCGGCCGGTCCAGCTTCCGGCCGGACCGGATCGTGCGGGCCCTGGACCACCGGTTCAGCTGAGCGCTGCCCTTGAACTTGCGGGTCGCAGATGGGTCGGAGTCTGGTCCCGTGCCGGCCCCGGGCTGGGTGGCTGAGGCGGGCGGAGGAGCGGGTGTGGACGGCGGCGTCGGGCGGTGGCCCGGGAGGTTCGCGGAGGCGGCGGCGGCGGCACGGGCGGTGGACATCTTGGATTTTCTCTCCTGTTTCTTCGTTTCAGCTGCTGATGGACTGAACGAAGATATTTGAAATGAAGAAGACGACATTTCGTCAAAAAAATAAAAATAAATAAAGACAAACGCAATCGAAAGAAAAATATGCCTTGAAAATATCACTCGTATTGCTTCTTAAAATTTATTAAAAATATATTATTTTATTTACGAAAATAATCAACCATAATTTATCGAAGGTTATAAAAATACTTCTCATTTTTGTAAATAACTTAAATAATTATTTTTAAGAAAATATTTTATGCATCATTCACTTTCCATGAAAAATAAACACAACTCTAAAGAGCCATCAATTTTAAGTTTAGTTTCAATCCCCCTATCATTAACCCACCATCCAAAAATCTCCATTAATTATTTGATTTTGTATTATCAGTAAAGTGACGTGAAAAATTACCTCAACAACAAAATCCATCCTTCTTCGATATGAAAATTAGAGAAATTAGGAATGATTAACAACGAGTTGAAATTCGAAATAAATATGAAAGCGTACTGAAATTGGAGGCTATTTTAAAATAAAAGAAGGGATCGGGATAGAATTGATATTGGATTTACAATTTGGCTCATCTAAAGGAATTAGGCCGCTAAAACGGCAATCTATTCACAGGAGCAATCATAAAATGCTATGCGTTTCAAGTGATGGAGAGACGACATTGCACAAATTGTGGAAATTTCAGGCTCCTTCTTCCGTACACGATCTGAAAATTCAATATGAAGGCCACATTTGGGTGGACTGGCAGGCCTAGTAGAAGCCCATGAAGCCCATGCCCAACAGAAACTGATGATGGTTTTAATTTTGGAAAATTTTAAAATGGTATGCGTGTTCTTTATGGGGCACAATCTATACCTATAACCAATGATGATAGATTTGGATTTTGTTAAAAAAAAAAAAAAAACAGAGAGAGATATACTTTGACTTCTCGAATGAACCGAGCATAACTTCATGTATAAGACTCCAAATAGCATGAAATCTGAAGCATCAGAAACTAGATACATAGGGCTTTCCATCGATATATTATAAGATGATATTGGAGCATGAATTTTTTATCAAATCTCATAAAGAGAAACACATTCGAAATATTATCAGAATAGACAAAACTTAATAATTAAGCCATTATGCATTAATTGTTGGATAAGGCTTTGGCGCTTCATCACACCACCCTAGCAAAACTAATACTAACATGAGTTGCTAATTAATCGAGCTATATTGGCACATTATTGAAATTTATTTTTATTATTCCACAATCACTTAAGTGACTATAAGGTAATCAATCAATCACTTAATTATGTGAAAAAAATCACTTAATTGCACATATAGTAATTTATTTTTCTTTAATGATCCAAACTCAAGTAAAAGATATTAAGGGTGGTCAATTCTCGAGTGAGTAGGTTCCAAAGTTGGAATCTACAAACTACTGTGTTATAATTAGTTTAAAATATATTTGTCAGAGGTTTATTTGGGGAACCTTTGATTAGGTTTAGGGGTATTATTAACTTTGGACTAACGACTCTTCATTAACTCAAGCTCTCCCAAGTTCATATCCCGCATAACATTAGGTATTCAAAATTTAACCGGTTTAGCCTAATCTTTAAACAAACTCGCCACTAATTTTTTAGAATTGACTAGTTAGTTATAATTAGTTTATAGTTTTTGAACCTTGGGACGTATTTGTCTCGACTTAAAATTTATCATTACAAAATTTTTAATATTGTCCCTAAAAAAAAAATATAATGTAAACAAAGAACTAATGTAAACAAAGAACTATTGTAGAGCCCTAAGGGTTTTCTATATTTTTGCAATTTTTTTTGATTTTTCTGAATTTTTATGAAATTTATATATTTTTATATATTTTTAATATTTTTCGTATTTTCCGAAATTAAAAAAATGAGTTTTCAAGATTTTTGATATTTTGAGGCTTTTCTGAATTTTTAAAAATATTTATTAATATTTTTTGAATTTTCTAATTTTCATAATTTTTGAATTTTTGAATATTTCGGATTTTTTTTATTTTGAATTTTTTAAATATTTTCATGATTTATCTGAATTTAAAGACATTTTATTAATTTTTAAGATTGCTTTCGAATTTTTTAATATTTTTTAATATTTTAAAGATTTTTTTGTATTTTTTGAATTTTTTGAATTTTTTTGGATTTTTTAGGATTTTTTATTAATAAAAATGATTCGGACCGGTTAATCCGATCCACACCGATAACCCGATCCGAATACTCGGATCCGACCCGGTCGGACTAAAAAAAGGAAATTTTAACTTTTTTTTTTTTTAAATTTTTTTATTTTTTTTAATTTTGTCTTTTCTGCTGCAGATTTCTTCTCCTCCCCCCCCAACGCAGCATCGTCTTCAACCTCCCGAAGGAACCCCCTCTCGCCTTCAACTTCCTTTCTCTATTTTTTTCATCAAATCAACGACCCTCGACGTGGCCAACCATCCAGCTGACGACCGCCCTTTATCAGTCACTCACCCCTGTCGACGTCGGCCGCCGGCCATGCCCTCCGACGACCCTTGATCTTCTCCCTCGCCGGAACCAAGAGCACCCCCTCCGATCCGACGCGGACCGTTCATACAAATCGTCATAATACTAAGAAAATCATGAAATAAAATTCATATTGACAATATAAGAACAAATACCCATTAAACTAAGCTACCGGGCCAGATTCGGCGATGAAAATTTCTGGACCTCATTTAGGCATTTTAACAAACAGGTGATATGCATTTGAAAACGAACGATTTCTGACTCGAACGAGAATCGCCTCGGACCTAAGCTTCTAAAAGAGTATACCAGCACACATAGAGACGTAAATGGAGGATCGAAAGTGGCCGAGGCTCGCGCGAACTGGTCGGTGCGAGCTCCGGCCCGACGCCTTGCAAAAACAGAACAAAAATGCCCCCGGGGGAAGCCTACCTGGTTCGGGCGAAGCGTCACGGCGGTCGGCGGCCGAAGAACGAAATCCGACGGCGTTCAAACACGCGTCTGGCCTCAGTCGACTCCACCGAGGTCAGGGACGGCGATGACGAATGGCAGCGGCCGGACCCTGGCGGACGATGTTCTGGAGGTGACGGACGACGTCGATCGGCTGTGGCTCCGAGGTTTTGTGTGGGGCTTCAATGGCGACCGTGTCCAGAGGAGAGAAAGGCCAAGACGCTTCTTTTTTTTTTCCTTTTTCAGCCAAGCTCTCTGCAGCTCATTCCCTCTCTAATGGTCGATGATCCCCCTGGCCGAAGCTTGCTCTCTTTGGTCTCATCGCTTTCCACGCTCGTGCTCCTTCATGTCGGTTCGACTTGAGGATGTCGAACGGAAGGAGTCGCCGGCGGAGATCGCGCGCGGCCAAGGCGTCGTCGGCTGAGGCTCTCTCTTTCTCCTTTTGTTTTGCTCCTGCGTTTTTTCTTGCTACTGTTTCTTCCTTCCCCACAAACCAGCAAAACCGGCCTCTGTTCTCTCTTCTGTTCAGCCCTCAAAAACTCAGAAAATAGCTCCCCCTCCCTCTCTTTTCCTTGCTGCCCGTTTTTTTTTCCTGCCTTTCCCTTCAAACCAGCAAAACCACCCTCTGTTCTCTCTTCTGTTCGGCCCTCAAAAACAGCTTCCATATCTCGATTTTCCATCCTCCAAAACCCAGAAAACCAGCCCTTTTTTCTGCGTTTTTTGTTTTTTCGGTTTTCTTCTGCTGCCCTTCTTTCCAGCTCTCCCCCTAACCGAATATCTTCCCTTGCTGCGCTGTCACGCAGCCGACGTCACCGCTGTGGGAGGGGTCGTCCGAACGGCGTCGTGGATTTTTTTCCGTCCGTTGTCTGCGTGTTGTGTGCGTTTTCCTCCGTGGGTGTGTGAGCGTGTATGAGGGGAAAATAGAAGAGGGAAGGTGGGCTGGGCTGAGATAGAGAGAAAGGAAGGAGGCTGGAAAACGAGTGGGCTGGGCTATGAGAGCCCACCCCAATTTATTTATTTTTCGATTTTTTTTGAATTTTTTAAAATATTTTCAAAGTAAATTGTATTAAAAACACGTCGACAAAAATTCGGGTGTCAACAGTAGTTTGTTTGTTTGAAACCGGTTTTGGAACCTAACTTGTTTTTCAGATCCGATTCCAAGGTCTACCCGATAAGCTATTTTATTTATTTTTCCCATTTATGATTTCATTTTTACTATAAAATCATATGATGCTATAAGTAATAAAACAATTCAAAGTAAAAAAAATGAACAATGGAAATCCCTAAAGTAAATATGTAGTCACGTATAATTCTAAACGTTGAAAAGTTTAAACAAGTAATATAAAACATAAATTGTAAAACTCTATCCCCATTCATCCATTAAAATTTAGGAGAAGAGGAAAGATTAGTGAAGAGTTCCAAGGAAGGATGAAAGACTATGCTGAGGTTAGAATTTAGGAAAAGAATAAATTAGGGTTTTGGCTTTATAGCTTACAAAACAAGTTCCAAAACCAGTTCCAAAACAGAGCATCTAATTCAGTTCCTAGGTGGGTATTTACTCAGACCCTATTCTTAGATTGGTTCCAACCAGTTCCAAAAATTTGGAACTTGTTCCCGGACTTGTTTTTAGTGCGGTTCGGTCCAGTTCCTAAGTAAAACTAGTTTGGTTGCATACATACCCCTAAAAGATATCCTGAAGTAAACATTGATCAAACCCCCAATGAGAAAAAAAGGACTGAAAAAGACTAATCCAAAACATTCATTTAATGGAAACTTAATGTATCACAAACTTGATAGAGTTTTTCTTTTTTGGTAGGTATTGTTAAGGCATTTTCAAATGTCTTATTTAATAGGTAGGGGTGAGCAAGATAGATTAACTAAACCAGAAACCACCTAAACCAATCGGTTCTAGACAATTCCAAGGGGTGTCGGCCAATTCCTAGTTCTAAGAAATTTGAACCGGTGATTTTCGATCAAGTTCTTGTTTCTAGGATGGGAACCGGACCAAACCAACTATATATATATAACAAATATTATTTTTTTAATTTCTTAAAAAACAACAAGTAAATCCTAACCTAATCTCTCTTTCTCCGGTCTCCTCTTAGTCTCATGTCACTCGGAGCTCTACGCTATTCACTTGGTGCTCAACACTCAATGATGCTCTTCACTCTTTCCCTCTCGCCTCTCACACCTTGCTATTTCGCCTCTCTTGACTGATTTAGCGAGCTGCATCCCTCTTGGCTCTTGCTTGAAATGGTTTTGTGAGTTTATAGTTGCATCGATAGTACTTCTCTTTTAAGTGGGGGTGAGTATGGTTCTAGGTTAAAACCTAAAACCTTGAGAATCGGACTAGTGAAAACTTGTCAAGTTCTAAGTTCTAAAGTATGCATGATAAGTTTTGGGTTTCAAAAATTGAGGAATTGGTTTCAATTGGTAGTTTACAGGTCCCATTTTAGATTGGAGAAACTTGGAACTTATGACAAAATTTTCTTAGCCAATGTCTTTACCTGATCCCATGGTGTTCCATGTTGTTTGATGACGATTGTATAATATGGAATCACTAGTTTAAACTTCCATTTTATGATGAGACTTTTGCTTTATTAATGTTCATGTCTTTTGTGTGTCTAAATATAAGCTATATAGTCAATAAATTATAACAGCAAATAGTAGTCATTAAAGGTGGTAATTCACTACAATTGTTTAATTAATAATATAGATGGAACCTGGATAAACTCTAGAATCGACCTTAGAACCTGTAATAGGGTGGTTCCAGCTTTTAAGGTATACCGGTAGGTTTAAAGTTCCTAAAAATGAGGAGTATGTTCCAATAAGTAGGTTTTAGTAACTAGGTGAAATTTGTACAAAACCTGATTAGAACTTGAAACCGTTCACCCCTACTTTTAATCCTCTTCATCTCTGACTTGGTGCAATTATAATGTTCAGATGCGTGGTTGCCTAGGGTTTTAGCTGCTCGTGATTCTCTGTTGCTTACTCGGAATCAAAGCGGTGTTTCATTTTTAAACTTAGTGTTGTGGTGAGTGGTTTTCGATGATGCAGTGTGCGTCGTGTGTTTCATTTGTTCTCTTCCTACGCCACGGACTTGGTGGGCAGAGAAGTCACTGGGGAGCTGAAGAATGATCTGGCCATTAGAGGCACCCTCCACTCCGTTGATCAGTAACTCGACCAAGCTCGAGAACACTAGGGTTGATGATCAGGATAAGATGGATGTGAAATTGCCAAATGATAGGTTCTCAGTCCTTGATTCTTGGGTGTGACCGGATTGGATTGAGAAACGATCACCCCTATTAACACGATCTCTGTTTTTTTTGGAAATTTTTGGCATGTGGCCTTCTTCATGAAGGTTTTGGATATACTCTTATTAAATAAAATAAAATAAAAACATAATTTTGCATTATGCCATCCAAGAAAAGAAAAAAGTTGAAAACAAGATACATGTTAAATTGCAAAACCTCAGTTCCTTGTACAATAGATTAACGAGACGTAGACAGAATTTGAATTCTCAAACCAATTTCGAACTTAGCTAGAAACTAAGCTAATATCCTCTAGCTCCCTAAATTTTCTTAAACTTACCACATCTACATATACAAATTCTTCCATGTATTTTCTTTTTACTTTTCCTTTTTCTCTTCTAGGACCTTTCCTTTTGTGTACTTTCTTGATGGCAATCAAGAACTAGCTAACTAGCTAGTCAATTCATAAGGACAACATCTGGACACAAACACTTCTCGTCAGCTTTTTTACACGAGAAATCTGGGAAGCCCGACCTTGTGACCCAGGGTTTGTACATCTTCTTGGACCTGTCTTCTAAATTCTCGAAAGCTGAAGCTCCTGTAGACAGGAGGCCGGTTGCAGCTCTCGATCATTGTATCGTATGACGGGCAGAAGAAGTACGCGGTCGAGTATCGGTCCCGTTCCAAGTTGGTCACCACCCGGTGCTGAACGCTCTTGTAAACATCATTGCTCCATGCCTGAAACGAGCGTTTGCAGATGCTAATCATCAAAAAGCATGCAACCATGACCGACCACACCCACACCGCCAAAAAGAAATTAAGTAACAGCGCCATGTTCGACTAAAGAGGGGTTTACCGACACAAGACCTAAAGCGAGCATATCCTAATCGAAAGCACTTCAGCCCAAATGGCGGGGTTCTACCGACATGACAGATGTCCTTGGTGAAGAGAGACTGTTTCGAATGACCTAAGTACGCGGTGTTTTTCCAAGGACACAGCAGTCAAAAGTGCTAATGATTGAAATCGAGAATAAGGGTAATAAAAAACACATACATACCTGAAATAAGTCGCCGATGTTGATGATGAGGGCATCGGGGTTAGGTTTAACAGCGATCCACTCCCCATCTTTGACCAATTGCAGACCCCCCACGTCGTCCTGATGCAGGATCGTGAGGAAGTCGCTGTCGGTGTGTGGCATCAGCCCGAACACGTCGGGCGAGATTGGACATGGTGGGTATCTGTTCATTCTCAGATAGCAAGTGCTTGGCAGGCAATTCTCCATGAAGAAGGTCGATTTGTGGCCCAGCTCCTCTGCTAAGATCTCGGCTAATTTCTGCGCTAGGTTTGATACAGTCCCAGCAAATTTCTCCATTGTCGAGCTGGCGACAAAGAATCACGACCCCACAAACAAATTTAAAATGTAAGTACAAAAGATGAGGGAGGGTAGTGCAACGTACCAACGTGGGAAATGATCAAACATTAAGGAGCTTGAACTAGGATATAACTAGCGTTAACAAAAAAATTAATAGAGGAGAAATCGGAGCTTGCTTGATCATTCCAGGGATTTACCACTTTGCTCTTAGAAAATTTTTGCGTGCATGCCCCATCATATGCAACAACAAGTGATGTCATTTTAAAGTAGGACAGCTATATGACCTAATGCACTATTTTCCTACGAAAATGGACAAAACATAAAGGAAGAGTTGCTGATTAAGAATTTCTACTCTGTCCCGAATAATGGAAATGCATACCGCCATCCATAGGTGATGCCAACAAACTACCATAGAAACAAGTGTACCAATAGTGTTAAACCTCATATACGGGATGCAATCAAATCTATAATCTTTCAATTGATTCAATTAAGTCATAAACCTTTACACAAAGTATGACAAGTTTCAAATGGTCTATGCGTCACTCAAATATTGGCTAATCGTATCCTTAAATTGCAATTTCAATGTGAGTTTTAGGTCTGAAACTAAGTGAACCAATTGAAAAGTTTAAAAATGCAATTGCACTTTTTGGTAAAGATTTAGGATTTAATTGAACCAATCGAAATGTTCAGGCCTTGATTGCATTTCGCACATAAGGTTTAGGACTTCTAGTGCAATTTCCCCTACTAACTTATATCCAAATATGACTCACTTCATGAAATGGTGAATGGACTAATTGATCATTTGCATAGACTCGGTTGGGTTCATGATTGGGTCAATATGGATTTAAGTTGTGAACTCGATCGTATTAAATGGGTCATGATTTGATTGACCATTATATATAGGGGTGTGTGAGAAAATCCACGAAATCAGCATGACTGAACAAGTTTCAGGATCCGTATTAAAGGTTATAGGGTAGGGTCCAAAATCTAATAGTTTGGAACCAATGAGGTACAAGATAGATTTCATGGTATGACATCATATTCACCTCATACATATAATCAGTAATTAAATAATGCTAGAAGAAGCTATAATATTCACTACCCTTATGTGGAGAAAAAACTAAGTCGAATGACTTGTAATGGTATTTACATCTAGATAAAGGAAAATCTAGAATTCTGAGGGATGACAATTATGTTTACTAGACTGCAATCTTCTCTGCTGTCATCAATTTTAGCTTCGCCTACCCTCGATGAAATATTACCCGTACTCCTGAGCAACCTATTTGAAATTAAATAAAACGTACATATCTTTTCGAATCTACACAAGATGTGATGACCAAAAATGGTTAACTTTTCTTTATCTTTTTCAGTGGAATCAAGATAGTTTCCCCCTCCACCCCAAAAAAAAAAATTATCAGGAAGATCCGAAGAAAGATGGGGTGCCTTTCGAGGCCACGTCATGTCTGAGTACGAGCGTGGCAGAACGCCAGCTCATCTTGCTTGCGAAGCTCACATGATGAGGTGACAAGAGGCCATGCATGGAAAATTTTTATGTCACGTACCTTCTGTATGATGTGCCAGAAGTATCGAACGCATGTCTTGGGGTCTACAAATAAAAGAAAACTTGGCCATATTATCTTCTCTCTAATAGCTTTTCATTGGGCAAATACTGTCTCTTTCTAGTTCAAGGGCTGCACTACAATGACATGCTAAATCTAAAAAAACAAAATTCATTTAAGTGGATTTTGATTCATGTTTACTTATATGGTTTATTGACCTAACTTATCTCCTTAAAATTAGCAGGATAGTGTGATGGTACTTTAAGGGGTATTCTAACATTTGTGTTCGATCTAAGTTGCGGTTAATGATATCATTTTCATAATGTTTACAATGACTATGTGTACATTTATGACAAAAACCCTCATGTTATGTACTTGCTCTGCCTTTGAAATGTAAGACCCATTCATAGTTTTCACTCATGTTTACTTATCTTTAAAAAAGAAAAATTACCCATGTTGCCTGTGATAACGATAAAGAGGGTATGAGAACAAGATCAATAATCTCTATCATCAATTTTAGAATATAAGAAATATGAAGGCATGTTCTTTAGTCTCCAAGTTGTTTTTTTATCCCTTAATTTCCTTGTCTAGTGTTGCAAAGTCCTTGAACCTGACTCAATAAGAGCAGGACAACTCATGTAGACTAGGATTAACCAATTTCTAGTTGGACGATTCTATTGATGTAGAAGTAATCACCCATGTTCTGGAAATTAGCCAGCTACTTTGTAGTCCTAACCCTAGTGGGCTTACTAAACTAATGTTAACCTTCCTAGATCTTATCTCAATATCCATAGAAGCGTTAGACATATAAAAGATACACGAAAATGCGAACACGAGTAGATCAGAACCAGAAATGAAATAATTTTAAGAAAAGAGAACTTTAGATTAAAGAACTTTGTGTGCAAAAATCCTTGTAAAAAGCATGGTAATTAATTGGTTGTGATTATTACCTGAGGGTGCTGTTGCAACGTCTTGTGCTGGAGATGATATCACTCAAAGGGACATGGAAAGCCTCGGACCACGACAACTGCCGCAAGCACGTCGCGGAAGGAGTCCCCCATCGATAACTCCCCACCGAGAAATCCAAGTACTTGTCCTCTCTGCTCTTCTTCTCGAACGGTTCTCGGAACACCTTGACCTGTTCCTCCCTCATTTTCTCCAGGATCTCTCGTGAAATCCCATGGTTCAGCACCTGGAAGAACCCCCACTCCCGTGAGGCCCTCGCGATCTCCAACTTGCACCCGCGTCTCTCCTCCTCCCCGAGGCTCAGCCGGCTGAGGTCGATCACCGGGAGGTCGCGCTCCTTGACGACAACGATGGGAGCGGTTGGGCCTTTGTTAGCTACCTTCTTGAAGAGGGCCTTGTAGGTTTCTTGAAATGGCGGGTCCGATGAATCCATGGTTAGAGGCTGAAAGGCAAAGGCAGATGGATGTCTTAGGTTATATATACAAGGGACATGAAGAGGGCGATTTTTGTTTTTCCTTTTCTGTTCTGGGACTTTCTCTTGTGGGATTGAGACAAAGAGCAACAGAATGGAACACCGCGTAATTGTTGTCGTCGATGAAAACATTACGTGGAATTCCTTTCTCTTCTCAAGTTTCATTTGGACTATCAAGACAAAGTTGATCGAATGTGTCATTTTTTAGTTGATTTATTGAAGATATCTAGAATCCTCCTTGTTTTTCTTGCTCCTCTAAGCTACATCCTTGTACTTGCTGGTCATCATTTAAATCCAAATAAATTTTAAGAGGAGGCAGATTTATGTCATGGAAGAGACAGTGAGATAACCATTTTAGACCGGAATAGAAGATTCATGGTACTTCTCAAACGTCGTTACAAACTTTGGACCATGTGAAACATCATTATTAGGTTAGGCTAGGGATACCCATTTACACCCTGGCATCAGTTACCTTCTAAGCTCTCTACTTGTCGAAAGTTCTAGTTTCGGTCGTCATTATCAATCGTACATTGGGGGTAAATCCATTTCATATCAAGTGCGGTTAGCATAATTGAAAAAGTCAATAGTATGTGAAGTCATATTGGAGAATGAGACGTAGTAGAGAGATAAATAATTCTCGGGTTACCGATCTTTGGGTCCACCTATTAAAGATTGACATGGAGCGATTGGAAAAAGAACAATCGAAAAGTCTTAAAATCATTCAATCATAAGAAGTCTTTCCATTCAAAATGTGATACGTATCTAATTAGATAAAAAAAAAACTTGTAAAAAATCCTAATCCTAAGTCGGCAATCTTATCTATATAAAAGACACATGTTAACTTCTAATTAAGTCGAGGGTTTCAACAATCTAGGTGCCATTGAATTTTTTGCACAGGAGAGAGAGTAGAGGACAAACACGGAGGTTGAAACATAGACCATAGAAAGCCATCACACAAACGGTATATTCTCATCTGAAAGGCTGTCCTACATGTTTAGCTTCTCATGCCAGGTTCAAATTTCAAGTGAAGAATAACACTAAAGTAAAGGGAAAATGTTTCCCCACTAAACTTAATTTGGTAGACTAGATCGCACCTCTCAATTCAAGAAAACATTGAACTAGGCGCTGAATATTTCGCTCAAACACACCATCACATATCATTTTGACCCATATAATCGTCTTTTTCAGGTCGACCTAAGGCCGACATAGAACGAGCCTACATGATATATTTTAAATTTCACCACCATGACAGAAGCTTTCAGCACAGATGATGGCACGCTGGCCCATCACATTCTTCTCGAATTCACCTTTGTCTTTTGGCTGGCTGTTACTTGGTTCATCCCCCACCAGCTGACCGTACACCAGGTCACAGGTTCATTAACTTTCGATTTCTGTCCCTTTTCAAACATTAAATTCAGAAACGCTGCATATCACTTTTTCGCAGGGGGGTCAAAAGGGGCCAAGAGCCCTTTCAATTATTGAGCATGATTAGAAGGTCCTCGGACAGCCTTTCATTGATAATGACCACCCCACTCAAGTTGGTGCTGATTTCGTTTGCTCAATGAAATTGAAAAGCTACAAAAGAAAATGATGGAAAGGGGATGCCGATCCTATGGCGTTAGTCCAACCTACTTGTACCCTTTTGGGCCCCCAATATCTAAAAATTTTGTGTAATTTATACACTAAAATAAAATAATATTATCATCTATTAATTGAATTTTCCCATTCCTAATAACATTTCAAGAAAAATTATAAGAATGAAGAGACTTTTTAGATATGTGATAACACCATATTATCATGCTATCTGATGCATAATTACATCAAAAACTTTCCCCTAGATTAGATATGAAAAGTAGTTCAAATGGATTAATCCTCTCAATTAGATTTATAGATCGACTCCAAACTTGTTGGGCTAGGATTTACCATCATCAAGGGTTTACGAAGGAAAATACTCCTTTATTATTCTATGCTTTCATTTTTTCACCTGATAATGAACATTACCTTAAATAGATCGAATCGATAGAGCTTATCAAGCTCGTAATGTCAATGGACTTTTTTTTTGGCTCAGAAGTCATATGAAAAGACTTGTGGTCATATCATGTATGGAATATCACGATGTCCTATTAGATTTCATTGATTGAATATATGTTATGTATCTTTCTTCTAATCTTGCCTTTGTCCAACTCATTACACCCAACCGTATTGCACTCTCCTCATCATATCTTTTTAACTCCCCCGAATCTTATATTGAGTCCATCCATGATGTAGATTGAAAAGGGTAGAAAAATCAAAACCCAGACCTCATAATTAATAAAAAGGAATTGCAAAATATGGAGGAAATAGAGGAAACGGCTATTCCTTTAAAATGAATGGTTAATATGCTGGCTCATGCAGACCTCTAATGTGTAATTATCTAGAGTAATTTCCATGGAACTTCCAAATGCCTGACCTTATTGGTCATGCAATCCCGGTCAAATTAATTAAATCAATTCTGGTGTCTTAACATATCTGTCGAAAGTCCTCCGATGGAACATATCATTGTGTACCCAAGAGTATATAAAAGAAAGAGACATTTAAAAAAAAATTATAATATGCAAAACATTGTCCATAACTTACATATTAAATATTTGGTTCCTCCACATCATGAAATTAGAATGTCAAGCACTTTTTCAGGTTGACCCATAACTTCTGGAAAAGCATTAAAAGCTGGAATCCCAGCAGCACACTTTTTTTTTTGTGAATAAAATAATAAGCTAGTGTTATATTAGCAAGAACTATACAGTATGCACAACAAATTAAACGATGAAGAAATATTTGGTATTTGATTACTCTTACGTGGCCCGGAGTCTCGACCAAGTTGACGACCTGCACCATGGCTTGCCTCCTATTACCTTCAGTTCTGCGATAACCCAGAAGCAAATAAATAAATAAAAAGCTACTTTCAGTTGAGGATTACTTTGTGCCTATTGATAATGCCAAGAATATATGAGAAAAGCTGAAGACAGTAACCTGCATGCCGATGCACGGAGACGTCAACTTCTCTCTCTGCTTGTAGTTTGCTCGCTCGCTCAAGTAAAGAAAATGAAGAGAAGGACACTCGCGTGATTGTAAAGAAAGAATGTGTGCTTCTTATATAGGAGCGACTTGCAAGTTGAGAGAGAGAGAGAGAGAGAGAGAGAGAGAGAGAGAGAGAGAGAGAGAGAGAGAGAGAGAGAGAGAGAGAGAGAGAGAGAGAGAGAGAGAGAGAGAGAGAGAGAGAGAGAGAGAGAGAGAGAGAGAGAGAGAGGGGATGTGTCTGTATATAGTCCTCTAAGTTTGGAAGTGAGACAGATATTTATAATGGAGTGAGAGACTTTTTTTATATATCTACAGTATGTGAGCCCACTTAATCTCAATCATCAAATTATATAAGTTTCAGATGTGATCTACACTAATCAATGACTGAGATGGAAGGAACTCACATGCACTAGATATATCATTACTTACTCACTGATGATAAGAACATGCGCCTTAAAAAACCATCAAAGAAAATGTTTCCTCAAGGTTTTGGCTTTTTTCATGCTTATTCAAGCCTGTGTTAAGAAAAGGGAGACTAAATCTTTGCTTTCCATTTATGGATAGAGATTATGATATTGACAAAGAGAGGACGAGAGAGAAGTGAACAACTTGGAGGAATGAGAACCAAGTGAAGTTGGAAGTTGATAGAGCCCATCAATTCAATGTTAGGTGTAGTGCTAATCATATGTTGACGCCGGTGGGTTTATATGCCGGACTTGACAAAGAAAAATAATCTCTCTTCTAGTTTTTTTTCTTTTCCCTTTTTTTCTTTTTTACATTATGATAGGTTGTTTCTACCCAGCTTATCATAATTCGCAAAATATGGCGGTGTCAAAATAAATGCTTGACACCTCATTTTAGGTAGATCATTCAAAGGGAGCCCTTCTATGATCACATCAATAAATTTAGTTGGATCCGCCTTCTATCAAAATATCCAAACCACTGTATTAAGAGCCAACTCGATAAAAATAACTACTTCATGTCTTGCTGAATTTCAAAAACTAATGGAGTTATATTAAACTTGGAAAAGAGAAGGAAATTCTCACGTGTAATTATAGATATTTACATTACATTTGGTCTCATTTAAATTCTTATCATCCCATGGAATATGGTAGGAGTCGATATAGAAATCCGATGCTTTATCTAGAAGAGATTGCCTTAACGGAGCTTAAACCTAAGCCCATCAAGGTGTTTCATAGGATCTACTTCCTCTCAACCATCAATTTATAAGTCAACTAGGTACATTACCAGGGCTACTTCATCTCCAGGAAATCATCCTATATGAGATTGTTTTATGTCATGCCAACACATGCTTATAATCATATTTTGACTCAAGGTGTTTGGAATGACGATGAAACTATCAGCTAAATCTCAATGAACGGGTATACAATAACAAATTGTAGTTTTGACCTATAAAACAGGTCATTAGGGTTTGATCCCTCACGTCTCATTTTCACTAGTTCATAACTTCCCTTCTTTTTCATCACTTAAATTTCAAACCATTGTATCTTTTATCATCATTTCTCTAATCAGTCAAACTCATTAAATAGACGGTTGCACACTCGCCATCACCAAAACATGAAATCTGGCCAGTACGAACGTATCAGATGTTGTGTTGGTTCGGGAGAGACTTGGATGAATGAGCACCAATTGAAAGGATGTCAACTCATCAATGAAGAGAGTATCTCTCTCTCTCTCTCTCTCTCTCTGCGCGCGAGTGTGGTTGTCTGAAACAGGGCACATGATTGGTGCTGGACCCTACCCGACCGTGGAGCCGTAACCTCTGAGCCCATGTCCCCACGTACGTGGCAGCATCGACTGTCACATGCATGTTGAAATGGCGAGGATTTCACGTCGAAATGATATTGATGAAAATTTTCGTGTGAAGGGGAAAAAAAAAACCAATAGATTAGGGAGGGAAAGGCGTGCATAAGCATGTGTAGGGCTTTAAATGATGAAAGGCATGGCGGTGCACCAACGCACAAACATGTATCTTCTGTGCCAAAAAAGCTTCACATGTACTGTCCTTGAAAGCAACTATAGGTTGCCAAGCTGCAGTCCAAAATTATCTATCATCACTTTTTTCTGAAACGACAATATCTGTTAACTGTTGAAAGAGCAACCATGTAATCTTAAAAGTGTTAAAAGATATTTGTGAGAATATTAGGTAAAAAAAGTCTAACATCAGGGATATGGTGTAGTTTGAGTAAATTAATATATCATAGTTGACCCGTCATTTATTGACTTAAGTTTTTGAGTAAAAGTGAATCTAATTAAATATGTTTTGACATGTTTGGATTTGGACCCCTTGGTGATTTTTCCAATTGAAGGTATTATGTTTCTACTGTGTGTGCCAACAAGTTGTCTTGGAGCTAATGATTTGGATAGGCTAGGCTATTGATCGACGTGTGGTGAATATCTCAAGCAAAAAAAAAATCTTGAATGTGACTACCTAATTCAGGTGTCAAATGACATCCCCCGGCTTTCCGCTAAACTTAGTTGGGCTAAGGAGATTTAAGTAGAGTCTAAAGTTTGATGTTGTTTATTTCAGCCACCATTTGCCAAAAAACTTAGCTAGCTCGAGGTGGTGATTTGAGGAAAGATAATGCTGGAGCTAAACGGCAGCTAGATTGAGGAGGAGCGGACCTAACACAAGTGGCTCATATATGAGAGAGAGATTTGTTAGGGTAGACGTGTGTGGTACTTGATGAAAGAAGTCCCATAGTCAGGATATGGTGTAATCCGATTGAATTGATATATCCTAATCGGTCCACAAGTCATTGTCTTGAGGTTTTTTAGTAAATGTGGATTTAACTAAATATATTGATGGATTCATATTAGGGATCTCTCTTGTTAATTTCCCCTGTTTAAGGTAATGTATTTTCGTTGCACCTCCAAAAAAAAAAAAAGGAATATCAAGAGTAATAGAATGACCTAAGAAATTTATGTGTTTCGGTTACTTTTTCATGTCCATGGGCGTAGGAGAAGAACTACAATAGTTATGCTTCATTTGTTTTTTTGGAAAATATGATATTTTCTGGAAGATGTTTTCCAATAAGTCATTTAAAAAAAAAAGAAAATATTACTCGTGTTTAATTAAAACCTTTAAATAAACTGAAAAATATTTTCATCATTTGGTATGAAAAACTTGATTTGATTTTCCTAAATAGACAAATATTATTCAAACGCTAATAATTTGTGCTTGGGCAATGGAGAACCATATATGCGCACCACAGTCTCGGGTTTAGTTGTGATGGACCCTAATCGAGACCAGGCCTTGATCAACCTAAGCAAGAGCACTAGGTCCCAAGCCTGGCCTCAATGGACACAAGCACAGGCACCGAGATCTCGACCTTTAGCCTTGATAGACCTTGGTTCAAGCACTAGGGACCCAAGCCTGAGCGCTAAGAACCTGAGCATGGCTTTTATGGACCTAGGGTCCCAAGTGTTAGGTATATGAGCTTAGTTATAGAGAACCCATGCTTGGGCTTTATGAACATGAGCCCGGGTATGTGGGTATTAGGCATGGGTACTAGGGCTTAGAGCTCAGTCTCGTAGACTCGGGCACAAGCGCTAGGGGCGTGGGCATGGGCATCAGGGGTCTAGGCAAGGGTATCGGGGTCCAGGGCTCGAGTTCAATAGATCTAGGTGCTGGCCCTAGGGTCACGAGCACGTGTGCCAATGTCCTAGTTAGGAGCACCAAGGTCACAGGGCCAACCTAGATGGGCTCAAGCTTGGGCGTTGGAAATCTAGTTATGGATGTTGGGAAACTAGGAACTAGGTTGGAGTTTATGTGCTCAAGTATAAAGTTTTGGGTCAAAGCGTCAATAAATACTTATATTTTGGAGAGTGATTTCCAATTGTTTTGAAAAGAAAATCATTTTCCTAAATTTAAACATAATTTTTTCATCGACACATTTTTTTAGTGAAACAAATGGCATATTTTTTGCTAAATAAACAGACATCAAAAAAAGAATCTTAGCCTGTGTGAAACATATCTGACCTCTCTTACACACTTTGATGTTACAAAGCCGTATGCATATATTAAATCCAGAAAGGAAGAAAAATATGAACCACCGAACCGGCCTTACCCACCGCTTTCACCGCATTCCATCATGAATAATTTGCAATCGGGTCATTACAAAATTTATCTGATCGGGTCAGGAGTCGGGTCAATATTCAGGTCACAATCAACGAATTGATGATTGATCACACAGTTAATTGCGCAGCCATGGAGTTTTATCATACAGGTGATTAGTAGAAAATCAATGATTGATGGTTCTTTTGAGGTGAAATGCAATGTGTACAGGCTTAATTCCATTCTAATCGGTGGATTATAAAATGATGGCACACCCGTCCCTTTTTCTACATCCATACTGACAAGATAGCACTAGCAAAATCAGTGAAGCTAAACAGCTTTGGAGGCTCCTTTACTTCAACTTGTCTAATTTGTAATTTATTTCCTCCTTTTTTTTTCCCGACGTTATTTTCATGGTGACAACACAAGTGCTCAATCACTCGACGCATCTCACATGTAGGCTTCGATGTCATTAGTATGTCCAACTCAAAAGGTTAAGTTAATAAATGAAAAAAAAATCACATTCATATAAAAACAAACATATGAACCTGTACGCATGCCACATGAAATATTTTAAGAGATACTTTTTTAACATGAATCTCTTACCAAAATTTTACATTATGCGGCATTAATAACTTCACTACTAAAACGGGAGGTAATTTTCCAATCATTCCTTAATTTATTGTACGGATACCAATTTAGCTATAAAATTTCCAATTTTGCTAATTCAATCCTAAGCCTTTGGTAATCCTTCTGGCTGATTTTTGCTTAAAGTCACTGTGCCGTGATGTGTTACATAGAATAGCCGACGATAACAAGATCACCATGTCAATACTTTCCAAAGAAAATTGACCGAAATGATTATTTTGGAATTTTGTGCAACGTTTAGAACCAAATTAATAAAATTGAAATGCTTAAAATTAAATTTACATTTATCTGATAAATTTAGGATTTACCAAGTAATTTTCCTATTAAAATGTGGATTGTCACGATAGAGGAGGAAGACATCACTTCACTGTCATAGGCTTATTCCAAGTCACCATATGACATGACTTGACTTTTGAATGAAGATTCTGTGACCCTGGTTCACAGTATAATCACTGTTTTGCACGTTATGATTTTCGTCTATGAAAGCTGCTTGCTTGTATAATGTATCATTTCAATCTTTGATGAATTGATGCCCACCACACGAATCTCTTTGGGCAGTGGCTGCATTGCAAATCTTTGATTTACCACACGTTTTGCCATTGAAATATAACATTTCTGATATATGACCACCACACAAATGTATACAAATGTATACTGATGCATCTAGTGTGTGTAAACCATGCATATTCCCTTTGCCCACCTCTACCCTCTTTCTTGTTTGACATCTAGTTTATTTTTTGAGGTTCAAACGTGAACCAAGATGAAGCTTTTTAAGAACTTACTTAAATTCAAACACCACACAGTTTTGAACTAATGCATCTAGTATGTATAAATCATGCATATGTTCCCTTTGCATGTATTTATGCATTATTGAAGTGGGCATCCCTAGAGCATGCAGTTAATGATTTTATGTGCATTGGAGATTGACTAATGATATTAAAAAATGATTCATTAATGATGTTGAGATGCACATGTGAATTGTGTTATGTAAAAATCACAAATCGTATTGGTGTGATGTAGAATAAATAATATTTGTAATTGGCTCTAACTCATTTTAGAACCTTACATTTGCCCGCCTTCCCTTTATAATTACACCTTATATTCACTAACTGGTAATAAGAGACGTAAGATGGAGAAAATATTTATATTTGCATTACATAATTGATATACATATTAAATAATTTCACGTTTTAAATTTTAAAGAGAAATGACCTAATAATGACACTGTCACTTGTTAAAAAGAGAGAGACGGTGCATTCTCTACCTTCCTAAGGAAACCGGTTAAATTGTTTAACCAGTTTCCTTAAGAAACTTGGAAGGAAAATCTCATTTATGGTGAGATTCTTTAATTGTGAATAAAATAAAAATAAAATAGGAAGGCAATACACTTGAAGAAAATCCACAAGATACCCAGGATACTACATAAATTATGATTAGTGCCTACTCATGACCACAAATTGAGCAGCTGTGACCGCAAACTCAAATAAAGCAGCTATGGCCTTGAGCTTCGCGATTCGAAACTCAAATGGTCATGAGCATTTGCTGCGAGCTCGAAGCTCAAGGCCACCACTCAAGCAGCCATGGTGGCCTTGAGCTTCACGGTTCAAACAATCTAGTTGACATGACCTTTGTGAGTGGTTATGGCATCCATTAGCTTGAGCTTGAACAACCATGGTTGCCACAAGCTTAGAGGTTGAGCTCGCAGCTATGGCAGCCATGATGGACCTCGATTCTCTGATGTCACATAATGATGTTGAGTGAATCATAGTACAACATGTGTGTATTTCAATGTCTATGCTAGCAATTACCCAATCCATGTCAACAAAAATCGACCTGAAAGGAAAAAAAAGTATAATGGAAGGACAAATGAAGGACCTTTTTTTAACACAAAGAAAATAGAGGGATGATTTTAATTTTCATATAAATTTAGATAGACCAATGGTGACACTATTCCTTAAATAAAACAAACTGATAAAACCTTCATTCCGCACTTTGCCAAATCTGGTTGCCCATCGGTCACCAATTGCAACTTGTGCTCGACATAGCACAGTTAGAAATTCTAATTCAATATAACTGCACCATCCTCCTAGCATTACTCATTTTAAAATCTCTCATTCCGGTTGGCTCGTTTCTTCGTGTGACACTGTCGCGTTATATAATCCACATCTCTCTCCTTAATTTTAAGGTTACTCATGCCATCGCTTTAGCCTCAAAAGTGCTGTTTCATTTAGTTTTTCAACGACAATTTCAATTGTGAAAAGTGACATGGCAGCTTTTGTAAGATGTCCAGCAACCACCTCTATGCAACAGCAACTCTCAGAAAGCCGAGACACCAAGCCGTAAAGGAGTTGTAGGTTTAAAGTATACAATACCAAACCCACACAAGACACTTTATACTTCAGCTTTGTCACGACGTGATCCACGTACGTACAGTTTAACCAGAATTAATAGCCTCATACCAAGCGGGCGCTAAGTCAATTCTCCTACCACTAGTAAATGATTTATAAAAATCCAAGCTTGGATTGCTCTCCTCTTGCTGAAGGACATGAAACTTGACCTAATTCTAGTGCTGTAAAAAAGATAACTAAAGATAGACAAAACATAGATTATGACCCATATGATTATATAGAGATAGACAACTTAGATTATGACCCATATGGAAAGGAGGCGATGAGAGGGATGGATGTTAAGGTTTTTGGACAGTGATTCCGGCATAATGAAGGGTAAAATATGAAGGATAGATGTCGCGATGTGATGCGGGGAATGAGACAGCATACTTGAAATAATAAAGTTAGGGCAAATCAATGGTTTCGTTTTCTCACCCTTTCATTAGTTTAAAAAGAAAACTTTAAATTCATCGCTACCTCCAAATTTCATTTAGTTGATAGGAAAGAATAGTAAATATTTTCAGAGTTGCTTCTCTCATATCCTCATATCAACAGCATGGTAAAATCCAACCGTTCTTTTAAAAAAACTTCTTATTCATATACCTGAAACCAAATTTAATTAGTGCATAGTTTATATTAAACTACTTAAATATCATATCACATACCTTCTAATATTTAAAACTTATAATTGGTAGTGCTTCCACAAATTATATAATTTCGAATGATAAAATATGTCATTTTCCCTTTATACAAATATTTACTTTCCAAAGGCTAATTTTTCGCATGATCTACAAGGGGAGAGAGAATTTCGATTAATTTTGTTCATATGGGAATATATGTCCCCAAGATCAATATACAAAAGCATGTGATGTATTTGTCCACAAGGAGCAACACCTTTTGGTTGTAATATGGCAAATTTTGAGCTGTCTCATACTGTACCTCTCGTCCTACCACGTAACATGATACCCTTCTCTACAAGACCTATATGCAATTGCAAATATATAATATTAATATATATTGATTTCTCGACCAAAATCCTACTTGGAAAAATATGTTATATATGTCATGGGCGTGTATTATTTCCCACAATAATTTGATTAAAGAATATCCATCCCTCGTGAAGTGTATATGACAGCGCATCTTGTTAAACTCTTATAATTTATTGTGTTTCTAATAAGTCCCAGAAAAAGTGATATTATTGTTTGAGGGTATTAAAGAATGTTATTTATTTCATAGTTTTAGAAGCGCGCTACGCGCATCCGTGAAATTCGATGGTCATGCAGGAGAAGAAAATTTGTAATTACCAAAAGAAAATGAGCAGTAAGAGATGTATTAAAGTATAATTATGGCCTCATTTTTCTTTACCATTTTTTAGGCAATGCAGGAATAATTTGAAAGATCTAATGAGAGAAGATAATGCTTATCTTCTAAATTATATCATTAGATACATGGCCCTAGTCTATAACATACCGGACTTCCTAAGACGAAGAGAAGAAAGTGAAACAAAAAATATTTGTGCGGGATATTAATTAGGCAAGTTTTAGTTATTCGGGGTGTGGACATAGCTGAACCTTAAGCTTTCCTATATCATCATCAAGCAAACATTTTTACTGGAGTCTATAGTATTACATCGTAGCATCACAAGATATCTAGAATGTCCCCTATCTATTTTCTTTAGGTCGGAAGAAAGGGTTTGAATAGTTTTGTATCTCCTATATGATACAATAGATCAATTAACTTCCTGATTAACTGTCCATATGTATTGCATATTTAGAAAACTTAGATGTTGCATATCTTACAGAAAACCCATATTTCACGAACATAGTTGAATTTGAGTGTGTAGAGAATTTGGTGTGGACTTATGTTAGAGATATTAAGTTCTATTTACAAAATCGATTCATTTTGTGTTAAATCTAGCCTTTCGAAAATTCTGGCAAGTGTTACTTATTCATTTTCAATCTTGACTTGCATATGTATTTCATAACAAAAATTTCACAATCCAACTTTCATCACGAACATTATTATAAAACTTATAGTGGCAAAACGATGAACTATTGCTGATGGTACTAAAAGTCCAATCAAATGTAGATTGCAATGCTTTACCAAATGTAGATTGAAATGCTTTCTCCTATCTGAATTATAGAATGTAAACATTCGTGCATGTTGAATTATAAGAGAGAGAAGATGGCGTTAGATTTTTCTGAACCTAGGCCTGTGAATGGGCAATGAACAATGGGCAACAAAGATGTATGTTGGAACATTCATTAGTGTGGTCACATTAACATGTCCCTTTCAAGATTAGCAAGAGCTGGCATTCCAATTGATTACTAAAAAATATTAATTTTTTCTTTTTTTGCTCAAGTTGGCGTGCCGTCTGACGAACTCGATTGGTCAAAGTTGAGTGGTGGGATGGGGTTTGCGGGTCATGTCGTTGTTGAACCGTTTTTAATTGAATTTTGGGACCTTCTGTGTGGGGAAGCAATCATTATGGATGACCCTAAGATCCGACCTTTTCAATTTTAATTTTGTGGATTCTACGTGCTAACACGTGGACGTACCACGCCCAATTGAATATGTAAGATCCCATTATTCATGCTCCCTGTTGAAGTGTCAAAAGGATGTGATAGAAAAGATGGGTCGTATCTCAGACATGCCATGATTACTAACAAAATTAGTAAATTTCAGTATCCCGAATTAGTAACATTTTCCAACATCTGTTATTGCTTATTACAATATTACCTTTCACAAATACTTTCTTCTAAGACGTACATAAATGATTCGGAAATCTTGAAATTTATTGTGAAAAACAATTGAATTCTGACACTTTTTGGAACGCATAATCAAGTCTTAACATTTATCGGCTTTGTATAATTAAGATATTTCATTAATTCCTTTTCCAACACACGTGGCACCTCCTAAGCTCCTCATAAAATAAAAACGTAAAAATTATAAATAAAAGAAGAAGAAGAAGAAAAAGTTAAGATCAAAACTTAGGCTCTACAACCCGAGTAAGTTGATAAGCTATTTTGTCTAAATTTTTGAGACGTTGAACTCGAGGGTATTCCCACCTTTAAGGGAAGAAAAAGATTCTTAAGGGAGCTAGAGATGTAAGGTTATGTGACCCAAGACAATATATCGAGTGTGTCCAGACAACCTGTTATCGCTGTATATCAAATGGATAGGCATTAGTGAACCTTGCATGGAAGGCTTGACTTTCTCCTTGTTTCTGTGGAGAAGATCTAGGATCCATGTAACCATGTCCTAGTAATTTGAAGCCATGATAACCATGTTCATCTTCTTAGTAATTTCCATGTAACCATGTCCTAGTAATTTGAAGCTCTTCCTTTTTCTTTCATTGATGCGGAACTTATGAAAACTTATGTTCATCTTCTTTCATCCTATAATTTCGATGTTCGGAAGTTCAAGTGGTCATATCCGAGCTCAGTGAAACTTGAGTGGCCATGGGCGTAAGCTTGACGCTTTGAAGCCGGAGCATCCATGGCTGGCAAGATGGCTATATGCTCCGACCACCACAACCTCGGATATGGGGTCATGATTGGTGCAAGGTCGGAGGAGTCATTGGTGGTGGTGGAGAAATCGTGATTGGTGAGAGGCCGAATCCGGCCATTCTGCATTGGATGATGAAGTGAAGGAAATTTTGAAAAGCTAAGGTTGATCAGAAATTCATAATCACATCTTCACTTTTAGAAGAAGCTCAATCCTATTTGTGAGATTGTGTGTCCTTCTAGTATAATTAAAATTATGAAAAAAAAAAAGTTTCCTCACCTATCACCCTAACTTGAAAGGCAGTACCATAGCATCGCCACCTCAAATCCGAAGTTGTCAACCTTAGGTGGCCCAATATATGGTTTGTCGGGGGCCACTGCTCATGTAGCCATCACGGCCTTCATGCCGCGATAGCCTCATTTGAATCAACCATAGCCTCAATCTATTTATATTTCAAGTTTTGGCCTCATTAAATTGGAAGGACCCAAATTTGACCCCATAAGAATTTGGAAGCCCAAATTTCGAAAAGAGGTCCACAAGTTGAACCTCAAAGAACTCATAACCTACTTATGGTCCTCCAGAAACAAAAATAATTCAAGTGAAACTTACAAAAAAAAGCTGGGCGATCACCTTAATCCAATCGAAGTGTTTTCGTATGTTTTTAAATAATTAGTAGAGAAAAACATAGAACGGTGTTTCCTTCAATTATTTACTTCTGCAAATTACCATTGATCTGCTTGTTAGTAACTTCTAGAATGATGAAAGATTTGTCTATTCACTTGCATCGAAAATGATGTGCTTAATATCATAAACATTTCGACAAAAAAAAAAGTCATAAACATAAGAAAATATTAGAAATTATGAGTTGTCTACTAAAGGTTTTTGGAATGACCAAGAAAGTATCAGCTAAATCATAAGTGGAGAAAATCATAGAATAGTTGAAAGATTTGTACTTAAAATCCCGTTGATGAACAACATGAAATCTAGTATTTGTTAAGAAACAAAAAAAAGGGAAAATAATAGAAATGGTTCCTAAACTTTAATTTAAAGTATAATGTCATTTCCGAATTTTTAATTTTTTTAATGTGGTTCATTTACTTCAAACATTTTCATATAATTTAGGAACTATATTAAACAAATTAAAAATTTAGGGACAGTATTGCACATTAGGTCAAACTTCGGAGATCACATTGTATAAATTAAAAGTTCAAGCATAACATTTGTGCTATTATTCCAACACAAAAAAAAGGACTAAATCCAAAGACTCATAAAAGTATGGGGATGAAAAATGTAATTTTGATAGAGAGGCATCCCTTGTCAATAGTGGGAAAGTTAAAAAAAAATCAATATATTGTAATTATACCAATTCAGTTCTAAATTTTTTTAAATTAATTTAGTCATAAATATTTTGCAATTATATCAATTCTTGAGTGACGTTGACATGGATAATTTTTTATGATATTTTACTTTTTCGAATTTTTATTAAAATTTTTATTTTCCCTTTTATTTTATTTTTCTTAGTTATCCTCTTCTTCCCCTTTTCCTTTTTTCCCCTAAGGTGGCTGGTGATGTGAAGCCCTTGTCAATTGTTGATGAGCATTCATGGCCCTCGCCCTGCCTTGTCCAGATTTGGGCGAGGCCCAGGGTTGCGTGCGAGGATGCGTTGTTTAGATTTGGGTGAGGCCAGCCTCACTGTTGCCTTTATGATCGTGGGCGAAGGTGGCCTTACCTGTGATTATAAAGGCCATGGTTGCCTTCATCTGATGTCGCCTAGACTTGGGCAAAAGTGGCCATGGTATAAATTAAAAATTCAAAAATGACATTTGTGTTATTATCCCAATGAAAAATAACAATTAAATTTGGATGCTCAATAAAAGGGTGGGGATGAAAAATGTAATTTTGATAGAGGGGCATCCTTTAGTATGTCTTGGCAAAATTTGGATGAAGATTTGTTAGGATTTAAATTATCACAGGGGGATGTTACAAGATTTAAGATTTATGACAAAACAAAGTATATGGATAAATGAGAAATTCTTTGAGATCAATAAGGGTGATTGGTTTTATGGTGGGGTAAAATTTGAGCTTGATATTTCAATCCAATCTTAGAGCCATTTTCTAGTTTTTGAAATTAGTAATAGAACCGGTTGACTATGAAACCAAATTAGCCTCTTCCCACTTTGATTTTAGGGTCCACTTGAAAATCAATTTTGTTTTTTTTTATTCCATTTTTCGTAGGCAAAAACATGGAACCTTGATGATTTTCATCTATCTTATAAACCTTAATGAGAAATCCTTTAGAGATTTAAGCTAGGATTTGGTTTTAAACCGGTTCAAGACCAATTATGCATGAAAACTGATTTTGAAACAGGTCGAAAATCGTTCCTACTCGAGAATAGGCCTTATAAGGTCAAATCTCGAGTAAATCCAACCGGTTCATGGTATAGAACCCCAAAACCAAATCAATCAAGATCGCTTTCCCATGTTTTTTTACTCGGGATCGAACCGATTCTCGTGTGAGCCGGTCTAAAACCCGCTCGGGTTAAGGCAATTCCGTTACCTGGTCGGACCGGCCCGGTTGCTCTCCTCTAAAGGTCAAAGGTGTAATTTCACTCTTGATTCCGTAGACTGGTCCGTGCCAGCGAAATTACGAGCTTCTCCTCGCGCCACCGATTTTCCAGAAAGGCGTCACCGCACCGCACGGCGAGCTTTCTGAACGCCGCCGCCGCCTGCTCTCCGATGCGACGGCTGAGCATGGCGCATTCTCTGGTGAGCTGCTCTTCTTCTTCTTCTTCTTGGTCTTCTTCGAAATTTCCGTTGACACTTTGTTCTCTCCGATGTTGTCGTCGTTCTCCCGGGACAGATTGGTCACTTGGTTCCGCTCTCCAAGACCCTCGAAGAGAACGCCTCGTGCCCCAGAATACCTCTGTCGGAAGGCCCCAACGTCATCGGCCGCGACGCCGTCTCGCTTCCGGACAAGCGGCTTAGCCACAAGCACATCATCCTGTCGGCCTCCGCCGATGGCTCCGCTTCTCTGCTCGTGGTAATTTCGCCTCTCTTTTTAGCTTCCTTCTCGTTGCGGCGGGAACGAAAACGAGTGTGCTTTTGGGAAGTTCCAAGTGAAAAGGGTGACTGGTGAATCGGGAGGATTTGGTTTTTGGGATGGAGTGCGGCTGAAATTTGAATTGAATGAATCCGTTGTAGGAGGGGAGGAATCCTGTCGTTGTTAATGCTGGAAACGAGAGGACGAGGGTTGGAAGTGGAGAGAAGGTGGACATTGGTCCTGGCTGTGTCATAGAGTTGATTCCTGGACATCACTTTTTCAAGTATGAAGTGTTGAGTGGTGATCCGGGTGGGTCTTCAAATGGTGGAAAGAATAATGATGTGCGTGCATTCGAGGATCGTGGTCGGAAGAGGACACGAAAAGATGTTCAAGACCAGTCTTTTATGCCATACTCTCAATCTCTGGTGAGTGATCTTCATTTGTGTTTGTGAAGGCTTAAAAATCAAAATTTTTTAGCTGGGTATGGTCTCTTGGATAGTATTTCTCCTGAGTGCTGCAGTGTCTTGCGTGTCTTTGCACAAGAATTGATTTTGCTCATTATCAAATGTCATAGACATGATTCTTATTGGTTCATGAAGGAGATATTACTGGTTTTACTAGCCTGAAGTGTTCTATATGTTGGCAGGCAAACAGGGGACACAGTGATGTGGAGGCGATTCGTAACTTTCATGTTCCGGAAGAATTGTCGCCACGCAGCTTTCGGCTTCTAAATGTGCAAGGTCTCCCGGCATGGGCAAATACATCCTGTGTTTCCATAGAAGATGTAATAAAGGTAAATATCCTGACTGTAAACTCTCATTTTGCACGAGACTCTTATTCTACTCAGTTCTCATGGTCATGTAAAGAGCCCCAGTTTCTATTTGCTTATAGATAAACATAAATTCAGGAATTATGTTCATCCATCTACTAATAATTGTGGATCGAGTTTTCTTATGTGACAAGGACCGTTTCATCATTGATTAAGAGCAAAATTGCTGCTTTAGTGATAAAGCTGGCCGTCTTGTCAGCTTTCCTCAATTTTTTTAGTGGCCCACAGCTTGTCAATTCCTATGTGCTGCTATTATGTATAATTTTACATAGCAGTCTTAGCAGTTGGACATGGCCTGATACCTTGCTTGCTTACCCTTTTTGTATGCAGGGTGACATTATTGTTGCTATCCTTTCAAATTACATGGTGGACATTGATTGGTTGATTCCCGGTCAGTTAAATTTAATTATGAAAAAAGATCCATCTGTAGTTGATATTTCTACGTTATAGTTGTCAATTATCTATTATTCAAGCTTTCAACTCTTGCAATGCATGGGGAAGGTGTTTCTGCTGCATTATGAGTTGTAAATTGTATTTAGGTATTCAGACACAAAAGAAGTTTGATATTCATGTTGGCTTGAAATGATGGCATCTCTAAGTTTTCTCTCATTGTTCTTTTCTGGATGTAGCCTGTCCAATACTGGCAAAAGTTCCTCATGTGTTGGTTATCCATGGGGAGGGTGATGGTACTTTAGATCATATGAAGGTGCGCTAACTGTAAATATGATCACTTTATTTTGTGCTTCAGTTCTTCCAAACTGGGCACACTTCAACTCTCTTGATCTCATCCTTTTTCTAGAGAAAGAAACCAGCAAATTGGGTTGTACACAAACCTCCACTTCCCATCTCTTATGGCACGCACCATTCTAAGGCCATGCTTCTTGTCTATCCTACTGGAGTGCGGATCATTGTACATACTGCCAATTTGATATATGTTGACTGGAACAATAAGAGCCAAGGATTGTGGATGCAAGACTTTCCCTGGAAGGACCCAAGTAATGCTAGCAAAAGGTGTGGATTCGAAGATGATTTGGCGGATTATCTTAGTGCACTAAAGGTATGACCAAATCACAGTGACAATCCATTGGACTTATTATCTTTTGATGGTGTTCCGTATATGACCTAAATGTTGACTTCAATTTGGAAATAGTGAATTGGTTTAACTTCAGGGAAAGTTAATCAACAACCTAAAGTATCATAATTTCAACTTGCATGATAAATTTGATGCGAAAGAAACCTTTAAATTTGTATGACTTTGCAATGTGAAAAATTCTTAGTATCATCTTTTCAAACATGTATGTGATGGACAAAATTTCTAGTCTGCCGTACAAAATGAAATCTTATTTCGGTAGGGTGATATTGTATTCTAATAAGGAAATCTAGGATTGCTGAAGAACTTTAAATGTTACTTTCTGTCTTGCAATATTCCCTTGTTTATCCTCCAGTTCCTTTGACTTTATTTGGCCTTATATTCATTAGAAATCAATTTGGGTGTGCTACTCTTGGAGCATATAGGAAATCTGGCACTCGCCTTTTTATTTCAATGACGCAACTGATTTCTTGCCTATTGTATTCAAAGTTCTAGATCTTGATTCTGCCATTTTATAGTTCAGGGTTAATCAATACTATGCCGATTTCTCTCCAGACCCATATACTCGTTTCCCTCAGTCACCGTTACTCTGCATTAAAGAATGCTGCAGATATCACTTTTGATTGGTGCAGTGCTGTTGCTGCAAATAATGTCGACTAACTCTTGCCTTTATCTTATCGCTTGGTGGGATTGATCACAGTGGCCCGAATTCAACATAAATGTACCTGCTGTTGGCAAGTTCACTGTTAATCCTTCTTTCTTCAGGAAGTTCGACTATAGAGACTCAGCGGTATGTTCTCTGTTTATTGTATGCAGGCCAACTTTATGCCCCATTTGATTTTTTATTTATTTTTTGTTTGCTTGTCACCCTTGTCATTCATTTAATGATGAACGAGTGAAATGACCTATGAGTTCCAGGTTAGACTAATTGCATCAGTACCTGGATACCACACGGGTTCCAACCTGAAAAGATGGGGTCACATGAAGCTGCGCAGTGTCCTGCAAGAATGTATTTTTGACAAAGATTTTCAGAAGTCTCCACTTGTTTATCAGGTAAGATTTGATGTAACCTGTAGTTCTTGACTTGTGAAGGTTTCAAAAAAATTAGTTGCATTCTGCTACACATGCATGTATGCACATGAGCAAACATGCCCTCATACATAAAAGGGAGATGTAAATGTATAATTGCATATTAAGTAAATACTACTATTGTGCTCCTTTGTTTTGTATTCAGCATCATCACATAGTGCGTTTACTGATCTTAACCAAAATATTGTCCCACCATTTTTCCTTTTGGCTTATTCAGTTTTCCTCCCTTGGGTCTCTAGACGAAAAGTGGATGGCTGAGCTGGCATCTTCAATGTCATCAGGCTTCTCAGAAGATAAAGTGCCTCTTGGCTTAGGTAATCCATTGATCATATGGCCCACAGTGGAAGATGTTCGATGCTCCTTAGAGGTACCATCAAGTAGTATATTTTCTTGGTTGGAATGTGTTTAACTGATTCTTGTATGTTTATAGAATGATGTTTAAAGTGATTTTTCAGATAGACCCACATTATCTTTGCTATTGTTGTAGAAGTTACATGACCTGCTGCATGAAGTTGGATAAAGTTCTACTGTTCCTTGAGGTCACTCAAAATCTAACTAGAGTTGTCTATATTTGCTGCTGGGATGAGCTTTTATGATTAGCTGGGGACTGTGTGTAGTTTGATCAACATCAGAGATGCTTCATCGCCATGAATTAATACTGGACATTTAATCCAGTTCATAGTTCGGATGTTGTGATTGCTTTTTTTCTTTCTGGTCAGTGTGATGGGGTTGGAACTTGCCTTTTTCTCATCGAGTATGCCAAAGGCAATAGGGACCTTCTCTATTCATTACATTTCTCTACCTATTACTGACTCACTCTGACATACTATCTTATTTTGATTACCTTATTTGTATTTACCTAGGGTTATGCAGCTGGAAATGCCATACCAAGCCCACAAAAGAATGTGGAGAAAGAATTTTTGAAGAAGTACTGGGCAAAATGGAAGGCAAGCCATACTGGTCGCTGGTAAGAATAAGACTAATTTTGTTGATTCGGTTGATTATTGCTTAGCTTTCTTAATTTGACAACACCACCCTTGTGAGATTGCTTACCTAATTTGATCTAATTTGATATCTTTAGCCTTTGTTATACTGTAAAATTGGAAATATATTTAAGCTCGGGTTGAAAATTGCCCCTAATGCTACTATCTACATGACAGCAAAATGGACAAAAGCTAGTCTATGGAGAGGGGGAGTCTTGTTATGCTGTTTATTCTTATAAAGGACTATTGATTTCCTGCTAATACCTTATGTCATTGTTTCAGTCGTGCAATGCCACACATAAAGACATATACACGCTATAAGGGTCAGAAACTTGCGTAAGCATCGTTTCCTTTGCGTATACTGTATGTTCTCAATGCTTCTTTACAAGGGTGTTGCCAATTCTTGTAAACTGAAATTCTGAACATTCTTGACTTGAGCAGTTGGTTTCTGCTAAGTTCAGCAAATCTCAGCAAAGCTGCCTGGGGAGCACTTCAAAAGAAAAACTCTCAGTTGATGATTCGGTCGTATGAGGTATGTGATGATCGAATTCATTTGAAGATAAATAATCCCAAGAGTGTCATGACAGTTCTGTTTTGAAGCTAGTGACCATAAGTCAGTAAAAAGCTCATCTCAGATTATCCAATGCTCTGGCAGCATGTTACTCACTTCATTTAAGTATTTCTAGATTGTTGGAGTTCAGTTAGCCATTAGTTTTTCTTGAGCATCCTAATGGAGCAAAAGTCTTGCATCTTATTTTCAGTTGGGAGTGCTATTTTTACCATCTTCCATCAGAAGACGAGGTAGAATATTTTCTTGCATTAACAATGGGGTTTCTACAGAGGTAACAGCTAAATTCTTCTCTTGTTTGCATAGTCTCTTTCTTTGTCCCCCTTTTTTCAAGGATTGTATTGCAATAGAATGGAGTTCTTTGGATTTCTGACTTCTACTGAAGGGAAATTGCAACAGCTCTTTTATATATTATTTTTTATCCTGGTTTAAGGCTGTATCTGCATCATCTCAAAATTCTGAAGTACGCAGAGCCAAGTTGGTGACTCTGGCATGGCAAAGATCCCATGATACAGATTCCTCACTCGATATAATTCCTTTGCCTGTGCCTTATGAGCTTCCTCCTGAATCATATTCTCAAGAAGGTAGCACACTGAACTTAAATAGTCTTTTGGTTTTTTCCCTCCCAAGGTTGCCATTGTCTGAGTTCTTTGAACGTTGGATGCAGATGTGCCATGGTCATGGGATCGGAGGTACACAAAAAAAGATGTGTATGGTCAAGTGTGGCCGCGGCAAGTTCAGTTGTATGCTTTTCAAGAGTCTTGACTTTCATGGACATTTCTCTCTACCTTTCAAGATGCTATGTCTATTTTATATGTTGAGTATGATTCCACTGTGCCATGTTTTGATTCTAGCAATTTGAAGTGCCAGTTGGACAAGCGCAGTGGTTATTTCACTGTCTAGGGACCAACTTGTGGTTATGAACTGGGGTGGAGCTGGCCATCTTAGAAATCAAACTGTAAATTGGATGATTTCACTTTGGAACTGCTCTTGAGGTAAACAGTTTGATTTATTCAAGTTGGTTTTCAAGTTGAACTGGTTCAGTAGCCTTCAGGATAAATGCTTTCCTTCGAACGTGCAAGAGAAGGAAATCGATAGGAGTATGGTAACATATTCATAGCTCATTATGCCATTTAGAAACAGATACCAGAAAATGCATAATTATGTGCTTATATGCTCCACTTTTATGTCTCATTTTGTTAGTCCAGTGTAAATGAGATAAAGTTGATTTAACCCAAAACATGTACTTGACTTGCCTACCGTTCCGCCCCATTTGACAAACCCATTCCTATCCGAATTTGATTTGATGAGATGTCGGCTAACATAAATTTGAATTGACAAGATTTCGGATCGATCCATCTTAGTATGGACATGGTTATTGCAAATTTACACCCGATCTGCATTTGAAGAAAATTGAGTCTCAACAAGGCTGGATTTGAGATGACTAAGGCTGGGTTTAAGATGACTGATAATATTCTCAAAATGGTAATTTCAATCGTGTTATGAATTCCATACACGGTTATTTCAATCTTGTAATAAAACTGCCAGAGGAGGGAATCAAAAAAAAATGTTGTAACATTTGAGTAAATGATGATAGGACTTCGTCTCTTAGGGTGTGTTTGTTTCAATAAAAGTATTTTTCTGGAAAGTGTTTTCCAACTTTCCGCTATTTGTTTCTCCAAAAATAATTTGGTCAATGAAAAATACTTTTCAGCCAACAGAAATATTATGTTTTATTTTAGGAAAATGAATTCCTGTGTGTGGAAGGGGAAAACACTTTTCTTCTTTCCGCTGTTTGTTTTTCCAAAAATAATTTGGTCAATGGAAAATACTTTTTGGCCAACAGAAATATTATGTTTTATTTTAGGAAAATGAATTCCTATGTGTAGGAATGGGAAAAATACTTTCCTTCTTTATTAGGTCTTTATGTCATTCATTTTTTCATAGAAAATGATTTCCTAGAAATTATTTTTCATCACATCTCATCAAACACATGAAAGCTAATTATTTTCATGGAAAATGATTTTTTGGAAAATATTTTCCAAAAATATACGATTTCCGCTAAACAAACGCACCCTTAATTCCAAACATATCTCAACCTTGAAAGAACGAGGGCAATGACCCATCACATGAAGCTGCATCACCATGTAAATCAATCGTACATCCAATCTTCTTCCGAATGCTGCCTAGATTTTTTAATTTCAATAATTATTATTAGCTAAAGAAAATATAAAAAGATAGAAAAGAAAAATTTATAAAATATATAGATTCCGTTATTGGCACTCTATGTTTAACTCATGAAATGTATCAAGCGGGGCCGTTGGACATTGAAGAAATCCTTCATAAGAAGGAAACATCTTCAACTACACAATTGGTGGTGACTCACGCAAATGGCTCAGATGCACTAAGATCATGACTCATGGTTTTCGGATTTTCTTTCCATATATGTTTACATTCCACTTCTATCTCATTGATTCAATCTTGGATAAGCACAAACTGAGCTTCATCACAGAACATTTTCGCGCCGTTTTTCTCGAAAATGGATGTGTTCTTTGAGCCCCAGGAAGGAAGTCCTTTCTGCATTCAAATTGGTCTCCATGATTCAATCCTGGAGATCAAAGAGAAGATCGAAAAACACCAAGGAATACCTGTCTATAGACAAACTTTGGTCTTCAACGATGAGGCCCTTGATGACGAGCTTGATGTAGAGGGCTGCAACATCATCAATTGCTCCCATATTCAGCTCGTTGTTGCGCCGGAGCCACCAGCATCCACTAAAATTGAATTATGCATCGGAACTCCGCCATCCAAAATGCGGCTCCCCATAGAAGTCGAAGTGAACGACCCTGTGAAACGCTTGAGGGAGGTTGTCCGGTCCCTAGAAGAAGTGCCTCTTGAGCGGGTGAAGCTGTATGCAAATGGAACTGAACTTGAAGATGATCGCCGGATATGCGACTACAAGCTTCAAGACAATTCCAGTGTTGATGTGCACATCAAGCCTCTGAAGTTCATGGTGATGGTGTTGCCATGGAAAGCCAACCTCAAAGTTGCGGTGGAAGTGAAACCGTCTGATAAAGTAGAGGTTCTGAGGAAAGAACTCGAGAAGCTGCAGCCGAGCCTGAAGTTTGATCTTCCTTCGGAGGGGTATTTTTTCATACATAACCAGAGCGGGATGGATGAAGATAAGTCGTTCATATGGCACGGCGTCGAGTTGGGCGATACTATTGAGGTTTTCAGGGGGACGATTTCACGATGAGTACAGGTTGTAGGTCTAGTGACAAATGCAATCCTCTTTGACCTTTTATATTGGTGAATCAGGTTTTCTAGGTTCCATTTTTCTCTCCCTTTACAGTCTTTGTCGTCATTAGTACTCTCTTCTTATGTAAGTGTCGTTAGGAACATCATTTAATCTTGACGTGCGATCTTCTTATCTCATTTCAATTCCCTCTGCGATGTTTAATGCTTGGTAGATCACATCCGCAGTTCAAGTCAATGAATTTGTGTTGAGAAATGGTGGAATCAAATAGTTTTCGATTCGGATGGCCTAGCTTGTATACACGTTGCCTCCTCCTCAAGTACGTGCCCTGATTGACGAGTTTTCAGTCGATCATTCACTAGTTCTCGGTTTCTGAATTCTTTTGGCCAAATTCTTGCACCAGCCAAAGAAGCTTCAGTTGTAAAATTCACCCAGATGCAACATCTGCTCTGTGATTATCTTCTAAACTAGCGATCTTGCAGAAACGCTCTCAAGCAAGCAAGATAATTGCTATCTCAGATGTTACCCCTTCATAAAATCGAACCCTTGTGTCCCAGAAGGCACTTCTTTCTTGCAGAAGATGATTGATCTAATTTGAATCAATATGATCGTTAGAGATGAATGACTATGTTCCTTCCTTTTGCAAACAATCTAGTCGGTTCTATGACAACTCTATATACTCGTCCATGACCATTTATCTTAGAAAGCGAGCCATACCAAATCAAATGGTCTGGGAATCAGTTTATATAGAGATCCATCCAAATCAAAGGGAATGACCGTTTGACATATTTATTCTCACTCTTACTCACAACAAAATGCTGTAAGTATTGTAAAACTTTGTCACATAATCTTACTTATAAGAATTATATTTGGCAAAGAAGTTTCATGGATATTTCAAGGAATTCCAACTTGTGTATTCTGCAATCACTTTGCAATAGCCTCTATGTAAATCCATCCATGGGATTATTATTAAAACTGAAAACAAGATGTCCATGAGACATACTTATGATGCAGCTGTTCAATAGCTTTAGAATTACATAAAATGCTAGCGAGTGTTGCAAGTGATGCAACCAAATACATTGCATAGCTAACTAGCGACATGAATCATACATAAGCAACCATTTATTATTGCAAGCAAGGGAAATTTGTAACTGATGCTATCAAACACTGGATTAGTTCAAAAGCTGTTGCTTCTCGTGAGAGCATTACGTGGCTTAGCAGGAGGATCTCTCTCAATCCCTGCATGAGAGAGCAAAGCCCACAAGTGAGTCACAAACTCCCCTCCTCTAGCCAAATGCTCTGCATGTGCTTTCGCATTGTCCGAAGGTGCCACATACAGCACCAGTTCAACCCAAAAGTCGGCCAGAATCTTCCAAGTCGTTTCAATATCTTTTATATCATTCACTAGCTGATTCCCAAGCCGAGCACCCTGTTTGATAATAGTTTTTTCTTTGGTAGAATTGACATTGCCCTGCCTCTTTATCTCCTCAACCCGATTATTCAATTTCTTGCATCCCTTAAAGAATTCCCTAGCTTCGATGATCGCTTGATTGAACACATACTCTGCAACATAAGGGTGATCCGGCAATAGTCGTGGAGCGAAAGCAACCAAATAAGCCAGATACTTGGACAAGCTAGTCGCCACTAAGAAATTCGTCCACCCAGGCGAGCCTGATTTTATTGGCTTTTGGTGCTCGCAGAAGCTACTGGCGATGTGCCACACCATTATGACCTGGGTCTGTGTCTCAAGCTGACATGCCCACAACAGCTTGTCGGACACTTTGTTCAATCTCAGTGAGGCCTCTCCATTCTCCAATTTAGTACTATATTTCCACTTCAAAGCATGAAACACTGCATGCTTCACTTCTTCAGGCAATTTGATTGGCTTACTCTGTTTCTGGCCATTCCTAGTTTGATCAATGTAGGCTGCCGTAAACTCGTTGTTCAATAACCTAGAAGGTTTATAGGAATACGACTTGAGGAATGAGTATTGACGAAGCTTTCGCTCCCAAGGCTTCAGCAACCGGACGCCACATATGGCTCTGATCATCCTCTCAATCCACTCATTCTTTTGCCATGACTTCTTCTCCACATACTTGCAGATCCATATCACTTTAGCCCATTCTGAGAAACCCATGAAGAAGAACTGCATGAGCTCCACGATGATGAACAAGATTATCATCACGCTGGTCACGAGATTTTCGACACCCAAAGCAAGATTGGCCAGTCCATGGACATTTTCACGTCTATGTTTCAAGAGAGATATCGTAGCCCAAATGCCCATAATGACAGTGATAAACTCCATCAATTTGAGCATCAACCGGCCAGGATGGAATATGATACCGTACTTGGTGTAGAAAAAATCGAAAAGGAATGTGAGCTCAACCTCGATGACTAGAAATGCTCGCCTGTAACTGTCTTCTTGGGAGAGCAATCCGTGGAGAATCAAGTTCCGTGTATTCTTGTGAGCCTCTTGGGGCAATGAGTAGCCAGCATATCTCAAACGGAGGAGTTTGAAGAGTGTGAAAGAGAGGCATATGTCTTTGAGCTTGTTGTGGGGGTCTCCTCCTTGTAAGAGTCTCCCTTCACACTTCCAAACCTGAGTAAAGAGTTGAGCTTTGCATTTAAGTTTATGGCCAAGTTCCTCCACCTAGTGGTATCTTTTGGTTGGACATACTATGGTCTCATCAAAGCACAGGTCAAGAGTTCATATGCCGACATTTCCTTCTTAAACTTCTTACTTATGATGGAATTTACAAAAGTGGCTTCCAAAAAGTAGGAGCTGTGTCCATTTCACAAATAACCGAGTCAAGTTGTAAGAGGCTGGCTTAAATGAAAAGGGGTTGCAATAATTATAACCCCACGCCACTTAAGTATGTGATTATAATGTGCGTCGTATGATTATAGCCTCCCTTTATTTAATAGGCTTAAACTTTTACATTGGACTTACAACATGTCAAGAAAATGAAATCACCTAAGTATAATGAATGAAGCATATTGAGATAGAGAACCCAAAAGTAATATGAGTCAAAAGTAATTGAGAGTTGACAAAAGGAGATTTTTATTCTCATTTGTGTGAAAAAGTATTAAAAAGTCTTAAACTTATTATATTAATGCCAATTTAATTATAAGCCTTTAGACCCTATGCCAATTAAGTTCCTCTAGTTAATTTTGATTGAATATTACTGATATTGATGCCAATAACCTATGTGGCAAGATTGGCACTAGTATGGATAATTTTAATAATATTTTAAAAATATTTTTTAATTTTTATATTCTTTATTGATTTCTTTCTTTCTTTTTTCCTTTTTCCTTTTTTTCTTTATTTTGTCGGTGCTCGGCCACTGGCCATGGTTGACAACTCTATTAGCCATGGCTAGGCGAGGATTGCCATTGCTTGCCAAGGGCTTCTATCACCAAATTTGGTAAGGCTGCCTTAGCTTAGTGAGGGTCAACCTCACTAGATTTGGCTTGGGCGAGGCCGACCCTCATCAAGCCTCGCTTAGGTGATGGTGAGCCTTGGCGAGGGCTCCCTTTTCTAAATCGAGCGATGTGGGTCCTCACCCGAGCAAGGGCAACCTTGCTAGATTTTGCGAGGCTTGCCCTCAACTGGCTAGGCTTTGCCTCTAGCGAGCAATGGCAACCTATGCCTAGGCAAGGCCAACCCACTCAGTCATGGCCAATGGCTGACAAAAGGAAGAAGATTAAAAAATCAAGAAAATATTATTATAAATTATCCACGTTAATGCCAGCAATACTATGTAGGTTGTCTAGTATCCATATCAGGAATTTTTAGTCAAAATTAGTCAGAATGACTGAATTGACATATGGTCAAATTATTTAGAACTAAATCGATATTAATATAATAAATTTAGGACTTTTCTAACACTTTTCCCCTCTTTTGTGTTCTTATCTAGTGCCTTAGTAATGCCAACCATAGATTCATATGAAAGGGGTTACTTCTGAAATGTATCACCCAATGCATCAATAATTAAGATTCGTTGAGATACTTTCGCAGATAGAAGATTTTCATAGAGGATCAACGTCTAATCTTGACCTGCCCTGTGGCATCGTGCCATTAATAAAGCACAGTCTCATCATTTCTGTTGTATTTTTCACAACCAATCCAAATGATTTTGCTTTTTCATCCTTACCAAATTGAAGTCAAGAAATTTTTTTATTTTTCACAACTAATCAAGATGATTTTGCAGATATTCTTTTCAAATTTTTTGCATGAGAAGAAAATTCTTATTGAATCAAAGTTGAGAAAAATAAAATTAGTCAGCCGACTATAGGTATACCTTTTCAATGGTGATCAATCTGTCCTTTTCTTTTTCCAATGTCATCCGATAGTCCGGTGCGGGTTTCTCCTTCTTCCCTAGACAACTCTTGATGAATCGCATAGCACGAACAAAGCCATCCACCCATCTCTTCTCTTCACCCATCACCACATACGTATACCCTGTCATGCCAACCGGATCAACTTCAACACTCGAAACGCCCCCACTTTCGTGCTCCCTGCTCATATGATCAGCAATTACTTTGGTATTCCTCTGCAAAGATTGCCGGCTTGCCGCCATCAAGGCCCGAGCCCTCTCATCGGACTTCAGGAACAAGACGAAGAAGAGGCACTTGATCGCGACCCCCGTGTTGGAGTTGTCACGGATGTACAAGCCTATCAACAAGACCAACCAAATCATTTGGATCAAAAGCTGCCAATTGTAGCTCTTCCATTGCTCGTTGTCCTCGAGACTGTATGCGGAGATAGTATCGGCGCTCCCAAAGGTCATCATCAGGAACATTGCCCAGACGGGAAATAATTCGTTACGCAATGGAGCATCGTGCATGAGGCCTAGCGTGTAGGTGAGTACGTAGGTTGAGAGAGTGTAGGCTGTGAAAATGATGAGCCGGAACTTGCCATTGTTGCAGCGACGTCGCCACGAGCCGAAGATGACGAGGAAGAGAAGCAAGAAGGCAGTGAGGATGACTAGGAGCTCGAACTGCAAGAGCTTTAGCAGGGACTCCACGTAGGTCATATCTGCGGTTGTCGCTGGTGGTGGCACCATCCTTTGGTTCATTTCCATCAAATTCCTCATGTTTGGTACTGATTACTTTGATGGTTATTCAGCTTCTAATTGGAGAAAGAAATGCTAGAATTTCTCTGTGAGAGAGAGAGAGAGAGAGAGTTTGGGGACTAAATCTCAGTTCTTATAGAGTAGGGATGCGAGGAAAATGAGAATGTCAATTTTTTTTTCTTTTATTAATATGGGGCATCTGAATTGGTATTGGATAATTTTCACAATCGCAGGAGTTAAACTACTCAATCCATGCGCATCAAGTAAGGTCTGATGGCAAATGTCTTTCACAAGGTTAATGCATTGGAAGATACTATGACTTGAATTTATAACGTGCTGCGTTGAAATGAATTACTTTAAATAGCTAAAAATAGAAGTATTATCCCTGTTAAGACATGAAGAAACCATTAAACGAGTTTTTGGAGTACTTTCTAAAATGTCATTGCCTTAGTTCTTGGATTCAATTTTACTGAAGTGAAAACTTTACAATTAGCTAGTCTATGAGGGTTTAAAGCACTTCTATAGAAGCAAAGGATAATAATATAGGTGATTCTAAATATTTCTTCGAAATTCAGCATGATTTCTCGACTTCCTTTTCTTTTTGTTCAATCTAGGAATTTGAACTTTCAAAAATCCAATCAATGTATCCCCCCACCCCTTCCCCCGTTAAAACTTATAATGCCATTAGCTAACGTGACAATAATATATTTTTCATGCTATGTCTCATTATTTTGGCCCATAAAGAAACGAAAAAAAAAGATTTGCAGATCTGGGAAAATGACATGTGAATACACACCATTATTTGGCCCAATAAAGACTAACATGGCAGTCCACTGTGAAGAAGTACGTGTGATGTGGTGACAATAATCGAGTTTTTGAAAATTCATATACTAAATTAAATGAAGATAACATGCATGAATCACATTGAATATTAAAGAAAAAGTTCAGAATCCTCACGTCATCACCCTCAAAAGAAAAAGAAAAAAATATACTAAGATGCTTACTCTATCTCTGCGTGATTCATGAATCACTCTATGAGAAACATGGATAACACGTTGCCGGTCAGAGGACCCAGTAGAAAGCGAGGGAGTTCACGAACTTTTTCTCTGCCAAGAAAAGAATTTTACTTTCAATTTGCTCACTTCGTCTTCCCTGAGATTAGGTAAAAAAAAGCAGACAAGGCACCTTACAGAGAAAGAAAGCCAAGACCTCGGTACTTTATTTTTTCCCTCGTCGGAACAGAATATATGCGGCCTTTTGCTTTAGTTTGCTTTCTAAGTAGACCAGCAACGCAAAGACTAATTTTCTTATATTGTTCTATATAATGGTATCAATGCGAATTTCTGTAAGATAAATAAAATACGGAAAATTATAACAAAATAAAAATCACATCAATCAAATGGACACTAGAGTTTACATGAACTTATATTTAAATCAAATCGGAATCACGTCATGTAGATTTATCCTCCGTTTAAAAGAATAAATGATATACAAAATTGCAATCCATATTAAATCATGATAGGAGAACATGAAATATTCCGAGCACATAAAGTAATATGAATGAATAATAAACTTGAGCTTTCCTTAATTTATCGAAATCTTCGTTTTGTGTGATTGTCCTTATGTTGCAAAAGCTAGCAAGTTAATATGCCTGGAATGTTCTTAAGAGTAAAATCGTTTACGCTTCTCTTTATTTATAGAGAATCAGAATTATTTCCCTTCAAAATCAAAATGATTTCCTTTAAGGTTTCATTCATTTCGCAGAAAATATAGCATTTCTGAAAAATATTTTCAAAAAGCCATTTTTTAGGAAAATGACAATTTTTTTTGTGTTCGGCCGAAATCTGAAATTGAAGTGGAAAATATTTTCCACCATTCGGTATCTTATTTGATTTTTCTCTATATACTTCTTTTGATATTTTTTGTTTTTGTTTTTATTTTATTTTTTTATATTCTTTATTATTATTATTTTATTTAAAATTTTGAAGTTTTAATTATTTTTATTTTTATTTTCTGCTTTTCTTCTTTCTTTCCTATTGTTTTTTCTTTTCTTTTTTTTTTTTTTTTTTTTTACCTTAGCCGATCGTCATCATGGTGACGGCTAGCAAGTGCTGCCATTTGGCGATGCTCAAATCTGCGACGCCCGGGCGTCGCTAAATGGCGGTGAGGCTTAGAACTCGTAGATCGATGACGCTTGAGCATTGCCAAACGGCGGCGAAGCCTTGGCGATGCTTGGGCTAGCAAATCTGTGGTGCTCAGGTGTCGCTAGAGGTCGCGAGGCTTGGGCATCGCAGATCTGGCAAAGCTTGAGCCTTGCAGCCTCTAGTGACGCTTGGGCCTTGCCAGATCTGTGAACTTAGCTTGCTTGTGGCCGATCGTTGGCCGTCACTTGGCTAGCGACTAATCGAGCAATAAGAAGAGCAAAAAGAAAGAAAGAAAGAAAGAAAACGAAAAAATAATTAAATAATCGATTTTATTGAAAATAATAAAAAATTCTAATTTTAAAAAAATAAAATAAAAATCATTTAAAAAAATAGAAAGAAAGAAGTGGAGACTAGTAGAGGGTGTAAGATAAGAGAAATTGAGTGTGGAAAATGTTTTCCCCAACATGAAAAGTTGAAAACATTTCCCCCAATTGTAGAGAACTTCTTCCCTTCATGGAAAATATTTTCCCTAGTCAATGCATTTTCTATGAATCAAATGCCGGAAAATTCGAAAAATAATTTTCCTAAAAGTTATTTCCGTGAAACGAATGGAGGATCATCTTCCAATTCCATATATTTCAATTTACTTTTTAAAGGAAATTATCCCTTTTTCTTGTTGGTAACCATTTTAAGTGTATCCTTTTGTTTTGACAATGGTTGATGGATATCTCATCATTCCTCACAATGCATCACAAAGAGAATTGCTGTATATCTTGCAAAAAGTTGCAATATTCAATTTTTATTTTAACGAAATTCACAATATTTTTTTCCCAATAATGCACACCCTTGATTTATTTTCAAAATAAGAGTATTCACATATTTCCTTCCATATTTGTTTTTGATGAAAATTTCGTTGCTAACAGTTGGTTGCTAATATATCTGGCATTTGTTGATGCTTCCAGCTAATTGCATTTTCCAACTTTGTAAATCTTAATATGGTTGTATCATAATTATTGGTTTATTATTTGTTTATATATGTTATTGTATTTAGAATCTTATATTAACATCCAGGTCAGGTCACAATAGTGATATATTGAAGGCCACGTACTATAGCATCTCCACCAGAAAAATTGATATTAAATCAAAAGGAAGATGAGATATTGTTTGAAAGTTACAATAAGATATATCTTAAAGTATGATGCAAATAATATTTTGAACTTGTTGCTGCTATAAAAAATGTTTTAGATTAGCTAAATGGGTTAAACAGTGCCAATAGATGACTGAAAATATATAATTATTGAGAAATTCTTTTGGATAAACTGAATGTTGATCGATACTGTCTTGATTGCTATATAAAGTTCATTGAAATTGCCATATTTTTCCTTTAATGAGTCCAAGCACATACAAATTTATTTGATTTTTTTTTAAAAGAAGTAACACCAGTGATAAAAATCAACATGAAGTCCTAGTTATATTTACTAAATATAGTTATATTTATTAGATGCAAATCTAATATTTATTCATCTCATTTTTCTTAGAAGCAATATCTAGGCACATAAAAAAAAGTTACATATTTTTTGAACTCATAGATAACTCTTGTGTTGATCTTATATTCATTTTTTTTTTTATCATTTACAACATTCATTTATTTGTAAAGTGTGTGTTTAATAAAATGTACTTTATAGTGTGATCTTTCTCAATATTTTTTCAAATATATAATACAGGAACTCCTTCGAAGGCTCGTTCAAAAACTTACGATAACCCTTAATTCAAAATTTATTCTTATCAATTGTAATGTGATAAGAATTGTCTTCATCAGCTATAAAGAAACATAAATAATCTTTGATAATCATTTAATCATTGAAAAATGAAAGTAATGGGCCCTTAATTTTTTTTTTTTGCGTGCTTGGTGACGTGTAATTTTCAAATATAAAAATTAAAAGTTACCTATAATTATGCATTTATTCATAAGAGTCACCAACAGTGATTCATCAGTCATATTTATTTATGAATTTGGGAAATTATAAGTTAAAAATATATTAATATTCCAAAAAAGAACGTAACTATGGTTTTATATTTGGAAATTTATTTTTTTATTTTCAAATACTCATTTCTTTTTTGTAAAACGACAAGTAATTCTTCTAATTAGTCTCTAACGTCATCTAATAATCAGATATGGACTATCATGTTGTATATATTCTTCTAAGCATCGGCTAATATCATTTATTTGTGAAAAATATTTTATATTGTGTATCTCTGTGTTACCAAAGTCTTTTTTGTTTGGTCGAAATATTATCAAACTCTTTCAAAAGTATCTAAATTGCAAAACAAGAAGAGTGATCTCCGATTTTGCATTGAATCATGAGGGCAATCACTCATTATGTTTTTGTCATATTTATTCATAAAGATAATTTTTTTAATGATGTGTTCTTTTTAATTTAATATTCATTATTTTATTGATTTAGTAATATTCATTATCTGGACGAGATGACCTATAATCTTTAGCGATGAATTTTTTTATCGATCGTCTAATGTCATTCATATATCAAACAAACAGTATCATATAACATTAATTTTGTTTTGATCCTCAACATCATATAATTATGAAATATGCAATATCTCGTCATAGAATCCTTTTAAAGTAATTGGTTTCTTCAACAAAATATGTGTGTCTATGAGTAATTTAATTATTCATTTTTAATCTTCATTTGCATGTAAATTATGTGTTATCATCTTACTTATATCATGTTTATATCATTTGTCTGTTAAATGTGGACCATCATGTCATGTAATATTTAATCTATACTTTATTATCATTTTGTTATGCTGTCAATCTGTTTCCGTATGTTATTTCACTTACTTTGTTCTTATCATTTGTCAAGTGGTATAAATGATACAAAATATAGAAGTTTGTTCTCATCGACTACAGAGTAATTGAAATTCTTCCAAATGTAGAGTTTTAACCAAAAGAGTAGTCAATAATTACGGACTTATTCATATTTACTTGCTTGTAAAATATGCACAACTGTGTAATATAACCCTCTACTAAAATCTTATTATTTTCATTCTACAGACTTTTTTTAATAGTGGATAGCTATTTTCCTATTGATTTGCTATAGTTGTTATTATTATTTAATCTTCAATTGTCTGTAAAGCATGTAATATTGTTCTACTTACATGACGATGGATAATTCTTTTAATCCTCTAATTCTATTTATATGTCAAATATAGACCATAATGTCGTAAAATATATCTTTTCATTGGTCAACTTTTAACAAGCATCATATTTACCACCAATATAATTAATATTTATATCATTGATTGCTAAAATGGGCTAATAAGTCATATAACCCTTTTTCTTTTTCATCAATTTGTTGATATCTTGTTACTTTCAAAATACGACAAAATATATTGTCATGTACCCATCAAGCTTATAGCACTCGTTTGAACATAATATAGGATTAAATATTCTAAGAACAGAACAATTCACAACATTACCTATAATACGGACATTCGATCGCAGTCTATGGGGATCTATTCACCATGTAGCCTGCATACAAAGTGCATAAGGCAGAATTCTCCAGGCCACATCAACACTCAAGTGCAATGAGAAGTCTCCAATAGCATTTTGATAGTCAACTTTGCAACATGATAAGGTTCAATAGCACTAGAGTGGTGTCTCACCATGCCTTTTTCCTCTATGCAAAAATTCATTTAAAAGCTCCAAAGATCCATGCCATTGTCAAGCTACATGTACTTGATTGTTTTACTAGTCTCCATTTTGGTCAAAGCTCAAAACTGCATAATCTTGAAAATATCATCAAACTAGTGCTGTAGCACAAACACTCAGGTTATCCTTGAGTAGTCACTCATGACAATAAGTACAAATCTAGCTCTCTTCCTCGAAGGAAACTGCGAGAGTCTTTGCCCCACATTCTTCAAGAATTAGAAAGATTCTTTTAAAGTTTGAATTTAGCCGATTTCCCCTCTTTTGCAATCAGTCTTGCTATAGCATTTGCTGTGAACGTCAAAGTAAATCAACTGGCAATCTCCGGGGTTGCTTTGACAATTGTACTAAACTGTAGTTTTCATTGTTTGCTCTAGTTATAGCACCTGTATACATGTAGCTCCTTAACCACATTACCACATGTTAGATTCCTTGCACTCAAAACTTTCAGCCTTCTCACACTAATGTATCTCAAATGCACATGTCACAATTCTCAATTTGAAATCAATGCATTCGACGTCTTAGCAATAGACTCCATCATTTTCTTCCCTCTGAGTACATAAATGTCACTGTACATGATTTCTTTCATTATCATCAAGGCACCTCAAATCTAAAGTGAACTAGGACCTAGCTAAATCCAAAGCACTAAAGGAAATCGGTTCTTCTTCAACTTTGAAATGCATCTCATACTATATCCTCATCATACCGTCTTATACTCTGATTTTGATTGCCAACAACATCACACTCAGCATTGTTTCCTTACTACACTTTGCCACTTTCCAGGCATTGTTCGATTTGGTATAGTGTGAAAATATTAGTCAAAATGCAACAATCATTTGTCAAACGACAAATCCTCAAAGATACACAAGACAAAATTTGCACTATACTTATCATTTACCCTTTTTGTTTCTCAACTTTAGGCAATTCTTTCTAAGATACTCCCTTTGACCATAATTTCAATAGATAGCAGTATCTATTCTAGACTGATTGCATCTATACAAATTTATATCATTCTTTCTAATACATTCTTTCTCTATCTTCACCACTAAATCAAAAGACACTTATTCACTAGTTTTTCTCCAATGATTGTTCTCACTCCAAATCATATCATGAACGTCATCACATCAAGCTTCTTGACTTAGAGGAATTACTAAAAGCAATAGCCATGGTAGTCCAACTATTAGGAAATAAGGAATCAAAATACATACCTCATCATTTAAGCCAATATCAATCGAAATCAACTAACTAATGGTCAAATTGAAGTCGATAATATGCTCAGAACTTGGCGCATCTTCCCACATCATTTAAGTGAGACAGATGCCACATCCAATAGACTTTATTCACAGCAGTCAAGTGGGGCGAGTGATTTGTAAGCCCCTCAATAGTTGGTCTCCATGCCGCCCATGACTCCATAAAACAAAATGATTGCGGAGATAGAACTTTATGGAGGAGGCTTAAGGTGTAGGTTAGTATGTAAGTTGAGAGCATGCAGGCAGTGAAAATAACCAGGCAGAACGTGTCGCTGTTGCAGCGGTGGCGGAACGAGGCAAAGGAAAGAAGCAAGACGTCGGTGAAGACAACCAGGAGCTCGATCCGTTGGAACCTTCTCTTGGGCGTTTCGAGGAACCGCTTAAAGCCCTTTATAACATAGTAGTTTATCATCGTTGCCGCTGCCATCATCGTCTTTTGGCTTGTTTCGACCAGTTTCCTCATGTTCTAGTACTGATGATTTCACTAGGTTATTCAGCTTCTGCGAGAGAGAGAGAGAGAGATGGAGGCTAGAAAGAGATTTTCTTGAAGTATGGAATCAATGGCTTTATTACAAGGAAAAAGGAAACATCAAAGGGAAGATTATGTGAGCGTGATTCCTTAAAATAATAATATCTTGTGCACATGCATCAAATATATTATGTAGAAATGATTTTTCTGTACCGGTGATGTCAGAGAACAATAAATCTGTGGTAAAGTGCACTCATAGCCATTGAAGTCTGACATTTTACTTGGCTTCCCACCCTTTTCTACTAAAATATAAATATATTGGTAAAGTGCATTCATAGTCTTTTTGATGAAGACTATCCATTGCGTCGGTCATATATTTAGACCGTGATTTGGCTCAGTTATGTGATAAGAATTAACACCATTTTCGGTTTCAATTCAATGCCAAGTAGCAGTCTGCCCAAAAAAGAAGAAGAAAAAAACAGAAAGGTGAGGCAGCAAAATCGCATTATAATAAAAATTCAAGGACTAAATATCATGTTATAGGGACTAAAATGCAATTGACAAAATTGTAAGGACCCCAAATTTATTTCTGCAAACGAAGATACAGTAAGATTATGCAAATAATGAGACAGTCCTCTTTGCACTGCCAAAAGAAAGAGGCACTGTCAAGTGGAAAAGTTAAAAAAAGAGAAAAGAAGAAGGTGCTGAATTGGTACATAAGAAGATAACGGGGACGTAGGTAACAAAAAACATAGAATAAGTGTTTTCCTTTCCTTTTAATTTTTTGCAAGTTATTGTGGATTATCGTTCATGCACATGATATCAACTTGTTTTAATAGAGTAAAGTTAAAAAAACCTCAAAATTAACTTAGTTGGCTGGGGTATGAAGAAATCTCCAAGTTAGGAACTACATGCCATCCAGTTGAATCCAACTAAGTGTGCGCAAACTAATCTGGGTTAAAGGCTACATGAATAGCCCAGACCATGCCCAGGATTATAATAGAAAATAAATAAATAAAGACCATAGAGTATTAAAGAATGAAGGAATTGGATGACTTTTGCCAAGGTGAGAATATTATAGTAGCTCTACAAGGATCTGAACTGCATTATACTTTTGATAATTAGATGCTTAGGGATGATTCTGATGTTTTGTTGTGTTGAAATCATTGCTATACTAATAAATTCATGAAAGTATTGATAACTATCGAATTTTGTGGGTGACAATAATTTAACTAGTAGCATACTTGGCCTTGTCACATGTTAGAAAATACCAATTTTATTTGATTCTTTACCAACAGTTTCAAACAATTATCAACAATTATTTTGGCACTTTATCAGCATATTAAAATGAATAATTTTTCTCCAAATCTACATACTTCTATTTGAGTTTTTCAATTTAGCAACTATTTGATGATCTACCAACTTCTTATTGATTCAATTATACCAACTTGTTAAACTTACCAAATTAGTGTTGGTATCTTATATTTGAAGATGATATGCTCCTTCACCAAGAACGATACTTGCAAAACACTCCGTTGGGAAAGAGAAAAAGTAAAAGTAAAAGACACAATACAAAGGAAGGGCATATTAAAGAAATTTTCTTTGTCAAGAAAATAATATTTCTTTTCAATTGGCTTTCACTTTATTTTGTGCTGTCTTTAGAAACTTTTATGAGGTTAATTTGATAAATTATGGTCACTTCTTTTTGAATTAGTAATGTTCTGGCTTAGTAGTGAAATTGCTCCTGAAGATAGGGTTAATAAGCTATTCCAGATCATGAGAAATGTAAATATATATTTCAAAAAATCAAATAGAAAAGGTTAAGTTATCAGAGCACACTAATTGTGTTTCGCATTTTAACACTCCATTCACACAAATGGATGATTTCCTAATAAAGCTGTTAAATGTACATCCTGACATGCGAGTCCCGCTTTAAGTCATTTTTGCATAGTGGGGGACTGTGAAACTGAGGTTGGGGGCCGAAAAACAATGATTTTAGTAAATAACATATAGATACTTTACATTATATTATATTTCAAATTTTTTATCCAAAAATATATGCAATTTTTGGACACAGGGGGTGAGCCCACCCCTAGTCTTCTCTTAGGTTTGTCACCATGTACACAACCCTCTTATCTGAAAGCCTAAACTATCATGCAGAAGGCGACTTCACGCTTATTAGAACAATTGAAAATTTTTAAATAAGTAATATGAGATATTTTATCTCCCCATATTACGTTAAAATTAAATAAAAAATGATGAGATTGACGAAACATGATGTACGGTTGGCGAAATACACATGAAACTTGAAATTTTAAATCTGGCCAAAATTTGACTATAATATTATGTAGAAAATCCAACTAAAAGCCTTATTTTTTAGAGTATGATATGAACTGCAATTTAAATCTTATAATGTCTCATTTACTATATGGATAACTCAAACAATTGTTGTAACAGTTTAAAGTTCTTTTTAATATCGAATTCCTTCTTATATTGGGATTTTCTTTTGGTTGATGTTTTGAATCTATACCTTTGTACTTTCGCCATTTGCCATATGAAAAAAAGAGTAAGATTTGATTAGTGTCTCTATACTCGGACTAGTCGAAGAACTAGCTTAGTCTCTAGCTTTTGGGTCAGCCAATTCATCTGATTGGACCGCCAAGTCAATAAATTGAACTTTTAATAAACCATATGTATAACCTATTAGTTATTCAGTTAGATAGGTATGACCACTTAGCTAATTGCCTTGTACCTCGCCCTTAAAATATTTACACAAAGTCCGAGCCACAGTGAAAGATTCGATCATGGGTCAAACTCGTGACGGGTACACCGGGTCGACTGGTATCACCGTATTTGATTGGTTCTTGACCATCCAAGCCATTGACAAAACCGGACAGGGTTTGGTCCTAGTCCATTCGATTTAACCGATTGGTCTGGTCTGGATTAGAAAATACTAAATTAAACAAAAGTTGGGTGGAAGCCAGCACTACTTTTGAAAAAATTATAAAAAAATAATAAAAAATCTTAAACCTATCATATGAATATCAATTCAATTATAAATCTTTCAATTTGATCAATTTAACTATACATTTTTTGATAATTTACCAAATAAGTCATCCGGCCAATTTTGGCCAAAAATTGCCCACATAAACTTTGGTTTTTTGAATATTGGATGCATATATGTTGTGGTCATGGGATCGAAGGTGCACAAAGAAAAATTTGTATGGTTAAGTGGTATCGTGACAAGTTCAGTTGTATGCTTTATAAGAGTCTTGACTTTCATGTACATGTCTCTCAACTTGTCACGCCCCGATGCTCGAGCACGCGATGATCTCTTTTTTCCCTTGCGGTCATTTGCATGCGACGTCTCAGGACGCGTCGCCGGTCATTATTTTTACCCTTCAATTAAATACATGCGGAAGCAAATCACAACCACCCAATTTGTTGGGAGCACGTGCAGTAGAAGTTCGATATCTTTAGACTGGGGAGATCTCTAAGAGGGAAGCCCAAGTCCAAGCCCATCAATATATCCAATTGGACTCATTTCAACTCAAAAGCTTAAGCTAGTGAGTTATGTGCCAACTAGGATAATATTAATTGCTCTACAACACATCAATTATCCGATATGGGACTACTTCTCTAACACAACTCACACGTGTATCCTAACAATCTCCCCATCACATGTGAGCTCCAGTGTTAGGTCCACTCCCCCTTAAATCAAATATCCTTCTGGCCCAATATCATCTTGGCCCGCGTTGTTACGCCACAACGCACACCTATGCCATCCTCACGGGTCCACGTTGTTACACCACAACGCCTTCTCCCCATCACGTGTGAGCTTCAGTGTTAGGTCCACTCCCCCTTAAATCAGATATCCTTCTGGCCCAACATCATCCTGGCCCGCGTTGTTACACCACAATGCACACCTGGGCCATACTCACGGGCCCACGTTGTTGCACCACAACGCCTACTTGCTCGGGAACCGTAACCATCGGCTCTGATACCAGTTGTTGGGAGCACGTGCAGCAGAAGTCCGATATCTTTAGACTGGGGAGATCTCTAAGGTTGAAGCCCAAGTCCAAGCCCATCAATATATCCAATTGGACTCATCTCAACTCAAAAGCTTAAGCTAGTGAGTTATGGGCCAACTAGGATATATTAATTGCTCTACAACACATCAATTATCCAATGTGGGACTACTTCTTTAACACAACTCACACGTGTATCCTAACACAATTAATTACAAAATAGCAGGAAAACCTACATGAAGCACCTTCAAAAGTATCACTTTATTGATCTACTGATTAACCCTATGAAGTTTACAAGTACAAGCCTTTACCATGGGCATTTTCCTATCAAGCCAACGAAACCAATAAGGTCAAGGTTAATATACTTTCTTCAACCACAGTCACGTATTGCAACACGTGCTGGTCCTTCATGCCATGAGCTTGAAAATGGTTATACAATAATCAATGAGATAAAATCTCAGTAAGTTATTATCCTAAGCCTCAGTTAGGAAACTTGCTCGCCTCGAGTGTAGCCTAATCATGCAACCTATTAACGATGGCCAAATAGAAGCCAAGCAACCACCGCTTTGGTCTGTCTATAACGTGCAACAAAACCTCAATTAAATCCAATCACAAGCAACTTTATCTCGCGACTACATACATCCTGCACAATATTAGTCACACGGGCCACACAAAGGCAAGTAGATAATCACATAATTAGAACATCGCACATATAACATTCCATGCGCATAGCAATCAGGCGTATTCCAATTATGCATTTCCCTGCGTAAACACGCATCAGGGTATAACCACCTCTATCTCCCCGTGTAACATGCATTAGGGCTCTATCCTTTTCCCCGTGTAAACACGCATCATGCATCAGGGTACAACCACTTCTATCTTCTTACGTAACATGCATCATGGCTCTATCCTTTTCCCCGCGTAAACACACATCAGGGCCGCCCTCCACCCCGCATCCGTACGCCTTAGGGCACAATTGATTGCACGAGCACACAACCATGCAGATCCATATAATTCTCAAAGCACTCATATCCACGTGGGATATGCATGAGCTCCACATATGATGCAATCAATGTCCCACATATTATCCGTAAATCGACATAATGGGATAATCCAACAATTCTAGATACAAGCAAGAACATCAGTTCAAATCATATGTCAATCATCATCGTCAGTCTCAACTAACCAAAACAATAATATTCACATGGTATTATAGCAATTGGCAGTAACCATTCTCGTAATACTTAATCAATACCAATAACTCGTCCACATGTATTCACTTTAATAACCAATCACGTACCTCCATCATTTAATCATAGCCAATTATTCTCATAAATAATTGACTATAACTAAATAATTATAAACTCCCATGATTCTCACAATCCATTTTGATATCCACGAAAACACTTCAATTAATTATTTTGATAATTAACTAACTCTTGCACAAAATAGTCATAACTATTTATCATCTTCATAGATAATTACTTAACAAAAGTTATTTACTTCATAATATATTCCATGAATATTTGAAAAGCCATATAATATTATCGCATACATAATCATCAACCTTTTATCAATAGGCAATAATCGAATACATATAAATATTGGTCACTTTAATCAGTTCCCCACAAGTGCTCATAATTAATTATTTCTCCAAAATAATTAATTATCAAAAAATAAACAATAAGTCGAAATTAATTAATAGTATAAATAATTAATTAATTTTCACAAAATATAATATTTACATAAACAAATAATTTTCACAAAATAATATAATTATAATTAAGTAAAACTAATCATTCATTAACCACATAAATTAACCAACAAAATAATATTAGTACATAAACAGTGCTAATTAACCATAATCTGATTTAATTAGTAACAAGCATCATTAATCTACCATTAGCTTATAATAATCTCACTTAGAGCATATAACACAAAATCAAACATAACTAATCACCATTAGTTACTAATTACGCTTAATACTAATTAACAAACCCTAATACAATATTATCCCCTAATTAATGGATTAGGAAAACAACTCACCAGTTTACGATTCCGGTGACACGACCGCAACGGCAGCAACAAAGGGAACACCTGGGAACCTCAAACGCGTCAAGATGAGGCGGCATAGGACCGGATCTCGGCCGTGGAAGGGCTGCTCGTTCGGCCAAGGGGAAGACCGTGAGAGGGAGAGGTGACCAGTGGCTCGGGGCCAGCTGAGGGACTCGGACAACAATCCTCCGGCTACCTCGAGGCAGCGGCAAGCTCGGCCATGAGGGAGACAGTTAGCTGCAGCCTCCGTGAGAAGACCCAAGGGAGAAAGGGAGGCAACGGTGACTCCGACAGAGCTGCTCGTGGACGGCGGCGGTCACCCAGCAACACCAACGGCGGAGATAGTGGCCGAAGGTGGCTTGGTGGCGGTCCAAACTGTAGGAGGTAGTGGCCGAAACAGCCCGAACTGAAGTGGGGCAGCAGCGCCTATTCTGGAACGGTGGGAGAAGAGGGATGGGGGGGGTGTGCGGCAGTGTTTCGGGGAGGCCCGTGACGGCCTGGCACCTCGTCATGGTCCGGGAGGCAGCTGGCGACCGGCTGAGCTGCGGTGGCACCGGTCGTGCATGGTGGGGATGCAGCAGCTGGTGCAAGTCAGCCCAGACAGCAGCAACCAGAGGAAGGAGGAGGAAGCATCGGCAGCGGCTGGGGTGGCTCGGTTTTGGGCGCAACTGGCAGATGGACGGAGGCTGGCGGTGATGGCCGTCAACTGAGCAGCGGCAGAGCAAAACGTAGCAGCAGTAGGGTAGCAGGGTTGGCGACGGAGAGGACGACCGGAAGAACGGAGGAGGAGGTGGACTGGTTTCGGGCGGTTCCAGCTGGCTCACGGCGGACGAGCGGCTCGTGGGTGGTCCAATGGCGAGTAGAGAGGGTGGCAGAGCTGCTGTGGTGGCCGTTGGCAGCGCAGAGACACAGCAGCAGCAGCAGCGTCCGTCCGCGACCGAGAGAAAACCAGAAGAGGAAGAGGAAGAAGAACCAGGAGAAAATATTAGGTACCCAAGTGGTTAACACGTTAGCTTCCTACTAGTCCATGAAAAGATCGACACGTGTCAATTTTGAGACCCACATTTCAGACACCTTAGGTCTCCTCTCTCTCTTCAATTAATGTTTTCAATCTGAGATACTATGTCTATTCTATGAGTTGATTATGATTCCACTTCACTTCATTCTGCTTCTAATGATTTGAAGCAGAATGCACTTCACAAGTGCAGTGGTGGTTTCACTGTCTAGGAAACTAACCTGTGGCTATGAACTAGAGTTGAGCCGGCTGTCTTAAGAAATCGTACCATGAAGCAGATGTTTCAATTTGAAACTGATCTTGAACTTCACGATTTGATTCATTTAGTCGGTTTTCAAGTTGAACTCGTTCAGTAGCCTTCAGGAGAAACACGTGCCTTTGAATGTGCAAGAAAAGGAAATTAATAGAAGTATGATGGCATGTTCATAATACAATATAGAAACAGATAGAAAATGCATCATGACGTGGTTAAAATGCTCCACTTTCACATTCCTCATTTTGTTAGCCCGTTGTAAATGAGATGAAGCTGATTTGACCCGAAAAATTTACTCGACTTGCCCATTGTTCCATCCCATTCGACACACCCAATCCTATTCAAATTTGATTTGATGAGAAATCGGCTACTATATATTTAAATTGAACAGATTTCGAATTGATCAATCTTAGGATGGACATGGTGATTGTAAATTTATGCCCAATCCGAATTTGAAGAAAACTGAGCCTCAACAAGGCTGAGTTTAAGATGACTAATAAGGAAGAGATGTGATTCCGGATATGGTCATTTCAAGCGGGTAATAAAACTTACATAGGAGGGAACCGAAAGAAAAGGTTATATCATTGGTGTAAATGAACATTGGAGTTCGTATCTTAGTTCCGAACAGATTTCAAGCATAAAAGAACGAAGGCAATGATCCATTAAATGATGCTGCATCAACATGTACATCAATCGTACATCTAGTCCTCCAAATGCAGCCTATGTTTTTAATTTGAGTTATTATTATTAGCAAAAGAAAAGATAAGAGAAAGAAAAGAAATATATATATAACTTCCGTCATTAGCATTCCGTGTCTAACTCATGAAATGTATCACACCGGGCCTTTGGACATTGAAGAAATTCTTCATGAGATGGATGATGGGAGAATGGTAACAATTCGAACAATATCGAATTATTGCAGCGGAATAAAATAATCCCCCCTCTTGTATAAACCTAATATGAATCAATGTAGTAGAGTAATATAAATACTAAGCACGCAAACACAAGACGATTTTTTTTACGTGGAAAACCCCCTTTGATGTGAGGAGATCAAAAACCACGGGACCGGAGTCCACTCGAAAATCTTCACTATCAACAAAATTGGGTAAACAATGTACATAGCAACAAAGACCTCAAGAACATAATTATTGGCAATACTCATGAATTTCATAAGAGATCAAGAATAAATTTGACAAAAAACATAGGTTTTGATCAATCCACGAAAAACCTAATATAGGGAGCTTTAAATGAAAATCAAACCATTCAAATTTGAGAAAATTGCATCATGAACACGTTGACAAAATTTCAGCTCGATCGAATCATGAATCGACCTCCGATGTTAGTTTGATGTAAATCAGACTTTGCCTCAACCCTTGGATTTTCTCTTTTTTTTCCTGTTACTGCGTCTTTTGCGGATACCACTTTAAAGATAGTGAGAAACCCTATATCTCCATATGTCTTTTGCGGATACCATTTTAAAGCCCTTTTGGGCTTGCAACTCATTTGGCTTTTTTCACGTAGGAGTGAACCCAACTAACAATGGAAACATCTTTAACTACACAATTAGTGGTGACTAATGCTAATGGCTTGGATGCAGTAAGATCATGACTCATTGTTATCGGATTTTCTTTCTTTATGTGTTTTCATTCCACTTCTGTAGCATTGATTCAATCTTGGGACCATAAGCATTCACACTGAGCTTCATCACAGAACATTTTCACGCCATTTTTCTTGAAAATGGATGCGTTCTTTGAGCCCAGTAAGGAAGTCCTTTCTGCATTCAAGTTGGTCTCCATGATACAGTCCTGAAGATCAAAGAGAAGATCGAAAAACACCAAGGAATACTCGTCTATAGACCCCTTGACGACGAGCATGATGTCGAGGGCTGCAACATCATCAATCGCTCCCGCATTCGGCTCATTGTTGTGCCGGAGCCATGACCCGCCACTTAAACTGAATTACACATTGGAATGCCGCCATTTATGATGCGGCTCCCCATAGAAGTTGAAGTGAACGACCCTGTGAAACACTTGAGGGAGTTTGTCCGATCTCTAGAAGATGTCCCTCGTGAGCGGGTGAAGCTATATGCAAATGGAACTGAACTTGAAGATGATCGCCAGATATGCAACTACGAGCTTCAAGACAATTCCAGTGTTGAAGTACACATCAAGCCTCTGAAGTTCACGGTGATGGTGTTGCCGTGGATAGCTGACCTCAAATTTGCGGTGGAAGTGAAACAGTTGGATAAAGTAAAGGTTCTAAGGAAAGAGCTCGAGAAGCTGCAGTTGAGCCTGAAGTTTTGGAGGATTATTTTTCCATACATAACCAGAGTGGGATGGATGTAGATAAGTCGTCCTAATGACACCACGTCGAGATGGGCGATACTATTGAGGTTTTCAGGGGGACGATTTCACAGTGACCTGGTTTTCGCATCCGATTAGCTGTTTCACTAGGAGATCTAGGGCATGATGACAATAAAGTCCTCAGTGTGAGTACAGGTAATATTTAAGTGACATATGCAATCCCCTTTTACTTTTTATATTGGTGTTATCGGGTTTTCTAGGTTCCATTTTTCATTCTCCCTTTTCTGTCTTTGTCGTCATTATTACTCTCCTTATATAATTGTCGTTAGGAACATCATTTAATCTTGGCACATGATATTCTTATCTCATTTCAATTCCGTCTGCAAAATGGTGAATCACATCCGCAGGTCAAGCCAATTAATTTGTGTTGAGAAATGGTGGTGTCAAACAGTTTCTGGATATGGATTGCTTAGTTTGTACAAACGTTGCCTCCTTAAGTACGAACTCTGATCGACAAGTTTTCACTTGTTCTCCTCAGCTTCTGAATTCTTCTGGCCATATTCTTGCACCAGCCAAAGAAGTTTCAGTTGTGAAATTCACGAAAATGCAACATCTACTCTGTGATTATCTACCAAATGAGCAATCTTCAGAAAAGCTCCAAAGGAAGAAAGATAAATGCAATCTCGCATGTTATCTTCTCTGTAAAATTCGACAATTATGTCCCAGGCGGCACTTGATTCTTGCAGAAGATGATCAATCCAATCTGAATCGATATGATCATTAGAGATGGTTGACTACGTTCTTTCCTTCTGCAAAATCCTCTCAGTGCTACAATGACTATATGCTCGTCAATGACTACTTATCCTAGAAAGCAAGCCATACCAAATCAAATGGCCTGGAATCAGTTGAAATAGAGATCGATCTAGATCAAAGGGAATTATTGTTTGACATAACTGTTCTCAGTCTTACTCGCAGAAAGAATACTATAAGTATCGTGAAACTTTGTTACATAATCTTGACTACAAGACTTTGATATTTCAAAGGGATTCCAGTCATGTGTATATTGTCATCACTTTGGAATAAACTCAAGGTAAATCCATTCCCAAAATTATAGTACTAGACTAAGATGTCTCGGAGGAATACATATTGTTACGCCCCGACTCTCGAGCTCGCGGCAACCCCATTTCACTTAAGGTCTATTTGTACGACGTCCCAGGTACTGTCGTCGACTAATTCATTTTATCTTGTAATTAAGCACATGCAGAAACGAACAACTCTCAAACCAAACAACAGGGATAGCAACAACAGGAGCAGAGGAAAGACAACCAGTATTTTATATATCTGAAGGTTAGCTAGCATACCAGCAAATACATACACGCCTTACTATAGGCGACAAGCTAAGGCCTACTCAAAAAGGGATCGGCCTAGCTAACCTAACCATGTACAAGTGGGGGAAGGCTCGTAAAAAAGGAAATAGGTTACAGCTGCCTACTCACGGGCCTCAGAGGGATCGCTCTCTTCGATCCTCGGTACTGCATCATCTAAGGCCTGAAAATGTTAACCACGACGGGTTGAGATATACTCAGCAAGTTAAAGTCCTAAGCCCCGGTTAGGAACTTCGCTCGCCTCGGGAGTTTAACATATAACCTAATCCAACAGTCAGCACAATGCAAAGAGAAACAAAAGCATAGGACAGTTCAATAAGCAGACACAATCACAGGCGATCCTACCTGACCTTAGCACACGTGACCTGCAAAAACTGTCATTTAATTCATCACGACAATAAGAGCATGCAAATAATCAAAGCATCTCACACAGCTTTCTCATGTCTCACACTCACACATGCTCCGATTATTATGACCCCTCCTCCTAGGCCAAGGCACAACCTTATGGTTGGCGGTTCTGGCTAAACCAGCTTCGTCCTCTTTACCTCGAGGCACGGCGACGTCAAGGGCTCACCCCCAAGACGGCATTCCTGAAGGAGCACAGGACCTGCCCACTACCGCAGCCCCGCTATTGACAAAGGCCTGGGACCCGCCCCCATACTGCGATCCCACATAGAACCCCTCCCTATCAGGCATCCGATCGAAGTCAAGCGACCCACTGGCCATTGGCGGTCTTCCGGCAACGCCGGGTTCTCCTCTTAATGTGACCATGCAACACATCATCAATCAATTCGTTCTTTTCTTTGCTCTATTGTGAATGCACATCGCTCATGCTCATGCAACATGCCATTTTTGATAACCCACGCAATATGTCATGCAATTTCACTCGACAATTCCAAAATCCAATTTCCAATCAGCATTCGATCACGCGTTTCATCAATATTCACAAGTATAATTGACAATCGGCACTTCAATAAATCATAACAACCAAGAACACATCAAAATAAGCCAAAAATTAGCTTATGCATGAACAGTGCCATGAACAGTAATCCGTGAACAATGATTAGTGAATAGTAATCCGTGAACAGTGATTAGTGAACAGTAAATTCGTCCGAAATTAAATAAATAAATAAAAATAAATAAACTTAACCATGGTTAACAAATTAACCTAACCATGGTCAAATTAACCTGACCATAGTTAAATTCTAACCTTGGTTACTTTAAAACTAACCTTAGTTATTTTAATTAATTAACCTTAATTACTTTAATACTAACTATGGTCAATTAACTAACCCTAGTCAGAATTAATTAACCAGACTAATTAACCAATCAACCTTAATTAATCACAAACACACAAATACACTAATTAACCCCTAAGCAAGATTAACCCCTAAACAAGGATTAGGAGTTAACTTACTTGGATCGGAAATCCGGTGACACCGGCGCGTAGAGGGGGACGAGGGCTACGAGGGGTAAGCTCGGGGATGGCAACGGACGACAAATGATGGCCGAAACGGGCCAAAAACAGTGCTGGTTACTGTTCACGCGGAACCGGTGCAGCTGAGCGGAAAAGGCCGAAACGAGAGGCTAACGGTGACCAAGGGTGACCAGGGATGCGCGGTTGGCTTCCTAACTCCCAGGACTACACTTTGGGTGGTTGTGGCAGCTCTGGTGATGGCAACAAGGCTGTTTTTGGGCTGGAAAACAGCAAGAACAACAAGAAACAACAAAAATGGAAGAGAAAAGGAAGAGAAAAAGGGAGAGAGAGAGTGGCTGGGCTGGTGCACGAATTTTGGGGGAGAAAGAGGAGACAGAAGGAGCTGCTGGTCAAGGATAAGAGCCAAGGCAAGTGGGCTTGCCACTTGCTTGAAGGACCAATAAAAAATAAGCAATAAACAAGCAAAAACAATGTCCACTTGGGCACAAAAGCAAAAGGCCAAAGAGAGAAGCCCATGGGCTGGAAATGGAGGGGAACTTGGGCCAACTTGGGCCCCTCTTTGGCTAGGCTGAATGGGTGCAAGGCCCATTGGGCCGCCGGTCTTGGGCCTGCCCACCCGCGGGCCCGAAACCTGGCCCAATTTTCCTTTTTCCCGTGTCCAACGGAAAATCCCAAAATACATGAGGCGACGTCTGCGTATTTAGTCCTGATATCATTGAGAAATCGGTTCCAAAATCGGATTAAAAATCGGGCTAAATTGAGTCAATTTTCAGGATGTTACAATTCTTCTCCTCTTACAGAAATTTCGTCCTCGAAATTTGAACTAACACGCTAATCCTTAAAAAGATAGGGGTGCTGATGTCTCATGATTTCTTCACTTTCCCACGTAGCTCCCTTCGTACCATGATGCTCCCAAATGACTTTGACCAAGCAGACCATCTTGCTTCTCAGCACTTGTTCTTTCCGGTCCTCAATCCGAATCGGTCTCTCTACATACGACACCCTGTCATCCACCTCTATCTCTTCAAAATTCAACACGTGAGTCAGGTCCGGCTCGTATTTCCTTAACATTGATACGTGGAATACGTTATGCACTTGGGAAAGTCGAGGCGGTAGTGCAAGACGATAGGCTAAATTCCCGATCCTTTCTAGAATCTCGAACGGTCCGACATACCTTGGGCTCAGTTTTCCTTTCTTTCCAAATCGTGATGTACCTCTCATTGGTGATACTTTAAGGAACACATGATCGCCCACTTGAAATTCCAATGGCCTACGTCGTCTATCCCTATAACTCTTCTGTCTGCTCTGAGCCGTCTTTAACCTTCCTCGAATCATCTTGACGACGTCTAAAGATTGCTGCACTAACTCTGGCCCTGTAATTTTCCGCTCGCCGACTTCGTCCCAACAAATTGGAGTCCTACACGGTCGGCCGTACAAAGCTTCGAACGGTGCCATTCGATACTCGCGATAACCGTTATTGTATGCAAACTCGACGAGATGAAGTTGTTCCTCCCAACTTCCTTTAAAATCCAATACACAGGCTCTCAGCATATCCTCCAAAGTTTGAATTGTTCTCTCTGATTGACCGTCTGTCTGAGGATGGTAGGCCATACTAAACTGTAGTTTTGTCCCCATTGAAGTTTGTAGACTCTTCCAAAATGCAGCCGTAAATCTGGGGTCTTGATATGAAGTAATCGACACTGGCACCCCATGCAAACGAATAATCTGTTGCATGTACAATTCTACATACTTTTCCAAAGCAAAGTCCTTGCGTACGGCGATGAAATGAGCTGATTTTGTCAATCGGTCCACTATAACCCAAATTGCATCATTACCTCGCTGACTTCTTGGTAATCCAGTCACGAAGTCCATTGTGATGTGCTCCCATTTCCATTCGGGGATTTCAAGAGGTTGTAGTAACCCTCCTGGCTTGCAATGCTGCGCTTTCACTTGTTGGCAGGTTAAACACTTCGCCACATGCTTGGCAATGTCTAGCTTCATGCCATTCCACCAATAATACTGTCGTAAATTTTGATACATCTTCGTACTGCCTGGTGCACACTATAGTCGCTGCGATGCGCTTCGGATAACAACCTCTCCTTAATTTCAGTGTCGCTTGGTACACATAACCGTCCACGGAATTTCAAGATCCCATCCTCGGATACTTGAAAATCCGACTTTCTCTTGGTCACGTCTATTTGCAGAATCTTTTGGATCTCAGTGTCCAAAGGTTGCATTGCCTTAATCTTGGCTTGAATTTCAAGTTCGATCCTTAGGGTAGCCATTAGACTAGAAAGATGGCATACCTCAAGCCTGAATTCTGAATCGTGGATTCCCTCCAACAGAATCCATTCCCGAACCATCATACTAGCAACCGATGACTTGCGACTCAAAGCGTCTGCCACTTTGTTTGCCTTACCCGGATGGTATAGAATATCGCAATCATAATCCTTAAGAAGTTCCATCCATCTGCGCTGTCTCATATTCAGTTCCTTTTGGGAGAACAGATACTTCAAGCTTTGATGGTCCATAAAAATCTGAAATCTCTCTCCACAGAGATAATGTCTCCATATCTTCAATGCAAATATGATGGCCGCCAACTCTAAGTCGTGCGTCGGATAATTCAGCTCGTGAGGCCTCAATTGCCTGGAAGCATATGCTATCACTTTACCATATTGCATCAGAACGCAACCGAGTCCTTTGTATGACGCATCGCTAAAAATCTCATATCCTCCCGAGCCTGACGGAATAGTCAAAACTGGTGCGGTAGTCAGCTTATGCTTAAGCTCTTGGAAACTATGCTCGCACTTCTCCGTCCACTCGTATTTCTTGTCCTTTTTCAGCAATCAAGCGTCAATGGCATAGCTATTGAAGAGAATCTTTCCACAAACCGTCCGTAATAACTAGCTAATCCCGAGAAAACTACGAACCTCGCCATCAAGTCGGTCTCGGCCAATCTATGACCACTTCAATCTTGGTCGGGTCCACAGAAATCCCTTCGCCTGAGATCACGTGGCCTAGAAATGCCACTCGAGCCAACCAAAATTCACACTTGCTAAATTTCGCATACAGCTCGTGATTTCTTAGGGTTTGCAACACGGTCCTTAGGTGTTGCTCGTGTTCATCTGGACTCTTCGAATACACCAAAATGTCGTCGATAAACACGATCACGAACCGATCCAAATACTCTTTAAACACCTGATTCATCAAATCCATGAAAGTAGCAGGGGCATTTGTTAATCCAAAAGGCATTACCGTAAACTCGTAATGACCATAACGAGTACGGAAAGCTGTCTTCGGTATGTCCTTCTTTCGGATCCTCAATTGATGATAGCATGTCCTTAAGTCTATCTTAGAGAATATTGATGCTCCTTGGAGTTGGTCAAACAGGTCGTCAATCCTCGGCAGCGGGTACTTGTTCTTAATCGTCACTTGATTAAGCTGCTGATAGTCAATGCATAACCGCAACGAACCATCATTTTTCTTGACAAACAGATCGGCGCTCCCAAGGCGATGCACTCGGGCGAATAAAGCCCTTGTCCAATAATTCCTGCATCTGTACCTTCAATTCCTTAAGCTCTGACAACGCCATCCTATACGGTGCCTTCGAGATTGGTTCCGTCCCAGGAGCCAACTCGATTACTAACTCTATCTCTCTGGCCGGGGGTAATCCTGTCAATTCCTTTGGAAAGACATCAGGATAATCTCGTACTACCACGATCTCTTCTAGGTTCGGTCCTTCTTTCAACATATCACTCACAGACGCCAAATAGCCTCGACATCCTGACCCCAACAACTTGGTTGCTTCCATAGAAGAAATCAAGGGAATCAAGGACCCTCCTCGGCTCCCTACAAACTGGAAACTACTAGCTCCAGTCGGATTAAATCGGATTCTCTTCTCCCGACAATCCATAGTAGCTTCTTGCTTGGTCAGCCAATCCATACCAATAATGACATCAAAGTCATACATCGCTAAAACAATCAAATCAATTCTTCCTTCCCGACCATCTATAATCAGTTTACAGCTAGCACATCCTACTGCAGATAAAACCGAATCCTCTAACGGAGTAGAAATAACAAAGACCGTTTTCAACGGCTCTGGTCTTAATCCCACTAATTCTACAAACCGTTTAGCAATAAAGGAGTGTGAAGCTCTCGGATCAAACAGCGCATAAGCAGCATGGTCGTGTAGAGATATCGTACCTATAATCACGGCAGGCGTGTCCTCCGCCTCTTTCCTCGTGACTGCATACACCCGTCCTTGAGCAAGGGGTCTGTACTGATTGCCTTGTTGAAAGTTCCCCACTGGCGGTCTGGCTGGCGGTCGTGGCGTGAATGGCATCATGGGTCTGCATGGGCAGTCCCTCACTTGGTGGCCAACCTGACCACACCCGTAACAAGCTCCCCTTGGAGTGGTAGGCAACGGTTTTCCCACACCGTTCCTTTTATTAAGCGGGAGAGGATACCTTCCTCCCGCCATTGGTTTCTTACCAAACCGATGGTTGTCCCTGCTAGGCATAAACCACGATCCAGATGCAGCTGCCTTCTCTGCAATGTGCCTCTCAATCATCTGAGCTCTCTCATAAAGCTCATTGTAATCCTTCAAGTTCACCGACACCAAGTGGTCTCGTATTGCCATTTTCAGTCCGTCCCGAAACCTCCTAGTCTTGTCCAACGGGTGCTCAACCATCCGCGGTGCATACTTCGACAACTCTGCAAACTTGGCTTCATACTGATCCACTGTCATTTGATTCTGACGCAGCCTCTGAAATTCTGCCAGTTTCTGCTCTCTTGCACAGTCTGAGAAGTACTTGCTCAGAAAAGCCTCTCTGAAGATATCCCATACTCTGGCTGTACCGTCGGGAAATACCCATCCTTGGGTAGCTTCCCACCAAGTGCCGGCGTTACCCTGTAGTTGGTAAGCCGCCATGATCACCTTTTCCTCCTCAGAACACTGCAGCAAGGTGAAAGTCTTCTCTATCTCCCGCACCCAGAGGGTCGCTATTTCAGGGTCGCCAGCCCAAGAAAACTTGGGCGGCTTCAGCTTCATGAACTGTTCCACCAGTTGATGCATAGGCCGGTTACCAGTTCCGGGCCTAGCTACAGGAGCAGTTGCAGCAACAACAACAACGGCTTGAGTCTGAACTTGCTGACCTATCAGAGCCTCAATGGCATGCATGATCCCATCCATCCTCGGATCTTCCGGTGCTACCTCTCTAGCACCGGTCGGCACCTGTGCCGTCCTCTTCCTTTGACTCCTCTGACTTGGGGTCCTCAAACTAGGGGTACTCGGATCTAGATTGCTCATTTTGCAGGACTCTCCTAACCTGCGTTCCAATTCCTCCCCACATGGAATTAGAAAATGAGACAACCCTACAACAAAGGACCACGAAGGATCCTGCAGTCAATCACATGCAAGTAAAGAAATTGTCTTTCCTACTAACTATCCCCACGCACCAACGCAAGACTCATCGCACCTTATCACTCCATCAACTAACTAGGCTTTGATACCAAAATCGACGGGCTTGTCACGCCCCGACTCTCGAGCTCACGGCAACCCCATTTCACTTGAGGTCTATTTGTACGACGTCCCAGGTACTGTTGTCGACCAATTCATTTTATCTTGTAATTAAGCACATGCGGAAACGAACAACTCCCAAACCAAATAACAGGGATAGCAACAACAGAAGCAGAGGAAAGACAACCTGTATTTTATATATCTGAAGGTTAGCCAGCATACCAGCAAATACATACACGCCTTACTATAGGCGACAAGCTAAGGCCTAGTCAAAAAGGGATCGGCCTAGCTAACCTAACCTTGTACAAGTGGGGGAAGGCTCGTCAAAAAGGAAATAGGCTACAGCTGCCTACTCACGGGCCTCAGAGAGATCGCTCTCTTCGATCCTTGGTACTGCATCATCTAGGGCCTGAAAATGTTAACCACGACGGGTTGAGATAAACTCAGCAAGTTAAAGTCTTAAGCCCCAGTTAGGAACTTCGCTCGCCTCGGGAGTTTAACATACAACATAATCCAACAGTCAGCACAATGCAAAGAGAAACAAAAGCATAGGACAGTTCAATAAGCAGACACAACCACAGGCGATCCTACTTGACCTTGGCACACGTGACCTGCAAAAACTGTCATTTAATTCATCACGACAATAAGAGCATGCGAATAATCAGAGCATCTCACATAGCTTTCTCATGTCTCACACTCACATATGCTCTGATTATTACGACCCCTCCTCCTGGGCCACGGCACAATCTTATGGTTGGCGGTTCTGGCTAAACCAGCTTCGTCCTCTTTACCTCGAGGCACGGCGACGTCAAGGGCTCACCCCCAAGACGGCATTCCCGAAGGAGCACAGAACCCGCCCACTACCGCAGCCCCGCTACTAACAGAGGCCTGGGACTCGCCCCCATACTGCGATCCCACATAGAACCCCTCCCTGTCAGGCATCCGACCGAAGTCAGGCGACCCACTGGCCACGGCACAACCCCATAAGGATTGGCGGTCTTCCGGCAACGCCGGTTTTTCCTCTTAATGTGACCATGCAACACATCATCAATCAATTCGTTCTTTTCTTTGCTCTGTCGTGAATGCACATCGCTCATGCTCATGCAACATGCCATTTCTGATAACCCACGCAATATGTCATGCAATTTCACTCGACAATTCCAAAATCCAATTTCCAATCAACATTCGATCACGCGTTTCATCAATATTCACAAGTATAATTGACAATCGGCACTTCAATAAATCATAACAACCAAGAACACATTAAAATAAGCCAAAAATTAGCTTCTGCATGAACATTGCCGTGAACAGTAATCCGTGAACAGTGATTAGTGAACAGTAAATTCATCCGAAATTAAATAAATAAATAAAAATAAATAAACTTAACCATGGTTAACAAATTAACCTAACCATGGTCAAATTAACCTAACCATAGTTAAATTCTAACCTTGGTTACTTTAAAACTAACCTTAGTTACTTTAATTAATTAACCTTAGTTACTTTAATACTAACTATGGTCAATTAACTAACCCTAGTTAGAATTAATTAACCAGACTAATTAACCAATCAACCTTAATTAATCACAAACACACAAATACACTAATTAACCCCTAAGCAAGATTAACCCCTAAACAAGGATTAGGAAGTTAACTTACTTGGATCGGAAATCCGGCGACACCGGCGCGTAGAGGGGGACAAGGGCTATGAGGGGTAAGCTCGGGGATGGCAACGGACGACAAACGATGGCCAAAATGGGCCAAAAACAGTGCTGGTTACTGTTCACGCGGAACCGGTGCAGCTGAGCGGAAAAGGCCGAACGGGAGGCTAACGGCGACCAGGGGTAACCAGGGATGCGCGGTTGGCTTCCTAACTCCCAGGACTACACTTTGGGCAGTTGCGGCAGCTCCGGTGATGGCAACAAGGCTGTTTTTGGGCTGGAAAACAGTAAGAACAGCAAGAAACAGCAAAAATGGAAGAGAAAAGGAAGAGAAAAAGGGAGAGAGAGAGTGGCTGGGCTGGTGCACGAATTTTGGGGGAGAAAGAGGAGACAGAAGGAGCTGCTGGTCAAGGATAAGAGCCAAGGCAAGTGGGCTTGCCACTTGCTTGAAGGACCAATAAAAAACAAGCAATAAACAAGCAAAAACAATGCCCACTTGGGCACAAAAGCAAAAGGCCAAAGAGAGAAGCCCATGGGCTGGAAATGGAGGGGAACTTGGGCCAACTTGGGCCCCTCTTGGGCTGGGCTGAATGGGTGCAAGACCCATTGGGCCGCCGGTCTTGGGCCGGCCCACCCGCGGGCCCGAAATCCGGTCCAATTTTCCTTTTTCTTGTGTCCAACGAAAAATCCCAAAATACATGAGGCGATGTCCACGTATTTAGTCCTGATATCATTGAGAAATCGGTTCCAAAATCGGATTAAAAATCGGGCTAAATTGAGTGAATTTTCAGGATGTTACACATATGATGTAGCTTTTCACTATAGTAGGATTACATTTAATGCATAGGGAGAGCTGCGAGTGATGTAACCAGATACAATGCACAGTTAACTGGCGTGAGATCCACATGAATCGTAAATAAGCAACCATTTATTATGGCAATCACTGGTCACTTGCAACAGATGTTATCAAACATTGGATTAGTTCAAAAGCTGTTCCTTCTCTTCAATGCGTAACTGTTCCTTCTCTCCACTGCATTATGCAGCATAGTAGGAGGACCTCTCTCGATCCCTGCATGAGAGAGCAAAGCCCACAAGTGAGTTACAAACTCACCTCCTCTAGTCAAATGCTCCGCATGTGCTTTCACATTGTCCGAAGGCGCCACATATAGCACCAGTTCCACCCAAAAGTCAGCCAGAATCCTCCAAATCATGTCCTCGTGTTTTATATCATTCACAAGTTGATTCCCGAGCCGAGCACCCTGGTTGATAACAGGTTCTCCATGTGCAGAAAGACCACTGCTGTTCTCCTTCATCTCCTTAACCCGGTCTTTCATTCTCTTGCACTTCCGAAAGAAGTCCCTAGCTTCGATGATCGCCTGATCAAACATGCACTCCACCATGTAAGGGTGATCCGGCAGTAGAGATGGAGCGAAAGCAACCAAGTAAGCCAGATACTTGGACAAGCTAGTTGCCACTAGGAAAGTCCTCCTTGTTGAAGGCGAGTCTAATCTTTCTAGTGGCATTTGGTGCTCACAGAAGCTGGTGGCGATGTGCCACACTATTATAACTTGAGTATGTGTCTCAAGTCGACATGCCCACAATAGCTTCTTAGACTCATTGTTCACTCTTAGTGAGGCTTGTCCATTCTCCAATTTAGTACTGTAATTTGACTTTAGTGCATGAAACACTGCTTCCTTGACTTCTTCAGGCAATTTGATAGGCGTGCTCTCTCTCTGGCCATTCCTAGTCTGATCAATGTAGACCGCCATTGCTTTGTTGTTCAATAACCTGCAAGGCTTATAAGCGTATGACTCGAGGAATGAGTACTGATGAAGCTTTTGCTCCCAAGGCTTCATCAATTTGACCCGACATATTACTCTAATTATCCTCTCAATCCACACATTTTCTTGCCATGACTTCTTCTGCACGTACTTGCAGATCAATATCACTTTAGCCCATTCCGAGAAACCCACGAAGAAGAACTGCATAAGCTCCACCATGATGAATGAGATCATCATCGCGCTAGTCACGACTACATCGATGCTCAACCCATTGGACCCAGTGCCCAGTTTATAGTTTTCGTCATGTCTCCCGTAATACTTCAAGATTGATGTCGTAGACCAAATGGCGATAGTGACGTAAATAAGCTCCACCAATTTTAAGTGCAATTGGTCAGGCTGGAATATAATACTGTACTTGGTGAAGAAGAAATCGAAAAGGAACGTGAGCTTGTCCTCCACGACTCGAAATGCTCGCTTGTAGCCGTCTTCTTTCGAGAGCAACCCATGGTGAATCAAGTTCTGTGTCTTCTTGTGAGCTTCTTGAGGCAATGAGTAGCCAGCATATCTCAAACGAAGGAGCTTGAAGAGTGCAAAAGAGAGGCATATGTCCTTGACCTTGTTGTTGGGGTCTCCTTCTGAGCTTAAGAGCCTCCCTTCACACTTCCACACCTGGGTGAAGAGTTGAGCTTTGATATAAGTTTATTGCCAAGTCACTATCTAAATACAAGGTTATGAAGTTCCTTACATGAATGTAGTCTTGCTCCACTTAATGATTTAGGCATTTTGATTGGACATAGTAACGTGGTATCAGAGCACATATCAAGAGTTCATATGCCAGCACTTTTTTCTCAAATTTGTTGCTCATGGTGGGTTCACAACAACTGGCTCCCTTTAAACAAGAGCCATTTCCATTTTACAAACAACTAAGCCGAGTCATACACTTGTGAGTGGTTGGGCCAGGATCACCAATTGTAATCCCACTTCGCTTAAAGTTACATGGTTATAATGTGCCTCATTTGCATTTAATTTCCCTACACCTCATAGCTTAAATTTTGCATTGAATTTACTAACGTGCAAAATGAAATTAAATGACCTAAGTACGATAAACAATGCAAGCTGAGATAAAGAATCCAAAAGTAATATGAGTCAAATGTAATCAGGATTGACAGGAGGAGATCCTCTACCCTCATTTATGTTCTTATTCAGCGCATTGGTAAAGCCCAACTATAGATCCAATTGAAGGGGTTTGTTTCAAAATCTATCATGCAACACATCAATAAGTGAGATTCATTAGAACACCGTGCCAGGTAGAGGCTCATATTGTCATTTGATGCCTCAATAATCCTAAACATAGATCCACATGAAAAAGGCTTGTTTTCAAATTTATCACTCAATGCAAGGTTAAGATTTGTTGTGACATCAAGCGAGCTAGAAGATTGTGTTGAGTCCAAAAAGTCAGAAATATATTGCGCTTTTGCAAATCCAATCTTAAATGTTTCAAATTTACGAATTGAATCCTAAATATTTTACGTTTCACCCACTAAGTCCATTCGGAAAACCTTGATATGGACGTTGACCGTCCTACATAGTACAATCAGCATTGACATGGACACTTTTTATAATTTTTTTTAATTGCCGACATTTTTTATTTTTTTTCTTTCTTTTTTCTTTCTTTTTACCTTCCAAGCCTAGCTAGCTGACCCTCGAGCAAGAGTTGCGAAGCCAACTACGAGCAAGGGTCGCTGGCCCTTGCATGTTGTCAGTTGGCTTCGACTATTGTCGACCAGGCCTCAACTGTGATCAGCAAGAATTGGCTGGCCACTCTTGCTGGACTTGGTAAAAAGAAATGGAAAAGAAAGAAAGAAAAAGAAACAGAAAAACAATAAATTTAAAAAATTTAAAAAAATTGTGCACATTAGTGCCAACCGTTCTATGTGGTATTGTCGCCATTCATGTTTAAAATTGATCGGATAGACTTAATTGGTAAAATATGAAAATGTTTATGAATCAATTGGCAAAATTAAAAAATTAAAAACTTTATGAACAATCTTCTTGAAGTCTGATTATGTTCTATCTCATGGTATCATGTCATTTATAATGCATGCTATTAACATTTCTGTTGTATTTTTTCACAACTAGTCGCAATGTTTTTTCTTTTCTTTTTGCTTGAGAGGAAGATCCTTATAAAATCGAAGTTTAGAAAAAAACAAGAAGAAGAAGAAGAAGAAGTCAACCGTCAAAAAATATATCTTTTCAATGGTTATTAATTCATCTACGTTATCCAATGGGGTCCGGTGGTCTCTTGCCGGCGCAGCCTTCTTCTTCCCTAGACACCTCTTGATGCATCGCTTAGCACGAACAAAGTTATCCACCTATCTCTCCTCTTCACCCCTCACCAAATACATGTACCCGCTCATGCGAACCGGATCGGCTTCACCACTTTCGTGCTCCCTCCTCATATAATCAGCAAACACTTTTGTATCCCTCTCCAAAGATTGCCGGCTCGCCGCCATCAAGGCCCGAGCCCTCTCGTCGATCTTCCAGGACAAGACAGGGAGGAGGTACGCGATCGCCACCCCCGTCTTGTAATCTTTGAATTCCCAGTCTACCAAAAAGAGCAACCAAATAAATTTGATAATGGCCTGCCAATTGTAGCTCTTCCACCGCTCGTTGTCCTCGAGACTGTATGCTGAGATAGAATCGGTGCTCCCAAGGATGATCACCAGGAACACTGCCCAGACAGGGAATAACTCGTTGTGGAACGGCGCATCTTGCATGAGGCCTAGAGCGTAGGTGAATACGTAGGTTGAGAGAGTGTAGGCCGCAAAAATGATGAGCCGGAACACGCGACTGCTGCAGCGGCGCCGGCATGAGCCGAAGGTGGCCAGAAAGAGGAGCAAGATGGCGGTGATGATGACCAGGAGCTCAATCTTCGTGAGCATCCACTTGGAATGATCCGTGTCTGAGTTCGGTGCTGGCGCCGGCGCCAGCGTCATCTTTAGGTTCGTATCCATTAAATTCCTCATGTTTGGTAACTGATTACTTAAGCTGGTTATTCAGCTTCTAATCGGAGAAAGAAATGATGGAATTTCTCAGAGAGAGAGAGAGAGAGAGAGAGAGTGTTAAAATGTAATGATGGAATTTCTCAGAGAGAGAAAGAGAGAAAGAATACTGAAAACACCTTCATGGACGTACATCTATCATTAAAGAGTGAGTGGCTATCGGGAGGTTCAAGGGGAAGGAGATAAGGAAAATAACGAAAGAGAGAAGACAGAAGAGAAGGACTTTAGGGATGGGTTTATCAAATGAAAAGGGAAGTCGAAAATATCTTTGTCCTGTTTGAATTTTCTGCAAGTACAAACGACTATCCCAACCAGTGGGCCCTACCTGTATACGTATCAATCAATCAATCAATCAATGGGGTCTAGTACAGTCTACTTGGAACTTGTGAAGTATGCGGTATGAAAAGATATTTTCTCATACATGCGATGTCCTCTCTCAAGAATACGTACGGTGGCATGAACTTGAGTGGAGCTGCAGACATGTCAAGAAATCGTGCTGCGAGTCGGGTGGTTTCAGTTTGGAACTGCTCTTGAACTCTCACGATTTGATCCATTCAACTTGGTTTTCGAGTTGAACGGGCTCAATAGCCTTCAAGAGAAACGTGCGCCTTCGAATGTGCAAGAAGAGGAAGATTAGCTTATTATACCATTTAGGAACATGTATCATAAAATCGGGGGCGCAACGGTCTGGCCCAACTCGAGAGCTAAATCAGATTAGATCGAATTGGCCAACTCTAAATGATTTCCGCAAAAATTGATCCGGTTTTTAGTTCTCAAATTTTGGAAGCTGAAATAACCGGACCGGTTCCTAATTTTTGGGAAAGAACCGTTCGAATGGGACCATTGACAATACCCGATCTCGGAGGTCATCTCGCTGATTTTGAGGATTCGGCTGCGTACGTTTTCATCCAAGACAAACGAGAGGGTACATTTTGACTAACGCGCAAAGGAGTCCTCAATTCCCTTCATGTTTTCATCCAAGACAAACGAGAGGGAATTTCACAAGCCGCCTTCATTTGGAGTCTTGCACGAGCTGTCCAAGTTTGATAGACTTCTCTTCTCCATCGCTACAGAAGGGTGAGAAACTCCTCCCGATGAGGCAACGGAGAAAACTAGAAGAAACAAAGGAAGAAGTGAGTCCCACTTTTATTAGTATTTTAATAAAGAATAAGTGCACTAAAAATCTTAAAAAAATTTATCGCAAAAATATAATTGAGTTTTAAAATTTTCAAAAAGTATAATTAGGTTATCGTGTTAAGACTGCCAATTTGATTAACGGAACTATTGAGTATCATTTTTGAATTAATTTATCTCTCCTAAGTGACATTTTTATTACTTGTTTCCTTTAAATTTTAGTTATGTTAGATTAAAAAACTAGAAAAAGGCTAAAATTCTTAAAGTGTACTTTATTTCGGAAAATGATCCTAAGTCATCAAGTCAATTTCAAATAAATGCCTGATCTTACCTATCGGTCAAATTTTCATCGGCAAATGAGACTTTATTTTTTTAAGCTGTCAGAACATTGCTATCCTTCTAGCAAAGGACATGACCCTGATTTTTTTTTCATCGTCCGGGAGGGCAGCCAAGCAATCCTGCAACATGCAGCTTTTCTCGTCAATGTCCTTCTCCATGAGCAACTCACTTACGTACCTGAGAATAAAGTTCCCGAGCCACCAGAAGCCGGCCATGCATCGACAATTGGGTTATCGGGTTCGGCGTCGTGTTTGAATCCATTAACAAGATTCCAATTTGGGTGGATCAAAAAATCAAAATCAATCCATGATCAATGCTTCAACCCTTCTAAGGAATTGGAATGTTCTGTGAGAAGGGTTTCCATAAAAATCTAACCCAGAAAAATCCAGACCACAGTCAACCGTTCAAATTTTTCGGAGTTGGCTTCGCAAAATATTCCCCTAAATGTTTGGTACAAGTGTTAAGAAAATCCCTTATGATATTTTGAAGATGACAAAATAAATCAAAGGCTACTAACTTATGCTTTTGAGTCTGGATGAAGCAGATGCAGGAACTTTAGTCTAACAGATTTTGAGTCTGTCCGTACCAGACGCAGATTTAAGTCTGACCGTACCAGACTAAGATTTTAAGTCTGAACGTACCAGACTGAAAATCTAGGCAGACTCAGAATGGAACTACAGGATCAGATCACCAACGATCATATGATTTTCACTTACCATATTTATATTGATCAACAAGATCAATCATCGACAACTTCCAAAGAAGGATGAAACACTTATGGAAGCCCGGATTCGATTGTATGGGCGAACAGAATCCAAGGGGATCCAATCTACCTCCAACGGTCAAAAAGACTTGCCTTATAAAGTCTGTCCAGGAAAGGGAAGACGGAACTCTCAAGGAAAAAGCCAACGGTCGAGTGTGGCTTGGAGAGTATATAAGGATAGGATGAGACCTAGGAGACTAGGGTGGATAAATATATTCCAAGGCTGATTCAATTCTTCATTAGTTGTTTGAAAAAGTGCGTAATTGAGTGATCTTAGTGAATTACAAAAGAAGAGTGACTTTGTGAGACATATCATGACCAAGTGCTAACACTCAAGAGTGTGTAATCACCTTTGATCACATAGTGAAATCCAGCCTATTGGCTGATCGCCTGGAAAGTGGACGTAGGCTTGACAAAAGTTGAACCACTATAATTGTGTTTGCAATCTTCTCTACTCTCTCTATTTAATTTCTATTTGTGGATTGCAATAAATCGATATTACTTGCGCGTAAACTTCCTTAACACCTATTCACCCTCCCCTCTAGGTGTTTATACTAGTTCCAACAACAAGGATCTTCGAGATCAGTGTATTCAAGAAGCGCTAAGCCTTCTAATGCACCTCATCCTGTTCTTCGCTGATCTCGACCTCTGCCATGGCGTCTGGCTGGAAGAGTGCGGAGAGGCTCGACATCGAACCCCGCGAGCCCACATTCGCCAACAAGCTCCGTCATGAAGCCGAGCATCAGTCTCTCTCTCTCTCTCTCTCTCTTCTGGTTTGAGACTTCTTTTTCTTCTTCTGTTTTTTTTTCTTTTCCAGTTTTGCCTTTTCGTTTTAATCCTTGTCCAAATTTTTGTTTGGGACAAAAAAACCACGTCTCGGTGGCTGGAAAAATAAAAATCAAGTACTCATTGGTCCATGAATTCAGTCTTATTTAAAACTGACTTGGCCACATCAGAATTATTTAAAATAAAGTTAAAATTTTTTTAAAAAAAATGCTCTCACTTTATGTTCTTATTTATAATTTTCCCTTATCGATTAGCGGTCCCTCCTTTGTGCAAATGTCTCAAATATGCTTAAGATCACAACCCTAGTAATTGGATTTTCTTTCCGTATATGTATCCCTATCACTTCTAATTCATTCACTCAATCTTGTGACTATAAGCATCTGGATTTAGCTCTTCTTCAAATCACATTTTCATGTTTTCTTTGAGCCCCAGGATGGAAGTCCTTTCTGCATTAAAATTGGTTATGATGATACAGTCCTGGAGATCAAAGGGAAGATCAAAAAATACCACGGAAAACCTATGTAGCCAAACTTGGGTTTTTGACGATGCGGTTTTTGAAGACGAGCTCGATATCAAGGCTGCAACATCCTCAATCACTCCCACATTCAGGTCATTGTTGCGCAGAGCTGCCGCTATCCACTAAAATGGAACTTAACATAGGAATGCCACAATCCAAACTGTGGCTACCCATAGAAGTTAACGTGAACGACCCTATGAAAATCCTTGAAGATGTCCCTCTTAAGCGGGTAATGCCGTTTGCAAATGGAACTGAACTCGTAGATGATCGCCGAATTATTAGCTTCAGGAAAATTCCAGTGTTGACGTATGCAGCGAGCCTCTGTTAAAGAAGTTCGCGGCGATGGTGTTGCTGTGGAAAGCCAACCTTAAAGTTGCGGTGGAAGTGAAACAGTGGAATAAAGTGAAGGTTATGCGGAAAGAGCTCGAGAAGCTGCAGCCAAGCCTGAAGTTCGATCTTCCCTCGGATGGGTATTTTCTCATACGAAAGCAGCACGGGATGGATCAAGATAAGTCGTTCAAATGGCACGACGTCGAGATGGGCGAATATTATTGAGGTTTTTGTCGGAAATAATCGTCTTCGTACTTGGGTAGAACAATGAGAGTCAATTAAAGTTCAAATCAATAGAGCAATCACATCGGACTTTGAGGCGTGATATCACTTTCTTTAAGGATTTATTTGCTCCACAAAGTTGCTAATGGTCACCTGCAAATTTTCTCCAGGATATAACAAAGTCTCAATTGAGAATACTAGATAGCAATTCTAGTATATCTCCAGGGTCTCTCTAGGAAACAATTAGAAACAATTGGCTGCAGTTTTGAAAGAGGACTCGAAAAATAATAATTGTAATCGTGAACACTTTTATGATTTTTCAAAACTGACATATATATATAGAAACATAGGCAACTCTTCGTGAAATGTTGCAAAAAATTAACAAAGATATCCCTTCGAAAGAAGTTATATTCGAATAGACACAACATTTCAAGAATTAAGAAGTTATATTTGAATAGATACGAATTCTAAGATAACCTTTGAAAAACCAATAAATAAAATTCGAAATAAATAAATAATAAATAATCATAACTTTTTTATGAACAGTCGCACTGTTTCAATATAACATTATGGTTAACTTTTAAAAAATAAATCCGAATTTTTTTCAATAAATAAAAATAAATGATCATTGGTTAGTACCAAATCTCGTCCACGTGCGCACTTACATCTTTTCGATGTGAGACAAGGCAACTCTCAGTTTGTTTTACAAATAAACTACCAACAATTTTCATGCAAAAACTCCCCTCTTCCGCCGCCTCCACCCCCCGCCATCTCCTTGACCCGTCTCTCCTTCCACCCAACTCGCTCCTCCTCCAGGTGTCCTCTCTCACCTCCAAGCTCTTCGACATCTCTCCACCAATCGCACTCTCTGGCTTTCCTCCCTCCGCAGCTCTCTCCCTCCCTCTCCTCTCCTCTTAATCGCAGTCATAGTCCGCTCAGTCTCATGTCGTCCTTCACGACCCACCTCCATCTTCAACGAAGGAGATTCTCTCTGTATTCACTTCGCTCCAAACTCATCTCTTCAAAGCATTGTACAGTATTTTGCTTGTTGTCTTCCTTTGTTTTGTGCGCGCATCAGTTTTGGACGACTTGACTTATCCTTGGGGTTTTCTGGAGCTTGGAGAAGGGAGATGAAGAAGAGAACAATGGAGGAGAGAGACAAGGTGGGGGTATTCATGGAAGAGAGAAGGCAAGCAAAATTGATTTCTAAAAAAATCTGAAATATGGGGTCACTGAACCTGTGTTAATCAATAAATGGAAATGTTTTACGGCTGATTTGGCAAATCAATTGTACCCAATATATTATTACATTAAATGCATAGTGAGAGTTGCAAGTGATGCAACCAAACACATTGCATTGTTATGTAGCATGAGATCCACATGAATCATAGATAAGCAACCATTTATTATCGCAATCACCAGTAACTTGCAATTGATGCTTTCGAACACTAGATTAGTTCATAAGTTGTTGCTTCTCTCCAATGCATCACGTGGCTTAGTAGGAGGTTCTCTCCAACCCTGCGTGAGAGACCGAAGCCCCCAAGTGAGTCACAAACTTGCCTCTTCTAGCCAAATGCTCCGCATGTGCTTTGGCATTGTCCAAAGGCACCACATATAACACCAGTTCCACCCAAAAATCGACCAGAATCTTCCAAATCGTTTCCTTGTCTCTTTCATCTACTAGCTGATCCCCAAGTTGCGCACCCTAGTTGATAAGAATTCTTCCATGCTCAGAACTACCACCGCCCTGCCTCACCATCTTCGTAATCCGATCCTTCAATGTCTTGCTTCTCCCAAAGAATTTTCGAGCTTTGACGATCGCCTCATTGAACTCATACTTCGCAAATAAAGGGCAATTTGGCAGTAGCCATGGCGCAAAAGCAACCAAGTAAGCCAAATATTTGGACAAGCTAGTCGCCACTACGAAATTCGTCCACTCAGGCGAGCTTGATCTTATCGGCTTTTGGTGCTTGCAGAAGCTAGTGGTGATGTGCCACACCAGTATGACCTGAGTTTGCGTCTTTAGTTGACGCGCCCATGATAGCTTCTCGAACACATTGTTCTTTTTTAGGGAAGCCTGTCCATTCTCCAATTTTGTACCAGAATTCAATTTCAGAGCATTAAACACCGCTTGCTTCACTTCTATTGACAATTTGATCGAGCGGCTCTATTTCTGGCCATCCCTAGTTTGATCAATGAAGGTCGCCATAATTGCGTTGTTCAATAAACATGAAGGTTTATAGAAGTACGACTCAAGGAATGAATACTGATGAAGCTTTTGCTCCCGAGACTTCAGCAACCGGACCCTACATATTGCTTTAATCATCATCTCAAACCACACATTCCCTTGCCATGACTCCATCTGCACATACATGCATATCCATAGCACTTTAGCCCAATTCGAGAGACCCATGAAGAAGAATTGCATCGGTTCCATGATGATGAACGAGATTAACATCACGCTGGTCACAAATACATCAACACTCAACCCATTTGACATGGTGGTGAGTCAACAGTTACTGTTGGGTCTCTTGTGATGCTTCAAGAGTGATGTTGCAGCCCAGATGCCCATGGTGATGCCCATTAACTCCATCAATTTGATCAGCCATCGGCCAAGCTAGAATATGATACCGTACTTGGTGTAGAAAAAATTGAAAAGGAACTTGAGCTCCACCTCAACGACTCGAGACGCTCTCTTGTGACCGTCTTTTTGTGAGAGCAATCCATCGTGAATCAACTTCCATGCATTCTCATGAATCTCTTGGGGCAACGAGTAGCCAGCATATCTCAAACGGAGGACCTTGAAGAGTGCAAAAGATAGGCATGTGTCTTTTAGCTTGTTTTGGGGGTCTCCTCCTCGTGGGCTTAAGAGCCCACCTCCACAATTCCACACCTAAGTAAAGAGTTGAACTTGCATATAAGTTTTTGGCCAAGTTAGAATACGTGGTTATAATGCATCTTCTTATGTCTAGCATTCTTTCATCTAATGGTTTAAACTAGGACATACAAACATCTTAAAGTTATTGCAACGTCTCTTTTCCATCTAGAAGGGGAAAAGACATTAGTTTAGGAGAATTGCCCAAAGGCAGTGAGGCGTGGACTCTCCCAAGTCTATATCTCGTGCGCCACTAGATTTTTCCTTTTAAGTCGCTAGAAATCAATTGAGATGCGAGAGTGTCATTGCGATTCCTATGCAACTAGAGATTCTAGAATTAGAGACTTGTTTATGTTAATATTTCTATTAGTACCATTTCAATACCTAACTTGAGAGTGTGTCATATGAAGTGGTCATGTGATCTTGATTTCAATTATGATCCTAAGGGCATTAGTCCACTAAGCGAGTATGCAAATGTATTTTTTTAGGTTTCATCATAATTCTGAACTAATTTTAGACATTCCAGAGAAGTGAAATTAACAAATAATTTATTGAAAAGTGGTGCGGTAGATAGAACAACTAAGTATGGAAATTGCAAACACTAAACACACAAAGTTCAAACAAACAAGGCTTGGTGCAAGAGAGAAAATCCGACATTTGTGGCCCTAATTGCACTATAAGGACAAGACAAGACACTTCCTACCCCAATTTCTGCATCTTTTAAAATTTTCTGAACATTTTTTACTTTTCTAAACATTTTGAATACTAAAATTATTAATACCGAGCCGTTCGAATTTCGAATCCACACCAATAAACAACGCAGACGAGACAACAATGCCCCGCGGCGATTGGAGTAGGCTCACTGACGCTCGAAACACAGTGCAAGCGAGCGTTGGTGAGTCTTGGCCCCAGTCAACCGAGACAAGAAAAAGCAGGGGAAAAGAGGGAGCGTCGGCCACGGAAGGGGAGGCTCAGCCACGGGTCCCTACCCGGCTTGGCGACGACGGACAGAAGGCAAGCCTGAAGCAAACGGGGCCATGACTGGCCGCCGTGAGGTCATTGAGCTGGGATCCTCGGGACCAAAGGGGTTTGGACGCAAAAAAAGAGAGGACCTACTGGAGATAATAACTGAGTCAGGTCATATGCGTAAGAGGTTGGCTTGCACGCAAGGGAAGTAGTAATTATAATCCCATGTGGCTCGAGTATGTGATTATAATGTGCTACATGTGAATATGGTCTCCTTCAATTTAACAACTTAAACTTTTGCATTGGATTTATAACATACCAAATTAAATCAAGTCACCTAAGCATAATGAATGAAGTATGCTGAGATAAAGAACCCAAAAGTAATATGAGTCGGAAGCAATTGGGAATTGACAGACGGAGATTTCCTAACCCTCGTTCATGTTCTTATTCAGTGTCTTAAAGTAATCCCCGCCGTAGATTCATGTGGAAGAGGATGCTTTTGAAATCTGTCACTCAAAGCATCAATAATTATGCAGGGTGTCATCATTTTTGTTTAGTGATAAAAAAATTATTTTCGCTGTACTTTTTCAGAACTAATCTATAGATAATTTTGTTTTGCTTTTTTTTCGTGAGAAGAAGGTGCTTACTAAATCGAAGCTAAGATAAATCCAAGAAATCGAATAATTGAAGACGTACCTTTTTCGACGGTGATCAACTCGTTTGCGTTATTGACCATGCATAGGGTTACGTCTAATCAAGATGATTTTGTACTTTTAAAAAAAAATTAGTGTGAGAAGAAAATCCTTACTAAATCAAAGCTCGGAAAAATAAAAAAAAATCAATCCCTAGCCGCCTCAGCCAAGCTAACCGAATTGTTTCAATCGCCGAACTCAAAAGATTCCGGTGTTCCCCCGTGACCAGATATACATACCCTCTCATGCTAACCGGATCAACTTCATCAAATGAATTGCCCCAACTTCCCATATAATCAACAAACACTCTAGTATTATCCTCCCTCCTCAACTTCCCATATTCATATTTATTTGTTTGTAAAATATGCACAACCGTGTAATAAAACCCTCTAAAATTTTATTATTTTCATTCTTTAGAGTTTTTGTGACAATCGATGACCATTTTCTCTATTGATTTGCTATTAGTTATTTTTATCTTTTCTTATTTAATTGTTTGTAAAGCATGTAATATTATCCTGCTTAGTTCTTTTAAATCTCTAATTCTCTAATTCTATTTATTTGTCAAATATAGACTATCATGTCGTAAAAGATATTACTTTGTAAACGTCCTATTTAGCACAAATATAATTAATATTTATATCTTTGATTTGTTAAATATGGGCTAGCACGTCATATATATAATCAAAATCTTGTTACTTTTTGAAATAGGACAAAAAATGCTGCTGTCATGATGGGTATACATTGAGCTCATAGGACTCATCATAACATAACATGGGTAATTAAATATTTTAAGAATAAAATAATCAATAGCACTTCACATTCCATTGCAGTTTTTGATGATATATTTACCAGGTAGCTCTTCATACAAAGCGCATTTAGCAAAGCTCTTGAGCATATAAGGGGTGTTTTCCTTTTTTGGCTCACTACAGTCGCGAGCAAAATGGCCTTTTTTGTCATAGTTGAATCACTTCACCCTGGACATCCTCTTCATGAAAGGATGCTTTCCTTTCTCATGTTGGTTGGACTTTGGCCTTTTACTCGAAGAACTTACTTCCTTGCCTTTCCAATTCTTGAACTTATCAAGGTGCCTGCGTTTAGAGCTCGAAGCCCATGTGAGCTAGAACTAGCAAAGTAAATGTCTGTTTCAGGTTTCACCGCTAGGAGGTGATCCTCTTCCAACTCAAGATGGCACATAGCATCTTTAAAATTCTTGATGCTCTCATTGTGGGTCATGTGCATCTTCATATGCTCTCAACTTTGAGGCAAGGAACAAATCATTACTTGCACTTGCTACTCATCAGTCAAAATGTGGCCAGCATCCTTTAGCTCATTAATCATGTTCGATATTTGCCTCATGTGTTGTTTTATGGTTTGACCATGAGACAAGTCAAACCTTATAGTGAGTTATTTTAGCTTGGTCATCAATGTATGACCAAATCTCGTTGCTAACACTTTTCACATCACTTTGGCATTATCAAAATGCCTGAACTCTCGCATGATGTCATTGTCCATGCTACTCAATAACATGATGAGAGTAAGAGAGTTCTTTTTCTTCCATACAGCAAATGCATCTTTGTTTCTCTTGTGTTGTTCAATGTTTCCATCTTTAGTTTCTTCCATAACTTGGTGAAGAACTTCTAGTGCCTCTTACTCTTCCAACACATATTGGATTTTCATGTGCCACATTTCATACTTATCGCCATTTAGCTTTTCTCCTTTATTCAATTTAGCAATAATACTCTTAGTTACTGAAGCCAATGGATCTAAACATATTAGACACACATGCAAGAATTATTAATGCCTATAATTTATACATCTATTTTGCATAAACTAATCATATTAATGAATAATCTCAAATAAGGTTTTAGAATCAAAATGTCATTATTGTTTCCAATTATCATCCAAAATCCTAAATTGAAATTATCATTAATATATTCTTCAATGCAAAATAAGTCATTTGAAGCTACTAAAACCTCTATGAACTGCCCACAAGGATTAATAATAATGGAAGCGATTTACATTGAACATCCGTTAACTAAAAGACACTCTTACATAATGTGACTAATACATTAGAAAATAAACAACATCAACATGGAAGAAACTATCTACATAAGATATCCATAAAACATCCTAAATAAACACAAATTCAACTATGCAAAATTAACTTGTGAATAGGGAAAGACTTATAAAAGGACTTTTTAAACTTAAGTTCCTTCTTTGGCAACCAAGGAAAGACAGACCCATGCACATTCATTCCCCATCAGGTTATACTTATTCCTAGAGTTGAAGTCCTCATGGCCTCAATCCTATAGTGCTCCTTCATAAAGGCCACTACAAGCTTCTTATAATCTAGAACCACGTTGACCTCCCATAAGCTATTGAACACCGCTTGCCATTTAGATGGAAGAGTGTTAATCGAGGACCTCACCATCTCAAAAGCTGGCATGGGATAACTTTTCCAGATTTTTTTTTATTGACCTTGCGCACATGTTCCGTTATATCACTACTTTCCCATCGATAATTAGCTAACTCAGCTATTAACCTTGCAAGCCTCACCTTTTGTCTTCTTGACAATATGAGAATAGGTGTACGAATGCAACAAGGAGGCATTGTTCCTACAATAAATGAAGAACAGAAGGAATACACATGATCCATAATGAGTATAATTGAAAAAACAATTTTTTTTTGTCAACGGTCAATGCCAGTCAATGTTCAGTTAACGCAGGTCAACGGTCAATGGACAATGCTCAGGTTGGACCAACTTATCTGACTTAGTAACCGCCGGTTGCCATGCGTCTTTGCGCATGCCACACGAGCATTGACGACATAGGTTCCTTTCGGCCACGTGTGGCGACGCGTCCGGCCACCTCCAGCGGCATAAGGCCACCCATTTTTCTCATCTTAATGAGAACTACAACCCTGCACTTTTAAAAATAAATTTTGATGTACAGAAAATCAAAAAAGAGAAGCTCCCTTCCACTCACGTGACATGTTGTCCGTTGAGTGCAAGCCGGTGCCTTGTATCTTCCCCTTGTACAGTTTGTTTGGTTGGAAATTATATAAATACTTATTTTGCCAAAAAAAAGAGAAAAGAGAGAGAGAGAGGCAAACAATACATCAGCTGTCGGGATTTCCTCCCCTGAATGATCATTAGCATCGATACTTGAATTATGACCATAAAAATAATTATAAACAATAATAACGATCGGGAAACAACACCAGTATGCTTTGATACCAATTAAGAGGAAAATGGATTCTAAAAATTGGAATTCGAACTTCTGTGATGAAAAAAGAACAGAAAGATAATTGTCTATTCCCTATATTCATCGACAAAATAGTGTTGTAGAAAGGAGAAACAGAACTCTATTAAAAATGGTTAGGTCTATGATGACGTAACGGGAGTGTGGTAGGCCCATAACCCACAAGTACCAAGATCAAAACCTTGTTCTTATACCAATGAAGAGGAAAACGGATTCCAAAAACCAGGAACTCGAACTTATCAAGTACCAAACAAGTAATGCGGAAACGAGCCCGAGAATATATGTTACATCGATTGAAAGGCACATCATTAGACTAATGTACCTGATTTGTTCACGGATTAAGTGCTTCATTTGCAACATCGAGAGAGATCGTAATCTTTGGGGGCAGCAAAACATGGTTCTTTAGAGAAGACATATTTTTTATAGTGTAGAAAAGAACGTCGTCTACTTCTTTTATGATATCTCCCACTACATTTTTAACTGCCAAATGCGGTTATTATTTTATCCACAACCGCCCTTTCCACAAATAACCGCTCGAAGGAGGATGGGCCAGCATAATGGATCATGAGCCAGGTTTAGCCCAATATGGATGGCCCAATTAACAATAAAATCCATCGCATGCAAATGGCTCAGATACACTAAGATCAGGACTCATAGTTATCGGATTTTCATTCCACATCTATCTCATTGATTCAATCTTGTGACCTTAAGCACTCTGATTGGGCTTCGTCACAGAACATTTTCCGCCATTTTTTCTCAAAAATGGATGTGTTCTTTGAGCCCCCGGAAGGAAGTCCTTTCTGCATTCAAATTGGTTTTGATGATACCGTTCTGGAGATCAAAGAGAAGATCGAAAAACACCAAGAAATACCTGTCTACAGACAAACTTTGGTTTCAACAATGAGGCCTTGACGACGAGCTCAATGTCAAGGGCTGCAACATCATCAATCACTCCCGCATTTGGCTCATTATCGTGCTGGAGCCACCGCCATCACTCAAATTGAATTACGCATCAGGACGCCGCCATAAAAAATGCTGCTCCCCATAAAAGTCAAAGTGAATGACCCTGTGAAACGCTCGAGAGAGGTTGTCCGGTCCCTGGAAGGCGTCCCTCTTGAGCGGGTGAAGCTGTATGCAAATGGAATTGAACTTGAAGATGATCGCTAGACATGCGACTACGAGCATCAAGACAATTCCAGTGTTGACGTGCCCATCAAGCCTCTAAAGTTCATGGTGATGGTGTTGCCGTGGAAAGCCAACCTCAAAGTTGCGGTGGAAGTGAAACAATGGGATAAAGTAAAGGTTCTCAGGAAAGAGCTGGAGAAGCTGCAGTCAAACCTGAAGTTCGATCTTCCATCGGAGGGGTACTTTTTCCATAGATAACCAGACTTGGATGGATAAAGATAAGTCATTCAAAAGGCACGGCATCAAGATGGGCGATACTATGCGTCAAGATAATTAGCTGTTTCACTAGGAGATCTTGGCATGATGACAATAAAGTTTTTAGTGTGAGTACAGATTATAGGTCTAGTGACAAATATAATCCCCTTTTACCTTTTATTTAGGCGTTATCAGGTTTTTTAGGTTCCATTTTTTCTTTCTCCCTTGTCTTTGTCGTCATTATTACTCTCTTCTTATATAAGTGTCGTTAGAAACGTCGTTTAATCTTGGCACGTGATATTCTTATATCATTTCAACTCCTTCTGCGATGACAAATGTATGGGGACTCACATTCTGCAAGTCTCGTCATTAAATTTGTGCTGAGAAATGGGGTAATCAAATGGTTTTTCGATTTGGATTTCCTAGTTTGTCCACACGTTTCCTCCTTAAGAACGTGTCCTGATTGACAAGTTTTCAGTCGGTCATTCGCTTGTCCTCCTCAGCTTCCAAATCCTTTTGGCCAAATTATTGCTCTAGCCAAAGAAGCTTCAGCTACAAAATTCACCCAGCTGCAACATCTACTATGTGATTATTTACCAAACTAGCAATCTTGCAGAAAAGCTCTGAAGCAAGCAAGACAGTTGCTGTCTCGGATGTTATCCCCTCCATAACATTGAACCCTCGTATTCCAGAAGGCACTTCTTTCTTGCAGAAGATGATCAATCCAATTTGAATCGATATAACCCTTCCTTCTGCAAACAATCTGGTTGGTGCTATGGCAACTCCATATACTCGCCCATGACCAAAGCAAGCCATACCAAATCAAGTGGCCTGAGAATCAGTTTAGATAGAGATTCATCCATATCAAAGGGGATAACCATTTGGCATATTTATTCTCGATCTTACTCGTAGAAAAATGCTGTAAGTACTGTGAAACTCCATTACATAATCTTATTTACAATTACTATCTGCAGCAAAGAAGTTTCTTGGATATTTCAACGAATTCCAACATGTTTATTCTGCAATCACTTGGGAATAACCACTATATGAATCCATCCCTGGGATTATTATTGCTAAACCAATGATCAGATCTCTCTTAGAAATACATATGATGCAGCTGTTTGGTAGCAGTAGAATTACATTTAATGCATAATAAGAAATGCAAGTGATGCAACCAAATACATTGCACAAGTAATTTGTGCGAGATCCACATGAATCATACATAAACAACCATTTATTATCGTAAACATCAGTAACTTGCAACTGTTGCTATCAAAAACTGGGATGATCTCTCTTCATCCCTACATGATAGAGCATAGCCCACAAGTGAGTCACAAATTCGCCTCCTTTGGTCAAATGTTCTGCATGTGCTTTTGCATTGTCTGAAGGTGCTACATATAACACTAGTTCGACCCAAAAATCCGCCAGAGTCTTCCAAATCATCTCCTTATCATTTATATCATTCACTAGCTGATTCCCGAGCCGAGCACCGCGGTTGATAACAGTTTCTTCTTGCACAGAACTACTTCTGACTTTCTCCATCTCCTTAAACCGCTCCTCCATTTTCTCACATTCCCAAAAGAAGATTCTGGCTTCGATGATTGCCTGATCGAACACATGCTCTGTAACATAAGTGTGATCTGGTAGTAGCTGAGGAGCAAAAGCAACCAAATAAGCCATATACTTGGACAAGCTAGTTGCCACTAAGAAATTACTCGTTCCGGGCAAGTCTGATTTTACTGGCTTCCGGTGCTCGCAGAAGCTAGTGGCGATGTGCCACACCATTATGACTTGAGTCTGTGTCTCGAGCTGACATGCCCACGACAAGCACTCGGGCACATTGTCCACTCTCAGTGAGGCCTGTCCATTATTCAATTTAACATTGTATTTCAACTTCAAAGCATGAAACACCGCTCGCTTGACTTCTTTATGCAAATCGATCGGCGCATTCTTTGTCTGGCCATCCCTAGTTTGACGAATGTATGCCGCCATACACTAGTTGTTGAATAACTTGCAAGGTTTATAGGAGTACGAGTTTAGGAATGAGTACTGACTAAGCTTTCGCTCCAAAGGCTTGTGAATCTGAGCCTTACATAACACTCTAACCATCATCTCAATCCACGTATTCCCTTGCCATGACTTCTTCTGCACATACTTGCAGATCAATTTCACTTTGGCCCATTCAGAGAAAACCATGAAACAGAACTGCCTGAGCTGCACCACGATAAACGAGATTATCATCATGCCAGTCATAAGTACATCGACCTTCAACGAATTTAGTATGGTGAGGAGTCGACAGATATTGTCAGGTGCCTTGTAATGCTTCACAAGTAATGTCGTAGCCCAGATGCCTATGACGACGGACGCTATGTCCATCAATCTGTTCAGCAACCAAACAGGCTGGAATATGGTACCGTACTTGGTGTAGAAAAATTCAAAAAGGAACATGAGCTCAACCTCAATGACTCGAAACGCTCGCTCATAACCATCTTCTTGCAAGAATAATCCATTATGAATCAACGTCATTGTATTGCAGTGAGCCTGTTGGGGCAATGAGTAGTCAGCATATCTCAAACGGAGGAGCTTGAAGAGTGCAAAGGAGAGGCATTTGTCTTTGAGCTTGTTGTTGGGGTCTCCTTGTGAGCTTAATAGCCTCCCTTCACACTCCCAAACCTAAGTAAAGAGTTGAGCTTGCACATTAGTTTATGACCAAGTTAACTGTTTGAATACCTGGTCATAATGTCTTATTATGTCCAGTCTTCCTCCACCTAATGGTTTAAACCTTTTGATTGAAGATACTAAAGTCTTATCAAGCACAATTCAAGAGTTTAGATCCCGACACTTCCTTTTTAAATTTATTATTCATGATGAATTTACTACAACTAGCTCACACAAAATATGAGTTGTGCGCATTTCACAAATAACTGAATTAGGTCATACATGTGTAAGAGATCTGCTTACTCGGAAGGGGGAGCAGTAATTGTAATCCCACACCATTTAAGTACGTGATTATAATATGCCTCATATGAATGTAGCCTCCCTCTATCAATAACTTAAACTTTTGCTTAGGACTTAGAAAATGCCAAATGAAATCAAATCACCAAAGTATAATGAATGAAGCATGCTGAGATAAAGAAACCAAAAGTAACATGAATCAAAAGTAATCCGGAGCTGACAAAGGGAAATCCTCTACCCTCGTTTGTGTTCTTATGCGATGTCTCAATAATCCGAACCATAAATTCATGTGAGAGAGGTTACTTTTCAAATCTATCACTCATCCCATCAATAATTGAGATTCGATGAGCTACTTTGCAAGGTGGAGGACCTTCATAGAGGATGAATGTCTTATCTTGATTTATTTTATGGCATCATGTCATTAATAATGCCCAGTGTCCTATCCTACTTTTTCACAACTAATCTAGATTTTTTTTGGTTTTTTTTATTTATGAGAAGAACATCGTTACTAAATCGTAGTTAAAAAAAAGTAAAAAAATCGAATAATTGAAGATGCACCTTTGCAGTGGTGATCAACTCGTCTACGTCATTGACCATGTATAGTGTGCTATTTAACAATTGATGAAATGATTTTGGACTTTTTTTAAAACATTTTTTAGTGTGAGAAGAAAATCCTTATTAAATCAAAATTTAGAAAGATAAAAATAATCACACGATTGTAGGCATACCTTTTCAACGGTGATCAATTGGTCTTCATCCAATGTCATCCGGTAGTGCGGGGCTGGCGCGGCCTTCTTCATCTCTAGACACCTCTTGATAGCAAGAAAAATGTCATTCACCGAAATCTCCTTTTCACCACTCACCAAATACGTACACTTTCTCATGCCAACTTCCCGACGTGAAACGCCTTCATTTTCGTGCTCCATGCTCATATAATCAGCAACCACTTTTGCATTCCTCACCAAAGAAGTCCGGCTCGCCGCCATCATGGCCCAAACCCTCTCCTCGTTCTTCGAGAGCAAGAACAGTGCGAGGCACGCGGTTGCGGTCACCGCGCCCGAATTGTTGCGGACATACAATCCTATCAACACGAGCATCCAAACTGATTTGATCCCGAACTGCCACCTATGGCTCTGCCAATTCTCGTTGTCCTCGAGACTGTATGCAGAGATATCAACGCACCCGAGAATGAGCAACAGGAACATTGCCCAGATGGGGAATACGTCGTTGTGAAACGGAGCATTGTGCATGAAGCCTACAACATAGGTGAGTGCGTAGGTTGAGAGAGTGTAGGCCGTCAAAATGACCAGCCGGAACATTTCGTTGTTGTAGCAACGTCGCAACGAGCTGAAAGCGATGACGAAGAGAAGCAAGCTAGCGGTGAACATGACTAGGGCCTCCATCAGCAAGAGCGTCCCCATGGGACTTTTCATGAACTCCACAGTGATCATGCCTTTGCAGTTTGCGATTGTCGCCCACTCCATCTTTTGGTTCATTTCCATCAAATTCCTCATTTTTGGCACTGATTAGTTCGTCTGGTTATTCAGCTTCTAACCAGAGAAACAAATGGGAGAATTTCTGTCAGAGGGAGATAGAGAGAGGTGGTTTGGGGAGTAAATCTTATTTCTTATAAAGCAGGGATGGCAGGGACTAAAATGAGAATGTCGATTTTTTTTTTTTAATAATACGGGCATCTGAATTTGTCTCGGATAATTTTCACAATTGCGGAATTAAACTACTCAATCTATGTGCATCAAGGTCGATGGCAAACGTCTCTCATAAGATTTCTACATTGGGAGATGCCATGACTTGATCGGGTAATGTTCTGCATTGAAATAAATTCCTTTAAATAGCTACAAGTAGAAGTATTATCCTCGTTTGGACGTAGAGAAACCATTGAATGGGTTTTGGGAGCTCACTGCGAATCACACAGTTTTCTAAAATGTTATTCTCGGGTATAATTTTACTTAGGTGAGAACATTACAATTAGCTAGTCAATAAGGATTATGCTTCCGCGGAAACAAAAGGATAATATAGTATGGATGATTCCTGAACTCCTCAGCGTTTGGCGTTATCTCTTAATTTTTATTTTTTCACTTTAGGTCTTAAATTTTTAAATTCCAATCAATGTGGCTCTTCTTTCAAAACTTATAACACCGTTAGCTAACGTGGCAATAATAGATTTTTCATGCTAGCTTCCACACATGCACACCTGGGTGCGTGTCTCATTATTTTGGCCCAAAGAGAAAGAAAAAAGATTTACTGACTTGAGAAAATGACGTAACAGTACTCATTATCATTTTAGCCATATAGACTAACATGGCAGTCCGCGTAAAAAAGTACATGTGCAGTTACACTTAATAGAAAGAGTATCATAAGTGGATTCTCGAAAGTTCATAAACTAAACTAAACAAAAAGATTCACGGATCCTATTGAACACTGAAAAAATTTCCACCACCCCACGTCATTACCTTAAAAGATAGGAAAAATTATAAAAAAAATTATATAAAATTATATTTATACCAATTCAGTCATAAATTTTTCTTTTTTGTCATTTAATTTATAAAATTTTTATATGTGTACCAATTAAGTCCATCATACTAATTTTAATAGGAAAGCCCGACATAGACATTAGTCATCTTACGAAGCGCAATTAGCACTGACATGAACAATTTTTAATAATATTTTAATATTCTTTATTCTTTATTTATTTTTCCTTTTTTTCTTTCCCTCTTCCTCTAGTCAATTGCAAAAACTCAGCAACCAACCAAAGGTTAGGGCCGTTGAGACTCAACCTTGCCAAATCTAGTAAGAACCTCGCCAAAGGTGGGCAAGGCTTGCCCTTGCCAACCCTTCCAATGGCCGTTTGGTGATCGGCCACGGGAAGAAGAGAAGGAGAAAAAGAAATAGAAAGAGTGAAAAATATAATAATAAAATAATTCGAAAAAAATATTATTAAAAATTTTCACTTCAGATCGGTCATGTCACATAGGATAGTTAATGTCTATGTCAACGATTTCTAATTAATATTAGTTAGATGAACTGAATTAGCACAAACATAAAAGATTTAGAATTCAATTGGCAAAAAAAAAAATTAAAGATCTCGGTATCTCTCCCTTAAAAGATAAAGAGAACAATATTTTAAGATACTTACTCTACATCTACATTATGCATGAATCACGCCATGAGAAATATGGATAGCGCGTTGCAGTACACAGTAGAAGGCGAGGGAGTACAAAAACTTTTTTCTCTGCCAAGAAAAGAATCTCCTTTAAATTTGCATATTTTGAGATGCTTACTCTACAGCTACATTATGCATGAATCACGCCATGAGAAATTTGGATAACTCGTTGCAGTACACAGTAGAGGGCCAGGGAGTACAAAAACTTTTTTCTCTGCCAAGAAAAGAATTTCCTTTAAATTTGCTGACTTCGTCTCTGCCAAGAAAAGAATTTCCACAAAATAACAGAGCCTAAGAAAGAGTAAGATCGCTTTTGCTCCTCTCTCTATATAGAAAGTTAGAATTGATTTCTTGCAAGATCGAATTAATTTCAATTAAGCTCATCTTCCAATTCCATATATTTCAGTTTACTTATTTTTATGGAGATTCTCCCTTTTCCTTATTAGTAACCATTTAATTTCTATCTTTTTGTTTTTGACAAGAGTAAGAGGATATATCATCATTTGTGACAAAGCGTCGCAAAGAGAATTGTGGTATATCTTTCCAAAATTTGAAATATTTAGTTTTTATTTTAACAAGATTCTTTACCAAGATTGGGATTCTTTGGACTAACATGCAAGTTTCACATTGATAGCTATTGCTCGATGAAGTAGAAACAAAGTTACCTTATCTCATCTTTAGGTTTCTTGACTTATAAATCCGGTGAAGATGATGACTAATGGGTATTGACTTATAAATCCCAATAGTGCTTATCCATTGTTAAAAACATGACCAAGTCCACATTACGATCCTTAATAGGACCACTCAGATTGGTCAATGTATACTTATGCGAATGATTCTCAAAACCTTATGATGAGTTGTCAAATTCATTTCCCATATGGATAGGATCAAAAGCTTTTTGTTGATGATATCTAAGAAGCCTTTTTTGACTAAGGAGCTCCCATTTGGCATACTTAATAAACATTTTTCATGAGTCAAGATCATTTTAACAATGACTTTATTTTTAGGGGAATTTGATGATTGATGATGTCTACCAAGTGAATGTCAATTTCATCTTATTGAATGGTAATGGATGTTTTCCAAACAAATGAATTTCGCTTGATTTGCTCATGCAACCAAAGTTTTCTCTATGCTGATACTCATTTGATATCGTCTCTTATCACATTTATTCAAATGATAATAATCCCACTCGGTATGCTCATGCCACTAGTGCACTTATTTTAATAAATTTCGCTCCATAGGAAAGTTGGCGAGCTTTCGCAACCTAGAGTCTTCTCCTTCACATAGTGAGCTTTAGTAGCATAGAGTGACCTATTTCCCTAGCATTTTTTGCTGCAGAAGTATAAGATAAGTGTCAAAACTTGGCATAGGGGAATACTGCCAAAAGTTTCGAAAAGGACATTCAAGTGTAATTTTTTTTATGAAATTGGGATATTTAAGTGCCAAGTCTAATGAAGGGTGTTGGAAATCCAACATGGCTCATTTTAAAAATATGAGTTTTCTACATGGCTCACCAGAAAGTTTAGTTAGCAAATAAGAACCAAAATTATGTTGTTTTGATGCCGACGTGGCTTTTAATATAAATATTAATTAAGTTATATTTAAAAATAAATTTATTTAGAAAAGGGAGGAAGGGGAGAGATAATTTTTAGTAAATTTTGGGGGCTTATTGCATGTGGCAATTTTTAAAAAAAAAAAATTACCATGTATTGCCGGATCATAAAAAAAAAAAAAAAAAAAAGTCGTCGAAAAATGCCACATGGGCAATTTGGCTAGAATTTCTCATCATTGGCATTAAGTGATTTATTTTTCTCTGATTTTAGCACTTAAGCGTACATTTCAAAACTATTGGAACTTAAAGGTCTCCTTATATCAAGTTTTAGCACTTTGGGTGTCCGACACTCCATTTTTGACAAAGTAGCAATGTTATTTGATTCTTTCGAATTACTAACTATTCTAATGATTAATCAATATATTAATTAGTAAGAAACATGAAAGAATAAATAATATATTTCCTCAATTTATTGAAATCTTCATTTTGTGCTCTAGGTATTGAAAAAGCTAGCAAGTTAATTTGTCTAGAATCTTCTTAAGCATATGTTTGTTTCACAAAATATGAATGATTTGCAAATATTCTCTTAAAAACAATAGTTTGTATTGCTTGAAATAATTAGTCATGGAAATTTTTTTTATTATAGATAACCATTTATATATGTGTAATTATGTGGACGATCAAATTATTTTTCATTCATTCATTTTTGTAAGAGATATAAGCAATCATTTATAAGAATTTTTTTTATAAATCATTTATTTTTCGTAAAATAAATGGAGCCTAAGAATATCATTTTTGCTCCTCTCTATATATAGAAAGTTAGAATTGATTTCTTCCAAGATTGAATTAATTTCAATTAAGCTCATCTTCCAATTCCATATATTTCAGTTTACTTATTTTTAGGAAATTTCTTCCTTTGCCTTATTACTAACCACTCAATGTCAACCGTTTTGTTTTTTGACAAGAGTAGGTGATTATCTCATCATTTGTGACAATGTGTTGCAAAGAGAATTGGGACATATCTTGCAAAAAGTTGCAATAATTAATTTGCATTTTAACAAATTTTCTTTCCTAATTGGAATTCTTTGGACTAACATGCAAGTTTCACGTTGGAAGCTATTGCTCAAGGAAGTAGAAACATAGATAGTTTATCTCATCTTTAGGTTTCTTGACTTGTAAACCTAATGAAGATGATGACTATTGGTTTGTTACCCAATGATGCTTATCCATTGTTAAAACCATGACCAAGCCCACAATACGGTCCTTTATTGGATCACTCGGATCGATCAATGTATACTTATTGTGAATGATTCTCAAACCCCTATGATGAGTTATCAGATTCATTTCCCATATGGGTAGGATCAAAAGCCTTTTGTTGATAGTATCTGAGGAACCTTTTTTACTAAGGAGGTCCCATTTGACATACTTAATAAATCCTTTTCATGAGTCAACACCATTTTGACAATGACTTTTCTTTTAGGGGAATTTGATGATTGATGATATCTACCAAGCTAAATGTCAATTTCTTCATAGTGAATGGTAATGGATGTTTTCCAAACAAATGAATTTAGTTTGATTTGTTCATGCAATCAAAGCTTTCTCTATGTTGATTCTCTCCATATCATCTCTCATCACATTTATTCAAATGACGATGATCCCATCCGGTATGCTCATGCCACTAGTGCACTTATTATATTATATTTCGCTGGTGATTGTAGACTATAGTTTCAAAACCCCATCTCTATAGGAAATCTAGCGAGCTTTCGCAGCCTAGAGTCTTCCCCTTCACATAGTGGGCTTTAGTAGTGTAAAGTGACCCATTTCCATGGCATTTTTGGCAAAGTAACAGTATTATTTGATTCTTTCGAACTACTATCAAGATTAATCAATATTTATTTTGGTATTTTATTAGTGTGTTAAATGACCAATATTCTCTCAAACGACCAACTTCTACTAACTTTAACTCTCAGCTTACTCTTAGAATTTGTCATACCTCTTTCTAGGTGTGGGAGTCGAAACCTATACTTAGAACTAAACATCCCCATTCCAATTCACTTGATAATATGGAGATTATAACTCTCCATATGTGGGAAGGGCGGTCATTTGGACAAACCTAGTGGTTTACCAACTTCTCTTCAAGTTTTCCAATTTAACAATTTTTTAGCGATTTACTAACATAGTATTGATTCAATCATACTAATGTATTAAATTTACCTAATTAGTTATATGAAAAAGATATGATTCCTTCACCAAGAGTGAAACTTACAAAATCAAGACACGAAAATATTATGGAAAAAAGACAAAAGGGGAAAAATAAAATAAAACATGCAGCATAAAGGAATGGCATATTAAAGAAGTTTTCTTTTGCCAAGAAAAGAATATTTCTTTTTAATTTTCTTTCATTTTGGTTTGCATTATCTCCAAGTACTTGTTGATGCTTGAATATTAGTGAACAAGTCCAAAAAGACATTTCATCCAAGGACCCTAATAATTTAATAATTCAAACCCTATTTTGAGATTTTGAGCTTAAACAGGTTGTCCAATATCTAAACACGAATTTGGACTATCAATAACTTTTCAGAATGAATTTAAACAACATAATTTAAAGCTCATTAAGCAAAATTATTCAATTTAAATAACGATTTAGGCACAATTAGGATAATTGAAAAAATTGAGCTTAAAATGATGAGTTGGGACCAGTGGGGTCGGGTAAGTCAACTTGGTTCAACCTAATGGGCCAAACATATGGTAATAGTCAAGTTATAAGGTACTTTGAGGAGAAACAAGACAATTGGAAAGTCTCAGATCAACCCAATTTGACCCATTTGACCAAGGTTGACCCAAGTCAAACCAAAAATCAACAAATTATAGCCTCCTCTATCCCTAATTACAAAAATGTCACATTCTCTCTATTACCATCATTAAATTTGACATCATCAATAATTAAGAACTTCAATTTTAGTCATTCATTTCCCTTCTAATCAAGATCTTAAGATATGTCATGACACCTATTCACATCTCATCTGACTTAATTGGACAAACAATATCATTTCTTACTAATTAAGTAAAGAACTTTTTACCAAAAAAAAAAAGTTAAGAAGTACAAGATCTTAGAGTATTCATATTTTCTAAATTGCCAAAATTAAATTGCTAAGTCTTCAACCCTTAATAACATCAATCTTACATTTTTTTTTTATCTTGCCTCTTAGTAGAGTATGGGAGTCGAAACCCATATTTTAAGCTAAATGTCCCCATCACACCCCTTGAAAATATGGGGATTCGGACATTTCCCATATAGGAAGGGTGGTCAATAAGACAAGTTCAAATGGTTTACCAATTGCTATCCAAGCCTTCCAATTTAGCAACTACTCAGTAATTTATCAGCATAGTATTGTCTCAATCATACTAATGTAACCACTAGAGTTTACTCCAATGGCCACTCTTCCTACATATAAAGAGGGAGGTAAGGGTTTGACTCCCCACCTTCTTAGAAGGTTGAGGTGGGGACAATTTAGTTATAGATGTAAGTTTTAACTCCCACGACCTGTAAAGAGGAATGGCAAAGATCTGAGAGTGAGAGTTAAAATAAGAGTATAGTAGGACCAACAATAAAAAAATCATACTAATGTATTAAACTTAACTAATTAGTTATATGAAAAAGATATGCTCTATTCACCGAGAGTGATACTTACAAAACCAGGACACAATAGAATGGAGGAAAAAAGATAAAAGGGAAAAAAAAAAGTATAACACGCAACATAAAGGAATGACATATTAAAGAAGTTTTCTTTTGCCAAGAAAATAATATTTCTTTTTAATTTGCTTTCATTTTGGTTTGCATTGCCTCCAAATACTTGTTGACACTTGAATATTCATGAACAAGTCCAAAAAGACATTTCATTTGAGCAACATATTCAATATTTCATACCAATTTCAAGATTTTGAGTTTAAATGGGTTGTTCAATGTCTGAACACGAATTTAGGCTATCGATAACTTTTCACAATGAAGTTAAAGAGCAAATTTAAAGCCCATTAGGCAAAATCATTCTATTTCAATATAAATTTGGGCACAATTAGGATAATTGAAAAGAGCTTAAAATGATAAGTTGGGACTAGTGGGGTCGAGCAAGTCAACTCAATTCAGCCCAATGAGCCAAACATATGGTAATAGCCAAGTTTATGAAGTATTTTGAAGAGAAATGGAACAATTGGAAAGTCTTGGATCAAACTCAATTTGACCCATTTGACCAAGGTTAACCCAAGTCAACCCAAAAGTCAACAAATTGTAGCCCATTGATTACATGGCCAGCACCCTCTATCCCTACATACAAAAATGTCAAGTTCTCTTAGTTACCAAAATTAAATTTCATGACATCAATTCTTAAGAATATCAATTTTAACCATTTCCTCTCTAATCTAGACCTTTAGATATGTCATGTCACTTATTCATAATCCATGTAACTTAATTGGACCCAATCATATCATTTCTTACTAATTAGGTAAAGAACTTTTTGACCAAAAAAAAGTAAAGAACTTCAAGACCGTAGGATATCCATATTCTCTCAATTGCCAAAAGTAAATTCCATGTCACCAACCCTTAATAACATCAATCTTACTTTTTTTTTACCTGACCGCTTTGTAAAGCGTAGGAGTCGAAACCCATACCTAAAGCTTAATGTCCCTATCCCACCCCTTGAGAAGATGGGGATTTGAACCGCTCCCATGTGGAAAAGATAGTCTTTGAGACGAACCTTAGTGGTTTACCAACTTTTATTCAAGTCTCCTAATTTAGCAACTATTCAATAATTTACCAATAGAATATTGTCTTAATCAAACTAACGCAACCATTGTGGTTTGCCCTAATGGCCACTCTTCCTATATGGGAAAGAGGAGGTGGTAGATTCGAATCCCTACCTTATCAGAAGGATTTTGGTGAGGACAGTTTAGTTTTAGATGTAGGTTTTGACTCTCATGCCCTAGTAAAATGTAAGACAAAAATTTGAGAGTAAGAATGAAAATAGGAGTAAAGTAGGACCAACTAAAAAAAATATATACTGACTTATTAAACTTACCTAATTAGTTATATTAAAAAGATATGCTCCATTCACCAAGAACGATACTTACCATGACATGGGTGAATGAAGGAAAAAAGACAAAAAGGAAAAAAAGTAACACACGGAGCTTAAAGGAAGGGCATATTAAAGAAGTTTTCTTTTGCCAAGAAAAAAAGTAACACACGGAGCTTAAAGGAAGGGCATATTAAAGAAGTTTTCTTTTGCCAAGAAAAGAATATTTCATTTAAATGTGCTTTCATTTTGGTTTATGCTATCTCCAAATACTTATTGATGCTTGAATATTTGTGAACAAGTCCAAAAAGACATTTCATTCGAGGGCCATAATAATTCAATATTTCAAACCCAATTTTGAGATTTTGAGCTTAAATGGGTTGTCCAATGTCTAAACACGAATTTAGGCTATGGATAAATTTTCACAATCAATTCAAAGAGCATGATTTAAAGCCCATTAAGCAAAATTATTCAATTCCAATATTAATTTGGGTACAATTTGGATAATTGAAGAAATTGAGCTTAAAATGATGAGTTGGGACTAGTGGGTCGGCCAAGTCAACTCAGTTCGGCCCAATGGGCGCAACATATAGTAATAGTCAACTTTATAAGGTAGTTTAAAAATAAATAAGACAATTGGAAAGTCTTAAATCAACTTGATTTGACCCATTTGACCAAGATTGACCCAAGTCAACCCAAAAGTTAGAAAATTAAAGCTCATTGATGACATAGCCAGCTCTCTCTATGCGTAATTGCAAAAATGTCATATTCTCTCAATTACCAAAATTAAATTTCACAATATAATTATTAAGAATATTAATTTTAACCATTCATTTCCCCCTTAATCAAGACCTTAGGATATGTCATGTTACCTATTCATGATCCATGTGACTTAGTTGGACCCAATCATATCATTTTTTTTCTAATTAAGTAAAAAAATTTTCAACCAAAAACAAAAAAGTAAAGACCTTCAAGACCTTAGGATATTCATATTCTCTTAATTACCAAAATTAAATTTCATGTCATCAACCCTTAATAACATCAATCTTTCTTTCTTTCTTTTTTTACATTATTTCTTTGTAAGGCGCAAGAGTTGAAACTCATACCTAAAGTTACATGTCCCCATCCCAACCCTATTGAGAAGATGGACATTCAAACCCTTCCTATGTAGAAAAAGTGATCACTAGGACAAGTCCGAGTGGTTTATCAACTTCTATTTGATTCTTCCAATTTAGCAACTATTCAATGATTTGCCCACATAGTATCGATTCAATCATACAAATGTATTAAACTTACCTTATTAGTTATATGAAAAAGATATGATCCACTCACCAAGAGCGATACTTACAAAACCATGACAAGGCAAAATATAGGAAAAAAGACAAAAGGAAAAAAAAAGAAAGTAAAACACACAGCATAACAAAAGGGCATATGAAATAAGTTTTCTTTTGCCAAGAAAAGAATATTTCTTGTTAATGCGCTTTCATTTTGGTTTGCGTTGTCTCCAAGTACTTGTTGACACCTGAATATTCGCAAACAAGTCCATAAGGACATTTCATTTGGGGATTGAAATAATTCAATACTTCAAACCCAATTTCGAGATTTTGACCTTAAATTGGTTGTCCAATGTCTTAACACGAATTTAGATGGGAATAAGTATGACTCAAATGAGTCCTTGCTAAGCTAACCCAAAGATGCTTATTTCAATGAAGATTCAAAACCCTCACATATGACTTCCTACCATGACTATAAATTTGTCAAGGAAACCCACAAAAGAGGCAAAGTTATGAACACCTTGGGTTAACCAAGTGAGAAGTACAACTTCATGGTGAGATATAATTCTACTATCGAAGAGTTTATCAACCTGTCAACCATTGTCCTCATCGGATGGGGAAGTGAGTTCGAAGATGAAGATGGTACAACTCTTTCTAATCTAGCTCACAAGGAAGAACCTTCCTACTTTGATTCGGAAGTTGAACACAAAGCTTCACGACATGACCATGAATTCGTAAGGAAAGCTCCTGAAAATGGTGAAATTTTTGATACCTTCAGCCAACTGAGTGGATATGACTTCATAGTAAAATATACACACCCACCAAGTTTCTTCATTGATCCCAAGGCCATTGTTCCAAGTGAATGGGGCGACAAATTGGAGATGATGACATGGTGAAATATACGCCCCCACCTATTGAAATTGATTTATCCCTTAAGGATGGAAAGATGGTGCCTATGGCACACAAGCAAGTGGAATTGAACCCCTTGTATTGACTTGCTCGTCGATAATTTCAAGTTTGTTAATATCTCGAGCTTTGAACCCATGATGATAGAGTTGCCATCAACGAATGAAGCTATTGAGACAAAGGTGGGAACAACATCCAATATTGACAATAAAGCAATCCCATGGAATTATGGGACCAATGAAATTGACACTGTCACTCAATTGGGTCGATACTACCCTCCTTGCAAAGGTAATGAGAAGAAAGAAGTAATCGACGAATAGGCAAAACAATTCTTCGAAGCTATCAAGTTGAGTGAGTTCGACATTGTCAACCAATTGAGGAAGTCACCTACTCAAATATTTTTGTTAGAACTTTTTAAGTCTTCTTAGAAGCACAAGCATGCACTCATCAAGGTACTCAATGCAGTTGATGTGCTCGAAACCATTGGAGAGGTATAGTTGAAAGAGTTTGTTGGTGCAATACTATTAAAGAATCAAATATCCTTATCTAAAAAGGATCTTCCGCCTGAAGGATATGCACACTCTAAAGCTCTCTACATATCTACCATCCATTTCGATACAAGAATCTTGAGGGTCTTCATTGATAATGGTTCTACCTTGAACATTTGTCCATTGTCCATTCTTCACAAATAGGTGTTAAGATGGATCGTGTTCACTCTTCTAAAACCCCTATTTGAGTCTTTGACGACATGAAAAGGGGGTCATTAAGAGAAGTTTAACTAGAGATGATAATTGGACCCATCAAATTCATAGAAACCTTCTAAGTGATGGATATCCTGAGCAACTTTAGTTTGTTGCTAGGGTGCCCATGGATCCATGCAACACATGAATTACCTTCAAGTCTGCATCAAATGGTTCAGCTTGTTGTGGCTAGTAAGATGGTGATTGTCCATACCGAAAAAGATTCAAATGTATCACGCGATAGTACTAGGTAGAGCCTGAGGTGAAAGATGAATCAAGCTTCCACTCTTTTAAGCTAGTTTCCATGTCTCACATCCTTGCTGGGGCAATCATATTTGAGCTTGAATTATCCAAGTTTGCTATCATGTCTAGCAAAGTTCTATTGCAAAATGGGATCGTTTTTTAACAAGGCCTTGGGAAGATTCTAAAGGTATCCGTATTCCTATCAAAATTCAACCTTCAAAGAAGCGAGAAGGATTGGGTTACCAAGAAGACTGAAAAAGTCGAGATGAAAATAAAAAGCCCACTATGAAAAAGTAGGCACATCAACATTTGTTGCCTCCTCCATTGAAGGATTTCTTTCATAGGCCACCTAAGATGTTTCAAGAAGAAAAATCTGATGTTGGTGATATTGTCAATCCATTTGAAAACTGTCTTGTTGGGGCCATCTCTAATGACTTTGATCCTCAAGATGACATACATGTCGATCCCGTGGTGTAAGGGATGTTTCTATATTCTAATTACCTTTCCATTGTATTCCGTTTGATTCTCTCCCACGAGGAAATTCCATTCGTTTATTTCAAATGTTGTAATAAGTTGGACATAAAACTCTAGATCCATGACATTATACGTTACTTGCAAATTAATAAAAGTATTCACATGTTTTGTTAATAGGCGTAGAGAGGTACATCAAACCAGTCCTACGATGACACTTTGAGGCCTTGGCCTCTACATGATCTATAGTTTCCAAAATGGATTTCTCGAAATGAGGATGTCCAATGATATGAGGATGAATTCCTTTTCATTTTTTTGAAAACTTGGAATTCAAAATAAATTTCCCATGACATATGCATGCATTGCATTTGTTATCTTCATATACTAATCATATTATGGTTATCTCTCATGCATGACACTTTGCATAATCATAATAGTCATATGTATGGCTAGTATTCACCTCATGAGACTTCAAGTGAACCCGATTATGCTGAATTCAAAGATGAAGAGAATTCCAAAGTCGTTGAAAATGAATGAATTTGACATGAAAAATCAAAACCACCTACCAAAGAACATATGATTACTGTGAATGTGGAGACTATGAAAATCCCAAAAAAACTAAGATTGGGGCAAGTCTTTCCTCAATAGATGCTAATAAGTTGATTGAGCTCTTAAAGGAATACCAAGACATGTTTGCTTAGTCCTATGCCAACATGCCTAGTCTAGATCCCGCTATTGTCAAACATTCGTTGCCTCTTGATCTAAGCATTCTACCCACAAAGCAAAAGCTCAGAAGGACGAAGCCGGAGTTATCCAAGAAAATTGAAGAAATGGTCATGAAATTTTTGAAGGTGGACTTTATCGAAGTCACTCACTACACTAATTGGATCACTAATATCGTCCCTATCATGAAAAAAGATGGACTAGTTAGAGTATGTGTTGACTATCAAGATTTGAACAAAACAAAAGATGATTTCCCACTACCGTATATCAATGTATTGGTGGATAGCAAGACAGGATTTGAACTATTCTTCTTCATGGATGGTTTTTCTGATTACAACCAAATTTGAATGAAGGAAGAAGATAAGACTAAGAAATCATTCATCATCCCATGAGGGACATTTTGCTATAAGGTAATGCCCTTTGGTTTAAATAATATTGGGGCAACATATTAAAGAGCCATGATGACTCTTTTCCATGACATGACGCACAAAGAGATTGAAGTCTATGTCGACGATGTGATCGCTAAATCAAGAAAAGGCCAAGACCATATCAAAGTTCTGCGACAGCTGTTCAATTGATTTAGAAAGTTCAAGTTAAGACTCAAACTCTATGAATTGCATATTTAGGGCAAAGTCTAGGAAATTATTGGGTTCATGGTTAGCAGTTGTGGCATTGAAATTGATCCGTCAAAGGTGAAAGCCATTAGTGATTTAAAGCCTCCATTTATTGTAAAAGAAGTGCAAAGCTTATTAAGAAAACTGAACTATGTTGCCTGAATCATTTCCCAATTATCTGAAACTACAAATCATTTCTTCAAACTGTTGAAGAAGAATGCGAAAATTCAATGGGATGAAGAATGTCAAAAGTCCCTTGAAGAATTGAAGTGATATCTTTTGCATTCTCCCATATTGGTGTTGCCTACTCCGAGTGTGCCTTTAATTCTCTATCTCGCATTCTATGAAGGGTCATTGGGAGTTATATTAGCCCCAAAAAAAAAAAATCGGATGATGGAAAAGAAGAAGCCATATATTACTTGAGCAAGAAATTCTCCGACTGTGAGTCACGATATTTGGAGATTGATAAGACCCGTGTAGCCCTAATTTGGGAGTCGCATAAACTACGGCAATATACTCTTCACCATCAAATTCTCTCAATGACTGAGAATGACCCAATCAAGTACCTCTTAGAGAAGTCTACACTAGTTGGAAGGCTTGCTAAATGGAAAATATTGCTATCCGAATTTGATATCCAAAATATGCCACAAAATCAATTAAAGGTCGAGCCATACCTAACATGCTTGCCGAAGATCTTGAAAAGACTAATGGCTTGAACAAAATTAATGATAGAATCCAAGTGATCTCCTTTGATAAATGGACCATGTATTTTGACAATGCCATCAACCTTTTTGGTTCAGGCACTAAGGCAATTCTAATCTTCCCAATGAGTCAACATTATCCTATAGCTGCAAAGTCGATGCTCCTTTATACTAGTAACATTTCTGAGTATGAAACTTGCACTCTTGGTTGCAATTGGCTACTGACATGAGAGCTAAGAGGTTACGATTTTATGGCAATTCTACACTCATCATACTTCAAACGGAAGGCGAATGACAAACACTTGGTTCAAAACCGATTCCTTACCATGAATATTTTGAGGACTTGGTGAAGGAATTTGAAGAAATCTCTCTCGAGTATCTGTCAAGATCTCAACACCAATTTGCTAATGCATTAGCAACTCTATCATCAATGGCCATTGTTTCATATTAATGGCTATTGATTACTTCAACAGATGGATTGAAACCAATTATTATGCTCATGTTACTTGTAAAAACGTGGCTAAGTTTATTCATGGTGACATCATCTCTCATTATAAAGTCCCCGATGTGATTGTCACTTATAATGGATCCAATTTGAATAACAAGATGGTTGATGAACTACTTGATGAGTTTAACATTTGTCACTTGAACTCTTCTCCTTGTCACCCACACTTAGAACAAAACAAAAAAATAAATAAAGGCCAAAGTCCAAAGTGGGACTGTACCTATATTAAGCCGCGTGGAAATTGTTAATATGAGCTGTCAATTAAGGCCACAATAGGAAAGTTTTTCTATTTAAAGTTTCTAAATATTTATTGCTAATATGAGCTGTCAATTAGGGCCTTAATAGGATAGTTTATTTATTTAAAATCTTTGTATATTTGTTTCTCCTGATTTAATGGAGATTCTATGATGGCTAAGGGCGGTATATATATATGTATTTATAATCTTGTAAAGAATCAAGTGAATACAAGACAAAATTTTCGTCTACTTTTAACATGGTATCAGAGCGATGATCTAGGGGCTCTCTGATCAAGATCCGAATTCCTTGCCGTGGCGTAGCCGCACGGTGGTTTCGCGCGATTGCCGTGCCGATTGCACTCGCTATCAGGACTCATGGCGGATGACAATCCACCCACCGAGATAGTTCCTTCGACTCCAACGGAGGGCGCTACGAATTCTCTAGGCATTGCAGTCCCGCACCAAGCTCCGGGAGGGACTTCCACTAATGCACTCCTTGAAACCCTGACTTCCACGTTGACACAAATATTGACTCAACATCAGGCTTCACCTTCTCATGCTGAAAACTCCGCCCCACCAATTGTAGTCAAGTTGGATGGTCGTAATTATGGCATTTGGTCCCAAGTTGTCGAGATGTATATCTCCGGGAATGACAAATTGGGATATATCAATGGGGATCTTCCCCCACCACTTCCAACCGACCCTAGTTTTCGGAAATGGAAGACTGATGATAGTACAGTTAAAGGATGGCTCATCAATTCCATGGACCCGGCATTGATTGGAAATTTTATCCGTTTCCCAACAGCAAAGGCAGTATGGGATTCAGTGGCTACTACGTTCTTTGATGGCACCGATGTCTCCCAATTGTATGATTTGAAGCGACGTTTGTCCTGACTGAAACAGGTAGGCGGCCCGATTGAAAAGTATTATAATGAGCTCCAGGGTTTATGGCGGGAGGTTGATTTTCGATGGCCTAATCTCATGACCTGTCCTTGTGATATTGAGAGCTACAACGCTCTTGTTCAAGAAGACCGTGTCTATCTCTTCCTTGATGGGCTCGATGACCGCCTTAACAAAGTTAGGGCTGATGTTTTACAAATGCATCACTTCCCGACGGTGGAGCAAGCCTATGCCAGGGTGAGGCAGGAGGATGTACGCCAAGCTGTTATGCTGTCTTCAACCGAACCACTTAGCATCATGGCAGCCTTGGTGTCGCGTGGTGGGAAGGTTACCTCATGCTTTCTCGAGACCAACAATAAGCCCAAAGCCCTCCAGATGGTCCCTCCTAATATTGTGTCCGGTGGAGGGAGGACTAACAATGGTTCGAAGGCTAAACCACAACACCCAGGAGGTTGTACCCATTGTGGTAATTCTAAACACACTAAAGATACTTGTTTTAAATTGCAAGGTTATCCAGATTGGTGGAAGGAGTTGCAAACCAAGAAAAACACAGAAAGTGCTATCGGACGGGGGCAAGCATCATTGGCTACCGGAACCTCACCCCTCACTTTGGTACCGCAAGTAGATGCTACCAATACTTCTGATGCGGCTCTTGAAGGTAACACTGGGTGTGCACTTGTTAGTAATTCTCAAGGTGGTAGGGAGGGGTGGATTGTTGATTCTGGGGCAACAGATCACATGACACACAATCGTGACAATATTATATGCTACACCGCTCCAAGGAGACAAAGTATTTATAATGCGAATGGCACTAGTTATCCTGTCACTGGGGCTGGCAATGTTGATCTTACACCTTCTTTATTACTGTCTCACACTTTATTAGTGCCCTCTCTGTCTAATCATTTACTCTCTGTTGGCCAACTTACTGATGCTTTGAAGTGTTGTGTTATTATGTATCCGTCTTTTTGCTTATTTCAGGATATCCTCACGAAGGAGATTATTGGTCATGGTACTAAAAGGGGGGGGGGGTTGTACTATGTTGATGACTTCCATACAGGCCGAGCACATCACACAAGTAGTAGATCTACTAATAAAGAGAAAGCAATTTGGTTATGGCATCGTCGTTTAGGACACCCGTCTTTTGGGTATTTAAAGCATTTATTTCCAGACTTGTTTCATAATTTGTCAGATACTAAATTCCAGTGTGAGACATGTATTTTGGCAAAAAGCCATCGTGTCTCTTTTCCTTTGAGTTTTAATAAGAGCACCAGGCCATTTTTTTTTGTTCATTCAGACGTGTGGGGTGCTTCACCACTTACTACTCTATCTGGCATTCGTTGGTTTGTAACATTTGTGGATGATTGTACCTGAATGTCTTGGATTTATTTAATGAAGCATAAAGATGAAGTGGCAGCAATATTTTGTATGTTTCATTGGATGATTACAACGCAGTTTGGGACTCAAATTCAAGTCCTTCGTAGCGACAATGGTGGGGAATATATTAATCAGCATCTTACAGCTTACTTTCAAGACCACGGGCTTATACATGAAACATCTTGTACTAGGACACCTCAACAGAATGGTATTGCTCAGAGGAAGAACCACTATATCCTTGAGACGGCACGGGCACTCCTTTTAGGTGGTCAAGTTCCATCCCATTTTTGGGATGCTGCTGTGGTAACAACGGTACATTTGATGAATAGAATGCCCTCTCGTGTGTTGAATTTTCAGACCCCACTTCAAGCACTTGCATCCTATGTTTTTCTTCCTTCGATCATGACAATACCTCCCAAAGTGTTTGGGTGTGTGGCATATGTCCATCTCCACAAGAATCAACGGACAAAACTCGATCCGTGTGCGGTGATGTGTGTTTTTATTGGTTATGGTACTCATCAAAAGGGATATCGCTGTTACAATCCAGCTACCAAGAAAACTCACGTCACAATGGATGTTACCTTCATCAAGTCTGAATTATTTTTTCCCACACCCAATTATACCTTTCAAGGGGAGACTTATAGTGAAAGGACAAATTGGTGGGAAGGGGTGTGATGGCAGGGGTTGTGGCTGATTTTGCTTTGAAAGAAAATGACCTTGTAGTGCTAGCACCTGGCGACACAAGGACTGGTGATGCACAAGTTAAGGTGCAAGGTGACAAGCAGGTTGACATTCTGTAGCAGGCAGCATTGACAGGCAATGGTGTGGTTACGGATCATGGTGGGACACCGGAAAATGGGCAGTAGTGCCCTAAGGAATCTGATCATTAGATTGATTTGGTACAAAAAACAAACGAACAATCTCAAGAATAGCTCCCTACACTTCAAAATACCCCCTCTTTAGTACCTGACAATTCTCCTGACGATACTCCTGAGGTAAGTTCCCTTACCACACATAATTTGTTTGTTGATACTGATGTAACTATTTGTTATAAATTGCCTGACCGGCATAATCGTGGCAAGACTCCTAATAGGTACTCACCAGATGTAGAAAAACGAAGGTCGAAGTATCCGATCACCAATTATGTTTCAACGAAGAAATTGTCGGGACCTTTAAAGGCATTTGTCTCGAATGTCTCTACTAGTAGAATTCCTAGTGGAGTTCAAGAGGCATTGAGAGATCCCAAGTGGGTTCAAGCAATGCAAGAAGAGATGGAGGCTTTACAAAAAAATGAGACTTGGAGACTTGTAGAGTTACCGAAGGGAAAGAAGACAGTAGGATGTAAATGGGTTTTCACCATCAAATATAAAACAGATGGTTCAATTGAGAGGTACAAGGCATGTCTGGTGGCAAAGGGATATACCCAAACTTATAGCGTGGACTACTAGGAAACATTGTTGGAGAACTAAATACTGTGCGGGTATTGTTATTACTTGCAGCAAATTTAGACTGGCCCTTACATCAAATTGATGTAAAGAACGCGTTCTTACACGGAGATCTAGAAGAAGAGATCTACATGGAAATCCCATCAGGATATGTGTGTGCTGATAAATCGGAAGTGGTATGTAAACTTGAGCGGTCGTTGTATGGGTTAAAGCAATCACCACAGGCTTGGTTTGGTTGCTTTAGCTCTACAATGAAAAGGTATGGGTACACTCAAAGTAATTCAGACCATACATTATTCCTAAAACGACAGCGTGACAAAGTGACAGCATTAATTATATATGTAGATGACATGATCATCACAGGGGATGACCTTGAGGAGATCACAGAACTTCAAAGGAACCTGGCAAATGAGTTTGAGATGAAGAACTTGGGGGGCCTAAAATATTTTTTGGGTATTGAAGTGGCCAGATCAAATGAGGGTATATTCTTATCTCAACGGAAGTATGTGTTGGACTTGTTGGCTAAGGTGGGGATGTTGGATTGCAAACCTGCTGATACTCCTATAGTACATAATCATAAACTTGGAGATTTTCCTAATCGAGCATCGACCAATAAAGACCGATATCAAATGTTAGTAGGGAGACTGATTTATCTATCGCACACTCGGCCTGACATTGCATATGCTGTAGGAGTTGTAAGTCAATTTATGCACACTCCTAGTGAAGAGCATATGAATGCTGTGGTCCGGATTTTACGTTACTTGAAGTCAGCACCAGGGAAATGACTATTCTTTACAAAGAATAATCACCACGAGGTGGAAGGATTTACAAATGCCGATTGGGCTAGCAATACCTCGGATAGGAGATCAACGTCAGGCTACTTTACATTTGTGGGAGGAAACTTGGTTACATGGAGGAGCAAGAAACAAAAAGTAATAGTTTTGTCAAGTGCTGAAGCCGAGTTTCGAGGGGTGGCTAAAGGACTATGTGAGCTTTTGTGGCTAAAGAAGTTGTTGATAGAACTTGGTTTTCCACCTAAGTTAGGAATGCGACTGTTTTGTAATAATAATGCCGCGATTCAGATTTCTCACAACCCGGTTCAACACAACCGCACTAAACATGTTGAAGTTGATAGGCATTTTATCAAGCAAAATCTGGATGATAAGGTGGTGAGTTTTTCATTTATCAAATCTGAAGACCAGTTGGCGGACATACTTACAAAGGCAGTATCGAGTCGAGCATTCCACAGCTCACTTGTCAAGCTAGGTATCAAAGATATCTTCTCACCAGCTTGAGAGTGAGTGTTAACATGAGCTGTCAATTAAGGCCACAATAAGAAAGTTTTTCTATTTAAAGTTTCTAAATATTTATTGCTAATATGAGCTATCAATTAGGGCCTCAATAGGATAGTTTATTTATTTAAAATCTTTGTATATTTGTTTCTCCTGATTTTATGGAGGTTCTATGGTGGCTAAGGGCGGTGTATATATATGTATTTATAATCTTGTAAAGAATCAAGTGAATACAAGACAAAATTTTCGTCTACTTTTAACAGAAATTTCTCCGGTTGACCGAGTCAACCTCGTTGTTCTATAAGAAACAAGGCCCACCAGCCCCCTGCTTCCTCACCACCATCTCTTCTAAAGCCCTTCAATCCCAAACAACTCTCTTAAGGCAAGGAAGAGGTTCGAACAAGATTGAGACTCCTCAATCTTGTTCTTCCCTCGGTGTTCTTCAGATAACGTCTCTTGATCTTCGTAGGGTTCTTAGGCCTTTGATAGCGTACATTCATCACAATGTTCAAGTTTAGTTACTGTCATCTGTCCATGCAGACGCAAATCCACGTGAAAACCCTGATGGGCAAGACCGTCATCATCAAAGTGTAGAGCTCAGAGACGTCCATAACGTGAAGGTCAAATTGCAGGACCGAGAAGGCATTCCCATGGATCAGCAGAAGCTGATCTTCGCAGGGAAGGAGCTCAAGAATGGTGTCCAGATGCTTGCCGAGTACAGCATTCACAACAAGTCTGTGCTCCACCTCGATATCCACCAATAGGCGAAGAGAAAAGGTATGTGGCACTTTCTCACTTTGGCGCGGCGGCTTCTGAGGTGAATATTTGGTAGTCTATGTATTTGAGAGATTGTTACTATTTTGGTGAAATAGAATCAATTGGTCTCACGCATCATGAAATAAGCTTATCCTAAGAGTTGGTCAATCAAAGAGGATGTAGACGATCTTGCTATTCTGCACATGAACTCTATCTACTGCATGGATCACCAAACCTAAGACCAGTGTAAGGCTTTTTCAACTATATGAAGTGACATGTACGTTTTTTCCCATTTTGAGAGCTTTGTATGAGCCTAAATATGGCGGCTGTGTGCATGAGTTTGAAGAATCTTGAAGTGCTTTAGTGTACTACTGTATAGGGTGATGTTATGTTCTTTTTTTGTTGTAACAATAAAGTTTAATGTACGCGTAGATTCAATTTGCCAGTTGAATGATCTATGTCCAAAATCTACGTGTCCAATTTGTATGGCCATAATTGTTTCTAGATGAGCGACGGCTTTAAGCTTTAACGTAGATTGTCGCAGTGCGGGTGTGACTGAGTAAACACTGTACGGTGGAGACTGTTTTTCTATTCGTGGATTGGAGAAACAAAGGGACTTATGCAGTTGAACTTTTGTGATAGACCAGTCAAGTAGGACTCGCTTAAATCATTCTTTTTTGATAGATATGCGCCTACATATAGCATTGCTCTTTTGCATTCTTTTCGTGGTGTGATTAAATGACTCCAACTGCATATCAGTTATACTCTAGTTTGTTTCTTGCTTGATGTATCTGCAGATGAGGATGATACGGACATGGAATCCAAGATCTGATGGAAGACCAATACTCTCAAACCCGACCAAACAGTCAACAAGATCGACACCACATCACTACTTGGTACTGATATTATAACTCAAACTCGCATTAAGTTGGATGCAAGATCGACACCACATCACTATACACGCGCTCTTCTAGACTTTCACGTTGGCAGGTCTCACATGTTGGAGTTATAGAGTTCTGTTGAACCATGAAGCCTTCAAAAGGGAAGGGCCCTTCACGTTCCTGATGCTTAAATTGGCATGGGGGGCTTTTGTTTACTTCACATGGAAAATAAGAAACACGAATCTCCTCCACGAAAATCTTCTGATGTTGTGGAAACCAACGAGAAGAATGCTATTTCCAAGAGAGAATTCTTGAAAAATGAATGGTTTTGCAAGAGATAATGCTTGCCACCACACGGTCGATCTGCACCCATACCGCTATCGGGAAAGATGTCGATAGACACAGCTGTTGACTTCTGACTTGCACTGTGGAAGAGGTGGAAGTCAAATTTGTTTACAATAATTCAACTATATGGACAAAATCAAATTAGATTTCTCCCAATATAATAATAATAATAATAAATAAAAGAATTATGGATTTGGATTTCAATTTTAGCTCTTGGGATCCATTTGAAATGAACTTTTTTTGAAAGGAAATCTTGGAGATCCATATCTTTCTAATTAGAACTGATAAAAAGTTGGGTTGACATTTCGGTTTGAAATTGGATTATCTCGAATTTGAATATAACTTTGGCCTTGGGTAATTCCGGGTCTTTCTTGAATGCACTGAGTGGAATCTAGGTTGGACTCACTTAATTCTCAAGACATCTTCAGCTTCACTTTCTTCGGATATATAGAGGTCAGGTTCTACTTGGATATTAACAACTTAATTCTGGATAGATTGGGTTTCGTTTTTCCTAATTGTTAGTTCAACGGTCAGATTCGATTGTCCATTAGCTTCATTTCAGAAGAAGGGAACTGTATTGACCTCTATTTCCTGTCCTCATTATTTCTATACCATCAACAACAACAACAATAAAAAAAAACCCTAGTATCCTTCCCTTTCTCTCTCTTCTTCAAGTTCATCCAAGTGCCAGAAATCTGATATGGCATAGCATTTGTGTGGCTATTGTAAAAAAGTCATGACATTTAAGTGATCGATTGAAAAATTATATAGAAATTAAGTATTTGATAAAAAAAAAAAAGTTACAGCACTCAATTTCTGTTATTTGCTAAGCCCACAATTCCTAACTTTAAGCCCATGACATCTATAACCCGTATCAAAGCCCGACCCAGCCTATTCTCTATTAAGCCCACGGATTTTTATTATTTTCTTTTTCCATTTTCTATTTTTTTATTCGTTTTCCTATTTTCCCTGCACTGTCTTCTTCCCTGGGCGGTCTTCCTCAACGAGATCCTCTTCATTGAGACTTTTTCACCGACGAACTCAACACTGAAACCTCATTAAACTAACTCAGGCCGGAACTCTAATCGATCCGACCTCTATACCTAACGTAGCCAAACGTCACCAAGTCATCTTTGACGGCCTAACACTGGATTTATTCCGGCGACATTAATGTCCCTGGAAACACACACCAAAAACAAAAACCATCCCAGCAGGTAAAACACCGAGACAAAGAAGATAGGACTGGCGGCCTCTAACCGCAGGCCTCGCCCACAAGGATTGGATTCTCCAGCGGATGTGAAAAGCCAAGGCAATGAGTGTTGATTATATCAACTACAGAAGCTTTGGTGCACGTCAATGAGCGAGATCCTCCGATGATGGATGCTCCACGAAATTTAACTTGAAAGGAACCCTAGGCTCAAACGCTCTCTACTGCGAAGCAGAGCAAAACTGAGCTCGTCCGCTACTCTGATGAGACCGACGGCAGCAAGCGGACAGTGTTTTGGAGTTGGCGGACGACGTCGATTGGCTGTGGCTCCGGGGTTCTGTGCGGAGCTTCAATGGCGATCGTGCCCAGAGGAGAGAGAAGCTGAGAGAGAGAGTCCCCTCTCTCGCTGCCGCCCCACTCCATATGAGAGGGATCTTGGAATTCCCCTCCTCTTTTCTTGTCTTATTTTTATAGTCTCCCCTTCTTTATTTGTCCTCTCCTTCAGTTGCCAGCCACGTCAAAATAGCCAAACGAAGAACCTTTTTTTCCTATTATCTAGGGTTTTGTGTAATCGGGCCACTTGGCAAGACATCGTGGGGGAAGAGTGAGCTTACGGGAATAAATTGTAGGATGTTAAATGTCATACTTAAATGATTGACTTGTCCAGAGACTAAACGGATCGAGACTTCTTCGATCAGACCCAGTGTAGCTAAATTTCATTTTCCTCAAATCAAAATGTCTAAAACAAGATTAAACACCACCAAAATTCGTATTTCAATTTTTTTCTGGTCAAAGGTTAAATTCTTCATTTTGGCAAAAAGGTTAACATCCAACCATTTTAATGATAATTTGAAATCTGAAGACCTAATTCTACGTGTCTTTGCTAAGCTAAGATATATATGCAATTAACCTACTAAAAACGCTAATATGATTTTTTTTTTTGTCAAGAAGCGAGTCTCATGGCAATTCTGAATCTCGAATTTTTCTAGCTTTAACTGTCAGGAAAATTCAGGTGTCAACAATATTCTTCAATCACTTTGGAATAACCTCTAGATGAATCCATCCTGGGGATTAGTATTACTAAACAAAGAACAAGATGTCTTTGACAAATACATACAATGCAACTGTTCATTATAAGTAGGATTACATTAAAGGCATAGTGAGAGTTGCAAGTGATGCAACCATATACATTGCACAATTAACTGGTGGGAGATCCACATGAATCATACATAAAGCAATCATTTATTATTGCAAACACCAGTAACTTGTAAATAATGCTATCAAACACTTGATAAGTTCAGAAGCATTAGCTTCTCCCGTGTTCATTAATTGGCTTAGTAGTTACTAACTACTAGTTAGGTCTCTCTCAATCCCTGCATGAGATAGCAAAGCCCACAAGTGAGTGACATGCTCACCTCCTCTAGCCAATGCTCCACATGCGTCTTCTTATTGTTTGGAGGTGCCACATACAACAACAGTTCTGCCCAAAAGTTGGCTAGAATCACCCAAATCTTTTCCTTGTCTTCATTCATTAGCTGATTCCCGAGCACAGTGCCTTGTTTGATAATAGTTTTTTCATCCATTGAATTGCCGATGTCCTTCATCTTGTTAATCCGCTCCTCCATTGTCTTGCATTCCTTAAAGAAGATTTTGGCTTTGATGATCGCCTGATCGAACACATGCTCTACAACGTAAGGATGATCTGGCAATAGCCGAGGAGCGAAAGCAACCAAATAGGCTAGATACTTGGACAAGCTAGTCGCCACTAAGAAATTCGTCCACCCAGGTGAGCTTAATCTTACTGGCTCTTGGTGCTCGCAGAAGCTAGTAGAGATGTGCCCATGACCACGACAACTTCTCAAACACATTGTTCTTTGTCAGTGAGGCCTGTCCATTCTTCAATTTAGTATCCTCAATCAACTTCAGAGCATCGAACACTGCTTGCTTCACTTCTATACCCAATTTGATCGGCTTGCTCTGTTTTTGGCCATCCCTAAGTTGATCAATGTAGGCTACCATAACTATGTTGTTCAATAGCCTAAAAGGTTTATAGAAGTACCACTCGAGGAATGAGTACTGACGAAGCTTATGCTCCCAAGGCTTCAACAATTGGACCCCATATATTGCTCTGATAATCCACTCAATCCCCACATTATTTTGCAATAACTTCTTCTGTACATACTTGTAGATCCATAACACTTAAGCCCATTCTGAGAAACACATGAAGAAGAACTGCATGAGCTCCACCATGATGAATGAAGCTATCATCACACTGGTCACGAGTACATCAACACTCAACCTATTGGGCAAAGTTGCGAGCCAACAAGTACTAGTATATCTCTTGTGATGCTGCAAGAGAGATATCACACTGGTGTCACCGAATTTGATTGGTTATTGAACATCCAGGCTATTGACAAAATCGGACCAAACCACGGTCTAGTTCCCAGTCCATTTGATTAAGCCAATTGGTTTGGTCCGGATTTAAAAACACTATTGTACGGATGTCAATTCAGTTATAAACCTTTCATTTTGATCAATCTAGCCCTAAACATTTTGATAAATTGCTAAACAAATCATTCCAGCCACTTTTGGCAAAAAATCATTGATGTAGATGCTAGTTGTCCTATTTGGCACACCCGGCTCTAGCCATTGTCTAAGTTTTTGGAACATTGGATGCAGATGTGTTGTGGTCATGGGATCGGAGGTAAACAAAAAAAGAAGTGTTTGATCAAGTGGGACCGCGGGAAGTTCAATTGTATGCTTATCAAGAGTCTTGATTTTCATGTACATATCTCTCAACCTTTCTTTCAACTTTATTATTTTTCCAATATGAGATACTATGTCTATTTTATGTGTTGATCATGATTCCACTTCACTGCATTCTGCTTTTAATGATTTGAAGTGCCAGTTGGACAAGTGTAGTGGTTGGTTTCACTATCTAAGAAGCTACCTTGTGGCTATGAAGTTGAGTTGACCTAGCTTTCTTGAGAAATTGTACCATGAATCAGAATGCTTCACTTTGGAACTGATCTTAGACTTGGCTGTCTTAAGAAATTGTACCATGAATCAGAATGCTCCACTTTGGAACTTATCTTGAACTTCGCAATTCGATTCATTCATATGATTTTCAAGTTGAACCGGTTCGGTAGCCTTCAAGAGAAACGTGTGCCTCAAGGAAATAAATTGAATTTATGGTAACATGTTCATAGCTTATTATACCATTTAGAAATAGATACCAGGAAATGCATCATTATGTTGTTAAATGCTCCACTTTCATATTCCTCATTTTGTTAGTCCAATGTAAATGAGATGAAGTTGATACGACCTGAAAAATTGACTCGACTTGGCCACTGTTCCATCCCATTCGACATACCCATTCCTATTCAAATTTGATTTGATGAGAAGTCGGTTACTATATATATATATATTTATTTATTTATTTATTTATATTTATTTATATTTATTTATTTATTTATCAGCAATTGTTAGGTGAATTGCAAGTGCACAATATCAACAAGTAATAAAGTGATGAGTGAGTATCGTTCCCACGAAGATTGTTTTAATTTTATTTTATCCAATTACTTACCGAAGGTGATCAATCCAAAAATTTAGCTAACCAAATCAAAAAGACGTGTAAAAAGTGAACTAAACTAATTAAAATACTAAAATATAGAAAAGGTCAAAACTTAAAGAATTAAAAGCTAATTAAAATTGTAAAGTAAAAATAATCTAAAGCAAACTGAAAATTAATAATTATCAAGATCACAAAATGTTAGAGCATCCAACTTCACTTAATCATTCATAATTAATTTTCTTAACTTTTCATGCAACAAATTAATTTCCAATTGTGTTGGCGAAATTTTCCTAAGATGAATTAAAAGCCGACCTCGGTCTAATAATCCCTAATTAGGTATGTTAACCCACATTAACCTTAGGTGAATTTAAACTACCTAAAAGGATTAAGTTCTTGTGGAAATTCCCGGATTTAATCTAAGTAGTCCCAACCTAGATCTACTACCGTAGCCACATAAATAACCTAGTGTACCTTGACCTAAATTTAATTTATGGTTCAATATCACTATTGCACATGCACACAATCTCCACCCGGTATCATGAATACATCAAACATCATTCAAAAGTTGGCCAGACTTCTAAAACCATTAAGATTATGATAAAGAACGACACAATCAAAACAATTCTATTGCATGAAAGTTTTTGAAAATTAATCAATCATGATTAAGATCCATTGTAACTCTAACAAAAGAAATTTAGAACATAGTAAAAATTAAACCGACAAGAATTAAAGAAAACATAATATTAAATAAAAATAAATTCACCGAATTGAGAAACAAGGAGCTTCGGGTTTGTCTCATCCTTCTCTCCTTGACAGCACCAACTCTACTAAAATTGAAGAACAAAATCTAACTAAGAAAACTCAAATTTTTCTGCAAAGATGGTGGCTCCCAGGACTCTCTTCTTCTGCGGCACAAGAGCAGTTTATATAGCCTCCAAAAATCTGCCCTAGGTCGACTCCTACTAGGATTTGGAAAAGATTCATCCTTGATTTTCTTTGAACTTTATCTTCAATCATGGTCAAATTCTCCAAATATCTGATTTGAGCTGCCTTTTTCTTCAAGATGAAATATTCTGAAAGATATTGCAATATTTTGAAAGATCTGAAAATATTTCATACAAAATAAAATTACATGAGTCGCAATTAAATTCACCCAAAAATTTCTCAAAATTTAGCAAATATCAAGTATAAATAAGCAAGAATACTCTATTAAAAATAGAGTTATCAGCAATAATATTCTTGCATTACGATCGCATAAAGTGAGTTTGTGAAAGGGAGAAATCCATACATAAAATTCGCAAAAGAGGATAAGGGGGTTGTGAAAGCCAATTATTTGGGAGGATTTGATCGCGGTGGGCCCTTGCGGCCCAAATGGCAGCTTGGTTCTTCTCACGTGGGCTGTGTTTTAAGTAGAACCAAGGTAGGATGTTCATTAGGCCCTGCAATCTACAACAACAGACTGGGCTACCCAGGAAGGATCTTCTTGGCCTGTGACTCCTCTAAAGACTGAAAGGCTGTTGGTGGAGATGCTAACCTTCAGCTCACGTGGGGAAAAGCAGTTCCGCAAGTTCAGTTCAGTTCGAAGTCTCTCTTCTGTCTGTTCCGTAAGCCACAATAGAGCACTCCTCACCGTTAGGGTTTCTCCAACTTCTACAGATGGAGCGTGAATCGCCCGAGCGAAGCCACCAACAATCAGTCCCGCCCCATTTCTGCAGATTCCCGCAACAGATCCAGTAAGTGTGTTCTCTGTCCAAGAGCAGTTCACATCAAGCTTAAGTTCACGATTTGGTGGAGGGTTCTAGTTCTGTTCAGAAACTTCGTCCAACTCTATTCGGTTTTTGTGATGCCGGTTTCATTTTTCAAATAGATTGGCCTCGGTTCATGCGTTTTCGAGGGCTACTCTCGGATGGGGTGGTCGACCTTGGAAGATTACAGCATTCCGGTGTGTCCAAATTTGCCACAATATCCCAACAAACAAAGTCTTCAAGGATGGGTCTCGTGCTAAGGTAAGGAATTCATAGATCAATTTATCTATGCAGCTGATGTGTGATGGGGTAATGTTGACGTTGATGATATGTTCGGACCATATATCCTTTGTCCAATCGCATAATATAAATAGATGTTCCATGGTTTCGGGTGCTTTGCGACAGAGGGGGCAGAGTGGATCATGTAGCATATTCCTTTTGTATAGGTTTTCTATTGTGGGGAGGGCGTTGTTGCATATACTCCATAGGAAAAGCCTGATTTTCGGGTAAACTCAAAGTTGCCATACCTTTGTCCATAGAGCTTGGGGTACATGGTAGGAAGATGTTGGATTGTCTACTAATGATGGCCCGCTTTTGTTGTGGATACTATTGTAACCACTTTTTACCATGTAGTCTCCAGAATAATTAGGTGTCCACCTTATCTTGTCTGATATTAGCAATTAATTAGCAATGCTAAGATTATATTTCTTATATTGTTCTAAATATTGGTATCAACGTGAAAAAATATTCACATCAATCAAATCAGCGTCAAAATTTACACGAACTTATATTTGATGCTTCCAATTAATTATATTTTCCAACTTTCTACATCTTAATATGGTTGTATCATAATTATTTGTTAATACTATTTTTTATCTATATTATATATTTAGAATCTTATATAGACATTCAGGTTGCAATTGTGTTATATTGAAGGCCACATACTATAATATCTCTATGAAAAAAATTGTTGTTAAATCAAAAGGAACATAAGATATTTTTTAGAAGTTAAAATAAGATATATCTTGAGGTATGATGCAGATAACATTTTGAACTTGTCGCTGCTATAAAAAAAATTGTTTTAGATTAGCCAAATGGATTAAACAGCGCCTATAGATGATTGAAAATATCTTTTAATTGACCAACTCTGTTGGATACATTGAATGTTGATCAATATTATCTTGATCGCTTTATGAAGTCCATTGAACTTGCCTTTTTTTTCCTTTAATGGGTTCAAGCACATACCCATTTACTTGACTTTTTCTTAAAGAAGAAACACCTCTGATGAAATTAACGTGAAGTTTTATTTATCGTTACTAAATGTAGTTAGATTTATTTGATAAAGTCTAATATTTATTCATCATATTTTTCTTAGAAGCAATATCTGGGCACATATATTTTTCTTTGTATATTTTTTGATTAAAAGGTAACTCTTCTGTCGACCTTATATTCATTTTTTACCATTTACAGCATTCATTTATTTGTAAAGTATGTGTTTATTAAAGTGTACTTTATAGTGTGATTTTTCTCAATATTTTTCGAAGTACATATAATACAAAAACTCCTTCAAAACTTACTGTAACTCTCATCAATTGTAAGGTGACAAGAATTATCTTCATTAACTCAAAGTTAGACAAGTAATCTTTGTTATTTCATTTAATCATAGATGAATAACTTAAAAATATAAAGTAATGGGCCCTTAATATTTTTTAGATGCTTGGTGACATGTAATTTTTCAAATATAAATATTAAAAGCTAGGTATTATTATGCATTTAATCATAAGAGTCGCCACTATTGATTCATCAGTCATATTCATTTATGAATTTGGGAAATTGTATGTTAAAAATATACATTTTTATTCTAAAAAATTATTTAAATACATTTTTTTATATTGAAAACTTATTTTTGTTATTTGTAAATAAAAACGACATGTAATTATTCTCTAACGCTATCTATTTGTCGGATATGGACCATAATGTTATATATAGTTTTTCTAAGAATCATCTAACATCATTTATTTGTGAAAATTGCTTTATATTGTGTATCTTTGTATTATCAAACTCTTTCGAAAGTATCTAACTTGCAAAACAATAAGAGTAATCTCTGATTTTGCATTGAATCATAAAGGAGTCATTCATTATGTTTTTGTCATATTCAATCATGAAGACACTTAAAAATATACTATAATTTTTAATGACGTGTCCTTTTTATTTAATTATAATTATTTTATTGATTTTGTAAAATTCATTATCTGTAAGAGGTGACCTACAATTCGTTAGCGATGAACTTTTCTTTATTGATCGTTTAATGTCATTAATTTATCATACAGAGGGTATTATTCATATTACATAAATTTTTTTATCGATCCTCAACATCTTATATTTATGAAATATGCACTATCATGTCATAGAGTCCTTGTAAATTAATTGTTCTCTTCAATAAAATATTTGTGTAATTAGTAATTTAATTATTAATTTGTAATATTCTTTTGTACATAAAATGTGTTATCATCTTACTTAGATCATGTTTACATCATGTTTCTATTAAATATGGACCATCATTTTATGCAATATTTAAACGATATATTAATATCATTTTGTCAAATAGGGCATAATGCTTTGTCAATTGTGTGTCCATACGTTATTGACTTACTTTGTCTTATCAATTGTCAAGTGTTATAAATGATACAAAATATAGAAGTTTGTTCTCATCAACTACAGAGTAATTGGAATTCTATCAAATGTAGAGTTTTAATCCGAAGAGTAGTCAATAATTACAGACCTACTCATATTTAATTTGCTTGTGAAATACGCTGAACCGTGTAATATAACCGTCTGATTTTTTTTTCGTTCTATAGACTTTTTGTAATAATGGATAATTTTTTTCTATTGATTTGCCGTTAGTTGTTTTTATTTTTTATTTTCAATTTTCTGTAAAGCATGTAATATGATTCTGTTTACATGACGACGGATAATTCTTTTGATCTTCTAATTCTCATAAATAATATGAGATATTTGGACACTCCATCTCACGTGGAAATCAAATAAAAAATGACGAGCAAGATTGACGAAAAAGGAATACGATTAACAAAAATACACATCAATAAAACTTTTAAAATCTGGCAAGAAAGAGTAAAACCTGACTTTAATACTCTATTCAAAACTCCAACTACAAAACCTACCTCATCAAAGTATGACACAAAATACATTCTAAAACTCTGTTTATTTCAAAGAAAATGTGACATTTCTGAAAAATATTTTTTATCAAGTCCTTTCCAAAAAAATGCAAATATTATTCAGTGTTTGGCTTACACCTAAAAATGAACCAGAAAATTTTTTCCATTGTTTGGTAAGAAATTAAATTTTCTTAAATAAATATACCTTATTCAATCACTAGTAACTTAAGCATATGTTGCCATGTGATCCGGTAAGAGAACCGGGGTCTCAAGCTTCCCCAACTCTTAAGCATGAGCATGGGCACTAATCTTGGGTCCACCAAAATAGAGCTTGAGAACTCAATGCTCCTGTTGGGCACATTGACACCTCAATCTTGGTCTACAAAGATCAGGATCATGCCCCAATGCCCGGGCCTAGATCCATCGAGGCCGAGCCCTAGACCCAATGCTCGGGACTAGAACCCTAACACCCAATGTAGGCATAGGTCAATTGAGGCCAAACCTAGGACCTTAGTGCCGAGGTCTAGGGCCTGATCTCATGGACTTAGGCAAACCTAGGCATGAGCGTCGAGGACTCGAGCATAACCTCGATATTACCGAGCATAGCATCCCAAGCATAGAAATGAGCACCGATGTCCCAAGCTCAGCACTAGTGTCCTCAGTGCGAGGATCAGGGTCTCGAGCTCGACCTCGATGAACGGTGCTAGGGATCTTACACTAATGCCAAGGGCCCAAGCATGAGCATTGGGGTATCAATGCCCAAACACAAAGTTTTTGGTTCCTTCATTGACATCAAGTCATATTTTGAAAAATGATTTTCGATTTGAAAAAAAAAATTATTTTCTTAAATTTAAGTTTTGGTAGGAAAATCTTTTTCATTAATTCATTTTCCTAAACAATCCAAACACCGAAAAATGAGAAAATTTTTAAATAAATGCTTTCCGCAAGACAAACATAGCCCAAATCTTGAGATATAGCGTATCATTTAATGCATAGATAATTCACATAAATATCGTGATGGTCATAGAATTCTTTTCTATGTCAAATTCTTTCTTCCGACGGGATTTCTTCCATTTTGTGATTTTGAATCTAAAATCTTTACACATTTTCCATTTGCCACGTGAGAAAAATAAGGTTTGACCATGTTTTTTGATACTTGGACTGGTCAAAGAACTAGCTTCACCTCTGGTTTGCAGGTCCACTAATTCAACTGGTCCGACCCCCCAAGTCAATAAAATAAACATTATACAAACAAATTATGGTATGCATATAGACCCAGCCACCGAGCTAGATAGGTATGACCTAGTTGATTGGATAAGCCTCTCTTCTACATCTATGATCATGGGATCCATCCTCCTATCTTCACCTCACCCCTTAGATTTTTTACACTAGGTTTGAGCCATAGTCAAATATTGGTCAAACTTAGCGAAGAGTCGATCAGGTTGACCGATTTCACCTGATTTGACTGGGTTTTGTTTTACCATCCAAGGTATTAACAAGATTGGCCATACACAGTCTTGCTCCCAGGCCAACAGGTTAAATCGTCATTTAACTACAAGTAGGTGGAAGTGTTAGTACTACTTTTGGCATAGAATTACCAAAAAAATCTTAAATCTATTGCAATTGTGTCAATTCAGTATTGAGTTTCTTCTTCTTCTTTTTTAGGCCAATTCAATTCTAAACATTTTGCATTTATGTTAATATAGTCCATCCGACCAATTTTGGCTAACCAGCATTGACATTGATGCCAGACCTTGTTGACGCATATAATTTTTTAAATAATATTTTATTTTTCAAAAAAAATTCCTTTTTTTCTTTCCCTTTTTATTTCCTCCTCCTTTCCTCTAGCTAGTGACCAATAGACGCCGGTTAATAGCAAGGCTCAACCCTGCCGACCACTAGCTAGGATAAGCCTCATCCAGCTAGATCTAGTGTGGCTCAACCTCCCTAGCAATGGCGAGGGTTGACCCCGCCCTTGCCCAACCATGGTGAGGCCCACCCTCACCATGGCTAGGCGACGTTGAGCCTCGCCAAATCTAGCCCGGCCTCATGAAGCCACGATGAGGCCAACCTCTCCATGGCTAGGTGAGGCTCAAACTTGGCATGGTTGGGCAAGGCCTTACACCTCACTAGCCCTTTTCTCTAGCCGATAGTGGTCGGCCATCAATCAAAGGAAGAAGCAAGGAGGAAAAACAAGAGAAAGAAAAAAATTAAGAAAAAATTCAAAAAATATATAAAAAAAAAAAAATTTTACAACATTAGCGCCGACTTGCCAAAATTGGCTAGATAAACTGAATTGGCATTAATGCAATGAGTTTAGGATTAGATTGACAAAAAAAAATTATAGCTGAATTAGCACAACAACAGTAGGTTTAGCATTTTTTGGTAATTTTCCTTAGTTTTAGAGGTGGCAAAATGATTTTAAAATATATGTTTTAACTCATTATTTGACGAATTTTGTCATCTATATTTTTTTTATGAAATAGGTTAAAGGCCCAACTAGAATATGATCACAATGGGTTTGGATCTACCTTATTCATTATGTGTATTGATTAAAATGAAGGGAAAAAATTAGTGCTTCGGTTGAAAAAAGAAAGAGAAATTTAAAGAAAAGAAAAGAAAAGGAAAACAAAAGGAGAGTGGTGACGCTCGAGTGCATGTAGATCAGGAACCACGACATTTCTTCATTGATCAACTTATTTAAAATGCCTTTTTTTTGTGGCTAAATTTTTTCTAATATTTTAGTTGCTCCCTTATAATGTGGTGCTTTATACGCTAATCCAGAAATCCAACTTGCGATTCCGATACGCTTGCGTTAAAGAAGGCAATGGAGAGTGGAGGTGAGGGTGATGGTGAGGGAGCTGCAGACCGCATCGCCGCCATGCGACCTCGTGCGGTTCCGGAGCTCGACGTGAAGGTCTCCGAGGTCGCGAAACCGGTACTTGAGATGAGAGAGCTTCTCGTACGGGGCGACGCGACTGCTGGAGCAGCAAATCGAAGCGAACGACCTCAGCCCGATCAGCCTAGCCTGGAAGCTCTTTAAGGATTCGCTTCAGGACACGGGCGAAGCTCCCTCGACAGAAGGCGCCGCAGTCAAAGCGGTCGAGGGTAATTAATCGTTGTTGTTTTAAGGTTAATCTATTTACCCGTCTAGATAATATTTTTCCTTGTTCACTAATAAATCGACTAATTAAACTCATGTTTCTATAATCAATTCGATCCCCCGATTGGATCGGGGGCAAACGCCTACGAAAAGATCGCTTGGATTTAAGAAAGAGTCGCTTGGTTTTTGGTTGGCACGCTTCCTCTTTTAATTTTGGAAAGAGGGGCAGAAAAAAAAAAAATTGAGGACGCGGGTCCCCATGTAGTCTGATTTCTTTCTATCTTTTTTGGAGGGCAAGGAAACGCGAAATAAATGGCCGGGGACTAAAAAGTGTTTTCGAAAAATAAAAACATTGGATATTGAATAATGATAATTTCAAATTACATTTTTATTTGTAAATTTGAATTATTAATATCAATTCATTTCGGACTTTTATTATTATTTAATTTTAGTTTTTGCGAAATAATGTCTTGGCATATTATGAAGTATTGCGTATCATGTATCATTTTCCGTGTCGGTGTGCCAAAGACATCTGAAAGACGAGGTTCACGCCCTGCTGGTAGATCTTGTATGCAGGGCTTCACCAATTGATCATACCCCCACGAGTTTTGAATTCGCCGCTAGGGAATTCACACCCGCAAATGATCCTTACAAGTAATTGGGTTTCTATCTATATGTTGATTGATACCCTCATGTTCCTTCTCTCCTTTTAAGGACGTAAGCAAGAAGCACTTAAGGCCGGTTTCTTTCCCTAAAAAAGAAGTGAATCTGAAATGACTCCGCTAAGGCTAAGACTTCCGCGCAAACGACTTACTTCTTACGACTTGACTTTCCTGTCAAACAAGGATATCTCCTCCACACATCGTGTCGAAAACAAGCGATTAATCGTCGATTAAAAGACTCATTGAATGAACCCAATTACCTGAAAGGATCATCTGCAGGTTAGAACCTCCAATTCAACCTCTAAACTCTTTTTTTCGGCTGACAAGCGAATCAGACCTTTCATTCAGGGAGGGGAGGGGATTACTGCTCATAAAGGCTTCAAGTTGAATCTAGAGGAAGGCCGGTTAAGCCACACTACAAGAGTTCATTCATTTCTTGGCTTTCAAACACACATCCAAGCAATTGGTAATGCTATTTGGTGACTCGATTAGGTTGTTGGGCTGCCGGAAGGTTGCCACGAGTAAGTCAGTTTGGGGGACCGAAGGTGGTTCTCCATGCACCGGACACGTAGCTTACCGAATCAATTGTGACACGGATGGCAATGCATGCTATGAAAGAGAGGGTCGAGTATGATACATCAACCGTCTTGGTAGGTGTATCATTCTACATTTTCCCCAAAGAACATTTATTCATTTCTTTCTTCCCCCATCGACCACGATGCAAAAAATCTAGACCCGGAAAGGAGAAGGGCCAGTGGTGGGCATATGGGCCCTGATTCCTCGCGGTCGGGCCGACTTGGAAGCAAGCTACCTATCAGCTATCTCACCCCCTTTCTATTAACTTTAAGTTGTTGGTAAGCTTCCAAAGCTCCTTCCTTCAGCTGGGTGCAACCCCCATCAAAAAATTCCAAGCCACGATCAACCTCTCTTTCCTCTCCCCTTCCCTTCTAATCCCTTCCCATGGAAATATGTAGAGCCGGTCAAAGTCGTCGCTTGATTCAACGGTTGGAATCCCCGAGCAGGACAAATCGGACGGCAACAAGCGAGTGGGGCCCCCGCTCAGAACAAAGCAGAAAAAGGATTATTGGCCCAAAGTCCAAAGTGGGACTGTACCTATACGAAGCCGCGTGGAAATTTCTCCGTTTGACCGAGTCGACCTCGCTGCTCTATAAGAAACAAGGCCTACCAGCCCCGTGCTTCTTCACCACCATCTCTTCTAAAGCCCTTCAATCCCAAACAACTCTGTTGAGGCAAAGAAGAGGTTCGACTCCTCAATCTTGTTCTTCCCTCGGTGTTCTTCGGGTAACGTTTCGCGATCTTTGCAGGGTTCTTTAGGCCTTTGATAACGTATATTCATCGCGATGTTCAAGTTTAGTTACTATCATCTATCCATGCAGACGCAGATCCACGTGAAGACCCTGACGGGCAACACCATTATCATCGAAGTGGAGAGCTCGGAGACGGTCCACAGCGTGAAGGTCATATTGCAGGACCGAGAAGGCATTCCCATGGATCAGCAGAAGCTGATCTTCGCGGGCAAGGAGCTCAAGAACGGCGTCCGGACGCTCGCCGAGTACGACGTTCACAACGAGTCCGTGCTCCACCTCGATCTCCGCCGAAAGGCCAAGACGAAAGGTATGTGGCGCTTTCTCGCTTTGGCGCAGCGGCTTCTGAGGTGAATATTTGGCAGTCTATGCAGTTGTGTGTCGATGAATTATTATTGATGTGGTGAATAGAATCAATTGATCTCGCACGTCACAAAATGAGCTTATCCTGAGAGTTTGTCAATTGAAGAGGATGTGGACGACCTCCTATTCTGCACAGCGAACCAAATCTAAGATCAACGTACGGATTTTTCGACTTTATGATGTAAACATATATGTTTTTTCCCATTTTGAGAGCTTTGTATGAGCCTAAACATGGCGGCTGTCTGAATGAGTTCAAAGAATCTTAAAGTGATAGAGTGGACAGCATAGGGTGATTTTCTATTCTTTCTAGTTTAATGTCGCATGTTCAATTTTCCGGTTGAATCATCTGTGTCCAGAATCTAAATCTTTAATTTGTATGGCCAATTTCATTACTGGATGAGCGAGGGCTTTGAGCTTTAACATAGATTGTCGCGATGCAGCTGTGACTGATTAAACACCGCACGGTGGAGGTTGTTTTTGTTTTAGTGGATCGGAGAAAGAAATGGACATCCACAGCTGAACTTTCGTCGTAGGCCAGTCGAGTAGGACTCACTTAAACCATTCTTTTTTGATAGATGTGCGCCTTTACCGACGAGCGAAGGAGATAATATCAATAAATATAGCATTGCCCTTTTGCATTCTTTTCATGGTGCAATTAAATGACTCAAACTGCGTATTTATTATTCTTTAATTTGTTTCTTGATAGATGTATCTGCAGATGAGGATGATACGCATATGGAATCCAAGATCTGATGGAAGATCGATACTCCCAAACCCTACCAGACAGCCAACAATGTTAGTGTTGAATTTTTACTTAGTACTGATATTCTAACTCAAACTCGCGTTAAATTGGATGCAAGATCGACACCACATCACCATCCACGCGTTCTTCGAGACTTTCCTGTTGGCAGGCCTCACGTGGTTGGAGTTACAGAGGGGGGAAGGGCCCATTCATGTTCCTGATGATTAAATTGGCATCGGGGGCTTTTGTTTACTTAAAATGGAAAATAAGAAACATGAAACTCCTCGAGAATCTTTTGATGTTGTGGTAACCAACATGAAGAATGGCTTTTCCAAGAGATAATTCTCGAAAGATGAATGATTTTGCGAGAGATAATGCTTGCCATGACATGGTCGACCTGCACCCATACAGCCACCAGGAAAGATGTCGACAAACATCGACGTGGACAAACACAGGCGTTGATTTCTGACTTTGCACTGTGGAAGAGATGGAAGTCAAATTTCTCCACAATAATTCAACCATATGGACAATCCAAGATAATAATAAAAAGAGAGAACTTTGAATTAGATGGACAGGAGACGCAGGAGATGTCGTTTTAATTAGAAGTGGTCAAGGGGTGAGTTGACAAGTCAGTTTGAAACTGGGTTATCTTGAATTTGAATTTAGTTTGTGGCTTTGTGTTATTCCGAATTCAAAACCGCCAACCCGGGAAAAACCGGACCGGACCGCCTTTGGGTGGTTCCGTAGCCCGCGATCCGGTTCCCGGTTCCCATTCTTGGCAGGTGGCTAGTCGGTCCGGTTCCTGTTCAAGGTGGGAAACCGGACCGGGCCGATAGTTTTTAATATAAATATTTTAAAGTTTCTCAAGAATTCAAAAAAAGAATTTAGTTTGTGGCTTTGTGTTATTCCGGGTCTTTCTTGAATGCATTGAGTGGAATCCAGGTAGGACTCAATTCAATTAATCCTCAAGACATCTTCAAGGAACTTTGGTAAGTAACTCAAAATCGGTGAAATCAAATTGGACACAAATTGTCCCTTAACATTGGCAAGCAACTCAAAACCGGTTGATAACTTAATCAGAGAAAATTTTGCAAGTCATATAATAGAAAGTTGGCAATTCATGTAATATTTAGTAAATTTAAGCATGGTAAATAAGTAATAATATAGATATTGTGTTAAAAAAGGGTGTTGTAAGATCAATAAATAATTAATAAGAGAAGTTCCTTTTTTTGAGATGATAGAAATTGGTAATTTAAAAATAAATAGACCGTGGTAACAAACTCAAATAAGACCGGTGGTGCAAAACTAGCTTGTATTTTAACATAAGAAAAGTCAGTTATCATTCTAATTATTGGGGTTAGTAATTTATAAAATAAAAGGTGGTAAGTTTTAAAAAATCAGCAAGCAAGACAAATACAAGTGATAACTCGATAGAAAAGTTGGTGAATTTAAGGAAAAAATAAAATTATTAAAGTTTTCTTATAAGTTGGGGAGTTTGGTAGAGTTGAGAAACTTCCATTTTTAACTGTTGCTACACCTAAATGAACGCATTCATGAAGATAGCATCTAATTGTCACAATGAGATCATACACAGTAGAAGATTATATGTAATCTTTCAACTGTTATTAAAACTTTTATTAGGTTTTGTATCTCTTTAGCTATAGTCAGCACTGAGCCTCTCTATATAGAGGCTGATCAAATCAGATTATGATTCACCTAAACCGATAATCATAATATGTGCTTACCAAATGCGTAAGATGTTCGGGCCAATTAGATGAAAGTCGAATATGCGAAATCCTCCATTACATTATACATATGAAATAACCAATGTCCTTACAGCGACAGCTAATCAAACTCGTGACAACAACTAGAGATATCAGGATATTGTGAAAAGGCACGAACCGCTACAAGGTCAACTAGATTGAGTTGGAAACCTTATCTATAAAGCATACTTTAGATTCGATAATCATACAACAATGCATAAACAAAGTACATCTTTTGAATTGCTGGTCAAGATTGGTAGGAAGCTGTAGCTGTTGATCACAAAGTTCAAAAGAATATTATAATATATGCATTGAAAAACATTTTCAAGTATATAAAAGTCTATATGATTCATTCAACCAATTAGGTTCATTTGCTTTTCATTCTGTATTATAAAACTGTCGTATACGTCTTCATTAGAGTTCAAACACTGACAACCTCATCATTAGGCAAAACAAAAATAAATTAATGTTACCATCGATCCGCTTCATCTAATCTTGTCTAATTAGAATCATGTTCATCGTTGTTTATTCTAGTGATTTATTTAATTTCAAGTAATTTGGAAAAAGAAAAATTGTGTGCCCCACCCACGCCTTTCCAAAATGAAAGGTGACTGGGACATTAGCTGATAGGCTGCGTACTTATCTTCAAGAAAATTATTTTTGCCTGCAATAGTAAATGTAATTAAAGAAAGTTTGAAAGTACGTTTTTCTCTGGCTTGTCCGGACATCCCACCTTCGTCGATGCAGACATTACAACCACCGTACGAGAAATTTTTAAGTCGAGGTGTACTGTTTTTGTCCCATCTCTCTATCTTTCTCCACCTCCATTTTGGCCTTTCTTCAATATTCATGTATTCTGAATCCAATTTGCACTTACTAGATGTTTATGATGGAAAGTGTCCATTGTTTTACTTGAATGAAATAACCCACAAATTGGAACTAATAGTGCAAGACTAGAAAGAGATCTACGCAAGTAGCTACCAACTAGGCACGGTTGATTGATTGTGAATATGGATATAGAACATTCAATTTGACCTGAATTAAAACTCATCACGAGATGTCAAAACCCATTGGCTTATTAGAGGGAGAAAATTATATTGTAATTCAATTGATTCTTTCCATTGCATCTATAAGTGGAAAAGGAGTTTGGTTATTAAAAGTGCGTTTAGTAACATTTTTGTTTCAAGAATAATTTCTTTTTAGAAATAGTTCATTTTTATTTTTATTTCTTGTAACAATTTATTAGTAAAAAAAAGCATTTGAAAACTCCACAAAATGTTTATTCTTATGATAAAAAAAATAGGAATGCATTTAGTATTACCTACAAACATTTTTGTAATGTAAAATTTCTTTTAAATTTTTTAATAATTTTTTGAGATTTTTCCTTTTTTTCTTTTTTCCCCTTCTTCTTCTTCCGATGGCGTTGGCGGCGGCGGCGGCGGGGGTGGCCAACCAGTAGGTGGCAGTGACCAGTTAGAAGAGAAAAAAAAGAAAAGAAAAAAAGAAAATGACTTATTCTAAAAATTGTTCCCCGAAATAAGAAATTATTTTTTTCTACTTCTTATTTTTGTTCTACATCTATTCTTCGAACAATTTTCTATTCTAAGAAATAATAAATGTTAATTGACGTTACCAAAAGGATTTTTGTTCTTTTTTTTTCAGGAAATAAAATAATAGAAATTGAGAAAAATAGAAACGTTATCAAACGAAGCCTAATCTTCTGGTCATGAGATACTAGTCAAGTTCTTTGAAGGTCTCTGCCTCTCTGTTGCCTATTTCATCTTGGGATTTAAGTTGGAAGCCTTTTGAGATTTTTACTTTCAAGCATTTGCACCATTAAAAATCTCAAGCAAATATATTCATGACACATTTATCCATACTAACTTTTGTGTCACATAAATCTCAAATTGGTACCAGATGATAAATTTACCCTCAAATTAATTTTTGTCAAATAAAAAAAACCAAAGCCGGTGCTATTGCTTCAAATCTACCCTTCTTTATAATTTTGCCAAGCATCCCATCAAAATACATATGTGTCAACACAAGGAGCAAACAAAAGGATTTGATGTAAAGAATAACACATAAGACATGAAAAATCCTCACATATTGATACATAAGCATTTTAACGAAGTGTGGATTAGGGTCATGGATACCAATAAGGTATTTTATGTGAAATGAAAATCAGTCTGGGATAAATGGGTTATGAGAAATCAGTTTGAATTCTTTTGTGAGACAAATATTAATTTGAAGTAAATAAATCAAAGGGCACTGAGTTAGTTGGTAATACCAACGGTGTTAACTCTTAACTAAAAATGCCAAGAGAAATAATCAAAGCATGACTCACGGACAAAAACCAGATGTGTTGCCTATCCTCAGTGACCCACTCCAATGCAAGAACCATCTATCCTCGTTGCCCATCCTAGGTTAAAATTACTTTTAGTTCGTCAAGTCCTCGAATGATTTTAAGAGTTCACGGAATCATATCTGGTGAAGGTAGTTCTGTGAATCTTTCTACTGCAAGTGGGTGGAGATATGAAGAGCACACAGAATCTGCTTTTGAAGGACATTGGAGGGCAGGACACTGCACAGAGCATATTTGTCCAAGCCCAGGAATTTCTTTATTCCACGTTCCCCTTATTTAATGCATGAATTCCAGCAAAAGGCCAAGGAAACAAATAATTTAGTTAGAATTCCTAAAAGCGAGAGATAAGTCCAACTAATTCAACTACCTATCAGACCTGAAAAGACTCTGCGCAGTACCAGGAGCCACACACAGCTTCTTCCACACACAAGCTTCAACTACCAGTCTTCCCTTCTTCTTCTTCCTCTTCACCATCCATTCTTTGCTTGGCATTTTCATTTTCGTTTTCAATTTTCTTTAATCTCAGTTCTTTTTTTTTTCTTGTGGGAACATGGTTTCTCCAAGGTGTGTTTCTTCCATTATTAATACACGCCGGTACTTAAAGCGCCTCCAAATTGCCCCAACAGCAAGTAAAATCCCCTCTTGGCTCCCCTTTCTTTTATGTAAATTCCAAGAACAGCGACAGACGAGGCCCTGAGATCTGCAAGTCTTCTTCACACTACTCACTGATGGCTGATTCTGAACATTCTTCTTCTGATGACACTTACGTGGACTCCAGAGGTAAACTATTTTGACAAGCTAATTTCGCCATGTCTCCCTCGTTTGTTCTCCTGTGCTTTGACTCTAGATGCAATCTATCTTGCTTCTTGCGGGAGAAAGTTTTCAGCTTTCGTTTAAAAAGACAAATCTTCTTTCTGGGTTTTCCGTCTTTTTCGAGATTTCTTGTAAAGCCACCGTGAATATAAGCTCCCAAGTCTTTGAATGATTATAGTTTAATTGACGACTATGTAACAGATTTGACCCTGCACGTAATTAATGATGCTGCCTCTGTAGTTTTCTTCTTTCACCAATCAAATCAAACACCTTTCTTCTTTCGGATACCATTTCAAGATTTCAAGTAAAGTTACTGGAATGAATCCCGTAATTTTTGGTGGGTTTCGACTTTATTTTCAGAGTTAGACTATTCAGGAACAAGAATAATTCATGCCTTTAATCTTGCATCATGCAAGGGCCTTGTTCTGCTTCCAAGATTTTGTTTTCTCCCATATGTATATATCGTCCTATTTATCTTGTTGGTCTTGGGTTGTTTTGTGCAGAAGAGACGAGCGAAGAATCAAAGCTAGATTTCTCTGAAGATGAGGAGACGCTTATAATTAGAATGTACAATCTGGTTGGAGAAAGGCAAGACTCTGTTCTTTCGCTTCCTTTCTGCTTCTCCTTTACTGTTGATAATTTCCTCTTTGTTTCACAAAGATAAAAATTGCTGAGACGAAATTATATCATTCCATGATCAGGTGGTCTCTGATTGCTGGTAGAATCCCAGGAAGGACAGCTGAGGAAATTGAGAAGTACTGGAATTCCAGATATTCAACAAGCCAATGAAAGTACTAAATCAAGATGACTGTCTTACCTAGAACGACATGAATGCTTGGCTCAGAAAATTTTCTCTAAGATGTGAAGATTTTCTCAATCTGGGTTCTAAGACCCATTGAAATTCTGGGTCATTTCATATGATCTTCTAGGAATGGAGTTTCTCCCCCTCTTTTTGTCGGTTGATCTTTGTTTGGTGCTCTTGGTTAGGGTAAAGTCATTGGTTTTTTCGAGGTTCAATGTATTTGCAAGTAGGACCTTAGATTCTTGATGTATATTGTTCCCTCTAGTTGTAGTGTACAAACGCATCGTCCCTAGTGTTGTCCCTAATGATATGACATTGTTACTCCGTTTTTTTTTTTACCACTAACGCGTGCCTTAAGTAAGGTGTACCTTAAACTTTAAAAGTATATGGTACGAACTTGTCAAATTGCAACTTTTCGTGTGTCCCTAATAGTGACACCAAATCAATAGATATAGGCACGTGAGTTTGTCTTCAAAGGAATTTTATGAAAAGGGACCGAGTACTCGACCAAACGAGAGGGGCTTGAAAGCAGAAGTAAAACGGTAGAATTCAAAATACGATAACACGTACCTTAAGCCAAGTATATAAGCATGATAAGAAAATTATTGACATTATACAGAAAAAAAAGCAGCTATCATGGCCTATTTTCTGACCTATGGTGTCAGCGGACAATAAGCTTATCAAATAGAATTGCTGAGGTATCACCCAAGAAACTTTAGAAGTTAGAATGCACAATTTGGATGCAATAACGTCAGTGAATCGAAGTCCAAATCAAGCAAAGCTGTACAAGATGGCTCACAACATTTCTCTTGCTATTCTCATACCCGTCTACTGAACAAGCATTACATCCATCAACGTAGTTATCATAAGTGGAAGATAATATATCGATTGCTTGAGTAATAATTAACCAATACAGACTGTTTTTCTTCATGTCTGAAGATGACAATGATGTCATTTTCCCAAGAAAGTAAAATCACCCAAGATTGTAGAAATTTGCTCCTTGACTTTCACTACAAGATGGTCGAAATGGTACAAACAGAAAGAAGCATAAGATATGGCCAATCTTTCAAAAGACATCAACTTTTGACCTCGGATCAGATGTACCAAGCTCAAAACAAAACTAAAGAGAGTACTATAAAGTATAAAAGTAAAATAGAAAATCGGGGTCATCATTATCTTTTTAGTTCCAGTGAAGAAAATAATTCAACTAATGTTGCCATGCAAAAAGCCATTCACGGATGCAACTAAGGATCTGTTTGGTACCACTCCCGAGAACAATTGATTCTGTTTTTTTGTTCTCGAGAATAAATTTATTCCGGTGAATAGATTTGGAGTAGAATTGAGGATAATTAAAAAACTACTTTTTGCTCCTAAGAACAATTTTGAGAATCAATTTTTCTTCTTTTTTTTCTCTCCTATTTTTCCCTTCCATTTCTTCTTCCTCCTCCCAACCCCTTGCCACCCCATCACCGCCCCTCGGCCACCACCGCCGAGCGGCCAAGAGAGGTCCGACAAGCTCGCCGAAGCCTCGCTTGGCCATTGGCAAGGTCAGCCTCACCCTAGCCTGGCAAGGCCTCATTGGTGGCCAAGCAAGGTTGCCAGACCTCACCGGTGGCCAAGCGAGGTTGAACCTCGCCCGACCACTAAAGAGGAAGTAGAGAAAAGAAAAAAAGAGAAATATAAGAAAATTATAACAAAAAGTACTAAAGAATTAAAAGAATTAAAAAAATTGAAAATTTTTCCCAAACATATTTCTATTCCCGGAATAAAAAATTTAAACGGTTTACCAAACACCTTAAATACTCGAAAATCATTCTCAGGAATAGAATAAAAAAAAAATCATTTTTGATCAAAAATTGTTCTCTACTCGTTGCCAAACACACCCTAAAACAGTATGCCACTCCCACGTATTGACATAATCGTCACCAACCACCCCACAGAGGACAAGGGCAATCCTGTAGAGAGCAAGGGCTTCAGAGGTGCACAAGCAAGGTCACTGATGAGAACCTGAGGTCCTCACGCTTGTTTTGTATGATTCTTAACTTTCCAAACATGCTAAGACCTAAGCTAGTCAAAAGCTTGGGGCCAAATGAGTCATTTGCAAAATCTGAAATGAAAAAACAATGAGCAGTTCCACACAACTTCAGACAAATTGTATCCATCCTTCTCCAACGCATGGCAAAGAATTCAGTGCAGGTTATTTAAGAATCTTTATATGGGAAAGGAAAGATTGCTGTACAATAGAGTCGCAAGCAGAAGGTAAGTGCAGAACTGGATGCTGCATACTGAATTTTCACAACCATAAGAAACTTTGCCTGTTAAAAAGGAAACTGAAAAGGAGAGAGCTAATTGCAGATCATTCCATTCAGGAAATCCAGATATCACAGATCCTATGAAGATCATACTTTACAGCCTCATTCACACATTCTTGCCAGATATTGATAAAGTAATGGTTAGGAGTCATGCAAGAAATCGGCCCTACAGGTCATGGCATCCTCAAGAGAAGATCAACATGGTTCTATTACACATTGCTTTGTTTATAAATCTTGGTGTCAAGTACTTGCTTGCCGCACATCGCACAAACCCCTGCAGAAAAGTGTGGACATTAGCACTTGCAACAAAATACTTGCTCAAACAGACGGAACTTTCCAAAACAGCATGAAAATTTGGAAAACACAAGATTGCAAACGCAAAGCACCTTTTGTGTATGCACAGGTGTGACAATACTTGGCATCTTGATGCACCTGCTGCTTGCAAATAATGCACTTTGTATTTCCATAAGGAGTCCACCTGCAAGCAAGTACAACCCAAAATCAAAAAAACCATAGAAAACTAACTCAAACTGACAGAGACTTCTTGGTGTTATCAGAAAATAAAATGCTATTAACCAATCCAAAGTATAGATTACATGCATGGAAGAACACAACTGACTTCAACAAATAAATAAATAAAAAAAAAGGATAACCCAGATATCTCCTCTTTCTCCTAAAATATACTCATCAGCACTAAATAACAATGTACAGTATCGGTTCTAGGTGTGGAATCTATTTCCATATTTCACAAATTTCAAGAAAATACCCCAGTACACAACACCCATCCACTAACTGGCCAAAATGAATCAATTAGAAATACTAGATCCAGCTCAGTCCTTTTGCCCCCGGGTAATTTGGCTTGCCAAAATCTGATTGACAAGGCAATAAAAGAACTTAACTAGAAGTGCATTCCAGCAATCTTTCAGGAAACCCTTAGCAGATTGAACTTGACAAATCAAAAAGAACTACATAATGCATCCATCCAGCCCTAACCAATAAAAACGATCTGCAAACAGATGCATCCACACCAAACATATGCTTATTCCCATTAATGACAGTCAAGCAACGGCGACAAATTACACAGAACAAACAGAAAAACGATTGTATCTAGAAATGCTTCAAAAGTTACAACATCCAGTCAGAGATTTCTTCTAGTTCAATACACAGTGGTTCACAAGGCAATAAACCCAAAAACAATTACTTCGAAAGTTGGCTCCTGACAGACTAACATCACAATTCACCAAATTATGAACATCAAAAACACCTTCAATGCTGACACTAACTTGGCTCCTTCTTAAAAAATTGCCGCTTTCCAGATGACCTATAATTCTCCTAAATGCCCATCATCGCAATTCACCTTAATTAGTAAATGCAATTCGCGGAAAGAGACTATTAACCTTCAAACCCCACCCCAACACAAGAACCACTACTGATAGAACTACAGAACATCTCTCTCTGAATAAAGCGCATCAACTAGCTACAATCTCAACATCCACAGCTAATTCGCAGTGGAGCAACACAGCTACCCATTGAAAGTCGTCTTCCGAAGAAAGGGAAAGAAAGGGTAACCTGGCCTTCTTGGAGAGGAGCTTGTTCTCGTTGATCTTGCGGCCGCCGCCTTCGGTGGTGTTGCTGGCCCCTTCCTTCCACTTATCCGGCACTATGACCTTCGCCAGCTTCTTCTCACCTGAACCAAGATCAGACACGCGGCGATCAGACCCACCGATCCACAACACAAAACCCCTCGCGGGCGAAAAAAATCAGCAGAGCCCTCGATCGAGATCGCGCTCTCGCGACTGCTCTGCAAGCGCGAGCGAATCGATCGAAGGAAGGAAGGACAGGAAGATCAGACGGCTTACACTTTTCGCACACCATCTTCGCTTCTCCCTCGTTCTCTCTCTCTTCGAGGCAGAAATCTCGCGGCGTTCCCCAAATTCGAAACCCTAATTCGAGTCGAGGAGGAGAAGAAGAGAAGGGGTCAGGTTGGGGATTTTTTTGGCTGTCTCCAGGATTCTTTGGCGGTCGATTTTTGCTTTCTCCAGAATTCCTCGCGTTGGATTTCTGCTTAATGCGCTCTCGGCGTGGATGGTATTACACTAATGTGACGTTAGGAGGGCGGTGCTTTGCCACTTGCCAAGTCACGTTTGCTTAAAGAGAAGCTACTTTAGAAAAACGTCGTGGCAAAATTTTGTGCAGCATTTATATTTTTGTTTCTGAATTAGTTTTTTGTGACTCTAATATTACATGAATTCAAAATCAAAATACAATATAATCATTCGCCATTTGAAATTTGCTTTTGATTTTGTGAAAATATTTTGACAAATTGTGTCGATTGATAGGGAAAGTTCTCAAAGAATGCCCTGGAGAGATGGGTCGAAGTAGGTAAAATGCATCGCAATCAATCCACTCGGCTAACCGAGGGCCGAATTCCTCGCCGAATGGTGAGCACGTGACTTTCACGTGCTATTCTTTGGCGTAAGAAAGGGGCATTTTCATCCAATATTTGATAGTGGTTGACCCGTTGACGTGCACTTGGGTCAAATTACCTAATCGGTGCTTTAGGCCCAATCGGCGGTCCAACTGGAGCAAAATCAGAAAAGGGGGAAAATTTGAAGATGGAAGGAGCAAAGCGCGTGCTACAGAGGCGGCTTGTGCTCATCACCCTTTTAACACCATAGGATTAATCGACTCGAAATATTATCTGCTCTAATTTATTCCATATCAATTCTCACTATTTTTTTATAGACAAACACTTTCCTAAAGTGTTACCTAAATTGATAGTACTTACACCCGAGCACGTTTAATATTGGCCATCACGTGAAAAATGTGTCTTTTGTGTGTTAATTTCAATTTCTCATATATAATTCAGGAATACTTTTTCCTTATTCAGGACGCGATTCGATTCATTTATGCCCCATTTGCTATCGTAGAAGCTTGTCACAAGCCATTTCTTGTCTTGACTCTCTCAACCCATTGATCCCTCCGCACCCCAGTTGAACCAGGTCATTAAAAGCCTACCAGCTTCCGCATAGTTTATCCCCAGTTAATACATCAATTAGAGAGGTCTCACTTTGATACCATAATGTAACAACCATAAAATGACTCGATCGAAGTATTGTCCATTTTGGCTTATTTCATACCAAGCATTATGATTTTGTTATTTAGTGTTCAAGTAGGTACTTTCTCAAATGGTCAATCGTCCTAATAATGCTCTTAACTGAGTTTACTTAACATTTTATTTCTAATGTTAATCATTGCCATAACATCAAAAGACGGCCTTCGTGAGTTAATTCTAATTTCACATACACAATTCAAAAACACTCATTTTTTATTCGCAATTTGGGCCATATACGTTCCATTTACCATCTTAAAAGCTTGTCAAGAGTCGCTCTTCATTCGGGCCCTCTCACCCTATCGGTCACTCTGCTGTCTATCAAATGGGATCGTGACATTCCTCCTCGTGGGTACTTCAATTGGGTCAATGCTCGCATTCGCGATAATCAATCCCGCCGAGCCATTTCTGTCCTCCCACGAAGGACTACAGCTACATAACTTGCAAAAAGAGTAGGAAGAAGAGAGAGAAGCTTCTACTTGGAGGACAGCTGACTTCGTGGCTCAATTCACCAACAATCTTTCGCCTTGGCTTTCGTTATTTGTAAATCAAAAAGTAACATGGACCCCGGGACCATCATCTAGACCAAGTCCAATGCCACAAGCGATCCCATCACACGAATCATCATACCCCACTCGACCATACCCGAACCTTGTCGATCAAAACTCTCTAGTAAATCGGTATAGACGAAAGAGAATTTTTATTGTGCCGCATGTATTAATCGAATAGAAATCAATGAATAACGCAACTTACAAAAACGAATTGCACATATTACATGGAGAAAAAATTTTGGATGGATCACGTAATCCGGTACTAGCTGTAGTGTAATCTCGCCGATCAATCCCAAGGGCTGAGCGAGCACTCCCCAGGCAAGGTCGGGTACCTCTGGCTGTCCTTGCAGTAATCGTAGATGACGAGGTTCCGCTGGACCCAGGCGTAGTCCTTCTTCTGGTCGCCGGAGAGGTGCCAGGCGGCGTACTGGTCCCACCAGTTGTCGGTCGTGGTCGAGACGCAGGCCGGAAAGGGGTCCTCCCACCGGCACCCGTCGAAGCTGAAGTCCTTGTAGGTGGACACGAACGGCGACTTGGTCCAGTCGGTCTTCTCGAGGCCGCCACGGGTGGCCCAGTCGTCGGCGTTCCAGATGCTCGAGAAGAGGTACATGGGCTTCGCGTCGGGGAAGAAGTTGTTGGCCTCGCCGTTGTTCTTGTACACCCTGATCGGCACCTGGTCGATGAAGAACCTGCAGAGAGACCGACCGGCGCGACGGAACTTAGTTTCCGACGGAAACTGAAACCAAGAACTCGATCAATGTCCGGCGAGAGGAGGAGGGAGAGCTTAGCTTACACGATCTGGTGGCTGTTCCAGAGGATGGAGTAGGAGTGGAAGTCCTCGGTCGGGTCGAACCAGAGCGAGTGCCTCATCTCGCGCCCGCCCGTCCCGTTCTTGTACACGTTGGTCTGGATCAGATACGGCTGCCCGCTCCGGTTTCCCAGGAACTCGAAGTCCAGCTCGTCCCTCTCCGGCCCCGCCCCGTTCTCCGTGCACATCTGCATCGTTTGCAGTATCGAATCGATCAAGATCACAATCACTCGTTCGAGATACTTAACCTTTTCTGATCTTAGCCAGCGCATTGGAAGGTGAAGAACTCACATAGTAGGCAGTGACCACTCCGGCGGAGTCGCCGCCCACGAGCTTGAGCTTCATGCTGAACCAACCGAATCGGTATTTCTGCTTCGTTTGAAACCCGCAACCTGTTCGAGATCAGACACCACGTTCCCCGTCACGACATGCGTTTTTGCAGATTGGAATGTACACCATAACTGATGAATAAAACGTGAAAAGGATTCGGGATTCGAGCTGGTTCGTGCGGTACCTGTTTCTTTGTCCAGCGACAAGTACCAGATCTGGCCGTCTGCGGAGGTCTTGAAGTGCTCTTCCGACCACATTATGTCGAAGTTGTCGACGAAAGATCCCTTGGCCTGCGCCGCTGCATCCGAGGAGCACGGCTCGGCCAGAAGAACTAGCGAGATGCAGAGGAGAACCGATAATGGAGAAACCATTCTTGACTGAGAAGGTCTGATTGCAGAGATGGGGAAAGCTTTCGATTCCTCTCTGCTGTATCTTCGTGGGAAGGAGAGGTCTATATCAGAACGTTCACTGTCTCGTTGGGAATAAAACACTTCTTATCTTACTGTTGACCATTTTAAATTTGACCTTTAATTTCATGCAGAAAAAACCCCCCAAAAAAATTGAAAATATAAAAGATGAAGTATAATTACTAACGTGGGTCAGTCATCGTTAGATATCTCATTTGGCATGGCTAATGATGTCTCACGTAAACTGTCATGCTAGTGATTTCTGGCTGCAATTGATTGTGAAGACTGTATTCAAACGTCATATAAAGATTTATGATTATATTAACAAAATTAAAATATTTAAAATTGAATTGACATCTATGCTATTGTTGATGGGCAAGGACAAACGTAACGGATATGGGCATCGAGGGCAGAAATTGGAATGCTGCGTGCGGAAAAATGATGGACTGTCCAAAATAATTCACAGATCTACGACAGGAAAATCCAGCTGCCAATCCAGTGACCAGCATTATTTTTCATCATGGGCCAATGAAAATTGGAGATGCCGGGGTGGGGCCCACGTGTTCTCATGTGATCCCACTGATTGGCCACACAACAATTCGAAACTTCTCGGGGCTTGACAACTGGAATTTTTGGATGTGTGGGAGGGAGATGCTGACCGCCAGGGATGTTGAATTATAGAAGTGCCCACTTGAAGAACAACCATATTATAAAAAAATAAAATAAATAAATCGATTGAATTGAATAATTGATTAGAAAATTGTAAATTGGCTTTTAAGAAAAGGTCGAAAGAGGAATTCAAACCCAAGGGTTAATTACCTTCTTCTTTTTTCTTCTTTTTTTGGGCATAAGGGTTAATTACTTTAATTGTCTTACTTTGAGGATTCTGTAGATTGACTGGTTTACCTTTAGTGTGGCAAGACTGCTTTCTTTTTTGTTTACCAAAGGGATGAGCTTCCTAATCAAGGATCTTTCACAGTTATTAAGAAAGCTTCCGACATGCCTGTCGCTTTAACCCATAAAGGACTCGATACCCTTTTAACTTATTTGATAGCTAGATTAACCCTACTCGGGATTTGGCATAATTACATGCCATAAAAGAGATAAAAATGGACCGACAAGATTAAGGAAACTCGATGGATCCAATAGAAGAGTGAAATGTTTAAATCTTGAAAAGGAAATATTCTCCCCATCAAAAGCCATTTGTGCGGAATGAATTAATGGGTCGATCACAAGCAAAATATCTTGATCGATTGGTACCAAGTTGTAAGATTCCCGAATGATTGAGATCGATGGAATCCATGATCAATAGTGTCCACATGGATTGTTTTGGCCTAGAAATGTGGCACAAATGAGATGGACCTCACCCATATTGGAGCCATGGCAACAATAGGTCAAGTCAAAATGGAGACCCAAGAGTCGTACCAGGTGAGCTAAGCACTTAGCCAAGAGTCAAATCATTCTAGCAATTGACTGATTAAAATTACTAGGCTATAAAGAAATATCTTTTCCCAGGAATATCCCCTTCCAGACACTACACCAAGTGCAGTACGTGCTCCTCCATAATTGTGTGTCGGTGAAGTGGGTGTGGAGTCAGCGTATGATGAAATATTTAAGGAATATTATAAAAATGAAATGAACATTAGTCAAAAGTCGACAGTTTGGCCGAGTGGTCTAAGGCGCCAGATTTAGGCTCTGGTCCGAAAGGGCGTGGGTTCAAATCCCACAGCTGTCAACTTTTTTGTTATTTCCTTTTTCCTCCATTTTATTTTCATTTCTCTATCTTTTTTCTTTTTAGCAAACTCTTCTGTTTTTATTTTTGGCCAGATTTTGTGGAAAGACTACTCTCTCTCTCTGCTGAAATTATCGATTTCCTTCATTCTATTCTCATTTCTCTATCTTTTTTTTTTTTTTTTGCAAAAAAAAAACATTTCTCTTTCTTTTTCTTTTTAGCAAACTCTTCTGTTTTTTTTTTTGGTCAGATTTTGTGGAAAGACTACTCTCTCTCTCTCTCTCTGCTGAAATTATCGATTTCCTTCATTCTATTCTCATTCTCTATCTTTTTTCTTTTTTGCAAAAAAAAAAAAAAAAAAACATTTCTCTATCTTGTTCTTTTTAGCAAACTCTTCTGTTTTTTTTTTTTTTTCGGTCAGATTTTGTGGAAAGACTACTCTCTCTCTATGCTGAAATTATCCATTTCCTCCATTCTATTCTCATTTCTCTATCTTTTTTCTTTTTTGCAAACTTTTTTTTTTGGGCCAGATTTTGTGGAAAGATTACTCTATCGATTTTCCTTGCTTGCTCCAAGAGAGAGATACGGAAGCCAAAACATATATTAATTTTTCTTCGGGAAATGATTGGTGTACTCATAAATCTTACCGATGTTTACTTGCTAAGTGATGTAGTCAAATTTTAATTAGGTTTTGAACCAAGTGGGACCCTACATAAAAACCATTAGCTTCTTTAAGTATTCAATAAAACATTTACACGTCGCTTGATAAATGTTGTAAATTGAACTTAATATCTTTAGCATTCATTTTTATAAGGATCACGAAATAAATAAAATGTTTGGTTGATGAATAATTCACTTCTTAGTCTTCGATTCCCCTCAGTCACTATGAATGCTTCCAATCAATATAACATGATGGGTTTATTTATCTATTTCTTGACTTGAAATGGGAGGAAGGGGGAAAAGGGATCTTAAAGTGTCTAGGGTGGGGCGAGGAGAGGTCTCTTGACGCCTATTTCAACTTCGAGAGGGGGTTACAATGGCATCCATCCTTTACGTTCTGTCCACAAAATCATTGCTCTTTCCAATACGGCCTCCGATTAAGTAATAAAGGGAAAAAGTAAGGATATTTATTTATTAGAGAATTATTGCATGTAAAAGGTACATATTCTTTGCTTCCCCATCTAAACAATCGATTTACGACCAAAAAAATAAAGATAAAATCTAAATAATCGATCAAGGGAATAAGGAGATCTCCACGTCCGCGTCACACTTGTTTTCTTCTCTCTCTCACCTCTCCTTTTTCTTTGCCCAAGTTATCGAAAAAAAATGATTAGATAACAGTTTTTAATCTACTATGAGAATAACAGTCGATTTAAAATCATAAAAAATAAAAATAAAAAAATTATAAAATGTTATGACGTTCATTTTTTTAATAATTTGTGGTTTACAAATTTTACAGTGGCTCAAAGACTATTATACGAGCAAAGTCCTATTGAAAAAAAAAGTAAAGAGGAAGATTAAACAAAAGGGGGAATATATAAAAGATGCCCAAAGAGGGCGGTGGTGGCTTCATTCTGTGCTATTTGAAGGGACGATTTCGGCATCTTTGCGCCGCTCCCACTTTGCGAATAAAAAGGCAAATCGGGGTTCGGATTCTCCACCATGCAGCCGGTTCATTTACACTTTTGTCCCTCCCTCTTTCTAGGGTTCGTCCCTAATTTACTCCTACGTCAAGGAGTGGCCTTCATGCAAACTTACCATTTCATCTTATACCGAAGTTGATGTTATGTCCTAAATCAATTTACATGTTTATCTAATAGAGTTTTCCCCCATCCACGATCCATTAACAAGATTCACTCACCTCAGGTGATCATAGTGAACGCGCGTCTTCCTAATTATATTTGACCCGTGATAGAACTATCCGATAATGTCCAACCAAAAGTAAGAGAAAAATAAAGAACAAATTCCAATGCCAAAGAGTCCCGATCATCTAGTTGACACATATTTACTAGAATTTCATCTGGCTAATGAGAATAACACTTATATTATATGTCTAAATTACATCCCCGAATTCACGCATTAAGTCGTTCAGTTGATCTTTTGAGAAACTATTAGTATTGGCGACATGTCATATGCTACATATCCCAATGTACTTAACTAATATCGCCAAAATTTACCTATCTAAGCTTGGAGCTTCGCATCATTGAAAAAACAAATGCTACTTACTCTACCGAATCGACACATATATTAGGTAAGGTAACTGTTACAAATTTCACAATCATGAGGAAACCCATCACTAAGTATGGCATGCACATCTCCTACCTATACCATCAACTTTGGTAAAGACAAAGCGAGTGATTCTTTTCAAAACATGGTGAGAGTGGATCAGTATGTCAACCAGGTTGGGCCCCTCTACTGTCAAATTGGAGCTATATTGTTAGGGTTTTACTCTTGGTCATTGTTCTCCTTTCAAGATGAGGAGGTGCATAAAGGTCAATTTGGCCACCTGACTAAAGAAGCCTTGCCTTCTTTCTATGGCCTCTCTTGATTCCTCACCCGAGCTTGAACGCCTTTGTGGACCTGCACCTTCCATATATAAAAATGTTCCAAGAGCCTCACAACGAGAGAGAGAGAGAGAGATGGAAGAACAGGTTGAATTGGTGGGGAGAGCGTTTGTGGATACCTACTACCATCTTTTCGACAACGATCGAGCTGCTCTCTCTTCCCTCTACCAGGCGACTTCGATGCTGACATTCGAAGGGCAGAAGGTTGTGGGAGCGCAGGCCATCTCCGAGAAGCTCATGCAGCTGCCCTTCGATAAGTGCCAGCACCATATCAGCACCATCGACTCGCAGCCCTCTTCTGCCAGCGGAGGCATCGTGGTGTTCGTCAGCGGCAGCTTGGCATTGCCCGGCGAGGAGCATCAGCTGAGGTTTGGTCAGGTCACGTCTCTCTCTCTCTCTCTCTCTCTCTCTCTCTCTCTCTCTCTCTCTCTCTCTCTCTCTCCTACTCATATCTTCGTTGGTCTTAATGAGCCTCAGTTGAGTGAAGTAAGTTTGCTTTCGACGCCTCGCTTCTGCAGATGTTCCACTTGATTCCATCGGCAGGAGGAAGCTTTTTCGTGCAGAACGACATGTTTCGCCTGAACTATGGCTGAAACCATTGCATGTCTGGATGTGCATCTTCTGTGAAGCTAACACTGATTAAATGGATGTCCATCTATTCATCTTTCTTTCTGAAATATAAAGAAAAGAATTTATGGAAGTTCATTGCACGCGAATGGGCTTTTGATGCGGTCGACTGGGCCCAACATATGTATGATGACCTTAGTATGAAACCTTGCAGGTGCCGTGGAAATAAAGCCTTGGGCTTATTGTAGCCTAAAGTTTGGGCCAACCCAACAATTGCATGTCCTTGATCCTTTTTCTTTCTTTCCTTTTTTCCTTTTGTTATTTGGTGTGGGAAATTTGTTAGTCATCTGATTGTATCGGATTCAAAACCACATTGGTCTTCCAAGACCACGAAAATAGCGGAAAATTATCGATCTATAAAATCAGTTTACTAAGTGATGTAGTTGTCTGGTTATCAGGTGTTTAATGTGAATCGTTTGCTTAAATGTTACTCGGAATCCACAACATCACTAAATCTGAATGAACTGATTTTGCAAATGACTTTTAATATATCCAACACTGTACTTGAGCTTATGCTTTTAGAGCCAAGCACAATGTCAGCTTTAGTTTCACAACATATAAAATAACCATCAGGCCATACACCGTAAGACATAATCGACATGGTTGGTCACTACTGTCGAAGAAAGGTAAGGAAAGAGCATGTTTCAAAATCTTGGCCGATTTATATTGTTCTTTTTCAAAAAGGAGTAGAATTTGATCAAAAGTGTATGCTCGGCCCTTTTTCTTTTTCTTTTTTAAAGTAAGGGAATAATTGAATCCTGAGTTGCGGCGCTTAAAATTAAAGAAGCGTGTGTTTAGACTCGGTTCCATAATGGAGAAGAGGAGGCGATAAGCCTCAGTATTGTCCAAGGTTTTTTTGACTTTTAGTCATTGGATAGAGTTTTTTTTTTGTAATTGCAAAGCATGAATTCTAATTTTTGTTGAAGATACTAAAAATACGACGTGCTTTGAATTTATATAAGTTCATTTTCTTAAATTATGGTTGTTAATTTCGACACGAGAAGATACAGCTTGACATGTTTGTCAATGATATACTTCACAATCCTAAGTTAGAGACTAATTATTGAAATCATTGTACTTGGATTTCGGATCTGGAGTGACGCATAAATACTAGTATTCCTATAGAAATTATCCTCTCTATGTCCATAGGCACAAGTCTTATGATCGAATCGTGCAAATCCTTTTATGCGCATGTTGCACAGCTATGTCCTTTTCTCTACTTCCTCCAATCAACCTTGTGATTAGCGGAGCTAGTTACAAATATGGATATCCCTAATTGAAACCCATAAGGAGGACGATGACATCCTATACTAAACTACTAAATTAGCCATACCACGAAACTTGGTAGGTTGATAAAAGATTTCAACAGATTATAGAATAGAAAAACAGATCAATTGGGGATTTAGATGCGCGGCCACAGTTCGAAAGCTATTTCCAACCAATCCACTCTGAGGACATGAAAGCATCTGTGACTCGTCAAATAATGCAATGATTGTTGTTGTGAAAGGGCCGTTGTATACGCCTCCATCATTAGGGTTAGACATTATTGTCGATGACTTATGTGAACTGCCAAGCGTTGCACATTAATAGCTACCATGCTTAGCATCTAATGCATGCTTGTCCAGCAATTAAATCCTTGATCGAACTTGCATAACACAGAATTTATTGCGCCCAACTTCCACCTAAAGAAACGATCGATGACAAAATTGACTCTTAAGCTAACCGCGGTTTGGGGGAAATTACTTCCACCAATGATTGATCATAGTTTGGGAAAATCTAATCCATCACCCAGTACATGAAAACTGTCCCCAATAGGATGTCTACACTGTGATGCTTGTACCATGTAATGTTCTAACGTAATATCATCCACTCGATTAAAGGAATGCCATCTCCTTCCATGCCCACCATCTATAATTATATGCCAGAGAAAGTACGCAATCGATTATAAATTTACCGTACAAATTTCAAGTTAGTCTTAAACTTTTCGATTTTATCAATCCTAAACTTTAGTGAAATTGTAGTGTCATGCTTCTAGTCAATTTTCATCAAAAATTACTGATGACAATTTAATTCTAAAGAAAATTGGCCAAATGGACTATTATGAAATTTTATGCAAAGATGTTGTATTAAATTGACAAGATTAAAGTATTTGAGACTGAATTGACATCCGTATAATATTTTCAGAATTCATTAGACAGTTCCTCCTTTGGACAAAAAGTACAGACACCATCACCACCTTCACCAGGGCCCAGCACCAGGCGTCCTCATAGATGGCCACTAGCACACCCTCCGTCTTCTCTACGGAGTCACCCTACCCCACCTGCGTCCTTGCGCACCGCGTTTGCACCACCTCCACTTGTATGCCTCGTCGTTGTGACCTCAAAGCAAAGATCGATCGGAGATGGTTAACCTTGATTCAAGATCAATAAAACTAAACCAATTAAAGGTTTCGAGAATCCAGATCGAGACTCGGTGCGAGGTTTTATCACCATCAACATCATCAACATCGATGAGAGAGAGAGAGAGATATGTGTTTGGATTGGTGATAGGCCTTCCTTGCTCCGACGATATACTTGATCGGAAAGTAACATCGACATGTTATATGAATACCATATAGGCAAATCAATTCTAAAATATTCTATCAAGTTAATACGTGTATGGAAAGAAAAGTTATCACGTATATACTAGTGCCATTGTGAAATAGAATTAGTGATTTAGTTCCACTGAGTTCGAAGGCTTTTGTGCCCTACGGTTAAAGCCGACTGTCGGGAATAGTAATGATTATTCGAAGGATTATGTTCTAAGTAGCAGCATATCTTTGTCCATATCCATATAATGTTCAATTTAGTGAAATTCTTCTTAGACAAAAAAGTACCAGGAGTACTCAAAAAGTTTTAAATCTATTGCATTAATATCAATTCAAGTTTGATCCTAGACATTTTGTATTTGTGCCAACTAAATCCATATAGCCAAAATCATTGACGTGGGCACTAACCATCTTAGATTGCGCGGTTGGTACTGATGGACAAATTATAATAATGTTTTGAATTTTTTTTATATAATTTTTGTGGTATTTTACATTTTTCTTTTCCTTTCTTTACTTTTTATTTTCTTGGGCTTGAGAGCCAACAACCCTCCCGGCATTGGGCAAGGACATTGCGGCCCTCGTCAGGTCTAGACAAGGGCCACGGTGCCCTTGCCATGTCTGGGCGTTGCGGCCTCACCTAGTATTGGACACACATGACTAGCCTTTAGCCAAAAAAAAAAAGTGAAGAAGGGAAGGAAAAAAAAGGGAAAAAAGAACCGAAAAAATATACAATTCAAAATACTTTTAAAATATTATTTAAAGATGTTCACGTCAGCATTGCTCATGTCACGTGAGACGGCTGTCATTCATATTAACAATTTCCAACCAAAATTGATCGGACGGGCTCAATTAGCACAAACGTAAAATGTTTTAAGATTGAATTGGCCAAATTGAAATATTTAAAAATGAATTAATATGAATACAACATGCTTAAGATTTTTTTGGGTCTTTTTCCGAAGCATGGTTATCATATCACCATTTGAGTCATTCGTCGATCGAGACTTCAGCTGCAAATCCTATGTCATAAAGTCATCTAACTTTCTTGACCTTTCAATACGAGTAGGCATAAATCTCCTTAGTCGGTCTTGTGACCCAGCAAAGACTAGATCTATTCGTAATCGAGTTCATAAAGATAATACATGACAAATCATGAACAGGGTCATTTTGAAAAATCGCATACACAAAAGCTTAATCACAAAGGGTCTATCATGTGAGTCCTTAAATTAAGAAACAACCCTTTATCACAAATTGAGGTGCCAAAAAATCCCACATGTGGGTATCCAAATTATACTCCAAGGTCAACAGATCTGATTCTTCGTGCGACTAATTAGATAAAACAACATCTGCCCCTTGCGGCCTGCCTTACATTGAATATGTTCTTGGTACATTATTTGCCGATCGGCTATACAAACATTGTTTTTACTTTTTGTATACTTCAATGGAGGTTGGAGAGAATGGGAAGATCCTTTGCACCACTTATTAAAGTCAAGGTTGCTCAATGGGCGACCGAGAGATTGCCACATTGGGTACTCAGCAAGATTTGGATTATGTTTCACTAGAAGAAGCAACACCCCCTGAACGTGCTAGCAACCATCTATGCCTATATAATCTAAATATATAATGGCAAAAAAAAAAAATCGGATACAACTAAGCATTTCTAAGCTACAAAAAGAGGGGAAATCATATCCTTCACACGACTAAACGCACCATCGAGGAGTCGTAGGAGATCCCCCGAAGAAATCGCAAGAACTTCAGTGCATTGGATCTTGAAATTCTATGCTGGGAAGCATTGCACAAAGAGAAATGATGATTGGACGGAAGAAATTTTTATGTGGTCTCAACATCTTTATCCATACGAATTGATTAATGTATGTGAGTATTATGGCGATCGATTGGATAAACACGCGGCGCTCCTAAAGTGTCGAGAAGTCTTTCCTTTGACCATCCTTTGGTGCTCTATCATCATAGAGCTCACAAAGCTATTTAAATAGCATATTCTAACTCGTAATTCGGTGACCGCGAGCACTAATAGATGAAGTGCGCTATGAGCGAGTTTTCTCGATCGCAAAGCCCTCTTTACTCTTACACAAACCATCATACAATCAATGTGAATCCAAAGTGAAGGCACGAAGATGCACACATCAATACCCATCTTAACTTGTAATTTTTTAAAACCAAAAACAGAGAATTCAAGTAGAAAGTCTCTAATTGCACGGTTGATGTAGAATCCAAAACAAGGTATGCCTTAGGGGTGAGCATGCGAACAAGATTGAATTGGTCAGTTCTGGGTATTTCAGCTCTCGATTCCTAAAATTTGGAACCAATAATAATTGGTCAAATTCCCGATTCTAATTTTGTGTCGTTATCAAATGGGTATTTTTACTCAAAAACTCATTCAAGAAGTAGATATAGAAAAACTTATTTTTAGAACAGAATGGTTATCATTCACACCTTAAAAGTATCTCACATCACTTGTTTAAGAAGTTTTTGTGATTTTTATAAACATGTAGTCTCACTTTTCCTATTCATTTAAATTTGCAAATTAGATATTCAAACTCCCAATAATTTAGCATTCCAGTATATGAAAGTCCACCAAATTTATATATTGTAGCACTATATAATCTCCCGCAGACAAGTATAAATAATTTAAGGATCCTATAACCTCCTCCTATGAGAATTTATACATAGCAATAAATAAGCCATTCCCATATTCCAAAAGAATGAAAAATCCAAGTTGCATTTGTATTGGTCACAATTCAATATACTCTTATAATCATGTGGCTGGCACGAAAGATTGAAAATGGCAGCCGATACACAGTATATTCTGTCATCAAATCTTTATAAAAATAGAATAGGCTTAATAGGGTTGGACTTAAATATCTTTTGGTAAGCTCTCTCTTAATTTTTTTTTCCCTGAAAATGAAATTTCAACTACGAATTTTCTGGAATTTGCTGTTGACATATGAAGCTTTGAAGCTATAGGAAGCAAAAGCTGGCAAGAAGACTTATCAAACAGCAATGCCCCATCATCCTAGGAACATATATAAAAGTGTTTGACCCTCTCATCGATTTCTTTTAAAGGAAGCAAATTGAGGAATTCATGACAAAGGGACGATCATAATTTATCAACTACTAATCATCTCTTAATTCTCTCTTTACTTTTTGCCTTATTAATCATTTAAACTTCCAGCTATCCAGAGTCGATTGCAATAATCATAATTTAAATTCTGTTGATTATAGCTTGTTCAAGTTTTTAGATTATCTCAATACATACACCTTGGAATTAATAGTCGATTTTCCTTCTTTCTTAATATTACCCTTAATTTTTCCTCCTAAAGATGTTAGTCACTAAATCAATTTCACCTTATTGTCCATAAATATTGACCATGAGTTCATTAAGTTATCCATAGATCATATATATTACAAATTTCTATCAATTCAAAAGGAATGAATGGACAGTTTTTTCAACATCACTAGCAGAAAATTCACATGAATATTCTAAAATTGGTAGATGATTCAATGGAATCAAGCTATTTAGACCCAAACATGAATAAAACCTCAATTTCACTCATTTCAAAAGTTTGAAACCCAAAAAGATTGGATCAATATTGTCCCATAAGCCTGTGCAACAAGAGAATTGCATTGAAAACATAAAAAGAATCTAAAATTATAGAAGAAATTATTAAAGCACAAGTGTCATATCACTGCGACCTCTAATTAGATAGCTTATATAGGTGAAATAATTAAGGATATGTACCCTTATCAAAGAAATTATTTTCTATTCGCAACTTGAAAACTTACTTGTTTTGGACAACAAACTAAACATTTGTCATCCGTTGATTTAAATCCTAACTTTCAAAATTCTCCCCATTTTTCATCTCACAAAAAAAAAAATTTAAGATTTCAAAAATTTCCATAATCCACATCTACCACCCTTTTCCAAACTTAGCCATAGAGTTGCGATGCGACCCAAATTGGCACATATGAATATAAGAAGAGCATATAATTAGATAGGGCAAAAATCACTAAAGATCATAAATTATGTTTACTGTGATATATTTATCCTAAAAAAATTTTGTGACACTAAAAATCCTAAACTTATATCTATTCGATACATCGACACTTCGTCAAAGTTCTCTCAATGAGAACGCATTTACCATTTGCTGTTAATATTATGCCTACATAAATGCTAGAAAGTAAATAATGTTGATATGGCGTCCATGTGACTTAAGTAAAATAAAAAAAAATTTTGATTGAAAAATCATGTGATAGAACCTTAAAAAAAGTAAATGTGTTATATAGGTCAAAGTTTGGGATTTTTATTTCACAACAAAATGTTTAGTGAAAATGTACCATAATGGGCATAATTTGAGATTATGTTAAAAAAAATTCAGGAAAAATGTATCGCAATAAACTTAATTTAGAGTTTTATGGCTTTTTCCTAATTATATATATAAAAGAAAATGTGGTCATATTGGTAATTTGGGCGTAAATATAGACTATAAATTTCGTACACTTATATAAAAAAATGGACAAAAAAACATAAAATTGCAAACTACGATGGGCCGTTGACCGTTCCAAGAATCAGACACTGAACAACATCGGCCTCCGCAATTCCTCGATGAATCTTTGTCAGTTAGCGCTGTTTCCAAGGGAGTTCATTAAATAGCTTAAAAGCATCAATGAGGAAAAATAATAATAATAAGAGAAAAAAAAACAAATGAATCCCATTTTTTGTGCTAGAAGAAAAACTCACATGATTCTAAGACATTCTCATCATGGCAAAATAGACCAATTTCATTTGCTAACTAAAATTCCCATTTATGTATTTATCTTGATCTTCATAAGAAAATACATAAATAATCTATGACTTTTATACCGTTAAGTGATTAACTGCAAATACCATCATAAAAAACAAAGAACTTATTAATAGATAATAGATGACACTTGTTAAACATAGATTGAAATGAAAAATATGGTTTTTAACAACCTAAAAATGAACACAAATGTCCCGATAAATTGATAATCAAGCATACCAACATCTTGCGATCATAGCAAAAAAATTATGGGATAGGAACACAATTACAATTGAAGCCTGATAAAAGTACTCGGCTAGTGTTTTAATATTTATCTATGAGTTGAAGATGTAACATTTACTCTTTTGTAATTTTTGGTACATGCAAAGCTAACATTACATAAATGACGGTAAAGTTTTCTAACTAGTGTTGTAACATATAAAACATATCAAGATTTTCCATACTTGATTTTTCATAAGATTTTGTAATTAATAAGTTTGATGTTGAGACTTCCTTAAAAGTTCCAGACGTAACACCAATAAAAACAACAATAGTAATCCTCCAAGTTCAAGGACAAATCAAGAAACTTTGTAAGAATACACTCCGTTCTCTCTCTCTCTCTCTCTCTCTCTCTCTCTCTCTCTCCGCGAACAAGCAAGGCACCTCCTTTGTATTTTAATGTCTGACTGACCTTTTCATCAATACCTTCCTTCTACGCCTCAACAGCTTTCCTTCTTCGCCCCTCGTTTGGGAAGGTTTTCATGCTCGCCCACCTAGTCCTCTCTATCCCTCTTAGACCCTCTCTCTCTCTCTCTCTCTCTCTCTCCTCTGTCTCTGTCTCTCACCTTGTCCTCTATTCCTCTTAGACCTTCTCTCTCTGTCTTTCTCTCTCTGTCTCTCTGTCTCTGTCTCTGTCTCTCCAATTTCTTTTTCTTTTCTTTTTTTTCTTTTGAAGAAGGCAAGAAGAAAAGGAAACATGATCCAATTTCTTCATTATCTTCTCAATCTTGCATCGCCTTGACATCTTTCTTCTTCTCTGTTTTGTTGGTGGCCTTTTTCTGGGCTAATCTTCGGTGCATGCTCGCCCTGCGCTTTTTGCCTTTACAGAGAGGCTGGGCATTATTCCTTGGTTTTCCATGAAAAACACTGAGTAAGAACAATGGAAAATGAAGCCTTTTGGCGATGGTCGAAGGAGTTGGAGACAAACTGGCATCTTTGCTGAACCTTGGCCCACTCATTTTAAGGTAAAGCTTTAATTCTAGTGCCAGTCATTTCGTGAATGTATTGGTGTTTTATGCAATTTCATGAGTAAAGCTTCTTTTCTTGTCCTCTTATACATGGCATCTGAACGTTTTTCCAAATTTGGTCCCTGATTCAGTAATAATCTGAGTTAGTGAAGTAGCTGGAACATTCGAGGAAACAAAAATGCAGATATGCTAATTTCGTCTTAACTGAATGTCTCTGTTTTTCTTTGCTGTTTTCTTTTTCAATTCGGTGGCAGGGAGAGTAACCGTCTGAGGTTGGTCAGAGATAGATTGATCTCGCCTTCGCTCTCCGTCTTCTTCCTTACAACTGCTGCATCGAGGCTTGCTTTGCTTGTTGCGTCTCCAATGGCCACCAAGATGAAAGGAATCTACAAAGGCTTCAAATACATCTCCCAAATATTTGGTAAAATAATCACATCTCTTGCTCAAATGGGTTTCCTTTTTATCGTTTTTCTTCTCGGGCCCCTCTCTCAAAAAGTGATGTTTTTGAGCTCATGTTAATAATTCATGACTGTGTTTTGTTTGGATTCTTCTGGTACTGCTTTCATGGCGGTGATCTGCTTCTGTTCGGTTGCAGTTGTGAAGGAGAGGGATATGGAAATTGGGTACCCAACAGATGTTAAACACGTGGCACACATTGGATGGGATGGTCCATCCGGGAGTGGACCCAGTTGGGTGAGTAAGATGATGGAAAGATGAAGAGACGGTCCTTTCGCTTTCCAGCTTCTGGGTCCTTTTTCATTCCTCTGCTGAGCAATCTTTTCAAAATAATATGAGAGGAGAACGCTTTTGCCGTTGTTTATCCTGAAAAAAGCTTCTTAGTTATGCTGATTGATTCTCGTTTTTGCTGTTGTGTTGGTGCAGATGAACGAATTCAAGAGTGCACCTGATTTTTCCACTTCCCTTGGTACCATTGGTGATCCTGGTGACTCCAGCTCTGTGGCTCGTTCCACGTGGTCCTCTCAAGGTTTGTTCCTAGAATTATACCTTGTCTTTAACAAGTGACTCGCTGAAAAGAAAACATGAAACATTGTGAAATGTGTGGGAAATAATTGAAATCTGAGGAGCTTTACGCCGATATTTTCTTTTTTCTTGTACGTATGTTTAGGTCTAGTTGTTTGAGTCATGTGGAGGTTCATAAACAGACAAGCGTGAGCAGGGCTGCTTTCTTTCACGGGTCAAATAGCGAAAGCCAGATGCACTTTCAAGGGCCTGCGTGTTTTAGTTCCACTGTAGCTTATTTTGTTATGTTATGGGCAAAAAGTTCTCAAGATTCTTTGCCTCCAAGTGCAAGAGTTTGGCTCTTCTGTCACGAGAGCATCCTTCCTTTATCAAGGGGAATCAGCTTGCTCTTGGCCTTGGTAATGTCTTTTGATTTTGGTGGTCCACAGGGTTTTTCCATGTGCTTGTACATGATAGTAAGTTCTTAGTATTTATACATGGGGTTTAGCATGGAAATTAGGTCATTTTTCATTTTCCCTGAAATCGTGGTGAAATAATTGTACATAGCATATGCATTTGTGTAGTTCAAGTAAGAGATCTCCATAGAACACATCAGAGCAAGGACATTGAAACCAATCTCCTTGACTAACGTTAATTGGCATCGGCTTTAAAGTGAACTGCTCACGACTGCCTAGAATATGGAAATGAATTAGCTATGATGCTGATCCACCAATATTTACGTTACATGAGTAGCACTGTTGCAAACTTCTCATTTGCTTTTGACTTCCCACCTGATTCATAACTTTTGAGTCTCAAAGATTTTGTTGGAAGCAGAAGTTATTCTGTCTGTATGTAATCACCCAACTGCTAGATGCTCTGAATTTCTTATGTTTCAGTAGTTGGTTAATAGAAGCAGTGAGGCATTAGCTCTTATTGGTGGACTCCAATGCTTGAACTGAACATTGTCTTGATGTTAGCATGAACTTTTCCCTTGTAAAGGCTTATCGAAAATTATTGCGGTTAAAAATACGTCATTCTACATCTCACAGACTGATAAACATCTATTTCCAGTTATGATTGGCAAACTAACAGCTAAGACATGTCCTGGTTCGTTTTAAAGAACCTCGTTATTGAAGATACCTGTATGGTCTGGAGATGTTGAAAAAGAAGTCGTTGAATCTCTCTGAATCTTTAATACCATAAGCATTTGTAGTGTGGTACATCCTATCATATCTCCTGAAGTGAAGCGATGACTAACTTGCAAATGAACTGCCTTCATTATGTCTCAGTATTCACATAAGTTTTCTTAAATTCTACATTTTCCCCCTTTTTTCCTGACATCCTTCGTTTTCTTTTGGTAGATTTTGAGCAAATCATGGGACAGCAATCGACATCCGAGATATTTAAAGAAAATCTGCCAACAGATCTTCCAAATATCCCCAAGAAACAAAAGAGGAAAAAGAGCAAGTCATCTTCATCCCCCAAGTCTTCATCCTCATCAAGATCCTCTCGAGCAGCAAAGTCGAAGGCTTCATTCTAGAAAAGAATAAAACACTGAAACTACAACACTAGACCTGGTGGGGGATAAAATGACGAGGAAGGAATGACAATGCCCGCTGATGTGCATAGAAGAACTTGCTTGTTCACTTTTTCCGAGGATGTTTTCGATGAACAAGAAAATGTAGAAAGTCGACAAGTTTGTGTACATTTGAACTTGACTTTTCTTTTCGATTTTTACAGGGATGTCGAAAAATCGGTTGAGAGTGGAATTTGGGGGAGAGGGAGGACAAGGGCAAGGGCATGACTTGAGTTCACTGACAACAGTGATAAAGAAGTTTGCTATTGTTTATTTACATTAATTTTTCTTTCTTTTCTGTTCTTAATATTGTTGTTGAGATTGATTATTCAGTTATGCTGGTGAAAGGTTCTGCAATTGAAATTTTTGGCTTTGTTAATGGGTTTTGATCAGGTGGATCAACTGATCATGCATGGTCACTCAAAATTCAACTGGGCCCGATTTTTTAAGCATTCAAGACAGGGTTTCCAATAATATGAGAGATTCAACTTGTAATGATGAGATCATCATATGATGCTGCTCAAAATTTTGAAACTTTACTTAAATCTTCTTTGCTAGGAAGAACCTTACATATATTTCATGAATAATTCAGTGATATTAAGTAGCAGACCTTGATGGGGTTGTAAAGTTTTGATTGAGTTAAATGATTTAAGTTGACAAAGTGTTTTGTGGTACTTTTGACTGGGTCACATAAAATTGCTTCATGAACTGCAACAATAAAGGCCAACCAAATAGTGTACACATAGTAGAAGTGACACATTGGTAAGAACCAAAGAACAGAGATGGACCAGACCAGTGCCCTGCCAAAATGGATGGAGCAATTGTACTGGGAGAAATTGTTCCCAGGAGGATTCAAGACTCAAAATAATCACAGCAGTCAATGGCACGGGCATCGAACATGGGCAATCTAAGTGATTAACATCCAATGATAGAGCAATAACGAGAGTTGGGATTGCAACTACATTCGACGGATTAGCTCAAAGAATTCTCTACAAACTTTGATGTGATCACACAGAGCTTTTCCAAAACCCTCCAAGACAATTAACCACCCTAATCTCTCTACTAGATTTGTCCAAACATGATGAGGAGAACGAGAATGACCACATATATTTGTATGAACATTGAGGAAGCCCTTGATTAGGAACTCGATCTAATTTTTAATAAGCACTCACTATGTAGATTGGCTAAACGTCCCTGTCCAATTTAGTCAAGGTCCCAAGCCAGTTAGTGGTGCCACCGGCAGGCTCTCAACCTTCTTGTCCTGGCTACTAGACGCTATCCAGGGTTGTTTCCAATCCCTTCAACCCTTCGCTTCTCATCCCTACTCCTTTGTTTTTGGTATTTCAAGCATTGTAAGTGCTAATTCAAGTTGGGTTTTCCCCAAGTGGGCCAAAAAAACTCAACACAAGAGGAGAGAGGGAGGGAGCACTCCACAAGCCTATCTAAGTTGTTGAGTTGGGTGTTCACCAAGTGGGTTTAAACTTAACTCAGAGCATTCCACATTTTTATGGAGAGACAGGCTATATTTTCCTTTCTCGTGCTTGAAAAAGGGCAATAGAAGAAAATAAATATCTCTAATCAATAAATTATAAGTTATGGATATTGCCACAAGTAAGCTTAACTAAATTAAAAATGTGGACATGTTCATAGTGAAAATGAGTAATTAACTATTTGTATGGAAATTGCTTCGATACCCTTCATGATAAAAAAATTTTTGTAAAGGTTAAGATGACTTGGCATGGAAAAGAAAAAACTTAAGAATGATAATTAGTCACTTATTAATTTTGTTGGATAGAATATGTTTCTTAGTGGGATTCTTCGTAAAAAGAGGCATCAATTCTCATTCAAAAGATGTTCTTGCCTTAACTTTCAAGTGTCCCATCAAAAGGCACTGCATTCTACACATGTGACAATGTTGGTCTCACTTTTTCCTCAAATGAAATGCATTACTTTTGTACCGGAATATTGGCCACCTGTGTCATCTTGATTGTGATGGTGATGAACAATTGATTAATTTGAATATAACGAATTTTGGCCACGTTTCTAACGAATTTAGAAAAAAACAATTCAATTCCACGCCTCTCTAAGTCTTTGATGATTGTTCTCAAATTGAAGGTGATTACTACTAGCTTGGAAGTCTGTCAAGACATGGCACCTTCAAGAATTTGCTCATGAGCCTGTCGATTTCTCCAAGATGATGCATCCATGCAAATCGTGAAGTCAAAGATCAAACTGACCCCAAAAACAATCATTCGTATTTCCAAACGTTTTGCAGAAGAATGGCCATAAAACGCCAATGCAAGATCAATTAACTCCTGTGCATCGTGCTTTGCAATTACTGAAGGGGCCGGACACAAGGAGGCAAAACCATAAAGTTTTCATTTTCAAACGACGGAAGATGGACGATGACGCTTCACTTTACTTATGTCAAACTAAATTGATCTCCTTATATTCAATGACTAAAAGGGAATGAATGATTTTGAGTCATATAATCCTCGTGAAAATAAGTAATATAATCCCTCATATGAAAATTAATAGGAGAGCCTTTGCGATTGAGGGGGTCAATTTTTTTTCTTAATAAAGGTTAAGATGAATGATCTGGACAAAACTTAAGAATGGTAATGGTCACTTATCAAATTTATCAAATGGATGTATATTTTGAACTTGAATATATCCTTAAAAGGCTTAAGGGAAAAAAAAATGGATAGGAGATTTGCCCTGGGATAGGAACTAGGCATGCTAACATGATAAAATAAAGAACGCAGTCTTGTTAATCAACCTAGATTACCAAGCAGGTGGGGTGACCCTAGCTCGAAGGTGAAAACTGAAATCCCTCCCCCTACTTGGTGAGATTGCCTTGTAACCAAACACTTAGGCTTCATTTGTTAACATTTCTATTTTTTGTTTTATTGTTCCCAAAATAAAAATATGTTTGGTAACGTCTGTTAATTTTCTATTCCTCAAAATAGAAAAGTGGCTAGAGAAAGATTTGGAATAAAAACAAGAAATAGAAAAAAGTTACTTCTTATTTTCTAGAACAGTTTTGGAATAAGTCATTTTCTTTCTTTACTTTTTTTTTTTCTTCTTCCTCTTCTAACATATTGCAAAGCCTCGCCATCTGCCACCTCCCGACGACCAACTAGAGGAGGAAGAAGAAGAAGAGAGGAAAAAAAAAGAAAAATCTCCAAAAACTATTCAAAAATTAAAAGAAATTCTACATCAAAAAAATTATGGTCATACCAAAAATATTTTTATTCTTTTTACTTCTAGGAATATAAATTTAGGGTAGTTACCAAACGCGTTTTCTTATTCAAAAATTATTATAAAAAATATAAATAAGAAAAAATTATTATTAAAAAAAATTATTTGGGAATTGAAATATTATCAAATGCACTTTTTGGATCCGAGAGCACTCTATGGGAGAGGTTTTCCATAAAAAGAGATGCTTGTGCCCCAACTTTTAAGTGGCATCAAAAGGCACCACACTTTTTCATAAAAGGGGGCATGGTTCAAGAAGGTGCCATGTTTTGTGTATCGCATACGAATGCCCTTACTTTTGTACAAGAAAATTCTGCCCTCAAATTTCGATGCGAATGTGTACATGTGGCTTGCTGGCTGCTATGGTGACTTAGAATTTGATTGATTCAATTATGTGTAGTTGGAGACCATTCAAGCTAATTTAAGAAAAAATATTCAATCTCGTAACTCCTTAAAATGTGCATCTTTAAAAAGAAATAGAAATTGAAAAATATTTTCGAGAAGATAATTGATCATATTGTTTAAAAAAAGGGCAAATACTACTAAAAATCCTAAATTATGTCACTTGTAACAATTTTACCCTAACCTTTTTTTTTTGTGTTACAAAAAACTTTAATTATGCAATTTGTGACAATTTTATCCTAAACTTTTTATGCCACAAAAAATCTCAAATTATGTCACTTAAGATAAATTTACCTAAATTTTTTTTTGCTAAAAGGCATTTTCATCATTTTGCCATTTTCTTTTTTTTTCTTCTCCTTCTTCCCTTTGCCATGGCGGGTAGAGAGAAGCCAGCGATGGCTGCCCTCGTCAGCATCGGAGTCGACAAGGGTTGCCCTCGCCCACCCTCACCAGATTTAGCGAGGGCAACCCTCGCCTAGGTCTGGCGAGGCGAGGGCAGCAAAGGCCGCCCTCGCTAGATCTGGCAGGGCGGGCGAGGGTGGCCATTGCTGACTTCCCTCTGTCGGCCATGGTAGACAAAAGGAAGAAAGAGAAGAAAAAAAAAATGGAAAAGGACAAAAATACCCTTTCAACAAAAAAAAGTTTAAAGTAAATTTGTCATAAATGGCATAGTTTAAGATTTTTGGTGGCACAAAAATTTTTTTATGGTAAAATTGTCATAAATGACATAATTTGTGGTTTTTGATGGCACAAAAAAATGTTAAGGATAAAATTGTCACAAGTGGCATAGTTTAGGATTTTTTTGGTATTTGCCCTAAAAAAATTAGCCAATAATTTTCATAAATGAAATGAAAATATTTTTTATTTAAAGTAATTCAAGTGATAAGTTTCAAAAAGATATTTTCTAAATCTTAAATTTGTCATGGAGCCAACGCATCATAAATTTTGATGATTGCTCTCGAATTGAAAGTGACTGACACTAGCTCGGAAGCCCATCAAGACACGGCACCTTAAAGAATTCACTCGTGATCCTGTCAATTTACTCTAACATGGCGCACCCACGCAAATCGACAAGTCAAGATCAAACTGACCCAAAAGAAAAGATCCTTCGAATTTCCAAACGTTTTCCCCGAGAATGGCCAGGAAAGGGCAACGGCAATGATCCTATCAACTCACGTGCATCATGCTTTGCAATCAGTACTTGGGACAAGGAATCGCAACACGACCCTACCGTCCAACGTTACTCGGTCGAACGGGAAAGGGGCACATTCGCAAGGAAGAAAAGTCAGGAAAGTTTTGACGAATCTACGAATGACACTTCGCTCTTACCTGTGTCAACCTAAAGTCATCTCTTTATATCCGATGACAAAAGGGACAGGAATAGTTTCAGCTTCATGGACCGTGTAAGAAAATTTTCTACATCCCATATCAATCACCGCTTGATATGGTAGTTCTATTCTGACGGCCCAATTCCTAAGATACCCCAACTTTAGATATAATCCTCTAACTTATATATGTTATGCTCGGAAGAACCTTACATATATTTCATGAACAATTCAGTGATTTAAGAAGTAGACCTTGAGGGGCGATTCAGGGATTTAAGTTGGCAAAAGTGTCTTGTAGTACTTTTGAACTGCAACAATGGAGGCTAACCCAGAGTGTACACACAATAGAAATGCATTATTGGTGAGAACCAAAGAATAGAGATGGACCAGACCAGTGCCCCACCAATAATATGGGTGGAGCACTTGTCATAGAAGAAAGTATTCCTAAGAGGATTCAAGACTCAAAATAATTACAGCCGTCGATCATACGAGCATCAAATGTGGGTAATCTATGTGATTAACATCCACTGATAGAGCAATAACAAGAGTCGCGATATAGATTACAACCACATTCGACTAATTAGCTCAGAGAATTCTCAATGAACTTTGATTTAATCTCAACAATCATCTCAACAAGAGCTTTTCCAAAACCCTCTAAGATAATTAACCACCCTAATCTTGCTGTTAGATTTGACCAAACATGATGAGGAGAAGGGGAATGGCCATATGTATTTATGCAAACATTGAGGAAGTCCTTAATTGGGAACTTGATCAAATTGTTAATAAGCTTTCACTATATAGACTAGCCAAACGCCCCCGTCCAACCTAGCTAAGCTCTCAAATCAATTAGCGGTGCCATTGACAAGCTCTAAACCTTTTTTTGTCTTGGTTACTAGACACTATCCAAGGTTGTTTTTGATCCCTTCAAGCGTACACTTCTCTTCCTTACCCGTGGTTTTGTATGATGGTCTTGAAAAAACTGAAAGCCTACGCCGGTAGAGATCAATTTTGAACTTTTAGCATTTGGCAAAATGCTAAAACTAGTTTTTTCTTCCAAAACTATCGTCACCAATTCTTTAGTTTTTTGTTTTACCTTTTCATTGTTCCAAAACTACCGTCACCTTTGCCAGAGTTGACGAAGAGTTTGATATTTTTTAATAAAAAGGAAAAATTAAACATAAAAGCCCTTTACAGAAAAAGATTTGCCAAACACTCTTTATACCAAAGTAACTTTTAAAGAATTTTTTACCAAGCGCAATTTTCATTTCATCAAAGGCCTTTAGGCAGAAGGCATTTGTATTTCCCCAAAACCCATTTCTAAAGCCAAACCAAACATAGCCAGATGTCAATCTCATATGTTTTATGTCACATAAAATTTTGCTACTTTTGTACAAGAATACTGACCACATGTGTCATCTTAATTGTAATGGCAATGTACGATTGATTGATTGATTTAGGTACATGCGATTATAGACCTTTCTAACTAATTTGGGAAGAGCTATTCAATTCCACGTCTCTCTTGAGTCTTTGATGATTGTTCTCAAATTAAAGATGATTACTGCTAGCTTGGAAGTCCATCAAAACACAGTACCTTCAAGAATTCGCTCATGAGACTATCAATTTCCCCAACATGGTGCATCCACGCATATCTTAAAGTCAAGATCAAACTGGACCCAAAAACAATCATTCGTACTTCCAAATGTTTTGCATAAGACTGGCCATAAAACGCCAAAGCAAGATCAATTAACTCACGTGCATCATGCTTCGCAATTAGTGAAGGAAGCTGGACACAAGGGGGCAAAATCAGAAAGTTTTATTTTTCAAACGATGTAAGACGAGCGATGAGGCCTCACTTTACTTATGTCAAACTAAACTCATGTCCTTATATCCAACGACAAAAAGGATAGGAATGATATTGACTTCACTCACCGTGCGAGAAAGTTCTCTGCCACCCTATATCAATCGCTCATTGATATAGCAGTTTTATTTTTAACATAGGTGATCATCTACTAATATTAACAATGAACCACGCACATGAGATGAGAAAAAAAAATTCCGCATCATGTGTTACAAAAAATGATCTAGAAAGAAACGTCATTCAAGTCGAGACGAGCTCAATAAGTGGTGACCGACACATAAACTTGAACTGATTAGGACGTGAGATGGAAATTAAAAAGTTTGCCATTAAGGACAGAGGGCCATCACCATTGTTTTGTCGTTGAGCTTGAAGGATGAGGGCTGTAAACAATGAATTCGAATCTCTACGATGGTAATACTCAAAGTGATGAGATTCCGAGATGGTTTGTCCTAGTAATTTCCGATACAAACTGAACCACCCATTTGTTATGGGACTTGAGGTATCAAAGAAAAGCTTATGTGACCATGGAAGAGTCAGAAACTATGGGTACTGACGAATTTTTGGATAAGACTAAATTTAGAAATTATGGTGATTGTAGTGCAGATAAGCCATCTTATTTGGGATAACGGAAAAAGCTATAGATATATTGTACGGAAGCTAAACCTAGCCGAACTCCCAAACCAATTAGTGGTGCCTTTGGCGGGCCCCTCAATCTTCTTGTCCGAGTTACTAGACACCATTTTTTTTTTTTGGGCCCATTTAAGCGGATGAGTTGGTTCTTCACCAATTGGGTCCAAACTTAACACGGAGGGAATTCTATGCAGTACAAAAATTACTTTGATAGCCTTCTCGGTTAAGTGGGTCAATTTGTTTTGGTTAATAGACGAAAAATTCAAAATTAGTATATTTATGACAAATACATCCAAAATTAATTTTTTGACCACAAAAACCTCAAATCGGTACACTTATGATAAATTTACTCTGTTAATTTCTGTTAAAATTTACTGTTAAATTACTAAGTTGGCTGACACGTGACAGTTAATGGGTATATCAAGTTAATGTTTTACATGTGTATCAATTTTGCAATTTTTCGATATTAATCCAATTTGACAGAAACTAAAGAAGAGTATATTTGTCACAAATATACCTTTTTGGGTTGTTGGATGATTAAAAAATTAGTTTTGAATATATTTGTCATAAATGTACAAATTTATATATTTCATGATATCGACCCCTTTTTTATAGAGATGGACAATATTATCCTTTCATATGTGCTTGAAAAGGGCAATATTTTTCTTCTATCTCTAATTGAGGAAAATCATCTCTAATTGATATATTATAAGTTATGGAAATTGCACATATGTAAGCCTAACAAAAATTAAATTTGGGCCTATCCATAGTGAAAATGAGTAATGTAACTATTCATATGGAAACTACTTCAATAGCCATCGTGATTGAGTGGGTCAATTTTTTATTTATTTTTGTGAAGGTTAAGATGAATCGCATGGACAAAAAGACTTAAGAATGATAACTGGTCACTTAATAATTTTGTTGGAAGGAAAATGTTTATTTGTGGGATTTATCGTAAAAAGAGGCATTAATTCTCACTCGAAAAATAATTGTGCCTCGACTTTCGAATGGCCCATCAAAAAGATGATAATTCACTGCTTTTGTACAAATATATTGGCCACATGTCATCTTGATTGTGATGGTGATGTACAATTGATTTATTCGGGCATGTGCAAATAGAAATATTTCTAAATAATTTAGGAAAAGATATTCTAGTTCCACGTCTCTCTAAGTCTCTCCAAGCCCTTGATGATTGCTCTCGAATTGAAGATGACTATTGCAAGGCATTGCATTTTACATGAGATATCATGTCGGTCGTACCTTTTGCCATGTTGCATAAAAATGCACTACTTTTGTACAAAAACATTAGCCCCATGTGTCATCTCGATTGTGATGGTGATGCACGATTGATTGATTCGGGTATGTGCAATTAGAAATGCTTCTAATTTAGGAAAAGAGATTCAATGCCACTTCTCTCTATGTCTTTGATGATTGCTCTCGAATTGAAGATGAGCATTGCAAGGCATTGCATTTTACACGAGAGATGATGCCAATCTTACTTTTTGCCATGTTGCATAAAAATGCACTGCTTTTGTACAAAAATATTGGCCCCATGTGTCATCTTGATTGTGATGGTGATGCGTGATTGATTGATTCAGGTATGTGCAATTAGAAATGCTTCTAAATAATTTAGGAAAAGAGATTCAGTGCTACTCCTCTCTATGTCTATGTCTTTGATGATTGCTCTCAAATTGAAGATGATTACTGCTGGCTTGGAGGTCCATCAAAACATGGTACCTTCAAGAATTCGCTCATGACTGTCAATTACCCCAATATGGTGCATCCACGCAAATGGTGAAATCAAGATCAAACTGACCCCATGAACAATCATTCGCATCCCCAAATGTTTTGCATAAGAATGGCCATAAAACACCAAAGCAAGATCAATTAACTCACGTGCATCATGCGTCGTGCTTCACAATCAGTGTAAGGCCCACAAACACATGGAGCCAAAATTAAGAAGTTTTCATTTTCAAATGGCGGAAGACGAAGGTGATGTTTCATTTACTTATGTCGGCCTTAATTCATCTCCTTATATTCAACAACGAAAAGGGAAGGGATGATTTTGACTTCACTCGCCGTGTGATAAAATTTTCCATCACCATATATCGATTGCTCCTCGATACGGTAGTTTCATTTTTAATATAGGTAACTAACTACTCGTACCAATGGTGAAGCACGCATATGAATTAAGGAAAAAAAGTTGTGCATCAATGTGTAAAAAGAAAAAATAAATTGATCTAGAAAATAATGCCATTCAGGTGGAGACAAGCTCAACAAGTGGCGACAGACATAGAAACTGAAACTGATTGGGACATGAGGTGGAAATTAAAAAGTTTGCCATTAAAAGCAAAGGGCCATCACCATTGTTTTGTCGTTGAGCTTGAAGGGTGAGGACCGTAAGCAATGACGTCGAATGCCTACGGAGGTAATACTCAAGGTGATGAGATTCCAAGATGGGTTCTCCTAGTAAATTTCCTATACAAACTAAACCACCCCTTTGTTATGGGACTTGAGGTATCAAAGAAAAGCTTCTTCGATCGCGCAAGGGTTAGAAACTATACATACTAACAAATTTTCGAATAAGGCTATATTTAGAAATAACGATGATTGTGGTATAGACATCCCATCTTATTGGGTATATCCAAAAGATTATTGATATATTGTACGGATACCGAACCTAGCATAGCTCCCAAACCAAGTAGTGATGCCACAGGCAGGTCCTAAACCTTCTTATCCGAGTTACTAGACACTATCCGGGGGCGGGTGTCTTTCTAGGCTCTTCAAGGGTTTGCTTCTCATTCCTACTCCTTGTCTTTGTATTTCAAGCATTCCAAGTTCCATTTCAAGTTGGGTGTTCACCGAGTGGGTCAACACTTAACACAAGAGGCAGGGAAGGAGGGAGGGAGCATTCCACGTGCCTATTTAATTCAGTCTAAACCTAACACAACATGTCGTGCAAAAATTACCTTGATAGCTTTTGCGATTAGGTGGGTCAAATTTTTTTTTTTTTTGCAAAGAGATAGATACAATATTTCCCTTTCATTCATGCTTGGAAAGGGGCAATAATTTCCTTCCATCTTTGATAGGAGAAAATCATATTTCTAATAGATAGATTATAAGTTATGGATATTGCCCACAAGTAGGTTTAACTAAATTTAAATTTGGGCATGCTCTTTTATGTAGCTTATCAATCATAAGATCAGATGAAGAAAATTTATTTAATCAAGAATGAAGAAAAACACAATCCTTGTGAAAATAAGTAATATAATCACCCATATGAAAATTACTTATAGAGCCTTTGCGATTGAGGGGGTGAATTTTTTTTATTTTTTTTCTTTGTAAAAGTTAAGATGAGTGGCCCGGACAAAACTTAGAAGAATGGTAATTGTCACTAATTATTTGTATTAAATGGATGTTTATTCATGAAGTTTTCATAAGAAGAGATGATTGTGCCCCGACTTTTAAGCGGCATCAAAAGGCACCACATTTTTTTCATAGAAGGCCTGATTCAAGAAGGTTCCATGCTCTGTGTGTCACACAAAAAAATGCCCTTACTTTTGTACGAGAATCTGGCCCTCACATTTCTGTCGAATGTGTGCATGTGGCTTGCTGCTTGCGATGGTAACATAGAATTTGATTGATTCAATTATGTGTGAATAGAGACCTTTCTTACTAATTTAAGAAAAGCTATTCGATCCTGTAGCATTTGTTTCAAAAAAAATTTAAAATTTAAAAATATTTTCTAAAAAACTAATTAGTCATATCATTTAGAAAAATCAGTCTATAGGTTTCATTTCGCTTTTTTTTATTCATTCATTTTATTTATAAATTATACAAGCAATTTTATTTCAAAAAAAATATTTTTTGAATTTTGAATTTCTCATGAAATTAATGCATCATAAATTTCAATAATTGCTCTCGAAATGAAGGTGGCTACTACGGGCTCAGAAATCCATCAAAACATGCCATTTTGGAGAATTCACTCACGAGCCTGTCAATTGCCTCCAACATGGTGCACCGACGCAAATTGAGAAGTCAAAATCAAACTGACTGAAAAATGAAAAAAATCATTCGAAGTTCCAAACGATTTACACAAGAATGTCAATGAAAGGACAACAACAAAGATCCTAATAACTCACGGCCATCATGTTTTGCAATCAGTACTCGGGACAAGGTCTCGCAACACAACACTGTTATACTAGGTTACTCGTTCGAAGAGTGAAAGGTACACGAACGCAGGGAGGAGAAGTCAGGAAAGTTTTGACGAATCTATGAATGATGCTTCGCTTTTTACTTGTGTCAAGCTAAAGTCATCTCTTTATATTCGATGACAAAAAAGATAAGAATAGTTTCGACTTCATGGACCGTGTAAGAAAATTTTCCACATACCATATCATAGTTCTATCCGACAACCCAATTCCTCAAGATACCCCAACTTTAAATATAATCCCACAAACTTAATCCCAAACCTAATCACATCTAAAAATTACCACAACTTTCTTTAAAATTATCGACATCAAGAATAGTTTGAGGCCTATCATCAAAACTTGCATCTCCATCAACACCTCCACCTTCATATAAAAATAACAACAGCCTCCCGATTTTAATAATTTGGAAAAAAAATACACGGTGGTTTTGGATGCCTTGGTAGATTTGAAAATTAGAGTTAAAGTTACAAATTTTTTTAAGCAAAAAGAAAGTTCGAGTTAGAATTAAGATTGGACATAAAGTCAGAGATTTTTTTTAGGGAATTAACCCAATTTTAGTCGGAGCAAATAACTACTTATGGCAATTGGAATGGGAAAAAAAAAGATTGATGTAGAAAGGAATAGAGATAAAGTCAAAAGACGAGCTTGCCAAGTCGGGACGATGGACCCCAGGAACCACAATTGATTAGGAAGTGAGACGGAAATTGAAATTTTGCCAATAAGACCAAAGGGCCATGCCCAACTACCATGTTTGGAGATAAAATGAGACACGTACGAGGAGCCAATTCAACAAATAGGAACTCTATTCATCGAATGAGACGTCTCACCTCGGTCCATCCCCCCCCCCTGTCTCTCTCCCGGTTACTTTTTACTGTTCTCCTCTCTTCCTTCCTTTTACCACATCTTCTCCGTTGCTTTTTCCCATGCATCAACTATTCCCAGGCCTAAAGCACCGCCGCCCCGTGCGCCGCGTGCAGTCTGCCGACCCCTTTTCAGCTACCACGTGCAGCTCCCTTCGCCCGCCTTCTTCGACGCGGCCATTGCAGTTGCTCGGTCTGTCGTGATGGACTCCTGGGGGGGGGTACTGTTTCTTTCTTTGGCACCTCACTTGTCTAACGGTGTGGCAAGAAACAAACGGCGGAACTCTTGTTTGATACGACTTCAAAGTTCCTATGATTGCGATGAATACTAGAACATGATAGTGGATTCATGGCGGAATAGTCAATCATCATTACAATAATAGTTGAAGTACTATCTAAATAACATATAATAATGTTTTCCATATACCGAACATTTTGAAATAAATTATCATTTCATTTGATATCACGTTTTTTTTGACATTATTTCTGCTAAATAAGCTGTCTAATGCTTTCGTTACGACACATCCACAAGGACATTATCCAGATCATTTCTCCAAAGTCAAGTTGACATCTTTACTTATGACAATAATACAATCGTGCATCTCGTTTAAAGCATGCGCGCGCCTTCTTCATCGTACAAGCTATTCTAAACCACGAGCTGAGATTCTCTTCAAAAAAAGACTCTGACGCCATTCGCATATAAGAACACGTTCGCTATCTTTTGGGAACCACACCGCTCGTTCGCATAATAACTCTCACCTGCTTACTTCCGATTTGTTCTCCGCTCAATGGCTTCAAGCATCAAATCCAATCTCAATCTCTTCCTCACCAATGAATTGTCATTTGCTCGTACCGAGCGATCGTTCTCTTGCATGAAACGAGCTGTAAGTAATAACTTGGCAGCTGCTTGCGCCGTGAAAAGCGGGTCGAAAGCTTTGAACATGGAGAGGGCGTTGCGTGAGAGAAAAATCGATGGCGTTGAGAGAAGAGAGAGGAGAGGCAAGTTTGGGATTTATGGAGGGAAGTTTGTGCCTGAGACGTTGATGAGTTGCTTGGGCCAGCTTGAAGCTGACTTCAACCTTGTTCTGCATGATGCTAAATTTCAGGTTTGTAAGGAGAGATTTTCCACATGAAAAAGGAACTGATATGGCAAATTATTAGTTTCATTATTATCACTATTAATCACATCATCTCCTTTTTACCCCAACTTATACCTGTGTCCTCTAGGACGAGATAAGAAACATTCGTTTCTAGTATTACCCTCCTCCCTGTTTTCCTGTCTCCTTTTACCTTCTTTTTCCAGTGGTGGGCTGCAACTGTGGAAGAGAAATTGTTGGTGGTCTGACCATGTGGATGAACTTGACATATTTTTTCCAAACTGTGATTGACAAAATTGTAGGCGGAGCTGGCCATAGCTCTAAGGGACTACGTCGGAAGGGAGACACCTCTGTACTTCGCGGAGCGGCTCACCAACTATTACAAGAACGAGAACGGAGAAGGGCCGGACATTTACCTGAAGAGAGAGGATCTCAACCACTGCGGTGCACACAAGATGAACAACGCCATCGCGCAGGCGATGATCGCCAAGCGCATGGGCCGGCAAACGGTGGTGGCGGCGACAGGAGCAGGCCAGCATGGTGTAGCGACCGCTGCCGCATGCGCTAAGCTGTCTCTAGATTGCACCATCTTCATGGGTTCTGAGGATATGGAGAAACAAGCTTCTAACGTGTTTCTAATCAAGCTACTGGGTGCTCAGGTTAGCATATTCTTGCATGAACCGGTGCCGTAAAGCCATATCAGCAACTTGCAGAAAGTTGCATTTGCACGAGTGTTCCTGGGTGGATATGTCAGATACATATGGAAAATTAAAAGAGAGGATCGTTCTAGCAAAGTTTTTTTTTCCCCTTGAAAACGAGCAAGAGAAACCTTCAATGAAACATACAAAACATTTTAAATGAACATTGGTTAGACCCCAATCAATTTCCGACCAACACCAACAAAACCAATGAATTGGGACGTCACATCCAATACAAATCTTGCAGGTGACCCAAGTGGAGGGGAGCTTCAAGGATGCAAGCTCAGAGGCCATAAGGCAATGGGTGAACAACTTGGAGAGAAGCTACTTACCTGACAGGGACAGTGGTGGGTCCACACCCATGCCCAAGCATGGTGAGGGAGTTCCAATCCATCATAGGGAGGGAGACAAGGAGGCAGGCGATGGAGAGGTGGGGAGGGAGGCCAGATGTGGTGGTGGCATGCATCGGGAGCGGCTCTAATGCACTGGGGATCTTCCATGAGTTCATTGGGGATGAGGATGTGAGGCTGGTTGGTGTGGAGGCTGCTGGGTTTGGCCTGGACTCCGGCAGGCATGCGGCCACTCTGGCCACAGGCCACGTTGGGGTCTACCATGGAGCCATGAGCTACTTGTTGCAGGACCAAGAAGGCCAAGTTCTTGGAGCCCACTCCATTGGCGTCGGGTAACATCACTCTCTATTTCAACTTTTATGATAAGTGTGTTTAGTTCGGCTTTGGAAAAATATCCAAAAGGTTTTTGTCTTGAAGGTTTTCCAATAATGCAATTAATGTTTAGTATATTGTAATTTTAAAAATGCATTAGAAAATATCTTTGACTTAAATGATGTTTGGCAAAGTCATACTTTGCAAAGCATTTTATTCTTTTCTTATTATAAAAAATGAAAACCGACAAGGACTATGGGGCCAACGAGCCAAATCTAGCGCTTGTAGCCTAGCCTAAGTTGTGCAAACCCAATGGCTGTCACCTGGGTAGCACAACCTAAAAGTTGCATGAGAGCAAAGTTCGAAGAAAAAATTGTGTTTGCATTTCCAAAATGCAACATTCTAAAGTACCTTGAGACCTCTCTTAAGCTAAAAGGTTTTACAGCACTTTAGAGATACGATTGCATCTCCCCAAAACTACAAAAAATTTTCCCAAGCGCAATTTTAATTTGTCCAAGGGACTTTACAATTTCGAGGGCTTTGTAAATACTAAACAAACCAATCGCACCCATTCTCCATTTCGAACGAGTAGCGGAGAAAATAGGAGGAACCATCATTCATATTGTTGACTGTGAATGCCAGGCTACAGTATCCAGGAGTCGGCCCAGAGTTGAGTTTCCTCAAAGACACAGGACGAGCAGAATTCTATACCGTCACCGACAAAGAAGCTCTAAGCGGTAAACAATTGACCCCGCACCACATTCTTTATGAAGCCATGAAAACATAAATCAATCCTGATTAATTTGCTGGATATGTTGTTTTTCGTTGCAGCATACCAATTGCTATCGAGATTGGAAGGCATAATCCCAGCAATGGAAGCTGCTCATGCACTGGCGTATTTGGATAAACTTTGCCCTACTCTCCCTGATTCCGCAAAGGTTGTGGTGAATTGCAGTGGGCGAGGAGATAAAGACGCACCTTTGTTCTTTCAACACCAACCCACCCTCAACGCATAAAACTAGTTAGCTGTATAGAAATTGATATTGTAAGATTATAATATCCTAGTCAATGTCAAAGCCTATAGGATTTGGAGAGCACCTTAATTCGCGTATGAACTCTGCCGTTGATCTAGGTGCTTTAAAGGAATTAAGCGAAATCAACACCAATAAATTACAATCGCGTTAAAGGAGCAATCACATGCTTCGAGCAAAAATATGATCTTCCAAACAAATCCAAAGACATTACTTGTCATCGCCTATATCAAGTTAAGCATCACCATACTGGTGACAATATGAAATTGTGAAGTTGAATACTAAGCCACATGATTCAATCAAGGGTTGCTTTCTCCGGGGAGGAAAGATCTCCTGATAAAAGACAATAACCTCACTAGTTTGGCCAACAAGTCACCCCTGGATATTCCAACCAGGAGGGACTAAAAGAAGAAGGAACAAGCTACCTGCAACTCCCCAACGACTCCAACCACATAAAGGAGGGATTGCCTCCCATTTTCTTTTGAATAACAATACTTGAACCCACATAACTTTCCCATAAAATCCTCCAATACAATTAGCATTAAAAGATGTGGGCCGTTGTTCGCAGTCTCCTCTTCGTTTTGATTGTCAGGATATGAAAAGATCGTCATAAAGTAAACATTGCAAGATGATTGCGACCTTTTACTATGATTGCCATGGTACAACTTGAACTATACATGTACAAGATTTCTCAGCATGAAGCCTATCTCCCATGCTCCAGCACTACTATAGAATAAGATCAATGACCGAAGAAACAGACATAGTATTACAGAAGACAGAGAGACTGATCTGATTAACTCCGCAATCGTTTTCTTTGACTACCCTCTTCAGCATTTCCCTGCACAGGGGAAAGCAAAGAGAAAAAACGTCAAATTCCATTTCTTCACTTAATCATAGTATGAACAGGTTATTAAACTTAAAAGAAATGAATCCAAAGTCATGGAATGATGCAGCAGATTGACTGATGATCACAGAGAATAACAGAAGCACATTTATTCATTCTTAGCACCGCATATAGGAAGAATTACGCTAGTTGCATGCTGCTAACATATTAGCACTTCCTAGCCACATCAAACACAGAAATGTTATTCAAAGAAAAGAATGAAGAGTAATTGCACACAAGCATCATCCTATCAAATGAATCATGAGTAGAGTGATCACGGTTCAAGCAAGGCAAAAACATAAAATAGAGAAAAAGGAAAGCCAATGTTTCGTCAGGAGGACAACTTACCCCTTCATCTCTGGAAAAATTTCCAGGGGATACTTCACTAGTTTCCGACCGGCACTTAGCATGTACAATAGGACCTAACTGAGACCTATCCATTCCAGCAGTTGAACCATCAGGTGCATTCATGTATACAGCTCCTTTATACATCCATTCTTCTGTCTCGTCACTATAAAAATCATCAAAGGTTTCCCCACACAATGCACATGCATTTTGATCTTCATCAGCAGGAACTGCCATTTCTTCATCGCTCTTCTTTTCTTCAAAGCTCTCAGCAGGCAAAAACCCAGGAACTGCCTCAGCTCCCAATGCCTCTGCACCACTGAGCCACATGCTTGTACTTACAAACCATTTCCGTGAAGGTTTCTGCTTGCGACTCTTAGACATTCGGTTCTTAGTTACATGCCAGTCCATATGGCTACTATGCTCTTCTTGAAACTTAAACCTCAAGCCACATGTCGTACATTGTCTTGGGAGATCATCATATAGGGCTCTTATTGCAGTATCGTTACGAACTTTAAGAAGGTCCATGTTAAAATCAACACCAACAGAATCCTGGATATATTCAAAATCCATGTAGAGAAATAATGTATTTTATGTCAACAAACAAAAAATAGAACCACCTACAAGTAAATGACATATGAACTTTTACCTGTACAGGGGTCTGATTTGTTAGCGAGATTATCCCTTGAGCCATGAGAGAACTGATTAAACCAGTAAACGCATTTCCACCTAAATTATTAGGTAGAGCTGTGGTGGGAATTTGTGACATTGGCAATGACTGCGATGGGCCAGGAGGAGGACCTGGAGGCAGGGGAGGCAAGGATCCACCCTGAAAATGCATCATGTTGTTTGGTATGTTTTGGATTGGTAAAGAAGATTGCGCTATGTGCAACAGATTTCCTTGTACTGAGGATACAATTGGACGGTGACCTTGTCCTGTAAAACCATAGTTTAATCCAGGTGCCACCATATGAGATGACGCAATTGCTGCAGAAGATGGGAGAACTTTTCCTTGAGCCTCCTGAATAGGGAGAAACTGAGGTTGAAATGGAGTATTTTGCACTTGGTTCTTTTGCTGATTCAGTGGCATGAACCCACCATGCTGATTGGGTACTGATAACTTTGTAGCAGGAAGTAGCTCTTTGCCATCCAACTTATCGAGTTTCTGTTCAACCATAAGCAAAGGGTAATTTGCACGTTGATTTGCAGTAGTACTAGGACCTGAAATAATGACTGAGCCAGTAGACTGCTTCTGCAGGGGAAGTCCAGACCGAACAGGAAGGGATTTAGACTTATGCACATCAGTTGCAGGCCAAGTGCCAGTTGATGTGGGAGGATTGGCGGGATAAGTGGATTCAAAAGTCGAAGAATCCATCCTTGGTGGGATAGTCCTGTCAACTTGCTCAGCAACAGGAAGCTTTCTGTAACCAGGAATCAGTTTCTCATCACCTACTTGTATACCTCCGGCTGAAGACAATGTCTGTAAATTGGAAACTCTCCCCCTATTAAGGAACTGTTGGGAATTGCGTGTTGACAAATTCAATGGTTTCTGCGAATAGCGGGAACCAGGAATTTTGTTTGTCTCGCTTTGAAGTCTAGGCATTTTATCAACTGATCCAGGACCGGACTGCACAAGTAGTTAAACTTTCAAATGTCACGAAAGATAGCAAGTCAATTCTTTACAGACAGTTCCAACAGAAAATGAATCAAATACAATGCAAATGTGGGTATCATTGTAAAGAGCAAATTATCCCAATTTTTGACATGGTGATTCCAGTTAACATGCAAAGAAAGAGATTGGGAGCTGATTTAGGAACTGCTATAGTCATGGCAAATATTTCTTGAAAAGATGCAAGAGAAATCGAGATGGTTTGAAAACTGTGCATGCACATATGTGTCTCTGTGCGTAGGTTGGTGGTACCAAACCAAGCACATCTAATTGGCATTAAGTTTGTTTCATACGTTATTCAGGACGCACCCCAGCAATAAATTAAGAACAAAATCTTCGTCAACAGTGATACAGGAAATAAACAGAACAATAGCATTGCAACCTAACACAGGATGAAGAATGAAGAGGTTTATATCTCAAACTTCCAAACTTTTAAAGATAAAAAATGCACTAGCCAAAGCTGAGATCACAGTCATTGGAGCATACCATAATAGAGGCATCTCCACAATAAACAGAGGGATCATCTCGTGCTGGTGCAGGAGGCAAATTAGAAAACCTGCCTCCCAACCTAGCCCTTGACCCGCCATAAGGTTGAACAGATGATTGGACCATATCGTTACTTCTACCACGATCAGCTAAACTGCGGTTCATATCTTCCCAATTGAACTCCTGCTCTTCTGTATCTTGCCATGACATGGGAGCCACCTTACCTCTGATGTCCGAGTGCTCAATTGGGTTGGGCTTATGCATGGAGGTACTTTTCCTCTTGTCATCTCCATATGCATCAATCAATGCTCTAGGATTCATATGACTGCGTCCATTGGTGAGGTTGATTGGAGCAGAATTTCCCAAACGCTTTCGACCAACATCAAAAAATTGATTCCTTTGCCAATCATTTGACTGCTCCTCTCTACCTACTGCTCTTGCAAGGTCATATTCAGAGGCAGGGTGAGATGGAGATGCCCTGTCAAATTTCCTCAATGCGCTATCAGCTGTAAATTCATCTATTTCTGGAGAGAAAGTCATATCAGTTCCTCTTCTCAGAGGGGATAAAGTCCTTGTAAAAGCAGCATTGGAAGATGGATGAAGCTTATTTCCCCTGGGAGGATAGGATGAACGAATAATGTTTTCTTTTGACCTCAACCTAGTACCTTCACCTCCGACCTGTGAAAATAAAAACCCTTATCAGATTCTCACACACTCTTGCAGACATTGCATTTAAGCATGTCTTCAGCCATTTAGGTTCAGAGGAGTTTTACTCTTGGGGGTATTACAAAAATTAGACGTCGTCTCATTTTAGTTTAACTGTTTAACCAACATATGAACGTCCATGTTGGTTCATAGTTTTGAAAGCTCCTGCCCTGATGCTATTTCCACATACTGAATCCACGGCACAACAACCTAACACCCAAGTGACCCATCTAAAAAATTTTAGACATGTCTATATCCAGTTTACCAATATTAGTACACTAGGCAGATGTCCATAATCACATCTGCATAAGTCTGCAGACATATGGTGAATAACAGCCTCTACAACTTCGTACAGTATACTTCCATAGTTACTTAACGGAGAATTTGATCAATGATAATCAAGACTAGCTAAGTTTTACCTGCCAAAATCACATGATTTCCAACCTAAAAAATACAAAAGGAAAAAGCTGGGCCGCATAGGTAAAAACCCTGTAGATAAAATCTAGAGTGGCATGACAAATGACTTGGTAAAAGTGATCCAATTCGGCAACATTTACTCCTAACATTCCATCATAATGTTAATAACAAGCGGAACCCATGAATGAACTATGCAAACTACTATAGCTAATGTATAACATGAAGAACTACCACTGATCATGCAGAGACATAATTCCCACCAAAAAGCATTTGTGTATAAGACATCATTGTAGAGTATAGTACACCTATAACATCTGCTATTATATTACAACAAGAAAGGGAAGAGCAGAATGTTCAAAGGCTTACACTTTCAGCAGATGAATGTTCCAACTGACGGACGTACTTAGGATTGACGTGAATGCCATGAGATGGTCGAGGAGATTCTGAAGCCCTCAAGGAAGACAAGCCAGACCGCTGATCACCAGCTGAAGAAGAAAATTGCAGTTCCGACTCAATTTTGCGAAGGACTGGTGGTGGAAAAACGGATGACCATGTGCCAAATAGGTGGCGCATAGCCCCATATTGGTTAGGGTCAACTTGTTTATAAGCTTCGCAGAAAACCTTCACAAAACATAAAACAAATGCAGTCACTACAATAAGTACTCCGAAACTCTTGATACTTTTGTATAATACATGACTGTACTCTACAGTGTAATGGCTCACCTCAGGTAGCCGGGGCACAAAGTGCCTAACATAATCTTTCCCAATGTTCTTAACAATGCTATCCAGTAGATACAGTGATGGTAATTTTTGATCAACAGGGACCTGCAAAAATGCAAACTTTTCAGTTGGTGCAACGTCCATACACAATCTTTTTGCACCTACAGCTAACTCTGATCGCGCAATGGAGAGGGCGTCCCCTTGCTGGTGCAGAATTTCGAACACTCATATGCCAAACACTCAATTTCTTTTCTTATACCGGATAATTAGCTTGCAATCGAATTGAACATGATTATAACTAGTAAAGATATAAATTAAACGACCAACTTCTTATTTAGCACAGAGACCTCCACCATTGCATCTCATCGAACACAACTATCACTGAAAGAAGGGGAGGAAAAATAAGAAAAAGGCGCCAAACTTATCACGTTTATACAAGACACTAGCTCACAAATCCCACATCCTTGTACAACCATCTCAAAATGGGGGCCAAAAAAGAAAAAAGACAAGAAAACCCCTAAACCTAAACGCTGTCGAAGCCCACGGACCTCAATAATCCGAGAACAAATCGCATCAGCAATGCCCTCGGCGTGCTCCCGCTGCTCCCCAGCTATAATCGTCAGATCGGTGATGACTGGCTTCGAATTGAATATCAGTTCCGACAGGACCGCCTCGTAGACGGCCACGACCTCCGCCATGCTGGGCGGCGGCGGCGACGCCCCGTCGTCGGCCGCGGCGGCCCTGAATTCGTCGTCCCGCTGCTTCAGCAGGGCCTTGAACCGGTCCAGGACCGTCGGCGGGGGCAGGGGCTTCGGGACGAGGTCATTGGGCGGTGGCTTGAAGGGGAAGCCCCTAGGGTTTTCTCGGGAGATCGGGGCGATTCTCTCGGTGTCCATGGGTGGTCGGCCGCTGCGGCGCTGGGCGGTGGTGGTGGTGGGGAATTCAGTGGGCAGGGGAGTGTGGAGGGAGGGTTAGGGTTAGGGTTTCGACCCGCCGAGGGGTGGCGACGATCGAATCGGAGGAGCTCGCTCCCTGCATCGAACGCGAAGGTTTTAGAGAGAGAAAGAAGAGAGAGAAAGGAAGGAGAGAGCGAGAGCGAGAGAAAAAGAGAGAGATTGGGTTCGGCTGCGTGTCTTCTTCGGCCTTCTCCGTTTTGCCGTTTTTGTAGCAGAAAAGGGAAAGGGGGAAGAGGAAAAACGCGAATCGAAACGCGAGCCGTTGCGGGAGGGAGAGATCCAGCGACAGCGCGTGACGTGGAATTTCTGAGGAGGAAGGAGGGAGAGGGGGGGATTTATATTTCCTTTTTTTTCCCCTCTTTCCTTTTTTTTGCTATTTATTGAAATTCTTTGTTTTTTATTTTTTCACTAGTCTTCCAACTTGAAGCACCTAAATAAAAATCACCGATTTAAGAAAATCACCCGAGAGCGATATATTGAAAATCGAACTATTGTAGATATAATGCACTGAGTAAATGCCGGGAAATTATCCGTTAATAAGAAAACCCATTTGTCGTCAATGAATTGTTAATCGTCACGTAGGGATTTGCTCATAGAAAGCATTGGCAAGATAGGGCCGAGTGCCTTCTCTTGACCATATTAGACGATGTGTAGAATTACCGTATGCGATAAATTCTTTAAAACCAGTTCTCAGAAAAGAAGGAAGATTGAAGGAACGAGAGTTAGGAAAACAAATAATAATCACAAATGCACATTGGAAGGAGGTACCACGATAAAAACCTTGAAGAGTTTTGTCAATCTCATGCAATCAAATAAGTTTTGAGTAATGATCAGTTAGGTATATATTGATTTTTTTTAATTTTTAAAAATGAAAGTCTCTTAATTTAAAATTAAAATTAAAAGTCCTATTGAGGGTCTATCGATTTGGCGGAGAAGTACATTCAAGTTAAAGAATTTTCACCAAAATTGTCCAGAAAAAAATCTATTGCAATTTTGTCAATTCAATCAACCTTTTTTATTTTTTGCCAACTAAGTTCATCAGCCAATTTTTTACTAGAATTCACTCAAACGCTTGTGTTGACATTGAAAAATTTTATTAACTTTTTTATATTTTTAATTTCTTTTTTCTTTTCTTTTTCCTCTTCTTCCTCTATCAATTGCCCAGCCTCTAGCGATCGACCATAGACTACTACCAATGAGGGTCGGCCTCACAAACCTCAAACAAGGTCGCCCTCACTAAGAACGAGTGAGGGGTGACTTCACTGACCTTAGGCAAGGGTCATCCTTGTCAGAATTGAGCAAGGTCGCCCTCATCAAGATATGGTGAGGGATGACCTCACTAGCCTTTGACAAAGCTCACCCTTCCCAAATCCAACAAGGCCACAAACCTCAGTGAGGTCATCCCTTGCCAGCTTTTAGTGAGGGTGAGAGCAAGGGCAAGGCTCAATCTTGTTGGATTTGGCGAGGCAATAGTTCCTATGAGGGCGACCTCGCCAAAGGCCACGAGGCTAACCCTCGCCAGTCATAGCCTCTGGCTAGTCACTAGAGGCTAGGCAACTAGTAGAGGAAGAAAAGGAAAAAAAAGAATTAAAAAAAATCAAAAATTTAATAAATATGATCCACATCAGCATCATCCATACCACATAGACGGCGAGCATCCACATCATCAAATTCCAACTAAAAGTGGTCAAATTGATTCAACTGGAAAAATTGAAAAGTCCAAAATTAAATTAACAAAAGTATAATAATAGGTTTAAGACTTTTTAGACAATTTTCCCTCTCAAAAGTCCAAACAACTTCTTTTCTCTAGATGTTGTCCTAACTTTTTGGTTACTTTCCAACAAATCCAAACCAAATGGAACCGTTAACACCCGTGAGTAATTGTTATCCATCATTTCAGTTACTCGGTTGTTCAAGCCATAACGCAAACATCAATTTTTGCCCAATGGTGAGTTGACAATATAGATCGGACATTGACCATGGAAAATTCATCCAAAATTATTTAATCTTCAATATCTATACACAAATATGATGAAAGAGTGCAATCTCTACTCTCACACTTTTCTTTCCTTCTTCTTTTTTTTTTCCTTATCCTTTTTTCTTTAACTTTTTGCTTGACCAACTCTCACTCACATTTTCTTTTTCGCTCCTTAAATCCTTCTCCTTTTCCTTTTTACTTTTTTTCTTATTTTTACCTTTTTACTTACATCAGTGCATATATGAAGTTTTACTTTTGGTATTTTTCTTTTTTCCTTCTTTTTGAATTCGTTCGTTCTTTTTCAAAATGTCAACTTTTTCAAATACTAATACTTATGGAGATTTTATATTTGTTTCCTATACGAGACTTAGCACATGACTCGAAGTTCGAATTTTGCAGCCGTGTATCCCTGTTGAAACTATATATCATCATTAAAGGAAAAAAAAATAACGTAGCAGACTTAATGCGACCTTTATTTTATACAGATAATTGGACTTAGTTCATCTTTCTTTTGAATTTCTACCCTCATCAATCTTTATACATATAGGGTTGGAATAAAAAATTAAAAAAATTATTTATATTAGCATCAGTTGTAACACAGGACAATCGGAGTTGACTAAATTATCATGTCAGTGATTTTCAATCAAAATTAGCCAAAAAGACTAAATCGGCAAATCTTTAAAAGGTTTAGGACAAAATTGGCATAATTGAAAAATTTAAGACTAAATTAACAAACTGCCAAAAGATTAACCAAATCCTGTTTTATATAGATAGTGATGCACTAACCGTAATGATGGTGAGATATGTGCTAGAAGATGACCGTTGATCGTACAGAAAATGGTTATTACAAAACTGGACCTCATCACTGGAAAACCGAGAAAGAGATCAAAAAAGTAGCTAATGGTTTTTTCACTTAAAGACAACGCAACAGCCTCTATTTTAGGAAACCTATGATATTCATATGAAGCGATTGCAAAAGCAGACTCAATTCAATCCAAGGCTCCAACAACTCTCAAATGACTAGTTTAGCTTCCTTGAAGGTCTTCGACGGATAGATTGAAGACTTAAGTACATTCCAACAAAAAAAAAAAAGACTTTGGTATAAAAGGAGGAACGAAGCCATATGGAGGGTTAGACACATTGAATATTGCTTGTATGAACTAAGCTAGAAATTGTCTACATTCTATAACTCTCTATATTGGTTTATCGCTATATTAGTCGATACTTCAATGTACAAGTGTAAGTGAAGTGAGTGTGTATGATCTATCAAGTGAAAGAAACATCACTAGTCGGTTGTAACCTGCATTGCTAATTATTAATGGAATCTAATCACTATTAAATTTGTTAGGTGGAGAGTGGATGTAATTTTGGGTATACAACCGAACCATTATATATCATTGTGCGATCCTCGTACTTCACTCTATTTACTTACTAGTGTCAAACACGCTATCTTATATCTTGAGTGGTGATTGTTTGATATTTCGTGAAAGTTTTATTACATCACCATACAACCTATTCAACCCCCCTTCTAGATTGTATTATTAGCCTCAACAATTACCGAATATGGAATATGATTTAATATAAAAAAAATTAGGGAAATTTTCAAAAAAGGTCTCGGAGTGAGCCTATTTTCTCAAATAAGGACCCGGAGTGGCTATTGTCTCAAATAAGGATCTGAAGTGGCTAAACTAATCTCAAATAAGGACCTTAAATCACTAGGCAGCCAAATGTTCGCCGGCCGGCGAGCGTGTGGCATTTCTGGTGGTCAGAATAAAGGTAATTTTGTCAAAAAAATTGATAGAATTTAACAAACCCTAAAAACAAAACCCACAAACTCTTCACGTTCTCGCGTTTTCTTCTTCTCCGTTCACGTTGTAGAGCCTATTGTGGTTGGCAAAGCTGAGCTCGCACATCACGGAGGCCGAGCTTGCCATCGCCGGCGACGCCATGGTGCAACTCAGTATCACCGCAAGGAGAAGAAGAAGCGATAGCTGCGCTGCCAGCAGTGAGCTGCGGCGGCGACGGCAAATCGTCTCCATTGCCTCCGGGCAAAGAGAACTCCAGGCGAGCTTAGCCGCTCGATTCTGTCATAGGAGTTTTGTGAAGGATTGTGAGAAAGGAAACCCTAAAAGCTGAGAGATTGAGGTGGAATGCGAATCCTCTTCCATAGAGAGAGAGAGGGGTAGGCGAGGGGGGTGCTAGCACGTACATTTAGAACTCGAAGAGTCAGGGATCTTGCTTCATTAACAAAGAATTTGGGTTCTCCGAGTAAGAGGGGACAAAGAACCTAGAAGATGAAGTGTAGAAGAAGAAGAGCGTAAAGAGTTTGGGGCTTCTGTTTTTAAGGTTTATTAATTTTTATCAATTTTTTTTGACAAAATTGTCCTTATTCTGACCACCAAAAATGCCACACGCTCGCCAACCAAAGAAACATTTGGTTTAATTTGAAGTCCTTATTTGAGACTGGTTTAGTCACTTCGAGTCATCATTTGAGACAACGGCCACTTTGGATCATTATTTAAGAAAATAAGCTCACTTTGGGTCCTTTTTTGAAATTTTCCCTATAAATTATGTCCTAATTTAAATTAGATAATAAAATATCTAGTTTATTTATTTATTTTAGCCTTAAAAGAAAATTACAAATATATTTCATGCATATCTCATATATAGAATTAGTTTCCTAATCTCCATGTCATCATTACCGTTATAACATTATTGTGCCATCATTCCACATAATCGTAATTTGCATGTCATATTAGATTGATTCTCAATTCTTTTACTCATTATCAGAATTAGGTTACATATAAATTGCATCTAGAAAATCCATGTCACATGCCATTAGTCAAATTAGAATCCACATAGGCATAACCTAGAGTTAAATTGCACCTCGTGCATTGCATATAGTTTAAAATTTTTAAGAAGAAGAAAAACTCAAAATAATTGATTATCATTTTATTTAGAAATCATGTTTAGGTCATGCATACATTGTTTAGTTAACACTTTGCAAAACACTTACTATGTTGGACTGATGGAGCTTTTGCTTTGATTGAAGCATTAAAATTTTTACCCTATTTCTGGCAATTTATCTATTTATTGTTTTAATTTATTGAGCATTACATTATTAATTGCACAATCACCCATGATCTCTCTAGCGTAACCCAATCCTTATATCCATACTACATCTAGTTCACAAAAGTGAAGTGTTCTTTTTTGTTTTACTTCAATTTCTAATCAATCCATAATAGATAATGGTGACTCCTTATTGAATTAAATTGTATGTTGAATTGATTGAATTGAAACTCCAAAATTGTCATTAATATGACTTAGAAGAGTCCACACTAAGTTTTTGACTTAGCAATATATTAGCTTTCTTTTTTGTAGTTCACATTTGGGAAAGGGGAAGATTGCGACAAAACCCTTCAATAAGGTGAAGGATAGGAGAATGGACATATTGTGTTTTTTATGGTTTAGAGAGCATGTTCCTTTGGCGGTATGCATAGACAAACCTTGGGACTAAAAATCCTCTCAATTGAGTTTTGACATATTTATGATTGCTTTGTTTCTACTCCATTGCAATTCTACCCTTGAGAAACTCATGTCTTTTTAATTTAGACATGTTTGTCATTGAGTTTAATGTTGCAGCTAAACTCAGATCATATTTGACATAGAAAACACTATATATTAGTTGTGATATTTTGAGGTTTTAATTGTGATAATTGAGGTTAGCACTCAAAATATCATCACAATCATGCAGCATAAATTAGGTAAAAGGAAGACCTTGTGCATTTTGGTGCGAAATGAATGCACATCACGAAAATACACCTCCAGATATTCTAGTTTCGCAAAACTGACTGCAAATATAAAATTTGGAGACGCCGTTGTTGGGTAAACAAGAGTTATGAAGTCTTTTCCCTCCTCAACCCTAAATCAAATAGCACTGCCCTTTATCCCTTACTTCTTTCGGCTTCATTAGCATCTAATGACTTTCTTCTGATGCAAGAACATGAATAGGAAGCGAAGTCGGATTAAAGCATAACAAAGTGCAAAGTTTATGGTGCTAACTCTCTCGTTTGACGTTACCTTTTTCATTATATATTTGCATCAAAGCACAAGAAATGGCACATGATGGCCAGTTGACATTGTAGATCAGACATTGACCATGCAAAAGTCATCCAAAAGTATTTTATCTTCTATATCTATAAAATATGATAAAATGAAGGTTCTTAAGACCCTCCTTGGAGAGAGCAGAGTGCAATCTTTACTCTCAATCACTTTGACACTTTTCTTTTCTTCTTTGTTTTTTTCTTTCCTTTCTTTAAAATTTTTATTTGACCGAATCTCTCTACAATTTTATTTTGCACTCCATACATCTTTCTCCTTTTTTCTTTTGATTTTGCCCTTTTTCCATATTTTGACTTTTTTCGTTCCTTGATGCATATTGCATGTACTTTTATTTTTGTTTTTTTTTCTCTTTTTCCTACTTTTAAAATGTGTTTATTCTTTTTCGAAGTATTAATTTTTTTCAAATACAAATACATATGGAGATTTTATATGTTTCCTATACAAGACTCAGCACATGAGTCAAAGTCTGATATTATAGCGGTCGTATGAAGTTAACGTGTCCATGTTGAAGGGAAAGAAAATTGAGGTAGCAGATTTAATACGACATCTATCTTATACAATTAATTGAATCTTGTTCGTATTATTTGTTTGAATTTCTACTCCTATCAATCTTCGCTAATCCTGCTCTAACCCATTTTTATCTTTTCTTTTCTTTTCTTTTATTTTTTCATTTAATTAACAAATAACCTATATAGCATATCTTTGATCACATATATTTTATCTTATTTATATTCATGATTATGAATAAATTAATGTCGATAATTACCCTTTAAAGTCTACCTGAGATTATGTATAAATGATACCCCTATGTAGTGTACCCGTTGTGTGGAAAACACGGAATCGAGTGCAATGTCGAATTTGTATATTTTTAACTTATCTTTATTATGCACAAATTGACATTACATGGGCTATTGGATGCAAATCAAATTGTGACATGGATTCGAATTATTTCACTGGAAGTTCATCTTTGTCAAATAGAAGAAAAAAATAATATTCGGACTAGCTATTTGTGTTTATAACAATGATTTCCATAAAAAAGCCATGTTAGTTCATTAAACATAATTAACAAAAATATCACATCCAGTTTACACGCTTAACTCAAGTTTAATTGGTGTAGCTATTTATATCTAATCAATTGATGATCTTCTATATGAAAATATATATTAAACAAGGATTTTTGGGGGTGGATATGTGTCACCCCATTAAGCCCTCATTATAAAAAAAATTATTTTGTTTTATATTCACCCAATTAACCAAACCATTTTCTTTTACTTAATTTTTTTTACTTAAAATTTGAAGTTAATCTTATAGTTTTTATCGGTATTTTGAATTACTATTTCTCAATTTCTTAAACATTTAAGTTTTTTTTTTGGTAACCCGGGAACTCCCGCACGGCCGACAGCCAGAGAGGTAAACCCAGGGCGACATGTAAGCGGGAGGACCCACCAATCCCGGTGCCACACTTAAGAATCCCTAACGACATGTAAGTTTCTCTTCATCTTAAGCATAACCTTTCTAGACAAGGACATTTATAGGAATCTCGATTTCTACGATTCATGAAGCTCTTCCATATATTCCCACGAGTTTGTATGATGGGCGACAAGCCTCCAATTACGTAAGTCAAAGAAGCAAAAGCAGCCACAACTCTTGGGCTTGGGACCAACCACTTCCCCTCCCGAGCCCCGTCCTCATTTCCCTATGCTCTTGGAACTTCATGACACTATATTGAGTGTAAGAAGACCCGTTAAATGGATAAGTCGAGTCAGGTCGAAAATAATTCAACCCATATTAATCCATTTAATCCATTTGACTCATATTCATTTAATGTTAATCTAGTGACCTATACTCGACTCGAGTCGCCGTATTGCTAAAACTTATTGATATTCCGGAAATACACACACCCACTCTAAGCTTTATGTTCAAATCAAATTAAAAAATTTAAAAAATGTAAAAAACCCATAAATTGAAATATTTGTAAAAAAATCTGATCAATAAAATATATTTATAAAGAACTTAAGGTTGATAAATCCATTTTGCAACTTGAGTTTAATGACTCCAATTTCATGTGGCTGCTATCCATTTCAACAAATGATCTCAAAAGAAGAAATCAAACATTGCGGCTGCGAACCGCAGCAATGGCACGCCTCAGGTTCTCTAGAAAAACACAGCACAAACATCCTAAGAGCACCGCAAGAACAATGGTAATTACGACGATCCATGGCGTGATGACGACCCACCACAGCAAAGGTTGTTTGGGCTTAGGCTGCGTCACGATGACCTCCATGAAGACCTTTTTCCTTGGGAGAGAATCGGGGAAGGCCTTCAATAAGGAGATGGACAGGAGGATGGAGATACCGTGTTTTTCATGGTTCAGAGAGCAAGTCTCTTTGGTGGTGTATATAGACAAACTTTGGAACTAAGGAATCCTGTGAATCATCATCTGTAATTGCTTTGTCTGTACACCATTGCAGTTCTTACGTTGAGAAACATATGTCTCGTTAAGTTTGGACCGCGTTTTTGGTCCTACTCGACTATAGAAATTAAACTCCCTAATTATCAGAGCTAAATCATTTAGGTGTGTTATTTGTATCATCTATAATTTTGTTTGGAAAGCCCATATAACTTAAAAATGTTCTAAACCATGCTAAAATCCCGATATTAGGTATGCAAAATGCAAAATTTGATCTGTTTCTTACTCTTGCTACTTAAACTTTTGGGCTGATGTATCATGGCCAGAGATCGATTGATGAATGGTTAGCTTCATAAGTTGCTAAAGAAAGACCATGGGCATTTTGACACGAAAAGAATGCGTAACAGGAAAATACACTTCTGGATATCCAATTTCCTAGCACAAACCGCGAAACTCAATTTAAGAGATGTCATTATAGGCTAAATTGGATTCGGGAAGTCTTTTCCCTCCTCAACCCTAATTAAAAAAACATTCACCATTTATTTATGGGTCAATTCCAAAAAAAAACCCCAAACTTTAGGTCAAATCCCAAATATACCCCGAACTTTTTTTTGTCTCAAGAAAAACCCCAAACTTTAGGTTTACTCCCAAATCTGCCCCGAACTTTTCTTTTGTCTCAAAAAAACCCTAAATTTTAATTTTAGTCCCAAATCTACCCCGAATTTTGTTTTTTCTAAAAAAAATCTCAAATTGATACACATATGACAAATTTACCCAAAATTATTTTTTTGACCATCAAAACAAACTATCATATATTATTTTCCGTTAAATTTTACTGTTAAATTTCTAAATTAAATAACACATCGTAATTAACGGGTATACTAATTTGGGGTTTTACCCTCTATTTGTACTAAAAAAATCGCCAATTTTTGATCTGTTCTCAAATATACCCCATGATCTAGTCTCAACTTAACATGGCATTTCCACATAGATAATAAATACACATAAACAAGATGTCATAGAAAATTATTTTCAAAATAAAACCATTTTATGACATAAAAAATTAGGGATTACTAATACGGCTTTTGGACAGAGGCTAACGAGGAAAAATTTAGGATTAGAGTAAAATTTGATGATTTTCTTTTTGACAAAAAAAATTGGGATAGATTTGGGAATAGACTAAAAGTTTGGGGTTTTTTCTGAGACAAGAAAAGTTTGGGGCAAATTTGGGACTAAATCTAAAGTTTAGGGTTTTTTCTGAGATAAAGAAAAGTTTGGGGCAGATTTGAGACTGAACCTAAAGTTTGGGGTTTTTTCTTGAGATAAAAAAAAGTTCAGAGTATATTTGAGACTGAACCTAAAGTTTGGGGTTTTTTTTTTAATTGACCCCTTTATTTATTACCTCTTTAAGGTCTCATTAGCATCTCGTGACTTTCTTCCAATGCAATAACAGAAATAGGAACCGGAGTCAGATCAAGGCATACCAACGTGCACAGTGATTATGGTACTAAATCTCTCATTTCCCTTCAACCCATGGCAATGCCTTCGTTAAATTACTGATCCAATTTCTAGAATCAGCTAGAGAATACTAAAAATATATATATATAGCTTCGGCGGCAATGAAAAGTCGAGAAAGTACAAGCAATATGTTGAAGTGTCTAGGAAAGTCAATCAGAAAAATCACCGACATAGTAGAGATATTGCGGACTTGAGCAGATCCTTAAAAGGTTAAAGGGAGAAAATCCAAGATCCTTAAAAGGTTAAAGGGAGAAAATCCAAGAGCGGGCCACTTAGCCTATCATTGGAAAGTTTTTCGTATTCCTTGGTGTTGGGGAAAATAAAGATACAACATCAATTTGGGGGCCTTACAGTGAGAAAGGTAAACTCCACATCTAGATCTGAATCTGGACTATCATTGAGTAGGAATTGGTACCAACAAGTAGTCTACCGAGCCCGGGGTGAATAAGGTATGGCGTAAATCCCACTACTCTCTTGGCAGCCTTGAACAAGGTCTTTCAGTTGGGGGTACAAGCAATGAAAAGTCGGGAAGGTACAAGCAATATGACATAGGAGAGATATTGTAACCACTATGGCTGTGGAGGCTCATAAATAGGTCTTCAAGTGCTTGTAAGAGAGTAGGACAAACCCATGTCAAAAAGCTCTTCCCACGCCTCAAACCTTGTAACCCAATTTCCATAAACTACTGCCTTGTAGTCTCATAACCTAGCCTTGTAAACCTTAGCTACTTAGCTATTTCACTAAGCTGTCCCTCTACAAAAACCATTCTGACTAACCCCTTCCTCGAATCCCAGATATAAACACGCTTCCGCAAATACCAACAGCCTTTTTCCATCCAATATCCGCGTTAAATGCACAAACAAGTTGTAGATCATGCACGCAACCTTTGTAGAGCAATATTGTCTTCCTTAGTAATATATGGTGGAATAAATGTACCTAATGACGATAAGATCAAGCAAGGATATGGACTGAGCAGTTTCTGAAAGACTACATTGCCAAATACAGCATCGGTAAGTGAACTCGAGCATCACCTTGAAGCAGTTAATTAGTACAGACATGAATTAGAAGTGCACAAGGATTTACATAGTTCGGTCGTGCATGCCTATGTCAGAGGGAGAGATGAGACATCCTCTACCAGAAAATTTTTTACTGTCGTTATGTCTCCTTCACAGTGCCAGCCTTAATTACATCCCTTCCACAGTGTCTAGAATCTTAACGTGAGTTCATTCAACTGAGTAAGAGTCTTCTTGATGGCTAACAATTAGCATACCAGCAACAGCAAGGCTTGCCAGTTGCTACCTCAGGATCGCCTCTCCTCGGCTTCAACTAAGCCTAAGGAACCGTGAAATTTAGAAGACTGCTGAAACTTGCTCTTTCATCATCTGGTTCTTCTGTAGAATAAAGATCCAAGTGTAACAATGCACGAAACTGCTATTGATGGGCTCTAACTAGCTAGGTACACTAATAAACTCACTTGTAAGCACCTCTACAAGATCTTCCATGACGAAGGTATTTGATTTTAGCAGCAGTTACAACAAGTGACATCAGAGTAAACTCGTGAATGGGTGGATCCAATCATGTGCCACGAAGCATTTGAGAAATATTCTAGGAAAGGTATTGTGATGGAGCAAGGCCCCTTCAAAGTTCTATATTACGAATGAGGCCATGGGAGCAAAAGCCAAATCACAGGTGCTGTAATGGAGCAAGCTAGAACCCTATCAAAATTACATACGATGGAAAATATCTCTTTTGTTAGTCGAGACTCAGACTACTGATGGAAGAAGGGTCTCACAGTGTAGTTATGGAGTCTTGAGGATGTCAGCTGAGGGTCTAGCAATAATAAAGGCTGGGGTCACTGGTTGATGGTTGCTTTGGTACAATCCATTATAAATCGGTGCAGATGGCTGGTCACACCTTCAATCAGTGCAGATGGCTAAGGGAGAACTGGCCAGACATGAAGGCTCACACCTGCCAAGCAGATTTCTTATGTCCATATGTGAAGGCGCAGATGAAATAGAGTCTCACATCAGGATAATTGATATCTCACGGAGTGTCAAGAACTTAGTCACGCCTCCAAGTTCTATCGACCATCTTTTCTTTTATCCTTCAGTTTGAATTCCAAAGCATACTCACGCATCTGCAGAAGAGAGAGTCTTGACCCATGTAGGTGCTGCTCGAACGCCTTCTTCAACAAAAAATTGGAAAGCATGAACTTTATACGAACCTAAGCAATAGATTAAATAATTCAGTTAGAGAAACAAACATCTTCAAACGACTTGTGGACTACTTTTGTTCGGCTACGGAACAACTGAAAACAAAGTTCACCTCTTGATGTACATACATGGCAGGAACATTGGAACCGACCTTACCAAGATATCTTGCACAAAGATAGGAGTCCAATTTGGACTCGGAAACGACGCCAAATCCGAGCATTCAAGAAATCCTGCATTCTTCTCTTCCAGCTTTCACATGCTTTAATATGGGTTGGGTTTTGTGTATCGGGCTAAAAACTTGAGATGTATAGTAGCACCAGCAGTATAGGCAGGAGAATCTGTCGAAATTTAAGCAAAGGATCTAAACTGAAAAGAATGAAGCGTTGAGGAACCAACCAAAGCGAGCAGTCACAGAACCAAACAATCTGCAGAAGCATTGAAGGATGATGAGCATGGTAGCTGAGTCTCATTTCCAAATCCATTGGGCCCACGATCAATCTAAAAATCAGTCTTTGTCTGTCCGTTAAAGGAAATGTTTAAAACATGTCGCGGTGCCACCATCGATCTGTCACCTACGCTTCACAGACTTAAGGTAATTGGGATTGCTACCACTGCAAGATACAAACTATAGGTCATCTGTTTGCTCTTCTGATGCAACAGGCCGATTCAATCATATATAGTGTCAGATACGTGGCACTTCTCGACCTAGACATAAACATGACGACATGGTGTACTCAAAGTTTCTGTTGGGAAGCCCACAGTAAAAGCCGGATCCCTCCAAGTGGAAAAATTTCGGATCATACCGATTATCCAACATGAGACTTTCTAACACGACTCACAAGTGAAACTCAACTAAAGAGCTCTGGATCTCAATCAACTTAAGCCCACCGGAAACTGCAGTAAAAGTAATTAAATAGCGGTTGTTACCGTCTCAACTACCTCTACCAGCTCACTTTCCTTGGTTAGCCATCTCCAATAAATTATCGTTCAAGCGCTCCCCGTAACTTCACCCCTTCGCACGTCCACTTCAAGAGCTTCAACTCGGAAAGAAAAGTGACTTTTGCCTGTTGATCGGCAGTAAAACCTAAGAAAAAAGGACAAAACGTCATCAGGGATATAGGTGGTAATCTACGACCTACCTCGTTCGTACTCGTGCCTGTTCAATTTCTCTGGTTGATATGATCAATACCGTCACTTAGCATCGTACGTGCCATATTTACTCACCCCCTTGATGATACTTAACACTCGCATACTTCATCGAATTTTTGATCGATACTCGTTTTACTCTTTCTGATTAAACCCGTATACGAACCGCGAAACTTAGCATATTCTGTTCAATATCTCTGGTCAAGATAATCAATACCATCACTTATTATCGTACAAGCCACATTTACTCGCCCCCTTTATGATCCTTAACATGTGCATACTTCATGGAATTTGTAATCGATATTCGTTTTACTCTTTCTGATTAAGCTCGTATACGAACCGCAAAACATACGTTTTGCATATTCCAATCATTGAATTGCTTCTGTCCCACCGCATCATTCGCGCTTGGCATTGCTTTCACACGCTACCTAATTCCGGCCTATAAATTTCCTTGGACCGTCTCATTGTTTGCCAGCTTCTCTTCACTCCAAAGATGATAGAGCTTTCGGACATCCTCATATTCGGCCTAGCCGCCATCCTCCTCTGCCTGTGGTGGCGATACTCTCCCTTCCCCTTCTCCGCCGTCGCTCACAGGCCGAAGCAGCGGCTCCCTCCCGGGCCGCCCGGCTGGCCCTTGGTAGGCAACTTGCTTCAGGTCATCCTCCAGAACCGCCCTTTCATCTACGTGATACGCGATTTACGCGTGAGGTATGGCCCGATCTTCACCATGAAGATGGGCCAACGCACGCTCGTCATCGTCACGAGCTCGCAGCTCATCCACGAGGCCCTTGTCCAGCGCGGCCCTCTCTTTGCTACCCGCCCGCCTGACTCGCCGACCCGTCTGGTCTTCAGCGTCGGCAAGTGCGCCATCAACTCGGCCGAGTACGGCCCGCTCTGGCGGACCCTCCGGCGGAACTTCGTCACTGAGCTCATAAGCCCGGTGCGGATCCGGCAATACGCTTGGATCCGGAAGTGGGCCATCAAGGACCATTTCAAGAGGCTCGAGAGAGAGAGGTTAGACAAGGGCCATGTGGAGGTGATGAGCAATTGCAGGCTCACCATTTGTAGCATTTTGATATGCTTGTGCTTCGGCGCGAAGATCTCCCAGAGAGGATCAAGCACATCGAGGGCGTGCTCAAGGAAGTGATGATGATGACAACGGCGAAGCTGCCGGACTTCTTGCCGGTCCTCACGCCGCTCTTCCGCCGGCAACTGAAGGCGGCGAGGGAGCTGAGGAAGAGGCAAATGGAGTGCTTGGTTCCGCTCATCAGAGAGAGAAAGCCTTCGTGGAGAGCGGAGGCAAAGCGGGCGAGAATGGCGGGTCGGGAAACGAGTCTCACTTTGAGATGCTGAGCCCGGTAGGCGCAGCTTACGTCGACTCGTTGCTAGGGCTTGAGCCGCCGGGAAGAGAGCTCGGAGATGAAGAGCTGGTCACGCTTTGCTCCGAAGTTATTAGCGCTGGTACGAAGACTTTCCTTCTGTAGAGGGGGTCAAATGAGTGGTCAAGTCAGGTTTGGATTTTGTCAGAAAATGACGCATTCATAATGAATGTCTTTAAATTGAAATACTTTAAAAAAAAATATTAAAATTTTTAAACATTTTGAATTTTTATTATCATTTACTTTTCTTTTCTTTTTTTTTTTCCTTTCTTTTTCTTTTTTTTTTCTTCTTCTTCCTTCTTCCCCATTTTCCTCTACTCACGGCAACCAGCCAAGACATGAGCCAACAAGCCCGAGCTTGATCAAGGTTGATGAACTTAAGGCTCAGCCGATCCAAGTGAGCCCGAACTTGCCAACCTAAGCTTCGTCATAGTCGATAAGTTTGGGAATCGACGACGAAGATGGCAGCGTGAAGATGATTAGGCAGCCATGGGACCTAGAGAGGAGGGGAAAGGAAAGGGAGTGATGTAGTTGAGGACATAGAGAGGAGGAGAATGGAAATGAGAAAGAGAATAGATGACACAAAGAGAAGGAAGGCCTTGAGACCCATGGGTTCAAAGTGGGTTTCTCTAATAACCCATTAAAACCCAATTTTATTTTTCTTTTACTTTTTAAAACTCATTTATGACCTATATTTAACTTTCATTTGATCTATTTAACTAAAAATGAGTCATAATATAGACTTATGACCCATTTTGATATCTCTAATCTATACCATTGATATTTATACTTGAGGTTAATGTTTGTTGATCTTCCTCATGCATATAAACCATATGATATCTTTGCATGAATTTGCTCTCGTTAGCTATTTTAGTTTACACTTAGTACACACACCGAGTTCATATCTTCTTTATGTAGATGCATGTTCATCTCACTTATATCTCTCTTTTTTCCTTGTCCGTTTTTTTATTTTTCTTGTTCCTATATTAGGTAAGTTTAAGAATATAATGACCTGGTCTGGACTTTTTGTGTCATTTGTTGTTTTCTTGTTAAATTCCTCTAATGGCCTAACTGCTTATTTCTTTAGGTACTGACACTAGTGCAACCACAGTGGAATGGGCGTTGCTCCATCTAGTGCTAGAACAAGACATGCAACAAAAAGTCTACGATGAAATCGTCCAACATGTGGGAAAAGATGGACTGGTCAACGAGAACGACGTCGAGAAGATGACGTACCTCAGCGCCGTTGTCAAAGAAACGCTCCGGCGACACCCGCCGAGCCACTTCCTCCTGTCCCACGCGACGACAAAGGAGACGGAGCTCGGCGGCTATGCGATCCCAGCACAGACCACCGTGGAGTTCTACACCGCGTGGGTGACCCAGGACCCGGACCTATGGACGGACCCAGACAAGTTCCGGCCTGAGCGGTTCCTAGATGGCGATGGCATCGGCGTCGATGTGACGGGGACGAAGGGCATCAAGATGGTCCCATTTGGTGCAGGGCGGAGGATTTGCCCGGCGATGACCTTGGGCACGTTGCATGTTAATTTGTTGCTGGCGAGGATGGTCCACTCGTATCAATGGATCCCAGTTCCGAATGACCCGCCTGACCCGACCGAGACTTTTGCCTTCACCGTGGTGATGAAGAACCCTCTCAAGGCAACTATGTTGCCGAGACAAGAAAGGAGTAGCCATGGCGGGACTAAGGAGTAATTAAGGACTCTTCTAATGTTTAGTTTGACGTAGCTCATCATGTTATGTCATGTTATGTTATGTTATGCTTGAACTAGGTGTCGTGTGATGTGTCCGTTAAAGACTCATAGACATGGGTATAGATGTTTGGAAGTAGTGCCAGCAAATTACCGTACGCTCTCTTTAGTTTCTGAAGAATATGTTAAGGTTTCTATAATCATTCTCTCTTTTGGGCATACCTATTATCACTTTCTCTGAACATTCACCACACAGATCTACAAGCTTCTTGAGCTTTGGTTGATCTAATTTCTCCAAATGAACAACCTTAATGTTAGGATGGCAATTTACATAAGCAATTGCTATCCATTGAGCAAAATCAGTCAGAAAGACTACATTTGGCATAGGAGATTAAAATGGCCAAATAAAAAAGTTGACTAAATCGGAATCCGTAAATTAGGTTAATAACTGTTTTGATAATTCTTTTTCTAATATCTTTTCATGGAATAACGAATAACAATAGCAAGATGGATATATAATAAAACTGGTTTACATGTCCTGTTTATCTCACGATTAGCATACATCACATCTATAACTCAGAAATAGTGTGATTTTTTGTTTAATATAATCCAACGATTTGAGATAATGATCTTTGTCCGTTGAAAGGTAAGGGACTTGAGGTGGTCAACAAGACACAGAGAGATGCAGAGACATTGAATTCTCATGTCACCTTTTCTTGGGTGACAACGACAAACATTAACTTCCGCGAACAACCAACTCACCTAAACATAGTAAGCCACATTTAACATTTCCCGCTGTGTACGACCGAAAGCGTGAGGGGCATTTACGTGGACAAGGACTTGTCAGAGCAGACGTTTATTTGGAGTAAGAATCAATTCTCGTGTACGGAGCACCTACTATATTTAGTTACCATGCATTCGCATCGTTCTGGAACAATTAAGTACGTCGCAAGAAATTAGACCCGGATTTGATTCGTCAATGTATAATTTTCCTCGGTCTATCCTAAATGAGATGGTACCTGTTTATGAAACCTCTCGTCCCGAAGTCGGTAAGCCATCTTTGACCGGTCGAGATGATGGATTTAAGTTGGGGATCGATCGATGTGAGTTTCGTCGTCTTCGATCGCGACCTTCCTCGTCCTGATTCTTTGACGGTTCCTGATGATCTTCTTCGTGATCGGGAGGCTTCTGTCGAGCAGTTTCGATCTCGACTCTGGAGGATTCTTCTTTGCCGATGACCATACTTCATTGGTTAAAGAGAATCAATATGTTATTGTTCATACTTCCGGTCCTGCTTGCCATTGACACTCGAGAAACGCCCTTTTGCCACTTTCCTTCTTCGCACTTCCATGCTCGCATTTGCATTGTCTACCATTGAAATCTTTTATCGTGGTATTACTGGTTGATTGTTTGGCCTTAAATTCTTATTATCAAATTTGCAAATGGCTTGTTAACATGTTGTGAGGTATCACATTATCGGTTTCGATTCATATGCACTAGGAATGTTGCGCTTGCTTTTATTGTATGCAACTATCATATCAATGATCAGAGTACATAGACATTTGCAGTTGCAACTACTACATCTAGGGTTGCTGCATCTATCTAACCCGGTGCACATACTGCTTGGTCATTGAATATATATGAGGTAACTAAATATTTGGAGGTGTCCATGATTAGATTTGTCAAAAATGGTCATAAACCCATTTTCTAATCCACGTTTATATAAATAAGTCATAAATAGGTTACCCCAAACTTAAAGTATGAGTAATAATGGGTTTTGAAGTTTAAAGCTTAAAACATACGGATTTTAGTGAATAGATTGTAAACCCACTTTCAACCTATTTACTAGTCGATTGTTCGGCCCTAAAATTCTTATTATCAAATTTACAAATGCCTTGTTAACATGTTGTAAGGTAATCATGTTTTCGGTTTCGATTTATATGCACCGGGAATGTTACAATAGTTTTTACGATATGCAATTATCATATCTCACACGTTCTTATGTCGAGCGTTACTGTATACAATCAGAGTACGTAGACATTTGCAGTTGCAACTACCACATCTAGGATTGCTACATCTATCTAACCTAGTGACCGTACTGCTCTGCTTGGCCATTGAATATATATGAGGAAACTAAATATTTGGTGGTGTCCATGATTAGTTATGTCAAAATGTGTCACAAATCCATATTCTAATCCACATTTATATAAATAAGTCATATATAAGTCACCCCAAACTTAAAATACGAGTCATAATGGGTTTTGAAGTTAAAAGCTTAAAATATATGGGTTTTAGTGAATAGGTTATAAATCCACTTTCTATTTAATAAATAGGTTAGGCTTGGCCCACTTTGGTCCTCCTTCCTAGTCTCTTCTCTCTCCCTCTTTGATTTCATGACTCACAACCTTCTCCATTCATTCACTCTGCTTCCATTATAGTTAAATTTTCTTCAACATGTCGCTCATAATTTCACACTACTGTGACAAATTGCACGTCCAAGGAAACTCAAACTTTCACCACTACCTTCACATCCCCGTCCATAACCCAACCCCTGAACTCTCTCACAAACTCAATGAGTTGGTATATGGAGCAGCCCATTCTCCAAACACAACAATTTAAAGAAAAAAACTTACTAAAATGGATTCTAGTTAGAGTCAGATTAAGTATGGTATGCATCACTAAATTTACATTTGATATAAATGAGTCAAAACGATTTAAATAAATCAATTTAGGTAAATACTATTTTCTATCGCACCCACCCATTTGAGAGGTTTGCCAATATCAATAAAATGGAATCTACTTTGTTTACATGAAACCAACATCTCTTGTGAAAGATGAGTATCGTTGAAATAACGTGAAAGTTGACAGATCTTATAATTTAAGTCAACCTTGATAAAGCCAAATCACTAGAAAAATTAACGAGGAATTATAAGGAAAATCAAAGATTTATATAATTTAGTCTAAGTGGCAATACCCACTCCACATGAATAGCCAACCGCCAAGAAATTCATTACGAATCTAGATAATAGTACAAAAGGTGAAGAATAGTACAAAAGCAGATAGAAATAAGGATAAGTTTGCAAAACAAATAAGTAAAACTAGGAATCCATATCCTCATCAGTAGATTCTGAAGTTGCTATCCCCTGCAATAACCTCCGGGACCACCATAGCTGATCACGTAGCCCATCTCCAGTTCTTTAACATAACGATGATTCTTCAGATCGTAAACCTTGGATCTATCCACCCACTCTCTCATGTCTGTCAAAGGAGGAGGTAAAATACTCACCGTGCACGTCGATCCACATAAGCTGTTGAAAGTACGTGGAATGCGTAAAGTCACCATTGGCCATTCCCCATCGGAGGACAGACTCGGTCGCCTCCGGCCAGACTGACTCCTCCCCAAGATGTATGCTGTGAATCGTTGTGTAGATACAAGAACAGCTCGTTCGGCCAATAGCCCACCTTAACCAGTGGATCGCCACAAACTACCAATTTCCGGTTGCACAGTCCTACAGAAGGATCTATTAATGAGTTTTCCACATCAATTGGTATTGCAGCAATATCTGTTCTTTATCGAATGTTATAGGAGTTAGATTCGTTTTTCATTAGCTTAAAAGCAAAGCCTACTTGCTGTATACGAATTACGAGCTCATGGTGATCTTCACCATATGAAGAAGAATGACTAAAGGGAAGGCCGATGGTTATTCTCCTGTCAACCTGGACAAAGCCAGGACATAACATGTTGTAACATCCGTTATAGTACCGATCACCCTAAAATTGAAGCTTGTGTCAATAAATAAGCAAACTTATCTCGATTTCCATCTTTGAATTTGAAAAAGTACAGGGAGAAAGAACATGTTATTTTTCGACTAACTGTCTAATATATGAACAAACGAGAATGACTATCACCATATGGTTGTGGAAAAACCTAGTAAAATATAAGAGATGTTGATTGTTTTTAGATTGTTAATCATACACATAATCATCTTCTTGATTTCAATAGATATAATTACATGCCAACTAGCTGCAATCATACTAATATGATCGGCAGGACCAATTTCAATCCATACATTGTGTGAACTAAACTAGTCATAAGCAACAATTGGAATAATTACCAAAAAAGTCATAAACTTATTGCAATTGTGCCAATTTAGTACTAAAAAATTTTTTTTGGCCAATTAAGTCCTAAACATTTTACAATTGTGCTAGTTCCCGGTGTAGGCGACTATTTTTTTTATTAATATTTTATTTTTTTGAATTTTTTTCTTTCTTTTCTTTTTCCCTCCTTTCTCCTTCTCCAACAATCGGCTAGAGGGTAGGGTTGGCTAGTCACCAGACTAAGGCGGCCAAGTGAGCTCACCTTGCTGTCGTTGGGCAAGAGCAAGCTTGCCCAACCATAGGCAAGACAAGCCCTTACCCAACAACGATGAGGCGAGCTCGCCCAACTGCCTCAATCTAGTGATCGGCCAACCCTCCCTCCCTTCTAGCCAATCATCAGAGCAAAGGAAGGAGGAAGGAGGAGGGATGAGGGAAAAAATAATAAAAAAAAATAATTCAAAAATAAAATATTAATAAAAAATATTCGTTGGCACCGGTTGGCAGCTATGTCAGCATCGGCCAACCAATTTTGGCCAATGAACTGAACTAATATAATTACAAAAAAAGATTTAGGACTTAATTGACCAAAAAAATAAGTTTAGAACCGAATCAATACAATTGCAATAGATTTAAGAATTTTTTTATAATTTTCCCAACAACATATATGGATGTATTGCCATAAATATCAAATTAACATTTTTTTCATAAATATCAAATTTAACATTTTTCTCATGTTGTCTGTCGAAAGAGACCACCTGCACATGACATCAAGCAATAATATTACAATGGGCAAAAAAGAAACATCTTTTTTGTTCACCTAGTCATGTTTTCGAGCTGGTCTTGGTTTCAAGCCTAAGATGGTTGGGCATAAATTGGTCCAGACCGGCACGGTATTTTTTAAAGAAATAAATCTGAAATTATGAAAAATATATAAATAAATAATTTGTTTTGACATCATCAATTATTTATGAACCTCGATGAAGTCATAAAAAAATGAAATTAACTTTCTACCTCAAATGGACCTGAAGAAGTTTAAAGTTGACATATGCGACATTCGTTCTTTCGATAGTATATATGACATTTAATAAATTCACATTAGTTCTTTGAGAATGATACGTTTGAGTTTTAAAATTTGATCCCGACTGACTAGAAAAGAAAATTAAACTAAAAAATTTAGAAAGCCTCTCCAGACCAGCCCGAATCAAACATGCCTGAAAACACGGGACCAGTGTTCCATAAGGCAACCTACTCTTGGCCATTTAAAGAGACTGCATTTGAATTTTTCTTACATATAGCTTATAAAAGATGATTTCATCGCATCCTTGACTGGTCTTCTCTTGCTTCAAGAACATATAGCTTATAAAAGATGGTTGCAACGTATGCTTGACTAGTCTTATCTTGATTAAAAAACTTTCATGGCTAAATTAACTGCGGTGTCCGAGAGAACATATGTCAAGCAAGACCTAAGGAAGGAGGGAGGGAGGGGGAGAGAGGTGCAGTGCAGTGCATCATAGTATCCAAGGATGGAATCTTGGGCGAGGACTTTTCCCTTAGTTGGATGTTTTGTTTGTAAAATAAATTAAGTGTGCCTTTTCCTTCTTGTCCCACATAGGAAAGTTTGGAAAAGACAAGTTACTTTATAAATGTGAGCTTTTCTAATTTGTTAAAAGGAAAAGTTGGAGTGTGAGCTAAACCTCACTAAACCCATGTAAAGGTGCGTGATTTTGGCACAATTATTAGGTGCACTTTTAATTTTTTTTAATTAGTACTAATCCCCTATCTTTTAATTTTCTAAATTTTTATTTAATGTTATATGGTTATTTTTTAATCGAAAGGCTGCCTTTAATTTTAGCATTTTGGAATTTATTTTATTTTAAAAATAAATAATTAATTAATTAAAATTATTTTATTCCGAATTTTCTATACGTGTCTTTCCAAGACAACTTTTGGAAATTATACTGATTTAGTTTGTAGCTTTTCCCAAAGGGTTACATTGATTTATTTTGCAACTTCTTTCAAAAGGTTACATTTGTTTGTTGTGTAACTTTTTTTGAAGAGATATTTTAGTTAATTTTTTGCAACTTTTCATGAAGAGTTGCCTATATTTCTATCTATCTATCTATATACATATATATGTGTGTGTGTGTGTGTGTGTGTGTGTGTGTTTTGAAAATCATGTACGAATTACAATTTTCGAGTTCTTTTTTCCAAAACTGCAACTAAGATTTTCAATTGTTTCCTAAAAAGACCTTGGAGAAATATTAGAATTGCTATATAGTATTCTCATTTGATATTTTGTTGTATCCTGCCGGTAGCCATTAGCAACTTCGTGCGGCAAATAAATCCTTAAAGAGTGATATCACGCCTCAAAGTCTATTGCAATTGCTCTATTGATTCAATCACACATTAACTTCATTGTTCTACCTAAGAACGAAGACGATTATTTCCAACATCCTTGATTGCCGGAAGAATCGAGACTGTTCGGACCGGACAAGGTTATCTGAACCTCAATTGTACGGATTTCATATCCGCAGGAGCTTGATGAAATCTTTTAAAATGTAAGTTCGGTTCTTTCTGTAAAAAGAAAGAAAAAAAGGCAAAAGAAAACCAATCGTAGAACCATCAAGTAAAACAATTTATAAAAGCGATTCTACCTCGACTGACATATTTATTTAAAGTAAAATATCAAAAGATCTTTAGCTGAACTTTGTGTCCCTTGAAAAGGATGATCAAATGCTGGTTGTCCGTTGATATCAAAACAGTCAAGGACATCCCTTTTCGCAGTCTTCATTAAAATTTCCTGACATGATCAATCGTTCATCAAATAAAGAATTCTTGTACGAAACTCAACGACATAAATTGCAGCAAAACATGAAAATAGAAATAAAAAGACTCCCAAATGATTGAAAAAAGATTACCTGAATTGTCTTAATTGATGCTTCATCCATATATTTAACCTGCCTTTCCAACTCTGGCTCATCATCTTCTGAAACAGCGATTTCACCAGTGGAAGCACCCAAGAATATGAATAGCAAGAGCAGAAGTTTCGTTTTCATCAATTGCATGCTGATGAATGGAACTCGAAGATTGTGCTGCGCTTTTCCACTGGCTGTGTCCATTTGTAGAGAAATATTGAGTCTACTAAGTGATGTGCCAAATTATTATTGGGTATCGAATATTGCCCACTTATCTAAACTCCCTGCACGCGCCGGCCGCCGCCGCCGCCGCCGCTCCCGAGCTCGATCCGGCGACGGAGGCCGCATCGACGTTTGAGCTTTCGCTGCTCCCTTCGCCGGCGGGGGCACCCACGTTGCGGCCGAAGTCCCTCCGTTCTCGCCTTCCGTAAGGACCGGAGGGTTAAGGGTGCGAGCTCCAGAGACGGCGGCGCATCAGGTAATCCACCTTTACTAAGCTTCATAGACGCTGGTTGGACGGTTTGCGATGGTACATTGTGGTCTGACCGGTCTCCGGTTGTCCAGGGACGGAGAAGGAACCGAGTGCTCAGGCGATTCCGGGCTCTTCTTGCGCGCAGGATACGGCGAGTCAGGTAAAATACTTAGCTTTTGAACAGGTTTTTACCTTCGTAGGCAGGGGCATTTTGGCGGAGTCGCCGGAGGAGTAGTTTGATCTGGGTAGGGTAGTCAGGTTCCTCCACGCTTTTAGACCATAGGGGCGAGCGGTATTTGGTAGGAAATATGAGGCTTGTTGATTTGGCTGGGTTGTCTGCGTTTTTGTCTGAGCTGATTATACCCACTTTTGACAGAGTAAATCCCCTGATTTGGCTGCTGCCAACACTAGTCCATCTTCCTCTTCCATGGCGAGGAGGGGGATAGCCAGGATTTCCTTCACATTAATGTCCTCAAATTAGCTGCGGAGTCTTTGTTCATTCCAATTCGACTGGTTTCTGTCAATAAGTTCTGACGCTAACCAGGGATCCTCACGCTTTCCTGGTCCTGTAATTGTTCTCAGTCTTGTCCACTTATCTTTGTGAATTTTGGTCAATTTCCTGATCCTTGCTGACCATAAATCTGAGTTTTAGCTAAATGGTGATTGGAAGTTTCAAACTCATTAGTGTAATAAAATTGGTGAAACAATAACTGTTGGGTCACCCCTGATTATCTCCGATTATTATGGACTGTCCATTCAAATTCTCCCACTGCAACTGATTTGGAGCTGTTAGATGGGGACGAGCACTGGCCATCACATTCATTTTCTCTTCTCTCCATCTCAGGTTGTTTACATAGAAACAAGACCAGCACCAGCCATCGGATAGGGTCTCTCTTCACACCAAACATGGAGTCTCCATCCCTCTGTCAAAGCATGAACCGTCTCGGGCAGAGAATGAAGGAGCTCGACCGCTACATCAACAGCATCAAGATTGGCTCTCCCCTGAGCTTGTTACTTTACCTTGTTGGCTTGAACCAAGTGTGGGCCCTCTCGAGATCATCATATATCTCTTGCAAGTTCGTGTGGATGCCTTTCTCGCTATCCCTCATCATGTTCGCCTTCATCTGCTTCTACTGGTACAACCGTCTACGGCTCCTGCAGACTTGCTCCACAGAGATGGAGTGCGTGGCAGCAGAGCTGAATAAGAAACGGCAGAGACTGCTCGAGCTCGGTAGGGACCGTGATGCCTGGGAGGCAGAGATGGCTGGGATATTGGCTGTTCCTGCTTGGTCAACCCTCGGTTGGGGTATTGCAAATGCCTTGTTCTTTGTGTTCTTGTCAGTCCCTCTCATATATGCAGGATACTCATTTGAGTGTGATGGTTGAGTTTATGTAGGATCGTCTATGTGAATCCATCTATCTAGTATATGTATGTCTATATGCTAACTCTGACATGAATGGACAGTGATATTCGAGCTAGCTTGAAATGATGGCATCTTGAATCTCTAAATCTCTCATTGTTCTTTTCTGGATGTGCCTGTCCAATATTGGCAAAAGTTCCTCATGTGTTGTTTATTCATGGGAGAGGATGATGGTACAGTAGTGCGTCAGCTGTAAATGTGATCACTTGATTCTGTGCTTCAGTTCTTCCAAAGTCAGCACCCTTGAACTCTCTTAATCTCATGTGTTTTTTCTAGAGAAAGACACCAGCAAATGGCTTAGTGCACAAACCTCTACTTCCCATTCTTATGGCAATACCAGTGCTTGCAAACAGTGTGGATTTGAGGATGATTGTGCACTGAAGGGGTGGCCAAATCACAATGGCAATCCATCTGACTTGTTATAGTGTGCTGTTGTTGACTAATTGGATTAACTTTAGGGACAACCCTTAAGTATCATAATTCTACTTGTGCCATAAATTTGATGCAAAAGAACCTCAAAGTTTCTATGATGTCGCAACATGGAAATTTGTTTGTTTTACCCCTTCAGACAGGTGTGCAATGAACCAAATCTCTATTCTACTTGACAGGTATAAATCTAATTTCATAATGATGTTGTTGTGATCATACTAAAGAATTTAGGAAGACTGAAGAACTTAAAATGTTGCTTTCTGACCTGTACTGCACTTGTTTCGCCTCGAGTTCCCTTGACTTGATTCAGCCCTGTTTTCATTATAAATCAATTTGGGAGTGCTTCTTGTGGAGCATATAGGAAATCTTGCACTTGCCTATTCATTTCGGTGATTAAACTCATTTTTTTGCCTACTGTAATTTGAAGTTCTAGATCTCAATTCTGTCAATTTAAAGTTCAGGTTTAGTCAATACTATGCTGTGTTCTGTCCAAACCCAGATACTCGATCACAATTATTCTCATTGAAGAATGCTGCAGATATCCACTAAATTCATTAGTGCAGTGCTGTTACTGCAAATGAAGTCGACTGGCCCTTCCTTTATCTTATTGCTTGGTGGGACTGATCACAGTGGTCCGAATTCAATCATAAATGTGCCAGCTGTTGGCAATTTCACTATCAATCCTTCTTTCTTCAAGAGGTTTGACTATAGAGGTTTAGCGGTATGTTCTCCGTAGTTCCAGGTTAGATTAGTTGCATCGGTGCCTGCTGTCTGGATACCACATGAGTTCCAGCATGAAATCACATGAAGCTGCGCGGTGTCCTGCAAGAGTGTACTTTGACAAGGATTTTCAGAAGCCTCCTCTCGTTCTTGTGTAGAGTTCAAAATATTTTCTGCATTCTGCTACATGTGCGGGCATGCAACACAAGCAGGCATTCCCCGCACACAAGAAAGTTGTACCTGCGTAACTGGGGAAGAAGTTGATGCCACCATTGTACCCCTTTGTTTGTGTATTCTGCATCATCACATATAGCACGATCATCATCCGAACCAAAATATTGTTGCGCCATTTTCCTTTCAGCTTATTCATCTTTGTCCCTCTGATCTTTAGACGAAAAGTGAGATGGATGAGCCGACATCTTCATTGTCTTCAGGCTTCTCAAAAGATAAAAAGTCATCTCTTGGTTTATGGCCCACGGTGGAAGTTGTTCGATGCTCCTTAGAGGTACTATTAAGTTGAGGTGCTTGGTTGAACAATTCGAAAAGGCACTCAATTTGCGAAACGGAAAAATATACTTGTGGGATCGTGACCCCATGATTCAAAGTGTCCTTGAAATAATGCATGTTTGACATTTTCCACGAGAAAATGCATGTCTTCCATGTTCACCTCATGCTTTAGCGGTTGTGTGGGCCTATGTAATTCTAAAAGGCACTCAATTTGGTAATTCTCTAATCTCGAAGAATCTTCGTAAGTCTAAGCTTCTTCTTCTAGGCCGACTACCCAACTGGGGATGTTGTTCAGACTGACCATGGTCGATCCAACCGACCATATGTCGCCTCATTTTGCATATGGCATATATCTTCCTTAATTCCATTCACAATGTCATATACTCAGCAAGAATAATTGTGCATGTAGTGAAATTTGTGGTTATTGACTGTTACTCATAGAAATGGCCCAACTCAATCTTAAGAAAAAGAAAAGAAAAGACCTTGGATTTTGATATAGCGACGGTTCTTCATATCATAGACCTTGATTTTCTCTTGGTATGCTTTCACGAAATAATGAATCATTGACCCTTAAAAGACCCTTAAAATAGTCAATTTGCTAATTTCTTCTATAACTTCTAAAGCGTTAAAACTAACATGTATCATAATTTATCTAGATGGAAACTAAGATTTATTATTTACTTTTTTGGTCAAAAAGTAATTCATTTCATTCAACTAGAGCAAAATAGTTGGGCCCGATAAATGGGCTTCAGTACATAGAAGATCCTAAAAGGCTTGGAAAGGAGATAAAACCCAACTCAAAGACAATGAGTGTCATTTTTGAGTTTTGACAACATAGTTCGCTATGGAATTAGCCGATGGAAACTTAGATTGTAAATTCAATTTCATGAAAAACTTTGTATGCCTTAAACTCCATTTGTTTCGTGGAAAATTAATATGGAAAACATCTTCTTAAAAGTGATAGCTTATATCCCTTACAAAAAAAAAACAAACGAAAAATATTTTCACCATACATGGAAATGTGTAGGTATAAAGTATTATCGATAATGAAAATATTTTTCATTAACTATTATTTCAAATAATACAAATGATTATTTTTAGTAAAACATTTTTCAAATTATTCATTTTCAGCGAAACAAATGAAGCTTGAGCACAATCACGTGGCTATTTTGAGTTTTCGCTTTTTATACCCACAACTTCACAAAAATAATGACTTGCTCTCACCAGAACAATGACTGACACCGCTTGTAACTTGCCAAATTCTACAAGTCGAGAATTTCCCGATCTAAGAAAGTTTCAATTGGCAAACATTATACAGAAACTCTCCATAAATGTACGACAAATGATCAACCCCATCTACATTTTGACCATGATAAGTAGGATATGGAATCCAATACGCAAACTACTTTGGTCATTAATGAAGGAATCTTTTTGCGTGTAGAAAACATCGTATAAGTAAACATTCCATTTGCCGGCTAAGGAAGCCGGAAATGGAAAAGAGCTGTTGCGAAAGATGAAACAGTCTATATTCGTCCCTGGCCTTTGGATAGTCTTTCCTTTCTCGACCTCCTCTCCCGACCGGCCCGCCGGCCACCTCCTCCTCCTCCACCACTTCCACTCCATGACGGTCTCCTGCCACCACCGACGGCTGCCGTATGTATGGATGAGCATGGAGTTTTCAACTTCGTGCAATCTTGGGAGGGCAATGAAGCAACTTTGCTCATTATAACATGGTTAAATCTGCGTATGGAGTGATAATAAGCTTATCGAGATGCCAATGCTTTTTGACTTTATTAGACCTCTACTGTTTTTATGTGATTTCTTTCCCTACAGACGACGCCAATCTTAGCTGATCCGAACTTATAATCTAAATCTTATCCAGACGTCTTATTTCTCTCGCTTCATAGCGTTCTCTTATACTCGACTAAATAGCCCCAAATCAGTCGAATAAAACTCTGTACAACAACTTAGCATTACTTGCCATGATTAAGAGATGAATTAAATGCGTTGCTAGATCTTACGAATCAGACTAATTAGCTAGTAATTCTTTAGTTCTAACTGATCCAGATATATTCATTGATCCTGTGTATTAAGTTTGAGAGACAGATGTCAAGGTCGAGACTGATATAATTGGCAAGTAATTTGTTGTCATGAATGATTAAACAAGTATACCTAGCCTAGTGATAAATGGTTAGTTTGACTTTTAATCGTTGTGATCCAATGGAAAGGATGATCACATGGATTAGCAACTGATCCACTTCGAATTTGTTGATGTTTACATCATGCGAGTTAAAAAAGATGTTGAAATTTTGCATGGGTAGTCACCAATGGATAGAGCCGATGAATTGGTTCACAATCTTGACAACGGTTCAATGGAAGTCATACGATATTGAATCGATGACGATGGAGAATTGGGGAACAGCAGAGGTTCGATCGGCTACAACTAGGCCGGGAGCGATGTGCTGTGACGGGAATGGCCATGACATGATGCTCCCGGTGAGAAGAACCCCCGAACAACGATCAGCAACTACCATAATGACAGCGAGCAGCAGTGTCACCGACACTTTGGACGGTTTGTGAGGCGACTTCTTTGCTTGCTTGATGGCGATCCGGGAACATTGAAGTCACCAGCGATGGCAATTGTAGCGAGCCGGGCAGCGGCGACGATCAATCCCGAGCGAAGGTGACGGTGGTTTGCTCTGCGGAGAGAGTTAAGAGGAGTAAGTGTGATGGTGCAATCGATGGAAGGAGTGGATGGACGGGACGTCAACATTCATCAGCGGCGGTTCTTCATGCATTTGAGTGGATTCTTTCATGCAATTGACCCCACAAATGATTCTTCTTCTTTCTCTTTTGCAATTGTTATACTAACATTGAGTTTTGACCCCACTAAAAATTCTAATCCAACCAATTTAGCCCCAAGTCTTGACTGGAAATATGATTGGTCCTGCTGATTTTTTAAAAGTAAATGTCAAAGTAATCTCCACACTTTTTGTTGTGGTAGAATATATTCGAAATGATGACATAAACGGTACATGAACTCTGACCCAATGTATAATATGGTCCTTATAGTTCATCAAAAGTTTATGGAATAAATTGAAAATTGATGGACCATGTTACACGTTGGGCTAAAATTTATAAATCATATTAAATAAATTAAAAGTTCAAAGAGCACATTATACATTATACTAAATGTTGAATGACCATTAATGTCATTTTTCCAATATATATAAAAGGTAAGAAAGGTGAGCACTTGTCACGCATATTTTTGTAGTCCTTCTTGAAAATGGTTGATTGAATTGAAAGGTGAGCACTTGTCACGCATACTTTTGTAGTCCATTTAGTGATTTCTGCATAATTATTATAATATTTAAGCCTATTTAAAATTGAACGTTGTTAGAAGACATTTTAAACCTGTTTAATTTAAAACAATTCCACTTATAAAGAGATAAATTACATATAACACAAGAGCAGCTTGCACATTAAAAAATGTACGATTTCCATGCTTAAGTCCCCATTTGATGACACTCTAATTTTTTTGTTTTTCTGTTCTTTTGATTCTTCGAAATAGAAAAAGAACAAAAATCCGTTTGGTAACGTCCATTAGTATTTTTATTCTCCGGAATAGAAACTTGTTTCAGAGAATAGATTTGGTTGGAATAGAATGATGAGAAATAGAAAAAAAAATTTCTTATTCCAGTGAACAATTTCTAGAAAGTTATTTTTTGAGTTGCCATCGCCCGTTGCCGCCATCGATCATCGCCCGCTACTGCCGCCGACCGTCACCCCCTGCCTCCCCCGACCGTCACTAGCCACCATCGCCGACCATCAACTAACATCTAGCATTTGCACTCCGACAATTGGTAGGCAGCATCCAATGACTAGTGGCCATTGAAAAAATGAATAAAAAAATCTTAGTCAATACCAAATGCATTTTTATTATTTTTCTATTCCGAAAATAGAAAATTTGTGCAATTATCAAATGCGTTGTTTTACTCAGAAATTGTTCTAGTGAGTAAAAATAGAAAAGAACTATTTTCAAAAAAATTTGTTCCTAGGAGTAGAAATGTTACTAAACAAACCCTAATGTCCCTATGCACTTATCGACAAAACACTTTATTAGAATACCCCATTTGGTCTTAACAAAGGCAAACATCCTTCCTACTGAACGTCTGTTTGTTAAACCTCCTAGGAATAATTGATTATATTATTTTGTTCTCGGATGCAGATTTGGAATAGAAATCCATTTGATAAATTCTTTGTTTCCAGGAATAGAATTGGAAATAGAATCGAGAATAAAACAAAAGTTGCTTGTTGCTTCCGAAATAATTTTAAGAATCAATTTTCACTCTCTTTTTTCCTCTCTTCTTTTTTCCCTTCCCTTTCTTCTTCTTCCTCCTCCCAACCCACTACCACCCCCATCATCGCCCCTTGGCCACTACTGCTGCCGACGACCACCCACTAAAAGAGGAAGGAGAGAAAAGGGAAAAGAAAAGGATAAATTTTAAAAAGAGAAATATAATAAAATTATAATAAAAATAATTAAGAAATTATAAGAATCAAAAAAATTGAAGAGTTCTCTCAAATGCATTTATACTCCTAAAATAAAAATTTTGAACAGTTTACCAAATAAAATGAAAATTTTATATTCCAACAATAAAAATTGTTCTCGAGAGTAAAATCAAAAGGAATCATTTCTTACTAGAAATTATTCCCGAAAGTATAATGATTATCAAACAAGTCCTAATTATACTGCAGTTTCATCAACTCAATCGTACTAGTTATCACGATACTTACATTAGGTTTCACAGATCGAAAATTATATGTCCTTTGATTCATTTTGTGATTGATGACCTTGATATTAACAAAATCACGCTAGTCATTCGGCGATAAGGGGCGGCGATGGACCCTTCCTCTGGTCCAGTCCGCACTTTCCGGAGCGGGAAAGACGATGAGATAAGCCAATGAGGAGGGGGAATAGGAGTTGGTGCCAAGTCAGTGTTTGGAGCATTGGTAGGTCATGGAGCGGACGGGACGCAATCAACGCAAGCGGATAAGTTCCCCATGAAAAGATCGACTTGGGTCATCCGACAATGACCATACGTTCCATAAACATCAAGAAGAAAGCAAACGTGATTCCTCTTTTTTCCCTTTTTTTGCTAATCTCATGTTTTCTTCTTCCCCTCCTTCACTTCTCTCCCACTCTCTGCTTCTTCTTACTTTCCTCACCTGCTGTTTCCTCTCCTCCAAGTAATTCCATTTGACCATTTAGTTTGATTTGGAAAACAAAAAATAAACAAAATAAAACGGAACCAAACGATAAAAATTCCAATCTAGCATACGATTTAAGAGTCGAAATTTCCACTAAATTCAGAATTTCAATTCAATTTGGCAATTTATACTAAATTGTGCTTAGCCATGACTACAGCCTAGGCCCAAAAAAAAAAAAAAAAAAAAAAATCGAACCAAACTGAAATATCATGATTTAGAAAAGTATAAAGGATATGAAACCAAATCAAATTAAACGGAAAATTTTCAATCAAGGTATGATCACCTTTTTTAGATTTTTACTTCTTTAACTACTTCAATACTTTCTTTTTCATTTATATACATATATATGGGGGGGGTCAAGAAATTGTTTTAACTATTTTTTTTAATAAATTTGTTCGTAATGACATCATTCATAGTTTACACAAATAAAGTCTCACAATTTCTAATAAATTAGTTATTAACTTTTGGTGATTCTCTAATGTCGAAGAATTTCCATGAGTCGATGCTTCTTCTTCTTCTCGGCTGACTACCCGATCGGGGGCTGTCAATGTTCAAACTGACTATTGTCGATCCTATTGACCATTTGTCGCCTAGTTCCGCATATGGCATATATCTTTCCCAATTTCACATATTCAACATAAATTATTAATGGATGTAGTGAAATTTATGGTTATTGACTGTTACTCATAGAAATGGCCCAACACAATTATAAGAAAAAGAAAAGAGAAGACCTTGGATTTTGACACGGTAATGGTTCTTCATATCAAAGACCTTGCATTTATCTTAATAGGCTTTCACAAAATTACGAACCATTGAGCCGTAAAATAGTCAATTTGCAAATTCTTCTTTAACTTTTAAAGCACTAAAACTAACCTGTCTCAAATTTCATCTAAATGGAAACTTAGATTTATTTTTATTTTATTTTTTTGATTAAAAAGTAATTCATTTCATTCAACTAGAGAAAGATAGCTGGCCCTATAAATGAGTTTCAATGTATAAAAAATCCCAAAAACTTGAAGAGGAGATAAAACTCCATTCAGAGCCGATGAGCTTCTTTCATGGATTTTGGCAACCCAATCCACCACAGAATTAGCCGATGGAAACTTAACTTGTAAATTCAATTTCATGAAGAATTTTTTGTGTGCCTTAAGCTCCATTTGTTTCATGAAAAATGAATCATTTGGAAAACGTCTTCCTCAAAATGATCACTTAATATCGCTAACAAAAATGATGAAATGAAAGAAATTTTCATCATCCATGAAAATGTTTAGGCATAAATTATTGTTGATAATAAAAATATTTTTCATTAACTGATTGTTCCAAGCAATATAAATGATTATTGTTAAGAAAACATTTTTCAAATTATTCATATTTTTGCGGAACAAATGGAGTCTTACTAGTAGAGGAGCACAGCCACTTTGGCTATTTTTAGTTTTAGGGCAAATCGTTGGTTGTAAGCACATGGATGCATTTTAGAGATTAGCTGAAAACTTGGATTCCATTCGATTATACAGCTGTGGCCGGTGGATTTGATGTGCTTTCAAATTATGACAGATGATGTGAACTTGTATCAATCAAAACACAGAACCTACTTAAACCATTGCTGCTACTAGGTGAAGGTTTTGGTTCCCATGGCTAGTTGTAGTTGTTCAACATGTATGCAATTTGAATTGAGAACTAAGAATTTAGAGCTGATTTTCAGAATTGGTGTGTAAAAGACTGCAATTTTCTGCAACATTATAAGGTTTTGATGTGTGTCTTCCAAATTTTAAAGGCATAAAGCAACTCGCTAAGATCTCACGTATTTAGGGTTTTCTCATAAATTAGATAATTTATATTGAAGTAGCCAAGAAAATTGCGTGCATCCCGTATGATTTGCATTTACTATACAAACATCGATGAGCACATAACACGTGAATCGAATCCACGTGATTTCTCTTTACTAATAACCACGGGATGGTATTCTTACTCTATAAATCTAGTAATTACGGATGCATACCGTGTTTGTGAAGCGAATTTCTTTCTCCGGGTCCAACAAAAGTCACTTTTTATACCCACGAGTCCGCACGAAACAGTCATTTGATGTCACCGGAATGATGATCTAAACATCGCTTTAACTTGCTGAGTCAACAAGTCGAGAATTTCCCAATCTAAGAAAGTTCAATTAGCAAACATTATACTGGAACTCTCCATAAATATATGACAGATGATCAATCCCCATCTCCATCGTGACCGTGATGAGTGGGATATGGAATCCAATACGCAAACTAGTTTGAGTCATTGATGAAGAAATCTTTTTGCGTGTGAAAAACATCGAGTCGACTCACCTATGCATATAAGAAAACGTTCCGTACGCCGACTAAGGATGTCGGAAATGGAAAAGAGCTGTTGCGAAAGATAGACGGTCTATGTTCGTCCACGGCCTTTGCATAGGCATTACCTTTCTCAATCTCCACTCCTGGCCGGCCGGGCACGTCCTTCTCCACCTCCGCTCCACAATAGTCTCCAACCACCGCAGATAAAGGTGACCAGTTCTCAATCCAGTCCAATCCTATCAAGGAACCAGAAATCAAACTAGGAGAACCGATTCTCAATTTCTAGGATCAATGACCAGACCAAATGGTCCTGGACCTAGAACTGGATCGGATCGGTTGATTTGATCCAGTCCGGTCTCAGTGGAACCCGTCACTTGTTTGTTTTTTTCCTATCCGCGATTGAGATCAATGTATACCACGCAAAGTTGAAATTCTTCCTAACCGAAGAGAGACTATAATATCATCAGCCAAACTCCAAACCCACAGTATAATTTGTCCTATTTTGCATGTCATTATATTCCAAACAGACACAACAAACAAAAAGCAAGATTTGTGATATCTCCTCATGAAGACTCATGGAGCAAGTAATCCTATGCAAAAGGATGCTATTCTCAATTTCTCATCTTCATCCCAAATTGAGGGACAACTGAGAGACTGAGGAACAAAGGGAACAATTAGGTTTTTTAAGAAATTAAAATATATATAGTCAATCAGTCCGGTTCCGGACCGACGCTAGTGAGAATCGCCCAAAATCAGCCGATCCAATCCGGGCGATTCTCATTGCACACCCCTAATCGAAGATGGTAGCCATATACATATGGATGAGTGGAGTGTTTTCAGCTTTCTGCAATCTTTGGAGGGCAAAGAAGCAAATTTGCTTAAGATAATAAGCTTGAATTTGCATATGGAGCGATAATAAGCTCATGGAATGCAAATGCCTTTTTACTTTCATAGACCCTCTAGCATTGTAATGTCATTTCAACGTAGCTTCAATTAATTACCTACTAATCCACTTCGGATTTGTTGATGCTTACACTGGCCAATTTACGCGGCGGAAAAGAGACGTCGAAATTTTGCATGGGTAATCACCACGGGATAAAAACGATGAATCAGAAATAGGAATTCGTAATCTCAACAATGGTTTTAATGGAAGCCGTGGACAGTGAGCAGCGGTGTTGCGGACACTTTCGACGGTTTGTGAGGCAACTTCTTTGCTTGCTTGATGGCGATCCGGGACGTCGGAGCCACCGGCGATGGCAATTGTCATGGATGAGGACATCCAAGATTGTAGCAAGCCGGGCGGCGGCACGACGATCAATCCCGAGCGAAGGTGACGGTGGTTTGCTCTGCGGAGAGAGTTAGAGGAGTAAGTGTGATGGTGCAATTGACGGAAGGAGTGGACGGACGGGACGTCAACATTCATCAGCGGCGGTTCTTCATGCATTTGAGTGGATTCTTTCATGCAATTGACCCCACAAATGATTCTTCTTCTTTTTCTTCTGCTCTTTTTCTTCTTCTTTTTTTGCAATTTTATATAAATATTTTGGGTTTTGACCCCACTAAAAATCTAAGCCAACCAGTTTAGCCCCAAGTCGTTGGTCCTGCTGGTGTTTTTAAAAGTAAATGTGAAAGGAATATCCATACTTATAACACACATTTGCCTAAAACTTTAACATAATGTATAATGTGATCCTAATAATTCACCAAAAGTTCAAGGATTACATTTGAACAAATTGAAAATTTAAAAATCACATTACACATCGAGCTAAAATTTAAGTACCACATTGAACAAATTAAAAATTTAGAAAATACGTTGCATATTGGATTAAGATTTAATGATTATTTATGTCATTTTCTCAATTTATATAAAAGTTTCAAAAAAAGTCACCGCACGTCACCTATACTTTTGAAGTCCAATCAGTGATTTGTGCATGATTATTATAATATTTAAGCCTATTTAATATTGCATTGTAACCGACCAAAAATATATATATTTTAAACATTGTCAGAAGACTTTTTTAGCCTATTAAATTTAAAACAATTCCACTTATAAAAAGATAAATTATACACAACGTGATAATGGCTTGCACATTAAAAAAATGTATAATTTCCGTGGTTGTAATTACTTACTAATGCCCCAGATGCACTTATCGACAAAATCAAAGCCATGTGTCCCATCTATCTACTCGATTGCATTATTTACCATGATACTTACAATAGGTTCCTCATATCAAAAATAGCATGTTCCTTGATTCATTTTGTGATCACTTACCCTAATATTAGCAAAATCACGCCGGACATCCCGCAACTAGGGTCCGGCGGTGGGCCCTTCCTCCGGTCCGATCGGGTTCGAGCTTTTCAGAGCGGGAAAAACGATGAGATAAGCCAAAGAGGAGTGAATAAGGAGTTGGTGCCAAGTCAGTGTTTGGAGCATTGCTAGGTGCATGGAGCGGACGGGACGCAATCAATGCGAACGGATGAGTCCTACGAAAAGATCAATCGGGGTCGTCGGACAATGACCATATGTTCCATAAACATCAAGAAGAAAGCAAACGTGTTTTTCCTCCCTCTCTTTCTTCTTTTTCCCCTTTTTTGAGCCAATCTCTTGTTTGAGTTTTCTTCTTTCCCCTTTTCCACTCCTTTCCCACTTTCTCCTTCTTCTTACTTTCCTCACCTACTCTTTCCTCTCCTCCAATAAAATCATTTGTGATATAGAAAAAATAAAAATCGAACGGAACCAAACAATAGAATTCCAATCCGGCATACAATTCAGGAGTCAAAATTCCCACTGAATTGAGGATTTTAGTTCGATTTGGGGGTTTGTACTGAATTGTGCTTGGCCATGAATACAGCTAAGCCCCAAAATCTTCGAGTTGATTTCTTAAAGTTCATGTCAAGGTGTGACCACCCTCTTTTAGATTTTTACTTCTTAATTACTTCAGTTATTTCTTTTATGTTTATTTACATGTATATGTCGAACGAGAAATTCTTTTAACTATTTTTGTTGCAATTGATTGTTTTGTAATGACATCATTTATAGTTTACACAAATAAAGTATCACGATCTCTGATAAAATTCAGCTTCTACCTTTACAATAATACTAATGTAATCTAATTAATTTGCGTTGCCTTTTAGTTAAATGAAATTGACCAGACAAATCCAAAATACAATAATAATTAAAAAATTCAATAGTACCTTTGATTATTTTCATCTCAATAAAGAACAAAGTACATTATACTTCTTAACTTTTTTTAATTGATTAATTAGCAAGAAAGCAAACTTTTACCACCTCATCATCTTATTTAACAACACCCCTCTTATGATAAAGACCAAAGGCTGATTATCTAAGTTTATTTAGGATAATAAATATAATTAGGGAAGCATGGCTCGATCCATTCAATCCGGATAAGAAAAAATTGAATGAGCTGAAATGATACCATTTGGAAAAGTACGAAATTGAATCAAACTACATAATGGATATGAAACCAAACCAAACTAAATGGAAATTTTCAGCTCAGCTTGTTTTGAACTCGAATTGAATCGATTTGATTACGGGCACAAAGAATCCATAAAAAAATCAAGAAGAGAGCAACGTGGTTCTCCTCTCCCTCTTTTTATATCAAGATAATGATACAAATAGTTCCTAAATTGTAGTCTAATGTGTACTTTAGTCTCTAAAAACTTTTAATTTATTCAATATAATCCCTAAACTTTAACCTAATGTGTAATGTAATCCCTGAACTTTTAATATGTTCATATAGTTATCGAATTTTTGTTACACGTTCAATCAAATCCCTAAACTATATGAAGATATTCAATGTAGTAATTGGTCTTGAATAATTATGGAATGATTATATTGAATATTTATAAACTGAATTTAATATGTATCAAAAATTTAAGGATTATATTGAATAAATTAAAAGTTCAAGGACTTTATTATATATTAAATTAAAATTCGGAGACTATTTTTGTCAATTTTCCATTATGTCCGAGACAGTTGAAATCAAGAACGGCCAAAAAAACACATGACCGAGGGAATCACGCGTGATTTTGTTGGCTGGCTTACCGCATCAGACGAAGTTGTACGAGAATTTGGTGAGCGTCGTCGCTCGGTTCTTGATTCGACTTGTGATGCACGGCGTCGCTGGAGCGGGTACGAAGGCGGAGCCCATCTGAATCTCGGCGGGGCCCGCGCCCCGATTCTTTTTGTCTCGACTCCTTTTCCGCCGACCAGGACCACCCTAACGGATGCTCCGCTGCGCACCACCTGCCTCGCCTCGCCTCATTTTCCGCGTATTTTAAGCCGGTGAGGAGCAGCTATCCGCCACTACTCCTCCGCATCGGATAAAGCAGACCCTCTTTTTGTTGAATTCAACAGAGGGGAGAGCAGCAGCTTCTCTAGAGGTGGAAAGAGGGGTGGAAATGGAGTGGTTTAGGTCGATGCCGAAGGTGGAGTTGCATGCCCACCTCAATGGTTCCATCAGAGACTCCACGCTCTTGTGAGTGAGCTCTCTGGGTTTCTGGGTTCTTGGGTTTTTCTCGTTTGATGCCCTCCATGTGTTTGATCCGGTGCCTGACTGAATACCCAAGTTTGAACTCCGGACTGCCCCCGGCGTTTTGCTTTTGACCGTTCCTGCTGTAATTTCGATTGTTGTTGTCGAGGAGTGTTGATCTTGATTTTGCACCTGCAGAGAACTGGCTAGAGATTTGGGTCGGCAGGGCGGCACTGCTTTCTCGGACGTGGAGCACGTGATCATGAAAAGTATGCTTTCTAGCCTGTTATTCTGTGTTTTTCGCTGCTTGGGTGCTGACACTGATGTGGACTCGGTGAGATTAAAGTCAAAAATTCGAACTTTGAATTTTCGAGTAAGCCCATGGCAACTGTTACTGTTGAGAAAATCTCCTTTTTTTAACATGAATTCAGCAAAAGATCTACGGAATGATGTTACTAGGTAGAGCATCTTGTGCTGAGTATCTTATGATGTTATGAGAATTTGACAGAAAATGCAAGAGGAAGAATGCTATTCCATATAAATTCAAAAGGCCAGAGACCAATAAGACCGAGTGAACCGTACTCTTAACTGCTACAGTGTAAGCATAACATGAACCACAATTGCTTATTGCATAGGCACAATGGAAATGCGGGAGAATCAACGCCCATGATTACAACATGTACTCATCTCCATGGTCTAAGTGCACCTTTCACTGACATTTTCTTTCTTAGAAATTGCACTTGTTAATGGACGTGCAGTGGGCTCATGTATCCTAAGAAGCTATAGAGACAAAAGCAAACTCTAACATTAAATCTTGCCCCACTTGCCATGTCTGCCGTCTACAGCATTCACTGAATATCGCATATATTAACATGATTTCTTTTTCTGAATTTCTTTGTGGTTTAGATGATCGTTCTTTGGTTGAAGTGTTCAAATTGTTCGATCTCATTCATGTTATTACAACCGAGCACTCAACCATCACAAGGATTACCAAAGAAGTAAGACCATTTGGCCCTACCACGTAATCTCTTGTTTCGGATAAATGCATTTTTCATCCATGTTGTTCCTGACAGGTTATTGAAGATTTTGCTTCTGAGAACGTGGTCTACTTAGAGTTAAGAACAACTCCAAAGGTGCTTATATTGTACTTCGGTTCCTTTTTATCTCATCTTCCTCAAATGACATATTATATGATTGTTATGTGGATGAAGTTACTGAACATCTTCAGTCTGTACAGAAAAATGATTCCATAGGAATGAGCAAACGCTCTTACATGGAAGCAGTCATTCAAGGTTTGAGAGCCGTTGCTAGCGTCGATGTTCATTTTGTCCCTCGGACTGAACAAGCGGCGAGTTTCTTAAGTTCTCAATCTACTGAGAATTCTTTCAATGGATCTGCTAAAAAGAAAATTTATGTTAGACTTCTTCTCAGCATTGACCGCCGTGAGACCACCATTGCTGCATTGGAAACTGTATGTTCTAGAGTCTTGTGCTCTTTGAGGTGTAAGTTATTCATTTTAGCATCAAATTGCTTGGCAAACACATCTTAGATGCAATCAGCTTTTGTAGGTTGAGCTTGCACTGGAAATGAGAGAGCTAGGAGTCGTTGGTGTAGATCTTTCGGGGAACCCCACTGTGGGAGAATGGTAATTGTTTATGAGAACGGTTTTGAGCTGACAAGTTTCTTTCTGGTTTTGCATTTTTCTTGTGACATATAAATGGCCCTGTCATGACTGGCTTTTTATTATCAGGGATACCTTCGTCCCGGCACTTAATTTTGCGAGGCAACAAGGCCTCAGAGTAACTCTTCATTGTGGAGAGGTGCATTTGTTTTTCTAATTTCTGTCCTGTACATGAACGCATCTCTTTTGCTCTTTCCACAATTAACATTTAACAGTCTCCGACAAGTTGCTTTTGTATCTTAGTGGTATTAGGTACCTAATCCAAAGGAGATCCAACAAATGCTGGACTTTGTTCCTGAAAGAATAGGGCATGCCTGTTACTTCTGTGAGGAAGACTGGAGGAAGTTGAAGGCTCTCAACATTCCGGTGAGATCCTCAGACCCATTCAGTTTGAAAGTGACAGAATGAGCTTCATTTTTCAATGGGCTCTCAGTGCTACTTTTAACTTTTGCAGGTAGAAATTTGCTTGACTTCCAACATCGTGACTCAATCTATTTCATCCATAGATGTGCACCATTTCGGTAAGTATTGAGCCTCTTTGTAAACTAAAAAAATGATCATCTAAGTTCTTGTAACAATCTAACTTGTATTGAGTGTGTTTCATTGCATGCTTGCTTTTAAAACATTTCTTTTGGGAATGGTAAAGCGTGAGCATCCCTTATCTGTCTATCATGGCATTGAATGCTTGTTTGTGCAGCTGATCTATACAAGGCACAACACCCTATAGCCTTGTGCACCGATGATGCAGGTGTCTTTTCCACTAGCCTTTCACAGGAATACAGCCTGGCATCTTCCTCATTTGGTGCGTACAATCTCAATTGTGCTTTCAACAAAGAATTAAGACCAGACCTAACATTTGCTTTAACTGAAAGGTATTGACAAGGTGGACATTTTCGATTTAGCATACCAAGCGATTTCACTTGCATTTGCCGATCACAAAGTGAAGGACGAAGTGGGAAAGATCTTTTCATCTTCCAAGGGTCAGCTTTCTTCCATGGATCAATCTGATCCATGATCTCTGTAATATCAGGGTCCATCTAAAGAGCAGCTTGACTGCCTTAAAGCCCCAAGGATCCCCTTGTTTTGGTTAGTCAATTGATGCAACTTGGAGAGTTCTGGGAAATCTATATTTAGCATGGCTCGAACCCTGTAGGATGTTTCGCCATTTAATAACTGTTACAGGACAATGCCATTTGATCTTAATATGCCTGCTATTAGCATATGAATAGACTCTTTTCTTTTATTTTGTTTCGGTTTCTCTCATATCGTTTTTTCGGATCATACCATGCTGCCATGGCGGCGATTGAGGGTGTGGATTCGAAGTACTTGAATATTTCATCATTTGCCTGTTGGAATCAATCAGTTGCAGGCTCAGCTGCACAATATAGTCAATGAAGGAGGAGCATCAATCCATATGATTTAAGGGTAGAGTTAATTATTCCCATCACTTTATAGTTGAGGGGCTATTATCAATTGCAAGCCTACAGGGTTATATAAATTAAGGGTTCCCAAAGAATCAATGCTTTATCCTACATGCTTTATCCTAAAGTGAGGATATTCCACATGATGAAGCTGAAAGCACCATGGAGCAATGAAAAAGAAACATTAGTGGGCAGAGGCAAACCACCCCCCCCCAAAAAAAAAAAAAAAAAAAAAAAACACAAACACAAAAGTACCACAGGCACATGACCAAGCAATTGGTTTTTTTTCTCTCCCTTTAATTTATTCCATTTTTTCCTTCTTTATTTATTTATTTTCATTAACTGGTGACATTGAAATCTTCCTCCTCTCCCTCTCTATTTCTCAACCCAAGACTATGATTAGAAGACAAGATGTTTTACCAAACGGGCAAATATGACTTGGATGTGTCCGTCTTCCTGTGTAAGCAATTGATCTAGAAACTTTACTTCGAATGCGACAGAACAAAAAAAATTGCGTGACGGACAGATGTAATGTCGATGTTAATGTTAGCAATCCTCAAATATATTATCCGGAATGCGATTGAAAATTACTTATGATGTCGATGTTAATGTTAGCAATCCTCAAATATATTATCTGGAATGCGATTGAAAATTACTTATGATTTCTATAAAGTTACCAACTCAAAAAGAAAAATGGACCATAATATAGAATTCGCAAGGGCGGCAAAATATTTTACCCGGGAATCATGGATGCTCTGATTGCAAACACAAGACATAATGGGCTAAAGGTCCAAAATTTACAGAATCTCATAATGACAACGCAAAGCATAAAAGCACTAAACAGGAACAATTTGCCAACCCGAGACAAAGACCTTTGATCTTTATCACCTTCTTGATCCAGACTCCCAAAAGTCATCAGATTTGCAAAATTTAAAGCACAAAGCACAGAAGGGTTTCTATTCACTCTCCCATCTCCACTGAAGATCGTCTCGGTACGGCCATGGCGGCTCCAGTCGCGATCGGCACACGGGGCACGGTGGGCTCACTCGTGAGGAAGGAAATTGAGTACTTCAGCAAGGTCCGAAGCACCAGTTCGCAGGCGGAAGAGGCTGCTTCGAGGAGGGGGTATTTCAGACTCAGCTTCCGGTTCTTCGCAGCATCGTGGAAGAGGAGGAAGCGGCTCGTGCCGAGGATATGCTCGGCCATGGAAGTCACGGAGAGGAATCACGGAACGAGGAGTGAAATCCCAGGTTTCAATTACAGGGTCCTTAAGGATGAGTTTTAAGGAGACGAGAGAGTACCAGACTCAGGATGTGTTGTGCTCTGCATAGATCGTCAAGCTGCAGGCAAGTTAAAAGAAAGGGCATTCAATTTGGATTTCCTGACCCCGAAACCATTCTTCTTGTCTTCCTATATCAGAATGTCATCAGTTCATTCACATGACTTTCGTAGGATCCTGCTGCTTGTATGGCTATTTCACGAACACTTTGCTTTGTTTTCTAAAGTGTCGACCCCACGGATCAGGATTGCTTCTCTTGAGGTTCGATTCGATTCGATTCTGTCCTAGCACTCGATCCTGCCCATCGATCCAGTGGTGGGTGTTTATGGCTGTGACATTAGAATATCAACATGATAAGAGCTTATGATGCGTCATGTCTACGGAATCGAATCGGTCAATTACATTTGAAAATCATGTCACACCAGCAGAGATGGATTACAATGACTTTACATCTTTTTTCTCTCTCTCTCTCTTGGTTAGTGTTCTATTTTCTTATTTTTTAGTGAGATAAACAACACATTAATCCATATAGCTAGTGACTTCAAAATATCAGGTAATTATACTTTGGACCTAAGTAAGGTTTTCCACTTCATCTAATAGTTTGCCTATTGAAAAGATAACCTTGGAGGAACTATTAATTTCTTCATGTCATTAGTGATTCCCATAAGAAAATTACTTAGGTAATTACATATTCATCTTAAGGATTATTTTTTTTGTGGATTAGTATTTCTATTGTGCATATTGTACTTTGAAATGTTATGTGACTCGTAACTCATATGATTTTTCTGTAAAAAATGAACTAAAAAAATAAAAATAAATAAAATAGGTTCTTAGGTAGACCTTGAAATCGAACCAGAAAATAAGGCAGGTTCTAAAACCGATTCGGGACAAACAGGGTAAGTTTTAGGATCCAATAAACTGAAAACCAGTTATAACAAGGTAGGTTTTAAGTTTCAACTCTAAAGCCTACCCACTCTAAAATCGATCACCCCTAGATAGAACTCTAAAGTCCGTCATATCTAAATGAACTTACAAAATGCCCCTATTAAAAAAAATTATTATAATTTCAACTCGTGTATTTTGGGGGAAATTTTCTATAGGAAAATATTATTTAATGTTTGGATTGTTTAGGAAAATGAGTTAACGGAAAATTTATGCTTAAATTTAGGAAAATGATTTCGATTTTGAAAATCATAATAATTTTCAAAATAAGTTCGTACTTGGGCACACACAAAAAACTCCAATGCCTTGCTCCAGTCCCAAGGGTCAGGCCAAGTCCATAGAGACTAGACTTGAGACTGCCAAGTCCATAGAGACTAGACTTGAGACTCGATATCATGCTCGAGTCCCTAGCAGCCATGCCCAAGTACTCGACTCTTGGATCAGAATCCATCAGCATGAGACTAGTTCTTCAACGCTAAGCTTGAGTCCACAAAGACTGGGCTTAAGTTTCTCAAGGCTAGGCCCAAGACCTCATGCCCTTGCCCAGATCTCCAGTGGGGGGCTATCGCTGCTCCCACTTGGTAAATCTATATTGTTTTAGATTGATGGAAAAAAACATTGCATCTCTCTTCCGTATTAAAACAAGAATTTTTCTAGTGCTTCAATAATTAAAACTTGGCCCAAGCGCTTGACAGGGAGAAGGAGAGGGCCGGGTCAAGGCTCGCAACATCCACCTTCAGTGGGCCCGCCCTGTCAATCAACGACGTCAACGGGGTGGGCTCCCATGGAGGGGAATGAAGTTGCGCCACGGCCCATGGGGCGACCGGTGAGAAGCCACCAAGCTGGAGAAAGCTGTAGTTGTCGCGTTGCAGCAATTCATCGGTCGTGGCGATTGAAACTAGGGCCAAGGTCAATTTAGGTCAAATCATTTTCTTCCGACCCAAACTCAATCCCAACTCATCTGTTTGACGAGTCTAATGGTAAGTTCTAAACACGGTGATAGTCGCAAGCTGGAAGAACACATTTAGGTGTAGTGACGGGATCGAGGTAGAGATCTTGCCCATATTTTTTTGGGTCCAAGAGAAATTGATCAAATTACGAACAAGTTCTAAAATGTCCCAAATAAGGCGAATTTATACAAAGCAGGGCCCAAGGGGCTTAGAGGAACAAAAAGTCATTTTTGTGGAAGAGAGCCAAGTCGTTGGGTCTTTACGGCCCAGTCGGTTACTGCATCGGAAGCCCGCAGACAATGGGCTATGCAAATGGAGGGGTGATCTTGCCCATATACGATCATAAAATTTGATTAATTATAGCCGTTAATTATGTGAATTTGATCATTTACGACTCTACTAGGAAAGTGAAGTATCTTTCGAAAGTAAATCAGTCTGATCGAAAACGGTTTCGAGGGTCCTTTGTTGATCGTTGAATAGAAAAGTTAATGTCGAGAAATTTTAATATGGGAATACCAAAACAATTATTGATAGTATTGTAAATTACATTGAAAAAGTAAAGTATGATGAAAATAGAGATGACCGGCATGTCTACTTCGATTGATTGAGCGGCCCTTCACAATGAGTATACATGAGCTGTGTTTAGTAGTTTGAATTTTAATTTGGATAAGATGAGTTGTTATCCAATGTGGTGTTTAGAAACGTCCTCTAGATATGATAAACTTGGATATGTCCAAATAAAATGTCAAATAAGAAATTGAGGAGAAGGAGTTGGATAAAGCCTACCTAGATTAAAAAAAAATAGAAAATTAACAAAATGAAAATTGTCATTTACTTTATCCACACTCAAAAATCTTCCCAAACCAAATCGGCCTGTAAATACCTCTTGAAGATCTTCAACATTGCTGATTACATAGACCTCAATCACTCTAAGGTGACAAAGGGTGATGTTGGTGATTGCTCAAAATTATCCCATCCTCTTTTTTTAATGTGGTATCAAATCCTTAGATTTGTGTTACCATGAAAAGACATGGTGGCGGTGGTCTTCTCAATCAAGGCCACCATGGTTACAATCCCTTGATTTAGGGTTTTCTATGTTTAGTTTTTATTTATTTATTTATTTTCCAATCTTATTTTAAAGTGCACCAAATGCTTGATGAAATTAGACATGTATACATCACAATTTGAGAGATTATTAATCCTACTTTACTCAATTATATCTTAATCCTAATTCTACAACCAAATGCATCCTGATGTATTCATAACCAACAATCTCGAGTAACATGAATGTTCATTGAATTAAAATCCATAAGTAACTCATTAATTCAATTCGCGATCACAGTAAATTTCATGTAATATATACAATTATTAGGTCAAAATTAGAATTGCCCATCATACTCGATCAATCATCTTCTCTCTCAGGTCTCAATGAAGGGTCCCGTCAATAACTTCGGATTGCATATCGATGATTTCATTGGCGAGTTATCTATGACTTATGCTTCTTGACCAAACGAGCTTGCTACTGTTCAATCTCAAGAGTTGGTCTTCTTCTTCTTTCTTCTTTTTTTCTTGGGTGTCAATGTTTGCATCCCAAGGCAAGAATTTTCCCCGGTCGTAGGGGCATGCGCAACCGTGCGAGTCACCCCACGCCCGTTGCCCGCCACGTGGCATCGCGACGGCTGCTTCGCCGTCCTAAACCTCTGCAAAACCTAGTTTCCTCGTCGCCGTCGCCTTCGTCTTCAACCTCGGCCGAGCCCTCCCTCCACGATCCATGTCGGCTCTCTCCGTTCGCCTCTGCTGACGCCAACGATGACGATCCACAGCTCGCTGAGATCCCTCATTGCCAAATGCCCTAGAAGATCGCGGACCTTCCTCACCACCGCCGCGCCCGCCGCCGCCGCCGCCTCCTCCTCCGGCTCCTCGGCCGCCGCCTCCCACGCGGTCCCATCTCCGTTCACGCCTCTCTTCGTCAACCCCTTCCTCCACTCCAGCTTCCCCAACAGGTTCCTCTCCCCTCTCTCGAAATGGATGATCGCGCGGCCCCCCCAGGGCCCGCTGTACCTGTCCCTGCCGCCGTGGAAGCTCTTGCAGTCGGCGACGCCGCTCCACCTCCGCAGCGGCGCCGTCCTGCGGAGGGTCGAGGCGTTGAATTTGAAGCTCGATTTGCTTCGGCGGAGGCGAGGGCTCGAAGCCGAAGCCGGGGCCAGAGTCGGGTCGGTGGCTTTAGAGCCGAAGTTGGTTGATCGGGGCGCTTGGGGGGAGAGGTCGAATGAGGGTCTTGTCAATGGTTTTGTGAATTTGCCCAATTTGATTTCTGTAAGCCGTCTCATTTCAGGTCCTTTGCTTGGATGGTGAGTTCTGTTTAGATGTTTAACTTGATCTATTACGAGTAAAGCTTTCATTTTTATCAATCTGGTAGGATTTGTTCGAATTGTTTTCGAATTGTTTTGTATAGTATATCTTAGTTTGCTTAGCCAGAGAATGATATGGATTGTGGAGTGGATGGTTGGTTTTTGGTCCTGTAGATTGAAATTGTAATGGTGTGAATGGTTGTAGTTAGGAGTGTACTGCTATTCTTCTGATGAACATAACCTTATGAATCACAGTTTTGTCTTAATTCTAAATTTCAGTGATGTTCTGTAAAATAGTCGTTGCTGTGGCAATACTTATCATACTTATCTCTTCTTCTTCTTTTCCGTGTGAATTGCATCAATTGAGTTGACTTGTACCCTCACCTTTATCGGAAAAGAAGATGAATGAGTCCTCTTAACTTGGAAATTCAAGTTCATGCTGCTCTGCAGCACTAGCCAAATGCTAATCTGCGTCTGAGCAAAATCTATTCCAGAGCCATTTTATTACTAAGTTCCTTGCACTGAATTGTGTTAAAAGTTTAATAAATTGACTGGAGTGTTGCACCCAAGTCATGCAGTTGCAATCTCAAGAGAGTACTGTGAAATACTTTCAGATGTAACTAATGCAAGTAGTTGTCCTTAGGTAGTCATGTTGATGAGAGTTCTTAGTGAAGAATGTCAAAGTCTGAAAGGGAAGGACTGAAAAAATATCATTTCTGGCCAAGTGAAGCATGTTTTGCCCTTTCATCTGCTTATTGGCTCTTATTACTTCCTCAATGTGCTGTTTTAAATGAGTTCAATTCTCTCACTTCTGGAGCCTCCACTGGAAAACCCCTTATGCAGGATGATCGTGAATGAATGGTATACTACTGCATTTGTGGGATTGGCCATCTCTGGAGCAACTGATTGGGTTAGTTGCTGATCTTCTCTCTCTTCTGAAGCACATCTGTGGTGATAAAGTAGTGCTTTATTAATTCCCTTTGTTTTCTTTCCCTCATTTTGTTTCCTTGTTTGGGCATTTCAGCTAGATGGGTATGTGGCTAGGAAGATGAATATAAATTCAGTTGTGGGTTCTTATCTTGACCCCCTTGCTGACAAGGTATTGTTGCAAGAATCTACTGCATTATTTTGTGTTCCATTCTTCACGAGAAATTCTTTTTGTCAATTATGATTCTTTTTATATTTCTTTCGTTACTTCTACAGGTTCTAATTGGTTGTGTTGCTCTGGCTATGGTTCATAAAGATCTTCTGCCTAGTGAGTAGTTTGCTTGTCTGTCTCAAGTGTAACTTAAAGAACTTAGTGCTTCTCTGTCTCCAAGACATTTAATAGCATGAAGTGACCCAAGCGTGTATTCATCCATGCCACCTAAGATTTTGCTTAATTTGTTTGTATGGTGATCGAACCAAAACCTGCAGTAAGTGAACTATATTTGGTTTCTGGATGCAGCTGAACTTGTTGGGCTGGTTGTGTTGCGAGATGTCCTTCTTGTTGGTGGAGCAGTGTACAAAAGAGCTAGTGACTTAGGTTGGCAGGTAAGGTTATTAACATAAATAGAGAGCATCTGATGATCAATCTGTATGCACTACTTCTGCGGTCTTTAACTTTGGAATAATTTGCTTCCTAGTGGGCAAGTTGGTCTGACTTCTTCAACCTCGATGGGCCTCATCGAGAAAAGGTTGAGCCTCTCTTCCTCAGCAAGGTATGTGTATTTTTCTTCAAAGTGTTCAATAGGCCATCCTTGTAATGCACTTCAAAATGTGCTAATGTATGATATTGGTTGCTGGTAATATCATCGTTGGCACTTTGCCTGAATTTGCTTTTAATTCATCCTCCACTCGTTGGTTTTTTCCTTTCTTGGTCAGGTCTGTTTTTGGGTTGAAGCCCCCCTTTGGATTAAAATATTTGTTTCTGTGGCTCTCATTTGCAAACATAGTAAGATGATGTCAATGTTTTTATGTTTGATTGAGTGGAGTCTCATGCAATAGGTCATGACTCCCTTGTCTTTCTACTTTTGCGAGAACTTCTATTCATGCATATTGTATGACTGAACATGAGCCTTGAATCTCATATTCCATATAAAGAGTGTTGAAAGAATAAATTTCTTCTTGTGCCACAAATCTGCTTCATTTAGGAATTGGAGGTGCTATATGGTTTACATTAGCAAGTACATCTATCACACTTGCGGGAAACAATATAAGCGGAAGTTCTGTCATGGCAATGTGACTTCACCTAGAAAAATAGCTTAACTTTTTTTATAGCCGAAAACTGGGTTCTGTCAGAACAGCAAAACAGTTGGAGTCTGACTGTCATGCTAGTTGTTGTGCTTCATTCCTTTTTGTTCTTTGGTTAACTGAAGGTAAGAATTGCTGATGGATCTCAAACTCAAAAGACAATATAGTTACATAGATCTATCGGTAAAGGTTTGACTGTGTTTTGATGCTGTTGTATCATAGTATCCTCACGGTCACTAATATTGTCTACAGGTAAATACAGTTTTCCAATTAGTTCTAGTTGCTGCTGCTCTCTTGCAACCTGAATTTGGAACTGCAGAAACTCAATCATACATTACATATTTGAGGTAAATTTGTTTTAGAAACCCCACTAATTTTGATGCCATTCAGGGGTCTCTTTGCTGAAAGTCCATTTTTGCAACCTTTTGCAGCTGGTTAGTGGCGTCTACAACAATCACGTCCACGGCAGCATACGGTGTGCAGCACATGAGAAGATCCTCGTCCATCCTAAGAAATCACTAGGCTCAATATCTCTTAATATGGCTTCACAGATGGTGTACATAACTCAGCGTTGGCGATTCCTGTGATATCTTTGATCTTTCAAGTAAGGGAATTGCAGCCTCTATTCTGAATATGATTGCCGAAGAAAGATGATAAACTGGTTAGCCATGACGCGAAAACAGCTGGCCGAAAAGATGGAAATGCAATCATCAGATGATGGATTCCCCTGTTCCTTCCATGAGATCATATTCTCGCGGGATACCCGGCTCATGAAGGTGCACGAAGCGGACTGAATCAGGAAGAACATTCAGAGACCAGAGCATTTTGATCTTGTGAACTTTTCCATCAACGGCCTAATTTTCCCATGGCAAGTTCCGTACCGAGAACTTTTCCCCTGCAGATAAGTCTTATGCACGTTTGTACGTGTTGGTAAACGATATCTTTCTTCTTGTTCTCCATTTGGCTTTGATTCTAACCATCGTCAACGAAGAAATTCCGGCTACGAGCAGTCACTTGTACTCTTCAAAATTAGCTCGCGGTATAGAAGTTCAAAATGGCCAAGTAATTCCACATCATTGGACCATTCTATTTTCCACAGGGAATTATTTAGAATTCGGCTTCCATTTTCAGTCATTTCATTTCACCGAGAAAAAAGAAAAGAACCCTTTTTCTCGAAATTACTCTATTTTCCGATTTTAACCGTGGTTTCGGAAAATACTGTTCTCTTCCGTTTCGATGAGCAAGAATTTTCTTAACACCTACCCGAAATTTCTGTTCATGTCCGATTGTAGCAAATTTGATTTCCACCTCATTCGATTGAGACGTCTGGGGACAGCATGGTGTGCGCGTTTATGAGTCGTAAGTTGTAATCAGTCGCTTGAAGTGACAACTTAAGATAATGTAAAGAAATTATGGTTTTGGTAAGGAGCGGACGGAAAGAAGAAAGGGACGCTAAATATTATCATTTGACAATAGCCCCCAACTTATCCATTTGCACATTATAATATCAGCGTGTCCGAAGATCAACCATGAGTGGAAAAGTGAGGACACGTGGCAAACCATTCAATGCCAAAACCTAAAAAGCTAGGTGGAATTTAATGAGGTCGTAGTTCCTTATCTTTGATATTTGGTGCAAGCAAGGAGCATCAATCTTTTGACAAAAAAAAGAAAAAAAGAGGAGCATCAATCCTTCACTGATCACCACCATTTGATGCACGTATCTACCCGCGGATTAGAGATATCTAATAGCATAAGAAGAGCATGGTTTTTTAAGAAATTTTGGGGCCAAACATTCAGGTTCCATAGCTTAAGAAGTTCAATTTAGATTGTTCTTGTAACGTAGATCTTCCTCCGTGTATGGAATTAGTATGTTTTGGAAAGTATTCCCCCATTCTTTCTCATTCATTCGCACACCCCCCACCCAATTGATGGCAACATGATGGGTGTGACCATTTCGTTTTGAATGATTTTCCCAATTCTTTCTTGAACCCAAGTCGCCAAATATCATAGCAAGAATGAATGAAGGCCACATCCACATTTCATAGGATAATTATAAAAAAAAATCATAAATTTATTGTATATATGTCAATTCAATCATAAATATTTTAATTTTGCGAATTAGATTTTAAATCTTTTAACGATTTGTCAATGTAGTCATTCAAGCCAATTTTAATTGAAAATTGATAACGTAAACACTGGCTATCTTACATGGCATGATTGACATAACTGACGTTGATATTAATAATTTTTACATTTTTCTATATTCATAATTTTTTTTCTTTTCTCTTTTTCTTTTCTCCACTAAGTGCGGCGAGTGTAGCTAGCCAACCCTCGCCGACCACTTGTGAGGCCAAGGATCCTCACCAAGTTTGATGGCCCTCAAGTGAGGATTGTGAAGTCCTTGCTAGAGACTTAGTAGGAAAAAAAGAGAAAAAAGGAAAAAAATTAAATGCAAAAAAAAAAAAATCATGTTAGTGTCAATTATGCTACATAAGACGATCATCATTCGCATTATTAATTTTCATTAAAATTGATTGGAATGATTATATTAACAAATCATCAAAAAGGTTTATGACCCAATCAACATAACTGATATATATATTATGGAATTAGCATAAATGCAATGAATTTATAACTTTTTTTATAATTCTTAAGACGTTTCACTCTTCTTGACGAAAGGTAAAAGGCGATACTTGCACAGGGGAACGGAGTGACGACGAAAGTAGCAATCTTTGTTCTAAAGAATAGTATCTCAACAGGGTTTCCCCAGTATCCATTCCTTCCATGGCCAAACAAGCCAAGACCCAGAAGACCCTTTTGCCCCAAAAGGCATATGCGGAACTCAAATGATTAGGTGGCCAACGCACCTCTTTGCATTTCGGACCAAATCGTGGTCAACCATCGTGCCGAATGGTCATCCAATCCCTTGGCCACGTTCGATTGCTGGTGCTTTCACAGTGGTGGGGGTGGTTGCTGTCGACCCTCAGATCACGTGATCGAGGAAGCGACGCTCGGATCGCTTCGTTTTTCCCCGGTCGCCGCACCACCTGCCAAACGCCTCATCAAGCTCGGCTTCCGATTGGTCCATTGGATCGGACCATTTTTTGCCGCCAAAATGGAGCGGGGAAAGTGCCTTTGGAATTTTGTAGTGGAGGGAGGAAGGTGAGATTGGAATGGAGCAGTCAAAAAAGGGCAGGTCCGAACAGTTTTTGCGGTTGGAGTGGAGACACCGGGATGGAAAGTCAACTCCTTTGACCGCTTGGTGACTCTACTTGTGGAATGTGTGATTACTGTAGGTAATGGCCTTCCTTTTGTTTTAAAAGATGGACCGATCGCGACGTTGCTAGGCGGTTTAGAGTCGAAAGTACGCGCCTTTCCTTTTATAATTGCAGCGTGTTTCTCTATTCAACTACCCATAAACATTGAATTACGTGCCATTTCAGTGATTAAATTGAAAAGTGAGGTCGTTTCTACAAGAAATGGGTCTGCTGACAACACAATGATCACGTGATCAATACGGCACAACGTGTGATTCAATAATGGCATTCGATCAATGCTGGAGGCGCTTAAGTGATTGGGCAGCAAATCCTAGAAGAGGGGCGATTAACAAATTAGTTTATGTTTTTGGGTCAATGACTAATTAAATTGAACTAAATTAATTGCAAAGGAGGGTTGGCTAAAACATGTGCTAGCACGCCACTTGTTCACAAAACTGAAGAGATAGATAGAGAGAGAGAGAGAGAGAGAGAGAGAGAGAGAGCAACTACCGAGACTGGTCGTCGTCCGCCAATCTTCCGTCTTCAGTTGCCTGTTAGAAGCTTAGGTGGGAGCCAAATCCTAGACAGAGAATTCCCATCCTCCCTCTCTCTCTTTCTCTCTCCTCTGTGCGACCGTCTGGTAGATTTTCAGGGTAGACCCTCCCTCCCTCTCTGTCTCTCTGTCTGTCTCTCTCTCTCTCTAGCTCTTCGCTGGGTGTGTTCCAATTCGCGCTTCCTTTGCCAAGTTCTCTTCTTTCTCTCTCCTTCTCTCTCTCTGGAGGCTGGAGTAGCTGGTTCGATACAAAAGCTTTTGTCTTTTTTCTTCTGCGTTGTGGGTTCGAGAGGAGGTGCTTCTCTGGAGTGAGAGAAGCATGGGGAGGAGTCCGCGGGTGGCGAGCGTGTCGCCAATGGAGGTCGCGGCCCTCGTCACCAGCTGGTGGGACGAGATCAACGAGTCGACCCAGTGGCAGGACGGTATTTTCTACGCTCTCTGTGCCACCTACGCGCTCGTCTCCTCCGTTGCCCTGGTTGGTCTCTCTGTCCTTCTCTCTGCTGCGCTGTGTTTGATGTTTTCTTGGTTGCGGAATGAGATTGATGGGATTGTTCGGCCTTTGATTGTGTTTAGAGGTGTTTAGAGATTGTGCGTCTGTGATTTTCTGCTTGAGAAATGGGGGAGCCCTCAGCTCTGTGGATGTAGGGATGTAGAAATTGCTAGGGGAGTGGAATGTACAATCAGAAATCACTTTGTGGCGGTCACGATTGGACATGTGAACCGCCTAACGGATTCCACTTTGAGAAAAGTAAAGATATTGGTTGATGTTGATTGGCAATTGGACCCTTCTTCAGAATTTGATTTTAAACTCCTGTCCACTCCTTTTCGAGTGTACATGTTCCCTCAGTCACTAGATCCAGCAGACTTTGAGCTGATCCAGAGTGTCGGCATATTTGTAATGCCAATAATCTTTGGCTTGTTTACAGTAATTTGAATTGCCTGCCTAGCAAGTGAATTAATTTTTTGAGTGTGTAGTTCTATGATAGCTAGCTTCATTCACGAGTCTCAAGCCGAGCTGTTGTTTGCAAACTGCAGATTCAATTGATAAGGATTGAATTGAGAGTGCCCGAATATGGTTGGACAACTCAAAAGGTTTTTCATCTCATGAACTTTATTGTCAATGGAGGTGATTGTTCAATCTTTCTTTATATTCTGATGCTCCATGATTGCATTTCATGGTGATTGCTTGAGGCTTTGCCTTACTGTGTTTCTTTTGCAGTGCGTGCTGTCGTGTTTGGGTTTCACAATCAAGTCTTTGACTTACATCCAAAGGTTAGTTTATGGCTGCTTCTAAAATTTTCTGTTGCAATCTTGGAAGCCCTGTGTTTTCAAAGCTCACTTTTTCATGAGGTTGTATACATACCCTACATGATAGGTTACATGGTTAACTCAGAGAGCCCCCTTCTTATATTGAGAGGACCTGAGATAAAAGTGACGTTTGTTAAGTTTCATATCCTGAAATTGGCCTCATTTTCACTGTTTACACTGAATAGAAAAATCTGGTATATCCTGAATATGTAAAATCGACTATTTTGGATGTGGAAGAATTTCATGTTAATAGCACGATCCTACTTTCGCAGAAATGCCCTCAAACAAGAGAAAAGGATTTATCTAATGAAATGAACACTCACAGCAGTGTCGTTATGATAACATTAAATAGCATCATAGATCAGCTGCTAGCATCTGGAAAGTCCTGTTATTTCCTAGCATGCTTACAGGGGACAACTGCAACTTGAAGCAGGTTCTTACTTGGGTTCTATTGGATCTTCCGGGGCTCTTATTTTTCTCTACATACACACTTCTCGTCCTTTTCTGGGCAGAAATATATCATCAGGCAAGTAATTCCATCCTTGTCTTTTTCTCTCACTGAGATGCATGATCTCAAGTCACTTCTAATGTTCTGTTAGAGTATGTCGCCTTCTCATTTCTTTCTCAACAGTGAGTCTATATAATTCAAACATCATTCATAATGAGCAGGCAAGAAGTTTACCAACAGATAAACTAAGGACTGTTTATATTGCAGTCAATGGTGCCATATATTTCATCCAGGTGCTTTTCCTCAATTCCTTTTATGTATTATCTAATTAAATTTGATTATGCACTTTTTTACTACATCTTTTACATAATCAATTGGATTGATGACTTGTGTGCTTGTGCTTTTTTGTATGTTTTGATCTTGTTATTTTTCTTCTTTGTATCAAGTCCTCAGGCTCTTATTTGGAAGTTTTGGTATGTAATTGTCATTGGTCAATTTAATAAACTCATGTGAATGCTTGTCTGTCATTTCTTTCAATCAAGTCTGGGTCACTCTAACTATAGCAATATAAGCATTGTATTCAGGTTTGCATCTGGATTTATCTGTGGATCGATGACAACAGCGTTGTGGAATTTGTTGGGAAGGTATTTATTGCAGGTCAGTTGACATCTTTTAATCCCAATGGCATGGAGAGAGAATTTTCTTTGATTTTGGGGGGCGCAAGAAATAGCAAGAGAAGTTGAATATATGGTTTTCAGTGAAAACAGGGAACCCGTGCTCCAAAATTTACCTACCATAGTGTGTCAGGGGAGAATATGTTGAGGTGTATAATGTTAGTTAAGAGTGATCTGCATAGTTATGGTCATGTCAAACTTATGACAGAGTTTGAGCTTGGAAGTAACAAGTACCTCTACCACCTGTTCTGCTCTTGAAACTAGTTGCTCAGCACCATGCCTCTGCCTGCTTTCTGTTAAATACTCCTTCATTCCTTCTCACAAAACAGAACCTATCAGGAAAGCTTTTCTAGAAAACAGATACAGCTGATGTGAGCTAACCGGAACCATGAAAGCTATTCAATTAGACATCCTGATCTAGCTTGCTCCCAGAGGTGCTAAAAGTATGGTGACTAACACCTCTTTCAGGTTAGGGCAGAAAGAAGAAAAATAAACTTCTTCATGAGTTAAATTAGTCAGCGGAGCCATAGGAGAGGCGTCATAATTTTTCCTTTAGTAATTCAAGCTTTCTTTTTGTCCTAATCATGTTATCTGCTCGGTACTAATAGTGGAATCTTGTTTCTCACAGTTGTGTCAATATTAGCTGCATTGGGCTTCCTGCTTTATGGAGGAAGGTGAGTATTAGAAGTTGATGTGCTGGTTTACTAGTCAGTGCATCTGGAACTTCTATGTTCTGCTTACTCTGTGTGATTTGATTTTCTCCTTGTGATCAGTGTAGTTGTCAAATGGTTCCAGGTTGTTTTTCATGCTGAGGCGCTTTCCTATTGAATCTAAGGGAAGAAGGAAGAAGCTCCATGAGGTGGTTTTCCTTTCATTTGAAATCAGAACTTAGTTATGTCACTTCGCTTCTTTCTGCTTCTTGCCTTCATTTAAGATACACGTCGTTAGATATTGTACACATCTGTAATAATTACTCTGAAGTTAAAGTGCAAATATGAAAAGTATTGCTGGTGGTTGGTGCTTGGTGCCGTCACTAATATCTTTGTTAGAAAATGGATTTTTTTGGGATCAGACTGTAGTTTGTTTGTAAGTAAAGTTTTGTGTTCTTTCAACTCTCACAAGTGCTGGGGCATCTTCCTTTTTTTCCCTTTTTCTTGGTTCTGGTGAAAGTTTTTTCATTTGACTCAATACAAATCCAATTTATCCAACTTTCAAGCAGGTTTTGGTACATTTATATTAGGTATTTATGATTTGACTCATCAAAGTTTTCGAGGATTATCCTTGCTGCCAAATGCTATTGTATTGGATGTGTATGCAAAAAGCCAAATCAGATATAGCTTTTGGATTGATTTTCCTGACTACCTGACATGGGGTGTGCACCTTTTCGGCAGGTTGGATCTGTCACAGCTATATGCTTCACCTGCTTCCTTATCAGATGTTTCGTGGTAAGCACCTGCTTCCCTCTTTTCCCTCCTAGTCTCTTCTAGATATGCAAAACCTCAAGTTGACTCTACAAGTTTCAGAAAGGATAGCCTCATTTTTTTGTGCTTTTACTATATCAACTTCAGGCTGTTATTCGAAATCCCTATTACAGATGTATTGCCACAAGAAATTTGTTTGAAGCATGTGATCCTCGAGCTTGAGTTCTTGTCTTCTTACTGGGTCCTAGTTCTCATTGTTCATCTCATCTTTTTAACATGGGACTTAACCGGGTAGATTGTATTGGTGAATTGTTGTCCATTTATGTCTATGGCATACGTAGCTTGTCTATGATAGCAGTTCCTCACCTAAAGCACTCTCTGCCTTTGCTTAAAAGAAGTTTCAGTAAAGGACCATGAAGAGGAGTAGGACGGCCAAAGCTTATTTTCTAAACTACATTGGTGAAATAAAACTAATACACTTTTTGTTCAAACAAAATTTGAAGAAAATCAAGATACAGTAGCTGCAAATGCAGTTGAAAGTGAAGAGATACCTAATATCTAGCTTGACGAGCTGGCATTAGAAAGCTTTTTTCTGCTGTTGTTTTGAGTTTATTGACTATCTAGAGGTGGTAAGTGAAGTTCCTGCTTCAATGATTGATCTCTGTTACGGAACCATCTTCCCTCAAGCCTCCTGCTTAAGGATGCTAGCTTCTAAATGCAAGTCCAGTAACCATTGACTTCCTTCACTTTGACATGATTTGTTACCGTCTTTGGATAACCAAGTGAGAATTCTTTGCTTGTATCAAGGATTTCGTTATTTCAATAGAAGGCAGGCATTTAGCGTCCTCTTGCTAATACCTCTTGCTGAAGAAATGTGGTCCCACCATTTGAGCAAGATTCATTATATGAGTGTTGAGCTGCAACTGAAAATGTTTTTAAGGGGAGAAGAAATAAAGTCCTATACATTCATTGCCATTATATCAATTTAGTCAGGGTTGCAGTTTGTTTCAAGAGCTCTAAATTTGAGTTCACAATGCAGGTCTTTTTGTCTGCATTCGATACAGATGCATCACTCGACGTTTTGGATCATCCAATTTTAAATTTGATATATTACATGGTACTTTCTTATCCCATTTCTTTATGGGGTTCGTTTATTTGTTCCATAACTGATTTTTTATATCCTTCAAATGTCTGGTGCTCAAATAACAGCTGGTCGAGATCCTACCTTCAGCTTTAGTCCTCTTTATCTTACGGAAGTTGCCTCCCAAGAGGATATCGGCTCAATACCATCCAATCCGCTAGTCAGAGTCAATCCTTTTTTTGGTAGATAGTTATTCTTTTGTCCTCTTGAAGATGGGTTTTTCGTGGTTCAACAGCTAGAGTTACTGAAGTTGAGTAATGGGAAGCGGAGCCAGGAAAAAAGAAACATTCCAGATGTATCATCATTCTGGCATGGCTCAGGATGCCGGCAATTCTTTTACATTTATACTGTTGTAATTTATTGTAGGGGAGGAACCTTTCATTTATTTCTCTCTCTCCTTTTTTTCAATCCAGTTTCTTTTGGGCGGGGTTTGAGGGGCACAGCAGAGGGCTGCATGTTTGTATAATAAATCATGTGCAGATATTGAGTCCGGCATTTGGAGAAAGAAAGAGTCAAATGCAATTTCAGACATTAGGTCCTCATGTTTATAGCAATGACATAGGGTGTGTTAACAGAAGAGCTAGCTTAGATCATGTGTTCATCTGTTTTCAAATTCTTGGAGATGAAGGAAGAAGTTGATGTTTGTATTACAGTGCTTGCGTTGCTAATGTGGCCGTTCTCTGGCTCGTATTGGTGGTGCACTACTTACCCTCGACCAATTCCTAGTTGTGATTTTCATGTTCAGAGCTTTTAGTAAGGTCACATGCCGACTCTTCTTAACCAGAGTGCACGATTTTCTCGCACGGTGTCGGAGCAAAATGGCTTCTGGATTGGAGATCAAGCCAAATTTCCGATGGATTCTGGCCCATTCCCAGTGATGTGTCATTTGGCCATAATGTTGTTCATTAGGGTGATTGGTTTCGAGGTAAATAGGTTTTAGACTAGGAATCTGAAATCAAGAGTAGTTTTTAGTTTTCGCGACTTGGAATTGAACTGATTGACCTTGGATCTGGCATGGAACTAAACTGGTTATGGCTCGTTCCTAATTTTTAATTTTTTTTGGATTGGTCATCGTGAGAACTGGCCTGGACCCGATCCAGTAATGTTGATCCAGTTCAAATCGGCCCTGTTGATCACGTCTATTGTCTATTGCGGAAAATTTACTAGAAAACAACCTAAGTTGAATGTGGCTTCGTCTATTTCTATGCTGAATACACAAATGGATGACAGATCAGAAATTATCAACGAAAACGGATCTGCAATGGCAAAGACAGCCAAAGAGGAAAACAGGCAAGTCATCCGATCTCATTGACTTTCTAGGTCTCAATTTGTGTAAACTCCATCCTAGTAATATTTTAATTCGCTCCCCAACTTTCAAAATCCGTCGCTACTACATCTACGTAATAAATGAAATGATTAAAAAGTTTGTACCAAACATATTTCGTCCAAACTTACTTTTTTGTATAAAATTTCATTAACTTTGCTTAGAAATCATCGGTTTTTCATTGGGTAGCACTGTTAGCTACATCCACTCCCCTTTACACTAAAAAGGCAAAATCATCCTTAATCTTTCAATTTAAAGTTTTTTTTATCTACAATAGATATTATCATTAAGCATTTCACATGTTTTTTCAGTGTATTAAAGAAAAGTGCACTCAGATATTTCTATAACTTTTACATATTTCGTGTAAAATCATCTTGCCAGTAATAAGGAAAAAAGACATTATTTATAATAACTTATTTATTTTTGGGAAAATTCCAAATAAAAATATAAAGTGGGGTTGTTTTTTTAACAGATAAAAACTCAGAGTAAACATTGTATCGAAAAAGGACCAAAAGTGACAAATTAATTTCAAATAAGGGCCTGAACTCGCCTGTCAGCTAAATTTTCATCGGCTGATGAGTTGTGTGATTGTTTTGACCACTAGAGAAGGGACATTTTTGTCCAAAAAAATTTGGGTTGATTTGTTTTCTTCTCTTTCTCCGTATTCGAGGATTCAATTGGTGAGATTTCTTGTTGTTACTCCATCATTTCATCTAGAGCTAACAATTCCTCAATCCCCTCCCAATCTTCATCGTCGAAGCTCTCTTTCACTATGGGTTCGGAGATGGTGAGACCGACTGACAGCAACATGGCCAGCCTGACAAGGGCGAGCCTCGAAATGGGTTTTTCCCAAACCCATTGCTTTTTCACAAACTCGAGGCACACTCAAGGAAAAACGAGAGACCTCGACCCTGTTTTCAGGGTTTAAGATCTTGCAAATCAGTGAAGAAGCAAGAAAGCAATGGTGGGGAGAGATTTCTTTCGCCTGATTAACCAGAACTTTAAAAAGTAATTTATATTGGATGAGGTCGGCATGTCTGTAATCGGATCCTGAGCGAGATGTTAGCTAATCACCGAAGTTGGACCAGAATCCCCCGAGTTCTTCCGGTGATACCGAGTCTCGGAGCCGGCATCGATCCGGCTTGGGTTATCCAAGTCTTGGGGTACCTACTAGAATCATCGATCGAGATTAAAAATACAACATATAAAAGCTGACTCTCTTTTTTTTCATTAGTCTTCATTTAACATATAAGAGAATTCATCTTTTTTTCTTATTATACTAGCAAAATATTTTCATACAAAGTATGTAAAACGTTAGACGAATATATAGGGATACATTAAAAACATTATGCAAAATGAGGTGTCATGATATTTTTTTGTAAACATTTATAAATGATATTAATTTTTGTCAATTTATAATAATATATATTCCATTGGCATTTTCAAAGAATTTTTTTTATTTTACATAATGTCTTGATTTAATTAGATTTTATCTACTTAACAATTTATCCATAAATATGATTGGTAACATGAAAAAGAACTAGATTTTTGGAAATTTCTATTTTTGACAAAAAAATTTTATGGAATAATTCTAACAATAAAAAAACATAATACCTTTACTATACATGAAAAATCTACAATAAACGAAAACTAAACATTAGAAATTCTTAGTTATGATAAGTCTATCCTACATAGATATAGAAAATTATAAAAAAATGAAAGTAAATAAACTTTTAAACCACAAATCTAAATTGCAATTGAATGATTGAGGGTAATTTTGTCATTTTAAACAAAAAATTTGGTGGATTTAATCATATATGGGTGCAAATAGCGCCAGCCTTTTAATTTTTTAACTTTTATCTTTGGAGAGCTATTAAATACACAATAATATCATTGAATATTGATGGAAAAATAAAATAAATTTTCTACGTATAAAAACCTCATTTTTGGAATCTCAAGATCGCTTGACCAGTGATCGTTTTTATTGACTAGACAATTTTTACCTGAATTAAACAATATTTTTATCTAAAAAATACAATATTTTTTTATGAATTTCCATCTTAGTAACCGCTTCCATATCTCTATTTTCCAAACTCATCTTGGGTGTTTACCGATAAAAGGAAAAAAAACAAAACATCTTTGGTGTTTTTTATTAATTATTTTGCGAAAAGAAAAAAAAGCCAAAAAAATTAAAAGGAAAAAAAACAAAACATCTTTGGTGTTTTTTATTAATTATTTTGCGAAAAGAAAAAAAAGCCAAAAAAAGAAAAGAAAAAGAAAGTGCGTTTTGGGCTCTACCTATTCCTCACGCACCACGCGATCCGCTCATCATCACACGCGCCACTCCTTCTCCGACACATCTCTTTTAACTTTTTTCTTAGCCCGCTTCATTTGCAGATTTCAAATTCAAAGTTTTCTCTCTCCATCTCTAACCTTCCATCATCTTCAATTTTCACTCACTAACATCCCAAAAATTCACAAATTCACCATTTGCCTCAGAAACTCGGAAAACTTTCTGTCCGGAATCAATGGAGTTCTCCGACCAGCCATCTTCTTTGTTTCTCAAAGACATTTCGAACTTCAAGACTCCGAGCCGGCCCTCGCATAAGCCCAGTCCCAAATCCCCAAACCCCCAATTCTTCATTGCCTTGAAGACCGCCTCCAAGCAGACCCCTCTCCCCCCTCCTCCCTCCACCGTCCGCCGGCGCGGCTCCGCCGGCCGCCCCTCCCTCGCCGCCACCCGCTCGAGGCAGAAGCAGTCCGCGGCGGCGGCGAGCCGTAGGCTTAAGGCGTTCGAGCTGGAGCAGTCGCAGTCCTCGCACAAGGCCCAGTTGAGGAAGGAGCAGAATCTGAGGACGCTGGCGAAGTCTCTCACTGCTTGGCTTAATTTCTTGTTCCAGAACCCCAAGTCGTGCGGCTGCGACTTGTCGTTGGTGGGCTCGGATGGGCGTGGCGATGAGGGGAATGCAGTGAAGGGGAAGAGGGGAAGCTGGCCAGGGGTCGGGGTCGGGTTCGATCCTGCCATGCCGAGCCCAAAAAGGAGGAGGGACTTGTGGTGGCGAAATGAGGAGGATCGTGGTGGGACCTCAGAGGGGTTCTCGAATTTGAAGTTCGATAGATTGAGGGATTCCTTGAAGGATGTCTGTAGTTTCGATGATTTGAAGGAGAGGATGCAGGTTTATTTAAACTTGGCTTGTTGCAAGGAGATTTATAAAGTAATGACCCAAGTCACTAAGGTATTATGGAATTCCTGAAAGGCGAATTTGTGTTCCCATAGCGTTTAAATGTGCAGCATCTAGTAAATTATTTTATAACGGGACTAAGTACCGCAGGAAATGTGCTGAAAGGCTGAAACATTTATTTCAATGAACAACTTTCACATTTTGAAATAATTTCATCAGTATTAGTTTTCTTGCTTTGTCCAATGAAGCTAATATGGAAATGTTTGGCCACATTCATCTCGTGTTATCTTACTGTTCGAGTTTTGAGACATTTTTTTTTTAAATAGTTTCCCCCAATTTTTGCAGAATATTGATGATGGTAGACTTAAAATGAAGGCTCATTGCCCTATAGTTACAGATTTTGGCATGAAGGAGAAGGTCATTAGAATTCTACTTTGCTATAACCCAGTCTGGCTTAGGATAGGGTTATATATTATTCTAGGGGGCGAGTCATTGTTGCCTGATGGAGATGCCGAGTCTGATCAAGATATTGCATTCCTGAAACTGGTCATTGAAAAACAGTTCCTATCACATGTGGGTTTAGCAAAAGCATATGCTTATAATAAGAAGGTCGAAGGTTTATATAGACCGGGTTATTATGAATCTCTGGGAAATGTCATACTCAAAAGGTTTTTACTTCTTGTACTTATACTGGATAGAGCTAAATCCCAAAGCAGTCTTCCTCTCAAGTATGGAATTGATGGATTGGACGGAGGTTCTCCCTTATTATTTTCCCTTCAATCTAGTATCAGATCGAGCAGTCAGATGGTTAATGGTAAGGGTTAAACTGCTACTTATTTGGTAAAGTCTTGATTTTTTTTATGACTAACTCTATCCATTGTAGGTTGACTTTTCTCTCTTTCTGGTTCACAATTAGATTTCTTGTCATCTGATGTGATGCATGGAGAAGGTAATCTTCTTGCACATCTAGTGATTGTAGGATTCAAAGTATCTTATCAGCAGGTATGCTCACTCCATTTGTAGTGCTTGTTCAATTTGTTTAGCATGCGTTTCCTCATGCTCGAGACTACGGGTTCCTAATGTGGGTTTAGAGTATGAACTATTTTACTTTAAATTTGCATCTGCATGCATTGATGTTCAGGTGTCACGACAATAATGTTGCTTAACAGGCAATAAGTTACTAAAATTTAATATTTGATTCGTGATCTGTCATTTATTTTACTATAGTGCCAGCTGATTGAGTACGACTTCAGATTAACTGATGTGTTGGAGGATCTCCATGATGGGGTGCGACTTTGTAGGGCTATCCAGCTTTTAAAGCAAGACTCATCGATTCTATTGGTATGTTCAATGAAATAAGCTTGTGTGGCAGCTGACTCTAGAGCCTCTCTTACACAGTTCTAATGATATTTTAGTGATTATGCTATGTGCAGAAATTGGTAGTTCCTGCTGACACTCTGAAGAAAAATGTAGCAAACTGTGGCATTGCATTGCAATATCTCAAGCAGTCTGGTGTGCCACTAAAGGATGAAGATGGAATGACAATAGAAGCAGATGATGTTGCCTGTGGAGATAAGGAACTAACCCTTTCTTTGCTCTGGAACATGTTTCTTCACTTGCAGGTTAATCTACTTCTACTTTCTGAAAATCGGATATGCGAATTGAAACTAAAAATGGCTTGCTTATTAATTCTGATATGGATAATATCCTTTCGATGGAACTGCAGCTACCTCTTCTTATTGATAAAGAGGTTCTAGCGGAGGAGGTTTCGCGAGTTCGTGGAGTCTCTGTGGTATGTCCATATGACATCCCATTTTACATAGCATGATGGAGCATGTGCATGCGAGTCCCTAGTTGTGTCCAGTTGCTTAAATGTGTGGGTTTGAAACTTAAGCTTATTTTTGTCTTGCCTTCCTTCTTTGGTTTTGGAAAAGATAATAAAGTTTCCTTCTATTACATTGCAGGACAAGTTAATCATCTATGACTGCACTTTGCTGGACATCATCTTAAACTGGATTCAGGTACTTCTCTGTTAAACATATCGTAGTGGGATTCTGTTTGATTCTGATATTATAGTCTAACCTCTTTTATATTATATTGCCTTCGATTGGAACGTCCGCTGATAGAATTTTTGTTGTCCTTGTTCAAAGATATTTATATCATACTTTCCCTATTCTAAGGTGGTTTTGATTTATACTCTATTAATCCCATACCTTGACTGTTAAGTGTTGAGCTTTGTATCTTTTCTTTCTGCATTGACCATCAGAGAGATTGGTCCTGGCCCTTCTGGGTTGTATTGCCTTCATTCTTCAGCCTTTTAAGCATGTATCTATTGGTTCAATTGATTGTTTCCATTGCATGTTTGCAGGCAATTTGTGACCGTTATGGTCTCAAGATTGACAAACTCGATTCCTTGATTGATGGAAAAGCTATATGGTGCTTGCTTGACTATTACTTTCGCAAGGAACTTCATCACTCTTGTCCTTTAAAGGTCTCCTGGAATTATCTTTTGTTGACATGAATAATTTCATGCATTCTTTTTTGAATAACACTTGTGTCATTTGTTTAGACAAATAACACTACTGTTGTTTATTCAGGACAACAATGGAGCAAGAGGTGAAGAATCAGTCATGGCCGCTGCTGATTATACTGATGCAGTGCACAATTTTATTTTATCGCAGAAATTGACAGGTTTACTTGGAGATTTTCCTGAGGTATGTTTTATAAAAGATTTCTTTAACATGGTACCTCACATTATATATGTTTCTTCCGAAAGTTAGAAAAGTAGTTCAGACATCTACATGACATCTCTCATTCTTGCTTCCTGGTAAGATCTATGATTCAGAAATTCCATTGATTTCATGGATGTAATTAAATGCTTGTTTTTTGTGAGGCTCTCTCCCTATTGAAGTTATGATACTGCCTAGCATTCCATTTTGGCACTTACCAACCATAATGTATAATTAAGATACTGCCATTGCAAGGATAGAGCTACAGTCTGTGATTAGTGCATCACTTTTGACTTTTGAATTTAATGTTTCTCTTCCCGTGGTAACATTTTCAATCAAGTTGCATGCAAATTTTGTATTAAAAAGGGTCTGACCTTAAATGTATTGGGCTGTTGATGGATTACCATTAATGTCCTGGATCAGACAAGATTGATAGATTTGAAAATAATATGCATGGTTGCATATGGTTTGAAATGATATTCGCTTCTCAGTTAGAATGGTATGCTCAGCGAGTTTGTTCTGAAAAATTTTTGCAAACAGCTGCGTCATTAACTCCATATAAATGCGTGTCAGCTATACCACCACAAATGGTCCAATTTTAGGTTCCTCTCTATGCATTTGCTGATATCTTGCTGCAGTATGTGGACTTTCTTGTGTTGTAGTCCATTACTTTGATTAGTCGTCTTTTAATTTTGTTTATGCAGATTCTGCAGATAAGTGATATACTGAGCATCATGGAGTGTGTAACAGTCGCAGTGTCATTATTTTGTTGGTGTTCCTTGCATGTCATTTGGTTATGAAGAAGAATATGGTAATGGTCTGACTGCCATCCGCGAGGATAAATTATTCCTTTTCTCCTTTTTTTTAAAAACTATACTGTACAAGTTACAGCTGAGTTTTCTCCTGAGCAGGATCATTTGAATTTTCATAAGCTCTTAAGTTGCACATGTCATGTGGAGAGAAGACACTCAAGCCATCAACGGTGTTTTGTCAATTCTGATTTAGCAAAGGAAGATGCAGATGGGCTGAGCAATGAAGGTGTGTGTGCCAGCATACTGATAGCCAATCCAGAGAGCTTAGTTAGAACTGTTGGCTAGCTGTCAGATTTCTATTAATCTATAACAGCTAAAATATAGTTTATACCGTAAGTGCAGTGTGCCATCAGAGCCTTGGATTATTCCAATTTTATCTCATGAAAGCCATATCCAAGCCATCCATCTTTCTGCTCTCTGAAGTCCTGTTCCTTTTGTAATTGTGCCCAAGTTCAAATTAGTTTTTTGGCTTTCACTAGATATGTCAACCCTCTTACGTGCAAAAATTGTAATATCAAACCATGTCAGAAGAATAATATTTTGAAAAGTTGTCTTCCCTTAGTCAAACATCTTCAGCTGTAAAGCTGCAGATTGAACCAAATTTGAGGATACCACCTTGAGATATAGCTCTTTAACATGGTGTTGACTCAATGAATATGAAAATTTCAAAGTGGAGTGTCATTGTATGGAAAACTCACGAAGACAGAGATTGATAAATATGTGATGTTATGAATTTTTGTAATTGCGGACTATGGGATGATTTAAAGATTTTATTGATTGCTGGAGCGTCTAAAAATAAGAAACAATCCGTATTGAAATCTGTCATTTCAATGCTGAACCAGTCTTCGAGGCAAACTACACTAGGCAAGAAAATATTTCCTATGATCCTTAGTTTATGTTTTTCAAGACTTTTTGGTTACTCCTACTTAAACATTTTATTCACTGGCTTGAAATTTTAAATAGTCCTGTCTCTCTCTCTCTCTCTCTCTCTCTCTCTCTCTTTTGCAGCATTAGAAGTGACAAAGAGGTTCAAGGCCATCCAGGCTTGGTGGCAAAGTATGGCTGAGAAGGACTTCAAAAGCGTTTCAAATCCAGTAAATTCTGCTCTCGATGTCTTCCCAATCAGCAAATGCAAAAATAAACCTAAAACAGGTAGTCAACTACCAAACCACCATGATTAATAGAGTTACTTCTGAAGGATATATTATTTCTAGGCATTCACTTCTCCCAGGAGTTTGTGGAATCCGATTCTTTTGTTTCTGTGAATACTTTTGACATTGGTTCTCTGCATTGATTGATTGTTGAGATTATGGAGGTCAACTATAGAATCTAATACTTGTCAAGTGCTTTCAGATGATGCCGCCTGTCTTATCCAGTCCCGCTACAGAGGAATGATAGAACGTCGTAAGTTTTTGAAGATTATAGATGCAGTTTCCTTGCTGCAGAGTGCTACTCGGGCTTGGTTAGTTGTCAGGCAGAAAATGCTGCTCACCAGAAGTTCTGTCACTGAGGTGGATGGATTTCTGAGCGGTAAATGACCTCTCAGATAATCATCTAGTATTACTCAATTTTAAACTTATATTTTCATGATTTGCCTGAATCTTGTGCAGGTAGAGGGAAGAGTTCAGAAACATATGGGAGATACTTGTTACTTATATTTTACAGGCATAACTTTGTCAAGCTGAAAAGGTCAGTATTGCTTATCCAGCGAGCAGCAAGGAAATGGATCTCTCAGCAATGTCAGCGTGAAGGTAGTGCATCTTATGTGGCACATAATTACTAACAGGGACAATACTGCTTTTGTTAGTGATTGCATACCAGGGCACACTTTGTGGTCAATTGCTGTATTTAAAAACACTCAAATTGGTCACAACATTGAAATGGTTTCTGAAACATGCACAGAAATGCGCTCAACAATTCTTCGAACAAAAGCCGCAACTCAAATTCAGCTTGCTTGGCGGAATGTTTGTCTCTGGAATACTCTCAATTATAAGCACTGCGCTGCTATAAAGATCCAATCTCACGTTCGTGGTTGGTTCTTAAGAAGGGAGTACTTGAATCAGAAACAAGCAGCACTTACAATTCAAAGTAATTTCCAACGCCTTAGATGCTGGAGGTTGAAACAACGTGTGGAAGTCACACTTAAGTCAGCCATCATAATCCAATGTTATGCTCGTAGATGGATTTGCCAAAGATGGTACTCTAGATATCACCAGCTTATTGTTCAAATCCAGGTATAGCATCTGTAGTATTGTGCACTTGTTTTGTGCAAAATATGCACCTTTCCTTTCATGGACTAAGTAAGCCACTCATTCTTCAATAATACAACAATGTTCAATAATACATTTATGGCTAATTGCTTTGCTCTAAACGAATCCAGAGCCAGTGCCGTGGTTGGTTGATAAGAAGAGAGTTTTTAGCTTGGAGAGAGGCTGCTATCATAATCCAGAGTTCCGCACGCCGTCTTATTTGCAGGAAGGCTCTCTGTAATTGTAGATACGCTGCTATAGACATTCAAAGCTTTGTAAGGGGACAAATAACACGGAAGAGGCTCATAGGTATTAGTTAATCTCTTGTGTATATCTATAGCCTATTTACGGTCCAACATGTTCTTTCTCTGTTCTATAGTGACAAAAATTGGTACATGTCATGTACTTCAGGGCCTTTAAACTCCAGGACTGTCAACTTTAGCTCCATTCTACAGACCATGAGTGGCTATTCTCAGAATTCCAACTTCAAGTTTCCACTTTTGTCTATTTTAAGACTGCAAAGATGGTGGAGAAATGTTCTTTTGCAAAGATCAAGGAGTAAATCAGTGACTGTCATTCAGTCCCATGCTCGGGGGTGGATTGCAAAGCGGAAAGCTGCAAGAGAGAGGGATCGTGTTGTTCTAATCCAGGTAAACTCTTCATTCCTGCATTCATGGCTCCAACTTTCCTAAAGTTGGCCAATACCTTATTTTAGTTTATTCTATACTTTTTGCCATATACTTTGTTTTTATTCAGAAGCAGAACAGAACTCCTAACTTTATTCCCTTATTGTGGTAAATACCCCTAGTTGGGAATACCCCATCTATCATTTGTGGGATTCATATTTACCATGACTGGCCCTTGGTTAATTGGTGTTTCCACATCAACATCTTGTTTTGCTCCTGTTACTTTGGTATGATTATGTCAAACTTATTTGATTTGGAATTCAACAGTCATATTGGAAAGGTTACCTTACACGAAAAGAGTCAAGGGCCCAAGTTGTGGACTTGCGCCTGAAGAGTGCAGAAGGCAGCTGAAAATGTGGATGACAACATGCGAATCATAAACAGACTTAAAGTAGCGCTTTCTGAATTGCTGAATATAAGGAGTGTCAGCAGCATTCTGCATACTTGTGCCACTTTAGGTAAGTAATATTTCAAGAACTTTCTGTGTTGAAAGGCTAGCTAGGCCATAGTGGACTAAACATTTAAATATGTTTTAAAAACTGACTGGAGTGGTTTGGTGATGCTTTTCTTCTAGACATGGCAACTCGACATTCTCAGAAGTGTTGTGAGAAACTTGTGGAGGCAGGAGCAATTGACAAATTGTTGAAACTTATTCGCTCAATGACCCGAAGTATTCCTGACCAGGAGGTCCTAAAACATGCTTTGTCTACACTTAGGAACCTAGCACGCTATGCGGAATTGCTTGACGTGTTAATTGACCGTCATGGATCTATCGAAATCATTTTCTTTGAGTTGCTAAGGTATGGCCATGGAGAATCACTGCAACATTTAATGAAAATGTATTCCTTGCTGAACATAGGGAAGACATGAACAATTTATGGCGGACTACATCTTTCAGGAACAAGGAGGATGGATTCTTCATCGCTTCCGAGCTCCTGAAAAAGATATGTACTAGGGACAAAGGTGTGGAAGCTCTGCACAAATCACCTTCTTTGCTCAGGAGGCTGAATGGTCTGGTTGAAGAACTTACAAGGAGAGTCCACAACGACAAAAGGTATTACTGCTTTAAGGTTTAACTCTTTTGAGGCCATACTTCTGATCATACCTTTTGTGATTCATAGAAATGGACGGGTTGTTGCCGCGAAAGAGAACACTGAAAGGAGGTTGAAGGAGGCGGCTGAGCTTCTGAAACTGATGGCTTGCTAGTTTCACAGCGTGGAGTTGCACAAACTTTCATCAGTCATATAACCAATTGCCTTGATTGGTGCTAACAAGTGACATGCCTTAGTTTCCTCATCTAGTTAAATTTTTCTTGGATTATGCGTGATGCAATTCACACCCTTTCAGAATTGTTTTTTTTTTTTTTTTTTTTGGTGTATATTAAATGGAAGGGACACAGGATTCATTAGTGGGAATGGTTGTGCTTGCCAGTCTCAGTCAAAGTTGAAGGCTTTGGAGTAGTTTCCGTAGTTGTTGCTCGTGAACTGCAACTACCTTCTGCAAGTGCCTTTCGGCTTAGTTTGTCTTTTACCCATTTACTTCCTTGAAAATAGCATGACATGAAATTTACTTTTCCAAAGCTTTCTAAGGACACTCATTAAGCAACTAAAGAAATGGAGTGTACCAAACGTAACGAACGCTCCTATTTTATATTGATTTGTATTTAGGTGACATGGTGATGATGGGGCTTGCTTAAAATAATAAATAATTACGATTCGAATTAAATATTTTGATCGTGGGTGTGGATTCCTTACGAGAATCCTCGTGAAGTTGTCCATGCTAATTGTGTTCTCTCACAATTCTTACCAATAAAAAGAGACCGTAATATAATATGCTGGATTTTTCGTGCCATAAAATATCAAGCTTTTCTTTGTTAAACACAATTAATTGTTGCTGCACATTAAAGTGCCATGGGCCTATTGGGGCGTCTTTTTCGTAAAATAGATACATTATCTGGCCCAATTGGCAACTTGCTCTCTCTCTCTCTCTCTCTCTCTCTCTCTCTCATTTGGACAACTTGCAATTGAAGCAATTATAGTATGAAGATATAATGGCATATAATATAATGACGTGTTCCAACTTGCATCTGCAGCCGCAAAATTTGTGGGCGGCGATTCCCTTTGCAGGCATTGAAATCCGAGAGAGCGAGAGATACAGATTCCAGCAACCCAAAAAATATCTTCCAGCTGCCCCTTGAACTACTATTTGAGTATTTTTGTATGCTATTTTTATCACAGAAAAAAACCTTATTGGAACTTGGAGGGAGACATAAAATCACATCAAAGCTTGTGAGATTAGAATCTCTACTTGATTCGAGAATGAAGACGTCTAATTCAGATTCAGAAAAGAATCCCTTTAACTCCTTTTCTGATCTTCTTGTCCTAATGTTGAAAACACCAGCAGGACCAACAGTGATTCAGCAAATTAGCACCAGAACAGTGATTAAAGAAGAACAGAGTTGGAGTTCTCCATTTCATGCCAATCAAATTTTGTACAACCCAACAATCCCGGAAACGTCCTAGAATCAAATCCATATCGGCTCAAGAAACCTAATACAACACCATTCACTAAAGACAACCTTTTCTTGATAAATTTCAAGCTGCCCTAGCAAGAACCTCGAGTCTCTCAGGCACATCAGCTGGATCAATAAGGAAACCCCTCCTGGCGAGAGACCTCGGCACTTTGACAGTCAAGACCCCATCCTCGTACCCAGCGGAAATCCCATTCACGTCCACCAGGTTAGGGAGCCTGAACTTCCTCATGAAACTCCTGGCAGACCCTCTCGCCTCCTCCGCAGCTTCCGTTCTTATTATCATGTACCTCGAGTCCTCGACTTCCACTCTTATCTCCTCCTTTCTCACGCCTGCCACACGCCCATTCAAGAAAACAGGAAGGGTGGAAAAGGTCGCATCTTTATCAGTCAAGAGCACGAAACCAGCCGCGAACCGAAATGGGTAAGAAGAAAGATCGCGAAAGGTGAGAGATTTGGTGGAGATTCATGGGGATGACGACGACGACGACTCCGTACCTGGAAGATCAGCAGAGAAGATGTGGCACTCCGGCGTCTGCGCCCAGTGGACGTAGTTTTCTGGGACGAAGTGATAGGGGGAGAGGAGAGGAGATGGGAAGAGGTGGCTCCATGAAGGGGAAGCGTGAGCTGGGATCTCCATGGATTCGGAAGAGGAAGGGAGGGAGCTTTCGGTATTGGTGGGCAGAGATTGACCGCTCAAAAGATGACGGGGAGGGGGAGAGGATTACGGCGTTGCTGCTGATATTTATAGGCCAGAGCGACGGCCCAGTTGGAGCTGTGGGCTCTCTCTCTATGCTTTGAAGTTTGATGGGTCGGCTGCTCATTGGGTCATTTTTTGGGCCGATGAAATGGGTCGCTTCATTCCCTCCTAGCTCATGGAGTAGCTCATGGGTCGCTTTATTTTTATTTTTATTTTTTAATTTGTAGAAAGTAACATTTCACCATTTTCATAAAAAAGAAAAAAAGAAAGAAAGAGAACCTCGTGGTCTAACTACAAATCAGGGCAAATCTAGATAGTTTCAAAACAAAACAAGCTCTAGATAACAAGATTAATCATCTGAATAAAATTATGGGTTACATGCTCGAAGAGTAGATTTATGCTTTTTCCAAATCAAAATTGACGGTTGATCACTGAATCCATTTTTAGTAATGAGCACACATTGAAAACTCTATTTATTGTCATGGCTTTGCCTTCCGGCAATGCACGCTTAGATTTGCATCGCTTAGATTCAAAGTCTCCAACACTATCGTCGTTTAAAGTAAAAATGTTGACTAAGTAAAGATTTGATTGTGAAAATGAAACCTTCACAAAATTCCTTTGATTTCCTTCGAAATTGGACTTGTACATCAACATAATTCAAGAGAAACAAAACCCCGAAAACATATATGCAAAAATCCCTAAATCTAGATTAGATCGAGATAGAAACCTAAAACAAAAGAGAGAAGTTTTTAGATCTAGATTGGATTAAAAGAGAAAAGCTCCCCAAATAGGAGGAAAACAAAATAAAAGAAAACAGAGAACCGAATCAAACAAAAAAAAGGGGGAAGGGAGAGATCTAGTTCAAACCTTGCCCTCTACGAGGGTTAAAAGAAAAAAATCATGTGGTGATGAGAGGAAGCTGGCGGCTAGGGTAAAAGGATATCACTACTTTGGACTGCTCCTCATTAGCTTGAACTATCAAATTGAAAGATGCCGTCTTAAAATATTAAGAACGCAGATTTAAAATGATCTCCACCTAAGTTTGAGTCAACATCGGGAGGGTATCAAATTAGATTCCGAACGTTAAAGGGACATTACAAAAGCTGAGATATTAAAAAGCAAATCGTCAAGATACGAAGATTGAGGGTCAAATTATAATCCGCCCACATGATAAATAATGCCCGTCAAGGAGATTAGCCGCCACAGCACTATAAAGCACGAAAAAGTCCTTGTTTCTATTAGTACGCTAATGCTCTTCCACATGTTTCACGTGTTTCATGGTTTGCACTAAAAGGTTAGACAATGAATAAGGAAAAGTGAACCTTGAATGAATCCATGGGCCTCCATATTGCACCCGTCCCAGCGGGATTGATTGATTGGTAGGTTGGTAATGCACATTGCAATCGCGGAAGAACACTACTCATAATCATAGTTACAACTTACAAGAATTATGAAGCTCTCCAAACAAATGTGATCTTATGGCTTTGTAACATATAAGAATTGCTTATCATCTTAGGTGACTAAACACAATTACTCCTCTCTGCTTAAGCTCGACCTCGATGTCGAACTGTTGAAAGGAATTGACATGGATTAGTGATTTTCCTTTAGACCTTGTCAGATCTCAATTTGATTTGATTGGAAGAAATGAAATCGCGTTAGTTTCTTTACTATTGAATTAGTCCCATAAACTTTCTTTTATAGATTTTTTTTCTTACACCATAGCTATTCTCGAAGGCCTCAAATTTTGGGAAAAAATAAAAAAAAATGTCTCAAATTTATTAAATTTGTGCCAACTCAATTATAAATGTTTTAATTGTACCAATTGAATCATAAATCTTTTGACAATTTATAAATATAGTCCATTTAGCCAATTTAAACTAGAAAATCATTAACATGAATGCTAAGTGTCTTGTGTGATACGATTAGTGTCAATACAAACAAATATTTAATATTTATTGCATATCATTATTATTATTTTATTTTATTACTTTTTACAACTCTAGGCTCTAGATCCAGGAGAGGGCTAAGATCCTCGTGTGTTTGTTGGCGAGGGCCATAATGCCCTCACTTGGATCTTCACGAGGGCTGTGACACCCTTGTTTAAACCTTGCTTGTGCCCGACGAGAGTCAACAAGTGGCCTCATTAGCCCATAATTGGGAAAAAGTTAAAGAAAAACAAAAGAAGTAATAAAAATTTTTGAAAAATTCAAAAAACCAGTGTCAATCTTGCCATGTAAGATGACTAATATCCATGTCAGCGATTTCCAATTAAAATTGGTCAAATGGACTACATTAGCAAATTATCAAAATGTTTAAGATTTAATTGAGATAATTGAAATGTTTAGAATTGAGCTTGCATAAATATAATAAGTTTAGAATTTTTCTTTTGTCTTGCACAATTGGATGAGACATGAGAGTTTAAGATTTGAACTAGATAACTTTAGCTAGAACTCTTTTGAGCACCAATCAAGCTTCATGAAACCCCAACCTTGAAAGCCCTCTTCATTAGGGGTGTGTAAAAAAAATTGGAATTGTTAGACCTAGACCGAACCGATGGTTCCCAAGGAAACATGTACGCTTCTCGCTTCTAATTTATTGAAATCGGTGGGTACCGGTCCGATTCCTAGTTCTATGTCGGAATTGCCCCCTGCCTACTTGGATTAGACCACTAATATATATTTATTATATTTAATTTTTAAGAAAAAAATTTCGACCAAAAAAATTTAAAAAAATGAAAATCCTAAAATTTCTAATATGAAACTCAACATCGATTGTGTGAGTACTCATCTTGTTTTACTCTCACCTCGTTTGAGTCATCTCTCCATCTCTCACTCATGACCTTGACTTTCAAGTTCAATGCCCATTGACTTATGACCTCGATTCTCAATTTTAAATATGAGTCCAATCTTATTACCGATCTTGCAATTAAGAATAGTGAATAGTGAAATTCTTTGTTTTTTGCTTTGCTTTGGCTTGTGGGAAAATGTTGCACTGAGTCTACGGAGCTTGATAAGATAAGTTATTGGATGGAATCATGAAACTAATGGGTGATTCTCGATTTTAATTTTTCGGAACCGGTCTTTAATGGGTGATTCTTGATTCTAGAGTGGAAGTGCCTATTTGAGCTATGCTCACCCCTACACATGATAGTTGGATTTGAAGTCCTTTTCCTTTTTAATTTATTATGTTATGAAGGTCACTTTGTGTACTCATTTGATTCTTCTCCGTGGAAATGCAATAACTTTTAAAAAGGCAAAGGCGGCGGTCCAATTTGAGCATGGTTTTAAAGCCCTTTTCGCATCGGCGCATCAAGACGTTTCTTCGGCGGGTTGTTTCAAATCAAATTTCGCCATCCATTGATATGGTCTAGTCCAAATACTATGGTGGTGCACCTAGAAACACATTCCCTAAAGGAAATGCCTTTTGTTCATTCCCCTCCCCTCTTTGCCACAAGGGGTGATTGATTCATGATCCGGTTTGATTTCAACGTGAAATCGAAAATTAGACTGAAATGAGCAATTCCCAAAATTAGGAACCCATTTCTTCAATAAATTAGTACAATGTTAATCAAAGATCATCATGGTTTGGTTCTAAATAGTAGGAAAAAAGGTAATCGATTTATTGGATTAGACTGAATCGATTGGTCATAGGATTGAGAACTAGACCGATGGTTCGGTCCGATCCAATAAATCGCTTACTTTTTTTCCCATTATTTGAAACTGGACTGAGATAGTATTTTAATTAATATTTTAATTTATTTGTTGAAGAAATAATAAAATCAAAATAATATATTTAATTGGTCCGATCCAGTTCCTTATTATAATCGAGAACCAGACCCTTTTGATCACGGATTTCACTTGTAAGAACTGGGAGCTAAACCAACCCTTCTGAAAGCCTCACACCAAACCGACTAATTCGATCCTGTTCGTCGGACCGTTTTGCACGTCCTCACTTGCCATCCCCTCTATGTCTTTATTACGTGTTCCCCCACACGCCCCCTCCCCCTCCTCTCTCTCTCTCTCTCTCTCTCTCTCTCTCTCTCATATTTAAAAACCCTCTAAAAAAAAATATCTCCCCTCTTCCTCATCTCCTCTTTCTCCTTCTCCCCTCATTTCCCACCTCTCCTTCCCACCACTTTTCTAGGGTTTCCCTTTCTCTCTCTTCTATTCTCTCTCTCTCTCTCTCTCTCTCTCTTCAAGATGATGCAACCATCTGCAACCGGCATGGTCCCTCCTCCACTCGATCCCCAGCAGCAGTACCAATACCAGCACCAGCCGCAGCAACCGACGCAACCGCTCCCCCCGCAGCAGCAGCAGCCACCGCCGCCCTACATGATGATGCCAACCGCCGCCTCCCACCCCCCGCAGGTCCCCCCCGCAGATGTGGGCCGCCCAGCCCCAGCCCCCGATGCCCCAGCAGGCCCCTCCCCCGGCAGCGGCGACGAGGTCCGCACCCTCTGGATCGGGGACTTGCAGTACTGGATGGACGAGAGCTATCTCGCCAGCTGCTTCGCCGCCACTGGAGAGGTCTAAAGCTTGAATCTTTCCCGTCTTTCCTCGTCGGTTTTGTCTTCTGTTGTGGCTCTTGATCTATTCGTTGGGTGTTGCCATTGCCGTTTGAGGGATATGACCCTGCGATTTTTAATGGAGGTTGGGATGGGATGTCTGGTTATGAGCTTGTCCTTCGTAGTTTTCGTTCGATATGTTGTCCTTTAATTTCCTGATATATAAGTGGTCGCCTCGATTTCGATTCCTCTGGATAAGAAGAATTATAGTGCAAGGATTTTTTTTTTTTTTATGGTGTAGTTTGGCATGAAATTCATTCGATTTGGTATGATAGAATAAAGTTGGCAGATGGGACTGGCAAATACACCTTGTAATAGGTGAAGTTGGAGAGATTTTGATCCTACCGAAGGAGATTGGATAGAAAATTCTTTGCTTTAAACTTTAATATGAATGCTCGTGTTTCTTAGTTGTGTGTGGTTTGCATGAGGCATCGATGGCATATTGTAATTTGTAGATTTATTGTATGGGTTTGCTGAAGATGGCTGGCAAGAGATTTAGGTGGAGTGAACATTGTTTTTGTCAGTCAATTGAGTGCTCTGGGTTGTTGCAGGTGGCAATGGCGAACATGATATAGCAAGATTTTGCCTTTTCCATTTTTTTGGTTGGAAAATGTCAACAGTTTCTATTAGCTGGATCACTAATGTAATTGTCCGCAATGACTAATGGTGGGGGTGGGGATGAGAACTTTCACATGGAGAGAATATGAGCAGAGCAAAACTAGCTGAGAAAAATGGTGGTTGCTCTGCTATCTTAAGTTGATAAGAAATCTTTTAGTCTGATGCTTATCTCACATTCTAACATTCACTTCAATGATGGTGGAGAATGTTTGCATGAGAACATTGCAATGTGTAAGTTTTGAACATCAAATGTCTTACCTCTAGAAGCTCTTTCTTATGTAGGTGGCCAGTGTAAAGGTTATCAGGAACAAACAGACAATGCAACCAGAAGGTTATGGTTTCATTGAGTTTTACACTCGGGCAGCAGCCGAAAGAGTACTACAGACATACAATGGTGCAATCATGCCCAATGGTGGGCAGAGCTTTAGATTAAACTGGGCTAGTGCTGGTGAAAAGCGTGCAGATGATACCCCTGAATATACAATTTTTGTGGGGGACTTGGCTTCAGATGTTACGGACTATATGCTGCAAGAAATGTTCAGGGGACGCTATCCATCTGTTAAGAGTGCAAAAGTAGTAATGGACAGGCTTACGAGCCGTACAAAGGGTTATGGGTTTGTTAAGTTTGGAGATGAAAGCGAGCAGGTACGTGCTATGACTGAGATGAATGGAGTCTTCCTTTCAACAAGACCGATGAGAATTGGACTTGCAACAAACAAGAAGATTGCTACTGGGCAACAGTATCAAAAAGGTATGTTACTGCAATTTGTCTTGTATGTTGTTGCTTGCTAGTAGTCGCTAGGTGAAATTATCTTCTATCTTGATGTGAAACTGCTTTGGTGTTTAGTTGTGATATCAATCTCTTTGTTTGTTTTATATAAGATCGCCGACTTTCTTAGTAATTTGCCTTTCCGATCTCTGATCCACAATATGCCTAGCGGACTGTTATCTGCAATCTCCATCTCAGTATTGTTGTTGAAGACGAGCAGCAGTTACAAAGTTACTTTCCTTTAAGTACTTGGGCTCAATAAGTATTGTCAGTTTAAGCTTCCAAAACTTATAGAACTCCTGTTGTCTCAAAGCAGGCTGTCGAGAGGCTCTATCATATAGGGGCCTGGAACTGATTTCAGATGAAATGGTTGTCCTTTTAGTCCGTGGCCTCACTTAGGTCAGTGTTCCTGTTTACGTAATGTTGTTTATTTGAGTTTCATGTAGCATTTTGATGCTACAGTTTCATTTTATTCTCAGTTTAATCCTTCTAGCAGCCAGTGAGATTGCTTTCCAATGTTGTACTGGTTAAATTTTTGTTGTCCATATTTCCTTTCCGAGATTTCTTTCCAGTTCATTGTTAAATTCCATATTATTGGCCTAGAGTTGTCCTATTGTGTCTCTCTTATTGCCGAATTCTGATTTGGGGTCATCATTTTCTTCAAAATTGTAAAGTTTTCCTGTAGCTTAGGTGCTCAAAATTCTCTGACAGGCTAGCTGTTTCTGATCAAGTCATTCTCCTGGCATATATTTCTGCCTACCCTTTTGCTCAACTTTCATATCCTTTATAATAGTCTTCCAGTTCTTGATGAATTAAGACTTCTCATTTAAACATGGCCTGTTTTAACCATGAGTTTCCTTTTGTTGATACTGTTGCTGGGTTTTCCTATTTACTACTGATTCAATTGGAAATGCCTTTACTATTGGGCCTGAAGATTAATTATTCTGGCCTGTACTCTGGGTGGGAGCTTATTTTTTGGTCGAATATGAATATGTTCTTCCTGTCAGTGTTAACTGCCGTATGATATAGATAGTTCTGGTTTAAGAAATGGGGAGTTGTTGGAAAACAAGGTAATTATTGGTGTTGGTGAGTCAGTCATTTGAGTATATATTATGTGCTTTGACCAGATGAATTTTTAGAATTGAAGGATTTGTTATATCTCAAAGGAGAGGTAGTCATAGTGTTGCACTTGGTGTTTAGGCCAAATAGACCCTGCATGGATATGCAGAGTTCAATTTGCAGGTTTTGAATGTGACTTGTTGCAAATAAATCTGATATATAGGCTAAATAATCTAGTTTTTGCTTGAAAAGTTTTGTTCTCTTTTATTTCCTCACCAGCTGAAGGTTTTTTTTGAGCAAGTTATGTGTAGGTTTTAGAAAATGGAATTTCTAATGTATTGTCCTTGGTTTTCTTTCTATTTAGATGCATTTGGATAGGAAAACTCTTAATGCTATTTCGGTCTATCGTTTGCTCAGTTGTTTCCGGTGCTGCATGATGTATTTAGCCATCGGATTTTTTATAAGTGAGTTTGGTGGCGTTTGTTTGGCTTATGATTTGGGCCTTTCTTTAGTATCTGAGTGTGTTGCCGTTTGTTGGTTTGGTATTTTTGGGGCAAGACAGAAACTGACATCTGGTATGTGTAAGCACCATAAGAATAGATCAAACCTGCTCTGGAGACACTCTGATTTGACTTTCTCAAAAGAGATGCCTCGCTTGAAATGGCGATACAAATTCTCTTCATTGTTTCATTTATGAGCTTGTTTTATTTATTTGCAGCATCTTACCAGAACACTCAAGTTACTCCAAATGAGACTGATCCCAATAATAAAACTGTAAATTTTCTTCCTCATCTTCCAGTATTAAGAAACCGGTCTATTATAATGGCGTTGCTAAGATTTTTCATTTCAGGTATTTGTTGGTGGACTAGATCCCAATGTGACTGATGACCACTTGAGACAAGTTTTTGGACAGTATGGTGAAATTGTCCAGGTGAAAATACCACCTGGGAAGCGGTGTGGATTTGTTCAGTTTGCTGATAGGTAACCCAAGTTTATTAATTTGTGAGATGGCACCTCTTACCAGAAATCATATTTTTCTTACTCATTGTTTGATTCTCCAGAAGCTGTGCGGAAGAAGCTTTGCGAATGTTGAATGGAACCCAGCTGGGAGGACAAAGCATTAGGCTTTCATGGGGCCGGAGTCCTGCAAACAAACAGGTTTGTTTGTGTACTCATTCGGATGATTTGTTAATGTGTCGGTCAATTTTCCCCCCTGTATCCATGAGTCTGTGCAGTACTCCTCTTAGCATGTGATCTTTGTGTTCCTTTTTCAGCCCCAGTCAGATCCAAACCAGTATGGAGGGTATTATGGATACACCGCTGGTTACGAAAACTATGGATATGGTGCAGCTTCGCAAGATGCTAACATGTACTATGGCGGTTACGCTGGATATGCCAATTATCAGCAGCCCCAGCAGCAGCAGCAGCAGCAGCAGCAACAACAATTAGGTTATAGTTGAGAACTTGGCAAATCTCAGGGTACTCTGTCATTGTGCTTAGCCTGTTATTGGAAGCTGCGCTCCTTTCCATCTTCTCTTTTTCTTGCCTATTGCGAGCCCTTTTTAGTTTGTCGTCTTAGAATTTGCGCACCAACATGAAGCCTTTGAATTTTTTGTTTTAATATCTCATCTGTTGTGCTGCTTTCTTTTTTGTGTTCTTGATGCCTTTTTTCCCTCTTGGGTATTTACATATGTTGTGTTAGATGTGACATTATTGCAGCTGACCAGATTAAATACTATGGCATGTTAATCTTCTGTAGTGAGTATGAACGTCCTCAATGAATGTGTGGCATCTTGTCCATGAAGTGAAGTGCTGAAACTATTCGCCTTTTAGACTGGCATTTAGTTTATTGGTTGAAACCACGCGAGACATTTCTTTAGTCACTGCCTGTTATCAGTGATATCGGCTGGCTAACTGTTGGTTTCATGCCGGCTCCTTGACTTTGCGGTATTGTGGATGTTGTCATCGAATTGGTTTGTGCATCCCAACTAGGTATGGGTAGAGCTTTAGATCTGGTTTACTGATATCATCTGATCCTGGGGGAGCAGAATCTTCAGACTAACTTAATGGCACCTGAATGTGTCGGTATGGGGCAAAACTAATTATGAGTACACAGAACTGCGTCCAACTACCACTGCATTTAGAGTTTGAGCCCAGTTGAACGAGCTCATATTGGTGTCGGTTTTTGTGCCTTCAATAATGTCGCAGCCCTTGCCGGTTTCCTCCCACGATGTTGAACGGTGTCGTGACTGTTGTTGGCCCTCTTGATGTCGGGTTGATGTGGTTGGTTAGGGAGATCATGGGAGGCCCTCTTGATGTCGGGTTGATGTGGTTGGTTAGGGAGATCATGGGAGGTCACGTCTCCGGCCGAGCGTTCCCTCTTTGCTTGGTCGGAGACTAGTGACAATATGACCCCGGCAAGTATTTTCATTCCTTTGTCCCTCCTTGATTGGAATGATCTGTTGAGCTGAAGCGACAATTGCTATAGTTGTGCAAGAGGTGGGACAATACATGAGGTGACAACACATGAGAAGGATTGAACCGACCTCTCATGTCTTGTCTCCCTCCTCTTTTTACCATGTGTTTTTTCTCTCCCGCTCTCCTTCCTTTTTCCCTTTTTTGAGGGTGATGAGAAGGTTTTTGATGTATATGACGAGATATCGACATAAATAATCCATAAATTTTGATTTAATGCATAATATGATTTTTGAATTTTTAATTCGTTTAATGTGATTTATGATATTTGAGTACGTGTTAAACTTTGCTCTTGAATTATATAAAAATGTCCAATGTGGTCTCTCCATTAATTCAAGTTGAGAGATAATATTAAATATTTTCATATTATCTAAACACTAAATGTATTAAAAATTTAGGTATTATATTGAACAATTTAAAAGTTTAGAGATGATATATTATATTAAATTAAAGTTCAGAAATCACATCGAACAAATTTAAAATTTAAGTATCGAGTTGCACATCAGGTATCAACCAAAAAAAATTGTTGCACTTTTAAGGATTGCATGGTGGGGGTGGTCTTAGACGGTGGCCAAATGTCATGTTGGGGTTTCATGTTTGACAGGCAAAATTGCACATTGAGTTGTTCCATGTTAAGGGCACATTCCTAATGAGAGCTGCCAACTGCCAAGCGCCAGGCCTTAAAAGTCAAAAAAAGAAAATAATCATCACTTTTTGTTTAATGAAAAGATTAAAGAATAAAACAAAGGCCGCCCTGATCTACGACCTTTCTTTGAACTTAAATATATATTTTTAGGGGTAAAGATGGTTTTCCAAGAACTTCGATGCCATCATGTCTCAAATTGTCCAATTTCCCCTTGGGTTTATTCCCAAAGATGCCCATGACACTGACGTATGTGCTTTGATAAGGATTAGCAGGCCAGCCAGGTGCATTGGTTTCATAAAAAATAAGAATGATTTGAAACATTTTCCTGTAAATGATCTGTATCATTTGTAAAAATGAATAAATATTTTTATCATCTGCATTAAGATTCAAATATAAATTATTATTGATAATGAAAATAATTTTTATTGATGAATTATTTTAAACTATCTTTTCAAATTATTCAAAAAACAAGTGAAGGCTAAATCTGGTTTCTTCGAGCACCATTCAAAATTGAATTCAGGTGATCTTTTGCAAGGTGGATTTGGACATGAGTTCCAAATGTGACGATATGCGCCCCATGATAAGACGAGGTTTGTCGGCTAATCACTTAGAGGTATCGAACTTCAATTACTAACGATATTTTATGATCTTTTTATATTTGTTTTTCTATATGTTCGTATATAAAATTCATAGGGAGACATTCAAAAGAGTCGGCAGCCATCGCACTCGCTTTAGTTTACTCAAAAATCTTGGTCAATAAAGCTTCAAAAGTTTCCTGCTTATTGGTCCTTGTCGATTCACTTTTTTGAAGAGCCCCCAAATTTTTTATATAATTAAATTTTTGGGACACGATGAAAGTTTGGTCTGCACTATACAAAGGCAGGCCCTCATGTTTGCTGCCCCCTTTGACTTTAGTACTCTCCCCTAAATCAATTATCAGCCCCCACTAGCTGGAAAATAAAAATAAGAAAAATTATAAAGTAGAAAAAGAAATAAAAAAAGAAATTAGAGTATAATAATTAAAGGAATAGATAATTTTTAAAAAAAAATGCCAACTTAGGTGCGAATTTCACTTGATGGGTCTCCTGAGAACACAGCTGGAGATCTTCAATGTGGCTGTCTCCTTCAGTGTTGATTTTCTTCATTTGTTTTAGATTGAACACCCTAGGTACGGTTGTACTTTGGATGTCCCGTTATCACATTTTATCCTATCCATCAACTCAAAAAAGATGTTTAAACTCGACAATTCTTATAAATTTCAAATCGATTATGAGGTAAACGTATAGATTGGTCCATCACGATTTCAACGGTTTGAATTGCTCCTCGAGTGGACTGCATGACATGCATTGGATTGGGCAAATATAAATTCACTCGATTAATTTTTACATACTTGGTCCTTGCAGTAGGTTGCTTTTCCATTTCTTGTAGTCAATGTAGAAAATTGACGGGTAGTAATAATTATTCAAAAAAAAGAAAAGAAGAAGTGTACATCTTGGTGGATTCTATATTATGATTATAAATTTTGTCCAACGAATCAACGAAAAGTAAATCTGAATTGAACATGGCACGTATTTTATCCTTTTAGCTGGATGATCCCTAATCCAAGATTAATGAGGAACCTTCATGGAATTTAAATTGAAAAACCATATTAGCAACTGGCATTAATAAAAAGATTAAAATCTTCAAACATGGCGTCAATTGTCATGCCATCTTAGTCTTATTTCCTTCCCTTCATTTCATTTTCTTCTAGTTTAATGAACAGTACGGCACATGACAGTGCCTCCATATCATCATCTTCATCATCCACCCTTCCAGTCTCACACACCCCTCTATATATTCAGGTTCAAAGCTTCAAAACCATCTCAATCTCACACATCGACATTCGCTCCCTCCTTCGATCCACGCATTCTCCATCCGGAAAGGCGGCGGGTTCTCTTCAGCAGAGAGAGATGTCGATCTCGAGAGGGCTGTACACCTACTCGAAGATGGAGAAGGAAGACCCGGAGGAGGCGAGCCACAGGAGGGCTCAGTTCTTGATCTACAAGGCGCTGGAGAGAGCCGACTGCGAGTATGCTCAAGCGACGAGGCCGTCGTTCTTGCGGATCCGGTTCTGCAGGCTCAGGATGAGGGTCGGCCGGAGGTTGAAGAGGATGAGGAAGGGCGTGCTGCTGACGCTTTCCGAGTCCAGGGTCGGTGCATACAAGCAGAAGATCGTGAAGCAGATTAAGAGGAGCTGCATGCGCCTGTTCAGACTTGGAGAGAGCAACGAGCCCAGCATTCCACATTTGCTCATATGAATCTAGTTTTCCATCTCTCTTCTATTTTCTCATATTTTGTTGCCCTTCTGTTTTGGGATTTTTGTTGTCTGTAAGGAGATAATACAGTCACCAATGTCATTTGAATGGAATGAGCATTATACATACAGGCAATTTCCCATCTAGCTAACCTCAATAAAGAAGCATCGGCTATGAGCAGCAAGAACAGTTGCAGAAGAAACTGGAAGTTCGACAAAGAAATGACTGCCGATCTATAATACGGAAAAAGCATGGGATTAATGAGGAACTCCAAAGATAAATCATTTACTACCAATGTAATGAGCCCTCAATTACTAAATCTTAACAAGATTAACTATATGCCTCGCCTTGATGCGTTTGATCCGATGAGTTAGTGTTTTGGAGGGTTTTTGGGACGTGCTGAGCTCAATCTTACTTAATAAACTCAAGGAAAAAAAAGATTTAATTTTTTTTTTTAATCATGAATGCAGCATCTTTATGTCTTAAAGGAAATCATCAAACGTGTCGTGGTATATCGTGCAAGAAAATAAAAATTGCATTCATTGTACGGTCAGAGCTTTGAAGGAGGGCAAGCAAGGCATGGGCGGCTTCTTTCTTCGTACCCATGAGTCTTTGACAACGACATTGCTAAGCCTGTAAAAACCATGCTTTCCCAATGTCATTTTCACTCTCTCTTTTGTCGGATCTAATCATTTTCACCAGTCTAAACCTAAACCCTAGGAAAAGGTCAAAGGATACGTGCATGTACTATCGGAAGCCCCTGGAAATTTGCACTCCCCCCCATAAAATTTCCCACCATCCGTACCTTCTTTTCTCTGTACTTTTGCTCCTTGGGAAATTACTTGTTGGCTTCGATAATGTGTATGGATCAATTCGAGAAAAAGATAATAATTGATGGTCAAAGCAGCTAGACTAAGAAACCTTTGAATATTCGATATTTCTTTGACCTAATAATGAAGCATGGGCAGGTCATCATTATTGTTCCCGGTTTGATGGCATCTTTCTCGTTCATATTTTTCTGGGCTCTAATAAGAAAGATAAATATATTGCTGAGGCACTAAGGTTTAGCATAGGATTCTCCATCGCATTAATCGGATTTAAGGTAACATAATCCAACATAACATGGGTTGTACCGACTCATGCATGTTCTGCAACATGATGTGCAACATGTACATGGGATTGCTTTCGCTGATGATTTATATATTAGTTTAGGCCCGATAGACTAGTTCAGTCATTTTCTATTTTTGCTTGATCTCAAAAGTTCATCATTTTAATTCAGAAGATGGCAGCACTCCAGAGCAAACACCGCCCAAGCCCGCACCGGTTAAGATTTTTCTCGTTTGGACCGGGTTTGATAGCAAAGGGCCTTATCTAATCTCGCCCGGATATTGTCGGGTCCATCTGATTCCTAGGCCCACAATCACTTGTAGTAGCAAACACAATGATTCATAAATTCCGGAATTTGAATGACAATTATCTGCTCACAATGTTGTTTAACCCATGAAAGACATGATTAGAACCCCTTTAGCGGCTTAGCTTGAGCTCGATAAGCCCTAATTGTCACTCTCTTCATATCACCGACCTGCTATAAAATGCATGCCATATTTGGGCAGGTATGCTATGAACTGATCCTCTATGGCTTAGAAGATTAAAGTTCTGTGAATCACTTGTCTTTATTTTTAAGTCACCTGCAACATACATGATTCCCGGCCTTTCGACTGAGATCACACATAAGCTAGTTGCAACAATCAACAAGGGAAATGACTGATCATTGGTTGCTCCCAAGTCTTAGTGTGTGTTTATCAACTTAGAAAACCAAATTGGGATATGCAATTCCATTTGAGTCGAACCAGATACCTCTGCATTTTCTGTTTCAAGAAAGACAACAAAGTTGTGGGCGATGACCAATTCATCGCAATGATTGTTTGTTGGGCATTTATTCATTGAATGTGTTCGTTGCCATTGGGCTAACAGTGCATGCGGGTTATTGGCTGAACACAACAGTTTGCTGCCCTCAAAATAAGGCGGCTCGGCCTTCGTAGCGACACTACTTGAGTCGATGTAATTGAAGGATTAGCTCTTTAGGAGGGGCTTTTTCTTCTCTTCCCATCTGTCCAAACGTTCCTTAGCTTTCTCCACCTGAAACATGAAACAAACAACCAAAGCCCTCTATTTAGATGTAATCGTTTTAGTCGCTTGCTGGCTAGTAAGACATTTATGGAGCTGTCTCACTGAACAGTCAAGTGGATGAAACTCAGATGAGCTAAAGCTCAGTGGATCAAGAGTCTAGTGGACATATATAAATGAAATGGCCTACTATTCAAATTAATAGTCCAAATGAACTTTGGCTGACATTTTTGTCTGAGCAATTAATTCTTATTTAGATTTACGAAGTGATCTCAACTTGGACGATGAACTGCAATGCTACGGTGAAGCCTGCAGACAAAAGATCGCGCAGCGTGACTTCCCATTTGAGCAGCGATTCAGGCGTTCTGGTGACTGTTTGTATTGGTAGACTAATAGTTCAAATGGCATTACAGCAATGTCATTCAAAGCGACAATCCTAAAAGCTATACGATCACAATCATCCATGATGATTTGATGAAAAAGAAGATAAATTCACGTTAGAGTTCACCTCTTTGTTCCAGTCCGTGCGGTATGTGACCCAAATTAAAATCAGAGTTTGCATGGTCGTTCCGCCTAGCATCCCTGACCAAATTCCCTGCAATCGAAATCAGACACCTTCTCATATATCACAATGGTTGGACCAGTCGATCTCGCTAGTTCTTCGGCTGCTGAAATGAAGCAAATCGAACATATGTAAAATGATGTTTAATGGCGAGAGGATTTTACCTTAGCGCCTAGGCCAAACTTAAACCCGAGGACGCAACCAACCGGAATTCCAACCAAGTAGTAACATCCCACGTTGACATAGGCCACGAAGGCTTGCCACCCACATCCCACAGCGACCCCTTCGATTCGAAATTCCAAATGTTATGTAATGGACGTATGAACATGTGGCATTTGAAAGAAAGAAATATGACAGACAAGAATTTTATGGTTCGCACTTTCCACATTCATACTTTCCAATGTACTACTATTTTCTCTCCTGGTTTTGAGCTGGTAAAAGACATTGGCCTTGCATTGGATAGGCATGATTAAAGCTTAGACATTTTGCTGGTTGAAGTTTCCTAATTAGAAAGGATATTGAAGGGCTGTGGACATCTGGCGGGGCACGGAATGGGTCAGCTTTTAGGGCATTGCTGAAGGTGCATTAGATGGATGATCTGTACCAGCTCAGAGGAGTCCATTTATTCTATAACCACCTTAGTTCAGACTGGCCATTTAAATTTGTCAGTATCAGGGCCCCTTTAGCTCTTTTTGCTTCAGACAATACAAGCAAGCCCATCTCAACAAGTTCCTTGGGCTTTGAGACTCTATTAAAGAAATAACTGGTGACATCTACTCTCACTTTTAGAGAAAAAGGGCATCAGCTTTACGGTGGCAAATGCATGAGGATGAACAGGATAAGTTTCAACCACGGTCTACATCACGTGTCACAGATCCAAACAGAAATACGCTTCCCTAATTTTTCTTATCAGGTACCAGAATTGTCTGCTTGTATTGAGAAGCGATTCCATATGAGAGCGAGAGAATAGTCACGTATTAGTGTCTTGAAGGAATTTAGCTTACCGGATAAAACAGGCTGAACACCATTGAGGATGAGAGTGACGGCCAAGTATGGGCAGAGTTCTGAGACAGCATTGGCCACAGTCTCCCCGTCTGTGAATGCATAGCTGATCACATGCCTCAGCGCCATCACTACAATTGCTTCAATCACAGCAATTATGAAGGAGACCAGGTTCACCATCACCACCGAGAATGCTGCTGACTTTGGATGCCCTGCCCCGAGTTCATTCCCCACCCTCACACTGCCCTTACATAATACGCATGATTAGTTAACCTCGAATTATCAGATACCACAACTTTGTTTTCAACTAGACTTTGATTTTTCTCTCTTCCTATTTAAATATACTGAGTAAAGATGGAGCTGTAGCTATACATCTACTTTTCGAAATGATTAAAGAGCTCAATTCACTATTGGAAGAGGAATGTGCATGTTGATGGATGGACTGTGACTATGTAACATTTCGTTTATAAATATTAGTCTGCAATGTGCGTACATTTGACTGATTTTGCTTTTAAAGTATAAATATTTTGTCCAGACTAGCCTGTGTAATCGTAATTTTCCCCGGTCATGTATTCTATAGATTTTATGCAGTAAAAAATGGTACCTTGCAGCAGCATTAAACCCCACGGAGACCATGAACAACAGCCCTTGTATTGCCATGCTGCACAACCCAAAAATCATGTGTTGCAGTCCATTAACTTTTACATCTCAAAGCAAAAATAATCTACATGATTTCATTTAGCGAATAAATTTATCCATATCCATTAATTGCAAAGGAAAGGCATAGTTTAGGCAAGAAAATAGCTCAAAAAGCAAGCATCAATCAAAGTGCTGTCATCTTTAATTTCTTGGTCACAGAAAAAGCTGTGTACATATATTCATCAGTTTCTCATATCATCAGAGTTGACTTCTCTGATGCCTTTCAATTGAAGTTTGAAATGAGGGATAAGCAAAGCTTTCAACTAACAAATTAACACGCTGATGCTTTATTCCAGCATCAATTATGAGGTTGAAGAAAAGCTTTCAGCTGAGATAAAAGGTAAGGTAAAAGGCAATTGAACAGTGGAAAGTAAAGCTAATAGCCCTTTTGTCTGATCTCTAGTCACGAAGAAACGGAGAGCTACCAATGAAACTCACATTGGCTCATGTATCCATCAAAATGAGGTGAATATATTCTAGGAATAAAAAAAATTGGAATAAGTTCTCATACATGTGGAGCAAAGTTGGTGGTCCGGTCAGTGTTCCCGCTGTCTTACATTCCGTCGGCAATCTTTTAGCATCTTTATTTTCATTATATATTCTATAAACTTCATCTCTCATATACAGTCAATGGTAAGTTATCTATGCTTCAGTCTATATGACAGAATACATGTCTACTCAAAGCAGCTATCCATTTGTACGTTTGCCCTTGTTGCCCACCAACCCACTTCATTTGAATTGCTGACACAGCTGGGAAGCGTTTGTCCGAATCTATGGGACATGCTGGGGGTCCACGGCAGGTCGTGGGCTAATTCCCTTCCACGAAAGACCAAATCTAAACAGGGCGTACGACGAGAACCTAATCTCCTATGAGCCAAGATCTGCCTTACCAAAAGTAACAAGATGATAGATTGTCTACGCAACAGCCTAGAGTTTTGGATTTAAAAAACATGAATCCCACTTCCATTCTTCTCGTGCACGCAGGAGTTGACATGGAGCATGAAATTTGATTTCACATAAAAAGGACAGTTCTTGACTCGATACAAGAGACCTCGAGACACCTCGGCTCATTAGAAATTCTAATGTAAAACTAATGTTACTTGAGACATTTTTCATCCATTTTTCTACAAAAGAACATATTATTCAATCACATTTAAATATTTTGGTCATGGCATGAAATGCATGAATAATATATGGATATGATTGCATGATACAAATTACCATCCTTAATTTCACACGATATGCATATGAGGGACCAAAATACTTGAGACGAAGATCTTTTTAAGGTGCTTCAAGTATGGTTGAGTCTGTCTGTCCCATCAGCTAGGGGACAACGAGTCTGTACCGCATACTTCGATTACAGACAAATATGATAAGCACACTCACCAAACAGCCAAAGAGTCGAGGGCGAGCTCTGGGTCAGGAAGCAAGCCGGCGATCAAGACCAAGATCTGGAAGTACCAGGTCTCGAGGCACAGCATCACGGCCGATGCAGCCGAGAGCTTGAGGAAGTCCCACAGCCCCGAGAACGCTTGCAAGCTGAACCCCGTCCACGTCTGTTTGCACTGGCGGCTGGTTACTATGTAAATGAATTGGGCCCCTACTATTATCCACCATGACAAGCTCAGCACCAGCGACGCACCTATCACAGACCATCTCACAATCACCATTGAGTCATTATGATAAGCATTGGAAAAATGAGAAGCAAAGGTTATTCTAAGCTGGCTTTTCTTGACACGTCTTAGCGTTTGAGATTAGGAATAGCAAGGAGCGCATGCTTCCTTCATTGTTTGACTTCAAAGAGCATTTCTTCCTTAGACGTACACGGATCATGAAACCCCATTTGGAGTAAATGATCATGCTCTGTGAACGTCCATGGAATATGTGCCGGCGGCAGCAACTTTAACAATGACCTTCAGTAACTCATGGACGACAAATACCATATCACAAGAATGAATCTACCACGACCAAACGAACAACTCCGGGCATAATCCAAAGAGCGGCGAGGGTGCAAAGTCAGTGGTTTTGGCACTATTGGCTGGAGTAACTATCGGGTATTTAAAGATGATCGTGTGGTGACCATCTTGGACTGATGAGGACCATCTAAGTAGTACGTGCATGAGTACCGCTAGACGCCATGGCAATGCTACACGACGATATTCCTGAAGGAATCAGGAATATCTACCCATCGTCGAGGTAATTACTCGTTCGAACTACTTTTGTAGGGACCATGGACATCGTCGTGAACGTCAAGTCTCGTGGGAATCCATCCACTTTCACGAAACATCAAACTCTAAAGAGAATTTCCTGCATGGGCTCTTTCCCTCTCTCTCGAAACTCACCTATCAACCCTAGACCCAACTTGTACACAGCTAGCCAACTCAGCAAGATGTGAACACAAAGCGTGGCCGCCGAAATGTAAGCGCTGGGCCGGACTATGCTCTGCGCCTGCAGGAACTTTTGTATGGGGAAGTTTGCAGCGTAGCCGAATATCTGCAGGATGAGGCCGTACACGAAGACTGCCGCCTCGGACGCCACTTCCGTTGATTCTCCGAGCAGGAGCAGTATGGGCTTCGATAGTACATAGATGATGGTGAGTGGGATTCCGGTGGCGGTTAGCACAACCGTCGCTCTTTGCATGTAAATGCCCAGCATCTCGTATCGGTTGGACCCATAAGCTTGGCCACATAGTGTCTCGACGGCACTTCCCATCCCTAGCTGTTAAAGAAAAAAGACCGATGCTAGGTTATTCAGATTGATCTATAAATCTGAGAATGTTAAGGGACATGACAGAGTCCGAGGATAAAGGAACTTTATTGCATTGAGCCAATGAACTTTCTAACCTAGAAGAGGAAAAATGTCAAGAGGGTTTTGACAATTACTATAGCAAGTGAGTAAACTAATCACGAGGTAATGTTTTGAGAATCAAGAAGATTGGAAAATTCTAGATGCGGGAGATGACCGCTTCACCTGCGTAGAAAGAAGATGAGTTATCGATGGAAAAGGTTAAGTTTGAAACTTTATTTTGATGTTATTGAAACTCCTATAGGACATCAAAATTGAAAAAAGAAAATCGAAGACTTTACATTAGCATTTTGGAAATGAAACGAATGGTAGGTTAAATGTCATTGCTACATTGGAATATTCACAGTAGTTATTTGCAGAAATTGATTTAGCTTCTAGCATAAAAGTAAATGGCTGGAAAAGGTAGATGCCGTACAAGTTCTAAGATAATTGTGCTCGTGCGCGCGAGAGAGAAAGAGAGAGGGGGTTATGTAGCTTCACCAACCATAAGGCCATAGGCAAAGAGTTGTATCCCACTGTTGCCGAGATTAACAGCGGCGAGCTCAAGGTTCCCGAGGTGGCCGGCGAAGACGCGCGTGGAGAGGGACATGAAGTTGTTGATCACGTAGACCATAACCGCAGGGGCGGCCAAACAGAACAGCAGCTTGAGTTCTATCCAACTAGCCAACCGGAGGCGATTGAAGTAAGTCAACTCCGTGTCGGTGAGCACGGTCTCCAACTTAGAGTCCACTTGGTGCGGCGAGGGAGAAGCCGCCTTTGCCGGCACTGCCGGTTGTTCTTCCTGGGACGGCGAGAGCAGCGGGGCCGTGGAATCGTGCTGCTCATCTCTGGACTCCATGGTTTTGGAAGTCTTGGTGAGTGCTGATACCTGCTGGATTTTTGTAGCTGGTGAAGGTGGGATAGGATATAATGAGTGCTGAGGAGGCCCAAAAGATGGGAGATATGTGCATATGTGGTGGGGTTAAATGGAAATCTTGCAGGGGAAATGTGGAATTATTTTGACAAGGTGGCTCCTTTTTTATTCTTTTTCACTTTTGGTAATGCTTTGATGCTCCTTCCACAATCTATTTTTTTCGTCTTGAGGGGAAAAGAAATATATATATATAGGTTTAAGGGTATTATCTAGAAAATGAGTCAAGTATTCTTAATTAGACGTGGGCTCTCCCATGTTCATATCGCATACATGATATTTGGTGTTAATGAAAATCTTTTAATGAGAGTTGCTACTAGCATATTGAATTTGGTTAGAAACCAAGTGTGGCATGGGAGTGTGCCTTATTTTCTACGAAACTAGAGAACCTAAAATCGGGGACTCGATTACACTAATTAATCAATTTGTTCCATTTCGATGCCTAATCTTATTCAGACTTTTGTTAGGTAGTTTGGATTGGTTTTAGAATTATTCACTAACATGTAATGTGATTATGCGGATGCGTAATCATCAAAATAACAATCGGCAACATAAGAAAACATTAAATAAATTGCAAGAGAAAATGAGCACCTAGCATTACGAGATAAATAAATGACAATCCTAATTAGACTAAGGAGGAATCATGATCATCACATCGTAAATGTGCAATCAAGGGCAATTATATCCGAGGAGAATTAAAATCCTAAGGTGAAGCTGTGCGGGCTTGTTCAACTTTAAGTATAATCTTAAGCTGATGATTTTCCACACCTTTTAAGAGAAAATTGTCCAATAATTATTTTAGAGCTTTTTAGGGAACTCTAAAACAAACTTGGAATTTTTGGGATTTTGAATTTAAAAAAAATAATTTTTTCCGAAAATTCTTATAAATTTTCAGGTTTCTGAATTTTCCATGAATTTCTGAAATTTAGAATTTTTAAAATTTTTTTAATGATTTTTTGATTTTTATTTTTTGAATTTTTTTTATATGAAAATAATTCGGACCGGGTCAAAAAACCCGGCCCTGCTAACTCGATTCGAACCCTATCGGTCCGGGTTGGGCCACAAAATACTGGGCCGGCCCTAAATCACTAGGGATTTACAAAAAGCCCTTGAATTCTTTTCTTCATTTTTTTTTATAAAAAAGCCTAATTTTGACTTCCATTTTTAGCCCAGCAAGCGGCCCATTTCCCATCTCTACCTCCAGCCCAGACATCCCCGGCCCGAGAAAAGTTCAGCCCAATGTGCACAAGCCCGAGGTGAGGCCCATCTCCTTCTTTATTCTTATTTTTGACCTTTTTTGTTTTTCTGTTTTTATTTTTTATTTTCTTTTACTTTTTTTTTTTCTTCTGGTCTTCTTCACGTTCCTCATGCTCCCCCCGGGGACGTCTTCATGCAGCTCCTCCATCTTCTTCGCTGGAGCTCGCCTCCACGCACAACGAGCCGCACCGGCTTTTGGGGTTGTCGCCAGGCCATCTTCTGGCGTCGATCGTTCGATCCGACCCACGCCGGTCACCGCCGGCCACAGTTGGCCGGCCGTTTGGGGTACCGCCGCGAAGGTGACGAACTAAAAAACGGAAAACCGGTACTATTCTCAGCCGGACCAAGCTAAAACTCCGCTAACCGGGCAGACAAACGCCGCAGGGACACCCTCATGAAGTCAGACAAGCAGTGGTGACTCGGTTTCTACCAAAAGAAAGGGGTTCGACGCCGGACCTCGCTCTGGCATTCCGTCGAACAGTTGGTTTACGCAATGGAAAAGAGAGATTTTCGATTCAACCGAGACTCAAACTCGAGCTGGGACTCTCGGAAAAGCAAACTGGAACACAGAAAAGCTCGACGGGTAAACGGCGGGGCCGAAGCTCGCGCGAACTAATCGGCCGCGAGCTCCGGCCCAGCGTTTTCCAGAAATGGGGGACCGGTGGTTTAGCGGCTTACCTCGTTCGGAGGAAGAGCTGCGGCGGGCAATGGCGGGCGGACGGGCCTCCGGCGACGGCCAAACCGCTCCCTCGAGCTCGCCCTCTCCCTCTGGTTCGCTCTCTCACGCTCGAACTCTCTCCGTCCCTCCCTCCGTCCCTCTCTCTCTCGGTTTTCTTTCTGTTCTTCCTCCTGACGTCTTCAAGCAGCTTCTCTTCCTCTTAATGGCCACCGACCGATGCACATGGCCTGGCCTGGCCCTCTACCCGCGAATCGCGTGGGAGTTGCCCCAAGATCTTCTGCCGTCTGACCTGCACGTCCTCCGTCGTTCTTCCCCTTTTCTTTTTCAAAATCAGAACGCGTGAAGAGGGAAAGAAGAAAGCAGGGCGCGGGCTGGGCCGAGAAGGGAAAAAGAAAAACGGGCCGGGCCCGCGTGGAGAATGGAAAGAAGAAAAGAAAGGGGCCGGGCAGGCCCAGCCCTAGCCTTATTGTCTGTAAGGAAATAACACAGTCACGAATGTCATTTGAATGAAATGAGCATTATACATTCAGGCAATTTCCCATCTAGCTAACCTCAATGAAGAAGCATTGGCTATGAGCAGCAAGAACGGTTGCAGAAGAAACTGAAAGATCGACAAAGAAATGAGCGCCGATCTATGACACGGAAAAAGCATGGGATTCACGAGGAACTCTTCAGATAAATCATTTACTACGATGATGCATGTCGATACTAAATAACGTAATGAGCCCTCAGTTGCTAAGCATCAACAAGATTAACTATATGCCCCACCTTCGATGTTTTTGGTTTGATGGGTTGGTGTTTGGGTTTGGGAAGGTTTTTGGGATATGCTGAGCTCAATCTTACTTAATGAACTCAAGGATAAAGAAAGAGTCTTTTTTTATTATTAATCATGAATGTAACATCTTTATGTCTTTAAGGGAATCATCGAACGTGTTGTGGTATCGCATCAATCTAACAAGGAGATTCAATACCGTGTAAAGAAAATAAAAATTGCATTCATTGTACGGAACACAGATTTGAAGAGGGGCAAGCAAGGCATGGGCGGCTTCTTTGTTCATACCCATGTGTCTTTGACGATGACATTGCTGAGCCTGTAAAAACCATGCATTTTCCAATGCTGTTTTCACTCTCTTTTTTGTCGGATCTAATCAGTTTTACCAGTCTAGACCTAAACCCTAGGAAAAGGTCAAAGGATGCATTTGCGTGTACTATGGGAAGCCCCGGAAATTTGCACTCTCCCCCATAAATTTCCCCACCATCCGTACCTTCTTTTCTCTGTACTTTTGTTCATTGGGAAATTACTTGTCGGCTTCGATAATCTATATGATTAATTCGTGAAAAAGATAATAATTGATGGTCAAAGCAGGTACACCAAGAAACCTTTGAATATTCGATATTTTCTTGACCAAATTATGAAGTATGGGCAGGTCATCATTATAGTTCCCCGTTTGATGGCATCTTTCTTGTTCATATTTTCCTGGGGCTCTAATAAGAAAGATAAATAAGTTGCTGGGGCACTAAGATTTAGCATAGGATTCATCGTCACATTAATTGGATTTAAGGTATCATAATCCGACATAACATGGGTTGCACCGAATCATGCATGTTCTGCAACATGATGTGCAATGCATACATGGGATTGCTTTCGCTGATTATTTCTATATTAATTTAGGCTTGATAGACCGACTTAGTCATTTTTTATTTTTGCTTGGTCTTAAAAGTTATCTCCTTTTAATTCAGAAGATGGCAGCACATCGAGAGCAAACATTGCCCAAGCCCGCACAAGTTAACATTTTTCTCATGTTTGGACCGGGTCAGACAGCAAAAGGCCTCACCGAATCTCTCCTGGATTTTGTTGGGTCCATCTAATTCCTAGGCCCACGATCACGTCTAGTAGCAAACATGATGATGCATACATTCCAGAATTTGAATGACAACGATCTGCTCACAATGTTGTTTAACCCATGAAAGACAAAATTAGAACCCCTTCAGCGGCTTAGCTCGAGCTCGATACGTCCTAATCGTCACTCTCTTCATAGCACCAACCCGCTATAAAATTAATGCCATTTTTTGGCAGGTATGCTATGGACTGATCCTCTATGGCTTAGAAGGTTAAACTTTTGACTAGGATCACACGTAAGCTAGTTGCAACAATCAACAAGGGAAAATGACTGATCATTGGTTGCAGCCAAGTCTCGGTGCATGTTTATCGACGTAGAAAACCAAATTGGGATATGCAATTCCATGCCAGTCGAATCCCGATACTTTTGCATTTTCTGTTTCAAGAAAGATAACAAAATTGTGGGCGATGATCAATTCGTCGCAACGATTGTTTGTCGGGCATTTATTCATTGAATGTGTTCGTTGCCATTGGGCTAACAGTGCGTGCGGGTTATTGGCTGAACACAACAGTTCGCTGCCCTCAAAATGAGCCGGCTCGGCCTTCACAGCGACACTACCCGAGTCGACGTAATTGAAGGATTAGCTCTGTAGGAGGGGCTTTTTCTTCTCTTCCCATTTGTCCAAACGTTCCTTAGCTTTCTCCACCTGAAACATGAAACAAACAACCAAAGCCCTCTATTTAGATGTATTCGTTTGAGTTGCTTGCTAGCTGGTAAGACATTTATGGAGCTGTCTCACTGAATAGTCAAGTGGATGAAACTCAAATGAGCTAAAGCCCAGTGGATCGAGAGTCTAGTGGACATACATAAATGAAATGGCCTATTATTCATATTAGTAGTCCAATTGAATTTTGGCCGACATTTTTGTCTGAGCAATTCATTTTTATTTAGATTTACGAAGTGATCTCAACTTGGATGATGAACTGCAATGCTATGGTGAAGCCTGCAAACAAAAGATCGTGCAGCGTGACTTCACATTTGAGCAACGATTTAGGAATTCTGTTAATTGTTTGCATTGGTCAACTAACGGTTCAAATGGCATTACGGCAATGTCACTCAAAGCAACGATGCTAAAAACTATGTGATCGCTGAAGGCTGATTTGACGAAAAATATAGTAAATTTGCACAAAGGTTACCTCTTTGTTCCAGTCCGTGCGGTATGTGACCCAAATTAAAATTAGAGTCTGCATGGTCGTCCCGCCTAGCATCCCTGACCATATTCCCTGCAATCAAAATCAGACACCTTCTCATATATCACAATGGTCGGGCCACTCGATCTCGCTAGTTCTTCAATTGCTGAAATGAAGCAAATGGAACATACGTAAAATGAGGTTTAATGGCGAGAGGATTTTACCTTAGCGCCTAGGCCGAACTTAAACCCGAGGACGCAACCAACCGGAATTCCAACAAAGTAGTAACATCCCACGTTGACATAGGCCACGAAGGCTTGCCACCCACATCCCACAGCGACCCCTTCGATTTGAAATTCCAAATGTTATGTAATGGACGTATGAACATAATGCTTCCCTAAGTTTTCTTATCAAACACCAGAATCATCTGCTTGTATTGAGAAGCGATTCCATATGAGAGCGAAACGCTAGCCATTTATTAGTGTCTTAAAGGAATTTGGCTTACCGGATAAAACAGGCTGAACACCATTGAGGATGAGAGTGATGGCCAAGTAAGGGCAGAGTTCTGCGACAGCATTGGCCACAGTCTCACCGTCTGTGAATGCATAGCTGATCACATGCCTCAGCGCCATCACTACAATTGCTTCAATCACAGCAATTATGAAGGAGACCAAGTTCACCATCACCACTGAGAATGCTGCTGACTTTGGATGCCCTGCCCCTAGTTCATTCCCCACCCTCACACTGCTCTTACATAATACACATGATTAGGTGACCTCGAATTATCAGATACCGCAACTTTGTTTTCAACTAGACTTTGATTCTTTCTCTCTTCCTTTTTAAATATACTGAGTAAAGATGGAACTGTAGCTATACATCTACTTTTTGAAATGATTAAAGAGCTCAATTCACTATTGGAAGAGTAATGTGCATGTTGATGGATGGACTGTGACTATGTAACATTTCGTTTATAGATATTAGTTTGCAATGTGCGTACATTCAACTGATTTTGCTTTTAAAGTACAAATATTTTGTTCAGACTAGCCCATGTAATCGAAATTTTCCCTGGTCACGTATTCTATAGATTTTATGCAGTAAAAAATGGTACCTTGCAGCAGCATTAAACCCCACGGAGACCATGAACAACAGCCCTTGTATTGCCATACTGCACAACCCAAAAATCATGTGTTGCTGTCCATTAACTTTTACATCTCAAAGCAAAAATAATCTACATGAGTTCATTTAGTTAATAAATTTATCCATATCCATTAATTGCAGAGGAAAGGCATAGTTTAGGCAAGAAAATAGCTCAAAAAGCAAGCATCAATCAAAGTGCTGTCATCTTTAATTTCTTGGTCACAGAAAAAGCTGTGTACATATATTCACCAGTTTCTCATATCATCAGAGTTGACTTCTCTGATGCCTTTCAATTGAAGTTTGAAATGAGGGATAAGCAAAGCTTTCAACTAACAAATTAACACGCTGATGCTTTATTCCAGCATCAATTATGAGGTTGAAGAAAAGCTTTTAGCTGAGATAAAAAGGTGAGGTAAAAGGCAATTGAACAGTGGAAAGTAAAGCTAATAGCCCTTTTGTCTGATCTCTATTCACGAAGAAACGGAGAGCTACCAATGAAACTCACACTGCCTCATGTATCCATCAAAATGAGGTGAATATATTCTAGGAATAAAAAAAATTGGAATAAGTTCTCATACATGTGGAGCAAAGTTGGTGGTCCGGTCAGTGTTCCCGCTGTCTTACATTCCGTCGGCAATCTTTTAGCATCTTTATGTTCATTATATATTCTATAAACTTCATCTCTTATGTAAAGTCAATGGTAAGTTATCTATGCTTCAGTCTATATGACAGAATACATGTCTACTCAAAGCAGCTATCCATTTGTACGTTTGCCATTGTTGCCCACCTTACCCACTTCATTTTAATTGCTGATACACACAGCTGGCAAGCGTTTGTCCGAATCGATGTGACATGCTAGGGGTCCACGGCAAGTCGTGGACAAATTCCCTTCCACAAAAGACCAAATCTAAACAGGGCGTTCGACGAGAACCTAATCTCCTATGAGCCAAGATCTGCCATACCAAATGTAACAAGATGACAGATTGCCTACGCAACATAGCCTACAGTTTTGTATTTAAAAAACACGAATCCCACTTCCATTTTTGTCGCGCATGCACGAGTTGACACTTGATCTCGACACTAGAGCATGAAACTTGATTTCACATAAGAATGACAATTTTTGACTAAATACAAGAGATTTTGAGACACCTGAGCTAATTAGAAATTCTAATATAAAACTAATGTTACTTGAGATATTTTTCTTCAAAAAACATATTATTCGATCACGTTTAAATAGTTTGGTAATGTCATGAAATACATGAATAATATATGGATATGATTGCATGATACAAATTACCATCCTTAATTTCACACGATATGCATACGGGGGACCGAGATGTTTGAGACAAAGATCTTTTTAAGGTGCTTTAAGTACGGTCGACTCTATCTGTCCCATCAGCCAGGGGACGAGTCTGGACCGCATACTTCGATAACACACAAGTATGATAAGCACACTCACCAAACAGCCAAAGAGTCGAGGGCGAGCTCGGGGTCGGGAAGCAAGCCAGCGATCAAGACCAAGATCTGGAAGTACCAGGTCTCGAGGCACAGCATCACGGCCGATGCAGCCGAGAGCTTGAGGAAGTCCCACAGCCCCGAGAAGGCTTGCAAGCTGAACCCTGTCCACGTCTGCTTGCACTGGCGGCTGGTTACTATGTAAATGAATTGGGCCCCTACTATTATCCACCATGACAAGCTCAGCACCAGCGACGCACCTATCACAGATCATCTCACAATCACCATCGAGTCATTATAATAAGCATTGGAAAAACGAGAAGCAAAGGTTATTCTAAGCTGGTTTTTCTTGACACGTCTTAGCGTTTGAGATTAGGTATAGCAAGGAGCGCATGCTTCCTTCTTTCTTTGACTTCAAAGAGCATTTCCTCCATAGACGTACACGGATCATGAAACCCCATCTGGAGTAAATGATCGTGCTCTGTGAACGTCCATGGAATATCTGCCGGTGGCGGCGACTTTAACAATGACCTTCGGTAACTCATGGACGACAAATACCATATCACAAGAAGAAATCTACCACGACCAAACGAAAAACTCCGGGCATAATCCAAAGAGCGGCGAGGGTGCATAGTCAATGGTTTTAGCATTATTGGCTGGAGTAACTATCGGGTATTAAAAGATGATCGTGTGGTGACCATCTTGGACTGATGAGGACCATCCAAGTAATACGTGCATGAGTACCGCTAGACACCATGGCAATGCTACACGACGATGTTCCTGAAGGAATCTGGAATATATACCCATCGTTGGGGTAATTACTCGTCCGAATTACTTTTTTTAGGGACCATGGACATCGTCGTGAACGTCACGTCTCGAGGGAATCCATCCACTTTCACGAAACATCAAACTCTAAAGAGGATTTCCTGCTCGGATTCTCTCCCTCTCTCTAGAAACTCACCTATCAACCCTAGACCCAACTTGTAAACAGCTAGCCAACTCAGCAAGATGTGAACACAGAGCGTGGCCGCCGAAATGTAAGCGCTGGGCCGGACTATGCTCTGCGCCTGCAGGAACTTTTGTATGGGGAAGTTTGCAGCGTAGCCAAATATCTGCGGGATGAGGCCGTACACGAAGACTGCCGCCTCGGACGCCACTTCCGTCGATTCTCCGAGCAGGAGCAGTATGGGTTTCGATAGTACATAGATGATGGTGAGTGGGATTCCGGTGGCGGTTAGCACAACCGTCGCTCTTTGCATGTAAATGCCCAGCATCTCGTATCGGTTGGACCCATAAGCTTGGCCACATAGTGTCTCGACGGCACTTCCCATCCCTAGCTGTTAAAGAAAAAAAGACGGATGCTAGGTTATTCAGATTGATCTATAAATCTGAGAATGTTAAGGGACATGACAGAGTCCGAGGATAAAGGAACTTTATTGCATTGAGCCAATGAACTTTCTAACCTAGAAGAGGAAAAATGTCAAGAGGGTTTTGACAATTACTATAGCAAGTGAGTAAACTAGTGACGAGGTAATGTTTTGAGAATCAAGAAGATTGGAAAATTCTAGATGTGGGAGATGACCGCTTCACCTGCGTAGAAGGAAGATGAGTTATTGATGGAAAATGTTAAGTTTGAAACTTTATTTTGACGTTATTGAAATTCCTATAGGACATCAAAATTAAAAATGGAAATCGAAGTCTTTACATTAGCATTTTGGAAATGAAACGAATGGTAGGTTAAATGTCATTGCTACATTGGAAAATTCACAGTACTTATTTGCAGAAATTAATTTAGCTTCTAGCATAAAAGTAAATGGCTGGAAAAGTTGGATGCCGTACAAGTTCTAAGATAATTGTGCTCGTGCGCACGAGAGAGAGAGAAAGAGAGAAGGGGTTATGTAGCTTCACCAACCATAAGGCCATAGGCAAAGAGTTGGATCCCACTGTTGCCGAGATTAGCAGCGGCGAGCTCAAGGTTCCCGAGGTGGCCGGCGAAGATGCGCGTGGAGAGGGACATGAAGTTGTTGATCATGTAGACCATAACCGCAGGGCCGGCCAAATTGAACAGCAGCTTGAGTTCTATCCAACTAGCCAACCGGAGGCGATTGAAGTAAGTCAACTCCGTGTCGGTGAGCACGGTCTCCAACTTAGAGTCCACTTGGTGCGGCGAGGGAGAAGCTGCCGCCGCTGGTGCCACCAGTTGTTCTTCCTGGGATGGCGAGAGCAGCGGGGCCGTGGAATCGTGCTGCTCATCTCTGGACTCCATGGTTTTGGAAGTCTTGGTGAGTGCTGATGCCTGCTGGATTTTTGTAGCTGGCGAAGGTGGAATCGGATATAATGAGTGCTGAGGAGACCAAAAGATAGGAGATATGTGCATATGTGGTGGAGTTCAATGGAAATCTTGCAGGGGAAATGTGGAATAATTTTGACAAGGTGGCTCCTTTTTTTATTCTTGTTCACTTTTGGTAATGCTTTAATGCTCCTTCCACGTGACGTCAATGGAAAAATGCTGGTGCCCCATATGCTCTCCCTTTCCTTTGTAAGCTTCTGTGTGGCTTTGTGATTCTTGTTGTTACTTGGGAGCTTGGCCTAATAAGAGAGATTCATCAGTTAATTAAGCTACCAATTGCATCTAGCACGAGAATTTGGGTTAACCCCCCTTTTTAAAATTACTCTTAGGGTATTGTAATGTTGATTTTGACATTAGATTGAGAGCGACGGCGGTAAAACATGGTATCCGAAAAGTAAAACAATGGTAAAACATGGTATCCGACGAAGATGATGTATTGGCCTTGATGTGATATCTATGCGGAAATCGACGGGATATGACTTTCCACATCCTTAGGTCGGTTGCTTCGATATAAGTTTGTTTACATCGCTTCCAATAATCATAGTTGGTTTTATCATAGTGTGGAGGCTCGTTTGGTGCAAGAAATTACCAATGTAACAAACGAGGAACAATAAAAGGACATCAGAGATTTATATATGGTTCGGTCTGAATGTCGGTATCTATTTCATGGAGAAAGCCAACAACAAATAATCTACTATAATCGGAATATCAGAGTTATAATTGCTTATATGCTTGATTGTTCCCACACCTAAATTAAGCCAAAACCTAAAGTGTTCATAAATAAATAAAGGGGGAAAATTATCAAAACAGTCCTAAACCCATTATAAATTTTCCAATTTAGTTCTAAACTTTTTTATTTATTTATGTCAATTTAGTCCATTTGACCAATTTTGATTGGTTGGTACTAATGTGGATGCCAGCCGACGTTGACATTTCAACTTTTTAATTTTTTTTAATTTTTTTCCTTTTCTTCTTTCTCTTTTTTTTTTTTTTTTCCTTTGGCTCGTCGCTAGATGGCCAGAGGCTAGGGCTGGCGAGGTCAACCTTGCCAACATTGGCGAGGGTGAGCCTTAGCCACCTCTAGCTAGGCCTCACTGTCGCTAGGCAAGGGTTAGGTTCACCCTCGCTATTGCGACATTTGGTGTGGTTGAGCTTGCCTAGTGACAATGAGGCTAGCCCTCGCTAGGGGTGGCTGAGGCTTGTCCTCGCCAATGTTGACAAGGGTGAGCCTCCCTAGTGGTTGGCAACTAGATCAACCTTGCCAACCCTATCCTTTGGCTAGCAACTAGCTAGAGGAAAAAAGAAAGAAAAAAACAAAAGAAAGAAAAGAAAGAGAAAAAGGAAAAAAAATTAAAAAATTGACGTGTCAATGTCGGCCGGATGGACTGAATTGGTATAAATATAAAAGATTTATGATTGAATTGGAAATATTATAAAATAGTTAGGACTATTTGGATAATTTTCCTTAAATAAGGGATAATACCGTCTAAAACCTCAAAATTAATATATTTGTATCACATTTATCTCATACTAATTTTTATATCATAAAAACCTCACAAACTGATACATTTGTGCAACATTTACCCTAAAAATTTTTATGTCACAAAAATCTCCAAATTAGTACATTTACGTTGCATTTGTCCTTAACCAATATTCGCGTGCCACATTTCCCTTAAATTGTATTAAATCTAGAATTTTTTGGGTAAATGTGGCACTAGAGTATTAGAGTGAGAATTTTTATGACAAAAATAAATTTAGGGTAAATTTGATGCGGGTGTGCTGTTTTGGGTTAAATATGACACGGGTGTATCGGCGCTTGGAGGTAAATACCGTACGTATGTATCTACTTAGAATTTTTATTTGATAGTAATTCCAGAAATAACTCAGTTATAATGTAAACTTACGGTACAAATCCATTTTATCCGATGATGCTCCTCGATCAGAGCGCTCCCTCGTGGTGCTCAACCCCAATATATATATAGACACATACACTCACGCAATCATAAAGAAAAAACCCCATTTTTTTGCTTTTATTTATCTATTGTGAGGAAACTACATTGTCTAATGAATCTTAATCCATATAAGGAAATGGATTTCCTGAAATTTCTCATATAAATTCAAAGTGTTGATAGGCCACTTGAAAACCTCCTGCAAACATATTGTATATGATGAGCCTATGCTATGCTTACTTCATGGAAAATTTCCAAAGTATGCGGTTTAAAATATTCACATAAATAGCATGGACTTGTTAACATGACAAATCGAACTTATGGAGCGTGTCCCTTACCTAGTCGACAAATATATATTCGTTAAAGTGTGTACTTTTAATGAACCCTACGTTGGACTTATTATAAAACAATTATTAAAAATAGTTTGGTGTTATTTCATTCCTACTATTCCAATATTACCCTTTTCTTCAAACACGCGCGTACTTCTTTTTACTCCATGCCCACAATATGCACCATCCTTTTCAATATTTTTCAATGATTTATCAATAAGTATTTGATGCTCTCACCGCTCACAAGTTTTTTCACTAGGTACCTACCCTATTCTAGAAATTATTTAATTTTTTGGGATAAGTGTATTAGAAATCTTAAGTTTTAAAAATTTGTCACGAAAGTACATTTGAGTTTTAGAATTTTCAAAATGTACTATCATTGAAATGATTTAATTTGATCAATTCAACAAGTTTAATTACATTTTTTGAAGGTTTTAAGATTAAATTGTACATTATTGACAAGTTTTAGGTTTTTCAATATACTTATTCATATTTTTTTCCCTATCTGAGTGACCTACTTCTATGCGGACATCTACCACTGAAAAGCTCGAGGAAAATACATTTTTTTTGTTGTGTTTGTTTACCTTCTCTATGTTCCAGTCAATAGTTTCTTGGCTTATGTTGAAAAACACACATTTTTATGGATAAAACATATAACATCTTCCCATCTTTGGCATTGGAAACATGAACTGCTTGATCTTTTCGTTCCGAAACGACGATGCTAAAGATGTCAAAATTTCTCTATTCTGATGTAGTTTTCCTTTGCCTTCACAGTAACTTCCATGCTAACTACCATTCATCCCTATCTTACCCAAGCCAGTGGCTTACCTAAGAAGTTCTTCAAACAGGCATGTTTAGAACAAGACACCTCGTGGAGTTCGAAGCAGGCTAGCGAAAAGATAGAGAGGGGACCATTTAAGTTCCCAATGTGCATGTGGCCGTTCGGGCTAAGTAAGAATGCTGTTGCGAACGACATGAATGCGTTCGCTGACTAGGTCACGGATCGATTTATTAATCTGCACGAACGAAAAGTAGGTAACTACTAGTTGGCCCATGCGATTTAATGCCGACTTACGTCATCGTTTGGTGGTTCCAACCGATGTACGTGATCTAAAGGAGACGGCCCTTGATTCACCTTTTCCATTTTTTGTTTTCTTAAAAGTATATTTCAAAGGAAAATTATTCAAAAAATTCTAAAATTATTGTACAACATTTCTTTTTTAATCTTTTCTTTTCTTTTGTGTTTCTTAATGATCAAAGGCAAAGGATTGCTTGCATCTCTTATGAGGATAACCTTTTCGTCTTGTTTTGCCACTCATTTTTGTTCATTAGGTTTTAAATTTGCAATCATTCTGTCGTAACACTTTCAATTATGATAATTTAGTTATAAATCTTTTAATGATTTGCAAATTTAGTTTTTTCAGTCAAAATTAGTTAGAAATCAATGACGTTGTGATCTAGTCCATGTTGACCATCCTACGTAATATGATCGATGTTGACATGGACAATTTTTGTAGTTTTATTTAATTTTTGGATTTTTTTTTTTTTTTTTTTCATTTCTTTTCTCTCCCTTTTTCTTTTTTCCCTTTTCCCCTCTATTAGCCGTGGACAGGCCAGGGGATGTGGTGGGCCTCCCCTTGTTGGCCTCAAGCAAGAATCGGCCTTGCCCTCCTTCGATCAAGTGAGGGCAACCATCGCTAGTAGCTAGTGAGGGCGGCTGTTGCCTAAGCTCGATGAGGGTGTTGATGCCTTCATTAGTTTTCGTCAACCTTCACTAGCCATCGATGAGGCCTAGTGAAGGCTAGCAGAGGGAAAATGGAATAAAATAACATAAAAAGAAAAGAAAAAGAGAAGGAAAGTAAAAGAAAGGGAAAAAGAAGAAGAAAAATTTAGAAAATTAACAAAAAATTACAAAAATTATCTACATCAGCGTTGACTGTGTTATGTATCACCATATCAATAAATTTTGGCCAAATTGACTGAAATCACTAAATCAGCAAATTATCAAAAGATTTATAACTAAATTGGCAAATCATCAAAATGTTTAGGATTAAATTGATACAATTAAAATGCTTAGAACTAAATTGCCTATCATATAATATGTTTGTGATTTTTGGATAATTTTCCTGTCACGTTGGGATATAATATCTACTAAATCATCTCGAAAAAAACCCTCTTCCTTTTATATATGTACACACCGCATGTGTCTTCGTTTTTGTCGAGAGCAATCCATGGAAGCAACAGCTTCCTAACAACACATGTATACCGGCAACACTTCAGTTATCTAAGCAAATCTAGGGCAGCTCATAGCTCAAGCACGTTGAGGGGGATCATCGAATGCTCACATATACACCGGCGTTCATTCGCGGGCACCAGGAATTCTTCTAATGCGGGCGTCGATAATTAATTGCCAAAGGGTTTGCTAAAACGATCGTATTTGACACTTAGTAAATCAATGATCGATTTTTCAAAATTACAGATTACACCAATTGTAATTAACTAGAGGAAAGCCGTGAATTTATTTTTCTTATGTAAAGTAACTTAATTAATTACTTTCCTCATAAGAGCAATTTTTGAAATGAAAAGCTAATGTTTTTCACTGCTCATTATTCACGTTGGTGACAAAACTCCGAAATTCGCACTTAAAGCACTGCAACGTGCATGATATCCAGAGCAATCGAGTACCGTATCAATTTCCCAGATGAAGCTGCCTGCCTGATCAATTATTATTTTTGTTGTTGGCTGTCTAACTTTCAATGTCTACCCATCGGTCGACTATCTTCAGCTTCAAGTCTCCAGATAAAAAAAAAAGTCCCCAGATATTCACTATTTCTAAATAAATAAGCAAGCATGAAGAAAGGGAAAGAAGGTTTATGACTAGCAATTTTTATTATCATGGATTGTGAAATCTAAATATCAAGCGGTCTCCATCTTCATGTCATTAATTCTGCCGGTAATTCTAACTAAGGTTTCAATACATCTCAATACGATTGTATGAATTTCAGTTACACTTCGATAAGCTTCTACTAACCTCTCTATCTCAAACTCACATCGGAGCCTTTGACCCTTCTCAACCTTGTCACGATGAGTAGACACCATGGATCCATCTACTAAATTTTCCAGATATGTCATATCAAGGTCGACTCAAATTTTTATGGTAGCCAACATCGATAGATTTGAAAGGAGCCATGATATCTTGTTGTTAATGCAATTTTACAATTATATAGTTTGTAAATTATCAAAATTCAGATATATTAATTCCTCTATGTTGCCCCTGAGCAGTGAAAGTATAGTATCCGAAGTAAATTACTCTGCACGTATCTGGTGCTATGTCATTTTTTTTTTTTGCTTATCCCATAGGTATTGAGACAATATTTGATAAGCTGGATAACAACCTCCGGATGGGCTGCGTAATCTGGTTTGAGGCAACTCTTGATTAGCCCAAAAATTACTTGATGACAAGGCAACCTAATTTCTCAATCCACATTAAGAGCAATGTAATACTCGCACGATCGGTTTGGCTCACACAAAAAATAACTTGATGTATGGCAGTATAAGGTCGTCCTTTCGCATGTCAAGAAGACCGGCGGATACAAACCCTAATTTTCTTGAGAAATTCGAGCAGAGAAAAAGACTTGTAGGTATATATATATATATATGAGCATGTAAACATGCATGGAAACTTGAGGAATGGCTTGGCTGGTGAAAGGAAAATCTCTCGGTCAACTAATGATAGGCGAGTACAATTAAGTCAAATGAGCTAAGGCTTCCAAATAACAATGAAAATAAACCAAGCTTAGATTACGAAAAGACAGAACAAAAAAAAAAAACCATGGGGACCAAGAATGACTGCTTCCAATCCAACAAGATCTTTGTATCTTGTGCTAAATGTTATTTTTCTGATTTTTTTTTCTCTCCCCTTTATTTTTGCCGGAAAAATTGTCATGTTGGCTCTTATTTTTGGGGGTTCAAGTGCAAATCAATCCAACATGTAATCGGCCGACCAATGCGAATGATCCACATCATTCATTTGAGAGAGGCTCTTTATTGTCTTCCCACGTATCCAAACGATTCCTCGCTTTCTCAACCTGAAAAATGCAAATTCCATACGCACATTAAGATTACAAAAAGAAGAAGAAGAAAAAACCAAAAGAAAAGAATATTCAAAGCTTTTTTCAGCAAGATGGTCTTTCCTATTCGATACTATGCCACGAGATAATGACATTGGGGCTCCTCATATTCTAGTTTTTGAAAGCAAAACCACTTGCTAAAGATGTGACACCATTGTAGGATTTATTAGATGGGAACATTTGAAGAGCCAATAGCTGATAGCCAACCTTGATTTGGAAGCACAATAATCATTAAACCTAATTAAAAAATTATGTTAGGAGTAATTTGGATGATTTTCAAAGTCCACCCCTCGAGGATGTTGTCTTATCGGCGTGCTGAGACGTAGACTGCTTAGACTAGTATAATAGCGTCGAAAACCACAGGCCATAAACAAGTCGAGTAGAATGTTAGGTTGCCTTATCTTTCGTTTAAGCAACTCATTCATCTTAGAATTATTAACTCACTTTAGACATCATTAAGACGTCGACCAACTCCTACATGACCCCAAAGGGATGCCTTATCAACTTCCTATCATTCGTATTTGAAAGCTCAAAGAAAGCAAACCTTGCCCACTCATTGATCATGGGGTCCAGAAGAAGATTTTTCTTCTCGTCTTATCTATCCATGTATGATGCATGGTGATGATCATCAAACCTAGGTAAAGAAAGAATAATTGTGGGAATAAGGTGCAGTTACCTCTTTGTCCCAGTTCGTCCGATATGTGAACCAGATCAGAATCATAGTTTGGATTGTAGTGCCTCCAATCATGCCAGACCATATTCCCTACACCATAAGCCAATCTCCTTAGATCATCATATCTCATGCAGAAACGTCTGCTGAGTACCCGCATGCCGAAATACCCGATTAAAGAGAAGCCGAATATCGTTCGTATAACCCTAATCTTCTAAGGAAGGAACGATGAGAGTCCATACCTTAGCTCCAAAATCGAACTTGAAGCCCAAGAGCACGCCAAGTGGAATGCCGATAATGTAATAGCATCCCACGTTGACATACGCGACAAAAGCTTGCCATCCACACCCGACAGCCACTCCTTTATACAAAAAAGATATAAAAAAAGAAGAAGGCAAATGTTAAGATAAATGATCATGATCAAGTTCATTTGTCGTCCTTACAATCAATCTCCTTACACCAATGTCTTCACGGACAGATACATTCAACGACCAGCCCACGAAAAACGGCAGAATCTAAGACTGTTAGTTACTATGTTGCTTCTTCAGAATGGCCGAGCGACGCTTTGATAAAGAATGGTTTGGCGTTGGCGGGGAAGGGGAAAAAAAAGGACCTAGAGAGAAGAGACAAACCAGAACGTGCCAACGACAACCGTTGGTGTATGCTGCACACTCGTCTTTCCAGCGAAGGAACCATTGACGCAAGAGTAAAATGGAAGACGATAATGACTGATTGGACACTTTATGTTCCGAGGGGAAACCCTGGCATATGTCCTCTTTTTTTTTTTTTTTTACTTTCATTTTGTTTCTAAGTCGAGAACATGCAGCAGAGCAGCCCACATTGCCACGTTCTTTCCAAAACTGTCCGGACAATCCGCTAATGGACGCCCCCTCGTTTGGCTGCGACTCTGTCCGCTTTTCTTGTCTTTGTTAGATAACGTAGACATACGTAGCCCTAGACGCTTCACGTACCCTAGATGCTTCGAGTATTTAAAGTTAGGACAACATCTTCTCGAGGGATCGACTGGATTCAAGTCACTAAAAGTTTAGCTGTTAATTCATTGAAATTTGTCAAGTCAATAACAAGCTTGCTAATATGTCATTTTTAGAAGGAAAAAATTGACCAAGAGAATTCACGTACGGGTCTCTAATTTTTTGGGTTTAATTTTTTTTAAACTGAAAATAATTGAAGAAAATAAATCAACCATGGAGTCTTGATCACACTTTGCTCTAGGTAATATGTCACGAAGAGACAAAACTTTCTAGAATATGATCAACGAATTCCATACACGCATGCATGCATCCCTGAACATCCTGCCAAAGTACGAGTCCAAATCTGATGGGATGAATGACGATGACCATCTATTCTAATCAAACCTAACATGATCTAACATTCAAATAGAGAAGTAGGTGGAATGGATCTTTGTGCTCGAACCACATCACCACGAATAATACAAAGCAAAGTGGGGCTTCATTACTTTATATGTATACACACAAATATATGTTCGTTTAAGTTTTGCAATTTTGAAATATATGAAAGTCAAAAAAAATTTCAATAAAAAAAGAATATCAAACTCGGTTACTGCTCGAGATATAGGGCTAGTCCAAACTATACTAAATTTTCCATGTGCTGCTTGATGATTATATGGGGATTGGATTGGTTAGACATGGAAGTTTATCAACTAATATAGCCCAAGCAGCTCAACTACTCAATCGATAGACGACTTAACACTCCAAAAAAGCCTATGATTACAACCAAGCACTGTAGCTAGGGTTCTATCATTGCATGTGGGGTCCCTAAGGACGTCATTCATGCCTTTCATTTTAGAGGAGTGACGGTTCAAATTGACCACCGCTTTCGGTGCACATCATTTAATGTCCCTTGGAATTTAATAAGTCTAAGAGACGTCTTTCGATTATTCGAACGTCATTAAGATCTTTTTTTTTTAAATATGTATTAGGTGCTTTCATTTTGGTCTTGGGCGCTAGACTTTGAATGATATTTCGCATCTTTTATGAAAAGCGGCGCCGGCGTGGAATTTTATCCTAGTCGATTCAATCCCCAAGCTAACAAAAGGGAAGCCCGCACCTACTAGACATTAAGAAGTTTACCTTTTGAATAACATATGGTGCAAAATGTTTTTTTAAAGATTATATAATTATTTCTACCATCGATATGATAGAGGCACTATTCATTCTAGGGTAGAGAGTTTGCCAAATATATTATATTCTGAGCAGAGTTCAGAATTGATTCGATTTAGTAGAATACATTCAAAGTATCTATGTGTCGTGAATTCATTTATTTGATAACCAATTTAATTTTATTGAATGATGAGTTATGACTCAGTTATAACAAAAATAGATAAATAACACACCAAATCATATATTTACTTCTAATTAATTTTTGAGCTACAGAAACCTCTAAAATTATTCCACTGTCCTAGTTTGGCTCTCTATCGTAATTCCTTCCAACTTAACCTTTAGTGTCGTAACGTGTCAGCTGACAAAGCTATGCTTTGACCGATCTGACATGGCAATCAATGGATGCCATATAGGAAGCTTGAAGAATTAATTCGAAGGAATTGCAGAGTCAAATCAGGACAGTGTCATTATTTGAATGTTTTCAAGGGTTAAAATTAATTCGAAATGAATGCGTCCAGACCATATAAATTTAAAGGTTTTTTCACGGCATTGACCTTTAATGAGAGAAAAAGATGAAGGACAAGACGAAGGACAAGAAGAAGGACGGAGTTAATTTGATGGGACTTTACCGGAGAGAACGGGCTGAATGCCATTAAGGATGATGGAGGCGGCGAGGTAGGGGGAGAGCTCGGACACGGCGTCGGAGACGGTGGTCCCGCTCGTGAAGACGTAGCTGATGACGTGGCGCAACGCCATCACAACGATCGCCAGGACGAGGGCGATCAGGAAGGAGCTGGACGTCACCACTATCACTGCGAACGACGCCGCTCTCGGGTGCCCAGCTCCAAGCTCGTTGCTCACCCTCACGCTGCGCGTTCACACAAACACTTGCCAATTTCAAGAACCCGAAAAATAGAAAATTTTATAAGTTCACAGGAATATATGAAAGTAAATTTTGATAGACTCTATTTATAATATAATGAATATAAATGTGGAATTTATAATCGTTGGATGAATGGGGAACAATTACCAAAAAAGCACTAAATTTATCACATTTATACTAATTTAGTTGAAATATTTCAACCATGCCTAATTAATCTTGACCATTTTCTTATTTTTTCAATTGAGTTTATTAAGCTAGTTTTGATCCAAAAAATCACTAATACCGGATATCGATTGCTCTATGTGATATGATTGGTATTGATGAACATTTGTAATAATATTTAATATTTTTTGAAAATTTTTGGTTTTTTTAGGCAAGGCCACCCTTGCCTCACTCCAAAAGAAAAGTAAAAAGAAGAAGATAAAAAAAAAAATATAAAAAATTAAAAATTATTTAAAAATGTCCATGAGCCTAGTTGTATTACGTAGGACACCTTGGCATCCAACGTCGCAATTTCTGATAAAATTGATCAGATGGACCCAATTGACAAAATATGAAAAGATTAGAACTCAATTGGTATAATTGAATATTTTTGACTAAATTGGCATAAGTATAATAAATTTATGATTTATATGATAATTTTCCCAACAAATGTGGCATTGACTTTCTTGCATTTTAGATTTTCAGTTCTTCTAATAGCAACTATTGTGAGCGCTTGCATGCCGAGTATCATTCTTCATGTGACACGAGAACATGACGCGGATATTTGTCGAGGAACATACGTACCCCACTCGACTAGCCTAAAGCTAATATGGGGTTGACAGCTTTCTATTCATTTTCTTTTTTGATAAGTTATTTGTGGTCGCTTTTGATGTCAAAATAACATCAATTGATTTGAAGAAATCATAAAGATGCTTGCAATGACCATCTCGACTGACCTTGCAGCTGCATTGAATCCCACAGAGATCATGTAGACCCATCCAGAGATCGTCATACTGCAACATGAATTGATTAAAATAAATTAATTGGATCTCAAGATAAAATGGGCAACGATGGAATAAACAAAAAGCAATATAAGGATAGAATATCCATGCGACACTCGGCACGAGACGATTGGCTCGAATGGACAAGGACCCATGGTCTCTTTCCATTCAAATAAAGATACCATATGGTTTCCTGTAGCAGTCCTAACAGGTTCGATTGCATTGATGTCTGAGGATGATAGAGAAACATCATCGTCGTCATCTGCTCCCAGAGTACTGTAGAGAAACGACTGACGTTTGATGGGGTACGGTTTCTCGTATCGGGGAACGACCGAGCAGATAGACGATGGTCCAAACTTGCCCTCCTAAAACGTTTTCACCTAACCTTAGGGAATACTGATCGGCCTGTGCATTGATCGGGCCATTGTGTACCTAACTTGGTGTTAAAAGACACGATAGCTTATGATTGCGCATTTAATTAAGTGGGTCATGTTAAATACGCCTCGTGAGAATGCCCTGAATCATTTAACTCGCCATTGTTAAGGCCTGACTTATAGCATACCTAGTACTATTCACAATATCTGTCTGTGATCTTTCGTAAGAAACGGAGAAGCAACGTCACCTGAAAGCTTCTGCGCGACATAGTGAGCGAAAACATGGGTAGGTACGAACTTGAAATGGCAAGCTAGGTTTGGACTTACCAGATGGAGAGAGCGTCCAAGGCGATCTCGGCGTCCTGGAGCAGGCCGGCGATCAGCACCAGGATCTGATAATACCAGGTCTCCAGGCACAGCATCACCGCCGACGCCGTCGAGAGCTTCAGGAAGTCCCACAGCCCCGTGAAGGCCTGGAAGCTGAAGCCCGTCCAGGTGAGCTTGCACCGGTCGCTCATCAGGATGTACACGAACTGCGCCACCACGATGACCCACCACGAGAAGCTGAGCATCAGGGAGGCGCCGAGGAGCCCGACCCCAAGCTTGTAGATCACGATCCAGCTGAGGAGGACGTGGACAACAAAGGTCGCGGCGGAGATGTAGGCGCTCGGGTTCACGATGCTCTGCGCCTGCAGGAACTTCTGGATTGGGAAGTTGGCGGCGTAGGCGAAGATCTGCGGGATGAGGCCGTAGACGAAGATTGCCGCCGCGGACGCGATGGAGGTGGACTCGCCGAGGAGGAGGAGGATTTGCTTGGAGAAGATGTAGATGAACATGACCGGGATTGCGGTCGCCATCAGGAGGATCGTCGACCGCTGGAGGTAGATGCCGAGCATGTCATACTTGTGGGCGCCGTAGGCTTGCCCGCACAGCGTCTCCACCGCGCTCCCCATGCCGAGCTACACCGCCGGCCGGCCAATACAGAGCGAATGACAAAATAGAGCATTAATGAAACAGTTCATTAGGCCTATGCGAGATAATGTTGTTGTCCATGTGTCATGTCCGCAGTGTGAAATTACAAATAGAATGAGTTCACATTACTGTTCTGGAGAGATGACTGAAACGATGCGACGGGAGAATGATCGGCGTACCATGAGGCCGTAGGCGAAGATTTGGATGCCATTGTTGCCGAGGGAGGCGGCGGCGAGCTCGAGGTTCCCGAGGTGGCCGCAGAGGATCTGGGTGGACATGGAGGTGACGTTGTTGAGAAGGTAGACGATGACGGCGGGGCCGGCGAGGCGGAAGAGGGTTTTGAGCTCGATCCACGTGGCCTGCCGGAGGCGCCTGAAGGTGGGCAGCTCGGTGTCGGACAGCATGTCCTCCAGGGCCGAGCTCACCGGCTCTGGCCCCCCGGGCTGCTGCTTGGGCTGCAGAAGCGGCTGCTGGCGCTGGTCGCTTTCGTCCCTGACGATGCCATCTCTCCCTGAAGAGTCCATCTCTCTCTCTCTCTCTCTCTCTCTCTCTCTCTCTCTGAGTTTATGAGTGAGAGTGGGTGGATTGAAATGGAGAGAGGAGAGTGACCATACAGGAAATCCAAGGTTCCCAAATAATCTTGCACTCTTTTGTTTTTGACTTAGAGAAAAAATGTATAATTTCTTCTTATAGGCGGAGGATAGAGTGAGGAATGTGGGCCACATGAGGGAGATTTAGAATTCGAACGAGCCCGAAAATGTAGCGTTTGTACATTTGGCGCCGCACCTAAAAGTTGGTGGCCTCGTAAAAAATGGAATTTGTGCATGTGAGGGTGCATGTGCCAAAAATAAGAAGAGATAAAGAAGAATTATCAAACGCAGCCGTGGGGACGTCTCTCCTGGTGGCCCTCCTACTTATTTTCAACGGTTTGGCAAAAGGGAAGGAAAATTAGAAATTTTCGTACCCATTACTAGGATGTATAAAATGGATTGCCCGAACTAAAAACCGTTCGGATTGTACAAGATCGGTCAATTTGGTTTAATTCCTGATTCCTAAAAGGAGAACTGATATCTAAGCGGTCCGATTCTTGGTTTCAATAGGAAATCAGACCGGACCGAACCGACTAAATATATATTTTTATTTTATTATTTCTTCAAAAAATTAATAAAATGTGAAGTGAACACTATCTCGGTTTGGTTCCAAGTAGTGGACACCATCCAAGTGATTGATTTATTGAATTTGTTCAGCAACTAGTCCTAGGACCAATTGGTCCGATTCCTGATTCCAAATATCGGAAACCGGTCCTCCCGATCTAGTTCTTGGTTCCACTTTAGAATCGGACCAGGATTTTATTGGGAACCAATCATCTCTATCCATTATTTAGCAAAATGAAAGAAATTATACTTGTCAATTTCTCAGCAACCCTTTCCCTTTTACTATAACGATGATTCCAGTAATTCACGAGTGTTGATTGCGCCCCTTCCTTGGCAAGTTTTATGGTTGTCATTGACTTATTCTCTACTTGAGCAGCAAATGGTGTGTGATAGCGCCGGGGCCTACGGCAACAAAAGAAAAATCTTTTGAAGAAAGAGACGGTTCTTGGATCATGCATGACGAATCTTTAGGAACACTCCCAAAATCTAATTTCGATTTGTACTCGTGAGTTAAATGGCCGCTGTAGTTGTTGGTCAAAACCTCAATCGTCGCCATTGTTTATTTGGTGGTTATTGTTGTTGTTTTGGACAAGGAACAAATTTGAAATTTCGACATGAACTACGGGTCAAGCCGTTCTGCGCTGGGGGGCTGCATTGAGCATTTGATTTCCTCGAACTCGACCTTGACTCAACTCTAGTAAAAGATAAGATTGACCTAACACGGGAGCCGGGATAGTCTCATCGTTTGTGCATATTCCAATATTTCAAAACCTTATACTTGGGACTTTTGCTTCGAGATTTAAATTTTAAAATATTATATGAATTTATATTTATAGAAAGCTGAAAGTTAAAAATGAATCTTATCTCACATGGACCTAAGTAAAGTGTATGACTTTACACGTTATTTTATATTAAATGTACGAAAAGAACGTTTTCTGCGTTCTATCTTTTGTTCTTTCCCTAGTTCCAGGAGTTCTAAAAAGCCAAATGCTTTCTTTTTTCCAGTTTAAAAGTTGAGCTTGACTAAAACAATCCACATCCATCAATTAAAGCACTTTGTTTTTGTCTAGCCATGTCTACCCAACAAAGCAACGGTACTGCCTCCACCACATATTTTCTCAAGAAAACCAAATAATAATCCGGAATTAATTGATAAATATTGATACGGATATTCACATAAATTTTTGCATAATCTTTTAAATTTGAATAGTGTCCTACATTTGATGGGAAAGTTGAAAAGATGCTTTGACTTTCGACAAATCTAGACAAATAACCCTAAATTGAAATTAAAACATGCTCACTTGAACTAAATATAAATTACATCACCAAATCAACACCCAATGTAATTCAAAAAAAAAAAACCCAACGTAAGCATTTTATATGTCATCTATATATATTTCACATTGATAACGAGCATTGAATTGGTCTCGAGCGATCATGTGCATCATGGATTTTTTTTCCTTTTGGTTTTCTAGATTCCATTGTTGGATTAATGGATTTAAGCAAATTTCATAAAATATATATTTAGGTTCCCCAAAATAACCGGTTGCCATGGCCTTGTGAAAGAAATTTGTGGTCAACTCGTCTTGGTCATTTTATAATATAACTGAGATGATTACGATAGCACCTCTTTTAATAGAACAAATGAAGGCTCTTTGATGAAAGCGAATCTTGTCAGACATCATTGGAAATTACACCAATTTAGTTTTAATCTTATGGTAAGTGGAACGTCAACGTCGTGGTCATGCACCAAAGTAGGAATACTCTCTCTCTCTCTCTCTCTCTCTCTCTCTCTCTCTCTCTCTCTCTCTATTCTCTCACATCCATCGCGCATATTCCATTATTTCCTTTTTGGGTGAAACAAAAAAAATAAATTCACGCACAAGTTAGGAATCGCATTGATCACGCATATTCCATTATTTCTAAAGACAAAAACTACCAAAACCCTTAATTTTCTATGACACAAAAATATAAGTTTTTACTCATGTGACATATTTACATTATGTTAAAACTCCCTTAATGAGAATTGTTCAAAATCTTCATATTAGATGCCAAAAAGTAAAGAACTATTGACATGTTACTCACATAGTTCAAGTGAAATAAAAACAACATTGTTTTGACTGAAAATCCATCTAAAGAACCTTGACGAATGATAAATGTATCATGTAAGTATTAGTTTGGGTGTTTTATGTCACCATAAGAAGTTTAAGGTAAATGCGTCATGTTGTTATCATTTGGAGTTTTCTAAGTTACAAAAAGAATATATTCAAGATAAATGTGTTATAATGGGCATAATTTAGGTTTTTTTAGTCTTTTCCCATTTCTAGAAACTTGTACTTGTGACTTTCATTCCGAGATTAAATTTTTTGTTATCTAAATGGAAATTTATAGAAAGTGGAAAGTTAAAGATGAATCTCATGCCAAACAGGCTGAAGTGCTTGACTTCACACAATATGAGATATTAAATGTACGAAAAGAACATTTTCCATATTTGCAAAAGTATGCTTATGAGAACATTTTATGTTTATCTTATGATATTTCCTTGGTTCAAAGAGTTCAAAATGTTTTTGACCAAAAAAAAAAAAAAAAAAAAAAGAAAAAAAGAAGAAAAAGAAAAAAAAGAAAAAGAAAAAAAAAAAAAGTTTCAAATGCTGGATGCTTCCTCGAATTAACAATTAAGCATGACTAAAACAATCCACATGAATCTGCCAGGGGCGATTAAAAACATTTCCTCTCTACTTTCAATGTCTACCATTAATAAATTCATATGAAGATGATTTGCTTAACTAGAATCTTGTCAGCCATTATTAGTAACTATCTCATTGTAGTTTTAGTCTTATAGTAAGTAGAACTTCAACACTATGTTCGTGCATGAAACCAAGATCTCTCTCTCATAATTATTGAATTCGGGATAAATTACTTTATTTCCTTTTGGGTGAAACAGACAAAAAAATTTCATGCATTATTTCAAGTTAGGTATCGCATTGATTGCACGTATTCCAATATTTCAAAAAAAACTTGTACTTGTGATTTTCAGTCACTCTAAAATTTAGAAATACAAAAGAAAATTTAATTGAATTTAAGTTTTGTAGAGAGTTGAAAGTTAAAAAATGAATTTCACCCTAAACAAGCCTAAGTAAAGCGCATGACTTCACGAGAGTGTTTACGAGAGCACTGTATGTTCATCTTATGATCTTTCCCCGGTTCACGGCGTTTTATAAAGCTAGATGCTTCCTCCAATTTGACAATTAAGCTCGAGGAAAACAATCCACGGGAGTCCGACAGCGGCTAAATAAAACACTTTCTTTTTTCTGTCAATGAACACCATTAATTAAGCATACGAAGATTCTTTTACTTGCCTCGAATCTTGTCAGACAATTTGAGTAACCATCTCATTTTAGTTTTAATGTTGTAATGCTCTCTCTCGAATCTCGAGCCAAATTACCGAATTCGTGATAAGTTACTCAATTAGACATCTCAATCTAAATGAATTTATGCTCTCAAGAGTTCTAACTTAAGTGCATCCATTGCCTATTTTCCTTTTGGAGTGAAACACACCAAAATGCTCATGCATTTATTTCAGATTAGAAATCGCATCGATTGTGCATATTCCATTAATTTAAAGATATCTACCAATATTTGGATAGCGCAATCACTACAAATAAAAAAAAAGGCTGAGATTTCTAGGTAAAGGGCAACATAACTCTTTTGTTGTGAACTGTTTGTTTGCCGTTTGCTTCGCCACCTTTGCGTCTTGCAACAAAATTAGGCTGTCTTGCTCAAAGGTGAACTCATTTTTTTTATTGCCCTAAATTGGAGAACCAACTAAAATTCATCGCCTTAGATAAAAATAATGGCACCAAAGGTGACGAAAAAATTTGTTGCCTTTGGTAAAATTTTTTACCACGTTAGGTTTAATTTTCAATCCTCGCATGAAGACAAATATTTTTTATTTTTCGTCGCCTTAGACGTTGGTTGTTTATTTTTAATTGGAGTTATGATCATTTTCCCAATGACAGTGAAAAAATGAAATAGGAGGCGAAAACTCGCTGAGGGAGAGAGGGAGAGAGGCGCGTAGTGTGCGTGTTTTGACTTTCGATTTGTTTTCATTTTTCGGCCCAATAGACAGGAAAACTCCAGCCTATATGATTTTTGGCCCAACAGGTAGTCCTAGGTTGTCTTAGAGTCGACCCAATCCTGAGTTTTTCGCCTTAGGGCATCTCCAAAGGCGACCTAACACTAATTTTGTTGGGCAAAATTGCTCCTAAATCTATTTCAAGGCCACCAATTTAGTTCTAAACTTTTTAATTTGATTAGTGTAGTCATAAACATTTTGACGATTTTCTAATATAATCCATCTAGCTAATGTAGGTTGGAAATTATTGACGTAAACGCTAATCATTTTATACAACATGCTCTCTAATATGATATGTTAGACTCCACTTAATCATCAACAACCCTCTTACTTTCTAGTTTTCAAAGATCCCCCTCCACCTCCAACTTCAGAACAGCTCAGCTTCTTGTTTTTGAAGATATGTGCATTTGGTAACATTTCTACATTTGGGAGCAATTTCTTTTGAGAAATAGTTCTTTTCTATTTCTACTCCCTAGAATAATTTTTGAGTAAAATAGGACGTTTGGTAACTACAAAAATTTCTTATCATTGGAATAGAAAATGAATATAAATGAGTTTGGAATTGACAAAAAGTTTTTATTTCTTTCTTCCCTGATAGCAGCAGCGATTGGTGGGGCCGGTCGCTGGTCTGTGGGCGGGGGCCGCCAGTGACCGGCGACCAATGGCCGCTCGGTGGCGAGCGGCAACCAGCGGCCGCCGAACGTTGGTTGGCAACCGTTGGTCGTTGGTCGCCATCCGCACCTCGCCGCCATCGATTGCTGCCCCAGCCCGCCGGTCACCGCCGCCACCCGCTAGTCGCCGCCACCGGTCGCTGCCCCCGTCGTTGCCAGTTGGTTAACGTCGACCCCCACTGCGTGCCAGTCGTCGGCCGCAGGGCAAAGGACAGCAGTGAGAGGCCAACAACTGGTGGTCGGCTGATGGCCGGTGGTGAGCGGTTGGGGGCGATCGGCGGCGACCGACAGGCGGCGCGAATGGGGTGGCAGTAGGTGGGTGGTGGCTTCCTATAGGCGGTGAGTAATCCCCAAAAAATAGTTTCTATAAATTGTTTATAGGAATAAGAAGCTACTTTTTTCTATTTTTCATTTCTACTCCAAATCTATTCTTAGGAACAACTTTCTATTATCGAGAATAGAAAAATCAGTTGGCGTTACCAAACATATTTATGTTCTTTTTCTATTCCAGGGAACAAAAGAACAGAAAAATAGAGAAATAAAATGATTAACAAACGGAGCCTAAGTCTCCATCTCAAGCTTAAGAAAAGCCTCAGCCAACTCAAAACTTCTAACTGTTATTGTGTCATCCCTCATTGAAGCTACTTCTTTCTGGGGTGATTCCACTACCTCCTCACCATTCCTGACTACACTGCCATTCTTCACAAATCTATCTTGTTCAGTAGTCAAAGCAGCTGAATCAATGCTTGCTGCTGTTGTATCCTCGAGGTTATCACCAAACTCAGAATCTCTTTCTTCATTAATCTCATTTCTCTGGATTAGTTCAAGAGCCCGTTCTTCATCAAAATCAGATTTTAGCTCGAGTGCAGAATGCTCACGAGTTGGACTACCAGTACCTTTCTTTGTTCATCTTTTCCCGTACCCTTCTTCTGTGTGCTGGTTCCAACAGGAGCTTTGGGCTTGAATCCCTTTGGAGAAGATCCTCGGGGCCTTGCACTCTACGTTTTCTGGTTTCTCCTTCTCGAAAAATCTATTACAAGATCAAAAATAATCTATATTAGGATTCCTAGAACTTATTAAGGAAGGACAAAACACGGTATCGGGAGATCGAGTTCACCTGCACCCGCAGCAGTGATTCGAAAGGGAACTCCATAGGAAAGACTTCTGGTCTGCCACATAGTAAACTGCTGAAAAGCAAGTATAAATTGGCCATTTCAGTGAGCTAATCCAAACAGCATCATGATAGAATAGTTGTTCGACTAGTAAGATTATATCATCGGTTATATATCACAAAAAGAAAAAAATTCCTAAGAGGAAACTGATACTAAAAAAAAAACAAAATCGAGCTTTTCTTCTGCCAATGCTTAAATTCCTAAGAGGAAAGATATACTATTCGTGAAAATGTTGATTTTTTTTTTTATTGAAAAAAAGCAATTCTCTTTTAGAAACGAGCGTACGAAGTACAGTGTTTCTGAAACGGCACCAAGAGGGGGTCCACCAGAAATTGTTCCCCGAATGGGAACACGCCACGTGGGAATAGACTTGGGTGTAAGATCTATGGAACTTTCTCTCTGATTAAAACTGGTCTCGTCGATGCTTCTTTTTCTCTGTTATTTTAACCTTTTCCCCTTTCTGGCTAACGAAGTCCATTTGCAAATGGCTAGTGACCAATATAATTTGATTAGGGTGTCCTTTTCCTTATGTTAAGATGTCCAACTTTTATTTTTCTCATCAACCTACGTGAATTAACAAATTATATCATAAGTGTTGCGGTCCTAAGATTCTCATGAGCAAGGATCATGTATGAATGAAAAAGAATGCCCTAACTTGTCCAAAAGCTTCCCACGAGCTTCTGGAATGTTTTTCAGGGATGGACGAGATTGTAATTGTGCCAACCTCTATAACTCTCTCGATATAAATGCCATTAATTGGTAGGTAAATGGATATGTTCCCCTGATCAAATAATGATCAATTTTGTAATTAGAGAGCCACTAATATAAGAAGGGGTAGCCTCTCTCTCATTGTATTTATTCAACTATTTAGTAATCTAAAATTCTTATCTTCAGAGTTTTTTCTCTAGAAACTTTCGCTCTCTACAATTCAAGTGAGTTTTGAGCGATCGATCGATCTAAAAAAGGTTTGGCTTAGGTGCTTCAATGATTCCAACCAATCCAAGAAAGCTTAAGTCACTACATGATCTCAATCCTAAACGATCGGCCCATGACACATGCATGGAAAGCGATGAAGATTCAATCCTTTGTGGAAAGATTTAGTCTTTGCAAGGTGAGCTCGAGCAATGATGGCAGATAAGAGACTTTACCCTATTTTTCATTGATGTCTGCAAATTAGATAACAAACATTCATAAGAAATCAAAGCAAGAATACAATAACATGCTAATCGATGTTAAATTCATGGAAATCGACAAAGGGGACATGAGCGAGACCATACAAGAGGGCCGGTCGGCGATTTGCAATGTGTGATGTTTATTTCCAATGTCTTGAGGGATCATCTAATCAATAAAGATGCAAATTTTCTTCATCCCATACATAAAGGGACGAGTTTAAGCCAGGAAGATGCAACATTTATTGGATCAAAGCATGGCAATCTCCTATTAACACGAGGTATCTAAAATCAAATGTGGAATTGCCAACCTCTATGCACAAAGCACAACCTGTATGGATTGAGGCAATAAGATCCATCCCTATAGGCCAAATCACATTGGATTTATATGAGCAAGGGATCAAAATATTGTCTATCTGGGACCCCATGCTGAGGATGCTGAGATTGCAAACGGGCGAAACACCGGCGCCTGGATCGCCAAGGGACGAGAGGAGATGGGCTAGGGTGAAGGTGGAGATGAAGTGATAATATGTACCTGATAATTTAGGCACAATAGTGTTGGTAAAAGAAGTTAACGGTGAAAATGCAAAAAGTGTTGGTAAAAAATAGCATCCATTCTCTTGTCTGTTAACGTGAAAATTTGCAAAACATTTATATAGAGGAAGGAACTGAATGGAAAAACCATCAAATATCTTGATAAACATTCACTGTACTCAAAATAGATAGGAAAGAACATAATTTGAACCAGCATTTGCTAAATTATAAAGAACTTTACACATTTAGAGGACTAAATTCACATGATCATTTGTTTTTTGAGTGTCCATCACTCTTGTCTTTTGGGCTAATGTAACCTGGCTTGGTCATCCAAGGACAACCTTGGGCTACAACTCTAGGGGGAAGGAGTTCCACATTTATATATGTCATTTGGAAATCCAGGAACAAAACATCCCTGCCATGAAGCAGCACTTGATAAAGGCTAAAAGATAAAGCATTATCGTACAACTGAATACAGAAAATCGACCATCAAATATCTTGATAAACATTCACTGTTGTATTCTGTTTTCAAAATAGATTTTGGAAAGAACATAATTTGAACCACCATTTGCTAAATTATAAAGAACTTTACAAATTTAGAGGAAAAAACATTGATAGTGAGCATATGTAGAAGTGTGTGGTCACTGATACATAGCAATCCCTTTCTCAGAAATTTATTACAAATCATGTGAGAATGCTAAAATAAATGCAATTTGCATCATCTCGAGTCGAGTCTCTCTCTTTCCCGGGCGACCAGTTATTTGATTTTCCGAATGGCCTTAAGCATTAAATGAATGGTATGGCCCATCAGAAACAGTACCATCACACCGATCCATGCTATGATGCCAACTTCCAATACACGGTAGGTTGAAGAGAGTTGTGAGAGGGCATGAAGGCTGTTATCGCTAGGAGGTAGGTCGCCGCTATGAAAGTGATGGCGACCCACGCAATCACCATCATGATCCACATGAAAATCCTCTGCCTCAAGGAGAGGCCGCTCACGAGTAGAAGGATGATGGTGAGGGACGCTAGGAAGCCAATGGTGTTGATCGCTAGGAAACGCGAGTATTCCTTCGATTCGTTGTGGACCACGATGGAAGACCCGGTAGTGTGGGAATTTGTCGAACCCCCTCTTTGGATGGTGTCCTATTAGAAGCCGCTGGGAGGGCTGATACCAATATGAAATGCCATTGTGGTTGTCAATGACGCCACGACCAAAAGTGCGCTTTTGGTCTTTTCAAATCAGTCCAAAAGCTTGTTGAAATCCTTCGATTACACGTATATTGCACATATATGGCACGTATCATGTATATTACATGCATATATCTCTTCAATTATATATATTTTGACGGCGGATGTGAGGGGTGGAGGTTCGCTTTGTGTGGGATTGGGTGCAGGATGGGAGGAGTAGCTGTAGATATTGGTCAGAATTTGGGTTTTTCTTTTCTTTTCTTTTCTTTTTAGAAATTTTTTAGAAGAAGCCGCGAGCCCGGGTCCATCAGAAATTGCCACCCTGAATGGGAACATGCCACGTGGGAACAGACTCAGGTATGAGATCTCTAGAATGTTCTCTCAGATAAATACATCGATCATCATCTCGATAAACATTTATTCAGTCAAAATAGATAAATTCGAACCACCATTTATTAGATTATAAATTTTTTTTACAAACTTACGGGATTTTTTTTTTTTTGGTTGAAATATACGTAGATTTCATTAAGACGTAGTCAAGTGCATTACATCCGAACATAAAATATCCAAGAGATTTGATTGGGGGGGGGATTGGACCCAGTTATTCGGAAGTCGGTTGCTGCGATGGGCCTTTACTACCCAGTCCGCAATTCTGTTTGCGGCTCTCCTGCAATGGCCTATCTTTATGGGCTGGATTGTAGTTAACAGGGCTTGGGCTTCACTGATGTAGCTTCTAGCTTGCCAGTTTAATTGATCTGCGCTTGGAGTGTTCCACTTAGTCTGATCTGCGCTTTTACTTATCAACTCCACTAACTCCAACTGGTCAGATTCAATCTCCCAACTCACTTCATCTTCTTCGTTTTCTACAGGGGCTTTCTTGGCCAAACGATTTAGGGTTTCCACCATAGCTGCCGCTTCTACTTGAAAGGCCGACTGGACACGCACCGAGCGGGCAAACCCATCCAGCAGCAACCCCGTATGGTCCCGACAGACCTTGGCGATGGCAGCTTTGCCAGTTTCACTGACAAAAGACCCATCGATATTCCATTTTCGGACACCGCGGGCTGGGGGAATCCACTGATCAGGTGAGCTTCTTCCTTTCGTAGCTCCTGTACAGCTTTTTATGGCCTCTGTGTTGAGGTTTTGATGGGTATTCATAGTTGATTCTAGGAGATCCAGCGGGTTGGGCTTTTGATTTCAGAAGACGAAGTTGTTTCGGTTGCGCCAAATCTGCCACAATAGCTGGGTAAGTAGATCGAAAGGAACCATGTTGTGCTGGAAACTATTGAGCCATTCTTCTATACGTGTTATTTGATGTCGATCGATATTGATCTGAATCTTGGGGTGCTCCCACACGTATTTAGTCCAGGGACAAAGAAGGAATAAGTGCTCGCTCGTTTCAGGGTGATTTTGGCATAGTGTACACTGAGCATCGGGTAGAATTTTCCTTCGTTGAAGGTTGTCTTGTGTAGGGAGTGCATTGTTGCAAAGCTGCCATTAAAAGTGCTTGAGCTTTGGTTGTGTGTTGGCATGCCATATTTTTCGCCAAAGTGTAGTTGGTAGCTGGTAGGAAGATGATGCCTCACCCTGTTGAGTTTGGTTTTGAGCTGCTTGTGCGCAATAATATGCACTCTTTACTGTGTATGTGCCTGTTTTGGTATGAGTCCAAATGATGTGGTCTTGTTGTTGTGTTTTGCTCAAAGGAGTTGATAGAATTTCTATTGCAAAAAGTTCCCCGATTTGTTGTGCTTTCCATGTCATTTCTTCCTCGTCAACTAATTCCGACACCATCTAGGCTCATCCCACGTTTGCCTTTCTATAATTCCTTTAGGTAGCCATTTGTCCTCCCCGATTTTAACTTTTGTGCCATTTCCAATGAGCCATTCTTCCTGAATGAGTAGGCTTTTCCATCCCCATGAAGGGTTACTCCCTTTTGCTGCATTTAATAGTTGACCATGTGGATAATATAGACCTTTAAAGACTTGACTCCATAGGGTCTCAGGTTGCTGGAGCAATTGCCACACTTGCTTTCCGAGTATTGCTTCATTAAAGAAGATTAAATCCCTAAACCCCAGTCCCCCTTTTTGTTTATGTTTTTTTAGTACTTCCCATCCCAATGGACTCCTTTATGCTGGTCATTTGTCTTCCACCGCAGCAATTTTTCTTTCAATGGCTCGACATATTGATAGTGGGATTTTGAAGATAGACATGGCATTTGTCCTCCACTTCTTTTTAGAGATGAGTTTCTCTTTGTGCCATTTAGCATTCACTTTGGCTAAAATCCATGCGAACATCTCCTTCTTCGATCTACCCCAATCCAAGGGAACGCCCAAGTACTTTCCTATTTTTTCAAGTTCGGTACTCTCAACTCATTGGCCATTCTCTTTGTTTTATGTTAGTGGGCAGTCTTTCCCCATGAAGAATATACCTGATTTATTCAAGTTACTCCCTTTTGCTGCATTTAATAGTTGACCATGTTTAAGGATATTCTAACATTCTATAGTTGCCCGTCCATTTTAAATCATCCGAAACATGAGGTGAGATAGGGTCCCTATTTAGTTTGATCCCTTTTATACTACCATTCTCTATTGCATTGTGTAGCAATCCGAGATAGGGTGCGGATGTGAGGGTGGAGGTTCTTTCCACCTTGTCGGATTCCTCTCCGGGGTGGCTGGAAGTATGCTTTGTGTGGAATTGCTTCGAATTTCCTTCTCCTCCTCCGTGTTCTTAGTGATGAATAACCTCTTGCACGAGTATTGGGTGCAGGATGGGGGTTCAGTAACTGTAGATATTGGTCAGAATTTGGGTTTTTTGCCTTCTTTTGCACTGTTGTGGCATCTCCTCTTCTTTTCTTTTTTTTTTTTGGAAATTTTTTAGAAGAAGCTGCGAGCCCAGGTCCATCAGAAATTGCCACCCTGAATACATGCCACGTGGGAACAGACTCGGGTGTGAGATCTCTAGAATGTTCTCTCAGATAAAGACATCGATCATTATCTCGATAAACATTTATTCAGTCAAAATAGATAAATTCGAACCACCATTTATTAGATTATAAATTCTTTTTACAAACTTACGGGATTGAAAAGTAATAGTCGGCAAATGTAGAAACGTGCAGCCATTCGCATGAATTTATTACAAGCCATATATAAGGACAAACTTGCATAGTCTCTAATCAATTCTCTCCTCTCCCGGGGTGAGGAATTTTTTGATTTTCCAGGCAGCCATCAGCACTAAACGAGTGGTATGGCCTACCAGAAGTAGGACCATCACGCTGATCCATGCTATTATGCCGACTTCCAATACATGATTGGTCCTGGAATTCTGGTGATAGGGCGTGAAGGCCGTAATCGCCAGGAGATAAGTCGCCGTATGGAAGTGATGGTGATCCACATGAGTATCCTCCGCCTCAGGGGGGAGGCCACTCACGAGGAGGAGGATAATTGTCAGGGATGTGAGGAAGCTTACGGTGGTGGTTGTTAGGAAGTACGAGTATGCCTTTGGATCATCATGGACCAAGATGGAGGACTCGATAGCGTGGGAAGTCAACGAGCCCTCGTCTCGGGTGGTGTCCTGCCAAAAGCCATCGGGAGGGCTCACACCAATCTGGAAAGCCATCGTGGCGGTTAGCGACGGCACACCCATGAGTGTGTTCTTGGCCTTTTCTAGCCAATTAAATCGCATGTCGAGATTCTTCTTGTGACAATTGCGCCACCGCGCATGGGGCGGCGTGACATTACGGTTGTGGGTATCTGGAGGCGGGCCCTGTAGAGATAATAATTAGGTGTTGATAATTTAGGAAGGGAAACTAGTTAGTACGTGTGCTTAGTTACTAACCTTAGGTCGCTCCTCTGGGTCGGAATCAATCTGTGTGCTTAGTTACTGACCTTAGGTCTAGGTCGCTCCTCCGGGTTGGAATCAATCTGTATTATGACATCCCCGCGGTTGCCATTGGTGGAATTAAGGTGATTTGGGACCTCTTCCATCTTTTCAAGCCCAGGGGATTCTTGGCAGGGGATGGCATTCTGCCCTCGGCAGAATCAAGATGCAACGATCCTTCGATTACATGTATATTGCACATATGTGGCGTGTTTATTGCACATCTATGGCATGTCTGTTGCATGTATATTACACGGATATATCTCTTCAATTATGTATATATTGATTGATATATTATCTTAGCATAGTTATTTAATAAAGCCTATAAATAATTTGAGGTATTTTTAATTACTATATATGTTATAAAAAAAATCTTGGGAAGGAACGACTAACCTCTTTCGATTCACGACAAATGAATTACCCAAAAATGTACGTCGATGCATCAAAGTCTTACATGATATCAAAGTTGGGGGTCTTGAGTTCAAATTTTACAAGATCCCATTTGCCTTCTCAATTAATTTTCCATACTTAGTACTAAGCCAAAAGATTGGACTAAGCATGAGATGGAGTGTTTGAATATTTAAATAATAAACAATAAAGTGAGTTCCTAATTAGCAACGGGCTAACTTCTTCTACATAAATCTATCTTATCAAATGCGAAATTATAGAATCATGATCTTTGAGAATGTGAAAACTTGACAGCGTGCTTCGCCCATGATGAGCATGCACAACTTCTGGCCGAGGCTAATTGCATTGTTTTCAAATCTCAAGGAATAGGAAGAATTGATAGAGCCTAGACCGATTCTTCTTAGCCAGAGGAATTTAGTGGCCAAAAGACAACCTTCGTTAGGGAGGGAGATGATCTTGCTTTCGCTCAGATGCACTTATGCTGCAACTGCAACAACAACGGCAGCTATCTTTTCAGAAGGAAAACCGGCATTGATTTGGTTAAGTTGGCATATAATCTCTATTTGGCATATGAAATGCTGTTGTGGTGGTCAATGACGCCACAATCATAAGTGCGCTCTTGGTCTTCTCAAAGCAGTCAAACCGCCTGTTGAAATTCTTCGATTACATGTATATTGCACATATATGGCACGTATATTACACATATATGGCACCTATGTTGCACATATATTACACGCATGTATCTCTTCAATTATGTATATCTTGATTGATATATTATTTTAGCATAGTTATTTAATAAAGTCTATAAACAATTTGATGTATTTTTAATTAATATATATGTTATAAAAAGATCTTGGGAAAAAAGACTAACCTCTTTCGACCAGTATGGCCCACCAGAAGTAGGACCATCACCCCGATCCACGCGATGATGCCGACTTCCAATATACGATAGGTCTAGGAATTCCAGTGATAGGGCATGAAGGCCGTAATCGCCAGGAGATAAGTCATTGGGTTGGAATCAATTTGTATTATAACATCCCTACAATTGCCATTGGTGGAATTAAGGTGATTTGGGACCTCCATCTTTCCAAGCTTAGGGGATTCTTGGCGGGGGATGGCATTCTGCCCTCGGCGGAATCAGGACGAAGCGGATGGCATTCTTGGCGGGGGATGGCATTCTGACCTCCTCCATCTTTTCAAGCCTAGGGGATGTCATTTTGATCTCAAGGCTTCGTAGATGTTTTGCTTCTGCGATGGAGCTGACGAGAATTCCATTCCCCGAGGCGTCCTTATACTTGAGGAAGGGTGGCATTCTGATCTCGAGGCTTCCTGGATGTTTTGCTTTCTGTGATGGAGCTGACTAGAATTCCATTCCCTGAGGCGTCCTGATACTTGATGAAAGTTTACACTGATCACGGCTGCTGAGACATGTCTTTTTCTCTTCAATACATTTATTAAACAACTACCAATTTAGTCATAATTTCTTTTTACCAAATGTAGTTCTTATTCTCATATGGACAATTTACATTGACCACGGCTGCTGAGACATGTCTTTTTCTCTTCAATACATTTAATATATAGCTGCCAATTTGGTCATAATTTCTTTTTACCAAATGTAGTTCTTATTCTCATATGGACAATTTACATTGATCATGGCAGCTGAGAGGTGTTCTCATACTTGAGGAAAGTTTACATTGAGCACGGCTGCTGAAACGTGTCTTTTTCTCTTCAATACATTTATTATACAATTGCTAATGGCCATGTAACAATGTTGCCCATTAGGCCTAAATCTAAGACTATACCATGATTTTATTGCTTTAGGGCTAACCTAAGATGACAAAACCATAATTTTTTCGTTTTGGGTCTAACCTAAGTTAATGAAATTTCATGTCCATCACCACTGGTTCAAAATTGCCCTAACTTTGATCGATCTAGCGACAAAGTACCAACTTTATCCCTAGTGTTTGACTTAAAGACAACGAAACTCTGATTTTGTCTCCTTAGGGTTCTTTTGTCACCTTTGGGTCCATAATTTTGTCCTATCAAGGTTGTTTTTCTTGTGGTTAATGTACATTTCATATCTGAACAAGTTTCATGAAATAGAACACATTAATGCCCTAAAAGAGGGAGATTAGCTTGTTCTATTGCCGTGCGAAAAACCAACCGATCTGCACACCGCTTTTATTTGCAAACCAATCATAAGGTACTGTATTCTATAATACGATAGTATCATCTATCCTAATGCTAATATACAACAATCCTTTTTACAGAAATTTATTACTAGTCATGTAAGAATGCTAAACAAATATAATCTGTAGGGCAAATCTTGAGTCATCTCGGATCAAGTTTCTCTCTTCCAAGATTACTTTCGAGGAGATGCATGTTCTTTACGGCGGTCATTGTCGGTGTAAATCTCCCTTTAGGACACAGAACCTATACAGTTGTTACCTCCATCGCACTGTCAAAGGACTGCATGTTGTCAATGGACCGGCGCAGACATATGATCCCCGTTCCTCAGAGTAAAATTCTTGACAACATCCGCAAGACCAACATGTACGCACTTTGCTAGACCACCAACACCAAAAGAACTGACAGGAGTGGCAAAAGCACGAGGCTTTTCACATATTTGCTATGAAGACCTGGTCATAATGAAAGCATTAGAGTCAAGAGCAGCAACTATCTAGAAATTTCAAACCGTTACCGATTTCAAACACCAGAATTTACCAACATAAGAATCTCATCTAAAGATTTTGCTTCATCACATCCAGTTTAGGGATGCCATTGCATGTCTATCTCTTGAAATGCATCTGCATACTATGGGACTAGGAAAGACGATGAAGTATTTACCAGCCCTTCATATCCTAATTCTCGTCAGTTTGCATCAAATGTCGAGATTTAAAAAAGGGTACGATCTTAGATGCGAGCTGTGATGGAAATGCACAAAATGCTGACCAATGCTTTTGTTTAATGACTTAAATCTTTATAGAATTAATTTGAGATCGTCATCAACTAAACCAATTCATAGTTGTTCCGCAAGGAAACGTATACAGATTATGGGTGGAAAAAATGGCTAGTAGTTAATGGGAAAAAGATTGGCTTACCACTTTGATCTGACGTCGCTGCTGGAAGCGCAGGAATTTTGACATCTAGAATTCAACAGATGACTAGTCAGGGAGGTGAAGAAAATAATAAGTCATTAGCGAGAAACGAAAGAGTGTTGTATCTAATTAGCAACGTACTTTTATTGCACAATGAAGTTTGAAACTGATTGGTCAATGGCCACGGAGCAGGAATGTTGTCATTCAGATCACACAAGAAGCTGATCCCAGAAAACTTGTCGAATGTGGCATCTGAAGGCAAACTCGGTAGTAGACATCCGGACACTAAAAGAAGAGTTTGAGCACGATGAGTTTAAGTTCAATGTGTCAAATAGAGCACAACTAGGCAGAATCAAGCAAAACGTGATAAAGCTTCTTCACCAATTACTAAGGCAGGCATATATTTAATATGAAACTCAACCCTCAGATGTCCCCATAATTGTCAGGCTCGTCATAAGTAACAAGCATAATTCCTAGATCCGAACACCAGCCCTAATTGCTATGTGAAAGAGATAGTGCTGAACAGATAAAGTGGAAGAGTAATACACTTATTACCTTCACTTTCCACTGTAATTGCCAATCCCCGAGACCATTAGACAAAAAGAGCTAATGTTAGTATTGTGTTCGAGTAACCAGATAGAAGCATGCTGGGATAATGAAGAGAAAGGAGGAACAAAGTCAACCTTGAACAGAGAAGTCCTTAAGAGTAATGTGACACAGGCTATAAATATTTCTAGAGATATTCAGTTTCCGTAATTTCACTCCCATCGACGTAGCACAATCCACCGCTTGTAGGTTGGTCACAAAGCTCTGCTTTTGCAAGTGGGAGACGTAGCTTTCCATCGCGCTGCAGCACTCTGTCTGGTTGCTCATGCTGTTGGCACAGCTTTTTGCAACATGTTTCATGTCCGGAAAAACCAGAGGACAAACTGAAAGAAGAAAAGTCTAATCAGGAGTAGAAAAATAGTGAAGTCAGTGGACTTTTGCTCAAACGAGGAAAAGTTCATAGTCTCTACTCAAAATCACACCAAGGCCATCACTGCATCAATCGTGACAATTTCTTCTGTTATCAGTGTCACGATTGACATGTCAGAGTCATAAAACTTCTGGGATTCAATGCACCTACAAGCACGATTTTGTACAAGTGTCCATGTGCACAGGAACTACAGAGACACTCAAACTTATGTACAAGCATGTTTTCACACAAGCATACTATGCAGATAGCTATGCAGGCACTTGAACTCACATTTGTTAACTTTGCAACTCGATAGCCCTCTGAGAACTTTCTTTGCATGAGATGTATCAAGTTTGCTTGCCAACCACCTGAGCACAATGTTTCTACAATCATCAATCCTGGCTGAATGATCCATCACAATATGCTGGGCCTTCGGACTTAAGAGATCATCAGAAGCTTTCAAAGCAATTTTAGTAGCAGCCTCTAATATAGCATTTTGACAGACTTGTTCACAGCATTCTCTCACAGGATTGACCTTCTTGCAAGCAGCAAGAAGCTTTGAAGATTCTACTGTGTTCTCGAATGTGGAGACATCTTGCACTGGGCAAGAAGCTTCGGTTAGATTTGGTGGATGAATCGTGCATATCTGATTTAGGTTATCCCCAGCACCCTGGCTTGCCAAAATTTGGTCCATATCAGAGAGGCAATGTTTGGCCAGGCTTCCGTTCAAAGCAAGAAGATTAGTGGTTTTACTGGATTGTCCAATGAGAATAGTAAGTGTGGCCTCATATTGGGGGCAACATATCACGTGCGCCAGATAAGGTGCGAAAACAGCCCAGCAATCAATGGAGGTCATGCTCATCAAGTTTTCAGCCGCAGTGAAGTTTAATGTACAGAGTCCTGTGACAAGAGCATATCACAAGGTAGCATTCAGGACATCAAAGGCAAAGCTCAGATGAATTCGAAAAACAAAATATGGGCAAAATATGTACCGGATAATTTGGGCACAGTAGTGTTGGTAAAGGGAGCTAATGGTGAAGGTGCAAGAAGAGGAAGAAGGGGCTGAGGAGACCCAGTTGGGGGAATCTCAGGAAAAATAGCATCCATTCTCTTGTCTGCTAATGTGTGGTCATCCAATTTGCTACAACTACATTTATGCAGAACTGTACAAAAATGTAGCAGTAATGTGAACTGAGTAGAAACACCATCAAGTATCTTGATAAACATTCACAGCACTCAAATAGATAAGGAAAGAACAAAATTCAAACCATCATTTTCTCATTTATAAAGAACTTCAGACTTAGAGGACTAAACATAGACAGGGAGCATATGCAGAAGCGCATAGTCACTCTGATGCAAGCTTTGCTTATTGTTGTTGGCTGCAGAGTTCCATCTTTTATGCTGAATTTCTTCTTATGCTTCTGCTAATTCTAGAGTACTCAATGGAGTTTGCTGATGATTTTGATGTTCTGGTTTGGATAATTTCTCATCAGCAGTTTAATGTTTTGCAATCTCAACATGCTACAAAGACAAGGTTGAATCCAAAAACAAGTGACTAGATTAAGATACGATCTGTTGGGAATCGCAACTGATGGATATCATAAGAGGGAGCACAAAGTGCCGGCTTATAGACACCTAGTCAGACTCATTTTGCTAAAAAATGAAGACCTTGACATATGAGTCAATTAGAAATATCAGTTTCTACTATCAACTCCAGTTTTTCGACATTAGACTTTCGGTAGCACTTACACATCGCATCTGCACTTAACACCATCAAGGCATCAACCATTAACATCTCAGCTACTAGACGTAGCTAAAGTTACAGTATTAGTTGCAACCATAAGGGATAGATTATTGCATCAAAATGTGCTGACTTGCAATTCACCATTCAAATCTAATAGTTCATATGACCAGGTAATCTGAAAGAGAAGCACTAGAAAAGCCCAATTCATAAATGATGCCATATTATTCCGAGCTTTCAATATTATTTTAATGTCCTCACTAGTAGTCTGCTCAGTTAATCCTAAACTAAACAACTTTGAACAAGTTTTGATACGTTCTACAGATCAAACAGCCAATGAATATCAACTCTGAGGCCAAAATAGCAACCCAGAGAATTCTACAAACAATTAACACATATGATCAGAAAAATTATTGAGATGCAAATTACGACCCAGCTAACAATTCAAAGATGATTCAAAATGTAAAACAGAACCCAGCATACACCAAAGCAGACTAGGAGGATCACTCACAGTGAAACAGCAAGAAAGCCTTGAGAAACACAATCTTGAGACCAAGAGACATCCTTCCTCTCCTGCCTTTACTCCATCTGAATTTCCCTTTCTTGCTCCCCGAAAAGAAGTTGCAGCCAAAAGAGACCCTCGGTCACAGGAAAGTGCTAAGGAACAGGAGGAAAACAAAGGACACAGAGTGTAAAGCGGTGCTGTCAAGAAACATTAATGATGGCTGAAATCGGGAGGACTGGTATGGTGGGTATGTGAGGGCAAAGAGAGAGAGAGAGAGAGAGAGAGAGAGAGAGAGCAGAAAGAGAAGGGTTCATGGAAGAGAAAAGAGCTCGTGCTCGTGCCTGTGCGTATGAGTGAGTGAGGACTATGAGGATTAGCCATGAATGCGGGTGCTAAAGAGCGTGGGGACAGTGGCAGCAATTTTCTTTTTTCGCAATAGCTGTCTCTGTCTTTGAGAATTATATAGACCCCACAAGTGCGGACACAAACAGGACCGAAACCAAAGAAAAACCAAGTTCAGATTAGAACAACTGTACTACCATTCCTCAACCTCCTTCATTAAAGCCATCAATTGCCTTTATCTCCTGTACACCAGTCATCAAGTAAGCGTGACAGGTGCGAGGGTCCCTCTCTTACCCACAAAAAATTGGAGAGCAGGGGAAAGAAAAAGCACGAGGGACCACCTCATAACAAGGCTTAGCTAAGGGTATACTGAAATTATTGTATAAACTTATCCTATTGATAACATAAGATAGGTCTATAGATAGAGTTCATTACTTTGTGATTTTCAAAATATAGATTAATAACTTTTTTACCATGATGGAGCATACGTTGGATAAATGAACTCCCGGTCCATGAAATATTTCAATAACTTCATGACTCTAGTAATATGCGAGCTAAAATTATGTAGGTGGTCCGAAAAGGAAATTATTTGAAGTTAATTTTGCATGAGAAATTGAATCCATGTCATCGACTTAATCACTATCTATAAGTACACTAATTTCTCAATGATCTCCAATTTGTATCTCCACCATTTGTTAGAAATCTATCACATGAAAAGTTTGTAGTGCTTTCGCTTTTCTGTAGGGTTGCTAACATCATTTAAGATTTCCACGTTACATTGACCGTCATCCCTAAAAGAAGGGAAAGTTTGATATCATCAAGTCATCTTATGGTCTGTTTATTATCGGACATCATAATATAGCTCCATAATAATTGTATTCTAATGAGTTGAATCAACCGCATTTTACCAAATAACGGAACTCACGCTAGATCTTGCTAAAAAAAAGGCAAACCCACATATTTAATTCACTCTCTATGAATTTATCAAACATGTTGACCCTTTTCATACTAGACCATGCTTTTTGTAATCAATGGGCTCAACATACTTTGCATATTATCGATCGCCCTTGTTCACCATGTAATGAAAAATTCTCTATTTACACTGCTTCTTGAAGCATGAGCGATACAACAAGTGCAGATTGTTTTCCTTTTGCCCCTTTTCTCTATGCTTTGGTCTAAGCTCGGGTTTGATCACTTCTATATTCACATGCTCGACAAGCGTGTGAAGGTAGGGGCCGTGGTGGTGGCAGTTGGTGGTTCCACCATAAATCCGAGGTGGTCATGGTGGTTGCACGGCTCTATTAATGTGCCTGGAGTGTGTTTTCTAGGGCATTAAAGTCAACACCAACCAAAAATTATACAGAGCTTCCTCCTCGTGGAGCACATCAACCCTAGACTAAAGATGAACCTCGTGAAATAATGGTAAAAACTAGGTCGTGGACACTGATTCAAGACAGTGAATATGGTCAGGTCAAGTCAAGCCTCTCTTAGTTCTGGGCTTGGCCCATGAAACTCTATTGGTCCAGCAGACCAACTTGAAATAGCAATTATGAATAATGCTGGGGATACTATATCTTCTTATAAAATAGTTAACCAAATTTAAATAGTACAAATTTAGCCAACCAAATGATGCGTGGTGGTTGAATTTGACTTGGATATTTAAAGAAGTTATTGATATGTACTCACATACAAGCTTCGAGGATCGATCAATTATGTTGCTTTACAAATCAAATTCGCTAATTTAATTTCAATATTGTAACATTATTCTTCTTTTATCGCTCTATCCGTCGTCCCTCCATTAAGATAATAGCAAAAGAACTCGTGGACAAAATAAAGAAGATGTGTTTGGGCATCAGCGTTACAAAATTAAATTGGTAACATTCCAAAAGAAAAGTTCATACACAAAATAATGAAATAATGATTAGACCTCATTTCCCCCTCCCTCTCCATCTCCCAAAGAAAAACAAGGAAAATCCAAAAGATATCCACCCACAAACTACGATGTCCCCTCACCTACTTCTAACAACTTGATTACAAAATACAAATATACCTATGTAGAAAGCAAACAAAAGAAATGTAGGAGCAAAAACATATCAAGAAAAGCCCATGATATCAGTTGACCTCCGGAATGCTCTTCAATGCCGGCCTCCACGGCCCGTGGTGCTTCTTGGTGGAGCAGCGGCTGCGGCCGCCACAGCAGGCGGTGGCAGCAGCACTTGCATTTGTCGACAGACTTTCCACCACATCTTGAGGAGAAAGCTCTTGCATATCCACCTTCTTCAGCAACTCCCGAAGCTCCTTCTTTGTGATCTTTATCTTCACCTGCCCTCTCCTGCCATGCGAAGAAGCCAAACCATACAGTGTCGCCGCTGCGTCTCCTTGCAATAAGGCTTCTCGCTCCCCCTCCTCTGCACCCGTTGTGAGTAGCGACTCCCAGTCGTCGCCGGCCCACACCGTGGATTTGTGCACGCAGCAGTTTCCCATTGTTGACGCCCTTCTTGTACCTTGCAATTGCTGGTTTGTGCTTTCCAAAGCATATGAAGTTTTGAAGCATATGAACAAAGCTTTTGTGCCGTATGTTTGGCTCCTATATATATTTCAGATGTGGCGATTAAGTTTGCTGTTCTTGGAAGTCAACATATGAGAGGGAGCCACAGCAGGACGACGCGTGTAGGGGATTACCTGGCCCATGTGAGATGCTACTTGGTTTTGTTGACCGAATCATGTGACACAGCATGTGGAACCCAAGAAATTGCTTTTCATGGTTATATATTGCTGAAGAAAATTGCTTATTTGGTGACACGAGCCCCATGTGATATTAGAAAAATGAGACTCAATTGAGACACCCAGGAAAAAAATCAAACTTTTAGTTTATGTCCCAAGTAATGTGCTTATATTAAGGTGCTTTTGCATCATTTCAAAAGTGATTATAGTGTATATTATAAATCACCAGCATTGTTGATTTGAAAGAACGGGTGATATAATGCTGCTCGCATATTTTCTTCTTCACGCCGTTAGTGCAAACTCTATTTTTCTCTTAATTTAGTGCTCGATAAATCAATATCCGTAAAAAAGCATTCTTGTTAATATTCTCTCGAAAGTGTGCTCTTTTCAGAATGTACTTAGGCAAAGCAGCACAATATATCACATGGTGCAATTATCAATCGATGCATAGTCTACCATGATACGCTGCATGAAAATATTATCAACATGGCTTTCAAAAACCCTAGAAATGAAAGGAGAAAGGAGGAGATCCAGCAGAGGCGAGCAGTGCCGGTGGAGAGAATGTGAATGGGACGGAAGGATGGCATCTTCTACAATTAATCAAAAGAAGATAAAACTTCGCCTTCGCTTCGCTTGCACCGCCAGACCTGGTATACGGTCCACTTGTCTCCGCACGAGACACGCCCTTCACTTAAAATAAAGAAAGGAGACAGAAACGTCGGGTGACGTGTCCACGGGTAATCTCCCGACCTTCATGTCCAGATGTCCACGTGTCAGCCTCTCACGCTGTAAGAAGATTACTAATGCACGATGTGGTGTTTACTTGGCTAATCGAGGTGTTTTACGAGTGGACGTTTACGTGCGTGTTCGGATGATTTCGTGAATAACGAATCCAATTTTGGAAAAGTAATGGAGTCGCCACCTATTATGTTAAGTAACCTAGGAGGATATGTATATTTTTGAAAGCCTAACATGGTTCTCATGAAAATATCCACGAAGTTTTACAAACTATATGATTGATGCTGCTTCACCTCGAAAACTCATTTCGAGTTACTGGCCGCCGTTGGCTCTTAATGTCACGACCGCTTGAGTCACTGTACTTAGCAAGAGAGCGATCTCTTCGGTATAAGACCTAAAGTCGGGCCTCGTTTGTTTTGGTATTTTCTCTTGTGCAGATTATATATGACCACCAGCAGATTAACAGCCTAATAAAATGAGTATCTTCTTAAATTTAATTTGGTAAAATATAACAACTATCTTCACACTTGGTAGGTGCGTTTCTGGCTGAATAGCAATCTATGTTTTTCCAAATTCTTCATTTATTATAAGATATCTTCAAATGGACCCAAAAGTAGTTGGAATAGATGAAAATGGTGGTTTGGAAGGACATGATTGGGTTTCATAGGGTGTTTCATGGAGCCATTTTTCATCTCGTTATTCCGTAATATTCGTTGATAAACTTCATGTTTGATGCTCAAATAACCGTGCTTTCAGCACAAATGATAAATATTCCCAACGTGATTAAAGCATTTCTTATTAACACTCTTTAACTTAGGTGCGGTTGGTGTTATATTTCGTTGGTACACCCCATCGACTTAGGTGCGGTTGGTGTTATATTTCGTTGGTTCCCCCACGATGGGGTGTGTTCAAGGAGCACCATCTACTCTAATGGGAAGTGTCTAAGATGCATAATTTTTAAAAGGTGTGAGAAGTTAATTTTATAAGGGGAAGTTAAATAACTTCCCAATGACCAAAAAAGAGAGGAAGATAATTGTCATATCAATAGACATTTGAGAATGTTTCGATGGATGTTGGGGATGCAAATATGCGACGAAAAATAAAGTAGGAAAGAAAAAGAGAGCAAATAGGAATTTTTACGTGGAAAACCCTTCTAAAATCAAGAAGGGAAAAATCACGGTGCCGCATTAGGCAATTTCTTTACTATCAGTATCAGTGTTACAAGTTCAGGGTTACAAAGTTTCAGCGTTACAACTATAAAAGAAATTGCCATATTTATAACAGGAGTCTAGGGCATACATATTAAAGGAAATTACATGTATGCTTAGTAGTAATATAAACTCTATTTCCTTTAATATCTCAAGATGGGTGACCTATTGAGAAGTGTCTATCCACAATAACATTTTTTCCCATCAGACTCCACAATTCCATCAATCTCCCACTTGGAGGCTGATATTCAAAAAACAGCAATAATCATTTATAGTCTTCATCCGTTCAACCCAAATTGTCCTAGTGCGGTAGCCCCCCCTCATCACTTACCATGGAGGCCAATTGAGGTAATGCACAGCCTCAGTTTTTCAGTGGTGATAACCTTTGTTAACATATCTGCTGGATTTTCTGCACCAAGAATCTTCTTTAATGACAATGTCCCGCCATCTATTAATTGACGAATTTGATGATATTTTAACTCAATGTATTTTGTCCTTGAGTGAAATACCGGATTCTTTGCAAGATAAATATCACTTTGACTATCACTGAAAAGAACACTATTATCTTGCTCATTGCCTATCTCCTTCAGAAAATTTTTCAACCAAATCATCTCCTTACTAGATTCAGATATAGCCACATACTTTGCTTCAATGGTTGAGAGAGATACACAAGTCTGAAGTCTAGACATCCAACTGATTTCAATGCCACCTAAGGTAAAAACATAACCCGATATGCTCTTCCTATTATCCAAATCACCACCAAGATCTGCATCAATTAAGCCTTGTAAAGTTGCACTATTTTTCATAAAACATAATGACATACCTAAAGTGCCTTACTTAAAGTGCCTTTCAGGTATCTTAATAACCACTTTACAGCTTCCCAATGTTTTATTCCTGGATTTGCCATGTATATGCTCACAACTCCCACTGCATGAGCTATGTCTGGTCTAGTACACATCATTGCATACATTAAACTACAAATAGCTGATCCATAAGGCACTCTAGCCATATAATCTCGCTCTTCATTCGTCTTTGGTGAGTGCTCCTTTGAGAGCTTGAAGTGACTTCCTAAAGGAGTACTTTCGGGCCTTGCATCATGAATTCCGAATCTGTCAAGCACTTTTTCAATGTACTTTTCTTGAGATAACTTTAGAATTCCTTTAGATCTATCCCGCGTAATCTTTATCCCAATAATCTGATTCGTTGCACCCAAGTCCTTCATCTCAAACTCTTTTGACAATTGCTGCTTCAGTATGTTGATCTCTCTCATGTTAGATCCTGCAATGAGCATATCATCCACATACAACAACAAAATAATATAGCAGTCATCAAATTTTTTTGAAATAACAACAGTGATCCATATCACTTCTAGTGAACTCGTTACCACACATAATTGTGTCAAATTTTTTGTACCACTGTCGAGGAGCCTGTTTCAAGCCATACAGACTTTTCTTCAGTTTACAGACATAATTTTCTTTTCCAGGATCTTGAAAACCTTTTGGTTGTACCATATAAATATCCTCCTCCAAATTACCATGGAGGAATGCAGTCTTAACATCTAGCTGCTCTAGATGTAAATTCTCTGCAGCAACAATACTCAATATTGACTTAATAGTAGTCAATTTCACAATTGGAGAAAAAATCTTTGTATAGTCAATTCATTCTTTTTGTTGAAACCCTTTTACTACTAACCTTGCTTTGTACCTCTTGCTGCCATCAGGTTCTTATTTGACCTGATACACCCACTTGTTCTGCAATGCCTTCTTCCCATCTGGTAACCGAGTTAACACCCAAGTTTTATTTTTCTCGAGTGAATCCAACTCATCCTGCATTGCTAACTCCCACTTAACAGAATCTTCAACCTGCACTGCTTCCAAAAAATTTTCTGGTTCGCCAACATCAGTCAAAAGCAAATAATGTAATGACGGAGAATATCTCTGTATAGGTTTATGTGTTCTACTAGATCTTCTCAAAGTGGATCAGGTCTACGTGATTCTTGTTCAGCAACAATTTTAGGAATTTCAACCAGAACACTTTTAGAATTTTCTTTCAATTCAATCTCTGTATTTTCCACCAAACTTTCCTTCACACTAAATTCTATCACATATTTGTCCTTTGTACAACATATTCTCATTTAACGTAACATCAGCAGTTCTTATTATTTTTCTATTTTGTTCATCCCAGAACCGATAGCCAAAATAATCAGAATCATATCCGATGAAAAAACATTTTTTAGCTTTTGCATCAAGTTTATCTCTATTTTCAGAATCTACGTGGACATAGAAAACACAACCAAAGATTTTCAGATGCGAGAGATTTACCTTCTTTTCACTCCATTATTCTTCTGGTAACTTAAAATCAAGTAGAACCGAAGGTCTCCTATTAATTAGATATGATGCCGTATTAATTGCATCTGTCCAAAACATCTTGGGTAATCCTGCATGCAACCTTATACTTCTTGCACGCTCATTCAGAGTTCTGTTCATCCTCTCAGCAACTCCGTTTTGCTGCGGTCTATTGGGAACATTTCTTGTCATTTTGATTCCGTTCTCTGCACAAAATTGCTTGAATTCCTTGTTATCATATTCACCGCCGTTACCAGACCTTAAACATTCAATTTTCAGGCCATTCTCATTCTCCACTTCAGCTTTCCATCTTTTGAAAATAGTAAACACGTCAGATTTATTTTTTTAGAAAATAAACCCATACCTTTATGGTGAAGTCATCAATAAATGTGACATAATAGCGCAAGCCTCCAAGGGATTGCACAGGAGCTAGGCCCCACACATCTATATGCACCAATTCTAATTTTTCTTTCTTTGGTTCTTTTCCAATCTTCGAAAAACTAACACGTTTATGCTTACCCATAACACAATATTCACATAGACCAATATCTATGGACTTCAAATTAGGCAATTTTCCCTTAGATGCTAATATCTTCATTCCTTTTTCGCTCATATGTTTCAAGCCCGCGGTGCCATAATTTAAAATCAATTTCCGATTTAGCAATTGCTGCAGTTTCTCTATTGATTTCAGTCATGTAGAGTGTTCTTGACTTTGTTCCATGTGCTACAACTAGAGCATCTTTAACAATTTTCCATGAGCCATCCCCAAAAATAGTCTTGTAACCTGTGCTGTCTAGTTGACTTATAGAGATCGGATTTCTCTTAAGTCCTGGAACATATCTGACATCATGCAACTTCTATTGATATCCATTAGTAGATTTTATATAAATATCACCCTTTCCCATAATATCCAAAGGCTCATCATCAACAAGATAAACCTTTCCAAATTTTCCAACAACAAAATTGTGCATTAATTCTTTGCATGAAGTAGAGTGAAATGACGTACCTGAGTCAAGAATCCACGACTCAATTGGACTGTCAATGCTCAAAATTAAGGCATCACTATTTTGAGTCTCTTCAGAAGTTACATTCACAGATTTTTCTTCCTCTTGATTTCGATCTCGATATTGAATTTTCTTCTTTGGAGCTCTACAATCTCGTTTCAAATGTCCCTTCTTTTCACAATTCCAACAAATAATTTCACCTCGAGCTCTCAATTTGCTTCTCCCTCTAGACTTTGATCTACCATGGTACTGGTTTTGCCTCCGTTAATTGCTTCTCCCTTTGCCTTCAATATTTAAGGCAACACCCGAAAATTCACCCGATTCTCTTTACGAATATCCTCGCTAAGAATCAAATCTCAGATTGCTTGAAACTTCAACTTTTTCTTACCAGATGAATTGCTTACTGCAGTCACAGTTGCACTCCAACTTTCAGGTAGAGAAAATAATAAAATTAAAGCATTTACCTCGTCATCAAATTTGATATCCACCGAACTCAACTGAGTTGTGATCACGTTGAATTCATTGATGTGATCTGTCATAGAAGCACCCTTGTCCATCTTCAGATTGAAAAGACGATGCATCAAGTATACATTGTTTGATGCAGAAGGCTTCTCGTACATGTTAGACAACGCCGCCATCAAATCCACCGTTGTCGCCTCATTAGCAATGTTGAAAGCAATGTTCCGCGCCAATGTAAGATGAATCAAACCTAGAGCTTGTCGATCTAACAATTCCCACTCTACTTGCTTCATAGATTTTAGTTTCTCTCCAAATAGAGGTTGATGCAAATTCTTCTGATATAGCATATCCTCGATCTGCATCTTCCAGAAACCAAAATCCTTGCCATCGAACCGATGAATCTTCACCTTTCCTTCGTCCATATTCGCTCCCACCATTTCGCCAAAACCAGGCTCTGATACCAGTTGTTGGGGACGCGAATATGCGACGAAAAATAAAGTAGGGAATAAAAATAGAGCAAACTGGAATTTTTACGTGGAAAACCCTTCTAAAATCAAGAAGTGAAAAACCACGGTACCGCATTAGGCAATCTCTTCATTATCAGTATCAGTGTTATAAGCTCAGGGTTACAAAGTTTCAGCGTTACAACTATAAAAGAAATTGCCTTATTTATAGCAGGAGTCTAGGGTATACATATTAAAGGAAATTACATGTATGCTATTAGTAGTAATATAACTCTATTTCCTTTAATATCTCAAGATGGGTGACTTACTGGGAAGTGTCTACCTACAATAATATTTTTCCCCATCAGACTCCACAATTCCATCAATGGAAACATAAGTTCTCTCGTTCTCTATAAAAAAGAACAACACACAAAAGAAAAGGCTTCTGTTTTCTACTTTGTTAAAATGATTGGCATTAATCTTGTGGAACGTTAATACTTTCTTTGTGATTGTTTCTGAACTATTGATAAATTGTAAATTCGTCCAAGGGTTTGAATCCTAGTCTTGGCTGTCTAACATGACATCACTTCATCGGATTCAAGTTCAAGAGGATTTACCTTGAGATCTTTTAACTCTAAGCTCAATTGAGCTCTTCCGATCACCAAAGGCACCAAGATTAGCACGCTGGAGATCACAAGCTCGGAAGAACTTGGACAAGGGGCGTCGCATGCTTCTAGATGGTGGAGGAGATCGCCAAATTGTCGGATCGATGATGGAAACTGCTAGGATGGGTCATCGGCATGCATGTCAGTGTTTGGCTTCAAACGGGGATGGAGCTTGATTGGCGAGCTCCGGCTAAGAAGGCTATCGGCGTATTGCGACCAGCGAGGGGGTATGCTGGTGTACTCGGAGTGGAGTTTGATCACCAGAGGAAGGAGGCGTTCGGCTGGTGCGATGGACGTTGGAGTGGAGGTTGATCGTTAGAGGAAGGCAGTGGGAGGCTAATGAGGGTGAAAGAGTGGTTTGGCTTATATATATATCCCCATCATTTTGGAGGAAAAATTTGTTATATACCCTTAAGCAAGATCAAATCTTAGCTAACTAATTTGGATTAGTTTGCTAAGCTTGTTGAAGATATTTTGATTAAAGCACATGTCAATTTAAGTGGCCATGATGCATTCTTAACCGATGGTGATGATCAATTCTTGAAACCAATCTTGAGATTAAGGTCTAATTGGGGGTGTTTTCGTAATATCATAAATTTGAGGGCAATTTTGTAAATTGAAAAATTAAGAGAATGGTAGGTTGGCCTCGGGATGGGCCATCCTATGGTGGTCACTGACTATTGAAACTATGCCGAAAAGTAGCCTCGTTGGAAAGTAGACGGACTGGTCACTTTTCATTGGAGCTAGTTGGATCGATCTGAACCGGTCTTCTTCTCTTTTCTTTTGTGCAATTTAGTCCTTGAGGGGCTTAATTGATAAGAAAATTTGCCTATCTCAAAATGCAAATTGATTGAAATCGAATCCAATTAATGTAATGAGACATTAATTAGTTCAATTACCCATGTTCATGATAACCAATTGCATTCAAATTGACAGTGAAATGATGACACGACCTTTATGCCGAAATTGAATTGAAGGTTAATGTTGAAATTGAACCTCAACCCATCAAATTAAACTTTAGTCTAAAATGTGTCAACTTGAATTTGATTAATTGAAGCTCATGAGCTTGGATTTCTCAAATTCAAAACCTTGGTCAAAACAGAATCATTACCTTCTATATTTGTTATGATTATCAGCTAGGAAGGAATGGATAATCTCGTACAACGGTTAGTATATGTTGACTAGATCACTTAGGGTACGCATGACAACGTTTCTATTCTCGGGAGTAGATTCTGCTTAGAAATGATTTTTTTTTTGTTTCTGTTCTCGGAAACAATTTTTGAGCACTTGAAAGCGTTTGATAACTGTTCAAAATGTTTACTCCGGGAATAGAAATACGTTTGGTAAAAGTTTCTAATCTTTTGATTCTTTTAATTTTCTTTTTTTCTTTTTCTTTTTTTTCTCCCCTTCTTTTAGTTGGCCGCCGCTGGTGAGGCTCGAGCCTCACCTAGGCGGCGTGAGGTCGGGCCTCGCCGGTGGCCGGGCGAGGCTTTGGCGAGCTTGCCGGACCTTGCCCTAGCCTGGGGAGGCAGCGGCGAGCTCGTCGGATCTCGCTTGACGGCTCGCCGATTGTGGCAATGGGGCGGCTGAGGGGTGGGAGGAGGAAGAGGAAGAAGGAGGAGAAGAAGAGGAAAGAGAAAGAGAAAAGGAAAAAAAGGAAAAAAATGATTCTTAAAATTGTTCCCGGGAACAAGAAGCAACTTTTTTTCGTTTTTGAATCCTACTCCAAACTTGTTCTAGGGAACAAATTTGTTCCTAGGAATAAAAAATTTACCAAACGCATTTATGTTCCGGGAATAAAAAATCTGCTTCCGAGAACAAAAGAATAGAAACAACTATCCCCGGGAGCGTTACGATGCAGGCCTTTACCTAATATATACATGACGTTGAAAAAGGAAAGTTTGTCATGAAAATCTGTTGAGATATTTTGAGGATTTAGGACATCAAAATAGAGGTGATTTTTCCAAATCAATGTACTCGACTTATGGAAATTTGAACTGTTGTATGGGCGACAATATTTAAGGGAAGCTTTATTCTTGACAACTTGGAAGCAATCGGATTTTCTTGAAGATTCAGGTCAACGAGTAGATTGGCTGGATAATCCTTTGGAGATTATGTCCAACAGTTAGCTTGGACAGGAGAGGAGTATATAAGGAGGTCTCGGAGCAAACGAGTAGCACCAAATGCGAAAGCTAACGCAACAAGAAGAAGAGCTTACAATTCCAAAGTTCCGAAGAGTATTCTTGATCAAATACATTCATCTTAGTGTGCTACAATGTGTGACTACTTAGAGATGGAGAGTGTGTAAGAAGTTGATCTCACAAGCTCGAGTTTTGTTCATCAGATCTTGTAATCTCTAATTGCTTCAAATAGTAGAATCTAGCCAATGGCTATTACTACAGGAAAGTGGGCATAGGTTTATCTAGGTCCTAAATGCATTTTTTTTTGGGTAAGGTAAACTTGTATAAATGCCAACCATCAACTATACAAATTAACGGATAACGGCACCCATTTAGACTCAGCTTAAACTAGCATACTAAGTGGAAAGATGCCGCAATCCGAGAATAACTAAAAGTAACATAATCAAAACAACATCCAGGAAGAATATCACACAAAGACTTAAACAGCAAAAATGGAGGCACTTAATCCCCACGCTCTCTGAAGACGTCTATTCACCATATTGTCTTGAACCAACAGCCCAGACAACACTTTGTTCTTGACAGCCTTGAAGATATAATGCTTCATTGAAGGAAGGGAGACCACTTTACTCCGAAATAAAATATCATTATGAGACTTCCATATAACATAACAAAGAACATCAAAGGAGAACCTGGATATTTCTTTCTGGAAGCCTTTACCATATGAATTATTACCGGCCCAATCCATGGTATTACTCCATGATCCTCTCGGCTAAGCCAAATTGCACTTGCCTGCCCAACATCCTAAATGCATTTTTCTATCCTTAATATCTTTATATTATTAGATAGAACACCTATACACTAATAAGATCTGATCACTACATGTTCAATCACTAGAAGTTGTTCCGTTGCAATATTGGTTTTAAATTTCGCAATATCACTTATTCACCCCTCCTTTAAGTGATAATACTAGTTTTAACATATTTTAGTAGAATGATCTTAGAATTTTGCAACCTTGTTAATCGCTTGAAGGCCTTACTTTGATGTCCTGAATTTCGACCCATTTTGGGTATCGAGCTTTCAAGGACTTTAAGACTAATTTATTGGATGTTGCCTCGGCAAGTCTCAAATTTATTGGTAAGCCCGAAATTTTTGAAAAAAGGATTAATGGGCCTAGAATTAGAACCAAAAAAGGAATCAAATCGAACAAAGGCCCAATGGGCTTCATGCCTAATATGGTCAGCCAAGTGGGCCCTAACCAAGCCCACCAAGCTTAAGTGGGCCCAATCAAGCCCACTAGAGCTCAATTGCCAATTTAAGCCCAATTTGAGCCCAACGACTTGCAAGGCCGATTCCTATTCATTCAAGCCAAACCCAAGGCCCATTTCATCATTTGGCTCAAGGGCAAAATTGGAAAATTCTGCCCAAAATGTTAAATGACCATTTTGGCCCTTCTAGATAGATTTTTGGCTTTGAATGGCTAGGGACAAGAATGGAATTTGATGAAGCTTCTTGGAGAAGTTTGTCCCAACTTTTCCTCCAAGTTCTCTCTCTCTCTCTCTCTCTCTCTCTCTCTCTCTCTCTCTCTCTCTCTCTCTCTCTCTCCCCTCATTCGACTGTCCCTTGGTAGCCCACTCTCTCTCACTTTTTCTTCTCTTTTCCTCTTGGTTTCTCCCCCTTGGCTGCCCCCTTGCTGCCTAAACCACCATCGCCCGCCATTTAAGCCGCCAGACACCGCTCGCCATCCCGACTTGGCCACTCATCACCCGTTCGAGCTACTCCACATCCACCTCTCTCTCTCTCTCTCTCTCTCTCTCTCTCTCTCTCTCTCTCTCTCTCTCTCTCTCTCTCTCTCTACTAAGACCCATTTTCAAGTCTCCATTTCTCATCGTTCAAGTGGTAGTCGCACGAAGGCCTCACCGCCATCGTCACACCCGTGTTGTCGGAATTGTCGCTAGGTGAGTTTATGTTCCAATCCCTCGATTAGTCTGTTAAACTTGTTTAGAGTTAGTTTAGTTTATAATTAAACTAGATTAGGTGGTTAGTTAGAATTAACTATGGTTGATGGATGGTTAAGTTAATTAACCACAATTGAATGGGGTTAGTTAATTAATCATGGTTGGGATGTGGTTGTGTTAATTAACTATGATTGAGTTGTGGTTAGTTAATTAACATGGTTGGGTTAATTAACTATGGTTGAAGTATGGTTAGTTTAGTTAATTATGGTTAATGTTAATTAATTTTACTAATCCTGCTTATTGCAAATTCTGCTTGAATTTTATGCGAAATTCTTGCATGTGCCATGTTGTTTGATGCTTGCTTTGCCTTAAAAATAATTTCCCTATGTGGAGCTTTATTTTTCAAGTTTTAAAGAATACTTTATGGACATATAAAGGGAAAACCCTAAGGCGTGGGGTTTATATATTGAGTTTTATAATTTAATTGGGGCAAGGATGAAAGGACTACATGCAAAGTTTTATGGATTAATGATATTTATGTGATCACTTGGGAATATTTTTCTACATTTTTACATGAAAAATGGCAATGGTTTATTATGTTGCATTGATTAAATGAGGAAAAATGTAGTTGGTATGGGTGGTTGGTGTGCTTGTGTAATCACGTAAATGAAAAACATCATCGATGAATTTCTGATTTGCCATTAACTGATGGATTTCGGGTTTGCCATTAACTGACAGTTTTTGGATACCTAATGGATTTTGAATATGCCATTACACTAATGGATTTCATATCTGCTATAAGCTCAATAGATTTCGAAGGCCTGATGGATTTTGGGTGCAACTCAAATGGTAGCGATAATAGATAATAACACCGATGGATTTTTGGTGTAACTTGAATGGAAGTGAAAATAATCCCGATGAGTTTTGGGTGTGGCCCTGAGTGGTCGTAATAATCAAGATATGTGTGAATACCTTGAGCATGTAATTGATAATTATTGTGTGTCCTAGATTATTAAATGCATTTGCTACATGACAATTGCAAGCATGACCTCATGTGTGAATTGATTAGGTGAATTTGATGTGCCGACGTGAGGTGAGAATACTTGCGTGAATACATTGTGCGTGGGAATTATCTAAAGAATTCCGATCATGCTTAAGTTTTATTATAAGATTATGGCATGTATAAGTTATGGTATGAAATACATGTGCCAAGGCAAGGTGAGAGTGCACGTGAGTTTATATGATGGCCTGTTTGTTGTAATAGGACTAAAATGCCCATTCATGTTCATAGTTAAGGCAAAGTAGGGATCGCTCTGCTATTGGTCTGCCATCGATATCAAACCGCATGTTTAGGTGCACCCGAGGCAAGTTAATTTCCTAACCAAGGCTTACGTTATTAACTCACTGAGATTTTATCTCATTCATTATTGTTTAACCATTTTTAGATCCAAAGTGGGAAGAACTAACAAGTGGTGCGATTTGCTGCAGAGTATGAAAGGAGTATATTAACCTTGGCCTCACTATCTTGTTGGCTTAATAGGAAGTTGCCCATTATAAGAGCTTGTACACGTAAACTTCTTAGGATTAACTTGTAAGCAAATGAAAGTAGTACTTTTGGGAATTGTTTGTTGTTGTGTTTTCCTACTATCCCTATTGTTGGGATTGACTGGATGATTACATATTGGTTTCGTATGCGTTTAATTGCAAAATAAAAAAAAAATGGTTGGCGACACATCTTAGGATGTTGCATTCAAATGACTGCAAGGGAATATGAGTTGTTGCGTGCTCAAGGGTCAGGGCGTAACACTTACAACACTATTTCAATTCACAAACTCAAATTGAAACTCGACTTGAAAATTTTTGGGGTACCATATTCTTCTTTGTGGGAGAAGGACATTAAAAATGCCATAAGTTGTGTACAGTTCTCACTTTAGTATTAAAAGGTTTTCGCCGGATCACTGAAGTGCCAAATTTGAAAAACGATCTTTTCAGTACCAACTTCGATATGTTTAGTCAGGAATCTAATGCGGCATTTTTTTTTATTAATATCTTAAGTTGCCATGGCTCGCCTGAGGTCTGAATTAGCATAAAAAGCTGACAAGGTCATTTAACTAGTTTCATTTATCTGTGCAACTCAAAATGATGTTGTTTAATCAGTTTCGCGATCGTCCTACTATAGCTCTTCTTTTTCGCTTGTCCCCTCCATTCGCATCATTTGTTCTTGACGAATTGCATGGGATTGAGCAAATGCATTAATTTTAATCGGAATTTCTTGCCGTTGGTATTTAAGTGATTGTTTTTTCTTCAATTTGCTACTTAAATGATCTGGTAGAAACTTTTGGCATTAAAATAAGCACCGTATGCAACTTATGGCACTTTTAATATCCTTCTCCCCTTCTCTATAGGTTTGCTCCATTTGAAGCAAGTGGAGAGAGCAAATGAAGGGAGTTTAGTTGCTTTCCATGATATGGATCAAAAGGGAGAGGCAAGGGGTGGCATTGGCACTGCAATTGATAGGCTTAAAGAGAACTTGAGCATGAAAACTCCTTGTTTCGGAAAATTTCCATATTTTCCCAAACCACCACTCTGGTGGTCTCATCACTAACTTAAAATTAGTAATTCTCGATACCATATCAGCATCACAAATTCGAAACTGACATGACTTAACACTTGTTAACCATTGGATAACTAAAGAAGACTTACATTGAAACACTTTGACAGCCATAAAAAACGATACTAATACAGAGAACTTATAAAATGACACGTTCAATCTGTAATAATATATATATATATATATATATATATAAACTAATATGTGATCCCACGTTCAATTTTCCAAATTGATTCCAATTTATTGTGAGATGCATTACTCAAGTTAATTGTGTGATAACTATATATTTTAATTGTTACCATAATGATCTTGATAGAACACATGGGTAACATGAGACACGAAATAAATATGCAAGTCATCTTCACCAAACCCTATCACTATAGAAAAACACATTATCAAGTTTTGAGTGGTATTTAATAGTAGAATGTGAGGTCCAGTTCTGGTGATTCTATATTTGTAGCATGCATCTGTTCAAGATTTGGGGTTTTCACATCCACGGAATTTCATCATGGCTAGAGATATGTACAGATCATTTATGCTTCCATAGACGTTTTTGATATTACATGATTTAGTCCGTGAATGATAAATCGAGATCATTCATGGACAAAATTAGCGTTCAAATGATTGCAAGGGAATATGGGTTGTTGTGTGCTCGAGGATTGGGGTGTGACACTTACAACACTGTTTCAATTCACAAACTCAAATTGAAACTCGACTTGAAAATTTTGGGAGTACCATATTCTTCTTTGTGGGAGAAGGACATTAAATGTCATAAGTTGTGTATAGTTCTCACTTTAGTACTAAAAGGTTTTCGCCGGATCACTGAAGTGCCAAATTTGAAAAACGATCTTTTCAGTACCAACTTCAATGTGTTTAGTCAGGAATCTAACATGGCATTTTTTTATTAATATCTTAAGTTGCCATGGCTCACCTGAGGTCTGAATCAGCATAAAAGCATAAAAAGCTGACAACGTCGTTTAACTAGTTTCATTTATCTGTGCAACTCAAACTGACGTTGTTTAACCAGTTTTGCGATCGTCCACTGTAGCTCTTCTTTTTCGCTTGTCCCCTCCATTCGCATCATTTGTTCTCGGCGAATTGCTTGGGATTGAGCTTCGAGCTTCGGAATGTCACGTTGCTGGTCCCATGCAATTGGAACACGTCGCCACGCCTCGCAAATGGATATGACGGCTAGAATCAAGACTTTCGCTTTGGCTGATTTTCTCCTTCTTTCCCTTGAGATTCCATCGAATCTCTGCACGTGCGAGGCAACGTCGAGGTCTCATTTTCAGCTATTGTAATCTTAGTGAAGAGGATGGCGGTGCTTGGCGTGGTGGGCGGTGGCTCCTTAGGCGACAGTAAAAGGATGGTGGAGGAGAAGTGTCGCTCTTTAATTTTTCTCTATTTTTCCTTGTTTCTCAGGAGTTACTGTCATCGAGCTCAACCGTTGGATTCAAAGTTAAATCGTGAGTAATTGAGATGAATTTGTGACAAACAGAGATGATTTAAGACTCCACATATTATGTTTTGGCTGAGAAATACATTGAAATCAAGTCTGAATTTTGCCTTTTAAATGCCTAGCATGTATTCATTGTTTGCGAAATCAATGTTCAGAGTTAGGATTGATTCAAAATTTCTTCCTGAATAGCTTAAAGTATATTTGAATATGTGATTCCCTATGATTTTATGGCATGTCCTTTGGTTCCTGAACCTGACCGTGAATGAGCATCTACGCTGGATTCCCTACCCATTTTCCGGCGATGCCCAAGGTTCAAGGTTGTCCGGCAAAAATGGTGACCAGCATGATGTTTCGGTGGTGGTGGTCTGCTGATTTGCAGCCAGGGTAGTCGCAAGAAGAAGCAACAAAAAGAAAAGAAAAGAAATAGAAAAAAGAAAAAAATAAACGATGTGGAGGGACAGGAGGAGAAATGTATGCACATGGACTGGTTTTTTTTCTTAAAATCAACTCGTATTACAAATTTAATTAAAAAAAGTTCATGTATTAATTTTAATCAGAATTTCTTGCTTTTGGTATTTCAGTGATTGTTTTTTCTTCAATTTACCACTTAAATGATCTGACAAAAACTTTTGGCATTAAAATAAGCACCGTACGTAACTTATAGCACTTTTAATATCCTTCTCCCCTTCTTTGTAAGTTCGCTCCATTTGAAGCAAGTGGAGAGAGCAAATGGAGTTTAGTTGCTTCCGATGATATGGATCAAAAGGGAGAGGCAAGGGGTGGCATTGGCACTGCAATTGATAGGCTTAAAGAGAACTTGAGCATGAAAACTCCTTGTTTCGGAAAATTTCCATATTTTCCCAAACCACCACTCTGGTGGTCTCATCACTAACTCAAAATTAGTAATTCTCGATACCATATCAGCATCACAAATTCGAAACTAGCTTAACACTTGTTAACCATTGGATAACTAAAGAAGACTTACATTGAAACACTTTGACAGCCATAAAAAATGATACTAATACAGAGAACTTATAAAATGACACAAAACGGGAAAAGTATAGCGGGAGTACCAAAAGTTGGCATGGAGGGAAACTTAAGTGCCAAAACTTACAAATGGTACACCTAAGTGCCACTTTAAAAAAGAAATGGATCACTTAAATGCCAGGTCATCGGAACCCTGCCAGAAATCCTATGTGGCATTTTGTTATTAATTTTTTTGCCTACGTGGCTCGCCGGAAATTGAAACAATGAAAAATCAACGCAAAACGACGTCGTTTTTGCACTAACGTGGATTTTTAAAATTATTAATTAAATAATATTAAAAAATTTTAAAAAAAAAATATTTTAAAATTGATTAATTTTAAAAAAAAAAAAAGTGAGGAGAAATCGGTGAGGGCTGTGCAACCCTCACCGCCGCCACCATCGCGGGAAGGGCCGGCGACGGTGGGCGAGGGTCGGTCGGGGACGCCGGGCCCCGGTCGGCCTGCGGCGAGGGCCTACGGGCAGCCCTCCCCCAGATCTGGGGCAAGGGTTGTGACCCTCCCCCAGATCTAGCAAGGGTCGCCGGCCCTCGCACCGTCGGGTCAAGGGCCATCAACTGCCCAGATCCACGGGTCGCGACCCTCCCCTAGATCCGGCGAGGGTCGCTGGCCCTCGCCCCATCGGGCCAAGGGCCGTCGGCCGCCCAAATCCGGCGCGGATCTGGGCGAGGGCCTGTGGGCCCTCTCCGCAAGTCGGCCGGGGCTTGGCGTCCTCGGCTGACCCTTGCCCACCGTCGCCGGCCCTTCCCGACGACGGTGGGGCGGCGACAGTGGGGGCGGCGAGGGTTGCACAGCCCTCGCCATTTCCCCTCCTCCACTTTTTTTTTTAAATAAAATCGATTTTAATTTTTTTTAAAATTTGACGTGGACTTTAAAATCTGATGTGGATAATTTTTTTTTATTAAAATTGCCACGTGGAATTTTTTATTTTGAAAAAAATGCTTCGTCAGCAAATGAAGTCGCCGGAAAATGGACACGTGGCAATTTGGCTAGATTTGACACTTAAGTGATCCATTTTGCTCCGATTTTGGCACTTAAGTGTACCGTTTGTAACTTTGGGTATTTAAGTGTCCCTCCGTGCCGACTTTTGACACTCCTGAGGTCCGTGTGTCGACACAAAACGAAAGACAACACTATAAAGCGAGAGATGCACATCGAAATTTACATGATGAGGATATTAAAAAAAAAAAAAAGAGACATGTGTGTAGGTATATTTGAAAGATAACCAAGATGATTCTTATTCCATTTATCCGTAATGTATCAGTCAACAACATTCTCTTTCTCGATCATACATTTAGATAGGAGGTTTACTCCCTAATTGTGTAGGAGAATTCCAAGGATAACATTGGTCAATTTGTTTAGTATCAGAAGAAAGCCTACAAGGATAATTTGGCGAGATATTCCAAAGACAGTCGTCGCATTTGTCCCTGGTTTGCACATATATATCAAACCGCTTAAATTGACCTGGCCATGATAAGCTACAGAAATATAAAGTGGTACCAAAGAAGTTGGGACGGAATGAGAATTCCCAGGTGCCTCCCGTTGCTATATCATGGAATCCAAGATCGTCGTCCTTGGATTTACAATGAACTGTTAGAGTAGTTCCGCTTGGCAAACCATTCTGGATTGTAACATGTGTCCTCCTCGGCCAACCTTGAACGCAACTAATTAGGAATAAAGAAAAAAAATTAATATGAGCTTAGCTGATGAATTCATCATGGTGGCATATCATGGCTCCCATATGAACATCATTCGGCTATTTAAGGATGAAATATGGAGGATATCTTATCTCGCCATCTGGCCACGACTGTATTACCTCTTATTGTTTTTCCTACTATGGGATAACAATGATTTTTTTTCCTTCTTTTGTTTATGTCGCTTCGTCACTTTTATCGAAGTTTCCTTTTTGATAGATAACACGCGTTCACTTATATTTGGGGAAAGAATTGACATATTACCTCTTCCATTTTAGTTTGGGATAAAATTTTTCAGATTACCTTTTATATTCTTTCCTTTTACTCTGGTGTTAAAATTACTATATTACCTTATATTTTTCTTCTTTATTACTTTGGGGTAAGATTGACATACAAGATCAGCTTTTAGGAATCGAGAACCAGTACCCACCGGTTCTAATTAATTGGAATCGGGAACTGGACCAGTCCTTTTAGGAACCATTGGTTCTGGGCCGGTCCGGTCCGGGTCCGGGCAGTTGGGGCGAGTCCCGGCAGTCCGAGCGGGTCCCGATCTTTTGCACACCCCTAGTTTTCAGTATAGAAGAAATTTGCTGCCACTGTGTTCCCATTCCATCAATTCCATCATGGTTTTCAGTGTAGAAGATGGCGAGTTTCGTTTCATGCATCTAAGTTGAATGAATCATGTAAGGGGTCTTCTTCAGCGCTCGAAAACCCCCCCCACAAGTTTTGAATTCGCTGCTGGGGAATTCACACAGAAGGAAACAAGAAATTCTCAACAAAAAAAAAAAAAAAAAAAAATTCTAAACAAACAGATTTTCCTATAACTCCACTCTCCACTTGTAGAGATGAGTACTGTATGATAGCAGTGAGAAATTCTTGAAATGGACCCAAAAGTAGTTGGAATAGATGAAAATGGTGGTTTGGAGGGACATGATTGGGTTTCATAGGGTGTTTCATGGGGCCATTTTTCATCTCCTTATTCCGTAATATTCGTTGATAAACTTAATGTTTGATGCTCAAACAACCGCGTTTTCAGCACAAATGATAAATATTCCCAACGTGATTAAAGCTTCGGAATCGGGGCTCGCGGTAACGTTGCTGGTCCCATGCAATTGGAACACGTCGCCACGTCCCGCAAATGGATATGACGGCTAGAATCGAGACATTAGCTTCGGCAGATTTTCTTCTTCTTTCCCTTGAGATTCCATCGAATCTCTGCACGTCTGAGGCAACGTCGAGGTCTCATTTTCAGCTATTGTAATCTCAGTGAAGAGGATGGGGTGCTTGGCGTGGGCGGTAGCTCCTTAGGCGACAGTAAAGAGGATGGTGAAGGAGGAGAAGTGTTGCTCTTTAATTTCTCTGTTTTTCCTTGTTTCTCAGGAGTAACTGTCATCGAGCTCAACCGTTGGATTCAAAGTTAAATCGTGAGTAATTGAGATGAATTTGTGACAAACAGAGATGATTTAAGACTCCACATATCATGTTTTGGCTGAGAAATACATTGAAATCAAGTCTGAATTTTGCCTTTTAAATGCCTAGCATGTATTCATTGTTTGCCTGGAAGAGCTGATAAAGTTGTCTTCATGAAATAAATGTTCAGAGTTAGGATTGATTCAAAATTTCTTCCTGAATAGCTTAAAGTATATTTGAATATGTGATTCCCTATGATTTTATGGCATGTCCTTTGGTTCCTGACCCTGACCGTGAATGAGTATCTACGCTGGATTCCCTACCCATTTTCTGGCGATGCCCAAGGTTCAAGGTTGTCCGGCAAAAATGGTGACCAGCATGATGTTTCGGTGGTGGTGGTCTGCTGATTTGCAGCCAGGGTAGTAGCAAGAAGAAGCAACAAAAAGAAAAGAAAAGAAAAAAGATGTGGAGGGAGAGGAGGAGAAATGTATCCACATGGACTGGTTTGTTTCTTAATAACTAACTCGTATTACAATTTAATTAAAAAAAGTCACGTATTAATTTTAATCGGAATTTCTTGCCGTTGGTATTTGAGCGATTGTTTTTTCTTCAATTTGCCACTTAAATGATCCGGCAAAAACTTTTGGCATTAAAATAAGCATCGCACGCAACTTATTACACTTTTAATATCCTTCTCCCCTTCTCTGTAGGTTCGCTCCATTTGAAGCAACTGGAGAGAGCAAATGAAGGGAGTTTAGTTGCTTCCCATGATATGGATCAAAATGGAGAGGCAAGGGGTGGCATTGGCACTGCAATTGATAGGCTTAAAGAGAACTTGAGCATGAAAACTCCTTGTTTCGGAAAATTTTCATATTTTCGCAAACCACCACTCTGGTGGTCTCATCACTAACTTAAAACTAGTAATTCTCGACACCATATCAGCATCACAAATTCGAAACTGGCTTAACACTTGTTAATCATTGGATACCTAAAGAAGACTTACATTGAAACACTTTGACAGCCATAAAAAACGATACTAATACAGAGAACTTATAAAATGACACAAAACGGGGAAAGTACAGCGTGAGTGCCAAAAGTTGGCATGGAGGAACACTTAAGTGCCAAAACTTACAAACGGTAAAATTGAGTGCCACTTTTCAAAAAAAATGGATCACTTAAGTGCCAGGTCATCGGAACCCTGCCAAAAATCCTACGTGGCATTTTTTTATTAATTTTTTTGCGTACGTGGCTCGTCGGAAATTGAAACAACGAAAAATCAGCGCAAAACGACATCGTGTTTGCACTGACGTGGATTTTTAAAATTATTAATTAAATAATATTAATAAATTTTAAAAATAAAATATTTTAAAATTGATTAATTCAAAAAAAAAAAAAAAAAGGGAGGGGAAATCGGCGAGGGCTGTGCAACCCTCACCGCCGCCATCGTCGCCGGGAAGGGCCGGCGACGGTGGGCGAGGGTCGGCCAGGGACGCCGGGTCCCGACCAGTGGTCGGCGACCCCGGCCAGCCTGCGGCGAGGGTCGCGACCCTCCCCTAGATCCAGCGAAGGTCATCGGCCCTTGCCCCGCCGGGCCAAGGGCCGCTGGCCACCTCGCCTCGCCGGGCCATCCAATGCGGATCCGGGTGAGGGCTTGGTGACCTCGCCGCGTTGGTCGGCGGCCGGGTCGCTGGCCACCGGCCGGGGCCCGGCGTCCCCCGGCCGACCCTCGCCCACCGTCACCGGCCCTTCCCGGCGACGGTGGCGGCGGCGAGGGCTATGCAGCCCTCGGCGATTTCCCCTCCCCTCTTTTTTTTTTTTTTTTATTAATAAAATCGATTTTAATTTTTTTAAAAATTTGACGTGGATAATTTTTTTTTATTAAAATTGCCATGAGGAATTTTTATTTTGAAAAAAATGCTCCATCAGCAAATGAAGTCGCCGAAAAATGGACACGTGGAAATTTGGTCGGATTTGGCACTTAAGTGATCCATTTTGCTCCGATTTTGGCACTTAGGTGTACCGTTTGTAACTTTTGGCACTTAAGTGTCCCTCCGTGCCGACTTTTTGGCACTCCCGAGGTCCGTGTGTCGACACAAAACGAAAGACAACACTATAAAGCGAGAGATGCACATCGAAATTTACATGATGAGGATATTAAAAAAAAAAAAGACATGTGTGTAGGTATATTTGAAAGATAACCAAGATGATTCTTATTCCATTTATCCGTAATGTATCAGTCAACGACATTCTCTTTCTCGGTCATACATTTAGATAGGAGGTTTACTCCCTAATTGTGTAGGAGAATTCCAAGGATAACATTGGTCAATTTGTTTAGTATCAGTAGAAAGCCTACAAGGATAATTTGGCGAGATATTCCAAAGACAGTCGTTGCATTGGTCCCTGCTTTCCACGTATATATCAAACCGCTTAAATTGACCTGGCCATGAAAAGCTACAGAAATATAAAGTGGTACCAAAGAAGTTGGGACGGAATGAGAATTCCCAGGTGCCTCCTGTTGCTATATCATGGAATCCAAGATCGTCGTCCTTGGATTTACAATGAACTGTTAGAGTAGTTCCGCTTGGCAAACCATTCTGGATTGTAACATGTGTCCTCCTCGGAAAACCTTCAACGAAACTAATTAGGAATAAAGAAAAAATTAATATGAGCTTAGCTGATGAATTCATCATGGTGGGATATCATGGCTCCCATATGAACATCATTCGGCTATTTAAGGATGAAATATGGAGGATATCTTATCTCGCCATCTGGCCACGACTGTATTACCTCTTATTGTTTTTCCTACTATGGGATAACAATGATTTTTTTTCCTTCTTTTGTTTATGTCGCTTCGTCACTTTTATCGAAGTTTCCTTTTTGATAGATAACACGCGTTCACTAATATTTGGGAAAAGAATTGACATATTACCTCTTCTTTTTTAGTCTGGGATAAAAAATTTCAGATTACCTTTTATATTCTTTCCTTTTACTCTGGTGTTAAAATTACTATATTACCTTATATTTTTCTTCTTTATTACTTTGGGGTAAGATTGACATACAAGATCAGCTTCAAATCAAGTATAACATCAATGGGCCGTGATATGTTGATTGTATGGCCTTTTTCGTTTGCATATTAATCTAATTCTTTTGAGCAATTTTCACATGACTGTACGACCAAATCAGCTTAAAAGAGCAAACTTCTACAGTCAAATCAAAACGAGGAACAAGGCTGCCAAAGCCCTTAACAATCAAACCATGCATTGAATTATTATGAATAAGGATCATCAAGTTTTGATGGTCAGTGACAAAATTAGGCTTCGTTCATTTCATGAAAAATGTAGCATTTGTAGAAAATATTTTTGAAAAAGCAATTTTTCAAGAAAATGATAATAGTTTCTAGTATTCAATTGAAACTCGAGAATGAAATGGAAAATATTTTCCGCCATTTGATAAGTGAAATCTTTTCCTCCATGCACTCATTTCAATATTTTTATTATTTTATTATTTAAATTATTTCTTCATTTTCCTCGGTGCAGCGACCGGCCACGGGCAAGCTTCAGCCTCACCAAGCTTGTCAGATACCAGTGAGGTCAAGCCTTGCCCGAGTTGCTAGATCCTCCACGGTCTCTAATGAGTTGGGCAAGGCCATAGCCTCGCTTGAGGTTGCCAAACCCTTGCTGACCTCTAGTGACCTCAGAAAGGGCTTGAGCTCGCCTGTGGCTGATCACCAACTATTGCCATGGCCAGCCAAAGAAGGATGAAAAAAAAAGAGAGAAGGAAAAGTAAAAAAAAAAAAAATTAAAATACAAATTTGAATTAATTAAAAAGTGTGCGGTCTAAAGGTGAACGAAAGAGTACGGAAAAAGAAGAAAACATTTTCCTCACTTTTGAAGTTTTTTCCATTGGGGAAAAATATTCTCCTTGACTACTTTATTTTTTGTGAACTATACACCGGAAAATTCAGAAAATGTATTCTTTAAAGTAGTTTTCGATGAAGCTCTATCAATACATAATTCTTAAATCTTTGGAGCAACACGCAAGTCGCAAGAAGGTCATATGAATTTTAAATTTATGGTATTCACATTACAATTTAGTTCTACCTTTGAATTTTCTGTCTTGTATAGTATATGCCTTTCGTAGACTGATTTTATGGGAATTTTTCCCTTTACTCTCATGTTCAACTTTCCTTTTCCTGTTTCTGTTTAGGAAAATAATGGAAACTATGGCCAGATTTTCATCCCATCGTTGCCTTTTCTCCTCTACTTTTAGAAGCGCTAATCGACATCTTGAATTGTCATTGGAGACCATTTTGCTTCTTCAGCAAATCTTGCCTTATTTACAATGAAGAAAAAGGTTCCCTTTCAGAAAATGGCCTTGCCCACGTCCTAAATTTCCAACCACTCCCAAAACCATACCCAAAACGTGATCAACGAAACCTAAACTCAGTTGCGGCCTTTGGCTGCCGCCGAAGCCTTCCGCCACAGTGCCCAATGCCGTGATGGTAGTGGCGGCAGCGGTTAGTGGTGGGAGATGAAAGAGGTGAAGTTTTGTGGGTGATGAAGGTCAGGATTCATAGGAAATTTGGAGGAATTGAAATTCTAAAGAGGGACAATTTGATCTTTTTATCAGTGAAATTTTGTTAAAGTATGACAGTATTTTTAAAAGTAGAGGAGGATACCGGAGTGGAAAATAAGCACGGGTATCTACTGGTAGTTTCCTTTCCTATATGAGATATTACAAAATTTGTCTAACTTTGGAGAAGATTTCTTGTTACGTCCCTGAAAGATAATTTTGCTGGCGATACTATCCTTGTTGTAACGAAGCATATATCGTGGAAGCGTCTCCACACATTTTCTCTTCGTTTGAAGGTACTTCCATTTAATCATTAAAATAGAGATTCAGATGGGCGGAGAGGGCACGACGTGGAAGATTAGGAGTGAGATTACTGGTTCGAACGGTACGATTTTTCTAAACAGCCACTGATGACGAGATGCAAAATCTATCATTGAGGAATTCAAGTGAAAAATCTCAAAACGGAAGCTTTTTTTTTATTAATAATTTTGCATGCAAGTCATGCTGGAAACAAGGGCAAACCGACAAGTTCTTGATTAGAAATCAGTGAAATGTGACTAACAAATCCCGAGATTAAAAGATGGTATATCTTGATCAATGGGCTTCACTTTCACCCCACCATTATTTCGGATGAAATCCAAGGAGGATGCTTTCTGCGAGCGAGCAATGGAGTCATGTTCAAAGGGCTTGATCTAATTTAGAAAGCACCTATCTCGAGAATGTAAGAAGATAGTGATGCACCATATTTTTACTAAGTAATTAAGGCGCTTCTATTCCGGTACTTATGTATGAACATTAGCAAGCTAATGAAAGATTATTTTTCTTGAATTTATTTTGGTATAATAATATCTATTTTTACATTTTGTAGATGTACTTTTGGCAGATTAGCCATCTTCATTTCTAATCAAGCAAAATAATAGTTGTTATCATTAAAAACAAAGATAAGAAACAATTTGAAAAGGACCCAAATTACTTCGAAACGAACGTTGAATTAATTTGAAATGGATCCTAAATACTTCGAATGGGTGATACTCGTGTTTGAATCACTCTCTAATCCCCATAGACAAAAGATAAGACCAAAGATCTAAAGGAAATTATCCCACGTGTATCTTTCTCTTTCATATTTGAAATAACAGCTTGGCTTTCATTTTTCAGAAACAAATCTTGATTTAATTGGTTTTTGCAATGGTTTGCTTATTACATTTGCAACCCTACCACGCAAGAGCTAATCACCATAATCACCATGAAAGCTGGAGCGCCATCTTTGACCTCTTTTTGCACCCGCTCACAAATATCAGTTGCTCAGATTTAATCAATCGAGTGATGATCACTTCCGAATTGGTATTGGTACGATTTGGTATAGGTAGCTTAGAGCCAATGATATGGAAAGAAGTAGGGCCATTTCCTTACCGTCATCAAGAATGGCTGCTTTTCCGTTCGTCGTAAATGGATGTCTCCGCTGGATGGCGATCAAGCAGAAGAATTTGCTACCATTGTGTTCACATATCAGGGTTTTCAGCAGGGGTGTGCATGGTCCGGTGGGCGGTTCTCACCCTAGAACCGGAACTGCCCATTAAGGACCGGTTCCAAAAATTGGATCCAGGAACCGCCCGTTGGTTCCATGGATCCACCCGAGAACCGGACCGCCGGTCCGGTCCAAAAAATTGGATCCATGGAACCGGTTTCACAAGTGGGCGAAGAAAAGAAGCTCCACTGGATACATATTGAAAAGATGGTCTACTTAGAGATTTCGCAAATGTTCTTGCGCTTTTTTCTTTACCTCTCTTGATAGGTTGCCTCAAATAGAACAATAAGAATTATAAACATAGGGCTTCAAAATTTTAATATTTTTTCGACCATTAAAAATTATTTTTATAATAAAAATTAATATATATTATTATTATAATACCGGTCCGGTCCGAATGGGTGGGCGGGCGGATCCATCCATGGAACCGGGAACCAGTACCCACCGGTTCCAATAAATTGGAATCGGGAACCGGACCAGTCCTTTCAGGAACCACCGATTCTGGGCTGGTCCGGTCCAGTCCGGGTCCGGGCAGTCCGGGCGGGTCCCGATCTTTTGCACACCCCTAGTTTTCAGTATAGAAGAAATTTCCTGCCACCGTGTTCCCATTCCATCAATTCCATCATGGTTTTCAGTGTAGGAGATGGTGAGTTTCGTTTCATGCATCTAAGTTGAATGAATCGTGTAAGGGGTTTTCTTCAGGGCTCGAAAACCCCCCACAAGTTTTGAATTCGCTGCCGGGGAATTCACACAAAAGGAAACAAGAAATTCTCAACAACAAAAAAAATTCTAAACAAACAGCTTTTCCTATAACTCCACTCTCCACTTGTAGAGATGAGTACTGTATGATAGCAGTGAGAAATTCTTGAAATGGACCCAAAAGTAGTTGGAATAGTTGAAAATGGTGGTTTGGAAGGACATGATTGGGTTTCATAGGGTGTTTCATGGGGCCATTTTTCATCTCATTATTCCGTAATATTCGTTGATAAACTTCATGTTTGATGCTCAAATAACCGTGCTTTCAGCACAAATGATAAATATTCCCAACGTGATTAAAGCTTCGGAATCGGGGCTCGCGGCCACGCTGCTGGTCCCATGCAATTGGAACACGTCGCCACGTCCCGCAAATGGATATGACGGCTAGAATGGAGACTTTCGCTTTGGCTGATTTTCTTCTTCTTTCCCTTGAGATTCCATCGAATCTCTGCACGTCTGAGGCAACGTCGAGGTCTCATTTTCAGCTATTGTAATCTCAGTGAAGAGGATGGGGTGCTTGGCGTGGGCGGTAGCTCCTTAGGCGACAGTAAAGAGGATGGTGAAGGAGGAGAAGTGTTGCTCTTTAATTTCTCTGTTTTTCCTTGTTTCTCAGGAGTAACTGTCATCGAGCTCAACCGTTGGATTCAAAGTTAAATCGTGAGTAATTGAGATGAATTTGTGACAAACAGAGATGATTTAAGACTCCACATATCATGTTTTGGCTGAGAAATACATTGAAATCAAGTCTGAAGTTTGCCTTTTAAATGCCTAGCATGTATTCATTGTTTGCCTGGAAGAGCTGATAAAGTTGTCTTCATGAAATCAATGTTCAGAGTTAGGATTGATTCAAAATTTCTTCCTGAATAGCTTAAAGTATATTTGAATATGTGATTCCCTATGATTTTATGGCATGTCCTTTGGTTCCTGACCCTGACCGTGAATGAGCATCTACGCTGGATTCCCTACCCATTTTCCGGCGATGCCCAAGGTTCAAGGTTGTCCGGCAAAAATGGTGACCAGCGTGATGTTTCGGTGGTGGTGGTCTGCTGATTTGCAGCCAGGGTAGTCGCAAGAAGAAGCAACAAAAAGAAAAGAAAAGAAAAAAGATGTGGAGGGAGAGGAGGAGAAATGTATCCACGTGGACTGGTTTTTTTCTTAATAACTAACTCGTATTACAAATTCAATTAAAAAAAGTCACGTATTAATTTAAATCGGAATTTCTTGTCATTGTTATTTGAGTGATTGTTTTTTCTTCAATTTGCCACTTAAATGATCCGGCAAAAACTTTTGGCATTAAAATAAGCGCCGCACGCAACTTATGACACTTTTAATATCCTTCTCCCCTTCTCTGTAGGTTCGCTCCATTTGAAGCAAGTGGAGAGACAAATGAAGGGAATTTAGTTGCTTCCTATGATATGGATCAAAAGGGAGAGGCAAGGGGTGGCATTGGCACTGCAATTGATAGGCTTAAAGAGAACTTGAGCATGAAAACTCCTTGTTTCGGAAAATTTTCATATTTTCGCAAACCACCACTCTGGTGGTCTCATCACTAACTTAAAATTAGTAATTCTCGACACCATATCAGCATCACAAATTCGAAACTGGCTTAACGCTTGTTAACCATTGGATAACTAAAGAAGACTTACATTGAAACACTTTGACAGCCATAAAAAACGATACTAATACAGAGAACTTATAAAATGACACAAAACGGGGAAAGTACAGCGAGAGTGCCAAAAGTTGGTATGGAGGAACACTTAAGTGCCAAAAACTTACAAACGGTAAAATTAAGTGCCACTTTTCAAAAAAAATGAATCACTTAAGTGCCAGGTTACCGGAACCCTGTCGGAAATCCTACGTGGCATTTTTTTATTAATTTTTTTGCCTACGTGGCTCGCCGGAAATTGAAACGACGAAAAATCAGCGCAAAACGACGTCGTTTTTGCACTGACATGAATTTTTAAAATTATTAATTAAATAATATTAAAAAATTTAAAAAATAAAATATTTTAAAATTGATTAATTTTTTAAAAAAAAAAAAGGGAGGGAAATCGGCGAGGGCTGTGCAACCCTCACCGCCGCCACCGTCGCCGGGAAGGGCCGGTGACGGTGGGCGAGGATCGGCCGGGGACGCGGGGCCTCGGCAAGTGGTCGGCGACCCGGCCAGCTGCGGCGAGGGTCGCGACCCTCCCCTAGATCCAGCGAGGGTCGTCGGCCCTCGCCTCGCCGGGCCAAGGGCCGTCGGCCGCCCAGATCCGGCCGGATCTAGGTGAGGGCCTATGGGCCCTCGCTGCAGGCCGGCCGGGGTCGCCAGGCACAGGCCGGGGCCCGGCGTCCCCAGCCGACCCTCGCCCACCGTCGCCGGCCCTTCTCGGCAACGGTGGCGGCGGCGAGGGCTGTGCAGCCCTCGGTGATTTCCCCTCCCCCTCTCTTTTTTTTTTTATTAATAAAATCGATTTTAATTTTTTTAAAATCTGACGTGGATAATTTTTTTTATTAAAATTGTCACGTGGAATTTTTTATTTTGAAAAAAAAATGCTCCATCAGCAAATGAAGTCGCCGAAAAATGGACACGTGGCAATTTGGCCGGATTTGGCACTTAAGTGATCCATTTTGCTCCGATTTTGGCACTTAAGTGTACCGTTTGTAACTTTTGGCACTTAAGTGTCCCTCCGTGCCGACTTTTGGCACTCCTGAGGTCCGTGTGTCGACACAAAACGAAAGACAACACTATAAAGCGAGAGATGCACATCGAAATTTACATGATGAGGATATTAAAAAAAAGAGACATGTGTGTAGGTATATTTGAAAGATAACCAAGATGATTCTTATTCCATTTATCCGTAATGTATCAGTCAACGACATTCTCTTTCTCGATCATACATTTAGATAGGAGGTTTACTCCCTAATTGTGTAGGAGAATTCCAAGGATAACATTGGTCAATTTGTTTAGTATCAGTAGAAAGCCTACAAGGATAATTTGGCGAGATATTCCAAAGACAGTCGTTGCATTGGTCCCTGCTTTCCACGTATATATCAAACCGCTTAAATTGACCTGGCCATGAAAAGCTACAGAAATATAAAGTGGTACCAAAGAAGTTGGGACGGAATGAGAATTCCCAGGTGCCTCCTGTTGCTATATCATGGAATCCAAGATCGTCGTCCTTGGATTTACAATGAACTGTTAGAGTAGTTCCGCTTGGCAAACCATTCTGGATTGTAACATGTGTCCTCTTCGGAAAACCTTCAACGAAACTAATTAGGAATAAAGAAAAAATTAATATGAGCTTAGCTGATGAATTCATCATGGTGGCATATCATGGCTCCCATATGAACATCATTCGGCTATTTAAGGATGAAATGTGGAGGATATCTTATCTCGCCATCTGGCCACGACTGTATTACCTCTTATTGTTTTTCCTACTATGGGATAACAATGATTTTTTTTCCTTCTTTTGTTTATGTCGCTTCGTCACTTTTATCGAAGTTTCCTTTTTGATACATAACACGCGTTCACTAATATTTGGGAAAAGAATTGACATATTACCTCTTCTTTTTTAGTCTGGGATAAAAATTTTCAGATTACCTTTTATATTCTTTCCTTTTACTCTGGTGTTAAATTACTATATTACCTAATATTTTTCTTCTTTATTACTTTGGGGTAAGATTGACATACAAGATCAGCTTCAAATCAAGTATAACATCAATGGGCCGTGATATGTTGATTGTATGGCCTTTTTCGTTTGCATATTAATCTAATTCTTTTGAGCAATTTTCACATGACTGTACGACCAAATCAGCTTAAAAGAGCAAACTTCTACAGTCAAATCAAAACGAGGAACAAGGCTGCCAAAGCCCTTAACAATCAAACCATGCATTGAATTATTATGAATAAGGATCATCAAGTTTTGATGGTCGGTGACAAAATTAGGATTCGTTCATTTCATGAAAAATGTAGCATTTGTAGAAAATATTTTTGAAAAAGCAATTTTTCAAGAAAATGATAATAGTTTCTAGTATTCAATTGAAACTCGAGAATGAAATGGAAAATATTTTCCGCCATTTGATAAGTGAAATCTTTTCCTCCATGCACTCATTTCAATATTTTTTATTATTTTATTTTTTAAATTATTTCTTCCTTTTCTTTTCTTTTCTTTTTTTTCTTCTTTTTCCTCGATGCAGCGACTGGCCATAGGCAAGCTTCAGCCTCACCAAGCTTGTCGGATACCAGTGAGGTCAAGCCTTGCCCGAGTTGCTAGATCCTCCACGGTCTCTAATGAGTTGGGCAAGGCCATAGCCTCGCTTGAGGTTGCCAAACCCTTGCTAACCTCTAGTGACCTCAGAAAGGGCTTGAGCTCGCCTGTGGCTGATCACCAACTATTGCCATGGCCAGCCAAAGAAGGATGAAAAAAAGAGAGAAGGAAAAGCAAAAAGAGAAAATTAAAATACAAATTTGAATTAATTAAAAAACTGTCCGGTCTAAAGGTGAACGAAAGAGTACGGAAAAAGAAGAAAACACTTTCCTCACTTTTGATGTTTTTTCCATTGGGGAAAAATATTCTCCTTGACTACTTTATTTTTTGTGAACTATACACCGGAAAATTCAGAAAATGTATTCTTTAAAGTAGTTTTCGATGAAGCTCTATCAATACATAATTCTTAAATCTTTGGAGCAACACGCAAGTCGCAAGAAGGTCATATGAATTTTAAATTTATGGTATTCACATTACAATTTAGTTCTACCTTTGAATTTTCTGTCTTGTATAGTATATGCCTTTCGTAGACTGATTTTATGGGAATTTTTCCCTTTACTCTCATGTTCAACTTTCCTTTTCCTGTTTCTTTTTAGGAAAATAATGGAAACTATGGCCAGATTTTCATCCCATCGTTGCCTTTTCTCCTCTACTTTTAGAAGCGCTAATCGGCATCTTGAATTGTCATTGGAGACCATTTTGCCTCTTCAGCAAATCTTGCCTTATTTACAATGAAGAAAAAGGTTCCCTTTCAGAAAATGGCCTTGCCCACGTCCTAAATTTCCAACCACTCCCAAAACCATACCCAAAACGTGATCAACGAAACCTAAACTCAGTTGCGGCCTTTGGCTGCCGCCGAAGCCTTCCGCCTTTGGCTGCCGCCGAAGCCTTCCGCCACAGTGCCCAATGCCGTGATGGTAGTGGCGGCTGCGGTTAGTGGTGGGTGATGAAAGAGGTGAAGTTCTGTGGGTGATGAAGGTCAGGGTTTATAGGAACTTTGGGGGAATTGAAATTCTAAAGAGGGACAATTTGATCTTCTTATCAGTGAAATTTTGTTAAAGAACGATAGTATTATTAAAAGTAGAGGAGGATAGCGGAGTGGAAAATAAGCTCGGGTATCTATTGGTAGTTTCCTTTCCGATATGAGATATTATAAAATTTGTCTAACTTTGGAGAAGGTTTCTTGTTGCGTCCCTGAAAGATAATTTTGCTGGCGATACTATCCTTGTTGTAACGAAGCATACATCGTGGAAGCGTCTCCACACATTTTCTCTTCGTTTGAAAGTACTTCCATTTAATCATTAAAATAGAGATTCAGATGGGCGGAGAGGGCACGACGTGGAAGATTAGGAGTGAGATTACTGGTTCGAACGGTACGATTTTTCTAAACAGCCACTGATGACGAGATGCAAAATCTATCATTGAGGAATTCAAGTGAAAAATCTCAAAACGGAAGCTTTTTTTTATTAATAATTTTGCATGCAAGTCATGCTGGAAACAAGGGCAAACCGACAAGTTCTTGATTAGAAATCAGTGAAATGTGACTAACAAATCCCGAGATTAAAAGATGGTATATCTTGATCAATGGGCTTCACTTTCACCCCACCATTATTTCGGATGAAATCCAAGGAGGATGCTTTCTGCGAGCGAGCAATGGAGTCATGTTCAAAGGGCTTGATCAAATTTAGAAAGCACCTATCTCGAGAATGTAAGAAGATAGTGATGCACCATATTTTTACTAAGTAATTAAGGCGCTTCTATTCCGGTACTTATGTATGAACATTAGCAAGCTAATGAAAGATTATTTTTCTTGAATTTATTTTGGAATAATAATATCTATTTTTACATTTTGTAGATGTACTTTTGGCGGATTAGCCATCTTCATTTCTAATCAAGCAAAATAATAGTTGTTATCATTAAAACAAAGATAAGAAACAATTTGAAAAGGACCCAAATTACTTCGGAACGAACGTTGAATTAATTTGAAATGGATCCTAAATACTTCGAATGGGTGATACTCGTGTTTGAATCACTCTCTAATCCCCATAGACAAAAGATAAGACCAAAGATCTAAAGGAAATTATCCCACGTATATCTTTCTCTTTCATATTTGAAATAACAGCTTGGCTTTCATTTTTCAGAAACAAATCTTGATTTAATTGGTTTTTGCAATGGTTTGCTTATTACATTTGCAACCCTACCACGCAAGAGCTAATCACCATAATCACCATGAAAGCTGGAGCGCCATCTTTGACCTCTTTTTGCACCCGCTCACAAATATCAGTTGCTCAGATTTAATCAATCGAGTGATGATCACTTCCGAATTGGTATTGGTACGATTTGGTATAGGTAGCTTAGAGCCAATGATATGGAAAGAAGTAGGGCCATTTCCTTACCGTCATCAAGAATGGCTGCTTTTCCGTTCGTCGTAAATGGATGTCTCCGCTGGATGGCGATCAAGCAGAAGAATTTGCTACCATTGTGTTCACATATCAGGGTTTTCAGCAGGGGTGTGCATGGTCTGGGTGGGCGGTTCCCACCCTAGAACCGGGAACTGCCCACTAAGGACCGGTTCCAAAAAATTGGATCCAGGAACCGGTTTCACAAGTGGGCGAAGAAAAGAAGCTCCACTGGATACATATTGAAAAAATGGTCTACTTAGAGATTTCGCAAATGTGCTTGCGCTTTTTTCTTTACCTCTCTTGATAGGTTGCCTCAAATAGAAAAATAAGAATTATAAACATGGGGCTTCCAAATTTTAATATTTTTTCAACCATTAAAAATTAATATATATTATTATTATAATACCGGTCCGGACCGAATGGGTGGGCGGGCGGATCCATCCATGGAACCGGGAACCAGTACCCACCGGTTCCAATTATTGGAACTGGGAACCGGACCAATCCTTTTAGGAACCACCGGTTCTGGGCTGGTCCAGTCCGGGTCCGGACAGTCTGGGCGGGTCCCAATTTTTTGCACACCCCTAGTTTTCAGTATAGAAGAAATTTGCTGCCACCGTGTTCCCATTCCATCAATTCCATCATGGTTTTCGGTGTAGAAGATGGTGAGTTTCGTTTCATGCATCTAAGTTGAATGAATCATGTAAGGGGTTTTCTTCAGGGCTCGAAAACCCCCCACAAGTTTTGAATTCGCTGCCGGGGAATTCACACAAAAGGAAACAAGAAATTCTCAATAACAACAAAAATTCTAAACAAACAGCTATTCCTATAACTCCACTCTCCACTTGTAGAGATGAGTACTGTATGATAGCAGTGTGAAATTCTTGAAATGGACACAAAAGTAGTTGGAATAGATGAAAATGGTGGTTTGGAAGGACATGATTGGGTTTCATAGGGTGTTTCATGGGGCCATTTTTCATCTCATTATTCCGTAATATTCGTTGATAAACTTCATGTTTGATGCTCAAATAACCGTGCTTTCAGCCATAAAAAACGATACTAATACAGAGAACTTATAAAATGACACAAAACGGGGAAAGTATAGCGTGAGTGCCAAAAGTTGGCACGGAGGAACACTTAAGTGCCAAAACTTACAAACGGTAAAATTAAGTGCCACTTTTAAAAAAAAAAATGGATCACTAAAGTGCCAGGTCACCGGAACCCTGCCGGAAATCGTACGTGGCATTTTTTTATTAATTTTTTTGCCTACGTGGCTCGCCGGAAATTGAAACGACGAAAAATCAACGCAAAATGACGTCGTTTTTGCGCTGACGTGGATTTTTAAAATTATTAATTAAATAATATTTAAAAAAAAAAATTTAAAATTGATTAATTTAAAAAAAAAAAAAAAAGGGGGGGAAATCGGCGAGGGCTGTGCAACCCTCACCGCCGCCACCGTCGCCGGGAAGGGCCGGCGACGGTGGGCGAGGGTCGGCCGGGGACGCCGAGTCCCAGCCAGTGGTCGGCGACCCCGGCCAACCTACGGCGAGGGCCCGCAGCCCTCGCCCAAGATCCGGCGAGGGTCGCGACCCTCTCCAAGATCCAGCAAGGGTCGTCGGCCCTCGCCCCGCCGGGCCAAGGGCCGTCGGCCGCCCAGATCCGGCGCGGATCTGGGTGAGGGCCTGGGGACCTCGCCGCAAGCTGGCCGGGCTGGCGTCCTCGGCCGACCCTCGCCCACCGTCGCCAGCCCTTCCCGGCGACGGTGGCGACGGCGAGGGCTGTGCAGCCCTCGGCGATTTCCCTCCCCCTCTCTTTTTTTTTTTTATTAATAAAATCGATTTTAATTTTTTTAAAATCTGACGTGGATAATTTTTTTTATTAAAATTGCCACGTGGAATTTTTATTTTGAAAAAAGTGCTCCATCAGCAAATGAAGTCGCCGAAAAATGGACACGTGGCAATTTGGCCTAATTTGGCACTTAAGTGATCCATTTTGCTCCGATTTTAACACTTAAGTGTACCGTTTGTAACTTTTGGCACTTAACTGTCCCTCCGTGCCGACTTTTGGCACTCCTGAGGTCCGTGTGTCGACACAAAACGAAAGACAACACTATAAAGCGAGAGATGCACATCGAAATTTACATGATGAGGATATTAAAAAAAGAGAGACATGTGTGTAGGTATATTTGAAAGATAACCAAGATGATTCTTATTCCATTTATCCGTAATGTATCAGTCAACGACATTCTCTTTCTCGATCATACATTTAGATAGGAGGTTTACTCCCTAATTGTGTAGGAGAATTCCAAGAATAACATTGGTCAATTTCTTTAGTATCAGGAGAAAGCCTACAAGGATAATTTGGCGAGATATTCCAAAGACAGTCGTTGCATTTGTCCCTGGTTTGCACATATATATCAAACCGCTTAAATTGACCTGGCCATGATAAGCTACAGAAATATAAAGTGGTACCAAAGAAGTTGGGACGGAATGAGAATTCCCAGGTGCCTCCCGTTGCTATATCATGGAATCCAAGATCGTCGTCCTTGGATTTACAATGAACTGTTAGAGTAGTTCCGCTTGGCAAACCATTCTGGATTGTAACATGTGTCCTCCTCGGCCAACCTTGAACGCAACTAATTAGGAATAAAGAAAAAATTAATATGAGCTTAGCTGATGAATTCATCATGGTGGCATATCATGGCTCCCATATGAACATCATTCGGCTATTTAAGGATGAAATATGGAGGATATCTTATCTCGCCATCTGGCCACGACTGTATTACCTCTTATTGTTTTTCCTACTATGGGATAACAATGATTTTTTTTCCTTCTTTTGTTTATGTTGCTTCGTCACTTTTATCAAAGTTTCCTTTTTGATAGGGAACACGCATTCACTGATATTTGGGAAAAGAATTGACATATTACCTCTTCTTTTTTAGTCTGGGATAAAAAATTTCAGATTACCTTTTATATTCTTTCCTTTTACTCTGGTGTTAAAATTACTATATTACCTTATATTTTTCTTCTTTATTACTTTGGGGTAAGATTGACATACAAGATCAGCTTCAAATCAAGTATAACATCAATGGGCCGTGATATGTTGATTGTATGGCCTTTTTCGTTTGCATATTAATCTAATTCTTTTGAGCAATTTTCACATGACTGTACGACCAAATCAGCTTAAAAGAGCAAACTTCTACAGTCAAATCAAAACGAGGAACAAGGCTGCCAAAGCCCTTAATAATCAAACCATGCATTGAATTATTATGAATAAGGATCATCAAGTTTTGATGGTCAGTGACAAAATTAGGCTTCGTTCATTTCATGAAAAATGTAGCATTTGTAGAAAATATTTTTGAAAAAGCAATTTTTCAAGAAAATGATAATAGTTTCTAGTATTCAATTGAAACTTGAGAATGAAATGGAAAATATTTTCCGCCATTTGATAAGTGAAATCTTTTCCTCCATGCACTCATTTCAATATTTTTTATTATTTTATTTTTTAAATTATTTCTTCCTTTTCTTTTCTTTTCTTTTTTTTCTTCTTTTTCCTCGGTGCAGCGACCGGCCACAGGCAAGCTTCAACCTCACCAAGCTTGTCAGATACCAGTGAGGTCAAGCCTTGCCCGAGTTGCTAGATCCTCCACGGTCTCTAATGAGTTGGGCAAGGCCATAGCCTCGCTTGAGGTTGCCAAACCCTTGCTGACCTCTAGTGACCTCAGAAAGGGCTTGAGCTCGCCTGTGGCTGATCACCAACTATTGCCATGGCCAACCAAAGAAGGATGAAAAAAAGAGAGAAGGAAAAGCAAAAAAAGAAAATTAAAATACAAATTTGAATTAATTAAAAAAGTGTCCGGTCTAATGGTGAACGAAAGAGTACGGAAAAAGAAGAAAACATTTTCCTCACTTTTGATGTTTTTTCCATTGGGGAAAAATATTCTCCTTGACTACTTTATTTTTTGTGAACTATACACCGGAAAATTCAGAAAATGTATTCTTTAAAGTAGTTTTCGATGAAGCTCTATCAATACATAATTCTTAAATCTTTGGAGCAACACGCAAGTCGCAAGAAGGTCATATGAATTTTAAATTTATGGTATGTTGGAAATTTCCTATAATGGGCTTACATTAATTAATTAATTTTCTATTTTATATAATCGGGTTAATGGATATTCTAATATATTTAAACCCTAAAGTGATCTTATTGAGTTGGGTTTTGGCATTTATTAATTACAGGCCTAGTTGAGCAGCAAAGTGTAGGCAATTGTGTTTATCTGAAGCCCGTAATGGAGGGGCCCAGTTGACACGCTGTTGATTAGGGTTTGCTAGGTCCCCTCTCTAGCCTATAAAATGGTAGGTTATACTTATTAGTCGCTTGATCCCATTAAAGCTGCTAAACCGAAATAGGTCATAGTGAGGAAGAACTGGCATACTGACATATCACTGATCATATCAGGTTGATCTGTTTTCAATCAAGTGAGGCCATGGCTCAAACAGATATGTGTTTAACTCCGTTGTGCATATATATTTCGGTGTTTTACATTCATATATGGATCTGGTTGTTATTGATTAATTAGTTGTTTATGTAGAGAAATTTCTACATGTGGTATCAGAGCAGGTCATATATGATTGTAGAACCCAATTTTTTTTAACAAATCCGATTATGGTGTTTACTGTATTTGTTCCTTTTGGTTTCAAGCTTCTGTCTGTTTGTGCTTTACAAGTTTTTATGCGATTTCGATCAATCAAAATATATATATATATATATATATATATATATTTTGGTTGAATCAAATCAAAATAATTATTGAATAGGTAAAAATAATGCATTAGAATTGAATAGATAAGTTTTGGTGATGATGATATGTTTGATTTCTTGGGTGATTATTATTTTGCAATTTCGGATCTATGATAAACTCTCTATGCATATGTCTGGAAACGAGCTAGTAAACAAGCTTTTTAGTGTTTGACATCTTCATGATATTCGAAGTCAACTTGAAGAGCTTTCCAACAAGCCATAGTGTCAATTGCTATCCAAAATCATCATCCAAAGTCAGTTTACTAATCTGTAAAAATTTTCAGTTCAGTTTTGATATGCATGTTGTCCGCCTGTTGTTTTTGTCAATTTTTTTTCAATTTCTGTGTTGAGATCTGGAGGTCAATTCCTTCATGAAAAATGTTCATATAGGTCTTAACTTCGACATATAATATTTTTGGATTTTTGGAGCATAATTAATGGATGAAAACCTTCTACATAGATCAATCGATTTTGAAATTTTAGGGCTTTTATTCTACACATCGAGAATGTTCCCACCATATATAATTTCTATAATTTCATTGAGTATATATTGAGAAATTCAAAATTCTTGAATTCATAATTTTGAAAGGGTTCTAAAAATTTTGAATTTTTTTTAATTGAATGGTGTATGTTAGCAATTATTATATGGGTATCGTTATATTGCGTGATTCTTGAGTCTCGATATGTCCCTTTTCAATTGTTGTCCGTGAACCCATGTTGTTTCTTAAATAGATTTTCTCGGTCTGCTTTTGTTTGGTTTTGGACTTTACCCGTTGGTTTTCTTTTCTTTTGCGGGGGCCTGTGTTACCGCCTATTTATGGTTTTTTTTTAGCCATCTATTCGATTGAATTGAGGCTCGGCTCTATGGTTGATGATGGATCCTTTTGCTTCCCATGCATGATCGAGTGCACCGATTGATTGGGTCGACTTATTGTATTTCTCAATCTATATGAGCAGTTTGATTCTTGGTTCCATCTTGTGGTGGTTTGATTTGGCTAAATTTGGGATTTAGGTTCTCATGTCTATCTTCTGATAGATTGGTGCCTCTTTCCAAGCTTAATACCATTGGCCTCGCGTGTGTCAGTAGTCTTCTCTCGATGAATCTAGGTGTCTTCAAAACTTGTTTTCTATTTCGATTGTTTGTTCTTCAAACAGGTGTAAACCAAAGTTGTGTTAAAGTTTTTTTTTTTTTCCTTGATGATCAAGTTTTGATCTTAGCCTTTGGCTTGGGGAGGTTCCACCGCTTGTATACCAAGTGATACAATTTGCTTCCTCGTCCTGATGCTTGTCCTCTCTACCCAAAATATGGGTTTTTTTTTTGGAATTTTCTTATATGCCTTCTTAAGGAAGGCTGCATCTACGAGATGGTTGGATCTTGGTTTTGCACGTGTCGATCTTATAAAGGCAACCAAGTTCGTATGACTTTGTTGATGGTGTGATTTATGAAATTTTCTTACGAATTGAGATTTTAATTTTCTCCTCATCACTTGCATTGGTCAAAGCTGTTTATTTTTGTCTAGCTTCCATGTGATACTTTATTTCCAAACAGAGCTTAACCACGTGCAAGATCAACACTTATTGGGATACAATGTGCTTTTAACTTTTATTGTATGCTCAAGAGCAAAAAGGAGGACGAAAATCTTTGTTTTTGTTTTTGTTTTTGTTTTTTTAATTAGAGTTAGCAAACGTATCTTTGTCAATGCTAACCGAAGCTTGGTTGCATTAGCGAAGTTTTTATTTTTTGGTCTTTTCACATATCTTTACAGACCGTGTTATGTATAGGTCTCAAACATGATGGTGGGATATTTATGTTGCAAATGCATAGTACACTTCTTGGAAATATCAAGATCGGTTCCTTCTTGAATAGATAAATAGTTTACTTATGCTGGCAATCACCTAGAAAGTATAGGGGACTTTAGATGTGTATCATGCAAAGTGGTGGTATAGTAAGAAGGATGAACTTGATTAAAATGTTATCCGAGCATGCTTGTTTGAAGCACCATAGAGATTGATAAAGATCCCCAATCGAGCCGCTAGGCCCACGCACACGGAATGGTGCATGGGGATGTGTTTAGGGTCCTTTGAGACCCGTTTTGTTTCAATTTTTTTTTAATATGCCTAATTTTTAATTTATGTTTTTTTTTTGGTATGGTAAATTTTAGTTTTGGCATATTTAAATATTTATTTGGAATTATTTATTGTTATCCATATTTAGTTCAATGAAAAATAATTTTGTGCCTATATTTCCAATTTTTAATTTATGGAAATTTGTTATAGTATATGAGGGATAGAATATCGGTATTCACTTTCCCTAATTTAGCATAGATGCTTAATTGTATAAATAGGCACATAAAATTGTGGCAAAAATTGTTGTTTGATAAATGCAATATGATCTTGGGAAACACATGTCGTAAAGTGCTTCATATTGTTTGATGAATTTTTGGGCATTGATTAAATAGAACATTATTTACAAATTGTTAAAGTTTGTAAATTATTGAAGTTCCTTGTTGATAAAAATTAGTATATACAATCACCTGCCCAAAGGAGGTTATTGTGTATATTAATTTTAAAAAAATTGCATGAAGATAAATTCCAAAATTAAAAGATGGGGATGTATGACTCAAAAAGATTTATCTGCCCAAAGGGGATAAATTTTTTAAAGTTATATGTAACCCTCTATATTGATATATTTGAGATGAATGATGGGGATGTGTGACTCAAAAGGTTTATCTGCCTAAAGGGGATAAATTTTGAGAGTTATATGTGATTTCCCTTTGTGTTAAGATAATGTGGATATATAATTTAAAGGATTTGTCTGCCCAAAGGGGATAGATCTTTGAAGATTATATGTAATTCTCCTTATCTATCTCTATATATTGATATCATGGAGATGTATAATTTAAATGATTTGTCTGCCCAAAGGGGATGGTTCATTGACAATTATATGTAATTCTCCTTGTTGTTAACTGTGGAAAATAATGGTACATTATACGCTCTGCCCAAAGGAGAGTTCATAATGTACTAATTATTTTGTGGAATTACTTATTGCCCATAATCGATCATATTGCATTATGTGTGTCAAACAATTACTTTTGTTGTGAACAACAACAATTGCCACTGTTGAGATGTTAATCGGATATAATATTATATTATTAAGGACTTAGTCAAAAAGGGAGATATTGTGATTGAAAATATTAGAACTAAGTCCATATTAGCCGATTCTCTAACAAAAGATTTACGAACCATTTTATTTAAAGATCATGTAAGGAATATGGGTGTTTTAGAGTCTTTTAATCTCTTTTGTTGGTGGGAACTATATAGTTTGTATTTTTAGATATTATAGTTATATACAAACTGATAATGCTTTTATGATAATTATTAAAGCATTTACTTTTGATGATCATCACTGTTGATTTTATTGTTATCCATTCTCCTGTTGACTGAGAAATGGAAATATGAAACAGTATCTTTAAACAAATTTTAGTTTAAAGACGACTGTATGTCACTAATTATGAGATCTCATGTTGGATTGTGACATAGTTGTGCAATTTCATGTTGTTTGGAAATCGCACTAAGGTAATTTCATGTTGTTTAGAAATTGCACAAATACAATTTCATGTCGTTGAGAAATTGCATTGAGGACCGGTAAGAAATAGTGTATATTTTGATCACATGTTTTCATTATTTCTTACTACACTACTAGGTCCATGATATATGAAAATATCATATTTATTATATGTGATTATGGAAGGTCATGTGTTGCGGTGTTTTCTTAATACGTTTATCACCATAGTCCTATAATGAGGTTATATAGGATTGGATTGGTTTTTGAGATGCCATTATTGGAATATTATTTTTCAAAATTGTGGCCACATAAAACAAATTTTCAATTATTAACCCGAGAATGTCGTTTTCAAAATAAAAATCATTTTCAAAAATAAAAGAAATTAATTAATGTAGCCCAAGTGGGAGAATGTTGGAAATTTCCTATAATGGGCTTACATTAATTAATTAATTTTCTATTTTATATAATCGGGTTAATGGATATTCTAATATATTTAAACTCTAAAGTGATCTTATTGAGTTGGGTTTTGGCATTTATTAATTACAGGCCTAGTTAAGCAGCAAAGTGTAGGCAATTGTATTTAACTGAAGCCCGTAATGGGAGGGGCCCAGTTGACACGCTGTTGATTAGGGTTTGCTAGGTCCCCTCTCTAGCCTATAAAATGATAGGTTATACTTATTAGTCACTTGATCCCATTAAAGCTGCTAAACCGAAATAGGTCATAGAGAGGAAGAACTGGCATACCGACATATCACTGATCATATCAGGTTGATATGTTTTCAATCAAGTGAGGCCATGGCTCAAACAGATATGTGTTTAACTCCGCTGTGCATATATATTTCGGTGTTTTACATTCATATATGGATCTGGTTGTTATTGATTAATTAGTTGTTTATGTAGAAAAATTTCTACATGGTATTCACATTACAATTTAGTTCTACCTTTGAATTTTCTGTCTTGTATAGTATATGCCTTTCGTAGACTGATTTTATGGGAATTTTTCCCTTTACTCTCATGTTCAACTTTCCTTTTCCTGTTTCTTTTTAGGAAAATAATGGAAACTATGGCCAGATTTTCATCCCATCGTTGCCTTTTCTCCTCTACTTTTAGAAGCGCTAATCGACATCTTGAATTGTCATTGGAGACCATTTTGCTTCTTCAGCAAATCTTGCCTTATTTACAATGAAGAAAAAGGTTCCCTTTCAGAAAATGGCCTTGCCCACGTTCTAAATTTCCAACCACTCCCAAAACCATACCCAAAACGTGATCAACGAAACCTAAACTCAGTTGCGGCCTTTGGCTGCCGCCGAAGCCTTCCGCCACAGTGCCCAATGCCGTGATGGTAGTGGCGGCAGCGGTTAGTGGTGGGTGATGAAAGAGGTGAAGTTTTGTGGGTGATGAAGGTCAGGATTCATAGGAAATTTGGAGGAATTGAAATTCTAAAGAGGGACAATTTGATCATTTTATCAGTGAAATTTTGTTAAAGTATGACAGTATTTTTAAAAGTAGAGGAGGATACCGGAGTGGAAAATAAGCACGGGTATCTACTGGTAGTTTCCTTTCCTATATGAGATATTACAAAATTTGTCTAACTTTGGAGAAGGTTTCTTGTTACGTCCCTGAAAGATAATTTTTCTGGCGATACTATCCTTGTTGTAACGAAGCATATATCGTGGAAGCGTCTCCACACATTTTCTCTTCGTTTGAAGGTACTTCCATTTAATCATTAAAATAGAGATTCAGATGGGCGGAGAGGGCACGACGTGGAAGATTAGGAGTGAGATTACTGGTTCGAACGGTACGATTTTTCTAAACAGCCACTGATGACGAGATGCAAAATCTATCATTGAGGAATTCAAGTGAAAAATCTCAAAACGGAAGCTTTTTTTTATTAATATCTTGATCAATGGGCTTCACTTTCACCCCACCATTATTTCGGATGAAATCCAAGGAGGATGCTTTCTGCGTACCCTAATCATATATTAGGATCCTGTTTTCTTCAGCAATCCACTTTGAAGATGAATGGAGCGAGCAATGGAGTCATGTTCAAAGGGCTTGATCTAATTTAGAAAGCACCTATCTCGAGAATGTAAGAAGATAGTGATGCACCATATTTTTACTAAGTAATTAAGGCGCTTCTATTCCGGCACTTATGTATGAACATTAGCAAGCTAATGAAATATTATTTTTCTTGAATTTATTTTGGTACAATAACATCTATTTTTACATTTTGTAGATGTACTTTTGGCAGATTAACCATCTTCATTTTTAATCAAGCAAAATAATAGTTGTTATCATTAAATTATCTAACTTTATTTCCGTAAAATAATGAATAGTTTCTTAAAAATTGTAGATTCATTTGAAGTTATTATTCTAATGAAATTTTACAGGAAAAAACATGGCAGTGCCTTGATAGATATCTAAAATAGCTTAAGTAATATCAGGAGTTATAAAATTCAAAGAGTGATAAAACTTTTATTATGCATGGAAATACGAGATGAGAATTCTAACTATAAGGAAAGAACAAAGATAAGAAACAATTTGAAAAGGACCCAAATTACTTCGAAATGAACGTTGAATTTATTTGAAATGGATCCTAAATACTTCGAATGGGTGATACTCGTGTTTGAATCACTCTCTAATCCCCATAGACAAAAGATAAGACCAAAGATCTAAAGGAAATTATCCCACGTATATCTTTCTCTTTCATATTTGAAATAACAGCTTGGCTTTCATTTTTCAGAAACAAATCTTGATTTAATTGGTTTTTGCAATGGTTTGCTTATTACATTTGCAACCCTATCACGCAAGAGCTAATCACCATAATCATCATGAAAGCAGGAGGCGCCATCTTTGGCTTCTTTTTGCACCCGCTCACAAATATCAGTTGCTTAGATTTAATCAATCTAGTGATGATCACTTCCGAATTGGTATTGGTACGATTTGGTATAGGTAGCTTAGAGCCAATGATATGGAAAGAAGTAGGGCTGTTTCCTTACCGTCATTGAGAAGTGGCCGCTTTTCCGTTCGTTGTAAACGGATGTCTCTGCTAGATGGCGATCAAGCAGAATAATTTGTTACCATCGTGTTCACATATCATGATTTTCAGTATATAGGAAATTTGCTGCCACTATGTTCCCATTCCATCAATTCCATCATGGTTTTCAGTATAGAAGATGGTGAGTTTCGTTTCCTGCATCTAAGTTGAATGAATCATGTAAGGGGGTTTTCTTTAGAGCTTGGAAACCCCACAAGTTTTGAATTCACTACTGGGGAATTTACACAAAAAGAAATGAGAAATTCTCAACAAAAAAAAGTGCTTTCTGAACAGACAGCTATTCCTATAACTTCACTCTCCACTTGTAGAGATGAGTACTATATGATAGCAGTGAGAAATTCTTTAGTGCAATTATCCTATGAGTAGCTTTGATAACTCTTATTAATGATGACCATAATTCCTTCAACCTGATATAAACCGGTTTGGGTTATTCAAGGGAATCACTCTTTGTTTTAATAAGCATTTATTGTCATCGAAGGGCCGGTTATATGGCTAAGGTACGTATGGCACATGCACTACAATCTTGGGGTTTTGGAGGATCTAGTGAATTGGCATTGGGTTAAAAAGTTCGACTATACCTTTTTGAGTTATTATACCACCTATCAGACGAAACTTTTAGACATATCGAATGATTAGTTGTTGATAATGTTTCCAAAAAAGGGTTTATTCAGGTATCATCCGCAATCACAAAAAATTATGAAAGTTCAATCTATAATATATATATATATATATATAAAAACTAATATGTGATCTCACGTTCAATTTTCTAAATTGATTCCAATTTATTATAAGATATATTACTCAAGTTAATTGTGTGATAACTGTATGTTTTAATTGTTACCATAATGATCTTGATAGAACACATGGGTGTCGCGACCTCCTTTTTGGTCTCGGAGGCTAATGGTTCGGCTGAAAGCCTTTCATCGGGGCTTTAGCCAGGGCTCTCCCAAGTCCACCAATTCACGACTTAAGGTTCGAGTTTTTAACCTGCAATTCAATTTCATTTAAAAAGGAGTCGCCACTAATCAATTTGGGGTGGGTCGATTAGAAACCCCAGTAAAATATCGGGAGAAATATTTTACTCCTACGCAACTGCAGAAACCAGGATCGGGGACTGATTACACTAGTTAATCACTAATGCCCTTCCGGTACTAATCTTGTTTAAACCCTCAGGTTTGATATTTTTGCCTTTTTCAAGGATTTTTCATGCATTGTTGAAACAAACATTTTTTGGCCTTTTCCCTTTCTTTTTGGAAAATATAAGATATTTTTGGGTTTTTCTGATTTTTTAGAAAATATAAAATATTTCGGGGTTTTTCTGATTTTTTTGGAAAATAAAACATATTTTCGAATTTTCCGATTTTTATAAAATATTTTTGGATTTTTCTTTTTTTTTGGAATAAAAACGTTTTTTATTTTTATTTTGTTATTATAATAATATTATAACCGACCGGACCCGGGTCCGGTCCGGGTCGGGGCCGGCTGGGTCGAATGACCCAGGCCTCCGGTTGGGCTGGCTTGGGCTTGGCCCAACTATGCCCTCCCTGCAAAAACCGAAGCCCAGCCCGCAATTCGGCTGAGGCCCAAATAAAAACAAGCCTGCAGAATTAAAAATCCAGGCCCGGCCCGGTCCACTTCTGCCCCTAGCAAACAAACCCTACCCGCTTGGCCTCACCCGACCCGGCTCCTGACCCGAATCGGGGCTGCCGATGCCTTCGTTCTCTCCGCGGCACGTCGAGATCGGCTGGGACGGCAGCGTGGCCACGGCGAGCAGCGTCGACGGTGGGGGATCGGCGGTCGTGATGACGAGGTGGTGGCTGACAGCAAGGTGTCGGGGCGTGGGCGGCGATAGGGACGACAGGGGGGCCTGCCGGCGTGGGGGTTCGGCGAGATCAGCAGGTGGCTGGGTCTCGTAGATCGAATGGCGACGGTTGCGGGCGGTGACAAGAGCGTCTCGCATGCAGAAGAGACCGCGACGGCTACGCGGGCGAATGGCGACGGAAGCGATGCGACCAGGCGGCCGTCGGTGGTTGAGCGGCAATGGCGGAGTGGTGGTGGCGTCGGTCCGGAGACTCGCGGTGCGCGGCTGGCGCTCGGCCCGTGACTCTCTCTCGTCGGATCTCACTCTCTTATCCCTTCTTCGCCCTCGGTTCCCCCCTCTCTCGAACTCAGATCTCTCTCTCTTCTCTTGCCCAGATCGGTCTCTCTCTCTCAGATCTCACTCACTTTCTCACAGCTCTCCCTCGGATTGGCGGTCGCTCGTCCGGCCACCTCGGAAGTCTCTCCGAGGAAGGCTTTCTGAGTTCTCGCTTCACCCCTAAATCTCTCTGTTTCTTCTTGTTTTTCGCTGTGTTGCTGTCTGTTCTGTCTTCTGCTCGGCCCCCCTATTTATAGGCGAGGAGTCCGGTCGACGGAGGTGCTCCGACCGACGGTCCTTGGCGCCCAACCGGGTTCTCCCTCGACCGAACCGGCGTCCCATCCCTTCTTCTCCGCTGGGGCCATCTCGGCATTGAAGGAGTCCCGCCAAGATGTCCCCTCCGTCCGGGTTTTGCGCCGGATATCGCGCGGCAGCATTGATGGCGCATGCGAGGTGTCCCTTTCGTCGCCGATCTGCTCCTCTCTCTCTCTGTCCAAGCTGTCTTCGCGCGTGAGTTGCAGAGACGGAGGAGGAAGGAGGCAGGAAGGAGGAAGAAGAAGGAGAAGGGGCCGGGCCGGGCTGCTGCAGAAGGAAGAGTGGGGGAAGATGGACCTAGGCCCACGTGGACAAGAAGAAATGAGGAAGAAGAGGGCTGGGCGCGAAAGCCCAGCCCCTCTATGGGCCTCTCTTTGTTTAATAATAATTTTTTTACTCGAAAGTAAGGGGAAATAAATAGGAAAATCAAACTTAGTAAATGCAAATAATATTAGTACTTAGGTGGTGCAAAAATCCTTTTTGTTAGGGCCAAATTAGTCCCTAATTTTCTAGGAAATTTAAATTTTAATCTTACGAAATTTAGGTGTCAAAATTTCTACCCTCTTTGAAGGTGAGTTCGTAGAGGTTGCCTTCAAAGACGAACTGATACCTAAATTTTATCCATGCATATGCAATAGATGATAGTTCACCTAGGACCAAGTGTCCAAAGCAGAAAATGGCAATAATGCATAATACATACTAAAATGGATAAGAAAAATACCTGCAGTTACTTACCAAGAAAGAGTGATATGGGGTGTGAACCCCGAGTTTTTGGTAAGTATCGGGATAGTTTCTTATCTAATGTTGATATAGAAAACGTACCCGTGATTGATGATATGGGGAAACCTTTTCAAGACCCGCCTATCTTCTGGCCGCCTTCCGAGCAATGAGTTGATGCCAAGGACCCGGCTATCTCCTGGTTGCCTCGACGATGGATTGCTTTTCAGACCCGAAGCTATCTCCGGTCGCCTTTCCGAGCAATGAGTTGGTGCCAAGGACCCGGCTATCTCCGGTCGCCTCGACGATGGATTGCTTTTCCAGACCCGGCTATCTCCTGTCGCCTTTCCGAGCAATGAGTTGGTGCCAAGGACCCGGCTATCTCCGGTTGCCTCGACGATGGATTGCCTTTCCAGACCCGGCTATCTCCGGTCGCCTTTCCGAGCAATGAGTTGGTGCCAAGGACCCGGGCTATCTCCGGTCGCCTCGACGATGGATTGCCTTTCCAGACCCGAAGCTATCTCCTGGTCCGCCTTTCCGAGCAATCGAGTTGGTGCCAAGGACCCGAAGCTATCTCCTCGCCTCGACGATTGATTGCTTTTCCAGACTCGAAGCATATCTTCGGTCGCCTTTCCGAGCAATGAGTTGGTGCCAAGGACCCGGCTATCTCCTCCGCCTCGACGATTGATTGCTTTTCCAGACCCGAAGCATATCTCCGGTCGCCTTTCCGAGCAATGAGTTGGTGCCAGGACCCGGCTATCTTCGGTCGCCTCGACGATGGATTGCTTTTCCAGACCCGAAGCATATCTTCGGTCGCCTTTCCGAGCAATGAGTTGGTGCCAGGACCCGGCTATCTCCGGTCGCCTCGACGATTGATTGCTTTTCCCGGGACCCGAAGCATATCTTCGGTCGCCTTTCCGAGCAATGAGTTGGTGCCAAGGACCCGAAGCTATCTCCGGTCGCCTCGACGATGGATTGCTTTTCCAGACCCGAAGCATATCTTCGGTCGCCTTTCCGAGCAATGAGTTGGTGCCAAGGACCCGAAGCTATCTCCGGTCGCCTCGACGATTGATTGCTTTTCCAGGACCCGAAGCATATCTTCGGTCGCCTTTCCGAGCAATGAGTTGGTGCCAAGGACCCGAAGCTATCTCCGGTCGCCTCGACGATGGATCGCTTTTCCAGGACCCGAACCATTCTCCGGTCGCCTGTAGAAGCAAAGAATTGTTTGGTTCCTGACTTTTTCAAGGACATTAGTTTCCTTGCCTGAGTTCTTTCAGGGATGTACCGACTTTTCTCGGGACACAATCTTATTAAGTGCTTGATTTTTCTCAAGGACACCAGCTTTTTCATTACCTGACTTCGGGCCACAGAGGCACGCCATGTCGGTAAAGAGGGGCTCCGGGCTATGGAAGCACGCGGTGTCAATGAAGAGGGACTTACCTTATATGCTTGAAAAGGTCTCCTACCTCTTGATTATTTGGAATATCGAGGACGCACCTGAGATATCCCTGAAGGTGTCCCACCTCCTGGAAAGTTGGAAATATTGAGGACGGACCTCGGATATTCCTGAAGGTCTCCCACCTCCTGGTAAGTTGGAATATCGAGGGCGCGCCTCGGTATCCCTGAATGTCTCCCACCTCCTGGAAAGTTGGAAATATTGAGGACGGACCTCGGATATTCCTGAAGGTCTCCCACCTCCTGGTAAGTTGGGATATCGAGGGCGCGCCTCGGTATCCCTGAATGTCTCCCACCTCCTGGTAAGTTGCAGGCCTGATGATATCTCTGCTCTGAAAGTATGTCTCCTGTCAGACAAATATGCAATATGTGCAACTGATCTGTGCATACTGTAAGTTTTTTCAATTCAAATGGGGTTTATGCATGACAATTTTGTCAGTTTGCATCACCAAAGTTCCACTGGGGAAAATTTTACAGAAAGACAATTTATACTCGGAATGAGAATGTCTTGAACATGTCAAATGAGGGGCTTTAAGTCTGAAAGGGCTTTCCACTCACTCTCATTGAAAAGGCTATTTTGTCCCGACCATTAATGCGGGATCATAGGAATCTCACCCTTTCACTATCATTATGGCGACAGGGATCCGAATATTCTCGCAAATGGTACGACTTACCAATCTGAGAGGTCTTTGTTAGGACCGTAATGTAGGCTTGGTCAAAGGTTTAGCAAAGGGGACCACGAAGGTCAATGCTTATAGAAAGAAATGCTGCACAGCTGTCTTTGGGTTTACAAGTCAAGAACCCTGCGAAAAGAGATAGGAATGATCTTGCTCGTACTTCTTCGAGCGATGTTTATAAACATATGAATTCCTACGTTAATTCAAGTGCCCTGGTCAGAAGAGACTTTTACAAAGAGACGCAATGTAAATTTGGCTCACAGGTTGAGAGACAAATGGATTCATGAGCTCAAAAATGTGTACAAGAGGTGGTGATCATCTTGATGTTGTCACCGGTCTTCCTCCTTATCAATGGAGCTCATCTTTTTAGAGACTTTTTGCTCGAGCATCATTTTTCTTGAGGGCATTGGCCTTGCTTTTACCAGCACACACGCTTTTTTTTCATGCCCCTAATTTTTATTTTGTTTGTCCTTTCAAGAATGTCTTAGACTCTTGGGTCCTCATCTTCGATCGGCCACTTTGGCTTATACTTTAACTTGAATGATGGTAATCTTCTCTTTGCCCCAATGTGGGGAGTTGAAATGAAATTACGAGACTCAAAGGGGTTATATAATGGATACAAATGTATAGACCAAATATGCTCTTCGTCATTCTATGGCACTTAAATTATCATGAGTGTTCATATGGAATAAAAACACCCAAAGATTGATGCAAGTTCAAGCAAGAAAATTTCTATCCATTTTCTCACCTTGTTATGCCGTCCCCTCCTTCAATATGCCCCAGGTGTGGGGTGGTTCTTGACAGGGGTAATATGAAAGAAACTTCACCATGGCATGAGGCTCAAAGGGGTTAAGCAATGGATAACCTGTAGTGTTTAGGGTAGAGAAACAAAATGCCCCTCATCACTTTGGTCATCGTACCATTCGCGAGAGAACTCTTTACCCTGCAGACATAGAATTTCCTATGCTCACCTCACAAGTGTTTAATCAGAGGACTGTGTGTAGGACATGATTTGCCTTTCATCATCCCGAGGTTCCTTATTTAGCATGCTCAATTGATCCACATCATTTGTTGAACTGCTTAATTTGATAAGCCTTAGTGGAATTGGTGACTTAGACAAACAAAAATCATCATGCAAAAATCATTTTGAAAAGGCATGGATTATTGTAAGCACGAATGAGTTTGTAGTCTTAGAATGAACTTTCTAAGAGCATGAGATGCAAAATTGTCTCTGTAGACGTGTTTTGAACATAGGAGGATTATTAAAAATGAGTGTTCATGGATTGTCCCTACTCAAAAGGGAATGACACATGAATGATTAGTCATTATTGAAAATCCCATCTTTGATTGGATGGGCACGTTTGTTTTTATCCCCGCATAGGAAAAGCGCAGAAATAAATTACTGAGTAGGGCCAAAAGCAAATGCGAATTAAGGCCTGAAAGATTCTTGTCATCCATTTTGGTGATAAATTGGACGCCATTTCATTTGGAAGTGTTGATCCAATGTCGTCATCAAAGTTTGACATATCTCTTCCTGCTCTATTGTCCGCACCTTCGGACAAATGGACGAATAAAGGGGAATGTGTTAGCGTATGAATGGACCCTTCGCCGGTTGCATTTGTCATCCATACATTTGACGAATAGATGACCCTACAAAGAATGAGAGGGAATGTGTTAGTGTATGAATTTTTCAGAGTTGAAAAACTGGAAATGATACAAAGCATTACCCTTCGCCAATTTGCATTTGTCGTCCACACTTTTGGCAAACAAATGACCCTACAAAAAATGAGAGGGAATGTGTTAGTGTATGAATTTTCCAGAGTTGAAAAACTGGAAACGATACAACATTACCCTTCGCTAGTTTGCATTTGTCATCCACACTTTTGGTGGACGAGATGACCCTACAAAGAATGAGAGGGAATGTGTTAGTGTATGAATTTTCTAGAATTGAAAAACTGGAAATGATACAGCATTACCCTTCACCAATTTGCAAATGATTGGATGCACCTAGGGTCTTGAGGCTTAAAGGGGGCATGAGATCCTAAATTTTCGATCTCGGTATGCAAAAAAAAAAAAACTTTTTTTTTATTATTTTTTCTTTTTCTTTTTTTCTCTTTTTTTTTCTTTTTTTTTTTTCTTTCTTTTTCCACATGCGGCTAATGCCGCTTCGGGGATTCGAAACCCCATCGGACCTTTGGCGCTCCATTCCGGATACCACTCGGCTAAAGTGCCGGCGGTGTCCATAGGCGCACCCTTTTTTATTTAAGGGATCCGGCCGCTAAAATGACATGTCCTTTTTGACACCAAGTCGGTGAAATTAGCATGGGTCATCTCCAAGGTGCTTGGGCCCTGACCAATATCGGTTGGCTCGAATTAACCTTTCAAGTTAGTTTTTTTTTTGTTCTTCTTTTTTTTTTTTTTTTTTAAAACGCCGATGCTTCCGTGCTGTCAAAAATAGGGAAAATATGTTAGAAATAAAGTTGGATGGGGGGATTGGAAACGATACCAAGTTACCCCTTTTGCAAAGTTTGTATTCGATGACTCCTTGGCATCTTGAATGTTGGTAATTGCTATGGCCTCGCCAAGGTTTGGCGCATCATTTTGGGCGGCCTTCTTTGCCCATGGCTCTAGACAAATGGCCGACGATGGTCGATCCGTCTTTAACGCCTTCCTTCTGTGGAAATTTTCCTTTCTCGCTGTTAGACATCAGCAACGTTGGGCAAGATCATGTACCTCAAGCTTCTATGGAATCTGAGATGGACAATCAAAACCTCCAATTTTCTGTAGGTAATCACTTCTTCGTAGAGCATGTGTCTGGAATGAAAGTCATCATCTAGAACAGGTGGTTAGAATTTGCTGCAACTGTCTGGATTTTCTGGATTTTCTCCCCTGGAACAATTTGGTGCTTCATTTTGGTTGGCCAATTAAAGGGGAAAAGAATGAGTTCATTTTCCTCTCTTGTGGACATCAACAATGGGCAAAGTCATGTGCGTCAAGCTTGGATGATCAAAACGATTTGCCACTTCTTCGAAGCTGAACGTTCGGCCTATGAAATTGCAATGCTCGATCTCTTGGAGTATGTTGCGAAAAGAACCACTTTGCTTGAACGCTTTGCAATGCCGATGGGAGGTAGCCCCGTGCGAAGAGTTTAGGTACGGCTTGCCGAGATAACTCGAGAGATGGGGGAGGCTAAAAGTATCATGGAGGAAACGTCTCAGGAAGCTTTTCTTAAGCTACTACGATCTACATGCTTCAAGTTCGATTGTGTGCACATACCTATTATGTCCTGTCTTTTATTTCCCGCAAATGAAAAGGAAGAAAGCGTCATTCCTAAAATCATGTTAGGAATTGAGACATACTTTTTTATAAATGGAGTAATCTTTTTCGTTTGCCCCGATTTTCTTGGAAGGATACTCTTGAATTTGCTGAGTCCATATCCTTGGGACTTGATGTACTGGTTTCAAGTGCCCCCTTTTGTTTTAGGGGATGATGTTCTGAGACACGAAATAAGTAAATCAGAAAAACAAACAGGGTTAAATTCGACACATTTTTTGAAAATTTTTGTTGTTGCTTTGCTTTTGATTTTACAAGCATGTTTTTGGAGGAAGCATGAGAAAGCCCAGCCCTCAGGATTTTCCTTGGATGATATTTTTTCATGGTTGGATAGCATCATCGGGCCGCTTGGGGTACCCCCTCATGCTCTCAAAATGAAATGTTGAAACTTTACATTCACTAGTAAAAACAAATTACATTACTGGAATGGAAAATGCGGTATTAACACACTAGATAGGATGGGCAATCATAAAAACAACTGAAACCCATGAAAACTCATGTGAAAGGGAGGATCTTGATAGCCGCTGGCGTCGACCCCTGAATCAAGTGCCCTTGAGTTCTTTGCCCCCGTGGACTCGAAGTATTCGCACAAGAGGACCACTTCGTTGAAGTTACGAAGTGCATTCCATGCAACCAGAACGAAGCTTACGAGACAAAGCTTTTATGAACAGCTTCATCATTTCCTCCTCAGCCAACTGAGGAATAGTTTGCATCACGAAGGCCTCCCACCTTTCTGCATATGCTCGGAAATTCTCCATTGGTCCTCTTTTGACGTGAACCAAATTCTTGTGGGGGAACGCGAATCCTATCTTGTCTTGGTATTGATGTAGGAATGTAGAGGACAGCACATCCCAATCATGCACGAGGTAGGTCTTTGACAAGAAGAACCATTGCAACGCTGACCCAATAAGACTTTCTTGGAAGGCTTGAGTCATGAACGGTGCCTGGTCGGCGTACCGACTCGTTTTGGCTTGGAAATATTGCAAGTGGGTCACGGGGCAAGTCGTACCATTATATTTATGGAAATCAACAATTTCCATTCCTTCGGGAATCACCATTCTGTTAAGGTGAGATGGGCCCGCCGCATCTCGGTTAAGGAACCATTCCTCTTGTTGTGTTGCCAATCCTTTCATGGTAGCATTAAATTCTACTCCTTCAGGGAAGCTGGATTCTTCTGAGATCATCTCATCGTTTTCTTTGGGGTTGAAATTTCCTACCGAGGATGAGGCGTCTATGTTACCCAGATAGTTGGGTGACAAATTCAGCAGCCCATTGGAAGGAAAATCATGAAGGGCGAGCGTTCCTCCACCTAGCAAGCTCGGGGTCCGTATGCGGGCAAGAGCCGGTTACCATGTGAATGGTTATCTTCATCTCGTATAGTGCTGGCAACTCTCCATAGGACTGTACCACGGGCGGTGTTCAAAGCCTCGGCGTGGCTGTTCAATGGCCGTTGGACTTTGCACTTGTCTGCGGTGGCGGCGGTGGCTTGGATTGTTCCGGCTTTCCTTTCTTGACACCTTGTCCGGACCTTTTGAGTAAAGCCCTTCGTTCGCCGGCTTGAGCTTATCAAGGGCACCGGGAGATGGTAGAGTTTCATTCCCAGTCGATAGACGCCGGTGCCCTTTGGACCCTAGCTCTCGCAGATAAGTTTGGGAAGCAAAGTGTCATGGTGCCTCGATTTTGGACGGGTTTTACAACTTTAACCATGTTTTCGGGTTCTTTACCTCTGCTGGTAGGAAACTTCCCATTAATGGAGCAATGTTTGGTGGCCCTTCTGTCATACAGAACCGCTTCAAAGTTTCCTCCCATTGGTCTCTTCTGCTCTGGGCCCTCCTGGACAGTCAAGTCTCTTTCTACTGTAGTACATGCTATGATAGTCTTTTTCCTCCTTGTTTCCTTGTTTACAAGCTCTTTGTGAGGTGGGGCGATGTTGGCATCAAGGTCATATTCTTTAAGGAAAATGTCAATCAATTCATCCCAAGTCTTGAGAAGAGTGATTTTCCTCACAATGTACCATCTCAAGGCGGGGCCAGTTAAATTTGATTGGTATGATCGAATCATCCTTTGGACCAGGTAGGCTTGCAAGTAGCTTTTCGGGTGACAAATGTTGGCGAATGCCTCGCATTCAGTACCTTGAGCTCCTCTGGGATTTTGACAGCAGTGTAGCTAGATAGATCAAGGGGGTATTGATCCCGCAGCTCACTCAGCTTACTCATGATCTTTGCAAAATGTTTGCTCTGTTGGTCACCTTTTGGCATGCCTGCAGGTGTCAAAAGAGTTTTCTCTCGTGATAGGGCGGTCACGAGATTGGGCCTGGTTTGAGCAGACTCGATTTGCCTCGAGAGTTGTCGAAGGTCAATGGGGATTTGTCCCACGTCACCTTCAATATTAGTAATGCGATTTTACATATCACCTCGATCAGCCATAATTGCATGTGGCCATGTACGAACGGCTGGTGGTTGGCAATTCATGATCACCTGGTATTGTAAACAAGGCATGTGTGAGCACAAGATAAATGAATATTGACCCATGGCAACGGTCCAATTGTTTTTATTTATCAAAAGAGGATTCCAAGGACAAGACATTCCTAATCATCTAAAATTGGAATTGAAATGATAGAATTGAAATACTAGCTATTGAACGAAAGTCCCTAAATATTGGGACTAGAACTGAAATTTCCTAAATACAAAAATTGGGAGACATGACCGCCATTTTATATGCGATGAGGAGCCTTGGTCATGCAAAGCTTTTTTTGCTTTATGGGACTAGCCCAAAGACACGTGTCCAGCTCATTCCTGAACTCCGCTCGAAAGACTCGATCTGTTCTCGTTAGGCTGGCTTGTCAATCACATTTGGGACTACTGATTGCAGATTGCCAAGGACTCGATGATTGAGAATGTAGAGTGGAGGCATGATGAGCCTTCTCTTGTCCTCTTGGTCTCTTGGGCACAATGATCTTTTCAGCATGGCGTTTTCTCCATGCATTCTTGATGATGCGGCTATCCTCTGAGTGATCTTGGGTCATGTGATTAAGAGGACTGGGAATAAAACGGGCTTGAGCAGTGGAGGGATCTCCAAGAGAGCTCTGTATTGACAAGCCAACCCGTAGGGATAATATGAAGTGATCCTGGCGAGACCAAGTAAAGGGATCGGGTTGTGATAATTCAGTGCAAGGCGAGCTTCTCTCTTTCTAAACAAATTAGCACACCATAGGAATGCCTTGGGAACAAGGTTCACTTAAACCAACAAGAGTATATCCTATTGAGGGCATACTTTTCTAAGATTTGAAACCCTTGCAGTGGGTGCTTGAAATTCTTAATGCTCGAATCCTTTGAGATGAGAAAAACTCGCATTTGTAAAATTTCCCGGCGTGGCCCTCAAGATTTTTCTGCGTTTCCATTGAAACAATTGAGGGACATAAATGTTTCTTGTTAAAACCAAGTTTACAAAATTCAACCCGGCACGAATTTGATTGAAAACCCATGCAATTGAAGGATTTAGCATCTTTTGTATGTGGGACGACAATGAACCCAAAGAAGACCAGGAAAAAAAAATTTCGTTTTTGGTCATGGGTTGTTTTTTTTTTTTTTCAAAAAAAAAATCAACTAAAAACGATAGTGGGCAAGCATCCCAACTAACCTTAAAAACCTTCTTACCAAAGGAGTCACAATTTTTTTATGAAATCTAGCTAGCCAAATTACCGAAATTCAACCCAGACAAATTTGATTGACAACCCATGCAATTAAAGGATTTATAGCATTTTTTCGATGTGGAATGATGATGAACCCAAAGAAGGCCAGGAGAAAAATTTTGCTTTCTTTTTTCTTTTTTTTTTTTTTTTTTGCCATGGGTTGTTTTTTTTTTTTTCAAAAAAAAAAATCAACTAAAAACGATAGTGGGCAAACATCCCAATTAGCCTTAAAACCCTCCTTACTAAAGGAGTCACAAAAAAAATCGAGCTAACCAAATTACTCGGGTTGGCATGAACTCATTTCCTAGAGGCATTCCGATGGTAATTCTGTATTTGTCCAAGTTGGGGAAGCTCGAATTTGCCAAGTATGAAAGTGGAGGTCTCAGGACACTAGAAATGGGGGATCACTTGCATGACTCTAGAGTGGATACTAATTTGGAGCAATGGGAAGAGATGGCTGATTTTATCCTCAACATGTTTTCGACTGGGTTGATCTAACTGGTCCTAATCAATAGAAGAGTTCTTTCTTGGGAGCAGGAATGAATTGGACATCGTGTCTACCCATCGCATATAAAACAAGCGACTTAAATGACTGACCTCAATTGCCATGGGTCCGGAACGTAAATAAATAACCAAATAAAAGGGTTAGGAAATTACCTCACTCCCAAAGATCACAATAAACACATAGACATGCGGATGATACGTGAGGTTCGATTTCTAACTAAAAATGTATAATGAGGTTAAGAGGTAATATGACCGGCGCAGCTCGCGTTCGTGCCAAATTCTCTCAACCTCGGCTCTAACCAAAATTTCGGGAAAAGAAAGGCAACCTCTACATCGCTGTCTCGCGTTCAAGGTCAGATCTTTCTTAACACCATCCTAAAATATCCTATGGCGGCCTGTGTCCGGCGGTAGGGTTGTGTGTGCCACAACAGTAGTGCTAAAACATTTAAAGCATGCACAATAATTTATACAGGAAAGTTTACTTCAACAAAATTAGTATTTACCTGCAAGAAAAAAAAAAAAAACGCAAGTTAGGAAAACATTTAAACAAGTTTTTTTTTTTTTTGATTTTGCCCCATTTTTCTTTTTTAAGGCACGGAAATTTTATTTTTATTTAAAAAAAAGAAATTCAAAACAAGAAATTCATGGCACGATTCGGGGAAATAAAGGCATGAATTGAACATTTTTTTTTTTGCAATTTTTTTTACAAAAAAAAATGAATTGAACGTTTTTTCTTTTTTTTGGAAATTTTTTTAATTTTGCACCATTTTTCTTTTTTAAGGCACGGGAAATTTTTGAAAAACGAAATTCCAACAAGAAATTCATGGCACAATTCGGGAAATAAAGGCATGAATTGAACATTTTTTTTTGCAATTTTTTTTTAAAAAAACTTAATGAATTGAACGTTTTTTCTTTTTTGGCAATTTTTTTAATTTTGCACCATTTTTCTTTTTTAAGGCACTGGAAATTTTTTAAAAAATGAAACTCCAACAAGAAATTCATGGCACAATTCGGGGAAATAAAGGCATGAATTGAACATTTTTTTCGCAATTTTTTTAAAAATAAAGGGGTGATCATGGCATTAAAATCATAACTAAACAAAATTAATCATGGACTGACCAAGGCACAAGAGGAAGTAAGTAAATTACAAAGCATAATGATAGAAAACTTACTTAATCGAGAGAAATTGCAAAGCACAAAAATTTATTTCAACAAAATTAGTATACCCGCACAAAAATAAAATATCCAAGTTAGGAAACAATTAAACAAGACAAAATGGCCTAAGTCCACAAAAAATTATTTCCCAAATGGAGTCGCCAAGTCGTCGCGACCTCCTTTTTTGGTCTCGGAGGCTAATGGTTCTACTGAACGCCTTTCATCGAGCTTTTAGCGCGCCTCTCCAAGCCCACCAATTCACGACTTAAGGTTCGAGTTTTTAACCCGCAATTCAATTTCATTTAAAAAGGAGTCACCACTAATCGATTTGGGGTGGCCGATTAAACCCCAAGAAAATATCGGGAGAAATATTTTACTCCCGCGCAACTGCAGAAACCAGGATCGGGGGACTGATTACACTGTTTAATCACTAACGCCCTTCCTTGTACCTAATCTTGTTTAAACCCTCGGGTTTGATATTTTTGCCTTTTTCAAGGATTTTTCATGCATTGTTGAAACAAACATTTTTTGGCCTTTTCCTTTCTTTTTGGAAAATATAAGATATTTTTGGGTTTTTCTGATTTTTTAGAAAATATAAAATATTTCGGGGTTTTTCTGATTTTTTTGGAAAATAAAACATATTTTCGAATTTTCCGATTTTTATAAAATATTTTTGGATTTTTCTTTTTTTTTTTTAATAAAAACGTTTTTTATTTTTATTTTGTTATTATAATAATATTATAACCGACCGGACCCGGGTCCGGTCCGGGTCGGGGCCGGCTGGGTCGAATGACCCAGGCCTCCGGTTGGGCTGGCTTGGGCTTGGCCCAACTATGCCCTCCCTGCAAAAACCGAAGCCCAGCCCGCAATTCGGCTGAGGCCCAAATAAAAACAAGCCTACAGAATTAAAAAATCCAGGCCCGGCCCGGTCCACTTCTGCCCCTAGCAAACAAACCCTACCCGCTTGGCCTCACCCGACCCGGCTCCTGACCCGAATCGGGGCTGCCGATGCCTTCGTTCTCTCCGCGGCACGTCGAGATCGGCTGGGACGGCAGCGTGGCCACGGCGAGCAGCGTCGACGGTGGGGGGATCGGCGGTCGTGATGACGAGGTGGTGGCTGACAGCAAGGTGTCGGGGCGTGGGCGGCGATAGGGACGACAAGGGGGCCTGCCGGCGTGGGGGTTCGGCGAGATCAGCAGGTGGCTGGGTCTCGTAGATCGAATGGCGACGGTTGCAGGCGGTGACAAGAGCGTCTCGCATGCAGAAGAGACCGCGACGGCTACGCGGGCGAATGGCGACGGAAGCGATGAGACCAGGCGGCCGTCGGCGGTTGAGCGGCAATGGCGGAGTGGTGGTGGCGTCGGCCCGACGGCTCACGGTGCGCGGCTGGCGCTCGGCCCGTGACTCTCTCTCGTCGGATCTCACTCTCTTCTCCCTTCTTCGCCCTCGGCTCCCCCTCTCTCGAACTCAGGTCTCTCTCTCTTCTCCTGCCCAGATCGGTCTCTCTCTCTCAGATCTCACTCACTTTCTCACAGCTCTCCCTCGGATTGGCGGTCGCTCGTCCGGCCACCTCGGAAGTCTCTCCGAGGAAGGCTTTCTGAGTTCTCGCTTCACCCCTAGATCTCTCTATTTCTTCTTGTTTTTCGCTGTGTTGCTGTCTGTTCTGTCTTCTGCTCGGCCCCCCTATTTATAGGCGAGGAGTCCGGTCGACGGAGGTGCTCCGACCGACGGTCCTTGGCGCCCAACCGGGTTCTCCCTCGACCGAACCGGCGTCCCATCCCTTCTTCTCCGCCGGGGCCATCTCGGCATTGAAGGAGTCCCGCCAAGATGTCCCCTCCGTCCGGGTTTTGCGCCGGATCTCGCGCGGCAGCATTGATGGCGCATGCGAGGTGTCCCTTTCGTCGCCGATCTGCTCCTCTCTCTCTCTGTCCAAGCTGTCTTCGCGCGTGAGTTGCAGAGACGGAGGAGGAAGGAGGCAGGAAGGAGGAAGAAGAAGGAGAAGGGGGCCGGGCCGGGCTGCTGCAGAAGGAAGAGTGGGGGAAGATGGGCCTAGGCCCACGTGGACAAGAAGAAATGAGGAAGAAGAGGGCTGGGCGCGAAAGCCCAGCCCCTCTATGGGCCTCTCTTTTTTTTTTTTTTTTTAATAATTTTTTTTACTCGAAAATAAGGGGAAATAAATAGGAAAATCAAACTTAGTAAATGCAAATAATATTAGTACTTAGGTGGTGCAAAAATCCTTTTTGTTAGGGCCAAATTAGTCCCTAATTTTCTAGGAAATTTAAATTTTAATGCTTAGTCAAAATTTAGGTGTCAACAATGGGTAACATGAGACATGAAATAAATATGCAAGTCATCTTCACCAAACCCTATTATTACATAAAAACACACCATCAAGTTTTGAGTGGTATTTAATAGTAGAACGTGATGTCCAGATCTGGTGATTTCATATTTGTAGCATGCATATGTTCAAGATTTGAGGTTTTCACATCCATGGAATTTCATCATGGCTAGAGATATGTACACATCATTTATGCTTCCACAAGGCGTTTATGATATTACACGATTTTGTCTGTGAATGATAAATTGAGATTATCAGTTTTTATTTGGTTTAGTCATACAGTTGGTATTAGAGCTTGTATGATCTCTACCTTGATGAAATTTCGGAATTTTGTTTGTTTTCAATGGATTGTAAATCAGTAAAATTTAGAGGAATTTGTATGTTTTCATTGGAGTATAAATCGATAAAACTCGGATCTTTTGCGGCTTGGAACGAAATTGTGAATTCCGACCAAATTCGGGCGACCCACCACGCGATAACGGACCTACACGGTCACACCGCCATTAGGAAGAAAAGTTGTAAGGCAATTCGGCATATTACTGACCGTCGGAGGCTAATCGAAGAACGAAAGTTTCAGTGATTCGGATTTCAGGGCAGTTCATTTTAGGCTCAATTCCAGTCACTTTGTTGACTGTTTCCACCAAATTTTGGAGCCATGCGTTTGTCCCAGCGTTGTCTTCGAAACCTACTAATCAATTTGATCAGAGATGGGCTGTGGAAGGAGACTCAGGCGACGGAACGAAGACTAGCCATGGCAGGGCAGCAGATCGCAGAAGGAAGACCCCGGATCACATTTAGATCCGAGCTGCAGTGGGCGTGTGCATTGCACGTGTTAGAGGGCCCAATAGTGCATGCGCCCGAGGCCCAGCAGTGGGCCCATGAGAGGGCCATTGATGGGCACGCGTGCCTTGCTTGCGCAATGTGGCCCCACGGTGCAATTATGGTTCTGCCCTCGACAAATTGAAAATTTCCAATTTTGCCCTTCCCGCATAAATCATGATGTTGCCTCCGCATTAAGAAAATTTACGGCTCTACCCTGGCCACCTGAAATTCTGATTTTACCCCCATTGGTCATGAAAATTTACGATTTTGCCCTTTTGGGCTTTAAATTCCTGCCATACCCCTAAAAAGTGAAATCCAATTCTGCCATTGCATGTAAAATTCCAATTTTACCCCTTTACACATGATTCTACCGTTTTGCCCCTAGGTGCTATTCTTATGAATATTTTTTCATGTAATTAAATGTCTAGTGATCCATATATAATTTTATTTAATTAGAGATTAGCTACATCTTTAATTATTTTAAATTATATATATTAAGAATTTTTGAATCACATATTGAAAAGGACATTGATTGTATTGCCCTTAGTGCATTAATTTAATATTTTTCCCTTTCATGCATTATTTGTGAATATCTTATGCATGAAATAAATGTCCAGTTATCCATATATTTTAATTAATTAAAGAGTAGTTACAATATCTTTAATTAGTTAAATTATATATTAAGATCCTTTGGATCACATTTAGAATGTATATGATTGTAATTAATCACATTAATATGATTAATTTATCCCACAAGAATTTTCATTATACTAATATGATTAATTTTGATGAAATATCATATTATTTTTCTTAATTTACCCATGGGGATTAAGAAAAGGAATATAATATGATAGTATCTTCATGAAATAATTATGAATCTATTTAAATTAAAAACTTAGCCCATAGACAATTTTTATATTATGTTATTCATATTTTGTGACATGTTTTATATTGGTAAAACATTATTTATGTATATTTTGCCTCAAATTTGTGACATAAGAATGATTGTTTGATATGTAGTTTTGCAACCTGTGAGTTTCTCTAAGCTTAAGTATTATACCTCGACCCTTGAGCACATGGTAACCCCTACACGAATGGTCGAAAGAGTGTGATGTCCTAGGACCGTCACCGACTGTTCTCTTTTATATTTAATTAATGCACATGCGAAAACGAAATTTTAAACCCTGATCAACAACAATAAAAAGGATAGTCAGAAAGACAATAGTCCAAGCAACCTTGTCCTTTTTATTTATTAACTAGATTACTTTTAGGGAACAGATACATGTACAACCCTACATACGAGCATTGTGCCAATAGCCCTCCAAAAAGATATAAGGGTAGAAGATTAATCTACTTCATCACTTAATGGTCGAAGTTTAGTCAATAACCACATATGCTCACCAATCATTGTTGCATTCATCAACCCTCTTCTTGTCCATCCATCGGGTTGCCCACATCGAATTTCCAACATTTGGGTGAAAGTTTACAAACTCAATGATTAGTGGAGGATCATGGTGAATTCAAACTATGGACATGTTTTCTTTTTAAGGATGGTATGCTAGAAGTCTTAAAACTTGTTACTGAATTGCTATTGCTAAAACTTTCAATAACACAATCAAATTGTAAAATTTGTCAAATTTGTACAATCAATTCCTTCTATTGGCTAATAAAAATGTTTAAAAGACTCTTCTTTTTCCCCTCTCCTATATGGTGTTTACCATTACTAAAGTGGGGAATGTTGAGGTGAACCAGAAAATGTTGGTATGAAGCATAAGAAATGCGGTCATTTTAGTTCAACTCCAAAATTTAAATCCAGATCTTGGTAATTAGATAAAAATATGAAGAAGGCTCACATTTTAAAAAAAATCCACAAGGCCCTCACCAATGCGGCGCCGCCGCCGCCACCGCCCCTGCCCTTTGTCGCTGGAAAGGACGAGCGGGGCCTCAATGATGGTAGGAGACCCATACCAAGATCAATTAATGGCGGGTTTTGCAGCTTTGTAGTTACAGATTTTGCGGTTGCTAACGATACAAAAGAGTGAGTTTGTAGAGAATGTCATGAGAAAGAGCAGGGTGGTGCGCTGATTCTTGCGCTCTCATCTCATAAGACTTCCGGTTTGAAATTCTAGCGGATGAAGCTATTAAAATAAAGGGCTAATACAGCAAAATCCCAACTCACGTTTATTTAAAATTAATTTTCATGTAAGAGAGAGTCCGAAACTATTATACCTATTCCACGTTTACAATCAACTAATTTTTATGTCATACAAATTTTCAAATTAGTATACCCATGAAAAATCTATGAAAATCTTGAGATAAAATTGGGTAAATTTGGCACAAATGTACCACTCTAAGGTTTTTTTTTAAATGGTTTATAGTAATTATGGCAAGGATGTACTATTTTCAAAAGTTTTGTGGAAGGACAATTAGATTAGAGTTAATGCGGCGTAGATGACCCAAACTAATTTTTGTGTCACCGAAATTCCCAAATTGGTATACATGTGTGACATTTACCTTAAACTAAATTTTGTGTCATAAAAAATCTCAAATCAATACATTCCTACCACATTTCTCCCAAACTAGTACTCTCATGCCTCATTTATCCCAAATCGGGGTACGTGTGTGATTTTTTCAAGTAAATGTGCCACAAGTATAACAATTTGGATAAATGTGGCACAAGTATACTAGTTTGGAATTTTTGCGACTCAAAAATTAATTTTAAGTAAATGTGAAGTAAATGTAATATGATATATTGATTTGGAAGTTTTTGTACAAAAAAATTAGTTGAATAAAAATGTAGCACTGGTATACCAAATTATTTCCATTTTATTTTTGAATTGTAGCCAAAAATATCAGATAATATTGTCATTTTCCTTTTCTTAAAAAATATTTTTCAAAATTCTCAACTTCTCCATTAAACAATGAAAAAACCAAGTCCCGGACCTGAAAAGACGAATGTGGTTCGTGGAGGGGACAATGTTTTCAAAAAAAAATGGTGGCAAAATTAATATAAACCCAAAAATTTTTGGCTGTATGTCCTCGTAGTCCAAACAACCATAATCGTTGATCTAATTTGCATACTCAAGGATTAGAGATACGTTGAGATCTTTATATCTAGTCTTTAAATTTGTATGATTGACATTTATCCAGAGAAATTTTATTGCAACAATTGAAATTAAAGAAATTATTTCCTATCAACTTTCGTGTAAAATATAAGAAAAAATCTTAATAAATTTTCAAGCTAAGCGAACGTAATGAATCAAGGATGAGTTTGTAGAACAAATATCACCCAATTAATAAGTGCGTTTGAGATTTGATCTCATGAGAAAATCTTAGTGTCTAGTAGGGAAAATAAGAAATCACTTCTTATTTCACTTGGCCCTCAAAAGTATAATCTCATATCACTCAAAACCTCTCTCTCGTTACTTCTTCTTCATGCTGCATGTGCATGTCTATCATTGCTCTTCAATGAATTTACTCAAAACTCAACTTGGTTTAAATTTCTCTCTCTCTCTCTCTCTAAAACTTCAATCGGGTCTTGTAACTATTTTATTATTTCGCTTGACTTGTGAAAATCTCTGATATTCAGTATTTCATAAACAAAAATTCACCGTAGTCAAGAACTCATTATTGAGAAAATAAATCTTTTAACTTCTTTTCCCCAATCTAATCTTAGCATCAACTCAACAACGTAATAGAATTCCTTAAAGTTGATTTAATATGTTAATTTTCAAAATCTACAGCAAACGAGGACATGAGTCAAGTTTGTTAAACCAAAAGCAAAAAGCAATATCTAAATTGGGTTTAATGGGCTAGGTGCAAATTGCAAAGAACACTTCTAACAAATGCTGGATCGATGCTAGAAGTGCCATAATAGATTCAGTTAATATATTTGCTGTTAATTAAGAATTAAACCATACAAGAAAATCATATCCGAGTTTTGATTGCACATAATTTTTCTGTCCAATGTTTAATTGAAGTGATTTTTGCATCAACAAAAAGGCTTATTAGTCTTAGTTGAAACTTTTAAAGTAAAGTTTTATTGGAATAAACTAAACTGATATCATGGCTTTCAAAAATGGATCTAATGAACACCCAAAGAGGAGTTAGATTTTTTTTTTCCTTATTTTAAATCTTGGACCTTCACTCACCAGAAAACATGGATTCCGTTGAGCTATAAAAATTGGTATGAGATATCCGGAATGACCTTAATAAAACTTTTACCGCAATGGCATGAAACTAAAAAAATTATTTCGTATTGTCTTTCATGTAAAAGGATTAAAGTCTTGACAAAGAAATTGTCATAGTAAGAGAAAGTAATAAATAATGAGAATGAGATTGTATAACAAATAGGGAAAATTGTCTAAAAAATCTAAACCTATTGCACTTTTACCAATTCGGTTCTAAACATTTTAATCTTGTCGATTTTATTCTAAACATTTTCACTTCTTACCAATTAAGTTCATCCGGCCAATTTTGGCCAAAAAATGCTGACGTTGATGGATTGGCGCTGACGTGTCATTTTTTAATGATATTTTGAATTTTTCTCTTTTCTGTTTTTTTTTTTTTTTTTTTTTTGCATTTTTTTTTTTCATTTTGGATTTGGCCAAAAAGGGTTGTCGGCCAACCGTCACCAGCCGACCCTCACCAGCCCTAAGGGTTGCGACGCCCTTGCCAACAAAAGCGACGGCGTGCAAGCCCTCGCTTAAAAATAACAAGGGCCATGACACCCTTGCCAAATCTAGCCAGGCAAAGGCAGTGACCTTACTCAAGGCCATTGCCTAGGGCTAATGAGGGCGACATGGCCCTCAGTTGTTTCTGGGTGAGGGTTCTCACACCCTCGCTTTCACCGGCGAGGGCCACGATGCCCTTGCCTCTGGCCAGCGAGGGTTGGCCGACAACCCTTCGCAGCCAATCCAAAAAAAAAAAAAAAAAAAAAAAGTATAAAAAAAAAAAGAGAGAGAGAGAGAAAACATAAAAAAAAAATTCAAAATATTATTTAAAATGCCATGTTAGTGCCAGTTTGTTCACATCAACATTTTCTGGCCAAAATTGATCAGTTGACTCAATTGGCAAAAAGTGAAAAGGTTTATGACTTAATTGATACAATTGAAATGTTTATAACTAAATTGACAAAAGTACAAAAGATTTAGGACTTTTGGGGCAACTTTCCCTAACAAATACCACGCATATAATAAGCGTCTTTGATTTGAACCTGGACGAAGAAATCTTGTTGTCCAATGGGTGAAAATAAAAAATGTCCTCTAAATTCAATTTGGGATTAAAAGCCCAGTGCTCTCTTTCTTTCTTCTTCATCTTGCATACGCGTGCACACCATACTTTGTCATTATTTTGCTCAAAACTCAAATTGAGGTTAGTTTTTCTCTCTAAACCTTCAATCATGACTTGTAAGTATTCTGTTATTTGTTGGGCTTGTGAATTGTACAATGTTCAATATTACATAAGAAATTCCATTGCTAGTGAAGAACTCATTATCATGAAATTAAAATTTTAAGCTTCTTTTCCTGATTCAACCTTAAGATCAACTTTATTGAGTGAGCAATGATGATCTAATATGTAAATATTCATGGTTATCTCTATTGTATGGTCATTGGGAAAAATTTATTGCGACTGTGTTTACACAATTTTTTCCATAGAAGCTAGCAAGTTCCGTTTTATGTCTCATTTAAGTAAATTGAATCATGTGAGGTATAGGAAATATCGTACTGAAATCTTGATTGTACATCATTTTTCCATCACACATTTAAGCGACATGGGGGCAAAAAAGGGAATGTTTTTGCACCTACGGAAATCTTACTACTTGAACTTGGTCCAATTGGAGTTAAGAATTCAACCCTAAAAATATCAAACCCTAATCTTAACTATGCATAATTTTTCCATCTACAATTTTTGCATCTACGGGAAGTTTATTACTCGAACTTTATGTAAAAGTTAGAAAAAATGAGAGGACGTGTTTTATTTCAGCGTTTGTTTATTAAATTTGCAACCCTATCGTGAGAACATGAGTCTTGTGTTCTTTTTCCGGTCATTCACAAATAAGTATCACTTGCTTAGATTTAATCAATTTAGGGATGATCAATTCCAATTTGGTATAGATAACTTATTTGAACTTTTTGGGAAATCATGTTTAGCTTGTTAAGTCTGTTGCCTAGAGTTGTCTAATGTTTATCTCATTTTTTGCTGTTAGCTTTGACTCTTGAGTACTAGTTGGAGCCATGGATAAAAGACAAGCCGTTGTGGTAGCTGGGAGCAATCAGCCTATGCTCTATGTAGATAGACTGTGTGATTTCCCTAGTGGGATCCTCCACCATATACTTGACTTCCTTCCCTTGAAAGAACTTATCATAACAAGTGTCTTGTCAAGTAAGTGGTATTCCTTGTGGGCGTTTGCAATATATGGAGAGGACTTTGTTATCTCGTGATTTATCCCGATGAAATCTTTCTCTCTTACATGTTTAGTGCATGAAGAAGCATCTTCCATATACTCTTGGATAAACTTTGTCATAAATCACAAGGTTGAAAAGCTTGAACTAACTATTTATTCGCTGAATAGTCCATATATCACTATTATGGTACCTTCATCCGTGTTTAGGAGAGAAACCTTGAGAGAATCTTAGACCAATGATGTGGAGAGAAGAAGAGCCATTTCCTTATTGCCCTCGAGAAGTAAAACTTCTCTGTACAACAGATGTCTCCACTAATTGGCTATTAGGCACGAGAATGGGAATGAAGCATGTTCAAATTCCATCATAGTTTTCAGCATAGGAGACGGTGATTTCCTTTCATGCCTCAATTGGGTAAGTTGGATAAATCATGCGAGAGACATGCAACTATGTACTTATTTTTGTCGAAGGATTATTTATATGCCTTGTCTATACACTAAAGGGGGCTTGTGCATATGGATTTTGGAGGATTCCAACTGGCAATGGGTTAGAAAGTTTAGCTTCCATGCTGATATGAAGAGCTATAAGGGAAGTCTTGGGATGAAACTTTTAGACATATTGGATAATCAACCATTGTTTATGCCTAAGAGTCCTTAATTGTGCATAATTTTTATGTCTAACTTCAATAGACGCGATTTTTGTACCTACGGAAAGTTTAATACTCGAACGTTAAGGAAAACTTAGAAAATTGAGGAGGTGTTTTGTTTCAGTGTTTGTTTATTGAATTTGCAACCCTATCGTGAGAACACGAGTCTTTTGCTTTTTTTTCCAATCACTCACAAATAAGTACTGCTTGCTTAGATTCAATCAATTGAGGGATGATCAATTCCAATTTGGTATAAATAACTTACGACCAATGATGTGGAGGGAATAAGAGCCATTTCCTTATTGCCCTCAAGAAGTAACTCTCCTTATACAATGAATGTCTCCACATGGCTATCGGCTAGGAGAATGGGAAGCAAGCATGGCCGCTATGTTCAAATTCTATCATGGTTTTCAGCATAGGAGATAGTGACTTTCTTTCATGCCTCAACCGGATAAGTTGGATAAATCATACAAGACAAATGCAAGTATGTACTGATTATTATCAAAATGTCATTTATATGCCTAGTCTATATGCTAAACTCTTCTACATATGGGTTTTGGAGGATTCTAACTAGCAAAGGGTTAGAAAGTTCCGCTTCTATACTAATATGAGAAGTTAAGGGAATTCATGGGATGAAACCTTTAGGCATATGGGATAGATAATATTATTTATGTTGCTTGAGATTCCTTAATTGTGCATAATTTTTTCGTCTAACTTAAATTGATGCGATTTTTGAATCTACGGAAAGTTTATTACTCGAACTTTAGGTAAAACTTAGAAAAATGAGAGGAGTGCTTTGTTTCAGTGTTTCCTTATTAAATTTGCAACCTATCATGCAAGATATGATAACATGAGTCTTTTACTTCTTTTTCCGGTCACTCACAAATGAGTACCACTTGCTTAGATTTAATCAATTTAGAGATGATCAATTCCGATTTGGTCTAGATAACTTAGACCAATGATGTGGAGGGAAGTAGGCTATTTCTCTATTGCTCTTGAGAAGTAACTCTCCTCCATACAACGGATGTCTCAACTGGATGGCTATTGGGTAGGAGAATGGGAAGGAAGCATGACCACCGTGTTCAAATTTCATCATGTTTTTTAGCATATAAGAGACTTTCGTTTCATGTCTCAACTAGGTAATTGGATAAATCATTCGATGGACATACAAGTATGTAATTATTGCTGTCAAATGGTCATTTATATACCTAGTCTATATGCTAAAGTATTGTGCATATGGGTTTTGGAGGATTCTAACTGGCGATGGGTTAGAAAGTTCAGCTTCCATGCTGATATGAGAAGCTATGAGGGAAGTCTGAAACTTTTAGACATATGGGATGATCAACCATTGTTTATGTTACCTAAGACTCCTTAATTGTACATAATTTTTCCATCTAACTCCAATAGACGTGATTTTTTACCTACGGAAACTTTATTACTCGAACATTAAGGAAAACTTAGAAAAATAAGAAGAGGTGTTTTGCTTTAGTGTTTGCTTATTGAGTTTGCAATCCTATCATGAGAACATGAGTGTTTTGCTCTTTTTCTAGGCACTCACAAATAAGTACTGCTTGCTTAGATTCAATCAATCTTGGGATGATCAATTCCAATTTGGTATAGATAACTTACTACCAATGATGTGGAGGGAGAAGGGTCATTTTTTTTATTTCCCTCGAGAAGTAACTCTCCTCCATACAATGGACGTCTCCAATAGATGGCTATCAGGTGGGAGAATGGGAAGGAAGCATGGCCACTATGTTTAAATTCCATCATGGTTTTCTGCATATGAGATAGTGACTTTCTTTTATGCTTAAATCAAGTAAGTTGGATAAATCATACAAATGAATGCAAGTATGTACTGATTGTTATCGAAAGGTCATTTATATGCCTAGTCTATATGCTAAACTCTTCTACATATGGGTTTTGGAGGATCCTAACCAGCGATGGGTTAGAAAGTTCAGCTTCCATATTGATATGAGGAGCTGAGGGAATTCATGGGATGAAACTATTGTTTATGTTGCCTGAAATTCCTTAAATGTGCATATTTTTCCATCTAACTTCAATTGATACGATTTTTGCATCTACGGAAAGTTTATTACTCGAACTTTAAGTAAAACTTAGAAAAATGAGAGGGGTGTTTGTTTCAGCGTTTCCTTATTAAATTTGCAATAAACGTGAGAACATGTCTTTTACTTCTTCTTTTTACGATACTCACAAATGAGTACCACTTGCTTAGATTTAATCAACCTAGAGATGATCAATTCCGATTTGGTATAGATAACTTAAGACCAATGATGTGGAGGGAAGAAAGGCTAATTCCTTATTGCTTTCGAGAAGTAACTCTCCTCTATACAACAGATTCTCCATTGGATGGCTATTGAGTAGTAGAATGGGAAGGAAGCATGACCACCGTATTCAAATTCCATCATGTTTTTCAACAAAAAGATGGTGATTTTCGTTTCATAACTCAACTAGGTAAATTGGACAAATCATTTGAGGGACATGCAAGTACGTACTTGTTGCGTGGTTTGTATGCTGAAGTCTTGTACATATGGGTTTAACTGGAGATAGGCTAGAAAGTTCAGCTTCCATTCTGATATGAAGAGCTATGAGAGAAGTCTTGGGATGAAACTTTTAGACATATGGGATGATCAACCATTGTTTATGTTGCCTAAGACTCCTTAAATGTACATAATTTTTCCATCTAACCTCAATAGACACGATTTTTGTACCTACGGAAAGTTGATTACTCGAACGTTAAGGAAAACTTAGAAAAGTGAGACGAGGTGTTTTGTTTCAATGTTTACTTATTGAATTTACAACCCTATTGTGAGAACATGAGTCTTTCGCTCTTTTTCCAATCACTCACAAATAAGTACTCCTTGCTTAGATTCAATCAATGTAGGAATGATCAATTCCAATTTGGTATAGATAACTTACAACCAATGATGTGGAAGGAAGAAGGGCCATTTCCTTATTGCCTTTGAGAAGTAACTCTCCTCCATACAATGGATGTCTCCACTAGATGGCTATCGGGTGGGAGAATGGGAAGGAAGCATGGCCACTATGTTCAAATTCCACCATGCTTTTCAACATAGGAGATAGTGACTTTCTTTTTTGCTTCGACCGAGTAAGTAGGATAAATCACGCGAGAGAAATGCAATTATGTACTGATTGTTATCGAAAGGTCATTTATATGCTTAGTTTATATGCTAAACTCTTCTACATATGGGTTTTGGAGGATTCTAACCAGCGATGGGTTAGAAAGTTTAGCTTCCGTACTGATATGAGGAGCTGAGGGAATTCATGGTATGAAACCTTTAGACATATGGAATGAAACTATTGATGAAACTATTGTTTATGTTGCCTAAGATTCCTTAATTGTGCATAATTTTTTCGTCTAACTTCAATTGATGCGATTTTTGCATCTACAGAAAGTTTATTACTCGAACTTTAAGTAAAACTTAGAAAAATGAGAGGGCTGCTTTGTTTCGGCGTTTCCTTATTAAATTTGCATTCTATCATGCTCTGGTCACTCACAAATGAGTACCACTTGCTTAGATTTAATCAATCTAGAGATAATCAATCCCGATTTGGTATATAAAACTTAGGACCAATGATGTGGAGGGAAGTAGGGCTATTTCCTTATTACTCCCAAGAAGTAACTCTCCTCTATACAACGAATGCCTCCAATGGATGGCTATTGGGTAGGAGAATGGGAAGGAAACATGACCACCGTGTTCAAATTTCATCATTTTTTTTTTGCATATAAGACAGTGACTTTCGTCTCATGCCTCAACTAGGTAAAATGGATAAATCATTCGAGGGACATGCAAGTACGTACTTGTTGCTGTCAAATGGTCATTTATATGCGTAGTTTGTATGCTAAAGCCTTGTCCATATGGGTTTTGGAGGATTCTAACTAGGGATGGGCTAGAAAGTTCAGCTTCCATTCTGATTTGAGGATTCTCCATATAAGACCTAGTTCGTCGCTGTGCTGTGGTATATCCAATATGTGTACATTTTTCCATGTTTACCAAGCAATCAAGTGTACTTGAATTTTAAGAGTACAACTACAACCAAAGCACAAGTGGAGATCCTGTCTAATGAGGCAATTTACAACTTTTTACAGAGCATCAGAATTTGAATTCATGCACATGTTCTTTATTTTATAAAGACAGACCATTGAAGCAGGTTCATATGATTGCAGAAAAATCTGTTGCCTTGGTAGTCTGTGAAAACTCCATATGTGTCGTAGGACGTGGATTGACTTAATTTATGAAGCAAACTGAATAAGACTAGGTTGTGCTTTGGATCTAGAAATGAAAGTATGCACATTGAGCAAGTTTCGGTAAAAATAAATTTTGTCTGAATTGGTGAAATATATCTGGAAAGGTAACCTAAATACATGTAGCTACAGGGATCAATCAGTCTTGAACTTAACATATTTTTGGTGCATGACCAAAAATAAAGGGCATTTTTCTTGGACATTTACTTAGCTACCATTGTCCGTAGAGTTGTTTTGCCCTTTCATGGTCTTGGGGCTGATGGGCTTCCTACGCTGTGTTCAGGATGGGGAATTCGGATTTTGCAGATTTTCTCAAAGTAGCGATGGCATGCAAGTTTTGTATGTCACTGCATTCGCAGGTGATAACAACGAGGGCCTCATCTTTTATTCACTGAAATGTTTCCTTTCCATATTTTGATTTTGAAATATTTTCTGCAACTTTCAAATAGGTGGATGGGCAAGCATTTTGACATGGAACACATCCTCATGGAAGAGAATCAGCTCCAAGCGTGTAGGTCGTGATTCAGTTAGCGCATTTAATGTTTCGGAAGATGGAAAACTCCTTGCGGTGTAAGTAATCACAGTCTCACCTCATATGACAAGTATAATATAAGTTGCTGTTCATCATTGAAATGAGTGAACGCTCCCCGCAGCTTGGTGATGATTAGGTAGCATAAGGATAGAGCCTAGCTTGAACCGTAATCAGGTGCCTAAACAGGATAGTGAAACCTTCAATAGTAGGAATATCTTATTTCTGTTGTCCAAAGGAACAAAAATGTTATGCATGTATGGATTGTATATTTCTAAGGATACTAGATTACATCCTTCAAGTAGTCTTGGATAGTTGAACAAAATTGATGTTGCTCCAAATGAAATATAAGAAGATTGATGTCTTTTTCAAAATTCGGTGTGAAATTTGTTTTTTCTTTTTTGCCAGTGAGAAGCAGCAACTTCAATTTACTAGATTTTTTAGTGTAATGTTGAGGTCCATTACTGAAATGAGTGACCACTTCCTGCAACTTGGTGATGATTAAGTAGCATGAGGATGAAACCCTCCTTGAACCTTAATAAGGTGCATCAAAAGGATAGGGGAACCTGAAACATAATGAAATGGAATCTCTCTTATTAAATATCCAGAGAAGCAAGGTGGCATGCATGTAACTACAGTCTGCTCGTATACTCCTTCACATCTTTCAAGTAGTCTTGAATAATGGCACACAATCAATTTGGCTGTGAAGTTGCGATGAGAATTACGAAACTCATCTGCTTAAGTTGTTTAAGTGCCTGAAGTTCTGCCATTTGATATCAGTCACAGGATCAATAAGGGGAAAACTGGAAAGAACCTGTCGGTTGATATTCTGATTGGGTTGTTCTATCCATGGAGAAAATAAAATTTTAGTTTTTTTTTTTTTTTTACAACTTAGATAGGTACAAAAACGAGACCGATAGAAATGTGCTTTGCTTTCATATATTATATATATTTAAAAAAAAAAAAAAAAAAAAAGCGGAACGAATCTGCAGCCAACCAAATCTGTGAAGCATGACTTTGCACGGTAAAGGAGAGAAAGGGTGGGGTCTGCAGTCACCAATAATATCATGGGAGTGGGGCAAAACCAGTATGGCGTTACTGCTATATTACCACCTCTTAAGAGAGTGCCCTGGGATGGAGATATCCTCATTCAGCAGGAGGTAGTAGCATGAAGTGCTGATCTGGCATCCACACCCAGCAACAACTTGCTGTAGGCGCTTGGATGCAAATTTCTCTACATGATGAATCTGGAGCACTGAAAATTCTAATAATTAATGTGGAGAAGAAAGAGTGTGTATAATCTGTGCATTATACTCATCAAGTAATTCCTTTACTGTTTAGGCACATATGCAAATCTGGCCCTGCTCAATTGAGTTAAGTAGCGCTCATTGGAAAGAGGAGGCAGTGAGGCCTTAAAATCATCATACTTAAAGTGTCATGGGAAAATGGACGAGAAAATATTCGTCAGTTTGGTTGAAATGATTAATAATTAACCTACTCATCTTGATTGAACACTTGCTTATATCTCATTGCCTGGAGGCTAGATCTCCATTGAATGATATTGAATGATGCTTTTTGCTTCTTATCCATGCCTTTTAGGTGAATGCTCGCTTTTGATTACATCAGTCGATGCATTCTCATGAACATGTGGGTTCATTCCATCTTTACTTTGAATGGTTTCTATAATTGTTTCGTCACTTCACATTCAATTGGGTTTGAGTTTGAGGGCACTCATTACTGTCCTTTTTTGATTGAAATGCAGTGGCACGGGAGGAGACATTATTGTCTTAAATTCAACTAGTATGAAGACTCAGACTGTCAGGAAAAAAGCACATCTTGGTTTTGTAACAGCATTAGCATTTTCTCACGATTCAAGGTTTTTATTCCGATTCTATCCTCATCTTTGCAGTAAAGGATTGTTGTGCTCCCCAGCTTTAACTCTGGCTGATTGCACTGCAGGGCAATTATTTCAGTATCCATGGACTCAAGTGCCAAAGTGCTGAGGTTCAGGAAACGAATACTGATGGTATGAGACTTCCATGATATCCTAACTTATTCAAATATGGCCTTGAAAGACAAGGCAGTTTTGAATAAATATACTACAAGGTCAAACTTTTTGTTATTGTTGTAAATGGATGTCACGTACAATGACGGAACATTTCGGTGAGTTGGAAACAAACATCGAATCTATAGTCTCTCATATAGGTCAACCTTTCAAACTTCAGCTTAGTTGTATTGTAGAATTTAAGTATTACATGTAAGGACTCAAGATCTTTATTGTAAAGTAAACCCAAAAGGGAAGAAAAATCTTAAGCTAGTTCTTCATCTGTCATTTTCTCATGAAAGGTAATTGAGGTCTATGGTGCCCCATTCGAGTCACATCAATTGATTGAAGAGAACCTCATTCTTTGCTAAGAATGAATGCTGTAATTTTAGGACTTTTAATCGACCCCTCCACCTTGTGTCCCCTTGAGATTGTGGCATCAGGAGACTCCACTTCTAAATCCATCCTTCAGATTTATGAATACAAGAAAATCCTCAACTCAAAGAATATTGAGTCCTAGTTATTGGAGTGCAGTACCTCCAAGTGCTGTGAAGATCTTTGTATCAATGGTACTTGAATAAGTATTTTCATTTGAAGGATGTTTTGAATACTGTCAAGGTCCTTGTGACTTAGACCTTGAATTCCAGGGGTTTTCAAATTTTGAAGTTTGATCTTTGATTTCAGAGAGATTCTTTGGTTATCATCTTTCTATATTCATCAGTTTTCCATACCAAAGCATACTTCAAATGAAGAAATCAGTTGTGATGCGACCCTAGCTTATGCTTATTACTACCGTCTTATTGTATTTTTGATCTTTTGTTAATACAGGAGGATCGAGATTGTAGCTCATTGTATTTCCATTTCTACTTGCAATAGCTGCGGAATTCATGAGGAGATGGAGCCTTTTCGACTCTGACAGTCGCTTTTTCTAACTAAGGCAATAGTTGACATGTTATCCACCCAATAGGATGACATGGCAGTTCAACACTGTTTCAGTAAATAGATGACGCGTTATGCAGTCAATATAGAACAAACAGTTTTAGCAAGTAGTTAACAGTTTTAGGCCTCACTAGACAAAGGAAAGGTATATTAGCAAAGAACCAGAACAACAAGCCTTTATTCTATGAAGGAGCAGTTAAGAGATCTAGAATAGCGGACTGATTGGACTTAGCATGGCATCAGTACCACAAGAAATTCTTTGCCTAAAGAAACCAGTCGGTCCTTGTTGTGTAAAGTCTCAGCAAATCGAAGGAGGTAGGAGGAAATAGGCACCTGAGATTGTATAAGCTCCACAAGCTCCTGCAATCTTGCAGACTGTCGAATATGAATCCCGTTGGAACTTCTTTCTATTGCTGGCAATCTTTCCATAATTATTTCAAGATTGCTCTAATGAAGAGCAAAATTTGAGTGAACGTAAAGCCTGGCAACCACACGTGCCGAGACATCAAGCTTAAAATGACTGAATGACTTCATGAAGATGGGAAGAACCTTAGTTGTATGGGAGTCATCCAACTTTAGAGCTGAACCAGCAGATGTTGCAGCCTCCTCTTCCATTTGTAAAAAAGGACTAGGGAAATATCTTGTGGAATGTCAACTTCAGTGAGAATCTGACAGATGACATGCTACATACACTAAGTTTTGAAAAGCAAATGGGCTCAATGTCCCGCTACGTAATAAATACAAGAGACCAAACTCATAAATTTCAATGGCTTTCTGAAAGAAAGAAACTATATGTAGAATAAAGATCAGAATCAAAGGGAGTCCATAATCATTCACCAGATGTGTAAATTACAGATAATACGGAGGATATGCAAAGAAGATCTCATGCTAACAAGTCGTCACGTCAAATGTGAGCAAGAAACACCAGAAAAAGAGATCGGCTCGACTCATCAGGATATGATGAGCTCCTGGCATGATATACGGATAAAGAAGTATTACTTGTAAATCGAGCATTGCCCAGAATGTAATCTGCGAATGAGGCCACCCTGCGTATAATTTTGGTATATAAATTTGTTCCCAAGTCCTTCAAAATTCCAGACAGTACTTGTTCGTTAAGAGTGAAATCATATGATAGACTTTGAAGATAATACTATTGAATTGAAGTTAACCTCACGAGACTTCAATGAACATGAAACCCACGCAAACTATATGGGAAAAGTATTATAAAAGTTCTAAACTTATTGTATTGATGCCAATTTAGTCTTAAAACTTTTAATGGTGTCAATTAAGTCATAAAATTTTTAACTCGATGCCAATTCAATCCTATTTATACTAGTGCTAAATTAATCATAAAACTTTTGATTTAATGCCTATTCAGTCCTTCTAGTTAATTTTGACTAAGTACTGTGGCACTAAGTCAAAAGATTTAAAATTAAACTGACATTAATTTAAAAGGCTTATGACTAAATTGGCACAATTAAAAGATTTATTATTAAATTGGCATAAATATAATAGGTTTAAGATTTTTCTGACACCTTTACCCAAACAATACACACGCATTCCTTTTACCTCAATCAACCACATGAGTACCTGAAAACCGCTAATGTTCATGTGACAAAAAAAAAAAAAAAAAAAAAAAAAGCTGCAGTTAAGACCTCAACTTTGCATGTAGAGCATGAGTACCATCGACCAATCACCTAAAAACAATTAATTGAAGAATAAATGAACCCACCGCAACAGTGCCAAGCACCATCTCAACCCCCGAGTTATAGATGCATACCACTCCAGAGGAAGCACTCTTTGTCTTTGAACCGATAATATGAGGGAAATAAAAAGGGGAAACACCTTAAGATTGGCAACCTGGATTCGAGTCCCCATGCCACGGGGATTGACGAAGCTCTAGAGGTAGCACGCAAGTGTACGAGGGATCACCGTGCTCAAAAATTTAATTGATGAGTTTGAGATGATGAAACCCAAATATTGGGAGAAAGATGAGGTAGATTATGAGTTCACAAAGGGATGGGTTCTAGATGTTATTGCATAAGGGTGATCCATTCTCGATTCGGTCCGATGCACCAAGATGGAACCGATAACTGAACAAAGAGAAGATTCCCAATTTTGAGAAATGAAGACCAGACCATTGGGTTTTAGAACCGAGAACTGGACTAGACCATCAATTTTGGTCCGGTCCAATTGAACTAACCATTTTTTTCCTACTAATGAGTGTTGTGCAAAAGAATGACAAATCTTAAGATATTGACGGAAGCGACGATGAGTGAAAATTTATTGTACCGTAACTTGTAATATCATCAAACGAAATAGTATTTAGTTTACATCTTACTATTTTTTTTTAAATGTGAAAATTTATTGGATAGCCTATTTTACACCCTTGTTGTTCCATAATCTTTAGCCATCAAAGGGTCCATCCTATTGCCATAAGATGAGGCTATCTCAAGCCCTGATTCCGCATAGAGAGCAATAACCACGAATGAAAATGTTGAAATTCTTTCGCGTAAGAATCGCCCATTAAAGCCTGTAAGACTCTAGACATTCAAAAGATTATAAGCTGCTGCAACTGGGTCTTGAAAAAGAAGAAAAAAAGTAAAATAAAAAGAAAGGTATTTGTGGTATAGAGGCGTCCAAACTAAAAGTAAGGATGTATTTGTTTCACTAAAAGATTCATGATAAAAGAAAAATGTTTTCGGTGAAAATCATTTTTTTTGAAATGATTAGTTTTCATTTGTTTGGTCGTTTAAAAGTAATTTATTCCTTATTAGAAGAGGAAAGTGTTTTCTCTTAATCTAAGCGTGTTGGTTTTTTAGTCTGCGGAAAACATTTTCTGCAAATCAATTAGCACTCCATCACCCAAAATAACGAAAAGTCGAAAAATGATTTTTCAAAACAGTTTTCCTTCAAATAAATGGATCATAATTAAAAGGTAGCCAAATTCTTGGCTAGCACCCAACATTGATTTAAAAGAAATTTAAACTACCCAAAAGCATTAAGTTCTTGTGGAAATTTCAATATTTAATCTAAGTAGTCCCAACCTAGATCTACTATCGCAACCACATAAATAACCTAGTGTACCTTGACCTAGATTTAATTTATGGCTCAATATCACTAATGCGCATGCACACAATCTCCACTCAATATCATGCATACATCAAAAACCATTCAAAAATTGGCCAAACTTCTAAAAGCATTAAGATTATGATAAGAATGACACAATCAAAACAATTCTATTGCATGAGAAAGTATTTGAAAATCAATCAATCATGATTAAGATCCATTGTAACTCTAATAAAAGAAATTTAGAATATAGTAAAAACTAAACCTAAAAAAATTAAAGAAAACATAATAATAAAAACAAATTCACCAATTTGAGATACAATGACGAGCTTTTTGTCTCCTCCTTCTCTTCTTGACTCGCGCCAACCCCACTAATAAAATAGAAAAATAAAATCTAAGTAAGAAAACCTAAAATCTTCTGCAAGGATTATGTCTCCAAAGATTTTCCTCCTTCCTTTATATGCGGTACAAGAACAATTTATATAGCCTCCAAAAATCTACCCTAGGTTGACTCGCACCATAATTTGGAAAAGATTCCTCCTTATCTCCTTAATTTTCTTTGAACATTATCCTCAATTATGGTCAAATTCTCCAAATTTTTGATTTGGGTTAGCTTTTCTTCAAAATGAAATATTCTAAAAAATATTGCAATATTCTAAAAGATCTGAAAATATTTCTTACAAAATAAAATTACATAAGTATCAATTAAATTCACCCAAAATTCATCAAAATTTAGCAAATATCAAATTTAAATTAATAAGAATATTCTATTGAAAATAAGAGCTGCCGAATACACCAGCTACACCTAACATGTGAAATGGGTGCAAGGATGTTGTGCTCAGCTTGGAATACAATCATGAAGTTAAAAGTACTAGAAATTCCTAGAGGCATACCATCCAAAAAACTTCCTTGACCAATTGGGTAGATCAAGAAAACAGCAGTAGTAGCTGCAATAGGAGTTGAATATGCAACAGCAATCCAAGGGCACATACCCAGGTGGAAACTAAGCTCCCATCACTAAAGAAGGTAGGACCTACTGCACCAACTCGTGACATGCCAATCGAAACCCTCTTCCTCGAAGTGGAGTACGTGCCGCGTGCCATGCCCAAGTTGAAGAAAGGATTGTGTGTCCAACCGATCACAGAGCCGCACAACCAATCGTTCAAGAAGCCGTTCGAGGTACCATTTGAGTCGGTGAGGGCCAAGCGGAATAGGAAGAAGCGGAAAAGAGCTCGTGCCAAGAATAACTCTCTCCATGCTGTGAGCGCCAAGAACGTCACTCGAATGAGTGGGGGAGAATGTCATGGAGCCGAGGTTTTCGTGATCAATGTAGCATTCATGATCGAGGAAGAACGATCAAAAGCTCCTAAGAGGATCCAAGTACTTCCGAAACATTCTCAGGGATGGGCGATCTCGTAATTGTGCCATGGTCTAGAATTTTCTCAGTATAAATGCCGGTTGGTGGTAGGTGAGTTGGTACAATCTCGTCCGTCGGATCGAAACTCGATCAATTGTTGTAATTAGAGAGTCTCAAGTATAAAAAGAGGTGCCCTCCTCCTCATTTGGATCCATCCAACCATTTAGTAATCTAAATTTCATTCTCTCGTTCAGAGATTCTCTCTAGATTTTCTCTCTGCTGATCGATCAAATTAAGTGATCAATCAATCCGAAAAAGGCTCAAGAAGGCTTGGGGCTTGGCTTAAGTGCCCAAGCCCGATCGAGTAATTGATTAATCCAAAGAAGAGCCCCAATCATTGGGCGCTTAAGCCAAGCCCTAATCGAGTAATTGATCAATCCAAAGAAGGCTCGAGAAGGCTTGGGGCTTGGCTTAAGCGCCCAACGATCCCAAGCGATCCGAAATAGTTTAAATCACCGTACGGTTACGATCCCAAATGATCAACCCATGACACATGCGTCTACTCGTGCAACTATAAACCATATGAATTGAACAGTTATAAACCATATGAATTGAACAGCCTAATCACTATAAAATAGGAAAGGGCACCTTGTCTGCTAATAAAAAAATATAGTTATGATCGAGTTCATCACCGTACGTGGCATTGGTGTGTTGATAACCTTTTCAAACGAGAAGACAAACGAGAAAACAAAATCCTGCAACTCATGTCGGCTAGAATTTACTTGTCGAGATCCAGAAAAAATGAAAAAAAAATTAATGTATATAAACGTGAAAATAACAAAATCACTTCAATTACATCAAACATTTAATTGAAGAAAGAGTATCAAGCCGAAGCAAAAATCAAAATCGATTAATGACTCCGGTCAGCGCTAGTGCTTCTTATTAAAACGGAAGACCAACCTCTTCGGGTCGACCTCTTCGGGGTAGATGGCGCACCAAATAGTCAATCCGGTTGGCCAAGTCCCTCCATTTGCCAAATCTCTAAGAACCTTCGGTGAGAAACAATGAAAATTACCATTGCCACACCCAGTGGCGAGAGTCCGCAACCTCCAGATCGCCTGCTCGGTCCCTTGCCTTCAACCATTTCGAGTAGCACATCGAGGCAGTGGCTTGAGGAGATATGGTCCTTGCAAATGATCGGAATGAAGACAATGCAATTGTAGAATAGAACCCAGGAAGGGTCATTATCGGGAAGTCCAAAGCGATATGGTCCTTGCAAATGAGTTTTGGGTATGAATTTTTCCTTTTGTGTAGAGGGCAATGCTACTTGCTCCCAACTTTTTATTTAATGTACCAAGCGAGCGAACTCACACGTCTTGCCTTCCTGATTTCATCGTCATTCTCTTCTTCAATTTCTCTTGTTTTGCTAATCGTTCAGCGTAGACTACATATACATCATCAATCTCAGCCAGGTCCACGAAGAGGATGATGCAAGGTAACATCTGGACTGTCAAATATTTTTCAATGGGATGATGATCGAAACAAGTGTTGGGTAACTTTCAGAGAAACAACATTGTCCCTGCAACCAAACAAAACTGAGGGTTATCGTAATGTTCAATGTGATATATAGTTTGTCTGCTTTTTGTAAGAACATCTCATGGCTTATGATCATCGATGCTTTACTCTCTGACTGTTTGTTGCTGTTGCCATTCCTTGGAGTGCCAAGTAGAATGCCTGAGTTTAGCTCTAATTCTCATCGTATGGGCAATATTGATGCTCACCTTGTCCTCCTTGGTCCATCGGTTTTCTCCCGCAGATGGTGTTTTCTGCCTCAGCCTTAGCTCAATCTGAGGTTCTTTGGTACTTCCAGCATGTAGGGATTGTATCCTCAGAATCGAAAAGCGCTCTATGTATGTGGCGCCGGTAGAAATAGTGTGTTGTCTTTTATTCTTATATCAAACTATGCCTTGTCGCATCAGTCAAGAGTAGCTTTCTTTCCCAGCTTTTACCAGGCTGTCTTAATTTTAGGCGTCATGAATGTCGTTGCAGGATCCAATTGACTTTTAGATAGAATGGACCGCCTATGCTGCTTAGTGCGCAAGTATATTGCAGGTTGGATTCTCTGTTCGAATCTTTTGTATAAAGGACAGAGCAGATATCTCTGTTTAATTTGCCATATTGTCTAAGTTCCAAAATTTTTCGGCACCTTACTGCAGTGAGTTGAGCTTTCTCTGACCTTCGACTCCTTATTAGGGTAACTTCTATGCAGTTGTGATTTAAACTCCAGTTATTATTGGCAAAGGTATTTATAAACATAATGTTTGGACCAGAAGGACATCCTCAGCATTGTTGTGCATGGCCGGGAGTTGCTGGCAGCTTCCCAGAATGCACTTTTCTGATCATTGCAGAAGAGGTAACCCTGGATATAATCTAACCACAAAGATTTATAATCGACTTCGGTCTTTAATCTCCATCTTATTAGCCTGCAAGTTCGAATGAAAGAGGCATGACATCATTGGTGAATGCCTTATTTTAGAGAAATTATGTATGGAAGGATCTTTCTCTGTTTTTAGTATGTTCTGTTATCTGACTAATTTTTTTTTCTTTAGATGATGAGTAAAAAGATTAGTTTTCATTGCTCTTCAAATATGACTTTCATCTGGTATCTCATGATTTAAAGTTGTTGGAGGGGAAAATTTTGCGAAAATGAAGAAAAAGTAGAATTGCAATGCATCCTTGTAAGCTTCAGGAGGCGACTGCTTTCTCTACTGAAAACCAATAATGATCTGAATCGTCCCACCATCGCGGAATCACTGCTTGGAAGACGTATGAGCATTATCCACGCAGCAGAGCAGCACGCCAGCTTGGACCTCACTCACGGTATTCGAGAAGCTCTACTCACCAAAGTTTATGCACTCGTTTGAGAAACCAGCGGAGCAACATACAGGATCTGCAACTGAGGCCGCATGCGACTGGTATATCGAGAGTATAGTTAAGGATATATCTGGTGCTGGAATCCTTTTTTCTCCAATTCATAATTGCTGCAAGAGCACTAAACCCATTGGAGGATATTTTCCCAAGTCACTCACCGATCCAAGAGAATTATGAACATTTGTCCGCATATTCGTGTTGACCGCCCACAAAGTATGATGAAGGAACATATTGCGGTGCTGTTAAATTGCATAGACACGTCCTGAGGTCAAAACGTGAGATCCTGGAGGCTGTCGCTCTTAGTATGCACTCCGGTTCATAAATGGAAAGAGAGGCCCGTTTAAAACTGGTTGTGAATATGGCCACTTTGATTGGATTCTGTGGTCAGGCAGGTTGAGCCCTAGCTTTTGATCGGCTACTTGCTGAAGAAGCCGGAGAAGCCGGAACTGTGCTTGAAGAAGGTGCGCTGCTTAAATACTCACTACCTCGGGGTATAGTCAAACGTAAACTGATGATATACCAGAAAAGAAAGAAATCAGAAGGGTGGTAAGAGGGTGGCAAACAGTTTGGGCGTTGGTGCTGATCATGGTTCTGAGTGGGTAAGGTCCATCATGTTAGAAGTCGATGGTGCAGAGGATGGCTCATGGAGCTTGTTGCCTCACTTGTTCGCCAGCTTCATGACATTCAGCGTCTGCCTTCAACATCGGGACAGGCGGCTTCAACAACAACGTTCATTGCTTGACAAGGTTGCTTTCTCCATCTACAAAACTAATCTACCGTAATTTCATTGGACTAGCGTTGTGCTTAACAAACGCCCGCCTTGTTTGTGCAGTAGTCTCGGCCCAGGAGCACCTTGGCCCTAGAAGAGATTTAGCCAAAACTAAGTTTGAACGCCTTTCCTATAAGAATGGGTTGAGAATGATTAATTTGATGTTGTGGCTGGGCTGTATACGAATCAAACATCATATTGGCATTTTGAGATGTCTTATGAAGCAATAATTCCTTTAGCTGCTAAATGCATGGACTGTGCAGTGCCAAGGAAGATGTTATTTCTACTGACTCTTGTTCTGTGCTCTCTTGGATCGGTGAGAGTTGCAATTGTTGCATTGATTTTGTCGACTGTTAATTTCCATTTGTTTGTAGGCCTTGATGCATGAATGGGTAGAAAGAAACACAGATGACTAAGGGTGAAGTTTCTGGAAGACTGATGATGCTCTTTTGGGGGACTGATCTTCTGGTGGATTGATGTTGCTGAAATCTCATCTTACTTGGCGTCTTTCTCGTTTTGACACTTCATGAAGTTTCTCAAAGTATGAAGGTTGTGTCTCCGACGATTCCCGATTTGGACAGCCCATTTTGCACAGCCCTATTTTTGCATAATCCTTAGTCATTACGTGGATGTTGAGCCAAAAGGTCCATCCTATTGCCATGAGATGAGACCATATCAAGCTTTGATTCTGTATAGAGAACAATAACCATGAATGAAAATGTTGAAATTCTTTTGTGTAACAATTGCCCATCAAAGCCTATAACATTCAAAAGATTGTAAACTGCTACAACTGGGTCTTAAAAAAGAAGGGAATAAAAGAGAGGGAAAAAAATAAAAAATAAAAAAGGTATTCACAGTATAGAGGTGTCCAAACTAAAAGTAAGGATGCATTTGTTTCACTAAAAGATTTATGATAAAAGAAAAATATTTTTAGTGAAAATTATTTTCAAAGAAAATGACTAATTTTCATTTATTTGGTCGTTTAGAGAAAATAATTTATTCGTTATCATAAAAGGAAATCGTTTTCTCTTAATCTAAGCTCGTTGATTTTTCGTCCGTGGAAAACATTTTCCACATATCAATTAGTATTCCATCATCCAAAATACTGAAAAGTTAGAAAATGATTTTTCAAAAGTAGTTTTCTTTCAAATAAATGGATCCTAATTAAAAAGTAACCAAATTCCGAGATCAAAAGATAGAAAAATCTTGATCTATTAGCTTGGCTAGCAACCAACATAGATTCAAACGAAATTCAACAAGGAAGCTTTTCGATCAATTATTGTGCTAAGAGAAATCGAAGGCGAGACCAACATATAACAAATTCAACCTTGAGCATGGGTCAATGCGCCTAAGCTTAATAATCAACCTCAATCACTCTCAAATTTGAGTATTGATTTCTCAAGCCACATTGGAGTACAATTTATTTTTTTGGATAAGTACACTAAAAATCTTTAAAATTTTCATGAAAATGCAATTAATTTCTGAAATTTATCACAAAAGTACAATTGAGTTCTAAAATTTTCAAAAAATGTAATAAGTTCTAAAACTTATTAAGTTGATGCAATCAATAATGATTTTTTTATTGTAATTTTTTGAAAATTTTAAAATTCAATTGCACTTTCGTAATAAATTTTATAATATGCTTATCCCCTTATTATTATTTTTTGTTATCTTTTTTGCGCTAATCTTGTGCATTTGACCCTCTCTTTCCTTTTTGTCTTTTTCTCTTTCTTTTTCCCCCGCATTCGATCGCCCAAGACACTTTTATAGAAAAGGAATTCTATGGCGGTCAAAAGAAACTCCAAAAGGCATTCAAGATAAGTTATGTTCTTTGCTCACCTCACAAAACGACAAGCATATATGGGCCCAAAGTTGGGCCCCACAAGGCCCAAACCGATTATTATCCGTCAAATGTGGCCATCACACCCCCCCACCACCACAACTTGCATTATTGACCATTTATAAATTAAAAACTTAAAAAATAAGCCAGATTAAATTATTTAAGCTATAATTAAAACCCGATTACGCATGATAAACCATCAATTATGCATCCCCCAATTATTTTATTGTCGCCATAATTAGCTCTCTACTTCACCTCATCTGAAAAGACCCTACTACATTATTTAACCCGTCATCTCGCGACACGTGTCGTGACAGGGACGTGGATCGGGTGGGCCCCGCCATCCATGGTGAGTTGGGCAACGTGTCAGGCGCCTAGTGGAGGGGCCTAACGTATGCGCCCACGTGGAGGCGGGCCCACGGTGGGGTCAAGGAGTTTTTTTTTTTTTTTAATTCTATTTTTGGCGGTACGTTTGAAGTATGACGTGTCGAGGGTTGAAGAAAAAAATTATGAGAATGGGTTGGTTGTGACAATTTTTGTCTGGAATTAATTAATAAATTCCAAGGATAGCACCTCTCGCCATGCGTATTTAACCTTGCAGAATTTAATTAACATGAGGATTAGTTGTGATGACGTGTCTTGCTTGGCGAAGGTGAAAATATAATCAGTTAATTATGCGAGACCCTAATTTTTTGATTAAGTAATCAAAGATTTACGTCGTTCCTTTTTTTTTTAGGAATTATAGCAAAAGTAATTTGTTATTATAATTTGCAGTGCTAATTAAGCCAAGATCGTTGAATTAACTTCATTTATTAAGGGAAAAAAAAATCAGTCTGCCATGCGTCCTAAGCATTGCCGTTGACGGAGATAAAGTCAAACGGAGAGAGAGTTCAGAACACGCGCTTATCATGGTAACATCTGCTCGTCACAAAGTAAAGTAAAATTCTCTTTTTCCAAAATTGGCAAATTCATCTATAGGAAATTTGAGGTTCCCCATAAAGAGTAAGTGCTCCCCGTCATTTCACCTACTTCGTCGACCTCGACGACACGCGCCCGCACCCGCGCGTGGCTACCCTTCTACCATTTCTTATTTTTATTTTATTTTATCCACCGAATATAATAATATATTAGATGATACGAGGGATTGTGCTTGTGATCTGTGCCATTAAAAATCTCACATCGATATCTTAATAATCACTCTAAACCAATTGAAAAAATTCAAGCTAGTAGCTAGTTCTATATTTTCTCAAAGTCAGTTCTTGTATCATCAAAAATGCATTCTGTGAGGTGACATATTTAGTTAGAAATGATTTTCTGTCTTATAAAAAAAACTCCAACTATGCGCCATTAATTCAAATTTCATCATTCGTTGAAACACGCACCTATCAACACATCAGATAAGTCTCTCTCCATTTCTTATTATCTCTTCAGCTATTTGTCCCGTGTGTTGACAAGTGTACAATGAGAAATTAGCTTTGGCTATGCTAACTTGAGATTTTGTGCGTGACGGAAATCAATTGGTCATTTCTTAGGAAGTTCCGTACCCGTCCCGGCGCCTTGCATTTTCTCCATAATCAATTATTGGAGGGGGGCTGTCCGACTCGACATGAAATGAACGCGAAATTCAAAATGAAATTCACTCCCCCACATCCCACCGAGGCCGCGCTATATATACGTGTCGCTCCCTCCGAGGCCGAGTCTACAACGCTAGAGAAATTTATAGCTCTCTCTCTTTCTTTCTTTTTGTCTTTTTGCAGTGGATTTTTTTATTTATGATTTTCGTCCCCGAGAGGTGTCGACGGCCGGAGAAGATCGTTCGCTCGCTGGAAGCCGGCCGTCTTCTATGGCCAAGGGCCGGAGACTGACGATAAGCCTGAGCGAGAGGTACTTGGGGAGCTACAGCTACGGCGATGGCCGCGGGGTCGATGACGGCGCCGACGCGTCCGACCTCGGGGAGGAGGACATTTGGTCGGCGGCGGACGACGTGGCGCCCGACGCCGGCGCCGACGATCCGCGGGGCGCGTGGGCCCCACCCGTCGCCAACGGGAGCAGCGGGAGCAGGGGCATCGGCGTCGGCATCGGCATCGGCGGCGGAGGCGGAGGCGTTGGGATGCCGGGCGACGGGCGCCGCCCGGGCGGGCTGTCCCTGGCCCTCGTGGATTCGGGCGTGACGGCGGCGTCCCCGAGGATCGTGCACCAGTTCCGCGGGAGCGAGGCGGCCGGCGGGGCCGCGCCGTCGCCGCGCGGGCGGCAGCTGGCGTCCTCGGCGCCGGTCAACGTGCCCGACTGGAGCAAGATATACCGGGTCGACTCGGTCGAGTCGCTGCACGACTCGGACGACACGTTCGACGACGGCGGCGACGCGGAGATGATGCCGCCGCACGAGTACCTGGCGCGGGAGTACGCGCGGAACCGGAAGGGGGCGGCGGCGACGTCGGTGTGCGAGGGCGTCGGCCGGACCCTCAAGGGCCGCGACGCGCGGCGGATCCGCGACGCGGTCTGGAGCCGAACCGGGTTCGATGGGTGAAATATATTTATATATATTTTTTTGGGGGGGAGGGGGGCAATGATCAGCTGAGTGGACTCGGACTGAACCGAGTCGGACTCGGAACCAGTGAGCTCAAGCATGATTGCGATTTGCAATTATTTGTACACCTGTCCAGCTCTACGGTTTTTTTTTTTTTGGTGGTTTTCTTGGTTGAATTTATGATGATCAAGTCCAGCCTCTTGTAGAGAAAAATCTGATAAGTTCTTCTTTTTTCGCCTAATTTATTTAGTGTTCATTTCTTAGTGAAACAAAAAGAAATTGTTTTCACTCGATTCATTCTTTGCAATTCACTCTTTAAAAAAAAAAAAATCCAACTTCAAGCGTGGGAATATTTTAATTATTTTCTTACAAAACGATGCGACCTAACCTTATTATAAAAATAAAAAAATACCAATTTGTGATGTGGTCTTTGGACGTGCCTGTGTTGAAGACGGCTGGACAAAATTAGCATGGACGAAATCGAGCTGAGAAACTATGATTGATGACATTAAGAACAAAAAAATTGATTATTTTGACTACGTCGTAGCCAATTTAACTAATATTAAGAATAGACGAACTTCGATTTCCTTTTATTTAGGCGAACGGAGTCCATTCTTGTGGAGAATATTATATGCAAAGGGGTGACCTATCCTCATGACAAATTATATTTATTTATTTTTATATATTTCAGTAGATTTCATCAGAGAGGAATGCGCAACACTAGCCTCACCAGCCAAGTCCATCTTCTTTCATGTAACTCAACTCGCATAGCCCTATTTAAAGAAATAAATATTTCTCACTTTCTAGCACCCATCATATATAATTGGACCTAATTTCCTTTGAATTACACCAATTTTATCTCAGCTACTAATTAAGACGCAAACTCTTTCTATCTCATAAAAAAATTAATTTTAGATTGAATCTCAATTCTAATTTAAATTTCCGTGGCATCTTAGCTTGAACTTCAATTCTGTTCAAATTTTTTCTTGTTTTGTAAAAACATAATCAATCTTCAATCGGTACGCAATAGAATTTTATCTGAAAAGACAAAGGACACCTCATATAAATAGACCCTCATAATATTTTTCTTTTTCTTGACATGACCGGTAAAATGATGTAGACATGGACTTTGATTTCAGATGGAAATTAGTGGATGACAATGTGGGAAAGACACACCTGAGATTGAAGGGATAAGAGATGAAAAACAATTGGGCCTCTATTTGGAAAAAAAGGAGAGAGGATGGGTGAGGATGTGTGTGATGGTGACGACATCCATGGTTTTCCTCCTTTTGCATGAAAGGGACATGCAAGTCTCTCACGAGGGTCACCCGTCCACAGGTTGTGAAAACCATTTATTTTCTCTTTCTTACCTCTTTTTGTCTCCTTTCATTTTCAAGGAAATTTATGAAAATAAAAAGTAAAAGAAATTTATATCTCAACACAGGACAGGACATTTTACATTGAGAGGTGTCCATGCTCTTTGTGATCACAATAAATGCCAACAGTTTGGAGATTGGCAGTTGATGCAGATGATCTCTCCATGCATTTAGATTTTTGATGATTTTTTTCTAGATTTTTTTGTTCTTTTTATGAGAAATAAGCATGTAAGGAGATGGATTCTTCTTTTTATTTTTCATGAGATCCATATTCGAGTAATGAGTTTGGTTTTTGTTATAACTTTAACCATGTGAATCTCCGACTTCAATGATATAAAACACCATGTTACTAGAACGTTTCACTTATCATGTGAAACCAATTAAACGATAACCAAAAAATTGATTAGAATTCACAATGATGTTATCTTTTTAAGTATTAAATCAACCGACTAATGGATAAACCAATTACACATAAAATGTTGGAAGAATTCTAGCACAATTCTGTTAATTACAGTAAGATAAGAAAGCTAACAATAGATGCATATATTCTATAAGTCATGGAATAGTTGGTTGTGCGTCTCTCTCTCTGTTTCTCTCTGAGGTCATTAAGGCTAATCCCAGGTAGCATTGGATATCAGCCCCAAAGTGATGTGTCCTTTTCTGACATGACAAGTGAAATGAATGTAGAAAAGGACTTTGATTTCAGATGAAAATTAGAGGACAAAAAAGGGGGAGTGACCCACCTGAGATTGAAGGGGATTAGAGACATGAGAACAGTTGGGGCTTTAAATTGGGAAAAGGGATGGATGAAGATGCGTGTGGGATGAGGCACCAATGGCCCCTTCACCTTTTTGCAGGAAAGGGACACCCAGGTCCCTCATTAGATCCATTTGTTTTTCTCTTTTTGCCTTAATTTTTTTGGGTCTTCTTTTCGTGAAAAATTATAAAAAAGAAGAGAGAAAATATTGGGTACTTAAGAAGTGCCACATAAGATATACACTAATCCATTAATCAGTGCAGAGAATCGCCTTTAGCCTTTGGCATTGGGGGATGATCTTGGGTACTTGCAGAGAACTCCTTGTTCATCATTGATAGAATTGATTGCTAGCCACCACAACAAAAAAACACCTGGTCCTGTTTTGCTTTTGGAATGGTACAATTAGAAGAGAAGTACTTGGCCGAGAGATTCCCCATCTTTTGACGCAACCATTATTTTGATCATTCTGAATAAAAAGAGAAAGCATCAGCAATGCACTATCCTTTTTTTTCCTGCTGCAATCATAACCAGCCTACACAAACAAACATCGAGTACCCCGTATAGAGTTTGACCATCGATGCAAAAGGAATCGAGAGAAAGAAACATAATGCATAAAATTTAGTTTTATCGATAGATTCTCCATCTATATTTCATGTAAGAATTCCGTATAGACAAAAACCAACTGTTAAAGCACCTTTAGCCTAAACAAATTGGCCAATCCATTTATGAATGTCGAATTTCTCATATGATCCGATCATACTCATTCAAGAATCTAATTGTTTAAAGTCAACGTATATATTAAGATATGCTTTCGATCATGATAAGAATTATTAGTCGTGCTTAGTGTATGTAGAAGTTAATGGTTCTTGATTAAATTATGCTGTCGCAAATCTCATTACGCGAGGGAGGGCCGAACGCCTGAGATTGCACGGGAGGTTGAGGTGAAGGTGGAGCTAGAGCTAGAGCAGAGATAGCGACAGGAATTTCTGGTTGAGGAAATTGATAAAGATCATCCATTCTAACGGGCACAATTGAAAAAACAAGATGAGTGACTATCATACTGAAAGACGATGCCTTTGCTGCACTTTTTCAGATTTCCGTTTCAGATCACGGGAGAAAGAATCATAGCATGTGAGGGACAGCCTTTCCTACTGGGGGATGAACTGAGGATGAGGAGTTGTAGTGAACCATACCCAGCCTCCTAACTCATCTCCATGACAAAAGACAATTTATCTTATTTAATTTTGGAATGGTAAAGTAAGAAGCATAAAGCAAAGAAACTCCACTTCTTTCAATCAACAAGATTTAGATTTTAACAACTTTTCTAGATTTTTTTTTCTTCTTTTTTTGGGTAATAAGCATGTAAAGAGATGGATTCATTTTTCATGAGATAAAGATATGCATAAATTGATTGGATTATTTTTTATTTTAGCAACGTTGATCTCAATGTTTAATGATAATGAAGCCAGCCGAAACTCAATTAGAACTCATGGTATTGTTATTTCTTAAGGATTGAACTAACCAATAGTCTAAATCAAGTAGACGTAAAAAGCGAAAAATGTATTTGAGTGCTGCTGAAATGATTCATTTTTCCTTCGAGTAGAAAGAGATCCAAAAATGAAGGTAGTTTGTTATAGAATTTAAAACTCAAGAGTTATAACTTTTAGACATGATTTTTCATTTATGCAAATAGCAATTTGAGGGTATGAAAAGTGAAGAAAAGCCTTGCACTTTTAATAGATGTTCGACGATTTGATTAATAATCTTCTTGTTTTAAATTTCGAGTCCATGGAATATCCCCATTTTGGCGCATCCTCTGAATGAGGAATTAAGACAAAGAGTCCGATATTTGTCTTCTACATTTCATGCATCAAGTATCTATCTGAGATTTAAAAAAAAAGAGTAACTCAAAGAGATATCGAGACCCAGAAAGACCAAAGATGTTGCCCAAGAATTAGCCTGCCCTATCATAGGAAAAATGGATGACCCATTTTCTCAATTCAATTGCCCATTATTTCGGACTTTGGGTTGGGCTCATGGTCTTTAATACTTCGAGAGTATCAATATACATATACGTGGGAAAAAAAAAAAAAGGGATTATGACGATGGGTACCATAAAAATATGACTTTTTGTTAAGATTTGTATTTTGAATTAATTGAAACGACATAAATGCAAGAAGGAAAAGGTTTAAGAAGCAAATTACTTTCCATGGGGACCACCCGTGACTTTACGCAATCACTTAGCTATACATTTGATTACCATCTTATTTATTTAGCAATCAGATGATGTCTACACTAATTTTTGTCCATCTTGACTTTGTTATTTTTCAAGGAAAGGAATGAATACTTCAGTTATTCTTGCTGGCCCATTAACCTTCACATTAAACTCGTAAAAACATCTTGATAAGGCATTTGACGAATGAGAAATGCTAGCGAATTTTTGTCAATTAAAAATTAGACAAGAAAGCTAACAACAGATGCACAGGTGCTTCAGGTTTTTGCATTAGTTGGTTGGATCTCTCTCTGTCTCTCTGTCTCTCTCTGGGGTCATTAAGGCAAATCCCAGGTAGTCTTGCTTGTGGTAAGGTTTGAATCAAGCCATAATTCTAACTCTTCCAATTAAATTAAAAAAAAAAATCTTTCTGACTTCCTTCCATTAAAGTCCCCAAAAAACATAAACTACTCAATCCTCATGTGGAGTTGATTAACATAGGAAACCTCAACATCACAAAGTTCAACCACATCAGACACTCTCCACTGGACCCCCAATAAAAATTCGCATTTGCCAAGGGCAACACTTTAGCTTTAAGTTTCCTGTTTCCTGTTCTGTCCAGATAAAATGTTTTAAGTCCCCTATGAATTTTTAATGCCTAAGAAGTGTAAAGGACAGATAAACAAGGTGTGTGTGCACACTCCTTGAGGGCTCCCTTCCCTTGAAAGCACAATTTCCGTGAAAAATAAGAAATTTTTTTTACCCTCTTTGTTGTTATTCCATAAAAATAAAAAAATTGTTTTGCCCCCTTTCTTGCAATCTCTCTTCCGATCTAAATTCATCGTGCCTAATGAATTTTGGAATAGGAAAAAAGAGAGGCTCTAGACAAGGACTAGTTCCATTGCATGTAATCTTAACTTCATGATTCTAAAAGTTGAATTCTTTTATAATTGACACACCGGTCTATATACTTTTCACTTCTATTCTTCACATTGGCGAACTAGCTTGTCTACGGAGTTGGTTCTATGATATACTTAGCTTCTTCTTTTTTCTGGTTTTAAGTGTTCTTAAAATTACCAAATTTTGTTAACCTAATGATATTTTCTAGGGGTGTGCATGGTCCGGGTGGGCGGTTCCCACCCTAGAACCGGGAACCGCCCGCTAAGGACCGGTTCCAAAAATTGGATCCAGAACCGCCCGTTGGTTCCATGGATCCACCCAAGAACCGGACCGCCGCGGTCCGGTTCCGGGTGGATCTATGGATCCGGTCTCACAAGCGAGCGAAGAAAAGAATCTCCACCTGACACGTATCGTAAAAATGGTCTATTTAGAGATTTCGCAAATATTTTTGCGCTTTTTCTTTACCTCTCTTGGTAGGTTGCTTCAAATAGAACAATAAAAATTATAAACAAGGGGTTTCAAAATTTTAATTTTTTTCAACTAAAAAAATTATTTTTATAATAAAAATTAATATATACTATTATTATAATACCGGTCCGGTCCGGATGGGTGGGCGGGCGGATCCGCCTATGGAACCGGGAACCGGACCGGTACCCACCGGTTCCAAAAAATTGGAACCGGGAACCGGACCGGTCCCTTTAGGAACCACCGGTTCCAAGCCGGTCCGGTCCGGTTCCGGGCGGTCCGGGCGGTTCCCGGTTCTTTTGCACACCCCTAATATTTTCTTACCCATAATAACTTCTTACACAAATTTTAGGTAATTATTTTGTATACCAAGTTGTGAAAAAGTCATGACTAGTAAGGAAATATCACTAAGCATAGTTATCAATTGGAAAAAAATTAAAAGGACAATGATATTTTCACAGCACTAATGATAAATTTATATGCTATCAAAGCAATAGAATAAAATCCCAAAAACTTAGGGATCATTCAATCTTTTGAATGTTGCCAACTTTTCCCCCCACATATTCATATATTCAGAGTAATATGTGCGAAAGCAAATGAGGAAATGCAGGCAGTGAAAGTATAGTAATAAAAGTAAAGACCTTGCTTGTCCTAATTTCTCTTAATTAACACTCTTAGAGTTGAATTTACCATTGTCCAGATGATGTGAGGTGGCATTATCTATTATTATAATTTTAAAAAATAAGAGAAATAAATAAATAAATCAGAAGGAAGGGTATCCAAGGTTGAGCTTCATATTCCTCTGACACAAACTGCACTGCAGTAGAGACAACCATTGATGTTGCCTTTCCACGTGAGATCGTTTTTCTATATCAATATGCACGTGTGCAGAAATTTTATACAGGCATGGAAGAAAGTGTTTCATTGATTCCCAAGCCAAGACAGACAGCGAGTCTCCCTTTTCCCTCGAGTAATTATAACCCCTCGCCATCAGAGAATCTCTTGTTTTTTAGGTGCCCTATTAAGGCGAGTTAGTAGCAGGCCAACCGATAATTAAGGCAATTAATTTATTGCTCAGCAAATAAATCAAAAAAAAAATTCTTTTGTTTCTTTTCTTGTGTTAGAATTTCTAACCTATAAACTTAAATTATTAAATAGAAAAATTACTTGTAACTAAGCGCCATGAGATATTTATTCTTATGTGCAAACAAGAGCTAAACCACAGAGGAATGCAGGTGGAGTTGAAGAACGACGAGTAACATGCACCAAAATCATGGGCAAGAGAATTTAAAATTTAGTTTTGACGAATGGGTTACCATTTTTTTATTAAACAAAGAAGTATTGAAGTTTGAGATTGGACTATCTAGCAATTCTTACGAGCCCTTCAAGATCATGAACTTCTTCTCTGAAAACAAAAGACTAAAAAGTAGACAAAGTAGCACATATATATTTATATATATTGTACACACATTATGAGACATGTCGGGTCTTAATTTATTGATTCGTCCTTACAAAAATCTGGACTTTTGCATTTTGGCAAATGCCTCGGATGCTCTTGCTATTGATTTCTTGGCAGCAATACACCTTGCAATGCAGAGCATGCCCTCGTATATATTAAGTGAAATCACCAGACTTTAGTTGTTTTTTCTGATTAAATAAGCGAAGGAGGGAAGATCAGGGCTCCACCAAGCTTGTGACAGTACCAAGAGCCGTTTTAATAATGTCTGTGTGAAAATACCAGACATTTAGTGATCATTGGATTCGAGATAGACTGGGTTTCTTTCTAACTCCAAAAAAAAATGATCATTGCTTCTGAAATTGAACAATTTAGGAAACTAATTAACGTTCTCTTTTGGAGGACGAAGCCTAGTCTGAAAGTGATGCACGTGGGGTTTCATGCCTCGACTCTCGGCTTTGCTGATGCTTTCTCTTCATCTTCCTTCACTCACACTAAACATCAAATTCAGAACAAACCCATCTTCTTCTTCTTCTTCTTCTTCTTCTTCCTTATCAGACTTTTCATCTTCAGAGCTTATTCGTGTGTAGCTTTAAGCTCCGGTTTTGACGGCTGTTGACTTTGCACCCAAAAGACCAACTCAGGTGCTTCAATCTCTCCCTTCTTCTAAACCCCTTCTCCAAAGTGACGTATCTTTAACAGTCTCGAATGAATCTAAGTTCCATGAAGCAAACCAATCTCTTCGGTTTCATCCATGCTGTTTGTGTCCATGCTTGTGCCATTGTCTTCTTGCATTGCACAAAGCACAGCTCTGAGGATTCTTTCTTTTGTTTTGGTTGGTTTTTTTGCAGCAGAAACAATTCATTGTGAGACTAAAAGTAGAGGATGGTGGAGCCACATTCATGCCCAGGATTGGTTAATGCATCTGCATTGTGTTCCATAGAGGAACATGTCGTCAAAGAGGAGGGAGAGAGTGTTGATCACATCATAACACAGATTGCAGCTGAACTACAGAGAGAGAGGATCAAGAATGCAGAGCTTTTGGAGAGAATTTCTGAACTTGAAGCTCAAATAAGGGACAATGAAAATAAATCTCTTCTCCAGGACAAAGAGGTACTTTACAATGCAGAATCTGTTTGCGAGCAGATGAGTTATCAACACATTGTATGTTATCAGGTTTTGCTGATTTTAGATGTTAATCAAACCAGTGCAAATATTGACCACGACGCGTCATTATATATTTTCCGGTAATACTCAATATTCCTACTGTTAAAATGTGAAAGGAAATGGTGCATTAGCTGTTTGTTTATCAACCAGATTAATTTGATTGTAACTTGTATAGCTCATCATTTTTGTCTTGTCATCTTATATCTCCGACCAACTCATTTTTTCATGTATGTTATGGTCTTTGAAGGCCTCACCCTCTCATCATGCTTGAAAAGGCTTTCAGCAATGTCAGTTCATCGGATCTTTTAAAATGTTGGTTCTCAGGGTAGTTGCAGAAAAGCACCGAGGCAAAGCTACAGAGAGTCAAAAAGACAAAAGACAGGCGAATTCAATGGTGGGCCTGAAAATGGCCAAATTTTTTGTGGTGAATCGGCTTCTCCAGTTGGGCATGATTATCAGTGCGTGTTACCTAAGTATCAAAATACCGAAGATGGCATGGTCAATTTGATGGGCATGGAAGAGACACACATGTTGGGTTTGGAAAATTTGAAAGATGGTAACGATGCCAATGACTTTGATAATGTGGATGAAGCCAAACATGAAGATGACAATTACCACGGTGAAGATGGCTCTGATATTCACAATGCTGAAGAGAACTCACTAAATAGCAATGATGTACTAGCCAAGAAAGTGCAGGAATCGGCCTTAGAGAACTCCTATAACGATAGAACTCTTATGCATGCAACGCAAGATTTGGTGGATACACCAAAAGCCAATCTATGCTTACAGGAGATTGGACAGGTTCAGGACATAACAAAACTCAGTGAACTTGAGAAGGAAGAAGCTAAGACCGAAGGTTGCAAAGAACACGTAGCGGCACATTCATCTGGATATTATGCTAGTCATGCAGGGTCTGGAAGCACAGCCTTGCACAAAAATTCCACAAAGGTCGCTTTTTGTCCTAAAGAAGTTAGGAGGATCGTTGAAATGGAAGTCCTTCAAGAAAAAAATGCTCAGTCTCATACGATGAGAAAGATCATTGTTTTCGCATCCCTCGGTATAAAACATGGATGTGAAGACATGTACGAGCTGGATTTCAATCATTTTAGTATTTTGAGGAAGGGTGAACCCTTTGTCTCTCTGCAAAATCCCGGGGTAATCACTCGGATGTTCTCTCTCTATGGAAAAAAACTCATAGAATCTTATTTCAATCTCATAAAAATGATGATATCTTAAAGAAGAAGCTAATCTTTCTGTTAAATCAACAGAGACAGAAAATGACTTCGTTCTGTTTCAAGAGAGCAGTGTGGTATAGTTGCAGAATAAAAATATTAAATTTATTAAGGTACTTCGTTGGATCATAGTTTAAACAATGGCTAATGGCATCTAGAATTTTCATCGACTTGATCAGTGATTAGCCTATGTAACATTTTACCAGGATTTCTCAACTCATCTGATGCATATTCATATTGCTTTTTAGCATCAACTATGAGTGATTGCTGATGTGAATTTGTTGGCAGGAGCATGTTTTATATGTAAATCCTGGCGTCCGCCAGAAGGTCTTCTATCCGAATAGGCAGAACCCGATGCTGTGTCCTGTCCAAATACTAGAGGAAGAGAAAGCCATGCGTCCATCCGACCATAGCTGCCCATCATCCTTATTCCTATGCATCAAATATGGAGGAAGGACCAGAAATCTTCCCCAAAACGAGTTAAGCATTGTTCTTTCATTGCTATGATTTTGATAGTTTGCCTCATAGTTCTTAGTCTAAAAGAGAAAATAAATGCTTTCAACTTAAAAAATATAGCTTGCTCCTGAGTCACTACCTTAGATCAGGCAAGAGATGTTTCCGCTGCTAACTTTTAAGACTGATTGCTTAAATAATTTCAGGTATGTCAGACAGCGCATGGGAAAGAGCAAGCTGAAATCCTTTGGGCCGCTTATGTGCAAAATGGCGATGTTAGTCCATGTCCGCAGCGGAAGTTTCTTCTTTAAGGCCCTGGGCATAACGCTCTTGTTCATGGCCGGTTTCACTGACAAACTGATTCAAGAGGAGACCAAATACAGAAGCTTGGACTTGCTCCAAAAGTACTACAGGTATAGGAAGTCTAGTAAAAGCATTTGATAGTTCTTTTTGCCAAATGCAAATGATGTCACATTTCTTTTACCATGTCCGCTAACAATCCAGCATGAGCAAGCACTTGACAGATCAGTTGAAAACATTTTCATTCACTGATGCTTGTACTCCTACCTCACCATACCGTGATATTTATATCGATGCTCACTGCTTAGTAATGCTTTGTGAGTGTGCTGCAGGAAGGATGAGGATGCTGAAGGAGAGAAATTGTTTCATGAACACCCAGAAACCTCCAACACGGTAAGATTGCCGTTTCAAGTCCAATGTATTTCCATATTCTCCAATAATTCAGTCACAGAAACACAGTACTTCATGACTATATCAGAGCACCGATAACAATGGTAATTGAGGAAGCAAACTATGCAATTGCTTTCTTTTTACAAGTCAAACTTTCATTACAGCAAATTATGCAAATTTAGTTTCAGGCACGAGTAGTGCAATAATTTCTTAATGCCCTCCCTACGGGAAAGTTTTCCTTTTGCCTCCTTCTCTTTTTCTTTTATTTATGCTGCAGTATTTTAATGGATTATAGCTGTTTTTTTGAAAATATGACTAATTTTTTCAGCAAGCCGCCCTCAAGTTGGACCAATCTACTACCAAGAAAGTCTCAACAAAATTCAAACCCAAAAGGCATAGTCATGCTGCACATAAGCCTTCAAATTCAGACAGATCACTTGGTTATCTACAATCGGTAACCACAAGCTGTGCTCCTCAATTTGGATTAGTCGGCTATAACTCTATCCACACTCAGGCACTGGGAGTAGATAAAGCTTCGAGCTCAAAACCGGCAATCAACAACTATGCTAATAACATGTCATACTCTAATCCAACATTGTATAATATGTTCCCACCACACCAGCCTGTAAATGGTTTCATTCCTATGATGTGTTGGCCTCATCCAAGCACGTATGCTTATGCCCCATTGCTGTCTTCTGCAAGTTATTTCTCCGTTCATCCAAACAGTTGCTACACCTATCCTCCTTCACACAGTTTTTTCCCGAAAATAGTCGGAGGCACTGGAAAGACAGATGCAACCTCAGGGGAATCTGGTGATGATTCTGGAAGCAGTTCGAGCAGTTCATAGCTACAAGATGTGCCAGTGAAATCAAGTCTGGCTGCCATGACTTGCTCAGGTCATATATGGCAGCACTCAAAGAAATGTGCTGAGATTGACAAGGCTCATCTGAACGTCATGCAATTTTGATCTCCTCCTCTGTGCAGGTGTGTTGTTTAGATTTGTGTATATGCAAGAGACCGTTTCTCTCTTTGTTGTAGCAGTAATCGGCTTAATGACTAATAGAATTGATGAGCTGACGGTAGTGAAAATTTCCTACTATCTTTGATCCGGAAGTTAACAAGGGAGGCAACGGTATTGCTCCCATGTTTCTTGGAAAATCACCTTATTCTCTATCATTTCACCTGTTGATCTAAGGAAACGTAAATTTCATTGCGAACTTATGCATGAAAATCTAGGCGAATGTCTTTTCAACTGGATGGACTATATCAATCTCTAAATAACGGGGAATGTACTACGAACTCTCCCAAGGTTCATGGTCCACACCTCTGTATTGGTACTTTGTCCTAGTGCCATAATTCTGCGCTAGCTTCCAACCAAAACATTTAATATTACAGTAGGATACACAACAAAACATCTGATGATCTATGGGAATCTTATCCTTTTTTATGTCCCTTCACTTTCTTTGTCCATGTTCTAGTTGACTGTACATTTTTGTTTGTTTGATTTTGCCTCCTACGGGGGACCACTGGAATTCATTATCCTCCCATCGTTGCTTCAACTTCAAGGGCAATGAATCACTCTTTCTTGAAAACCAATTTGCCTCCATCATCATGAAGATAGAGGATAGAGGAAAAGGGAAAGCAGCATCCAAAAGTGCATCGATAGATATATCAACATTCAGAACTATATATGCATCATACTCCACCATAGATAACACCATACTCCACCAGAGGTAACACCACAACCCACAATCACTATGCCAACTTAGAGCAGAAAAAAAATTGCACAAAAAGGGTCCAAAGATCTGCACAATCTTCACATCCACGACAGATGAACCTAAAAAGAAAAGCAAAAGGAGGCAAAGCACACTTCTTCTAGTGGTGCTTGTTAGCAACATTGCACTGCTTCCTGATCTCACCCTGCTCACCAGTGAGAGGGTTGTTCTCGGAGAGGATGGTGATGGCCCTTGCAAACTCCTTGAAGAAGTAGTCCTGACTCTTGGCCATCTTCTTTACATAGGGCTTGGTCTGCTTGTCAGTGGCAAGCTGGTGGTCCACGATTAACAGGCCCTTGTTGTCCAGTATGTTCCTGTAGTAATTGTTGTCTAGGACCATGGGCGTGCCTCTGTCGTTCCTCACATACTGTACGGCCTTCGGGTCTGGGATTGCATCCGGGCACTTGTGAAGCATGTGCTCGACATGGTCTGGGTTCAGCACAGGGTCGACCTCCGGGTAGAGCCGGTGAACCAGCTTGACGCAGTGGGTTCGGCCCACACTGTGAGCTCCTGTTAGACAATTTCAGGAGACAGAATGATGCGCCAACCAAGCAACTAATTTTTCAATATGGGTGAACAACTATTGGAAAATAAAGCTCATGATGAAGCACTGGGATCGTATGGTAAATTACCTAGTAAAGCAACCACTCCCGGTGTATTGATGCCCATGGCTGCGAACCTGTCGAGCACCACTGAAATGCTTTCATTGTGGTCTGGAAGGTGTTGTTCAACCACATCGGCTCGGCTCTTCCTACCATCTCTCCTCCCAGTTTTCAGGGGAATGTGAGGGCCTCCTAGCTGTTCAGAGAGAGTGAATTTCAAGACCAGATTTCACCAATTTTCTTGAAATTCCGTATGAGAACAAGCTGACACTGGCTAAAAGGACAAGCGTACAGATAGAAATTTTGTTTACTCAATAAATAAATAAAAGAAGAGAAGAGGGCTACTAAATATGCAGAGCATAAACGGCAGAGACATTAAAGAAAACACAGGGATGAAAAATCAACAGATTCTATATATTCACACTGGAACATCATTATTAGAACAAGAACAAGAGTGAGTACCGCGACTATGCCATCTCTAGCTGACAAGACCAGGATGTCCGCACAAGAAACAACTCCAGGGCACTCTCTCTCCACGGCTTCTTTAATGGTGTCCAGGTACCTGAAGTTCCTTAGACCGAAACTTCGGTCGGTTTCTTTCTCTGACAAGCTCCTCCTCGTCGAGTCCAAGAGCAGGGAAGCATCACATGACTGCATTCACATCACAGTAGGCAAATGATGTTACCAAACACTAATGCAAAAAATGAGCCGAGTCGAGTCAACATAGTATACTTCTTGAACTCAAATCTCAATTCTAAAATTTGGAGATCAAGTTTGATAATTTCTCATTTTGCTAGCTCAACCGAGCCTCACTTTGGAGATCTGAGTTCTTGACTCCAGATAAAGCTCATTAATCAAACCCGAGCAGAAAAAAGTACTGGAAAATGAGTGAAATATAGCATAAAAAGCTGTTTCTTTTGCAAGAAAAACACAATGTTGCTTGTTAAACTCAAAAACAACCGAGCCGAACTGATGTCAAGCACAATGTGGGTTTGATACCTCAACAGCACAGTCATGGAAGATGTTCCTCAGCCAGGAGAATGCAGTGTTCTTGTGGCGCTTGTAGAGGAGCTTCACTTGCTCCTTAATGATGTCCTCAGCTTGAGGGCAGTTGTCCTTGTAGAAGTTCATTGCAAGACCAGGCTTGTCGTCTTCATTGATCTCTGCAATGGCAGGTCTCGGTGACACTGCTGAGAGAGATAAGAGAGCCAAGAAGATGAGAGCATTGGATGCCATTTTTCAAGCTACTAGGTGTGCTTTGCTAGTTCTTGAGCTCTTCTTATATAATGGAGTCAGTGCACTTCCCTATTCCTATTCCTATATCATGTTTTGTCAAATTCTCTCTTCCTTTTTTTTTTCTAGCTACTAGGAAAAGCTAATTTTGAAGGTTATTAAGAGCAGTTCGATCCCACATTGGAAAAAAAGGGGGGAAACTCTTAAAGCAGAAAAGGGAGGGCAAGCTGGGGCACCTTTCGCTTTTAAGTGGGCTTTCATTGTCTATCTTCTTTTTAGGGTTTCATTGCCATTCTAGAGAATCTGATGCTGTGTGATAGCTTTTTTTTCCACAAGTTGGAGAAGTGGAATGCTGGGAAGATCAGACAAGTGCAATGGAAGAGCACTGAGGAACTTTCCGACGTCCATTCGTTGTTTGTCTCTATAGCACAAAGTACTAATAATGGCTTCTATTTAGGAAAATCACCCTATTGCTAATCCATTGGCAACTTTTTGTCGAGTCTCGTTGGCATGATCCAAGAAAAGAAAATCCGGTTCTTCTTTGACTTTGATGTGAAAAAAATTACATGAAGTCCAACATCATTATCTTGGTGCAAACCAGAATCAAGGGAGATGGAGTCTAGAAACTTGCTGACTAAATGCAGAAAATTTGAGCTATATACGTATTTTACTTGTAGCAAGAGAAGGAGAAGCTTAGAATGGTTGTGTTAATGCAATTAGTTCCCTTGCATTTATCGTCACTCCATCTGATGACCATCTCCATGAATCTCAATGTAGGTTTGGGTTAGGTCATTGATGTTGAAATTCAATTGAGTCAAGCTCATCCTTCACTTTCCAAATGGTTTTCTCATAATTGCGAGTGTGGATGACATTAATGATGGGTCATAGCACATCTAAAAAGCAAGCCAGAAGCTGCACATAAATTAACGGTGCCAATTGATGATGAGCCTAGTACAAAATTTGCTAGCATGGCTTTGGAAAAGATTGATTTTCTGGTCACTTCATGACCATACCATATAATAATAGTCAAATTATATTGTTGGATCACTTATTTGGGGTTTCAATATTTAATATGATATTTGGTAGTTGAGAAGTCCTTTCTAGCTGGAAGAAGATATCAAAAGAGGACAAATGAAGAGGGTCGTGAAGAGATAAAATACCACCATATAAGGAATAGCAAAGGCATTGTCACATTGTTTTATATTTGGAGATTATTTAATATGATATTGAAATATTTGGGATTCCAGAATGACAAAGGCAGTGAGCTGGGGTGCTGTTGATGCTGCTAGTTTAAGCATGTACCACTGAAGGGTAGATCACAAAAAATCGGAGCTTGTACTTAGGTTAGGTTTTTAAGTTGACCGTATCAGAGATATGTGCAATTTATGCTACAAATTTTAAATGTGGAGGATTAAACTTTAAATTAGTTAAATGGGAATTGCACGAAATATTACATGATACCAATCTACAAGCTTGCAGTAAGACCCTTAAAACACCCAATTAATTTCACAGCTCATGAATTTATCCCGTTTGAACCCAACAATCTAATTATGGATCGACAGCTCATAGCATGGCCTTAAGAAAATTGCATCAACGGGAAGCCGGACCAATGATCATGCTTATTGAGACACGACCTAATATTGAATCTTAATCAATTTGACTAATTCTTTGTAGTAAAAAAAAACCCATCACTTTGAATAAATGTGGGTATTCACCAGCATTAGAAAAATAAGGGAAAATACCACAAAAAACTCTAAATTATGCCATTTTGGACAATTTTATCTTAACTTTTTTTATGCCATAAAAAACCCCAAATCATGCCATTTGAGATAATTTTACCTTAAACTATTTTTTTTGTGCCATCAAAAACTCCAAACTATACCAGTTATGACTTATGTCATAAAACACCCAAACTACATCATTTTGAATACATTTACCCCAAACTCTTTAACTGGAGGATATTTTCGTCTTTTTACTCTATTTTTTCTTCCTCTTCCCTCTACCATGGTAGGCAGAGTGAAGCCGGCAAGGGCCACCCTCATCGGTGGTGGGCAAGGGCGACCCTCACCAGATTTGGCAAGGGTAACCCCCCCCATCGGGTGAGGGCGGCCCGCCGATCCGGCGAGGCATCCCGCCCGACACCAAGGAGGGTCGCCCTTGTCGATCTAGCAAGGGCCACCTTTGCTTGACTTTGCTACCAGCAAGGGCCTCCATCGCCGGTGAGGGGCAAGGGTCACTCTCACCGACTTCCCTATGTCATGGCCGGCAGAGGGAAAAGGGAGAAAGATAAATAAAAAAAAAAGATAAAAAGACGAAAATGTCTTTTTAATTAAAGAGTTTGGGGTAAATGTGTATCAAGTGGTATAGTTTTGGGTTTTTTGTGGCACAAGAAAAAGTTCAAAATAAAATTGTTCGAAGTGGTATAGTTTGAAGATTTTGGCGGCACAAAAAAATTTTAGGATAAAATTGTTTCAAGTAACATAGTTTGAAGTTTTTGATGACACAAAAAAAAATTTCAAGATAAAATTGTCTCAAATAACATAATTTGAATTTTTGGTGGTATTTTTCCTAGAAATAATAATAATCAAAATCTCAGACCAGATTAATTAGGGACTTGAATATCGGTCAGAGCCGATTAAGCACCTAAGCAGCTCCGCCACCGACACTTTACTTTATGCCACATCTCAATTTTGGCAAAAGATAAAGGGGGCTTGAGCTAGGCCAAACTTAAATAAGTGGTAAGATTAGTTTTTTTTTATCTATGTCTGGAATAATAAATTAGCTGAAATAAAGAATAGAAAAGCATCGCCTCTTGCTTCCAACTGTCCCCACGCCTGTCTAGCCCACGATGACTCATCAATGTAATCATTCAAATTGCAGCAACTTCCCAATCATTTCAACTTACTTTTTTTTTTTCCTTATTATCAATCGATTTATTTAATGAAATTTATCTTCATCATTATCACTATCATTACCATTTCATTAAAGAATTAATAGAGAAAGCCGACGTGGCATTTAAACTCTGCTATTCATAGCAGAGTGCATAGAATAGGTATGAGTGTGTAGCTTCATATATGCCTTCGTCAATACATTAAAAACATAATTTTGATAGAGTTTGATCGGTACCAAGCATGAAAAAATTACCGGAAATTATTTCAATTTTAACATATAAGCAAAATTTATTTACATTTTCTTAATTTCAAAATTAAAATATCTCTTTGAAAAAAAGCAAAAGGGACTCTTTCTTTAGGCTGCTCAAACCCTTATGAGCATTCAATTCGGACTAAACCCACGCCTAATTTCCTACAACACCCTCAACTTTAGCTCTATTACAAATTATGTCCCCAACGTTTTTTTTTTTTTTTTTGTCTATAACAAAAATTATCAACTCTCACTCAAGTTTCAAATCTTCTCTCGGTTAACTCTCCGTCCAAAGTCACCATTAATCTTTCAATGTAGCATTTCCATATCAACAACAAAAATCCACCTCAGCAAGCTCACATGAATTTAAGTACTGGTCATGTCACTGTTAAATCTGACGAGGATTAAGGGTCGCTGAAACCCTCCCGAGCATTTAATTCGGATTAAATCTGATGCATAAGAATTGCAATCCGATCCAAATCTTGCCCAGGGCCGAGACAAAGAGCGACCTCGTGGGTTTTGTGGGCTCATTGGGCCACTATTGAGTCTACATGTATGGAATCATATATGCTTGTGTTAGGGGTATAGTATAGCATCAATTTCGAACATCTTGTACTTTAGTTAATTGAGACACAAACATCCCAATTTGGATATATCCAGACCTAATCAAATTTCTCTCTTTAACAACAACAACAACAAAAAGTAATAAGTCGAGTAGATAGCTCAGTGATGGCTAATCAATGTTCTCTAACTCCCTAGATTGAATCGGGTCAAATGTGACATCCATAAGATATGAAGTATGGCAGATTCGGCATATGTTATGCTTTATATCTTAACAAGATGAATATGCAAGCAGTTCATACTAAACAATGTTTATCCAAGTACTCCGAGGTTGAAAGTTGTTCCTAATCATGACTAAACTAGTTGCATGAATCCTTGTATTTAAGAATGATGCCCCAACACCAAGAAAAGCTGAATTTTTATTGCCAAAAGACCTAATTATTAAAAAAAAAGAAAAAGGAAGGCTGAATTTGTCTACATAAGTCCATGAGAGAGAAGCTATGTGCAATTATTTCTTCATTTTTGAACCTTGAACTCATCATCTTTGATGATTAGATGCGGAGTGCTTTGAAGCCCAGAACTTCTCGATCTCTTCTGCTGTTCTTCCTGGGATTCTCCCAGCTATAAGTGACCACCTAAAAGCACAAGATATGATGCCAAAGTAATCTCTCAAAGTTTCCAATAGGTACAAGAATTGTAGCACCACATTACCTTTCTCCCACCAAGCCGAACATCCGAGCAATCAGTTTCTCCTCATCTTCAGAGAACTCTGCCTTTGATTCCTCTCTTTTGGCCCCTAAAAGAAAGCACCGTTTTCCTTCATCAGTAGAGCAATATGGAGAGGAAGGAAGACTTCTATTATCACTGTTTAAGCTTCAAAAACATCTTTGGTTCTAGACTAGTCAACTTAAAATAGGTACCTTCTGCACCCCCATTGCTTTCATGAGAGCTGTGGTCCTTATCTCCCATCACTACTACAAAAAAGTTGCTGATAGAAATCACAAGAGGGTGTATTGGAAATTTTCAACACGAGATTTGTGACTATAAAGATAACAGAAGAAGGGGACTGACTATTAATTATGTTTTTTTGTTTTTCTCTGACATTATTGATTTTGGTGGTTGAGGAAGATAAGAATGGTAGTTGTCTTCCTTTGATGGGTTGTTGAGGAGGGTTCTGTGACTTTCTTGAGTTGGCATTTAATCTCAGAATGACCAAAGCACAAGTCACTAAGCTTCAAAGCAGGTGTTTGCATAATTATTGATAAGGATAAACGAGGCGGTCCTTTTCAAGATTTTCACTTCATGGAACAACAGAACTCTCTCTCATATGCACAGGTGACGCCTAGTCATTTCTCCATACACAACTGTACTTAGGCCATATGATTATGACCCTATGAGACCAATCAGTGATATTTTCTTGTCCCTAGTGCAAATTGGACGACCAATGGAGACAGGTTAGTTGAGGGCATAATATCTTATTCACTTGGACAAACGAAATGAAGTGAATCAAACAAATCTTTCTATTGATAACTTTGGACCAATCAATTGAATATTAATTAATATTTAATCAATCGAAGACAAATCAATTGCTTAGATATGAAATGTTCTTGAAAATTTTTGTTCCTATTGAAATATTTGCGTTAGATTTTGATGAACCACTACCGACTGTTCTAAAAGCTTAAACTGTTAGATGGATGCGTGATTTATTATTTAAATATTTCAATACTCCCCATTACGCTTAGTCTAGTCTTTTGTCTAGTACTAAGCGTGAAAATATAATTGGGGAAGCAAATGGAGCTTAAAAAATTCAAACTCATGACATCTAATTCCAAACTAGCATGACCCACTAACATTTCTCCGGCTAAATTCTTACCAAACATTAAATTATTTCAATTTCATTTTAGTTACATGCATTAGACGTTCCCGATATTGCATATGAAAAATGAAATTTAACATGAACTCATTTGTTCCAATTGGTGAATGATGTTGCAACCCTCAAATGATTATATATGTAAGTATCTATGCAAGCTTGAGTTCATCAAAGAAGCAGCGGAACTTGATATTCTTAAAGCTGTGGAATGCAACTTGACAATTTATGCAACTGTTGCAGATTGTTTCGGCAGACAAGGATTACTTATACGGCCGCTTGCAAGAAAAAAGCATCTTATGCAGCTGTTGGGATTCCATTTGGTCAACTGTTACTAATCCTGGAAAGAAAAAAACCAGAAGAACAGAACAGTTTTGATTCCGATTTTAAATATCGATATGTGTTCTTTTTTCTCATCACTTCGGGAAAACTGCAATGTCTCATTTCCTTTTGTATTGCTGATACATTCTTATAAATTCTGCTGCATTCCCAGATGAGGCGCGAACTGTAGAAGAATAACTGATTTGTTGTACATTGTGAAACTTTTCACCCAGTTAAATATGCAAGTCCTGCCCATATTGACCCAGAAAAAGAAAATAAAAAAAGTGCCTACGATTCCAAGAGTAAAAACTACTCCCAATAAGGTGACTAATCTGATACTGAGATCCTTGATGATAATATTCCCAAGTCGCCATTTGGGGATTCAATTCTTCGTGGGGAATCAACCAAGCCCCTCTTTGCCGGCCTCATTTAGTACCCATTAGAATATAAAATTTACAACGTGCTGGTCACTAAGTGAAGAGACTTTTGGATCGATTTTGGAGGACCAGTTTCCACAGCATGCTTTGACTCCTACGGCAAAAGAAGCTCAAGCAATAGCAGATGATGTAGAGACCGTTTTCTCTATTTGTCAAGAACTTTGTCTAATCATATATTTGAAGCAAATTGCAGGGATCTTTAGCTAAGCAGCTTATTGCTAGGATGAGTGCCATCAGTAATTCAACAGATGACGACATTGAATTGAAGAGGTCACTTTTGATTCTCTACTCTGAGAAAAGCCAGGTCAAGATTATCAGCAGAAAATTAGCGATGTTCATTGGCACTGATGGAGTTGAATTAGAGTTTACATGGCAAAATCGAAACACATTGTCTATGTTGAAATTCTTGGAAAAACTGGATCATATGGATACGTTGCTTGGATACGTTGCTTGATGAAAAGCACTACAACACTGTTGCAAGAATGAGCAGCACATAACGCTCAATTAAAAGGTCTCAGAAAAAGCAACTCAGGGATCACATGTAACTGCAACTCCGGGCTCTGTCGGTGGAATTTGGGAAATCATATGAATTGCCAGAAAGTTAAGAGGCTCGGCTCAACAACCTACACAAACTTCCATTCACTTCCAGTATCGAAACACTTTCAAGAACTTCGATGCCAGTTCTCGTATCAGATTGTCTACTTTTGCGAGTGCAAAATAATCAGATCATAACCTCGCTCGAGCTTCAAACTTGCCAAAAAAAAAAGAATAGGAAACTAGGTAGAAATACATAAATGGTCTATGTCAGGCCTACTAAAGAAATCATCTTTTCTTCCTAGTCATACACGTTGAACAAACTATCTGTTTCGACCCCGAGATATTCATTTTTGCTCGACCCTCAGAAGACCGAGCTCGTAGACTGAATCTGTTTGCATTGCATTGTATATTCTGAGAAGTGTAAAGCATGACTTCGATTGCCCAGAGCTTTCTAGCTTCACATGCTTTGGTGTTGATCTTGTGGTCGCAATCAGAAACTGGCAAATGCAAAGGGGTGTGTCCATCTTTAATTCATGCGGTGGCCACTGGCCAGTGGCCTATTCTTTTGTTCTTGTGGGACTTAGCATTTGGACTTATACGATCTGCAGAGTTCAAATCTTTTCGTTCAAGAGATTATTTGACTACCAAGTGCTTGTCGATGATATTGAGGAATCATTATTACTGATTCATTGGTAATAATTATCTTATTAACCTATCAAATAGAAGATAAGAATCTCGACCAAAAAAGAAAAAAGAAGAAGAAGATTAGACCAATATAGGCTATCCCCGAGGCCTAAGAAATATTGTACTCTGATTTTTGCAAAATTATGTTGTTTCTTGCTAAAAAGTAAGGACTTTTTTTTTTTCCGGTGATCGTATATTTCAACAAGTGTTGGGACATTTCAAAATTCTGCAAGTAAAAACAAATGATATGCGGCTTTTTTTTTTTTTTTCGAGTAGTTTATTGGTAACTTACTAGCATTTTTATGAAATTACCAACCTTCTGCCACAGTTTGCATATTATCTATTCACTTTCCAACTTGTTTCTGCATAATTTAATTAGGCTTTGATTTTACTAATTATTTTATTAATTTATCAACCTAAATTAGAATGTTGGTTGGGAATCACTAATGTGGACGTTGACTATTTTATGTAGTAGTATAACTAGCACTAATGTTGACAAAATTTACAATTTTTAATTATTTTTCTTTTCTTTCCAATTTCTTTTTTCTTTTTGTTGATTTCCCTTCACCAATATGCAGTCTTGGCAGTGACTGGCGGAAATCACAAACCATGTGCGAGGCCAGGACACCCTAGCTTGCCTAAATTTGATGAGAGCTGCGAGGGGCCACGAGCCCTCATTATGGCTAGCGATGGCTTTGAGCAAGAGTTGCAACACACCTCACCTAGTGTCGGTAAGGGTTGCTAGCCTCAGTCAAAACAAAAAAAAAAAAAAGGAAAGAAGTTCATAAAAAATATTAGAAATTGCAAAATCTAGCCACATTAATACTAGTCATGCCATATAAGTTGGCCAATGCCCAAGTCAGCGATTTTTCAGTGAATGGATTATATTGGCAAATCGTCAAAAAATTTAAGACTAAATTAGCCAAATTAAAAGTTTAAGACTAAATTAATATCCATACAACATGTTTATGCCTTCTTTTTATTTTTTTATAATTATCCCCATCTGGGAACCAAAAGCAATTGGATTTAGAGTAAACAGCATCAACTGCGTTGCAAGAATTGGCTATGAAACCAGGATTGGTGGAATGTCCTAATCAAATTTAAGATTGGCCCCTATATTGACCAAATTGACCAAGTTGACTGGGATTGACCGAGGTTGAACGAATTCCAAGATAAGGGAATCTCTAAATTTCAGCCAAGGTAGGGGAAAATCCTAGTGGGCACATGTCATGATTAGATAAGGATGATTTAAATTGAATTGATTCAAGTCAGTTTGAATCCCAAGATTATTTCAAGATCGATTCAAGACGTGCTCAAGATAAGGGTCAAATCCTTGCAGAATTGGACAAGCTTTGGGTGGGCTTCGCTCGGATGTTGATCTAACCTACGTGACTGAAATTCAGGATCATGGTCGGTCAATAAGGAAAGTATGTTGCTCTAGAATTTTATCACATGTCCCACGTTCTCGCCAGCACCGCTTCACGTTCTTGCCTTCACGTACACGGATGCTTGCACACCAGCAATTCATCTCCACCTGCGCACGAGCACATCTCTCTTCCCTTGGTGATGCCGGCGCCGGTATTTCGCTGGTCTGCAATCTCGGCATGGCATTCTTGAAATCCAATGTGATCTAGCCTTTAGGGATGGGTCTTATATTCTCAATGCATAGGTTGTGCTTGGTGCATAGAGGTAGACAATTCCATGTTTGATTTCTAGATACCTTGTGTAACTAGGAGATTGCCATGGTTTGATCTAATAAATGTTGCATCTTCATAGCTAGTCCCTTTTTACATGGGATCAAAGAAAGTTTGCATCTTTATCGATTAGATGATCCCTTTAATCCGTTGGAATTAACCCATCACATGTTGCAAATGGCCAGGTCCCTCTCTTGCATGATCTCGATCACGCCCCAATTGTCGATTTCCATGAATTTAATGCGGATTTGTATGTTAGAATATCCTTGCTTTGATTTCATTGGAATGTTTACCTTGTTTCTTGTTTGGAAGTTTTTGATCATCAGTTTTGCAGACATTCATGAAAAATAGGGTAAAGTCTATCTTCGATTGTTGCTTGGGCTCATGTTGAAAAGAGTGAATCTTTCAATCAAAGATTGAACCTCGCTTTTCATGCATGCATTAGGATATAGTTTGCTAATCCATGTAGGTTGATGAGAAAAATAAAAGTTGGACATCCTCACATTGAGGAAATGACATTGAAATTACCATAATTTTTGTCAACATTAATTTTAGTGTCAAACTTTTTGTTAGATTACTTAAATATCAAATTGAAGAAAAACTATATATGACATTTTTCTAATTAAATGTTTATTATTATAAAATTTCGGTGTCTCCAACACCATCATTCACGTGCTCAATTGGTGTGGGAATAAACTAGGACTTGGTGATTGGAGGGAAATTAGGACTCCATTCTAGAGGGAACTGATTTGGCATCAATGCTAAAGGGAGGAATCTCACAAAAGGAAAAGGTGAGTATTTATTGTGATTTACACTTCGATTCTTTTCCACATTTGGTGCACCTATAGAGTCTTCTCTCGGGATTCAACCGAGTCCAAGATATTCTTTTTGATTCACCTTTGCCTGTGCTTCACTGAAACAAACTTGAGCAACTTGTCTTGATCTACTCTCCATTACAAGGTCTAGGTGCTTAATTTCGGGGGAAACCAAATCAAATTAGGATTTTGAGAAGTGTTATGTTCGAATTGGTGTTTGAGATGCCTCAAGTCTGAATTCTAGTTTTATTTGGGATAAAGCATTTCAACAACGTCTCCTGACCTATTAATTTTGACGCATCGACAAATCATGTTGATTAAGGTAATTAATTAAATATTGGCACATCAGATTGTTAGTATCTTAAATTAGAATTATCAATTTCTATTAAAAAAATATCACTTAACTGATTTAATGAAAATATTATGATATGTACTTCCCTCCTAACATCCTCCATATATCCCTAATCAAATCAGACTGGTCACTAGTCATTTGCAAATGGACTTCCTTAGCCACCAAGGGGAAAAGGTTAAAATAGAGGAGAAAAAGAATCGACAAGAACAGTTTTTATCAGAGAGAACATTCCCGAGATCTCTCGCCCAAGTTTGTTTTTACGTGGCGTGTTCCCATTCGGGGTGGCAATTTCTGGTAGACCCCTCCTTCCCCTTCCCTTTCACGGGCTCGTGAAGAAATTCGCAAAAAAAAAAAAAAAAAAAAATTCTGACAAATATCTCCAGCGACTCCCACCCTACATCCAATCCTACACAGAGCGCATCTCTACCCCTCACATCCGCCGTCCGATGAGTCCGACTCCTCCAAAGGTATTCCAAATCAAGGGCCAGCCATCCCTGTCCATATTAATTCCCCTGCACCGCAGATGCCGAGTAGGAAAGACCCACTTATGGCTGAGATTTCAGGACTTCCTTTTGGCGCCGTTTCAGAGGCACTGAACTTCGCACACTCGTTTCTAAAAAAATTTAATTTTTTTTTAAATCATCATTTTCACGTATTGGTTCGTTCTAGAGAGAGACTGCGAATGCGAGAGAACGAGTTCGATCGATTGATCGGAGATCGTCGATAATCTCCGTCGCCGGGGAAGGAATAATGGAGATGGCGCTGCGAGCTCAGAGGCCGGCGAGCTGCGGCTCCGCCGCGTTCGGCGAGGGACGGCGGCTGAGGATCGAGCCTCGTGTCGTGAGCGCTCCTTCGCGGGTCAGTGCCATGCTTCGGTCCCCCCGCTCGTGTTCGCTGATTGGTGTCGATTCGTCGCGTTGTCCCTGTGTAATGAGCTTGTCCGTACTGGTGGCTGCTTTGCTTGTCGGTTCCCGTATTATGTTCCGTGGAGTTCGTCGTTGAGTGAAATTTTGCTCTTGGCCTGAGTTCGAGGTTGAGCCCTGGAGGATTTGGACGACTGGTTTATCTTGATGCTGTTTGGATTAGCTCACTGAAATTTGTTCTGTGTAGTGATTCTCGTTCTAAGCGTCGGTCTTCGGTGAGCTTGTCCGTACGAGTTGCTGCTTTGCTTGCAGATTCCGTATTGTGTTCCGTGGAATTCGTCATAGAGTAAAATTTTCTCTTGGCCTGAAGTCGAGGTTGCACTCGGAGGATTTGGATACTGATAATAGGATTGCTTCTGTAGGAATCGAATGTGATTTGCAGATAGCTCAATCTTATTGGTTGGCAGAAGAAAAACTCAATTTCGGTTTTCCTTAGCATCGGTTTTCTCTTAGGAATTCTTTTTGTGATATATAACCGATGATATAATCTTACTGGTTCAAACAACTAGTCTATCCTGATGCTGTTTGAATTAGCTCACTGAAATGGCCAATTTAAACTTGTTTTTTCATCAGTTTACTACGTGGCACACCAGAAAACTTTCCTATGGAGTTCCCTTTTGGATCACTGCCGCGAGTGCAGGTGAACTTGATCTTTCAATACTGTGTCCTACTTTAGTAAGTTCTAGGTATCCTTAGCTATTGGTTATAATATAGATTCTGTTAATCTTGTAATAGATTTTTCGAGAAGGAGAAACCAGAAAATGTCGAGTGCGAGGCCTAGAGGATCTTCTCCGAAGGGATTCATGCCCAAAGTTCCCGTCGGAACCAGCACACAGAAGAAGGATGCGGGAAAAGATGGACAGAAGAAAGGCACTGGTAGTCCAACTTGTGAGCATTCCGCACTCGAGTTAAAATCTGATTTTGATGAAGAACAAGATCTTGAACTAATCCAGAGAAATGAGATTGATGAAGAGAGAGATTCTGAGTTTGGTGATTACCTTGAGGATGCAACAACAGCAAGCATTGATTCAGCTGCTTTGACTACTGAACAAGATAGATTTGTGAAGAATGGCAGTGTAGTCAGGAATAGTGAGGAGGTAGAGGAATCACCACAGAAAGAAGTAGCTTCAATGAGGGATATTGGTGATGTGGCTGATGTTGTGGATAAAAAAGGAGATACTTTAAAGAGCAATGAACAGCATGATGACACAATAAAAGTTAAAAATTTTGAGTTGGATGAGGAGAGAATTCATGAGGATTCTATTAAGCTGGAGATGGGGGCGACTCTTCAAAAACAAGAAGCTGAAGCTGCTCTAAAGTTGGAGATGGAGGCGAATCTTCAAAAACAAGAAGCTGAAGCTGCTCTAAAATCGGAGATGGAGGCGAATCTTCGAAAACAAGAAGCTGAAGCTGCTCTAAATTCGGAGATGGAGGCGAATCTTCGAAAACAAGAAGCTGAAGCTGCTCTAAAGTCGGAGATGGAGGCGAATCTTCGAAAACAAGAAGCTGAAGCTGCTCTAAAGTCGGAGATGGAGGCGAATCTTCGAAAACAAGAAGCTGAAGCTGCTCTAAAGTCGGAGATGGAGGCGAATCTTCGAAAACAAGAAATTGAGAGGCTTGCCATGGAGAGCTTTGCTAGAGGCAACAAGTTATTTTTTTATCCTCAGGTTGTGAAGCCTGATTTAGATGTAGAAATCTTTCTTAATAGGAGCTTGTCAACTCTAAGTAATGAGCCAGATGTTCTGATTATGGGAGCTTTTAATGACTGGCGATGGAAATCATTTACCGTGAGGCTGAGCAAGACCCATCTCAGCGGTGATTGGTGGTCTTGCCTGATTCATATTCCCAAAGAAGCATATAAGATAGATTTCGTGTTCTTTAATGGGCAAAATGTCTATGACAACAATGATAAGAAGGATTTTAGCATACCCGTGGAAGGTGCAATGGACCCCATTGCTTTTGAAGATTTTTTGCTGGAGGAAAAACGTAGGGAACTTGAGAAACTTGCTAAAGAAGAAGCTGAAAAAGAGAGAAAAGCGGAAGAGCAGAGACGAATAGAGGCAGAAAAGGCTGCTAGTGAAGCAGAAAGGGCACAGGCAAGGGTGGAGGTAGAAAAGAGACAGGAGGCATTGCAACAGTTGATAAAAAAGGCTGCAAAGTCAGTGGATAATATTTGGTACATAGAGCCTAGTGAGTTTAAAGGAGATGATATGGTGAGATTATATTATAACAGAAGCTCAGGTCCTCTTGCTCATGCTAATGAACTGTGGATCCATGGGGGGCATAACAATTGGAAGGATGGGTTGACTATTGCTGAAAGGCTTGACAAATCTGAGAGAGAGGATGGTGATTGGTGGTATGCCAAATGTACGTGTTTATAGTTGTCATATCTTATTTTTGGATAGTGTTACCGACATGATAAAAATCACGATTGTAGAATTTTGTGTTCTAGGAGACTTTATCATCTGAATGTTGCCTATTGCACTTTGCCAATGGTTCTTTGTCAATCTCTCACTCTTCTTCCTTGCATTGAGGATATCCTTTTTCTCCAGAAATATATCTAACACATATTTAAATTGGAAACCAAACATACAAGCTAGTGATTTGGTAATGTGGCATTTCTTTTCCTTTTTCTTCGCCATAGACGAGTCATTGCAAAAGCATGAGTGCTTCAAACAGTTTTTCAGTTAGAATTGGGAGCAGAGAAGTTAATGCGAATGCCCACTTGGTTGGCTGTCAGAGATTGGTAATATATTGCTACTAGTCTTTCTTCTTCCTTATTTTTTTCTCTCCTTATCTATTTAGTCATCGATGCCTTACACTGGCGAATGATATACCGCTGTTTAAAAATTAGTGTCAGTGCATTTTGATCTGAGAGTTAAAACTGCAAAATATTAGCACAGCAGGCAGGCTTTAAAATAGGTCTTTGGTCTCACATTTCATCATATAGGAGATATCAGATGCCTTGTTTGTTTCATAGTCAGAAAGCACATGTTGTTTGGCAAAGGACCAGAGGCTTGTCATGAAGTCTCTATAGAATTTTAGTCAACATACTGATCATTAATTCACTTTTCAAGTAGTTTATGAATGTGCCATTTGATGGATTAGGCGTTACCACTTGATAAATAAGCATTTGATGTTTCAACACAGAGAAGCTGGAATGTCTCTTTATTAGGAACTTGTATTTCTGAGGTTACCACTTGTGCCCCGAGGACAATCACATGAATACAGAAGGCTTCTACAAAACTGCACTAATTAAGAGTAAAGCTAACTTCAATTCCAACTTTTGTTTGTACACTATGAAATGCTTCGACAATTGACAAGTATAGACAATTCCATGCAACGGATTCAATCTAGATAATTAATGTTTGGTCAGCAGGCATAAATTGTCGTCTACCTACATGTCACTGCTGAACAATGGCGCAATTTCATTTTACTGACCAACTATTCTATTTATTTTTTAGTGACAGTACCTGATCAAGCTGTGGTGTTGGATTGGGTTTTTGCTGATGGGCCGCCACACAATGCTGTTGTGTATGATAACAACAATCGGCAAGATTTTCATGCTATTGTTTCAAATAGTATACCTGAAGAGTTTTACTGGGTTGAGGAGGAACACCAAATATATAGGAAACTTCAGGAAGAAAGGAGGTTGAGAGAGGAAGCTATACGTGCCAAGGTCAGTTTGTTTTAATTCTCCAGACAACTTCAAGGTTTCTTGATAGTGGATACCTATGTCACCTACTCAATAGTGTTTTTAAAAATAGTTTTCCTTTTTATCAAAGGAGCCAGTTATCCTTTCCCAAATTTAACTAATCTTTACTGTATATGTCATTCTGTTCCCTTGATTATTTTCAACGATAAGATAGAAGAAAGTTATGGACTTTGATAAGGTAGAAGTTTTGGAATCTTCCTTTTTCCCATTAATCTATTAATATTCTTTCAGTTCAAAACACAAGCTGTATGTTACTTCAATATTTTTTTTGGCACAACCCCGGAGACATGCAATTTTTAGCTCTTTATTTCTAGCTCTACCTTCTTGTCACAGGCTGAAAAAATGGCACTTATGAAGGCTGAAACAAAGAAAAGAACTTTGAAGACATTTTTGTTGTCACAAAAGCACATTGTCTACACTGAACCCCTGAATGTGAAAGCAGGAGATACTGTGACGGTGTTTTATAACCCTGCCAACACAGTCTTGCATGGAAAGCCAGAAATTTGGTTCAGATGTTCTTTTAACCGCTGGACCCACCGGAAGGGGCCATTGCCACCACAGAGAATGGTACCTGCAGAAAATGGTTCTCATGTAAAAGCCACTGGTGAGTCTTAAAGTCAAAATGGTCTGTATGTGGGTGCCTGTACAGCTTCTCTAGAAATACAAGAACTTGTCTGTAATATTCAGCCTGTTTCATTGTTTTGGGATTTATTAATTTCTATTACCCAACTTCTCAAATAAAGCTGAAAGAGAAATAATGAAATATGACAATGTGCAGGAACTCTTAAGATATTGTTTTTGCTCATCGTGACTCCAACATGCTTAGCTCTCGGAGAGAAAATTTTCCAAGCAATTATATCCTTATGCTGCTTAATAACAAATAGACTGACATACACTAAGCACTCTTATCAGCTAGAGTTAAGATCATTATCATATGCAAGTTAATTAGCATGTTGACTTGCTTTGCAGTGGAAATTCCTTTGGATGCTTACATGATAGACTTTGTGTTCTCTGAGAGAGAAGATGGAGGGATTTTCGACAACAAATTTGGCATGGACTACCACATACCTGTGTTTGGAGGATTAATAAGGGAGCCACCAATGCATATAGTACACATTGCAGTCGAAATGGCCCCAATTGCCAAGGTAATGTCTATGTTGTGATTCCAGGTATTATTTTCTGTCTACTTCACACTCCTTTATCCGGCTGTTTTTTCTTGAGGCTACTGTTGGCCATTGGTTACTCCTGGAAAATGCTTCCAACAACTTCAATTTCTCATTTTGTTCAGTGTGGACTTGAGATTTAATACTAAAGAGAGTGTAAAGGTGCAAGGATATCCATGTAACCAACTCCACTTATATGGAGATGAATCAGTGGTTATTTTTGTTAGTAGTCTTTATCCTGTTCTTGGGGCATGATTATCATATATTACTTGAGAGTGCCAATGTATCAGAATTGTAATGAACATGGATTTGATGTTTTTGCAAATGTTATTATTCTCATGAAAAAATTGTTAAAAGCTGAAGTAGGTTTTTGCCTACTGTATTGCCCATTTGTCCTGCACCATGGATGAACATTCGCAGACGTAGAAATATTCCATCAACATGGCCCCTTGGAGGGCCCTCCAAAGTCTGTAATATGCTGCACCATGGGTATTGGAATGGACTTGAGTGGTTCTTGTTTGGCATTCCTTGATAATCAAGGATGGCATATAATAGTGAGCTCGCTGAAATATGCCATCATATTGTAAAAGATCGTTTTTGCCCCTTTTTGATGGTTCGCCTAGCTTTTAAGCTAAATAAGAGGTTCAAATATAATTAGTCCGAAACTTTTTGTCCCTAACAAAAGGAAGTTCTGGTTAGCACCTCATTGGCTTTCTTCCTTGGGGATCTCCACTCAGTTCTTTGTGACCCCACTCCCGGCTTTTTTGCTGCATGTGGAAAGAATAAGCACAAGTTTTGCAGCTCTGACAGAATGTCATAAACATGGGAACTTGCTTATGATCTCCAGCATAAATACTTCTCCAATATATCAAGGAGTAGTGAAATTGTCGTGATTGAAGTAGTTGGCAATGTTAAATTTCCATCTTTCAACTCCAAGCAATATTGTATGATGAAGAATCGTCTTCAATAAGGAAAGATTGGAAGTTGAAACCGAACAGGCTTGGTTGTAATTTTTGGATTCTTAAAGCAGATATGATTTCTTCTAAATATGACTAGATATGTATACCTACATGTTGAATTGTCATATGATTTGCAGGAGTTGTCTGATGATGTGCAGATGCACTCGCGTTGCATCTCAAGGACCAGAAAAAAAATCAATTTCCACCTGTTAATTTCCCACTGCTTGCATTACCTTTCTTTACCTATATTGTGAAATTCCATGACAACTTCAGCCTTCTTTTGGATTCAATGACATGCTGTTCATTTTGTTACACAATTCCTTGTATAATGTGATGCAGGTGGGAGGCCTCGGTGATGTTGTGACTAGTCTATCCCGTGCTGTTCAAGAATTAAATCACAATGTTGACATTGTTCTTCCAAAGTATGACTGTTTGAACCTTACCAACGTAAGCTTCAATTCTGATGCTTTTGTTTTTTAATTTATGTTGATTGTGCTGTGAGTCTTAGTCTATGTCTTTGTGACTATTGCCTTAATTAACCTTTTATAACATGAATAAGTTAATATCCACAGAAAGTTGGCAAGAAAGCAATTTGTCCAACTACCCGGCCTAAACAGACCTAGCATTAGCAAGTTGGAATTGGAATTGGAATGGCATCACATGGTTGATTCTAGACCAAGAATAAGGGAATCCATTGTTCTTGTTGCTTGGGAGTATCAAAACCGCGTAGAGTTGGCATTTTAAAATAATAAGTTTTAAGTTGTTCTTGATGTGCCTGTACCTCCATAGTTGAAGGAAGACCTATATCTTTACGATGTTCAGGGTTCCTCTATGGTGGATGGTGCTACATGTAATCTTACTTCATATTTTTATTGGATACTTTAGCTTACTACATAGTGTGATAGATGCCGTAGATGGTCTGCTGATTTGGTTTTTCCTTTTCATTTCTGCGTGGTATCTTGAGGCCTCAAAATACTTTTATCTTAAGGCCTTAAAATGTGTTGTATTATATAAGCTTTCTTGCACACGACCTTTGTTGGCAATTTATGTAGTAGTCTTGTCTGTTGAATCATTATATAGTAAATCAGGCTATTTTTACTGGCTAATGTTTCATCATCAGTTTGCATATCTTTTGAATTTCCTCTGCTTTTTTTTAACAATTCTGCAGAAGTGTTGGCCCTATTACTGTTCTCTAATTACTTCCTGTATACATCCTTTGATTAGGTCAAGGACTTCCAGTTTCACAGGAGTTATGGCTGGGGTGAGACTGAAATAAAAGTCTGGCATGGAAAGGTGGAAGGTGTTTCAGTGTACTTTTTGGAGCCACAAAATGGGTAAATATTTTATCTGTACTAACTCTTTGCTTCTTATGGGACTTATACTCTCCATTACATGGGTCCATCTTACCACAGGGGTCATCTGTTATAATCTAACTTTTTGGGGAATGTCTACTCTGAGCTGTGTACTTCTATATGAAACTGCTGTCTATGAAAGCTCTATGAAAGGACTCTTTTGTGGAAACTGCATTCTAATTATTGTTGTAAGATAAAGTTGAAGGAGACGGAAAATGGATGTGCCAGCTTTAATGTGGTCTGTACTGGAAAGTTTACTATCTACTTGGTTTATCTTAAATATCCAGTTCTACCTTGGGTCTGGACGTTACTTTGTGTGGCTAATAAAAGGAGGAATAATTACTTGATTTATGGTAGTGTGGACCATAAATTCTGCTGATATTTATTATTTCAGCACAGGAGTATATATGGTTTGTGCTCTGCTTTCTCGGGGTGCTATGGAACTGATAACTTTTAGAACATACATCTTATAATGCATGCATGGTGATGATTACTAGGGACTAAAGTGGAACAACTCATATTCGCCATAGAACTGCTGTTGTTCATTATAGTTTTAAATTTGTGATACTCAGATCTGACAGTCAATACTGATGCTCCTGGATCTTGTAAGCTAAAGAGTTCCTTAGACACCTGAGAGTTGTCCTTTTTCCATCTGTGTGTCATTAGAAAATTATTGCATCTCATGTTTAATATAAACTGGATATTTTGAGGATATTGAATACACACAAAGACAACCTGCATGGGAACTTCTTTCAGTTTCCTCTGATTTAGTTGAATATTAGATTAAAAGTAAATAATCATTTTTCGGCACATGTTAAAGGCAGCTGTTGCTTATCTGGACATAAAAAAAACTTCTTGATGAAATCGTTAGTGACAAATATAGTGCAATCATGTTCACAAGTTTTCCTATGTCATTGTTATCTGTGCACTTTTTCTAATGAATTATGTGGTTTATAATCAAATCCATTTGGAAAAGGGCTTGAACCTGCCTTTTCCTTGCAGATTTTTCGGGAGAGGCTGCATATATGGCTGCAACAATGATGGTGAAAGATTTGGTTTCTTTTGCCATGCTGCGTTAGAGTTTCTACACCAAAGTGGCTTCCATCCTGTAAGATCAATTGATTGCTATTGATCCTTGGGGTTATGATTTTCAAAGAAATGAGGAATTTCAACATTCAGATTGCTGTATTAGTAATTTTGATTTCTAATCATATGAATTGACTTTTAATGTATTTCGACATTTATGCATATGCGTACTTCAATTTATAGTTGTGATAGTAGGGTTTATGGATATTCCCTTTGGCAGATTGCACTTCTTGTAAAGATTAAATTTCCCCATTGTTCCTTTTGTCAATTGCAAGGATGTCTTTTAAGCTCATATCATTAATGAAAATGCACCGTTTTTCCTCCTCAATATGGACTAACCTTTTCTGTCGCTTGACCTTTGGTAGGATATCATCCACTGCCATGATTGGTCCAGTGCACCTGTCTCAGGGTTGTTTAAGGACCACTATAAGCAGTATGGTCTTAGTAAAGCTCGGATTGTCTTCACTATCCACAACCTTGAATTTGGGGCAGATCTCATTGGGAAAGCTATGGCTTACACAGACAAGGCTACAACTGTTAGTAATTCACATCCGTTCAACTTTTCATTTCATCTGATCCATACTTTATAATATCTCCCATGTTTGGACTTTCAGGGATAATAGGATTTTGGTTTTATTTACCATGATTTCCTTCGGAAAGAGATTTGACATTTCTCTTGTCGAGGATAAATTGAAGCGGGTTGATAAATTGCTCTTTTCAAAAGATGGATGTAATGTCTAGCTTAAGTTATAGGGATATGGGCATAGTTCCTTTGGCTTTCTTTCTTGATTTTGTAAGTCTTTTCATCTGTGCGACTTTCTAAATGGATTGGTAATCTCCTGACCTTTCTGAAGATATCCTTTTTTTTATTATCAAAAAGTGGTTTTGCAATTACTGATGGAGGAAGTGATATTGCTGGTAATATCAGATTAATAATTACACGATCTTAGGTTTCCATCGTTCTTTTGGTTACAGGTCTCAAACACTTACTCGAAAGAGATTTCTGGAAATCATGTCATCGCTCCTCATCTATTTAAGTTTCATGGCATATTGAATGGAATCGATCCAGATATATGGGACCCATATAATGACAAATTCATTCCTGTAAGTGTTTTGTACTTTGTTCTTTCCTTTCTCCTGCTATTTTTTCAGAAAATGAATCAAATCATTTAACTCAGTTCAGGCTGCTCTGAGGCTCTCTCCCTTGACCAAGAAAATTCATAGTTTAAAATCTGTCAGCAGGGAGGAACACCATACGATGGTATCGTGTGTATAATAGCATAGATCAATTATTGCACTAACCTATGCTGATTTTGCTGGATCATCCTAAGCTGTACTTCACTGTTTGGGACAAGATCCCTCAATGACATTCTTTCTAGACAGAGATCTATCAAAGAATGCTATTGTATTTTTAGTTGAAGAAATTGAAGGTTTTTTGTAATTGTGATCTTATAAAACTGGAGTTGTCTATATAAATATGTACGTTACTACTGAAAAATGACTTTTAAGCTGGTTGAAACACTTATTAACTCCCTCAATTGTAAAGATGTGCTGGAGGGGTATCATATATGATTGTCTTATACTGAACATGCTTGTTTCAGATACCATACACTCCAGAAAATGTTGTTGAGGGAAAAAGAGCTGCTAAGGAAGCTTTGCAGCAAAGACTTGGCTTGAAAAAGGCTGATCTTCCTCTTGTTGGAGTTATTACACGCCTAACCCATCAGAAAGGGATTCATCTAATCAAGCATGCAATTTGGCGTACATTGGAGCGAAATGGACAGGTTGTCATTGCTTCTCTTTGTTGTCTTTGTGTAATAAAAATGATACGCATGATGTGTTAGTCTCAAATTTCTGTCATTAGGCTGATGTTGAAGCAACACATGGAGCATTTATGATTTGATGGTCCAAAATGGTCTCTTCTGATTGATCTATCCTTCAAATCTTTATTCCTCCTCTCCTCTATGTTTAAATCTACTAGCAGTTGTCATGAACTGATTGAGTAGTTGATCCACCTAGAAAAGGGCAAGTTGTATGTTTGAGAAAGGAAATGTACAGCTGATGACTTTATTATTATTGAAGTATGCAAGAAGCATACATTACTCAACTTAATGAGTGTTACTATCGTACCTAATTATTTTGATTTTTCGATGCTAATAAGGGAGTAGGAAATGCTATCATCCTCTGATAATTGATCGTGCACATGATTACAGGTCATACTGCTTGGTTCAGCTCCTGATCCTCGTATACAGAATGACTTTGTGAATTTGGCCAATCAATTGCATTCTTCTCATGGTGATCGTGCTCACCTTTGTTTGACTTACGATGAACCTCTTTCTCACTTGGTTTGTTATTCTCACTGTCTCAATTCTTTTGCATCTGTCTCCCCACAAACCAACATAACACTTACAATCTGGCTTTGCCATTTGTATAGATATATGCCGGGGCCGATTTCATTTTGGTGCCATCAATTTTTGAGCCATGCGGATTGACTCAACTCACAGCAATGCGTTATGGTTCTATACCTGTGGTTCGCAAAACTGGAGGTATCTTATTACTTTATTGTATCATTCTTGCACATAACATCTAAAAAGAATCCCATTCTTACAATCTTTGAAACATTCAGACATCAGGAAAGAGTTTCGGCTTTTTATCGTGGAGTCTTCTTAGGGTCACTCATCTAAATGTTTTTCCTGATTCTCTGGTGTTTTCTTTTAACCTCCATTCTATGATGACAAGTGCATTTTGACAAAGATAGGCAGTGCCAGACATAAATAAACTGTTACTATACTTTGGCTAAAAAAAAAAAGGGAGGAAAAGAGAGGGGGGGGCCGGGGCCGGGGGGGGGGACTATGTATGGACATAGAGTATTCATATACTACAATTTACTTAAGAGTACTTTACATGTTGACACAGGCTCTCCAGCAGTAAATCAATTTTAAGTCCCTTCTAGGCTGCATTTGCATCTTATTTTAATCATTCTGTCAGTTTAAATTAACAGTTTTAAGCGAACAAGAATTATATGGCAAGCTTCTTAGTGTGTATGTGTATATTTTTCTTACCTTTCAATTTATGTAATTTCTTCCATAAAAAAAATTCTCGTAAGTTCATGTCTTGAACTTCCAGCCTCTACTAGAATTATGTCTCTGTCTTGACATTCATTAGTTTATGGTTGCCTCTTGCACTTTCATTTCTGGATTTCCATTTTGTGCTGAAATTTTCTGATTGCATGCTGATTGTGAGGTTTGCATAGATGGAGATGGGCACATATAGGCCTGGAAAGGGAGTTTCACTTTCAATTTCATCTGGAGCATTACACTTATGATTTCTTTTTGTAGGACTTTATGATACGGTATTCGATGTTGATCATGATAAAGAGAGAGCACAAGCACAAGGTCTGGAGCCAAATGGATTCAATTTTGATGGAGCTGATTCTGCTGGGATCGATTATGCTTTAAATAGGTGAGTACATTTATAGCTTACATCAAGTCCGTGTCACCATATTCCAGTGCGCAAGTGCGAAACAGGCATGGCATCTGTTTTGGGTTACCCCACATGATTAATACTTGTGTCTGTAACTCCTTGTCTCTGGAAGCATTTCATATAGAAATATTAATTGCTTCTCAGGGCATTATCTGCTTGGTATGATGGTCGGGATTGGTTCAACTCATTGTGTAAGACAGTGATGGAACAAGATTGGTCTTGGAACCGGCCAGCCCTTGACTACATGGAGCTCTATCATGCAGCACGCAAATTAGGATGAAAATTCAGCCGCGGAGATTATTTAATTCAAGTGCCATCACATCACACGTACAGGTGCTGTGCAGTGTATATTTGCTTGAGCTGTTTGGCAAGCTCTTTACTAGTTGCGTTCATCCCAATCGAAGTCATGCAAGATAAGTATCAGTTTAGCGCTTGAAATGGTCCATCTATCTTTTTTTTTTTTTTTTTCCTGTAGCACTAGCAATACGAGGTTAGATCAGCTTTAATAAAGATCTTCATTTATCACTGTACAGAAGCAATTACTTGACAATTGCTCACTCATGTTACAGAAAAGGTAAATAAGAGAGATGAGTAGTGGAATTAGAAAATCCAATCTTCAAGACCAAATCGATAAGCACACTTATATCACCCACCGTGCAGTGGTAGTCCATTTCCTTAGATTCAAGAAAATTCCCCACATCTTCATCCCAGAAAGGTCCTCTTTTGACCCCGAAACTCTCCATTGTTTTGAGTGCATCAGTACCCTTCGGCCACTGAAGTTGGATCTTATTTGGTCCGCGTTGGACCGAACGTTGAACATGACCCTGCAGAAAACGATGGTGTACCGACTGATTGGAGTTTGTTGGTGGTGGGGTTGGGGACTCAGATTGGATGAGCAAATTCAATGGAGATCAGCTTGTTTCTCGAGACCCCACTCGTCGCTTGAAAAGATTTGAGAATGAGAGAGGTGGTGAGAGGGGCTGCTGGTATCTGCTAAATCTCGTAGATTCTCTTCGGATGGTGGAGAATGCATTCCTTGCGCACAATGATTTCCACCCTGTGATCCCACTATGTTCCTCATTGTGATGACATGATGGTACTGGAACAATTTCCCCGTCCCCAACTACGTTCCCGCTGCCGAAAGTGAAATCTGAAAAGCTTTTGATGTTTCTCCCCTTAATGCATATGGATTTCGATCTATACTTTTAGTAACTTCTTGTCCCAATATTATGTTCTTTTTGAAAGTTTGGTACGGTGAAAGGCGTGCATTTCTACTCATTTTTTGGTGTTTCGGTGTAGTTGGCAGAACAAAGCGATGCTAGGGAAATGAATATATAATTTATTTGCAATGGTCTAACTCGAAGTGAATGCATGCTAGAAAACTGCTTGTGGCTGATTGGATTAGCGGATGTTTCGGGGGCTTTTAGTGCACTAGCATCAAAGTCAATTCAACCAGAATAGAATGCAAAAGTAAGCAGACAATGCCAATGCACGTGAAGCAAAAGATTGGTTGAATTCTAGCTGGCTATAGTTAAATATTTCGATTAGTGAAGTATGAAAGTGCTTGCATCGTATGGCCGAAAGGAGAGGAAAAAGGGAGATTGAGAGAAGGTATGGAAAGTGCTTGCTCCACATGTTATGTGAGGATAATGTAAACAACTAGAGACGTATTCCATTATGCTGAAGAAGCTGCCGTTGGTTTTCTCTTTTGCGTTTGTAAAAGGATGTTCATCAAATTAGGTCATGTGGTCGAAATTCTTTCATACATACGGGTGAAGCAAGCTTTAGGAGAGAGAAATAGAAAGGGGTAGAAGAACACATGAAATTCTGGGACACCTATCCGCCAAAGTCACCATGCTGATTTTGACTGTTGTTCGAGATATTAGAGTATCAAACTTTTATAATGAAGTAAAGATGATGATTTTCCCATGTCATATGAAATTGTTTGCATGAGAATTGAGCATCGCCTGTGCTTCAATGGACACACTACACCGCTTGATTAGTAATGATATGTTAAGTTGTGACGGTATATATGACAATTTGATAAATCGATCATACTATAGGCACTCAATATATATTATCGATTGTATCGATTTAGTAATTAAAGTAATATACACATTACTATTATTCAAAATGAAAAGGGATAATAATAATAATAATAATAAGACATTACGTTGGTCCTTATTTAACTGGCACATGAATCATTGCCAAGCCTAATTGAGATGATAGGACACGCAGCTCTAGACATGAGGAGAGATTTTCTTTGAAACCGAATAGAGAATAGACGTGAGCCGCCGGCCTTCTTAATTTGAGATTTTATGTAGACCCTAGCTTTTTATGGCAATGTATATCTCCTAAAGGTATAATTGAAGTGGGGCCCTGGATGAGATGATTGACTTCTCTAAAGATTTAATAGAAAATTGCCACATCATCTAGTAAAATTTTAAAAAGATCCCTTAGTACATGGGTAGTCAGATTTGTCGTGTTACATAACAGTCTTCAAAATAAAGTAAATGGGCAGTGGGAAGTTACCACAATCAAAGACTCTTTTGGATATTATTATAAGAGTTTTACAATTGTGATCAATGTGAGCCATAAATACTCTTCGTATTGAGCAAACCCGTGACCGCCACACCTACATCCTAGACAAATCATGTATATACTAGATCGACAAATGAACGAGGATTCAAACTTGGGATCAAGGTCCAAGGATGCTCCAAATCATATGAAAACAAGCATCATCCGTGGTTAGTTCGAAAAGCACTTTTTAAATAGAACTGGCAACATTATTATCTCTCCTAGAGTTGCCAACTCAGGCTCAGTGCCAGTGTGCAGACGCATATATCCTCGCACCAAGGAAAGGGTAATCTTCACTCCAGCACCATCTCCTAGGCTTTTTCCCTTGGCTAGAGGGACAAAGAAAAAGGTTTTCTTCTGTCTCAAACTTCACAACTCTACAAAACAATGCTGTCTTGTCATCACCTCACTCGCCGAAGCGAGCATATTCTGCTCTGCTTCTATTCTTTTTTCCCATCCCCAGCTCGGTTATTGCTAAATGAGCTGTATTATTGCTGCGAGGCTTAGAGGATAAGGTTATGGAAACCGGTGAAAAAGGGAGGTCTCTTTGATCAGACCAATCCTTCATCTCCACATGTTCCAGTCACATCTCAGCCTCTTTTCGGATGGCCATAAACTATTTTCGTGATGAGTGAAGAATCAATCTGCCAAATGCATAAGAAACCTTAGTTCATTAGTATAAAACACTGGCTTGGTCATTCAAATCTTATCTCATCCCCTTTCGTGCTTATCGAATTACAAGCACACAGGCACTAGAGATTTTTGTAAGTTGCCGGCTCTTGTTTTATTTTTTTGGTCATGCATCGATGTGCTCTGGTTGCTGACACCCATTTTGTTTGTCATTGTATTATTGATGGTTATGTGACCATCTGTCCACCTTTCGAGTAATTTTTTGCCATGAAGCAAAAGAAACATTGGACCGTATGGAGTAAGGTTTCTATAATGAGTTAAAAGGGGTCGCTGAGATACTCATAGAAACCCATCTCTCTCTCTCTCTCTCTCTCTCTTCTGCAAGTCCAGCTAGCTAGGAAGAAGAAGACATTGAAGTTAACTTCTTTTTTCTCTCCCTCCTCCCTCATGCATTGCATTTGAACATAACGTTAGTTTTTGTCTTCAACTGCTTCTGTCTCTCTTTCTTTTTGGGGTTTGTAACAGTCCTTATCAACTTTGTCACTGGCGCAGTGGTGCTTTCATGGCCTTTGACATATTAGCCTGACTCTGATTAGTTCTTAGAGGTATTGACACCAGAGAGAGAGAGAGAGAGAGAGCAGTTTTTCTTGGTCCCGGTTTGTCCCTGGAATTTTACCCTTTTGGGACACCTCTCCAAAAGCTCTGTTCCATTTGGAGCTTATTGACCCAAAGGCAAGGGAGATTCCTGATTTTATTCTCTTCCACCTCCTCTTGATTCCCAAGAAAGCTTAAAACCAGAGCCAATTTTAGTCAATGGAAAACTGTGGTCGGATCATTTCTTTTTTTCTGATATTTAAAATTAAAATGCAACTCGTCATTTAAAACAGCCTTTGTCATTTTTCCACCATGGCCATGATTGAGCTCTAGAAAAACCCTCTATATATTTGTCCCTAGACCGGCAACCTTCTCTCTAGTTTAAACACACAAGACCTCCTCATTCTCTCTTCTGGGTGACTGCCTTTAGGTGCTAAACAAGAGCGTTTAACTTTCATCGAGTGTCCCGGAAAGCAAGCATTTTTTTTTATCATCGATGGGCGATTACTGGTCTTGGGCTAAGAACGAGCAGACAGTGATGATGAGCGACAATGGAGATTTCGAAGAGGGAGACGTGTGGTCGGTCGTGAGCAAGGGAAGGGAAGAGTCGAACCCCTCCGCCGCCGTGCGGAACTCCATCCACAAGAGCCTCGCCGCTTCCTCATCCGCATGGCAGTACTCGAGCGCTCCCAAGACGATCCCGAGACGACCCGCCAGCCAAGAAACCGGGAAGCTGGGCCAGCGCTCGTCGGCGCCGGTCAACATCCCCGACTGGTCGAAGATTTACGGGAGCAAGAGGGGCGGCGACGGCAGCGGCTTCGACGGCGAGCATGAGCATGGTCACGGCGGGTATGGCGATGATGGCGATGATGGGACTGGTCATCATCATCATGGCGATGATGAGGAGGACGATGATGATGGGGATGGCGGCATGGTTCCTCCGCACGAATGGGTGGCGAAGAGGCTGGCCAGGACTCGGATTTCTCCGTTCTCCGTCTGCGAAGGGGTTGGGAGGACTTTGAAAGGGAGGGAACTCAGCAGAGTGAGGAATGCAATCCTGACGAAGACCGGCTTCTTGGAGTGAACTGCTCTTCCTCGTTTTTCCTCTCCTCGGAGTTTTCGATTTTTGTTCGATGTCGGCGGCAAAATTGCGGCTCTTGTGTCTGCGCCGATACGTTAGCTCAGGGAAAGATTGGGGACCCTTTCGAATATTGATCATATGCGATGTCTCGACATCATTCGGGGAAAAAAAATCGCTATTTTGTATTAGATTGAATGCGGAATTTAAGTCTTTTTCTCTTTTCCCTCTTTTGGCTCTCGCTCCAAATGGTCTTTTTAGAAACCCATGACTTCAAATGTGTGCCTCCGAAGAATGGACAGTTCAATGGGGTCATACCATCTCTTCAAATGGTGCAGTCAAAGCTGCCCCCTCTCTCTCTCTCTCTCTCTACATGGGTTTGTTTTTACTTTCTCTTTCTTCAAAAGGTGCAAGAGGAAAAAAAGAAGAAAGGGTTGGCACCTCGGATGAAGTTGTGATTGGAGGCATTTATGAATCTGAGTGTAGTTGCTAGGAACAGGGGCAAGAGAATGAACAGAGACTGAGATGCAGTATTGATTCATTTGCCAATCTCATCTTGCCTTTTCAAGCTGATTTTAGGTGGCTTGTTCATGTCCATATCTGTGATTGGGACCACCGACTAGAACATCTGTTGAAGAAAAGTTTTCTGGAAAATAAAGGAAGATGTGGCCATTTTTCATGTCTTTCACAATGCTTCAAATTCAACACTCTAAATTACTTCAAAGACTTGCAATCTCCAATCTTGCCCATATCTAATATGTGTTCATAAAAAATTGTCAACCGCCGGAATTAGATCTGCGCCGCATAAGTTTCATCTTACTATAATATACGGGAGGAGCATATTAGTGCATCGAACGGAGTGGAATTTTTCATGTGTGTGAAGGTAAAATATGTATTTTCAATGTAAATAATTTGTGATATTCGTTTTATGTGAATTTTCATTTTTCAAACAAAATAGAGGGAATCTTAGTTTATATGTGTAAATTGTACAATATAGAGACTCCGCCATAGTTAGAAAGAAATAAATTAATTATGATTATCGTTTGATATGGGAAAAAGCTTACATGTAATCAACGATAGAGTAAAAAATCATTAGAGCTCATTAATTTTCCCACCTTTTTTGTTGAGCAAAATCCATGGAATGAAAAGGGACAAAAACAAAAACAAAAAAACTATTCATCATAGAGAATGATCAATCCCTTGTAAATTAGAGTTTTGTATGTCATTCTTAAAAATGATCACTGAGTTATAGTGTGATATTATATACTTATAAAGAGATAGAGAGATCGATATTGGTCCTTGTCAGTTGAAAGAACCTAAAGAGAGATATGCCAAACTTGGACAAAATTTTGGGATCCATATGGAAACTTAGCACTTTGGAAAAAGAACTAGCTCTCCCCATCAATCAGGTTTTGTCCGTGTAGATCTTTCCGCGATTCCTTAAGATGCTTCCGGGCCATTTGAGCGGGGCTTGGGCAATGACCCGAGACCCGAACTTTCGGACCCAAAAAATAACGATGTCCCGACCCAATACCTGACCCGCCCAGCCCAACCACCGCCGGGCCTAGGGAAGCAGCCATTCTACGAGAGAGCCCGACCCGGCCCATTCGCTCGGCTTACGCAGAGCAGAGTCCAAAAGATTCAAAACGCACGCGTGGCCTCGGACAGCGATTCCCCGAGGCAGCGAGAGAGAGAGAGAGAGAGAGAGAAAGATGGGAACTTTACTTGGAAGAGTGGGAATTCAAATTCAATCCGTGCAAGACGAGGCAACCCGACATATTATAATTCATCGCAGGAGGGTTCCGTGTTGGAAAACTCGGGATCGCGGAGAAGAAGTAAGTTTCTTTCGCGATCAAGAACATCCCTCTCTTCTTTATTATACTCTTGTTGTGATGTGGAACCCGCACTCTTTCGATCGTTTTTCGCTTCTCTGATATCGACCCATTTGGTCTTTTTCTCCCCTCCAGAAACCCAAGTCGTCAATCAATCAATCAATCAATCAATCGTTTCTTTGAACCCCCAGAGTCTGAATCTTGCTTTCTTTTTTTCTTGGTTTCGTGTCTGGTATGCTACTGCAGTGCCCTTTTATACGCCAAGTTCTTGGTTCTCTCACTCTCTTTTTCGGTTTTCAATCTATTGTTGTGCTCTTGATTATGTGGGTTTACTGGTGAGAGAGAGAGAGAGAGAGAGAGAGAGAGGGTTATTTGTGGGGGGCGCAAACGTGATGTTTTGGTGCTTGAAATCTGCAGAGTGTACCAGGAGTAGGACTGCCATGGCGAAAAGCTTATTCAAGCTGGAACACCCTCTTGGTTCGTGGTTTTCTTGGTTGGCCTTTTGTGTTTGTTAGTCTTATTTTGTTTGTCTGTATTCTTATTTAGTCCCGGACGAATTGTGGATAGCGATTGATGTCGTATTGGTTGCGCTTGAATTGTTCGCTTATGACTGAATGTTTTTAGCAGAAGCAGGATGACAATGGGGATTCTAAAGTTAGGTTTTGAGTAGATTTTTTTTGTTTTGTTTTGGGGCGAATGTTTTTGAGTAGTTTATTCAGGTGAAGAAATTGCATTGCAACATGGTGAATGTTGCATGATGTTTATACGTGATGGAATTTCCAGGTTATTCTCTAGTTTGTTTTTGAGGGTTGATCATTGCTTGTATTTTAGGCCATGACTGGAGGACTTTACAAGTTGGTGGCATCAATAATTTGGAATTTCATAATGGAATGAGTTTTTTGTTATTGAGCTTGGGCTGGTGGACAAGTTCTATAGGGAATATTTGAAGCGATTAAAGTTTGGCACTTTCTAGGACATGCACAGTGAACTTGAATTAGAGGAGTTTGGTCTCTCTTCACCACTTAAGGATTATCTTTTGATCTTTAAGAAAAATCCTTTTGAGTGTATAGTCATGTTTTAATGGTTAATTTCTTTATGAGGACCAAAAATCTGTCTAAATGAATTTCATTCTTACGTGTTTAATGTTCCTCTCGGGAGCCTGAGAAGGGTGAAACTTTGTGTTGTGAGTCTTAATGTGCATGTCTAAGTTTAGTAACTTTTCTGGGACTCTGCATATATTATATGTCCATGTTTTCAACCTCTTTTACTAGAATCATGGAACTTCACAGAATGTTATGTCGACATGCTATTCATTCAGACAATATCATTGAGGTAGTGTCATCTGTCAATATTTTCTATTTGATCTTGCTCAAATGCCAGTTAAAGGTTGTCTCCAATGATTGCAACATCATAAGTAGGAGGATGTATACTATTTTGGATGATTTAGCTTGCATTGTGAATTGCCTTTATCTACATGAAAACCTTATTCTTTCTATAGTTTACTTGTTGTCACTGCTCCTCTGAATTTGGTGGATCGTATACTCACGACCTTGTGTGAAGCATACTTGTGCTATATGTACAAATGTAGATTGTATGATATGTTTTCTCTGGCTTTGGTCTTAAATTCTGTTCATTGATGACGCTTTGACATTATCCTGACTTTGTAACCCTTTATCATTCCAGAGAAGAGGCAGGCTGAATCTGCACGAATTAGAGAGAAGTATCCTGATAGAATTCCAGTAAGAACTTTTATCATCGACATGCCTAGATTTGTTTCAATGTTTTGGCATGAAAATTAATATTTGCTGCACAGGTTATCGTGGAGAGGGCCGAAAGAAGTGACGTTCCTGACATTGATAAGAAAAAGTAAGTTGCTTCTTGGCACCTAATCTAGCTGATGTAACTTGTCGTACTGAAGATTGCTTGTGTCTTGGAAGTTTTTTAGTATGAAATTCAGTTATGCTTAGCCAGTTAAACATATGATGTAGGATATTATTTGATAAATTAATCCAAGCTGTGATTTTCAAGTATCATTTATGCATGGACTCTTATGGATCTTCCTGAATGCAGTTTTCCACATGAAAATGCATTTATTCTGAAGGTTCTTTACCCAATTTCTTGTAATATGAATGCAGATACCTTGTACCTGCCGACTTGACTGCTGGGCAGTTTGTTTATGTTGTTCGGAAAAGGATCAAGCTCAGTGCTGAGAAGGCTATATTCGTCTTTGTGAAGAACACCCTACCTCCTACTGGTGAGAGATGCAACTTACTGAACCAGGATGCCAGTTTTCTTTCTTTGCCTTTTTTTTCCTTTCCATCTCACTTGAGGCATCTTTCCCATTTTTCAGCTGCACTGATGTCTGCAATTTATGAGGAAAACAAAGACGAGGATGGTTTCCTTTACATGACTTACAGTGGAGAGAACACTTTTGGTTTTGGGAGGCCCCAAGATCAATAGCCTCACTTTGTAAATAAACCTGAAATGCGTAAATTCTTCCTCTTTCGACATAGTGATCCCATCTTCTTGCCTATACTTTTCAATGCATGGGTCAGATTCTTCAAAGTGATATTAGGGAAAGCACTTGGAAGATGGCACTCTTTTACTAGTGAATACTTGGTTTCTTGACTTGTCTCTTTTCAATTGTTTCCTTTTCATAACAATGCCGGGTTATGACCTTCAAATATTGTGTTGCAAATGGAGAAAATATTCCATAGTATAGATGCCTGCAAATGCTTAAGGATTTTGTAGGGTTAGGGTGAGGGATAGTTTTGATTACAATCACAGATGACTTATGTCCTCGAATCATGCATCGCCAGGAAGATTTGTTCCTTCTTTTGGGAGGAAACTTGGTTTGGCTTGATCTTAACATGGTGTGCGTGATTGAACTTTGCGGTAACTGGCTCAGTGGAAACGCAAATCGAGGAAAGTAGAAAATAGAAACTTGAAAATGTGTGTTGCGTTGTTTAAACATTCACTAAGAAACATTGCACAGAGCAGGAGTTCTCTCCGTTCATCATTTGGCAGAGCCCTTTTTCTGGGAAAGATTCTGGTGCCGTTTGATGCTGTTAGATGTTCTGATTTTGATTCTACTAAACCGGCCCTTGGAAACGGCTCTGTTGCTATTGCCCTTTCCCTCTTTCTCTGTTCCGCTGTCATCATCATCACCTCCTTCGCACCAATCCCGCCAGCACCCCATTGATCTACCGAGCTTGGAGCTTCATCTGCCACGGAGTCATCTTCTCCGACTTCTAACATGGCCCTTGCAGAAAACAAAACAGAAACAGGAATCAATGTCTTGACAGCATACATTAGTCTTTGCCACTTTATTGTCTAGGGGAATTTTATACTCGACCCAAGGGGGAGAGACAGGGAGAGTTTATCCCTTTGAATGACCAAAGCGGAGCTGAAACTGAGGGAACATGTTGATATCGGGAGGGAAATGCAACGTGGGGTACTATCCCTACTCATGAACGCCGGTGAAAGAAGATCTGTCAAGTCAGTGGCTAGCCTACCCACCTCTGAATCGAACTCCCCTTCTTCATCATCATCATCATTATAATCTCATTGATGTTCTGCAGCGTTGGGGAGCCATAGGATCATGCAGTTGACCAATCCCACAGGATCATCTGCAATAATCCTCTCGTCCCACCGCTCTGAAAATTTCCACTACCTGAGATATGGGAGGTCCTTAGGACTGGTTCCCGGGACCCTCGAGCGTTTGTATCGTTCTTTTTTGTTGCCAATTCAGTTTCTAGTCTGCTCTGCCGATTCTGTCTTCCGTTTGAACATCCGCGGAGTTGCATTTTCCTTTCGTTCCCGGGATATGTTGCTAATTCAGTTTCTAGTGTAGACATACGAACGAATCTGAAAAGTCTGAAATTAAACTACTGAATTTATTGGTTCACAAAGTACATTACGACTGAAAAAAAAATTCTAAGACCTCAATTGAAATTGAAAGACATTGTTTCGAAAGATGAACTTTAGAGGAAAATTTTGACAAAATTTCAGCATCATTTGAGTGTCTTTCTCTCTCTTTGGTTCTTTCCTTTTATACTTTTGGTACTTTCTTCGATGGTTGCTAAATTCTCACTTGTATTTTCTTCATATCCCTGTGATTATTTTTTTTCAATTCTACTATTTTAGTAAACTTATCAAATGGATGAGTCGGAATGTGTTTGGATGCGTAAAAAATGTGTCCAATCCAAATTGACTCATTTTTATGTAATACGATTGTAGCGGCTCATGTCTAACCCTAGCACGTACCCAACACAACATGCCTCTAATTCTTAGCATTTTTCCCAATGTATATAAAAAAATAGTATACTGGAATAAAAGGCTAACCAATTTAAAACAAAATTAAATATGTAAAAAAGTAAAAATAAATAAATTGCTACAAATTTTGACGGATCAAGTTACTAGATTGCATCTCCTCTTGTTTTCTCTTGATGTTAGTAATTTGATCTGATTTAGCAAAAGAGACCATGCCTAGGAACATGTATATATAAACTTATATCCTCATAAGTACTAAAAGATAAGAAGATACTAAAATAAAATTAAAAAAATACTCAAACTCATCGAAATTTGTAATATTCAAAGGGGAATAAGGAAATGTATGAAATATTAATAAAGGAAGAACAAGGTCACCTACGAACTCTATGTCAGTTCATCAATTATTCAGGCTCGGACTGGTTTCTATGTCTCATTTGTTTGGAGGGAAATTATGACATTTTCTAAAAAATATTTTTGAAATCTAATTTTCCAGGATTGAAATGCAAAAGTAAACCGAAAATTCGTTTTTTGGAAAGAAAAGCTTATAAGAGCTACGCATGTTATACCATCAAATTTTAAATGAACTCTCATCAAACTAAATTTTCAAAACATAAATATTTTTTATATAAATTGTAAATATCTTATCCATTTCTCTTGTATATGTATAGTGTTAAAGCCAGATTTGCATACTTGATAATTAAAGTTTACTTAATTTTATTTGTCCAAGTACCATTGACATCATCAGAAAGCTTATTAATCCAATTTCTCGAAACACAGGGAAATAGATTTAGAGATTGCTTATGGAGAAGGGTTAGATATTTTTTTTGTTTTAAATCTCCTTAATTCATCGAAAAGTATGTGTGCAATTTGTATAAGTGTATGATTTCGCTGAGCAAATTCGTAGATTTTCCAATGCCATCAAAATTGATTGTGTGGGATGAGATGATATATCTTGAGATCTATCTATCCCAATTTTGGGAAAATTAAATATTGTTAAAATGACAATTATAAATGTCAACCAAGTTATCCCCTTTAACTGGACTTTTAATTGAGAGAAGTTAAGTCCAACGTCTTTTGAACTTCCAATATTATTCAACAATAATGACTCTAGAAAATTAATAGTTGAATATGGCAAAAGTATTTTTAATTCATTAGAAAGCTTGTGGCTTGATCATCATAATTGTTAATCGTATAGTGATATAGTCAGACTTGCACACTCAGCTGTTAAAATTTACTTTATTTATTTTTTCTATGTAAAGTTGAGAAAACAATTTGTAGATGACCTTGCTCTTCCTTTGTTTGAATTGAGTACATTTTCTTATTTTCCCTCTTAACCTTATAAAATCTTGATGGGTCGGAATATTTTTCAATTTTTTATCATTAGATCTTTTAACTCAATGACCGCCAACATTTGTTAGATTTTGGATAGTTGAAATGGGCTGTTCATCTTCAGAAAAATCTTGATGGCTTCATTTAGTAAACTTTCGAGCAAATTACTGCGACGCGAGTCCAATTGTTGTTTACCTTTTCAACTTGTTCACAAGCAAGTACAAGTTGCTCAGATTTAATAATGGTACCGATAGATTAGGGCCAATCATATGAAGGGAAGTTAGGTAATTTAGGCTCTTTTTTGTTTTGCAAAATATGAATAATTTTTAATAAATATTTTCCAAAAAAATGATTGTTTACGTTGCTTGCAAAAATTGAATCAATGAAAAATATTTGTATTGTTCATGGAGATGTTTAGACATGAATTGTTTGTTATAACAAAAACACCTTCCATTAATTAATTATTTCAAGTCGTATAAGTGGTTATTTTTAGAAATATATTTTCTAAATCATTTATTATCCAAGTTATAATAGGCTACAACTGCTTTATGTATTTATGTTGATCATCGAAGCATAGCCGCTGTTGACAGAAAGAAATCTACCAATTTACAACAGCAATATTATACTTCTGAACGTGGCAAACTTGAAATTTTAGTGGACAAACTACTCCTCAATGTTGAAACTTTCGAACGTAAACCATCTACCCTTCTGATTAGGCTCTTGGAGGCCCTACCAATATTTCTTATCTTGCAATTAGAAAGATAAACTTGGATCCCTATTATGACAGCAAATCTCATTGACAGCGCTAAGCAAAATAGAGCAACCCATTCGTAAAGTAACGTGCACTTCAAGCAATAACCTACCCGCAATGTAAACCATCACATACAGTCCTAGATGAGTTCAAGCACGCCCATGCCTTGCTTTGCAATTCGATAAGATTTTTTGTACCCTATAGGGTCTATCTTCAATGGAATGAATTTTGTCCTCCTCGATTTCCTTTTCGACTATAGTAATGACAGGATTTTTATAACCATTTCATCGATTTTTCCTTCTGCAGTTTTGAGTCTTATCAAACCCACTTAACACATCATTCATTCCATCAGCCCCATTAGTGTATCAATCTTGCCATCTATGCGAGCTCTCCAGTTTTTTTATCAATAAACAGTTCTCGAACCACCTCTTCAGATTTATTTTTTTTATTTTTTCCATATTCAGCTTCAGTCTTCTGCCATGATTTTTCAGATGTCATAGCCTCCTCTGCTAGCTTCAAATTCTCCTCTTTCAACTTTTTACTTCATATTCAGTCTTCTTCAACAATTCCTTAACTTTTTCGGTCTTCTCTCTTAACTTGAAATTCTCCTCATCCAACCTTTGAACTTATTCAGTCTGTTTTATGAGATGTCGTTCTATCCTAAGATAAGGCATTGAAAAACAGAAAATGGAAACTGGAGTAGGCAACATTTGAGAGTCAAAACATGAGAGTGGAAACGAATGATAAACAAGGCGAAGGATGAAAGTGCGTGCGTGATGTCACATCCCGACAATATCGAGCTTAAGTAGCAAAATCTAATGAAGCCCAAATCCGGCCCAAATTGACCTACGAAATGTATGAAACGGTTGTTATTGTACAGAAAGCATGACATCATCTAATTTGTGCTCTTACACAAGCTCTGCAATTGAGCAACGTTACACGCTGAGGAGATTGCCTCTGGCTTCTCTCTTAAGTGGTCGAGACAACGATAGCCGGCTGCTGCCAATACCTATGACATCATCCAACTTGTGTTTTTATATAGGCTCTTCAATTAAGCAACGTCATACACTAAGGGGATTGTCTATGGCTTAAGTAGTTGAGACACAAGATAACACCACTTGCATTTGGTTCAGTATTTCTAAAGGGCTTTTAACCTCCAAAACCCAATAGAGAAATGTTAGACCATTTGTTTTGAAGAAGCTTTCAAGTGAAAGTCAGCATTAGAAAGGCTGAAATAAATTGTTATGTTTCTTTCTTCTTTTTTACTTCATATATATACACAATCAGACCTGAGTAAATCCTTAAATTACTTCGGTTGAACTTTGGTACATAAAACATGGGTATTCTATTCCACCTTATTAGGGAATAAAAACATATAACTTAAAACAAGGGATATGAGGTATATAGGCACCAGCATGTAAAAATAAGAAACACAGTCCAAGTTGGGTGCTCTCACTAAAGGGGTAATCGCTAATCTTTCATAAGTGGAAACGCCCCTGAAAGAGAGTAGGCCAATGAAGACAACTTCAATTTCATTTCATTGTGAGCCCATAACTCTCCAATAAGCCCTAAGTTGAGGTTCTCAACCTCTTAGGCAGCCTCTTTACTATTCAACAAAAAAAAATCATTATTTTTGAAGGTGAAGTTAAAGTAAAATATCAAGATCCTATTGGAAAATCATAAAAAGTTAAAGCATGGTGGCAAATCATAAAAGTAGAGGCAAAATAACCTTCTAGAATTTAGAGCAAAATCATAAATAGGCTTTTTTTTTTTGTTCGAAAAATAAACTTTTAGGAGATTGAGGTTTAAAGTAGGATTTTCATTATAGCAAAAATAATGATTTGCCTCAACAATAGCAAAATTTTATTTAAAGTTGAAGTTACAGCAAAATATCAAGATCCTATTATCGAAATGATTTGCCTCAACAGAAGCGTTTCATAATAAATAACCTTCCAAAAGATTGAGGCACATCATTTCGTAAGATCCTTCGTGCATTATCTGTCATATCTCTGGCGTCCGAAATTTCATAAAATCCCACCAAAAAAGTTTAAAAAATAGATAATTCTTCAAATATATATCGAACCACAGCAGTCAAGTTAGTTCTGCTCTACTATGATATGGAGCATTAACCTCGAAGTCAAAACTTAAGTAAATATATAAACAGGCTCCCTTCAGGCTGAAACATAAAAACATAACTCATTACAAAAGACAAGAAGAGTCAAACATTCCTTAAACATAATCGCCACACTTCCTTTCGTCTGCATGAACTTTACTCAACAACTTGAAACGAATCAGAGAAATCCCTCAAAGACGTGAGGCTCATCGTACATTCAAGAGCAATCAGTTCACAAAGCTTGCACGTTAAACTGGAATCTCCAAGATGCAAATATGCCAATTGAGCTTCCTCGATCGTTTTCAGCCGCGTGTGATACCTGAAAAAGTCCTTCTCAGGTGCTGGCAAAAGCACCTCATCTTTCCGTATCTTTCCGTGTGTCGATAAGCGTCACCTGGTAATATGTATGATATCTCATTATGGAGATATCATCATCAACTAAATACTACTTCAAGTCCCGTTCAAGATGGATGCTGAACTTTTTAACTCGATATCAATTTTGCAGGGTCCTCCAAAACCCATATATCCAACATATTAGCATACATGCCAAATGCCTTGAAATCCCTTTGGCCAAATATTCAAATATTAGGTTTAGGACTATGTAGGCAAATCATTAAATGTTTTAGGACTAAAATTAGCATAATAAAAATTTTATGAGTAAATTGACACAATTAAAAATTTTACGATTAAATTGGCTGCAATACAATAGATTTAGGACTTTTTGGACAATTATCCTAATTAATATCTTGGAACCAAAGTAGTTACAAAATAATTTTAAATAGAAAACCTTAAAATTTATTCAAGTCCCACTATAAATATGTGTTATTGATAATATATTGTTGCTAATTAAAGCGTAATTGATGACCTTCTTGTGAATACAAAACACAAAGTCAGAGAGAGAATGAGACCTCTTTTGCTAGGAGGGGCAAAACCAAGGACATTTTCTGGATCCACCTCCACAGTTTGAAGCAAATTCTAGCAAGTCTTCATATACGACATCCTTTCTCTTCATATCTATATATTTATTTGCTGACAGTCCTCTTTATTGGATGATATTGAAAGTTAAAAGTGATTTAACTTTAACTTCTCTCTCATTTGAAAACTCATCCAAACGATAGAATTTGGCTAAAAAGTATCAAGATCATTTTAAAGATATTGAATTCTCCCAAATTGAATAGATAGACATCAAGATATAACATCTCATGCCACAAATGTTCAATTTTGACTATGTGGTTGTAATCGATTCACGTTTTTCTACATTTACTCCACTTGATTTTCAGTATCTTTGGAAACGTCAGTTTGAGATGAGAACTCTCTCCTTTACGTTGCTGCTCGTCTTCATCGGAGGTATCACCTTTGCGTAATCACTCCCTCTCCAACGGAGTCACCAAAATGTTGAGGAGATCTACTCCAGAGGTACCTACAGAAGAGGATGAAATAGAGAATGCATGAGAGGATAATCAAGCAATTTTAGTGGACCCTAATGTCAGGTGGCAAGTGAGGAGTGACGAGTCACTTGTTTGAAAGTTTTCTTTGCTAATGAGATCAATAGGAGTGCCGAAATCCACACAGTTATAAGTCAAGAGATCTCTTAATGAGTGAATTCATAGAGTATTTACATTGATAGGATCAAAATGATTGGTTGATAGGAATACACCACTTGACAATCCTAACATAGGAAACTAACTAAAGATAAGTTGCCACATATTCGGATGACATGCGCCTATCATGGACTATCGTGTGTGAGGTTAACAATGGTCAACACCAGCCCAGTAGAAAGAGTTAAGGAATAGACTGAGCCATGATGTAACAAGCCTCATTTTGAGCCCATTAAGTCAAAACTGTCTAAGTCATCTTAAGTAGATAAGAATAACCCAGAAATTAACCACCTATCATAATTCATTCCCGCATGGAGCAACTTTCATGTGAAATAAACCTACAACAAATCTCTAATAGGGGCATTTGTTCGTAACTTCCTACAACAAATTTCTGGGAATGGTACTTGTTAATAAATTCATGAAATTGTGTGAAGGAACAATATAGTTTTTTTTTTCAAATATATGAAAAGGATAAATTTGGTTGTCCAGGAGTATCATCATTTTTTTACTTTTGAAGTTAAAATGTGGTCCACCATGTTTTTCGTTTGCTTTTTTGCTCACGTTAAAAAGTGATTTACAGGATGATAATTCTGTTCCCCATTTTTGTGGTTTAATGACACGACTGAATATTCTTTTTTGCTTTCTATTTGATGTGGCTTTAAATGTGACATAAAGTCTCCTGTTGCTTGTGCCTAGTGTTAGTAATACTATGCTTGTAAGGTGATATAAAGAAAATCTCCAAATCGAAATTCAAACCCCATCAAACTTTACTTGAACAAAAATTTTGAGTCTTTTCGAATTGAATTTCATTTCAACTAAGATAGTAAGAAAAATAATGAATTTATGATGATTTGCTTCGATTTTGGGTTATAAATCAGAATCAACCCAAAACACAAAAAATGAATCAAGAATTTCATTATATCCTTTCTAAGATCATTATCTATTTCATTTGGTATTTAATTGATTTATTCCTTTTCTACATGCAAAAGAAGAAAACTTACATTTAGAGAACAATCAATACAAGGTTACTTTATCCTTTTTTACTTTTCATGATAGATTGGCTAAGCTAAAGGCTTTGCTGGATTTGGCAAAGGCCAACCCCACCAAGCCAGATCTGGCGAGGCCAACCATCGTCCAAGCTAAGGTAGGGTCGATCTCGCTAGGGTTGCTCTCACCTAGGCCAGATCCGACAAGGCCGACCCTAGTCAATTTTAAAACCTTGCCCTGGCTAGGCAAGGCCAGCTTGCTCGGCCATGGCAAGTGTCCAATCACTAGCAAAAGGAAAAAAGAAGAAATGAGAGAAAAGAAAGAAAGAAAAAAAAACAATCAGGAAAAATAATTAAAAATAAAAAATTATTAGATATATCATTAAAAATTGTCCATGTCAACACCGACAGTACCACGTAAATCAACCAGTGTCCCTATAGTAAAATATAACCAAAACTAGCCGAAATGACTAAATTGGCATCAAGTCAAAAAGTTTATGATTGAATTGATACTAATTCAAAAAAATTATCATTAATTTGGCACCATTAAAAGATTTAAGACTAAATTGATACCAACTTAAAATGTTTAGAAGTAAATTGATATCATTGAAAGGTTTAGGACTAATTTGATACTAATGCAATAGGTTTATGATTTTTTAACACTTTTTCCAAAAATTTCATGAGGGCATTTACTTTTCCCTCCTGTTGTGCATTCGGATGATGCCATATCTTGGTATGTTGTCCTAAAATTACGAAAACAAACTACATGTCATTTTGCCATTGTTTGTCTTCTAATTTTGAGCCAAGTGTTTCTCCACGCTGGCGGCATTTGTCCACTTTCTGGCTTTTGTGAAGGTGTAACAATTGAAGAAAACATTGGCCAATCGTCATAGTTGGTCAGCCAACATAAGTCGTGAAATATTTAATTTGTAATGCATCAGCATAGAATGAAGCAAATACGGGGATGTTTCAAACAAGGACAGGACATGAGCTTCAAAGACAGACAAATTCTTCACACCATGCGTTTGCATTGAAATCCCATTTTCGACATACGCTATTTAATTTCTAAGTTCAAAGGATGGTTACAGAATTTACATTTGAGTCGCATTAAACATGTGGGAATGTTGGGGGACCGTGTATTAATCATGCCTAAATTTGGGTCAAAACAATCAAAGATAGCTACGCAAAGGACACGACCCGACCTAAACCCATTTTTTCATGTCGAGTTTGATGCGAATCAAGGTCGGATCAGGTCACAAAAACAAGCATATATCCATCATATCCGAATTGAATTAGGTATCAGTGGGGATCCCGATCGGCCATTAACAATGCCAAGTATTAAAACCCTTTTAACTTCACTCATGCTCTGGTTGGTGATGTGTACATTTATCTAATATCTAGTAAAAAAATCTACAATACCTTTCACATTGCTAATTGATGCCAATAGGTCAAATCCGACACCTACTACTTGTAAAGATAATAGTTTCGATAGTAATTCTCTTTTTTATATTTGTAATTACTTTATTCCTTCTTGACTATCATCATCGTAAAATGAGTAATATAAAATAGTTGAGTGATTCAACGTGATTTGGTAAAATTATATATTCAAAGGCTAAGATTCGTACATAAGATGCGCTATCATGAAAGAGCATCAAAGTCTTAGCCCGACAATTGGTAGAGAAAGCTCCTTAATATTTTTATTATTATTATGAAGGCCACGATTTTCTCGCTCATCTTTGACTAATTCACATTTTTTATAATTGTTTTTGACCATATCGTCTTCCATGGATCCTACTTTTCAAGCATCCTCTGTTACTATTCTATCTAATTATATCCCCCCTTAAGCAATCATTCTCATCCGAAGCAACCATAGACATTCCATTGCTGGGTTTTGCTTCTTTGTTTTCTTCATCAGCTATTGGATTATGACCATGTACAACATTACAACCAACGTGGTAGTCCTCCTCATACACGACTCCGAGCCGCCGCCGCCGCCGCTCCCTTGGGGTCCGACCAAGAGGCCACGGCGTTGAAGCGCGGCGAGTCTCCGTTTCCCAAAGCAGGAGTCGCACGAGTCGAAGTGGTCCCAAGCCACCTACGTTAACTGCTGGCCTGGCCAACTTCAGCCAGGTGGTTCAGCAGGTGACCTATGCTAGGTTCGGCAGCGCAGAGCACCAGGTGTTGGTGCCAACCCTCAAGCCGAAGCTGCAAAGGCCCGAGAACTTGACCGCCAACACGATCACCAACATCGCCTGTTGGGAGACGTAACACGGGAGGTGGGACCACAAGAAGATAAAAATAAGAAACCAAGCGGACACCACATCTGAGAGAAAAAGGGAATGCTCTGTACTAACGGAGGATGCTAAAAAAAGGGAACCAGTAGAGGATAAAACGGTCAAAATACTGAAATAGGGGGCGGAAAGTACGTCGCCCTCCTTATAATTTTGCGAGAAATTCAAGAAAGATTCCGATCCAGATAGCGCTAACCCCTTATCTTTTGGTCCTCCCACAGTTCTTGAAACAACCTTTTGTTTGAAGCACCTCACTCGGGAACTAACCTGAACCACGATCAGAGACAGAGAGAGAGAGAGAGAGAGAGAGAGAGAGAGAGATGGAAGTGTTGAACAAGGAATGGATACTAGCCCAGTATGTGAGAGAAGGTGTGCCGACATCTGAACATCTGAAACTCCGAACCTCAAACCTCAAGATCACCAAAGATGTCGTGCCAAACGACCATGTGATGCTACGCCTCCACTGGCTCTCCGTAGATCCTTACCTCCGCGGCAAAATGAGCAACCAACAAGATGGTCTCTCCCTCTCCCAGTTTCACCCCAATCAGGTCTCCAATCATCTTGAACTTTTTTTTTCTTCCTATTTTTTGCAATCTTTTCTTCTTTTTATCATACCCTTTTTTGTCTTTTTGTGTGTGTTAGGCTGTGACCACATTTGGGGTAGGTGAAGTTATAGAATCCAAGCACTCAGGTTTGAGTTTTGGAGAGATTGTGATCCACCCATTCGCTCCTGTGGCTGAGTACTGCATTGCACCTGCTTCTTTTCTCAGGAAGATTGACCCTGATTCTGGGGTCTCAGTTCTTGATTATCTCAGCGCTCTTGGTAAGTTTACAAAAGATTTTTTCCTCTCTTTGTTCTTGTAACTTCTTGTAGTCAGCCGCTGGAAAAACTGAGCATTGGAATGTGTTTCTCAGATGCCTATTGGGGACAAACAAAGAATTTTTCTTTGTCGAAATGAAAATTTCTTGATCTATCCGGTCGTGATTGGTTTTCTGCACGATGGTTGACCTAAGTATCCCGAAAAGCATGCTTGGTGTCGAAAATGGTTTTCAGGTTTTCCCGTGAACAGCTTGGGAATGTCTGATGGATTAAGTTTCACCAGTTCTTGATTGGAAGCCCAAATCTCTATTCCAAATTCGACTACTCGCCTTTTGTATTTCGAATATTCAATATTCTGACTTCAATGTATATTGTTAGACAAAAGAAATAAACAATAACGTTAGATTGATGTGGGGTTAACAGCTTTGCTGTGATCAATGCAGGGATTCCGGGTTTTGCAGCGTGGGTGGGAATAGTGGTGCTCGGAGATCCAAAGCCGGGGGAGAATGTATTCATCTCCGCTGCTGCCGGAGGTGTAGGTGTTTTTGCTGGGCAGCTGGCTAAATTGAAAGGTTGCAGAGTGGTTGGCAGTGTTGGTTCTGATGTCAAGGTAAGTCCAATCGGTTGACATTGTTGCTCCGTCCATATTGATTGGGCTTCGAGTAGTTGCCCGTTTGAACTGACACAAAATTAGTTGTAAGGAAGTCTCAAAGTAGTTGAACTACCAATTTCAAGAGCAAATGCCTAATTACTATAAAACCATCTCAATATGATTAAGGTACCCTGCATGCAATAAACACGAGATTGAAATCTTTACTGTTGAATTGGAAAGATTGATTAATTGACCTCCATAACATTCTTTTTTCAATTGGTGTTGACCCTTTCAACATCAAACTCATGTTTTTCGTAATTAACAGCTTCTTATAGCAGTGACTAGGACCTGCTCCAGTTCCACTTTCACTTAATTCAGCATAGCCAAACACACTTGTCTGGTTAATAGAATTTTCAGGATTATGAATCTTTAAGAGCAAAAAATCACCCCATTGTTAGTCACGATACTATGATGATATTTGACAGCAACTTGAAGTCTTACATGCTTCATTATCCGACTTATAATAGACTACAACTGGTTTATGTGGTTCTGTTTATAACCGAAGCATAACCACCAACCAGTGCTGACAGAAAGAAACCTATGTATAGTTTAAATAATCTTTGTACTGTGATCTATGTTTCATTATGTTTGATGGTGCAGAGAATTGTTATGTCACTCATTACATGAGTTGTTGAATTAAGAAAGATCTGTTCCAATCTTGCACAGGTCAAGTTTTTGAAAGAGGAGATTGGATATGATGAAGCATTCAACTATAATGTCGAGACAGATTATGATGCCGCTTTGAGCAAGTAAGTCTGTAATACTTTATCTCAATTGAACACTCATGAAGGACAGCCCGCCATGATGTTTGTGTGCATTAATGATCATGCATCTATATGGACAATAGATAGAGCTTTTTACAGCTCTCTTTTGGGACCAATTTTTCTTTTTATACTAGCACCGTGAATGAGTATTCTCTGCCTTTTGTCCTGTTCATCTTCTGATATATCAATAAGAATTATGATTTATGTACTGATACAAGAGTGCTGTAGATACTTCCCTAATGGTATCGATATTTACCTTGACAATGTCGGAGGCAAGATGCTCGAGGCCGTCCTTAACCACGTGAATTCCCATGCACGTATCCCTCTCTGTGGCATGATCTCGCAATACAACAAGGTAAACAAAGTATCTCAAATACTGTGGATGATGGAACTGCAACATTTCCAGTAGAAGCCAGTATTGCTTCGAACCGCAAGTTGATTATTATTTCCTTATCTATGCGTTAGGTTTGGACTGAGAGAGAAGGCGTGCGAAATCTACTGAACATGGTGGGGAAGGAGGTGAGGATGGAAGGCTTCATGTTGGCTTCATACATGAACCGATTCGGAGAGTTTATGGAGGAAATGATCGGCCACATCAAACAACGGAAGATTGTTTCCCAGCACAAGATCTACCATGGCATTGAGAGCTTCTTAGAAAGCTTTGGATCCCTGTTCACTAGCTCGAACGTGGGAAAAGTCATAGTTCAAGTGAACAAAGACGCAAAAGCTTAACTGCACCTCGCAAACAATGAAACATGATGATAAGGGTATCGAGGGATGTGACTTCTGTCATAACCAGAAGAAAATAACTAGTAGAGGTGAAGTCTGGTTTTCTCAAACTGTACTGCTCAATTCTGGTGTCCTGTTTGGATTACGAATGGCTTTTGTATAGTCTCTCCGGGACCAAAGCTCCGGTTGCAATCAGTCCTACTCATGTATTTTGTTGTACTCCCTTTTGAAAGTGTCCCAGCGTGTAAAAACTTGGAAAATTTACAATTAATGGCTCTGAACTTCTGATAATTATGATTGAATGGCTATCAACCACTCGAGAAACAGTTTCTCAAGGGATTTTAGAAGCTCCGTGGATTACAGTGCTTGGTTTAGTTTGGAGTCATTCCTTGATCAATAGGTGTTATGCAGCCAGACGGTAAGAGTCTGGCGCGCTGTAAATCCATACCAGACAGTGGATTTCGCCCTGGAGGGTGCGACTTAGACCGATTTCAGACACAAACAGAATCCAGTAGCGGCATACCAGCATGTCATACCTCACCTTGCATCCTCTGAACATGACCTTATGTATTTTTACCTGATAGATACATCAATTTCAGGCTTCTTGTCTAAATCAGTGTGCTCAACTAACGATAATCAGCAACAGCGAAAGATCAACTTGTGGTGGGGCAAGCATCGATATGCTGATCAATTAGGGACCCGAGTTTGCACATCTGCAACTCCAAGCAAACACAAGACTCGGCATTTTCCATATCAAAAAAGATAGAATGAAATTGCTGATAGTTTGCTGGAAATTAATTTGGTCCTTAGGTAGGAACTCTTCTTTTATTTCCAGCCTGAACCTGCTTTTAATGGCTTCCAGTGAGCGCCAAATCTTCCCAATAGAGGGGGGAAAAGCAATGATCATGAATGACCAGAAAAAGAGAAAAAAACAACCTACCGGTCATGTTCCTCTTACTTAGATAAAAAAACAACCTACATGTCATGTTCCTCTTACTTAGATACTATGAACTTTTACTCCAAAATAGATTTTGGAAATAAATCTCTAGAAAAACCTCTCCCTAAACTATTTATCAATTCAGAAAATAAAGTAAATGCAAAAATTTGACAACCTAATAACATGCTTTATTCATTAGCAATTAAAATTTTACAGTATTTGGTGTAGAATTATTTGATAAAGTGAAAATTCTCTTAAACACGCAAGTTTATTGAATTTGAATATTACTATTTACTGTGAGCAAATAAAGTTTTCTTCTGATTTGAGTGTAAAAATATTTTCGTTAGGCAAAATTTCTTTGAACAGATAAAATTTGTTTAATCGAAAGGTTACAATTAGACTAAACTTTGAAAGAAAAAAAAAGTTGTATGCATAAAGATAACTTACCTTCCCGGTACGGAAAAGGTGGACACGGAAATAAATGAGAGTTTCTTTAAAAGAATCATAATAAGATAGCTTATTTCGTATTTAACTTACAGAAGGAAACAGAGTCGGTCCATTTAATCTGATTGAAGTTAACCAAAAAATTATAGATAACCACATAATGTTAAGGTAAAACGAAAACATTGAACAACACCGGATGGGGCTTATTACTTCATGTTGACATGCTTTTCATCCTTTAACTTTTATGGCAAAATTATCAGAATCCGTTATGTTATATTTGTCTATATTATGTTATGAAATCGGAACCAAGTTTGCTTATTTCTTTTCTTTTCCGCTTAGTAGAATAAATTTCGTTAAAATGTTCAGTCTACTACCTCATATTAACGATTGAAAATATAAGACATGATCAATATGGTAAGCATTTTTGTTTACGAGGATGACTTTTTATTAGAGGTGATCGGGTCTCAAGTGGGTCAATTCCTAATTCCTCCCAGTACCCAAAAAATTAGAATTCAAAACCAAAGCAGTCGGTTCTTGAAGTTGGTTCCTAAACTAGCTAGTTTCGGCCCATTTTTTGTTTTAGGTAAAAATAAATAAATTATTATAATAAAATCTCGAATTTGCTCCATTTTACTACAAAAACATATATCGGTCAAGTGGTTATGTTGTTATTTCTTCACGTTGAAGACATTGTTTGAGGCTTCAAAACTGTTTTAGAAACGGATTCAACTCATGAACTAGTTTGAACAGGCTTGAATCGGTTCTTGAGTGGAACCAACGACCGCTAGACCAGTTCAAGGTTCGTGGAACCAGAACCGGAATCGAAACCAAACTGGTTCTCCCTAGACCGGGCTTGAACCGGTCAGCCCAACTAGTCTAGCTTAATCCGACTCTCGGTTTGAAACAAACTCAATGCACACCCTATTCATTTTCTAAGTTTTAGTCTCGTAGTAATCTTTCAACCGGTCACTTTTTACTTAAGAGAAAACTCACTTAATGATAACCAAGTTATTATAAAAGAAAAAGAGTTAGTTATTGATAAGATATAGCAATCTCTAATTTCAATGACTTTATTCATCAGAAAATGCATTTTCAAATTCTTATATCCGTACTTTGAATTATAATTAGAAAGCTTGGCTTTGTACCATGTGCAAAATTTGCTTTTGTTTTGATTATTCGTTATAGATTGAATATTGGAAGAAAACTTATATTACATGCAAAGTGTTAGAAGCGGTTTCAATAATTTAAGGGAAGAGAATCACTAAGAAGCCTATTTTGATAAATGAATTCGTGAGGAATTTATTTTGGGAATTACTTTTGGAAAGAGATCATATTTTTATAACAAATAGATTCTAGACTAAGCTCCTGGGTTGCCAAGTTAAGCCCTCGTTCCCAAAAGACCGTCCAATATGATTCATCCACGTCTGTTAGACGAATCCATGCTTACATTATTAGTAGGGTTCGATTTGAGATCCACTGTCATTCGTTTTCAGAGCATAATATAAATGTCATGCCATATTTGTCTGATGAAATCCGAACTTTCCATAAAAATGGTGGCACCCCATATGATAAATTGGTAACCAGAGAGAGAGAGAGAGAGAGAGAGAGAGAGATGGAGGTTGAGAGGAAGGAGTGGACATTGGAGGAGTACGTCCATGGCGGCGTACCGACATCCAGGCATCTGAAGCTCCGAACCACGAGCGCAGGAGTTTCGGAAGACGACGTCCCGGATGCCCACGTCCTCCTCCGCCTCCACTGGCTCTCCGTCGACCCGTACCTCCGAGCCCGGATGGGCAGCCAAAGAGACGGTCTCTACTTCTCTCCGTTCGAGCTCCATAAGGTCATCTCAGACTCTCTCTCTCTCTCTCTCTCCCATAAATATACAGTCGCTCGTTGCTTCTGTCTGAAATCTAGGGGATGGAATGCGGTACATAATCAGACACTGAATCCTTTAGGAGGATACAGGACAGTTTTCGCCTGGTTTAGGCTCGGATTTTTCTCTTCCAGGGTTTGACTTTTTAGGGTCTCTCTTTGTTTTGTGTAGCCTGTGACAACATTTGGAATAGGAGAGGTGTTGCAGACAAAGGATTCAAGCTTCAGTGTTGGAGAGATAGTGCTGAACACGATCGCACCAGTGTCGGAGTACTGCACTGTGCCTGCTGATGCTCTTAAGAAGATCGAACTCGGACCTGATTCTGGCGTCTCTGCTCTGGACTATCTCGGCGCTCTCGGTGAGCATTGAAACTGCTCTTTACTTTCTAGGACATTAGGTGTGAGATAGTTTGAGAATATGCCATGTCATATTTGTCTCGAATTGGCCTAGGAGTAGAAAGAAACGAACATCTGAATGCATATTGCCTATATTAGTATATCTTTGGATTTAATCAATCTCAATCGTAGTTTTCCTTGTCATCTAATATGTCTAAGCAAGCCTTGTCTCGAATAAGTGTAGGAATCCCAGGATTTGCAGCATGGATAGGAATAAAGGTGATCGGAGACCCAAAGCCTGGAGAGAACGTGTTCATCTCTGCCGCAGCTGGAGGAGTCGGCCTTGTGGCTGGGCAGTTGGCCAAGTTGAAAGGCTGCAGAGTTGTCGGCAGCGTCGGTTCCGATGCAAAGGTAAGTGAAACGATAGATGTTTGCACTATTTCATTCTCCAGCTCTTGGATAGACAATTAAGCATATGACATCATGTGCAGGCGAAGTTCCTGAAAGAGGAGATAGGGTATGACGACGCATTCAACTACAATGTCGAGACTGATTTTGATGCTGCCTTAAGCAAGTAAGCCAAGTCACTGAGGCTAAAGTGACTGATATAAACTAGCTGTACTTATGTTGTTAATCGACTAATATTGATTGTGTAGGTATTTCCCTAATGGCATCGACATCTACTTCGACAACGTTGGAGGTCAAATGCTCGAGGCCGTCATTAACCACCTGAACACCCACGCACGCATCCCTCTCTGTGGAATGATCTCCCAATACAACCAGGTAAAACCGCAGAGAAGTCGCTTATAGTTATTACCCAAGAAGCGAATGCATCGTGTCATTGTCGTTGTTTTTCATCGATGCGACTAGGTATGGACGGAGAGATTCGGGGTGCGGAACCTCTTGAATTTGGTAGGGAAGGAGGCGAGGATGGAAGGGTTCTTGCTGGATTGGAACCGGTTCGGAGAGTTTGTGGAGGAAATGACGGGATACATCAAGCAGAGGAAGATTGTTTCGAAGTATGAGATCTACCGGGGCACGGAAAGCTTCTTAGAGAGCATTCAATCTATGTTCACAAGCTCGAACGGGGGAAAGGTCATTATTCAAGTGAACGATGATGCAAGAGCTTAAGAATTCTTATCTGCTCAACAAAGATAGAAATAAATATTTCGTTTGCTCATTTTACAGTGTGAACCGATCAATATTTACAAAGCTATCACTCTTTTTCTATCGTTCGACTTGTAAGTTGGTTCACTTTTTGTTTGTTTGGACTTATAACCAATGGAATGCGCATCAATATTGTAGAATAAGTTGGTTACATAGATTGGGCTTATATAACCAGTGGAATATCATTGGTCCCAATCTAAACAAGTTGGTTACATAGGTTGGGCATTGTACAACAAGTTGGTGGACGGATGTATTGGCTTTATCCTCCAGTACTTTGCCTACATATATCATTTTCCTTTTTTTTCCTTTTTTATTTTGTTTTTTATTTAATTTTTTGGCCCGTACTCTTGCTTTATCCCTAATGATTCACATCCAAAGGATGTATTGGCTTTATCCTCCAGTACTTTTCCTACATATATCATTTTCCTTTTTTTCCTTTTTTATTTTGTTTTTTATTTAATTTGTTGGCCCGTACTCTTGCTTTATCCCTAATGATTCACATTCAAAATCATAAGAAAAAAATATATAGACAATGAATAATTTTCTTCGTCACATATCACCCTAAAATTTCAGGAAAAATAAGAAAAAAAATATATAATACACCTTTTTTTCTATTCACATCTATAATTCTTAAAAAATTATCACAAATCTCATATGGATAAAGCAATCCCTCACTAGCAAATGATTGATAAGACTCACTGGCATAGAGTCTATATATGTGATTCATACTCCTCTAAATGAGATAGAGTCTAGTCTATATATGCGATTCATACTCCTCTAAGCAAGATAGAGTCTAGAGAAATACGTATTCTATTGCTTAGAGGAGTCTAGAGAAATACTCTGGAAGAGAATGTATTCTATTGCTTAAAAGCTAGATGATACAAATGAGGGTTGGACTCTCCTATTTATATAAGAGTCCTTCCAATTACAACCGTTGATCTCACGTATCATCTCACGATAAAGATCTATTCACGTGCTAATTTCACCCACCAATCTAATGGTACAAACTTACTCCCACATTACAATATTTAGTCATCATCCAACCAATCCAACGATGGAGATACATCTTGACGAATATCAATTCTCGTCTCACGATCCAATTGTGGAATTCAAGGCCTACCTATCAATCCAATGGTCTTTGTCTCTTTGGATTCATGACTTGGCAATCCATCCAAGACATTCTCCCCCACCCAAGTTATTTATGTGTGTTTGCACTGTGGCACGGTTGTTATCCACTTAATTTAGAAAATATCAAATTAATAAATATTTTGCAATTGGATACATAAAATTAGCGATGTGAAACCAAATCAGTTCTACCCGAGAATCGGATTGAACCGCCCAAAAAATAGATCCCAAAATCGGTTCCTGTTGAAACCAATTAGGGAACAGGTTCCAAATTTTTTGAACCAATTGTAATTGATTCATAAACAAGTTCCGAGGAAATACCCACCCAGGAATCGAACCGCCCTCTTTTGGAACTAGTTTTGGCACCGATTTTATAAGCTAAAAATCCAAAATCCTGATTTCTTTTTCCCTAAATCTTAACTTCAACACTCCTTCGTCCTTTGTCTTTCTTCAAAACTTGTCACTAGTCTTTTCTCTTCCCCTAAATTTTTATGAATGAATGGAGAATGGAGTTTTATAATTTATGTTTTATGTTACATGTTACTTTTTATCATTTATTATTGTACGTGACTATGTATTCATTTTATGAATTGTTGTTTTCGACGATTTAGGATTTTTGTTATCCATATTTTACTTTGAATTGTTTCATTACTCATAATCTCATATGATTTTGCTTAAAAAATGAACAAAAAAAAAAGGAACAAAAAGTTAAAACAGGTTCTCAGTTTGCCCCAGAACCGGACCGGAAAAACAATGTAAGTTACAAAATCGGTTTCAAGCAAATAGGATAGATTCCAGGGTTCAAAAACTGGAAACTAAATTTTAGCTCTAGAACATATTCACTTTGAAATCGATCGCCCCAACATAAAATGCTGCGGGAAAGATTAAAAGATAAAATTTAGTTGAACGACCTGTCATTTTCAATTTATTAATTGGACAACGAATGGAAAAGGCTATATATGACTCGATCTTTCGGTGGGCCAAATCAGATATGGGACCTGAAATCATTTATTATTCGAAACATATTGGTAGAGCATGAGAACTCCCAAGTGGGCCTATGTGGGCAAAGCTTGGGCCCAAGAAAGAAAATGCTGTCTAGGCTCGTCCAAAAATGCTTCCCACTCTACATTGACTCAGATGGGCCGCCAAGCCATGATCAAATCTATGTACTGTCAAATTTTCGTGTAACTTGTCGTAAATGTTTTCTCCATTGAAGATTGCAATGACATTGAAAGCCAATTTTCTTCTCAATCTTACTAATAAACTAGAAGCGTCCGATCGGGGAGGAAGAGAGAGAGAGAGAACGCCAATGGCGGCGATGGCGGTCGAGGGCAACCGGTGTCCCGTGAAAAGCTTTAAGTTCACGTATCTACAGCGTTATCAGAAAGCCCAAGGAGGGCAAAGTTCGAACCACCATTGCATTTATGATTTTGGCTCCTTTTTCTTTTTTTGACTTTCTTTTTCGTCCCTTTTCCAGCTTTGAAATAGTACAAAAGGCTCCACTTTCTTCAATTTTCCTGCCTGCCCATCTCGTTTCCTTTTCCTTTTTAGCTTAAAACAAAAAAATAAAAATAAAATAAAATAAAGAGAGAGAGAAAGAAGAAAAGAATTCCATTGGACCTACGACTTTGATTTCCTGACGGACTTGGATTTCTTCAGCTTATGCGATTTATCATCGATGCTACTCCATGAATATCCGCTAGGTATTACAAAAGGATCGGACTGCTGAGCAGGACCCCGCGACTGCTCCTTGCTCGGTCCTGCCGACCTGCTACCGCTCCGCCGGAGCCACGACGTCGACGATGTGTTGGAGGACGAGGATGATGATGATGATGATGGCCAGGACCAGAAGGGTACGTCCGATTTCTGGTCCTCCTCGGATCCGCTTCTCGATCCGCCATTGAGATGCCGAGGACTCGAGAGCGGTGTGTAGAACCGTTCGGTCGGTTGGAGGTCGACGAACTTTGTGAAAGTAATCACCACCCTCACCGTCGGGACCACCGGAATTGCTACCTGCGCCATCAAGCAGAGGACCACTAGCGTTTCAATTATGCAACTCTAAAAACTGCACTGTGCACACAAAGCTGACGAGAAGGAAGCAATCGAGAGGAGGCCCCAACAGAGGGGCATGCCGAACAGGACAGCTCTCATTACTAATAATGTCTACTGCACAGAGGGGGGGCTTCAACGAGAAGTGGAGTCTAAAGACTGAGAAAAGCTTCCTTAATTGTCTCTTTGAAAAAGTCGTGGACTATGTCAGTCGGTTTTTAGCTTAAATTTGAAGGAAAAATTACAGCAAGACAGGCACACAAACACATCGTATCAGGACACTAATTAATAAAAAGGTCAGAGGAGATGCATGAACCGACACTAGTATCAGCAGGGCTCTCATTGACCTTATTTTTGACAGAAGTTCAACAGCAGATCGGCTGATTAGCGAGAGCCTACATTGAACAGTAGTGCCGCACACTACTCCATTGACCAGTTGCTTTCCCTGAACTAACCCCCCATCACCAAGGAGTGGAAACACGATTCTCCAAACCCTCTGTCCCAATTTCCAAGCCAAGGTCGGAAGCCACCTTAAAGTTGGGTCCAACGCTCAATGGTCCGTGTTTTACGTTAACACATGGTCGAAACACGCTTATTCCCATTAGGACAGAAGAAAAGACTTTTCCCCAGCGGAAAACCAGAGGAGGACAGCAGCAGCAGCAGCAGCGATAGCAGCAGCATGGGGCCCTGAGATTCTCCCCCCGCCGGGTTTTTAAGACCACTGGGTCCCCCTATGCGCGGAGTACCCAATGGGTAAACCTCCCATCTCACGTTACCCCCGACCAGTGAGGACCCCACAAAAGCTTCCAAAAAGTTAGTCCTTGTCACGCCACTCAAGTAATTCCATCGCAGGGAGTTTATGTGTGCACACTCAAAAGAAAAGAAAGGGCGAAGGGGAAGGGGAGAGGGGGGCAGGGACAAAGCCAAAGTTTGGAACAGCTAGAACAAACAGAAAAAGCAGCAAAGATATCCTTAGACCACGACCACCCCCAAAGAAGAAGACGTACGACCCCCGCGAGTAGACCCCACAGATCGATTTCAAAAAAAGGACAAAGCGCTATCGACGCGATACGAAAGCGTATGATCCCGTAATACTTTAATCGATGCATCTTCTCAACTCAGCAAGGAATCTTATAGAATAATATTATATGATAGGGCGGTCCATTCCTCTTGGTATCTTCTTCAAAAGCTTTTCAAGATGGAAGGGAAGACCCCATAAATCAAAACCCCAGATTTTCCCAATCTGAGAAAATCTCGTGGTTGATCTTTCTTTATTTTGCGGAGAAATTTAAAGAAAAAACGCGACCTTTAGATGATTTGGGGGCTCACCAAATGATTCGAAATTCCAACATCAATGCATGCCGGAAAAGTGCCGGGAAAAGAAACGTTCCTTACCTTCACCGGAAAAGTGCCCGCCGGGAACTTGGTCGTGAGCAGCTCCCGCATCCTCCGGACGGCCTTCACTTTGTTGGCCAGTATGTCGAGCAGCGGCAGCAGCTCCTCCGTCTTCAGCGGGAACTGTTCCGTCAACCAGACCGACGGCCTCAGGCTCTTCACGTACTCCTTCTCCTTCGTCTGCGGGGTCGGCGCCACCGCGATCGCGGCCCTCCTGTGGGGCGGGGCGGCCGCCGCGGGGGCGAAGGGCACCACGTCCACGCTCTTCCTTCCCACGTGCACCCATTCCCTCTCCTCCCTCACGAAACTACTGTGCCTCCGTCTTTCGCTATTGTTGTTGCCAGCGTTGGAGAACATGAACTGGGGATTCTCGGCTACGAGGAAGCCATCGTCGTCCTCGTCGAGCTCAAGTGGCAATACCTGCGTCGAAGGCGTAAACTTAGTGTCTAGGAGACAACGTTCGAATTTAAAGTCAAAACCATGAAAGACGCTCGTACAACCTGCTCGCTGCCGGCGACGTCGTTGTCGGACGAGGTGACCTTGCGCGATCGGAAGCTGAATACTACGTTGTGGACTTCGTAAACCCTGGCCTTCCATTCGCCGATAGACTCCGTCTTATCTTGTCTTCTCCAATTAGTTCTGCTCACGAGCTCAGCTCTCGTGACGTCCATGCCTGGACGGTACACGCTCGTTTGGGAACAGAACCCGGCGATGTCCGAGTCGCTCATGGGAGCTCCGGCATTCTCGAAAGCGTTGAAGATCTTCCGGTTGTCGTGGTTGAGGACCAGGAGTGCTCCCTCGGGGACGCCGTGGCTCTGGTCTCCTTCCCCGAGGAAAAGGAAGCTCTGATCGGCGCGCTGGATCTTCAGGCCGTCGAAGCCGGCGAGGGAGGTGTCGGCCCGGAGATTACCGTCGCGCTTCCAGATCCGGTACGTGTCGGAGGGGGCGATCTTCCCGACGAACGGGATGACGGAGCTCTCGAAATGGAACGAGATCTCCATGTAGAAGTCGCGCATGCGGCGGAGCACGGCGATCACCCGGGGGAGGCGGCGGCGCCACTTGCACCAGGCGGAGCGGTGGTGGTGCTCGAGGAGGACGGACGCGATCTCGGCGTTCCTCCGGCACAGCGCCTCCTGGAGCGGATTCCACCCGGCGGCGTTCTGGAGGGAGGCGTCGGCGCCGGCGGTGGCGAGGGAGCGGGCGGCCGACGCGTCGGAGAGGCGGACGGCGAGGTGGAGCGGGGTCTCGCGGAAGGGGACGTCGCGGCGGTCGACGGCGGAGGAGATGCGGTCGGCGACGAGCTCCTGGGCGAGGGAGTCGGACTCGGAGTGCACGAGGCCGGGGTCGGCGAGGCGGGGGAGGGAGGAGAGGAGGCGGGCGAGGGTCTTGTGGTCGCCGAGGGCGACGGCGTAGTGGAATGGGCTGTGGGCGTAGTCGTCGGGCTTGATGGACGACGGGGACGACGACGCCGACTTCGACATCGCGAGCTGAAGATGGAGACGGCGGCGGAGAAGATGACGATGATGGCGACGGCGACGGTGACGGTGACGTGAATTGAAGTATCGATCCTTCTCTTAGAGAGAGAGGGAGAGAGAGAGAGGAGTGGGGAGGGAGGAGGGAATGTTATTGGAGGAAGAGGAAGAGGGCAGTTTCGTCTTTTCAGTTGCTGCCCGTTTCGGGAAACAGAGAAGACTCCAATCTGGCACGGCTTTAGAGAGAGAGAGAGAGACAGAGGTATTGGGGGTGAGTGGAGAAGACAGTTCGCTTTTTACCTTCACTTCTTTTGTCTGCTCCCTCTTCAAAATTGGAAAACAGCAAAGTGACCTCATTTTGCTCGCTTACCACAACTCACTGAATTAACGGGTCTGGTTTAAAATCCCATTTTAAAAAATTAAATTTACCACCATCAAATTTGCAAATCCATATTCATTAAAATTCATATCACAAAAAATCTCAAAATAATAAATTTATAATAAAATTTATTTAAATTAATTTTTTAATTACCCAAAATCCCAAATTAATATATTTGTGACAAATTCACTATTATTTGATTTCCATTATATTTTATTATCAAATTACTAAGTTCAATAACACATACAGTTATCGAGTATACTAATTTGAGATTTCACCCTCTATTTGTTATAGGTATACTAGTTTGTAATTTTTCATAGTATTAAATTAATTTAATAAAAATTAATTGAAGATAAATTTGTCACAAATATACTAATTTTGGGTTTTATATTATCAAAAAGATTAATTCAAGGTAAATTCATCATAAGTATAAAATTTGAGGTTTTTTGTAGTAAAAAAATTAATTTTGTTGCCATTTGAAGTTTTTTTTGTGGTCAAAATTAATTTTTGGTAGATTTATTATATGTACATCAATTCATGATCTTTCATGGTATCCACCCAATGAATATAATAGATTTCTAAATCTATACCTTAATTCGACTCCAAAAAAGGAGAGATAGAGAGAGACTTTGGCCATTTATTTTTCCATCGTTAAACGGGGATTAAATTTGAAAATGAAAAGGCGTCGTGGGGTGGGTGGGTTGGTCGGTCGGCGTTTCTTTATCGTGACCACGGAGAGCGAGGAACGAACGACGGGGGAACCTGTCTGCATTCCTCCGGACCGAATCCCAAACGTAGGATCTCTCTCCCTCCCTCCCTCCCATGTTCGTCTTCAACGCCCGCAATTAACAGCTAATAATTGGGAAAAAATTTCTCTTAACCGCTTGCTTCTTTTGTTCTCGTCTTTTCTTTTTCTTGAAAACGATTACTTTAGTCACGTCTCTGTGTCTGCTGCGTCCGATCCCTGGCGTTTGCTTTACTTTTTGGAAGAGGGGGAGGAGGAGAGGAAAATGAAGATTTTTTTATTTTATTTATTTTTTGGGGGTAAAAAAAGCCCACGCCACCACCGCCACCCGGCCAGACAGCCAATGGTCAAAAGAGGTTGCCTTGGCACATTGTATCATGCGAAGACGAGCCCGGGCCTTCGTCCCCTTCTTTTATTGATTAAGGGTGTTTTTGCACTTTTTGTCGTTTCGAATCGTGGCCCTCCTCTGAAGGGGAAACGACTGCGGCGTGGGATTCAGAGACCGGACGAGAAAGAGAGTTTTCAAGAACTATGAGAGCCCCACTCCGTCGTCTTTTAATGCTCGTTCTTCTTCTGTCTTTGTTGAAATCAAATCTCCTGTCTTTTTCTTTAGGAACGGGTTTTTTTTTGGGAGGACTTTGTTGGTGCTCGAAGCTCTTTTTGGTCTTTGGTCTGTGGTTTGTGTTGTGATAACAATGGGCCGGAGGCGGAATTGTCAGAGGTAAATAGGCAACCCGTCTTTGGCAAACCAAGCAACCGGGTGGGTATCCAGCCAAGGTTGTGGCCAAGTTATCTATGGGCCAGATGTCCGGCACTGACTAGACATAAGACAGCTTGTAATTATCTAAGAGAGCTTTAAGAATTGTCATCCAAGAAAGTTCGAGAATAGGAGAAATCCCATTTCTCATGATTGATTATCATGTCAGGGTTGGGTGTAATTGAAGATTGGGAAACACATGCGACGAGTGTGATTCGAACGAGCGATTATAATAATCTCTTCGCCTTAATTATAATGGAACATCCCGTCAATCTCTTCCCATAAAGCAGGTCAACTACAGCTCCCATGCTGCACAAGCAAGTTTGCAATCGGGGAACATCTCTCAAGACTCGATCTGTATGGGAATAAGTCAAAATGACAAGCGTCCTTTATCGTTAAGAAAAGGTCGAAGGCCAGAGTTTTATGAAAATCTACTTATTCTCATATATCCATCAGACGAGCACCAAGATACAAGGTAGAGAACACAAAAGTCCAATACATCATGGCCAACCACGAGTATTAAGCAGACAACCGTAGTTAGTAATTGATGGCCAATACAAACTACGTTTATTTATAAAAGATAATGAAAAGACTCTGCATATCTGCTCATCCCATTGGATATCCACACCATCGCAAGCTTTCTACTGCAGTTCCTTCAGGAAGTCTTCATTGTCCACCAGAACCTACAAGCAAAAAGTCAGATCACAACGAAGTCCCATGAAAGGGAATTAGAATATAAACAGATCACGCACTAGCTGAAACAACCAATGCTGTCATTTTTATGTCTTTTGCAACACAGGTGATATGAGTTTTGGGTAGTGATATCCATTCTTGTTCACGGCAAAAAGGTGACGGAATGCTTTTCAAGTGTATCCCCATATTACGTGCTTTATACTTCCCTTTCATCTGTGTGCACACCAGTGATCATATGCACTACACAGGGCCCTCATCTTCCAATGTAAAGTTGCAAGAAAGCAATTCTCTCTCCTTTTTTCTCCCCTAGAAACACTCGACACATATACATGCATTGCCAGTTCTATACATATTACTGCTTAACACAATGGCCATTAACTTGATCAGCATCTTCAGCAGAGATTAAATACTGCATTCCTGCTTATTCACGTGAATAAAGAAAGGTTTGAAATTTGTAAATCAGAAACTTACAGTTTTCCAACCATCTGGATCTAGGAAAGAGGTAATTTTGGTGTTGATCCCAGGAAGTGGTCCTGGCTGTCTAGTTATTTTCCCACCAAGCTCTTCAGTAACCAGCTTAACCACCTCACCACTCTTGTAGACATCATCAGTGCTGATGGCAATCTAGAATGGAGAGCAAAAATCCTTTAGCGAGTGAACGCGAGTAATCTGATTTACATGATATGTACAGCAAGCAAAAGTTAGGGTACTAACTTGTGCATATGCATTGCCCTTGGTATACTCAGTAACACCATAGTTATAGGTGAGCTCCAGCACAGTTGTCTCATACTCATCAGCATAACCCATCATGGCCAAGGTGTACTGTCAATTTCATGCAGCATTATGAGAGTGAAATAATCATAAACACCTAGGGAACCAACATGCAGGCCATGGCGGCCTTCACAAATGATATCATATGCCTATGTAGAGCAGGGATGACCAACCTTGTACTCTGGATTATCTATTTTCCTTAACAGTTTCATGCCCAATGCCTGCACAAACATAAGGTAAATCCCTGTAACTAGTGATGTAGTAAAAGCACAGTAAAAACTCTTTGGAACAATGACACCACGCAAAGTCATTTTTTCCCCATATTTGTATAGCCATCAGACCCATTGAACTCAATTTCTACCTCATAACGTCAGTTCTCACATGTGAACCTCACACCGACAAAGTAGTTGCATCTTAAATGGAATCGGTATCATTGGAACTTGCATTAGGAGAAGAATCTCATCGAGATGCAAAACAAGAAAACATACTTTCTCATAAAACTTAATTGCGCGCTCCAAATCACCAACTCGAAGCATCACTTGGCAAAGTGGTTCTGGAGTTGGACCTCTTTGAATAAGCTCAAAGATATAACCATCCGGGTCCTTCACAAGAGCAATGACAGACTTTCCACCTTTCACTGGACCAGGCTCCCTTGTGACCGTGCCACCCTTGGCCTTGATATCTTCGACCATCTTGTACACCTGCAAAGTCAAAGAAATCCAAAATGGATGATCAATGAAGCAGGCATTATACTTTGAAATGTTGTTAAACAGAGCAGAGACGCTCACATCTTGAGTCGAAATGGCAAAATGTCCGAAGCCACTTCCAATATCATAAGAACTCACTCCATAATCTGAAACAGAAGAAATGCAAAGTTTCAGGAACCTACTAAAATGATGAATGAGCGCCAGTTTATACTATGCCTTAAAAGAAATTTCTTATAGTCTATATCACCATTCTCCACAAACACTGCTCATATAAAAACTTAGAAGTTTCAATCGCTTTTGGAATGTTTTAACATTTTTCTCCTTTCGGTACAATTGGAGACAAAGAAGGGACATATACGGCCGGTTTTATGGTCGTTGCCTGTCTAACTTAACATTGAAATGAGCGTTTTCCTGGAAACTGAACAACGAGGGAACTTTTCCAGTAAAGGTTCATGCCAAATGAAAGAATACACTACACAGTCACTAAAATGGTGGGTTCACTCAATCAAAAGTATTTAAACCTGCTAGCTAGTAAAGTGGTCGATCCCGTGATTTCTCATAAAAGGATCCATATTGCAGTTGCTGCGATGTATACCAACAAATTCTACAGTATGCAGGAAACCATTCAATGACCAGAAAGAATAAATTAGCAAGGACCTAGAGAGAATAAAAAATGGCCGGTCCCCTCATCTGTTGGTAAAGAGGTCTGCACTCCATGTTATTACATATTAAACTGCAGCAACCCTAAGGAAAAAAGTCCAACAACTCTAGTAACTGGAAAGAACAGATCGACAAGTTTCTTCAAGAGATGCAATCTCTTAATATATACATTAACACACAATAAAAAAAAAGATGAGTCAGCCCCAGAAAGAACATACTGTATGTCAACTCCACTACGAAGTGAGATTCTTCGGGGCCAAATCCAAGGAAGGCATTGGAGTATTTCTCGTCAGGAACGTCCCTTTGCCTCAGCAACTTCATGCCCAAACATTCCGTATAAAATCTGGCACCAAATAATGAAAACCACAGGGGATTATCACCTTCGAATTCCAGAGAACCGGTGGACAACATCTTTGAACATGGTTTTTCAAAACCATTCCTCAGCTGCGCTATTCCCAAAAAGGAACCCATTTCTCAAAACAACTAAACGATGCATTTCCACCTATGCTCTCTTGGGTCCTGATTAAAATAGTTCATTCTCATCTTTCGTCCTTAGAAACCGTTTCCCCCAGACACAATAAAGACCACAGTAACAGAGAAACGCGATGCAGTGCGTACTTGATCGTGCGTTCGAGATCGCCGACGCGGTAAACGGCGTGGAGGAAGCGGCGCTTGTCCTTCTTCGGCCACTCCAGGAGCTCAGCATTCACGGGTGCGGCCTCGGCCATTTCCAAAAGCTCGCCAAAAAGCAACTCTGCTTCCAACGAAGAAAATTCAAGAAGCCATCATCAGTTACCCACAAAAGCTGGAGCGTCGCACGCTCAAATCGAGACGAATTACAAGAATCGAAACGAAGCCTACGAGAGCAAACGAAGCCTAGATGCGAATTCGCGAAGCAGATGTTCAGCAAAACGATCGACCGACAAAATCGAGAGATCGAGAGAGAGAGAGAGAGAGAGAAAGAGAAAGCATAGCTATTGTGAGACCTGGAACCTTCTCCGCGAGCCCAACATATATAGAGAAAGGAAACCATCCGAAAACGAGAGGATCTACTAAGGTGACGGGCTGTCACCCGGTTCCGCCGCGAATGGCGGCGCACGGACGGAGATCTCGGGATGGAGTGGTTAGGCGATCGGCCAATGAGGGGAGCCTGTCACCTAGCGGAACCGACAGCCGCTGCCTCCTTGAAACGAGGGATTGAAAGAAAGTAAGATTTGACTTTCGGGTAGACCTGGTCCGAAAGTCAAATCGCAAACGAGAAATTAATTTATTTTTTTTGGGTAATGTTATTTTCTGTTTCGGGACTCATTAGAAGGCTATGTTCATTCGGGACCGTGGGAAAATAGGGACACCGGAATTAATTTTTGGGAAAAACGAAGCAACATAGGAATAAGCTCGTTGTGGAATTTAGGTTGTGAATTTTAAGAATTGGTTTTGCGACATTTTTTTGGTCAAAAAAGCAGAGGTGGTCCTCTCTGAGACTTTCATGATGGGGGTGGTGGTCGGTGGCTAAAGAAAAAAAAGTTGATCGTGACACATTGTTATGAATCGTGCAAAGGACGTTGATTTGACGATGGGGGGTGTTTCGGGTAAAATCTCAGCATCTTTTTAGGACGAGCAAAAGTCATCAAAAATATTAAATTATAGCACATTTAAAATCTCAAATTTGTATAAGTTAAAATTCTGTCAAAATGCAAACAATATTGACATAGCACTCACTTGACTCAAATAAAATGAAAAAATGTAAAAAAATATTTAACGGAACCTTGACAAAAAGAAAATATGCCGCATGAATATAATTTTGAGGTCTTTTATGTCATCAAAAAAAAATTTCGGATAAATGTGTCGTAGTAGGCATAATTTGAAATTTTTTATATTACAAAAAGTTCAAAATAAATGTGCCATAGACAATAAGTGTAATTTAGGGTTTTTATGACTTTTTTCCTTTTTATAATTTTTTTTAAGTTTATCCTTGCATTAGAGTATTTAAGTAATACGTCACAAGCAAATAACAAACTACAATAAAGTCTAAGATCCATCGCAACAATGACCAAAAATAGAAAAGTGAGAGATCTTTAAAGATTATAATCTTTTATTGCATAATTATCTAAATCTATTACAAAAACCTATAGGGAAAAAAGATTGATATTTCATCTTCTAATGGATATTTGAATCTCAAAAGATTGAAAAGATTGCAACCGAGGGAAACTAAATAGTATGATAAAATTCGTGAAGGGAAAAATCAACCAAATTTGAATTGAATATGTAGGACGTCTTTTAAAGTTACAAATTATAACTTTAGTACAAGTTAGTAATATTTGGTAATAGTATATGTGAATATCTTTTGAAATGGTAACTATTAATATTAATTTAGTTTGATCTGTTAAAGCTTTAATGAATACATAAAATGTAACTACCAAAATTTAATTAAGATGGTGCTTTTTCTAGTATTCATTAGGTTTATATAGTCCCGTTTGGTTTGCTATCGGGAAAATGATTTCGAGAAAAATGTAATTATCTTTGAGTTGATGAGACTTTCCGAAATGCTATCATGTTTAGCAAATTATATCTCTAAAGTACATTGAAAAATAGTCTTAACTTAAATACCGTTTGGTAAAACTACATTTGCAAAGGGCTTTTATTGTTCTTTATAAAACAAAAAAAGCACTTCAACGAAAGCTCCATTGTCGGCTAACTACGGACAACCAAATCTAGCCATCAAGTAGCTTTGCCTAAGCTCGAGCAACCTTACGCAAGGCGACCTCAGGTCGCATGACCCAAGCGTGGCGCGACTTGAGGTTGCGCAATGGGCCGACGATCGTCAACCTTCGACAATCCCTCAGGCAACGGCTGTTGGCCTCTGACAGCACCTCGGGTAGTGGCCATTGAACTCTGACGGCTCTTTGATGCATATGGAGAAGATGATGAACAGTAGAATTTGCATTCTCGAAATGCTGAAAATCCAAAACATCCCTGGACTTGTTTTAGGCTTTCAGCATCCTCAAATGCTGACATTTGATTAAGGGAGTCCAAAAACACCTTACCAAATGTTTTATATTTTTTGAAAGGGACTTTGGAGGATGCTAAACCAAACGGGTCACACTCCCTTTTGTAGTGTTCTGATCATTTTGTTTGCTTTTTCCACGTTTCGCATCAGTGTGGCTTGGCATGCTTTGGACCGCACTGACTCATGGGTGGCTGAGCATGCTTGTACCACAATGACTCTTATGGGGCCCCTTTGCTGTCAACTCTTTCCTTTTTATTTGTTTCTTCTCCTGTCTTTTTATGGATAAAATACAAATTATTATCCCATGCATATTTTTTTCTTCTTTATAAAATACTGAGCTCACCATGGGAATTATCATGAGTGGATCGTGGAGTCATTTCCTCTTTTCGAACGTAGAAATCCTTCTTTCCTTTAGAGTAGTATAGTATAAATAAATCAATGGGAGAGATGATATAATTTTAGCCCTTGGGTTTTATTACGGTACATGAATTAAAATGAAGATAAATGGAATTTATTCACACATAATGTACCTATTACCGGCCTTGCCCCGCCGGACCTCGCCAAAATCCTCACCCCATGCCCCACCACCTATTATCTTGTCGAATAGTGCTGGCCCAGTCGGTGCTTGACGAGGAGGCAAGGCCCTCGTTCGATGCCCATTCCTAGCCAAGCTATGATGGGATCACTATTATCCAAACTGTCTTGCACCTCTTAACTCCTTCCCATCTCCGCACCTTCAAAGATCTCTATGCATTCTCACTTGCACAATTATACGTAACGCCTCACCCTCCTATAAAACAAAAAAAATTGAAATCAATCATAAAATATTAACCACGAAAATCTAACAGGAGATTATCAAAAAAATGAGCACAGAGTTTTAGCTTTCCTGCAACGAATAATTAACAATTTCAACATAATTGTATGCAAAATCCAATAAAACAACTATTCTGACAATTTTTTTCTCAAAGTACACATAAACGATTGGGGGGGAATTATTCAAAAAGTCATAAACCTATTGTGCAGAGGCCAATTCAATCTTAAATCTTATAATTGTGCCAATTTAATCATAAATCTTTTGACGATTTGCTACTTTAGTCATAAACTTTTAAATTGAGCCGATTTAGTCATTAATCTTTTGACAATTTGCCAATATAATCTTTCCAATCAAATATCCTTGGTGCTGCTTAGACACTTCTCAGAAGAGAAGAAACTTTGCATCACCCAATCACCGGATTCTATGTCTGGTTCTTGTAAGACATGACTCTGAACTAGAAAAGAATTTGTGGAAGCCAAGGAAAAGGAGTATGCGATATTGACAGAGAACCATCTAGAGAGTGCTTTAGGTGACGTTCTCATGATATACCACACCAATCACCAACCTTTTCTCTCTCTTTTGTCAAGCCTTTTAAGCAATAAGCGACGGTCCAGTAGCATTAGCAAGAGGGCCTGAGCTTCTGTTATAATATTATCTCACCATATCATCGCCTTGCAAACTCTCTAGGGCCCATGACCAACAAAAAAAAAAACTCTCTAGGGCCCTATGTGCCAAAAAAGGCCTTGCTCTTAAAGGGCTTGAGCTTTGGCCCACATTCAAGCTTCCAATTGGGCTTTGTTAAGCTTTTTTCCATTCCCTCATGTAATGAAATTTCGATTACTAACTCGTGGAACGTAGCTCGAACTATTTTTACTGTAGGGTGGCCCCGGTTTACCACTATTCTTAAACCCCAGATACATTTTTTTAAGGACTAAGATTGGTTTAAGGGCATCACGACCCTTGCTAGCTTGCCCACCCTCGCCGTGGTTGGCGAGGGTAGACCCGTCAAATGGGTGGGTCGGGTCGAAAATGGTCCGACCCATATTGACCCATTTAACTCTTGACCCAAATTCATGTAATGTAAATCTAATGACCCATACCCGACCCGACCCACACCCGACCCATACTCGACCCGACCAGTATTCTTAAGCCATTATTATTGTGAAACACAAACTCACTCGACGATCATGTTAAATGATTCATTCAACCCATATTTGACATATATTTAACTTTTACTTAACTCATATTTAACTAATATTTAATTTTCACTTGACCCATATTTGACCTATATTCAACTTTCATTTAACCCATATTTGGCCCATATTCAACTTTCACTTGACCCATATTTGACCCATTTAACTAAAAATGAGTCATAATATGGGTTTATGACCCATTTTGACACCTCTAAGCGAGGGCCATGATCCTTGCTCGCCATCTACAAGGGCTTCGTGGCCCTCACCTACTGGCCAGTAAAGGTCATTGACAACCTCGCTAGCCCTGTGTAAAACATTAATTTAGAAAAAAAATTAAAAATTGTCCCCAATAGCATCAGCCTTGCCACATTGGATGGTCAATGCTAAATAAACCACCATGTTAATAATATCTAGTTAAAATTAGCCGGAAAGACTAACGAGTTGTTAAAAGATTTATAATTAATTTGACAATTCGTCAAAAAATTTAGAAATAAAGTAAAAAAATGACCCGCGGCTTCATGTCCGAATAAAGTAAGAATAAAGTAAAGGGGTGTAAATAAGTCATCTCGAATCAATGGATTCATTGTAAAATCCCTCTATGATATAATGCATTTTGATTACAATTTTTTTGGCTGATAAAGGGATTAAATGGTATAATTCTTTTGTTTTGTTGGTAGATTGGAGGATTAGAAACATGTTAGTACTGAATTGACCATTATATAATAAGTTATATGCATTTGAAAACTTTGAGCAAATTGAAAATTAGATCCACAATGTAGTTCAATGCTATCTTGATTTCTTCTCAGGCCAATTAATATAAGGCTCTACCAAATTTGAGACACATGTTGAGCGGGTGCACGTGATAATAAATCCAAATGAAAGTCATTGAATACATGGATCAAAGAAATATGTTAAGTTGGGAAAGCAATATATACTAAATATCATATTAGTTTTAAAATTTATTGTATGAATGCCAATTCAATCTTAAACTTTTAATTTTACCAATTTAATCCTGAAGATTTGCTCGGGATCTTCATATAGTTCATCTAATCAATTTTCATCAAAAATCCATAACATGACAGTGTGTCATGTAGGATGGCCAGGGAAAGATCATAGGGAAAGATCATAATACTGAAAATACCTAATTAAAGTAAGGAACCATCATTTTGGTTGTGTCACGATCAACCCCTCATATTCCCCAGCAATATGACAGAGAAGTGGTCCAACGCGCGCATTATACATATATTTTTTTGACTTAAATAAGGCGCAAGAGACAGCCACATGTTTGGGGGAGGAAAAGATTCCAAACCCTCAATTAAAAGAAATATAAAGTGGGTGGTCAAGGACAATTTCACGAGATCCATCTTTCGTCCACACTGCTGTTTGTTTGCACATTAAAACTTCGCTCATTGATTATGATAATAACAATAATTATGAACGTTATGGGATTTACTCCTGTACTTAGTCTTCATTGCATGCCATGTTCATCTTCGCAGCCCCCTAACATAAATAAAGTTGTTGCTTTTCTAATCTCGAAAGCCGCGATTCTCGAACCATGGATTTCGTGGATCTTGCATTATCTTGACAATAATTGACTTAATGGTCATTTGGGGGCATGTTGGTTTACTAATTTCTCAGTCCCACTTAGACTTTTGCTCCTTGGCTCATTCGTTACTTTTTGCCACATCCATTGAACCAAGCGAACTAAGATTTGGTGGGCAATAAATCTTTTAGGTATTAATTAGAGTAATGGGTGATTATTAAAGCAAAGCCAACTTACAAACTTCTATTTTCTTTCTAAAGAAATAGATTTTTTTACAAGGTTTTTGAAGAAATAAATCATCGAGCTATAAACGTAATATTGATAATTTTAGTTTGGAATTTTCTTTTTGACTTTGGGGTCATGTCGCCATAGATTTGAGGAGTCAATACCGGCAAAATGCAAAAAAAAAGGAATAACTCCATTTGTTATCCTCCTAAATCAGAATATATATATCTTTTACGGAGTTATCTGAGTGGAATTTGTTTGATTTGAATATGGCAGATTTTCTATTTGAATGACAATCTCTTTCGTTAATAACAATTTTGAGACAATTACCTTAATGGTAGAAAAAATACATTGGATATTCATGAATATTAATCAGAGCCGAAAAGTGGCTATACCAGCAAAGTGGAGACCCTTAACAAATCGTCATCATTGCATTGTCTGCTTGCTATATTTTGAGGTTCATCAAAATTATTCTATTGGATTCGATATGAAATGATTTGTTTATTTTATTTTCTGACTTGAAAGCATGAGTAAGAAATGATATGTAAGAAGCAAGACCAAATGATCCTAGACAACTTTGGGTCATTTATTCATAACATCTAATCTAATTGCAAGTGGTAAAATATGAAAACACAAAATTTGATTTTTCTAAAAAAAAAACCCATTTTCCCTGCATTCTGAACCAATAGATTATTTTTATGAATTATTGTCTTTGCAAAATTCCGTGTTCAATCGCACTTTTGGATTTGTCCTTAAATCGATATTAGGACCACAAAAGCATCCATCAGCATATACCATGGTTCTATTCCTATTCAATGGCCACGAATCCTCAGTGGAGCAAGAGACGGTGGTTTGGATCCATATCACATCATAGCCGTCGATATCACTTTCATTAGATTTCACGGATTACAATTAAACTCCTTGAAAAAAAACGAAAAAAAGAAAACGGAATTCTCCTTCCCGTGGTTTCCACGAACGGACACTAAGGCCATGTTTGGTTCAGCTTTGCCAAGGGGCTTTCAGCCCCGAAAGCCCTCGCCAAATGCGAACCCGTTTGTTCGTATTTTGGAGATCTTTGGCCAAATGCACCGTGCGTTCTCAAAGGGGTTCAGCGCTTTAGCCAAATGGAGGGGCTGGAGGTGCGCTTCAAAACTTGCATTTTCGGAATGCCATTTGCTTGCTTTAATGAAAATATGCTAGTTGCCCATTTTGCCCTCATTTATTTAACAAAATCCATTTTTGCCCTTAGCCCAATGGAGTGCTGGTGGGCTTTGCACTGTTCATCTTCTCCGAGGAGCCGACGCGGCCAAAGACCGCCGGCCAAGGTGTCCCCAACGCCGGCGACCGTCGGCCCAGGTCGTGCGCCCAGGCGACGGCGACGGCGAACCCAGGCGGCCGTCACCGTCGCCTAGGTCGCACGCCCGCAGGCGACAAGTCGCCGTCCACCGGGTTCGCGACCCAGGCGACCATTGTCGTCGCCCGGTCGCGCACCCGAGAGGTGACCGTCACCATCGCACGGGTTCGCGACCCCGGGCGACCGTCACCGTCACACTGGGTCGCTCGCCCGGGCGACCGTCACCGTCACACCGGGCTCGCCGCCGGGCGACCGTGACGGCCGACCACCGCCTGAGGTCGGCGACCTCAGGCGGTGTTGGCCACCGGAGGTGAATAAATTAAAAAAAAATATTACAAATTTTTTATGTGCATTACAAAATGTAGTATTTACCAAATGATATTTAGGCCAAAGTTGCTTTGCATTGCAATGAAAAGTTTCATTTTATCAAACGGTATTTGCATTGGAAAACCCCTTCAACCTAAAGATACTTTGCGTTTTTCCTAAGGGCGTTTGCGCCCTGTTCGAACCAAACGGGCCCTAAAAGACAAAAAGAAAAGGTGGGAAAATTAATCTGGTCAACAAATTATAGTTTTTACCGACAAAAAAAAAGACATTATAGTTTTTACAGACAAAGAAAAAAAAACAAATATAGTTTGCACCCCAGAACAAAAATGCAAATTCGAAAGAAAAAACTGGTGGTCGACATCGTGCAGAACTAACACGTGTACGGCTGACAGTCACTCCATCACTCTAAAAACACAGTTTTTTTCCTATTTTTCGGGGAGCCATACTTTTTTCTTTGGGTCAATTCCAAAAAAAACCCCAAACTTTAGATCTAGTCCCAAATATACCCTAAACGTTTTTTTGTCTCAAGAAAAACCCCAAACTTTAGGTTTAGTCCCAAATCTGCCCGAACTTTTCTTTTGTCTCAAAAAAAAAAACTCTAAACTTTAATTTTAGTTCCAAATCTACCCCGAATTTTGTTTTGTCTAAAAAAATCTCAAATTGACACATATGACAAATTTACCCAAAATTATTTTTTTGACCACCAAAACAAATTACCATCTATTATTTTCCGTTAAATTTTACCGTTAAATTTCTAAATTAAATAACACGTCGCATTTAACAGGTATACTAATTTGGGGTTTTACCCTCCGTTTGTACTAAAAAAATCACCAATTTTTGATATGTTATCAAATATACCCCATGGTCTAGTCCCAATTTAACATGGCATTTCCACATAGATAGTAAATACACATAAACAAGATGTCATAGAAAATTATTTTCAAAATAAAACCATTTTAGGACATAAAAAATTAGGGATTACTAATACGGCTTTTGGACAGAGGCTAACGAGGGCAAATTTAGGATTAGAGTAAAATTTGATGATTTTCTATTTGACAAAAAAAATTAGGATAGATTTGGGAATAGACTAAGAGTTTGGGGTTTTTTCTGAGACAAAAGAAAAGTTTGGGGTTTTTTCTGAGACAAAAGAAAAGTTTGGGGCAGATTTGGGACTAAACCTAAAGTTTGGGGTTTTTCTTGAGACAAAAAAAAGTTCAGGGTATATTTGGGACTGAACCTAAAGTTTGGGGTTTTTTTTGGAATTGACCCTTTTTCTTTTGGTCTGTCCGGGAGCCATACTTGATTCGCTTTAAAGATTAACCGATCATTTTGATAATCAAAGTTGAACCAAATTAAGAAAGTAATTGTAGCACTGTACAACATAGGGTTAATGCCTCTCAAAATCTCAAATTACTTATTATATATATATTCCAAACTAATTTTCGCCTTATAAAAAAAACCAATCTCCCATGTATTTAACCGAATCTTAAATCGTGCCCATGACCCATATTTATCATTTGTTAGCATTCCACCCGATATTCCATTAAAATGCGTACGCATCAAAACACGACTACAAGATAAATTTAATGTGGAGAATGATGGATTGTACCAATGCTTATGGATGCTAATCAATGGTAGATCTAGGTCGAGGTATTGGTTAAGATAAAAATTAATTTTAGATAAATATGCCGTGAAAGTGTTAATTTGAGAATTTTTTTTGTGGTTACAAAAAATAATTCAAAACGAACATGTCATGTGTATCGGTTTGATATTTTCAAAGGTACTAAACATGAAAATGTTAACGCCAGCATCCCAAAAAAATTTTAAAAAAAGAAAAGCTGTGGTTGCGAAATTGTCTGGAAATATGGGCAAAAAATGTTGACCGCAGCACTTAAAATTGACGAAACGAAAACATTTCGGGTTCGGATTACTCCACTTCCCGTCCCTCCTCCGAGCCAGCCCGCCGCGTGACGCAAGTGGTGACTCCCCCAGCCCGTCTCCTCCCCCGGACCAATCACATCCCGCCACGTCGGCGACCCTGCAGGGGGGAGCTGAACGTTCCCGTCATAGCGTCCAGGTTCGTCGTGGTCCCCGGCAAACGCCCTCCTTATTTAACCACCTCCACCTCCCCTCCTTCTCCCTCCACACGATCGGAGAAGAGCAACAGGCTTCTGTCGACACACGCCGAGAACACAGAAACGAGATTTCGCGTTAGCATTTTTGTAGAAGATTTTTCCGGTGGTGGGTTTCGCATGGCGTTGGCTGTGAGCACTTCTTCCACTTACGCCATTTCCGGGTCGAGCTTCTCCCGCGCCGCCGGCAACAACCACGGCGATTTGGCAACAAAGTTCTGATTCTGGATTTTGCTTGTGAAGGGAGGAATTCCTCGAATTTGTTTGTGTGGTGGTCTGTTCCGAATTGGGTCGGAGGTGGCGGTGGGTCCCGCTGTTGATGTTGCGCTCTTTAATTGTGTTTTTGTCGAGTTTTAATTTGGTTTTCGCTGGCTTGGAGATTTGTGGGGCTCAAATTCGTTTGGTGTCGGTTATGGCCGGCGAGTTTTACGAATCTTGTAGCGTCAATTGGTCATCAACGCATCGTGTTTTCTTTCTGATTATGCGTCAATTTGTGGTTATGTTCTTGTGGTTTAGGAACGATTTGAATGAAACTGGGGCTTGATCCTAACAATTGATTTGTAGGGAATAAGCCAAATGACAAGCGACCTTTTATCGTTAACAAAGGCAGAGGGCTTTTGGGGGGTTATCAGTAAGTTTAGATCCTACCGACCTAGGAAAAATTGATGGAAGTTTCGGGAGATAGTCGCATTCTCGAAAATGATTCCAGCCAGGACAAGGCTAGGGTTCCAATGCTCAAATGAGCAATCTCTATCATGACTAAGTGAGCACAACTCATAATCACGACGCATAAAATATACTCATTCTCATAGATCCATCAGACGAGCACCAGGATACAAAGCAGAGAACACGAGTCCAATACATCATGGCCAACCACGAGTACTAAGCAGACAGCCGCAGTTAGTAATTGTTCGCCAATACAAACTGTTTATTTATACAGATAATAAAAAGACTGAATCTGCTCATCCCATTGGATATTCACACCATCGCAAGCTTTCTATTCCAGTTCCTTCATGAAGTCTTCATTGTCAACCATGATCTACAAGCAAAAAGTCAAAACGATCACAATGAAAATCCCCGGAAAGTGAAATTAGATGCAAGGCATGCATTGCCAGTTCTATACACATCACTCCTCAATACAATGGCCATTAAGCAGAGAGAAAATACTGTATTCGTACTTATTCCCATGAACAAGAGGTTTGAATTTCGTAAAGCAGAAACTTACAATTTTCCAACCATCAGGGTCTAGGAAAGCGGTAATTTTGGTTTTGACCTTGGTAATCGGTTCTGGCTGTGTAATTATTTTCCCACCATGCTCTTCAATAACCAGCTTAACTACCTCAGTACTCTTGTAGACATCATCAGTGCTGATTGCAATCTAGAATCGAGAGCAAACATTCTTTAGCGAGTGAAAGGAAGAGATCTAAATTACATTCTATTTACAGCAAGCCGAAATGAGTGGACTAACATGTGCATATGCATTGCCCTTGGTATACTCAGTAACACCATAGTTATAGGTCAGCGCCAGTACAGTTGTCTCTTTCTCATATTCATCAGCATAACCCATCATGACCAGGGTGCACTGTCGATTTCATGCAGCATTGTGAGAGTGGGATAATCTAAAACAGCCATGCACCGTTCACATATAATACCACATGCTTATGTAGAGCACGGATGACCAACCTTTTTCGGGGGATCATCAATTTTCTTCAACAGTTTCATGCCCAATGCCTGCACAAGCATGAGGTAAATCCCCATAACTAACAAATCAAAAATAGAACTCTCCAAAACTCTTTAGAACAAACGACACTATGCAAATCTTTTTTTCCCCCTATTGGGATTAGCCATCATATCCATTGAACTCAATTTCTACTTAATAAGGTCTGTTCTCGCGTGCAAACCTCACACCAACACAGTAGCTGCATCTTAACAGGAATTGGTACCCTTGGATCTTGCATTGGTGGCAAATTCTCATCAAGATGCAAATCAAGAAAACATACCTTCTCATAGAACTTAATTGATCGCTCCAAATCACCAACTTGAAGCATCACTTGGCAAAGTGGTTCTGGACTTGGGCCTCTTTGAATAAGCTCAAAGACATAACCATCCGGGTCCTTCACAAAAGCGATGACAGTCGTTTCACCTTTCTTTGGACGAGGCTCCCTTATGACCGTGCCTCCCTTGGCCTTAATATCTTCAACTACCTTGCACACCTTTAAAATCAAAGAAGTCAAAAAATGGATAATAATTTAAGCAGGCATAATACTCTGAAATATTTCCGAAAGAGCAGAGAACTCACATCTTCAATCTCAATGGAAATATGTCCGAAGCCAGTTCCAATATCATAAGAATTCACTCCAGGGCCTGAAACAAAAGAAAAGCAGAGTTTCACAGGCCCTATCGAAATGATGAATTAGCGCCAGTTTATACCTATGCTTTTATCAAAATATTTATGGTATATTTTACCCTTCTCCACAAACCCTAGTCATATCACTTATCAGAAGTTTCAGTCAATTTTCGAAATGAAAGAGATGTTTTGACATTTTTTCCCCTTTCGATATACATGGATAAAAAGAAGGGACAAATAGGGCCAAGTTTTGTGAAGGCCATACTTTCTATCAACTCCAGTATGAAGTGAGATTCTTCAGAGCCAAATCCAAGGAAAGCACTGGAGTTTTTCTCCTTAGGATTGTCCCTTTTCCTCAGGGGATTCAGGCCACTACATCCCTTGAAAATTGGAAGGCAGGCAGGGGAATGTTTCTCCTCAGGAATGTCCCTCTTCCTCAGCAACTTCATGCCCAACCTTTCCTCATAAAATCTGGCACCAAATAATGAAAACCACAAGGGATTTATCTCATCTTCCAATTCCAGAGAACAGGCTGACAACATCTTAGGAGCCTCAAACACAGTACAGGACGAACATTTTGGAAACCCTTAACTGAAAACAACTAAACGATGCATTTTCACCTACGTTCTCTTGGGTCCTGATTAAAATCGTTCTCACAGACACAATAAAGACCACAGTAACAAAGAAACGCAATGCAATGAATACTTGATCGTGCGGTCGAGATCGCCGACGTGGCAAACGACGCGGAGGAAGCGGCGCTTGTCCTCCTTCGGCCACGCCTCAAGCTCAGTATTCACAGGTACAACCCCGGCCATTTTCAAAAGCTTCAAGATACTCTGCTTACACGAAAAAGGCAAGATGCGATCATCAGTGCTAACACAGTTTGCCACTTACGCCAAAATCGAGACGAATTGCGAGAATCGAAACGAAGCCCACGAGAGCAAACGAGCGTAGATGCGAATTCGCGAAGCAGACGGTCGTCGAAAGGATCGACCGACAAAATCGAGAGGGAGAGAGAGAGCATACGAGAGAGAGAGAGCAGCTCGTGAGGAGTGACAAGTAAGAGATCCTAGTATGCGTCCGCGAAGCCGACATATATAGAGAAAGGAAACCATCCGAAAACGAGAGGATCTACTAAGGTGACGGGCTGTCACCCGGTTCCGCCGCGAATGGCGGCGCACGGACAGAGATCTCGGGCTGGAGTGGTTAGACGATCGGCCAATGAGGGGAGGCTGTCACCTAGCGGAACCGACAGCCGCTGCCTCCTTGAAACGAGGGATAAAAGAAAGTAAGATTTGACGTCTGGGTGGATCTTGTACGAAAGTCAAATTGCAAATGAGAAATTAATTTATTTTTTTTGGGTAATGTTATTTTCTGTTTCCGGACTCATTAGAAGGCTATGTTCATTCGGGACCGTGGGGAAATAGGGACACCGATTTAATTTTTGGGAAAAACGAAGCAACATAGGAATAAGCTCATTGAGGAGTTTAGGTTGTGAATTTTAAGCATTGGTTTTGCGACATATTTTTGGTAAAAAAAGCAGAGGTGGTCCTCTCTGAGACTTTCATAATGGGGGTGGTGGTCGGTGGCTAAAGAAAAAAAAGTGGATCGTGACACATTGTTATGAATCGTACAAAGGACGTTGATTTGACGATGGGGGGTGTTTCGGGTAAAATCTCAGCATCTTTTTAGAACGAGCAAAAGCCATCAAAAATATTAAATTATAGCACATTTAAAATCTCAAATTTGTATAAGTTAAAATTCTATCAAAATGTAAATAAAATTGACATAGCACTCACTTAACTCAAATAAAATAAAAAAATATTTAACGGAACCTTGAGAGAAAGAAAATATGTCATATGAATACAATTTTGAGATATTTTATGTCATCAAAATTTTTTCAGAATAAATGTGTCATAGTAGGCATAATTTGAGATATTTAATATTATAAAAAGTTCAAAATAAATGTGTCATAGACAATGTGTAATTTAGGGTTTTTATGACATTTTCATTTTTATAATTTTTTTAAGTTTATCGCTGCATTAGAGTATTTAAGTAATACGTCACAAGCAAATCACAAATCACAATAAACTCTAAGATCCATCGCAACAATGACCAAAAATAGAAAAGTGAGAGATCTTTAAAGATTATAATCTTTTATTGCATAATTATCTAAATCTATTACGAAAACCTATAGGGAAAAAAGATTGATATTTCATCTTCTCATGGAATATTTGAATCACAAAAGAAGCACTCCAACAAAGCTCCACTGTTGGCTAACTGTTGACGATCAAATCTAGCCATCAGGTAGCCCTGCCTAAGGTCGGGCAACTTTAGGCAAGGTGACCCAGGCGTGGCGGCTTGAGGTCGCGCAACCTTGGGCAATGGTAGTCAGCCTCCGACATCCCCTCAGGCAGTGGCCGTTAGCCTTTGAAGGCCCCTTGGGCAATGGCCATTGACCTTTGGCGGCTCTTTGGTGCATATTTAGACATGAAGTACTGTATAGAAATTCCAAATTTTGCGACTTCATTTGTTTTTTTCAAAAAAGAAGAGTTTGGACCTAAATAAAAAGACTTTAGACTACAGATGTAAAAACACGGGATATTCCCACATTTGAGAAGAAAAATATATCATATGCTAAAATGACTAATAAGAAAAATCAATTATTTTTATGCTCTTTTTTATAGAAAAAAAATACCATTTATATATCATAACAATATTAAATTACATAAAAGGTTTTCAGACCTAGCAAATCCTAAATAACTGCAGAACAAAAACAAAATCAAGACTGCATATAACGAAATACAGTTTCAATTAGAAGCATACTGTCATCCTTAAAGAACATATCGGATAGTGTAAACGATAGGTGGCTCGGCTAATTACCAGATTTAATGATGAGCGCACTCTTACTCCCACCATCGCCATCCAAAGACATCAACATCAAAATGTTGAAAGACGGATCAAATACCTATAAAGAGCACTTAGATCTATATCTAGATCTAGTTCGAGAGAGTAAAACCCAAAAAACTTGATCTAAATCTAAATCGGGAAAAGAGAGTGGCCTAATCTCATAAAGTCTGTGGAGCCAAGTTACGGACATCCTCCTCGGTGTTTGTCTCCACATTCACCGAGATCAATTGCAAAAATTTATTCACATACACAACTATTACAACCGATCGGGAGAGAAAGAAAGACAAAGTTTCAAAAGAGAAGAGAGGGAGACATAGAGGGAGGGGGGAGGAGGGAGAGAGACAACCTCTTTATAATCTCAATATCTACAAATTAGCTCCTTGCTGAAAAATTGTAGAAAAAATCTTAGTTAATAAGGAATTTAATTGCCCAATTTAATTAGCGCATCACAAAAATTTAGTACATGAATCATGCAAGAAGGCAAGGAGAACAACAAACCTACGGGGAAAAGATTGAAAAGATTGTGATGGAGGGAAATTAAATAATATGATATAATTCATGAAGGGAAAAATTAACCAAATTTGAATTGAATATCCATGACGACTTTTAAAGCTAGAAATTAGAGAAAATTTCAAATAAGAGCCTGAAATGTCCTTAATCTCTCAAATAAGGATATGGAGTAAATATTGTTTCAAATAAGAGTTTTAAGTGAACATTATTTCAAATAAAGACTTGAAATGATCATGTCCTTCTCAAATAAGGACTTGACCTTACTTGCAGTCAAGGGCATTTTCGTCCTTTTGCATTTTCTTATTTAATTCCCTTTTTTTCTTTTTTTCCATAAAAAGATAAACTTAAAAAATAAAACAAGGGCGGAGGGCTGGCAGCTAGCCGTCCTTGCTTGCATTTTCTTTTCTTTTTTTTAGTTTTAGTCTTTTTTTCTTTTTTAAGTTTTTTAAAAATAGAAAAAGCAAAAAATGAAAGAAAATAAAAAATGCAAAAGGATGGAAATACCCTTGGTTAGACGATGAGACCAGATTCTTCTTTGAGACCGATATGATCATTTCAGATTCTTATTTAAAATAAAATCCACTTCAAATCTTTATTTGAGAAAATATAGACATTTCAAGCCATTATTTGAGACAAAATTCACTTTAAGCCCTAATTTGAAAAATTGAAAGTATTTCGAGTCATTATTTGAAATTTTCACTAGAAATTATGTTACTAGTGGAAAAATTATCCAAAAAGTCATAAATATTATTTTGAGGTTGCCTTGCTTGGATAGTTGAATGTAGCCCATATGCTACGCAAGCAAGTTTGCAAACCGTAAACTTTGTAACAATTGATTTGAAAGGAAATAAGTCAAATGGCAATCGACCTTTGTCATTGACAAAGATCGAAGTCAGGGGGTTATCAACAAGTTTAGATCCTATCGACCTAGGAATATCGATGAACATCTTGAGAGATAGTTGCATTCTCAAAAATGATAGTATGACATAATTCGTGAAGGGAAAAATCAACCAAATTTGAATTGAATACCTAGGACGTCTTTTAAGATTACAAATTATAACTTTAGTACATGTTAGTAATATATGGCAATAGTATAAGCGAACATTTTTTGACTTTTTTTTTTGTCAAATATCTTTTGAAATGGTAACTACCAATATTTATTTAGTTTGATCTAGTTTTTAGAAAATTGGGAGATGAGGGAAAGATGAATGAAAATCTGCTAAAGCTTTAATGAATTCATAAAATGTAACTACCAAATTTTAATTAAGGTGCCGCATGCTTATACACTCTCTTTTTATAATGTTCTGACCATTTTGTCTTTTGCTTTTTCCACGATTCGCATGCTTGCACCACACTGTCCCATATGTGGCTTGGCATGCTTGGACCTAAATGACGCGTGTGAAGCCCCTTTGCTGTCCCTCTTCTTCTTCTTTTTTCTCCTCCTCCTTTTTTATGGAAAAAATACAAATTATTATCCCATGCATATATATTTTTTCTTTATGAAATACAGAGCTCACCATGGGAATGAGTGGATTGTGGAGTCATTTCTTCTTTTTGAATGTTGATATCCTTTTTTCCTTTATAGTAGTATAGATATAAAATCAATGGGAGAAATGATATAATATTAGCCTTTGGGTTTATACAGTATATGAATTAAAATGAAGTTAAATGGAATTTATTCACATAATGTAGCTCCGCATATTTTGACTTTAGAAATTGTAATTGCAATTTTAAGCGGATAATCATAATATCATGATTTATGTTGATAATCTATGTTAGTATAATTTCTGCAGTAACTAGTGCTATTTTAACTAAATGAATATACCTATAAAATTATGAAAGTATATATTTAAATAGTGCAAGCAGGCCTATTACCGGCCTTGCCCCGCTGGAGCTCGCCAAAATCCTCACCCCATGCCCTACCACCTATTATCTCGCCGGAAAGTGCTGGTCCAGTCAGTGCCTGACGAGGAGGCAAGGCCCTCGTCCGATGCCCATTCCTAGCCAAGCTATGATGGGATCACTGTTATCCAACTTGTCTCGCACCTCTTAACTCCTTCACATCTCCGCACCTTCAAAGATCTCTATGCATCCTCACTTGCACAATTATACGTAACGCCTCACCCTACTATAAAAAAAAATTGAAATCAATCATAAAATATTAACCACGAAAATCTAACAGGAGATTATCAAAAAAATGAGTACAGAGTTTTAGCTTTCCTGCAATGAATAATTAGCAATTTCAACATAATTGTATGCAAAATCCAATAAAACAACTATTCTGACAATTTTTTTCTCAAAGTATACATAAACAATTGGGGGGAATTATTCAAAAAGTCATAAACCTATTGTGTACATGCCAATTATGTTTTAAATCTTTCAATTGTGCCAATATAATCTTTCCGGCCAAATATCCTTGGTGCTCCTTAGACACTTTTCAGAAGAAAAGAAACTTTGCATCACCCAATCACCGGCTTCCATGTTTGGTTCTTGTAAGACATGACCCTGAACTAGAAAAGAATTTGTGGAAGCCAAGGAAAAGAGAGCATGCGATTTTGACAGAGAACCATCTACAGAGTGCTTTAGGTGACGTTCACATGATATACCACACCAATCACCAGCCTTTTCTCTCTCTTTTGCCAAGCCTTTTAAGCAATAAGCGACGGTCCATTAGCATTAGCTAGAGGGCCCGGTGCTTCTGTTATAATACAGTCTCACCATATCGTCGCCTTGCAAACTCTCTAGGGCCCATGACTCTAGGGCCCTATGTGCCAAAAAAGGCCTTGCTCTCATAGGGCTTGAGCTTTGGCCCACATTCAAGCCACCAATTGGGCTTTTGTTCAGCTTTTCCCATTCCTTATGTAATGAAATTTCGATTACTAACTCGTGGAACGTAGCTCGAACTGTGTTTACTATAGGGTGGCCCTAGTTTACTACTATTCTTAAACCCTATATACATTGTTTTAAGGGCATCACGGCCGTTGCTAGCTCACCCACCCTTGCTGTGGCTGGCGATAGGGGTGGCAAAAATGCCCAGTCCAACCCAAACCGAACCGACCCAACTCAAAAATTATGGATATTTTGGGGTTTGGGCTTAGTTTTGTTTGGATAGGGTTTTTTTATTTGGGTATTATTAGAGTTGGGTCAGGTCAAATAATAACCATACCCATTACACATTACCCAAATCAAAACATCTCTTTTTTCCCCACTCTATCACCAATCTCCCCCTTCTCTCTCCTCTCTCTCAATTAGTGATGGTGAGGCCCTCACCACTGTCGACGACGAATCCTAGCTACGGTGAGGCCCTCACCATGTCAGCGGCGGCGTCGTGCACTTCAGCGGACCTGCCCCTAAAGGCTCTCCTAATCGCGTTCCTTATTGACGCTTCCGGGGAATTCCCGGTGCTGGTGTTCCTCCATGGCTATCTCCTCTACAACTCATTCTCACTCGCAACTCATCCAGCATATCTCGTCTTGTGGATTCGTTGTCGTCACCCCTCAAGTTGGCCCCCATCAATCTCTCTCTCTCTCTCTCCCTCTCTCTCTCCCTCTCTCCCTCCCTATCTTCCATATGATTTGCTTCTTTTTTGCAGCCGCCTCTCAGGTCGGCCCCCATCAATCTGCTCTTCTTGTATGTTGAATTCTATTGTCTAATCATGGGGACAGCAAATTTGGCTGTGCAAATGAGGAACTTCACCCAGGCAACAGTAGATTCACTCTGCTCCATCATGGTCCTCGTCGAAAACAAACAAAGGATTGAAGAATGACCATTCCATCGTTGGTTGGTTCCTCAAGAGAATCGATTCCAAGGTTCTTCCTATCAAAGCACTGCCTATAAACATCATCGTAAGCTTCCAAGTTCAAGCCTGATGCGAGAAATGAAACAGTTTTGCCTCATCCATGAATTTGTCCGTTTGTCTTGTTAGGAAAGGCCTTGTAGCATTACGTAAAAACCCGAAACCTGACCCATTTTTTTACTTCATGTTTTATGCATTTTGGATCGGGTCAGGTCGGTGACATGACCCTTATTGTTTGGGTTGGATCGGGTAACATCGAGACCTGACCTGTTGACACCCCTAGTTGGCAAGGGCCATGATCCTTGCCCACCACCTACAAGGGCTTCGTGGCCCCTCAACTACTAGCCGGCAGAGGTTGTCGACAACCTCTCTAGCCCTATGTAAAACATTAATTTAGAAAAAAATTAAAAATTGTCCCCAATAGCATCTACCTTGCCACATTGGATGGTCAATGCTAAATAAACCATCATGTCAATAATATCTAGTTAAAATTAGCCGGAAAGACTAACAAGTTGTTAAAAGATTTATAACTAATTTGACAATTTGTCAAAAAATTTAGAAATAAATTATCATAATTGAAAGATTTAGTACTAAATTGACCGTCGTATAATAAGTTATACGCATTTGAAAACTTTGAGCAAATTGAAAATTAGATCCACAATGTAGTTCGATACTGTCTTGATTTCTTCTCAGGCCAATTAATATTATAAGGCTCTGCCAAATTTGAGACGCATGTTGAGCGGGTGCACGTGATAATAAATCCAAATGAAAGTCATTGAATACATGGATCAAAGAAATTTGTTAAGTTGGGAAAGCAATATATACTAAATTTCATATCAGTTTTAAAACTTATTGTACGGATGTCAATTCAGTCTTAAACTTTTCAATTTTACCTATTTAATCCCAAAGATTTGCTCAAGATCTTAATATAGTTCGTTTGATCAATTTTCATTGAAAATCCATGACATGACAGTGTGTCATGTAAGATGGCCAGGGAAAGATCATAATATTGCAAAATACCTAATTAAAGTATGGAACCATCATTTTGGTTGTGTCATGATCAACCCCTCAAATTCCCCAGCAATATGACAGGGAAGTGGTCCATTGCGCGCATTACACATATCTTTTTTTGACTTAAATAAGGCGCAAGAGACAGCCACATGTTTGGGGAAGGAAAAGATTCCAAACCCTCAATTAAAAGATATGTAAAGTGGGTGGTCAAGGACAATTTCACGAGACCCATCTTTCGTCCACACCGTTGTTTGTTTGTACATTAAAACTTCGCTCATTGATTATGATAATAACAATAATTATGAACATTAAACTTTGCAAATTTGCACATGGGATTTGCTCCTGTACTTAGTCTTCATTGCATGCCATGTTCATCTTCGCAGCCCCCTAACATAAAGTTGTTGCTTTTCTAATCTCGAAAGCCGCAATTCTTGAATCATGGATTTCGTGGATCTTGCATTTTCTTGACAATAATTGACTTAAGGGTCATCTGTGGGCATGTTGGTTTACTAATTTCTCAGTCCCACTTAGACTTTTGCTCGTTGGTTCATTCGTTACTTTTGCCACATCCGTTGAACCAAGCGAACTAAGATTTGGTGGGCAATAAATCTTTTAGGTATTGATTATAGGGTAATGGGTGATTATTAAAGCAAAAGCCAATTTTATAAACTTCTATTTTCTTTCTAAAGAAATGGATTTTTTTACTAGGTTTTTGAAGAAATAAATCATCAAGCTATAAACGCGATATCAATAATTTTAGTTTGGAATCGCCATGAATTTGAGAAGTCAATACCTGCAAAATGCAAAAAGAAGAAGGAATAACTCCATTTGTTATCCTCCTAAATTAGAATGTATATCTTTTACGGAGTTATCTGAGTGGAATTCATTTGGTTTGAATATGACAAATTTTCTATTGGAATGACAATCTCTTTTGTTAATAACAATCTTGAGACCATTACCTTAATGGTGGAAAAATTACCTAATGTATGAAGACAAGATATTCGTGAAAATTAATCAAAGTTGAAAAGTGGCTATACCAGCAAGTTGTAGACCCTTAACAAATCGTCATTATTGCATTATCTGGCTACCATACTTGGAGGTTCATAGAAATTATTCTATTGGATTCTATATGAAATGATTTGTTTATTTTATTCTCTGACTTGAAAGCGTGAATAAGAAATGATGTGTGAGAAGCACGACCAAATGATCCTAGACAATTTTGGGTCGTTTATTCATAACATCCATTCTAACTGCAAGTGGTAAAATATGAAAACACGAAATTTGAGCTTATACAATTCAAAGCCAATGTACATGATTGGCAATGGATAATGACGAATTATTGATTTTTCTCAAAAAAATACCCATTTTTCTGAATTCTGAACCAATAGATTATTTTTATGAATTATTGCCTTTGCAAAATTCCGTGTTCAATCGCACTTTTGGATTTGTCCTTAAATCGATACTAGGACCACAAAAGCATCCATCAGCATGTACCATGGTCCATGGTTCTATTCCTATTTAATGGCCACGAGTCCTCGGTGGAGCGAGAGATGGTGGTTCGGATCCATATCACATCACAGCCGTCGATATCATTTTCATTAGATTTCATGGATTACAATTAAACTCCTTGAAAAATAAAATAAAAAATAAAATGGAATTCTCCTTCCCGTGGTTTCCACGAAGCGTACACTAAAAGACAAAAAGAAAAGGTGGGAAAATTAATCTGGTCAACAATTTATAGGTTTTATCGACAAAGAAGAAAAGACAAATATAGTTTGCACCCCATAACAAAAATGCAAATTCGAGAGAAAAACTGGTGGTCGACATCGTGCAGAACTGCCACGTGTACGGCTGACAGTCACTCCATGACTCTTAAAACACAGGTTTTTTTGACTGGGAGCCATACTTTTTTCTTTTGGTATGTCCGGGAGCTACAGTTTTTTCTTTTTTGGGAACCGGGAGTCATACTTGATTCGCTTTAAAGATTAACCAATCAATTTGATAATCAAAATTCACCCAAATTAAGAAAATAATTGTAGCATTATAAAAATAAGGTTAATGCCACTCAACATCTCAAATTACTTATCAATTGCATATCCATTCCAAACTAATTTTCATCAGACAAAAAAAAATTGATCTCCCATTATTTAATCAAAGCGTACATTAGTGCCCATAACCCATATTTACCATTCATTAGCATTACGTCCTATATTCCATTATAATGCGTACATATCAAAACACAACTACAAAATAAATTCAACGTGGAGAGTAGTGGATCATATTAATGCCTATAGATTTTACCAGGATATGGGAAGGAATGCTAATCGGGATAAATTTGGATCAAGGACATCGGTTAAGACATAAATTAATTTAAGATAAATATATCGTGAACGTGTCAATTTAAGTTTTTTTATGTGGTTACGAAAAACAATTCAAAACAAACATGTCGTGCGTATATATTTGATAATTTTCAAATGTATCAATCCTGAAAAATGTTACCACCATAAGCTGTCCTGAATTTATTAACATCCCAAAAATTTATAAAAAGAAAAAAAGGAAAGCTGCGGCTGGGAAATTGCCTGGAAATATCGGCCAAAAAATGTTGACCACGGCACTCGAAATTGACGAAACACAAACGTTTCGGGTTCGGATTACTCCACTTCACGCCCCGCCTCCGAGCCGGCCCGCCACATGACGCAAGTGGTGACTCCCCGGCCCGTCTCCTCCCCCCGACCAATCACGTCCCGCCACGTCGGCCACCATGCAGGGGGGAGCTGAATGTGCCTGTCATCGCGTCCAGGTTCGTCGTGGTCCCCGGCAACCGCCCTCCTTATTTAACTACCTCCACCTCCCCTCCTTCTCCCTCCACACGATCGGAGAAGAGCAACAGGCTTCTGTCGACACACGCCGAGAACACAGAAACGAGATTTCGCGTTAGGATTTTTGTAGAAGATTTTTCCGGTGGTGGGTTTCGCATGGCGTTGGCTGTGAGCACTTCTTCCACTTCCGCCATTTCCGGGTCGAGCTTCTCCCGCGCCGCCGGCAACAACCACGGCGAGCTCCGAGGTAAATCGGTTTTGGGTGTTTTTGGGCGAGAAGTTCCGATTCTGGGTTTTGCTTGTGAAGGGAGGAATTCCTCGAATTTGTTTGTCTGATGGTCTGTTCCGAATTGGGTCGGAGGAGGCGGTGGTTTACTCGGGTGAAGTTGCGCTCCTTAATCGTGTTCTCGTCGGGGTTTAATTTGGTTTTTCGCCGGCTTAGAGATTTGTGGGGCTCGAATTCGTTTGGTATCGGTTGTGGCTGGCGGGTTTTGCGAATTGTGTAGTGTCAATTGGTCAACGCATCGTGTTTTCTCTCTGGTTATGCCTCAATTTGTGGTTATGTTATCGTGGTTTAGGAACGATTTGAATGAAATTGGGGCTCGAATTTGCCGAAGGAATTTCATTTATGACTTGGAGGTTTCTGCAATTGGACCCGTTTATGGTTCTTGAGGATTTAACGAATCAATCTATATTTGGTGCTCTTGAGTCGTGATGTCGTTGCTTATGCAGATGAAATTCACGTGGGTTTTGATTAATTTTGCATAAATTGGTTGCTTTTGGGTTGCGATTTTGGTTCCTAATCCGAATGAACTGGGATTGCTGCAGCTCCACAGATTGGTTCATTCCGCCTGTTGGATAGAACGCAAGCTGCGTCCATAGCTTTGAATGTATCCCAAAGGCGAACCTCAGTGAAGCCTGTCAATGCAGAGCCGAAACGAAATGACTCGATTGTCCCTTCGGCTGCAACAATCGTTGCTCCTGGTAAATAGCTTGAATGATTCTGATTTAAATTACTGTTGAGATCGAGTGAATGATCTGTAATTGAAGATTCTTATCTTCTTTGATGCATTAATGATGATTTTCTTGCGGTAATGTTTTTGAATTCTGCAGAAGTGGAAGAGGTGGATGTGAATGTGGAGGATTATGGTCATTTGGCAAAGGACCTTGATGCTGCATCTCCTCTTCAGATCATGGACAAGGCCCTTGAGAAATTTGGGGATGATATAGCGATTGCTTTCAGGTACAACCATGAAAATGATCGCATTTCTGAGCTCGTCAAAAGAAACAAGATCATCGATCTTCGTTTATTTTGCTATTTGATATGTCATTGTGCCATTCAGTCAAAATGTGCAGCTGAATTTTATGAAGAAACTTTTGACCATCTGTTGATGATTACTGAAGCATGTTTTTACATTCTAATTTTGCTCTAATATGATCTTTCCTGTGAAAGGTCCTCAGACATTATTTACAGTCTGATTTATACTTTTGCAGTGGCGCTGAAGATGTCGCCTTGATCGAATACGCAAAACTGACAGGAAGACCTTTTAGGGTATTCAGCCTTGACACGGGCAGGCTGAACCCCGAGACATATCAGTTCTTTGATGCAGTTGAGAAGCATTACGGCATTCAGATTGAGTATATGTTTCCCGATGCTGTTGAAGTTCAGGCACTAGTCCGCAATAAGGGGCTTTTCTCTTTCTATGAGGACGGACATCAGGAGTGCTGCCGGGTGAGGAAGGTGAGACCCCTCAGAAGAGCCCTCAAGGGACTCCGAGCCTGGATCACTGGGCAGAGGAAGGATCAGTCTCCAGGTACAAGGTCAGAGATTCCAGTGGTTCAAGTGGACCCTGTTTTCGAGGGCATGGATGGTGGGGTCGGTAGCCTTGTGAAGTGGAACCCATTGGCTAATGTTGAGGGCAATGATGTGTGGAGCTTTCTTAGGGCCATGAATGTGCCATTGAATTCATTGCATACGAAAGGATATGTCTCAATTGGGTGTGAGCCATGCACAAGGCCAGTACTTCCAGGTCAACACGAGAGGGAAGGAAGGTGGTGGTGGGAGGACGCCAAAGCGAAGGAGTGCGGGCTCCACAAAGGAAATCTGAAACGGGAAGAAGCTGGCGTCAATGGCAATGGATCGGCCCTAGCAAATGGAAGTGCCACTGTTGCTGATCTCTTTGACAGTCAGAATTTGGTCACCTTGAGCAGGCCTGGAATAGAGAACTTGCTGAAGCTAGAGAACCGAAAGGAGCCGTGGCTTGTCGTTGCCTATGCCCCTTGGTGCCCTTACTGCCAGGTAGATAATTCTGGCATAAATCGTCTTTTCAGACTAATCACTTATTGCTTTTTGACATGGGTCTTAACTGAATTCTCCTATTTGATGATAGGCAATGGAAGCTTCATTTGTTGAACTGGCTGAGAAGCTGGCGGGAAGTGGGGTGAAGGTGGGTAAGTTCAATGCAGATGGCGATCAGAAAGAATTTGCAAAGCAACATTTGCAGCTGGAGAGCTTCCCAACAATACTTTTCTTCCCCAAGCACTCCTCCAAGCCCATCAAGTACCCTTCGGAGAAGAGGGACGTCGATTCCTTGATGGTCTTTGTTAACGCCCTGCGGTGACAGGAACTCGAGGAGTCTCGCGAGGCTTTACTTTTCGGTATTTGAGTACGGGATTCATTGAAAGGACAGAAGTCAGAGTTACTCCAATTCGTTTTGGCGTAACAGCTTGGCTAGCAAGCTAGAGTTTTGTGGGCGGGTGGTTTGGAGTTGCAAGACTCTTGGTCCTGGGACTTTCATGTCAGCTGTATATTTTCTGCATCAATGTCGGTATAGTTCATTGTTTTATCTCCCTTTGGTCTCGGGCTTTTGCCCTTTTAGGTGGGTGTCTGTTAGAATGATGCTGTAGTATTTGCTGAGAACCGTCAATACTTTGGAGTGTATCCCCTGTTGCAAAATTGAGGTCCTTGTTCCGTGCAAAAGCTGTTGCAAAAACTGTCAGTTTTTCTTGGAAAGCCTGAACAGTTCATCACCATTTATTCTTTGCTTCAGTGCTGGGGTTTGCATGCTTTGAATCGTGTTGATTTTCTTTCTGAGGTAAGCAACTACTTATGTGTTCGAATCAGCAGAGTGGGAAATGGAGTGATAGATTTAAAACAAAAGAAGATGCATCACGCATTGAACAAGTTTGTGTAGCTCACAGCAGCAAATTATCTCATATAAGGGGGGAGTCTCGAGAGAGAAATATGAAGCTCATATGGCCCTATTCTAGCTTCCATGGATCCAGGCAAGTAAAACCCTTATTAGCCACTCTCTCTAGCTTTAGGCAAGTGTATCCTTTTATTGTGCAAAGCGATTCCACCCTTGGATGGTTGGATTCACATGTAACTTTAATCTCAGGGCTCCTTTAGGTTTTGGCTACCAAAGTGGAAATACTTCCACATGAGATAATTTTCGATAAAAGCATAAAAAAAATATTAAACCTATTGCCATCTTACCTTAAGTTTAATCTTTCTAATTATGTCAATTTAATCCTAATTTTTTTCACAATTTGCCAACTGAATCATTCCAGCTAATTTTAATCAAAAATTGCTAATGTGAACATCAATTATTCTATATGGCATGATCAGGTTGATATTGATAATTTTGACAATTTCTTTTAAAAAAAGACCATTTTGGCAAGTAAAGGGCGTGAAGATCCTCACTAGATCTAAGTGAGGGCAACCTCACCTATGGCTAGCAAGGGCACGAAGGGCCTCTCCTAGGGCCTTCGTGACCCTATCGACACCGGGTGAGACAGCCCTTGCCCTAATTTGGCAAGGGTCATGACTCTCACCAGCAAAAGGCAAGGGCTTGTTGGGCCTTGCCCAATGCTTGGGTTATCGGCGACCCTCCTGGCCAAAATGAATGGATAAGATAAAGAAAAAAATAATTAAAAAATTCAAATAATCGTTAAAATATTATTAAATAATGTCTTCATATAGCATCAACCATGTCATGAAAGATGGTTTATATTTATGTCAATAGTTTCTAATTAAAATTAGCTTGATTAATTTAATTGGTAAAATATGAAAATGTTTATAATTAAATTGGCACAATAAAAAAAATTTAAAATTTAATTATCATCATTATAATGAGATTTATGACTTTTTTTGTACTTTTTCCTATAATTTTAACAATCCATACTCAACCAAAACTCAATAAAAAACCCAAACTCTAAATTCTTAGCGATTTTATCCTTTCGACTCTTTTGTTATTTTTTCTTTGTTTATTTATCTTCGAGCAAAGGGGAGAGAGAATGACAATAGTTTTAGGTTGGGCTTAACAAACCGGAGGCCATCTATTCAAATTTCACTTTTTCGTGCAAGGTTCGTTTGTATAAGATACAATCGATATGTAAGGGCGTACGAGCTAATTAACAAATGACTGAATTGGGGAAAGAGGATGGGCCAGTTCGTGGTGCCCAAAAGCATAATGGTCCTGTTGTCAAGTCAAGCAGAGTATGACCAAAAAAAAAAAAAACAGAAGAAGTCAAGCATAGGAATGTCGGCAGACGACATAGGGACATCTTCCGCCATGGACACCGGCCCACTTACTCCCTCGCATTAGAATTAGAATTGAACCTATTAGAATTAGAATTGAACCTAAAGTGATAACTCTTTTCGAAAATTGGGCCCAACATCAATTACAGACCTTTTCATAGAATGGAGACGTGCCAAAATTCAACTGGATATGGGTCCGAGTCAAATCACATGAACTTGTTTTTTCATCGGTCTCTATTTTTTACGACTCATTTTAAGCTATTCAAAAAAATCGAACTTACCCATCCTAACCCGATCCACCACGTACGAGTCAAAAAATGGGTCAGTGGACCCATCTTGCCACCTTCCAACTTCAAGTACGACAAAACACGAACATGCTTTAGTCCCAAGCCCATCATCATTCACCAAATCTGTAGGCAAGTGAGTTAAGATAACATTAGATGAGAATTTGAAGCGAGAGTACACTACACTAAGTACAAATTTTTTCAATCCTAGAGTTGATGATTGGATGACCTAATGTTTTGACGACCCAAGAATGTTTGTTCTATCTCCTTAATATCGAGGTAGATCAGTAGTTCAACTGCACTTAACATCACCTCGTTAAGGTGAGAATGAGATTTCAGAAAATGAACAGAAAAATGGTTTAATTATGACAAACGCAGCTTAATTTTCTAAACTGCCATAGCTAATAGTACCTGACCCTCTCTGCTCTGCTTCTTGTTTGGTTCTGCAGAGCAACTTGCTCTGTGCCCTGAGAGAGCCTCTGTTTTGGCCGCTAGTCTTTAAAAAAACTTTCCTTTTTCCATCGCCACCCATATTTGAAATTTGAAATTTTTTAGACTATTCTTTCGTTTCTTTTTTGGGGGGTTTTTTCAAATTTAAGAAATGGAATGAAATAATGGCCGACGGTACAAGATGGACTCCAGCTGAACCCCATCAACAAAAAGAAGCCGAGAGCCTGGGATCTTGTTTGACACTGATGTTCGCTTTTGGTGCTATTGCTACAAGTTCTTTATGATGGAAATTCGACATTTCAAATTCTAATCATTGTGCTTGCATTTCAAAATCCATCCTTTAGTTAAATAAATTTGACATGAAAAAAACGAGATTTTTGTATTCGACTCGCGTTATACATAATTTCACCTTGATTCATATGCCGTATGAGAACATCTTGGTAAGGTCTAAAAGAAAAAAAAAACCTCCAAGCTAATCGTCTCTTCCTACCTTTTTCACTAATAAAAAACACCATCCTTGATTCACATTTCTCATTATATCCTAGAGTTAGATTTTTTTTTTATGAATGATATTCCCATGCACAATAACTCAAACTTAAAGGCGAGGCGAGACGTAAATAATCTAATCTATGGTGCGAAAATTGATATAAATACTATTGGCATCTAACCGCAAAACGGGTGCATAGTATTTTCTAAATTTACTAGTCGATGACTTCAAATTGGCGGTATCCGAAAATGATCAGAGAAATTAAATTAAAATGGGAAGCCAGAAAACAAAAGGGGCAACGTCCCTTTCGAAATGCCAGGCTGGTTATTCGAAGCACCTCTGCAACCACAGGAAACAAAGTACAGAAGGAAACATATTCCTCCAAAATGGAATCTAATGTTAGATTTCGTTAGTTAATTTTTTCTTTTCTGATGTTTTTACGATCTTTCTTTAAGAGTGATGACAAAATCCATCACATTAGGTAAATTCCGAAGTCTTTAAACTCCCCCGTCAATGATCAAATAAGACATGATAAAGATTCATGTAGTGGCCTAATTATGCTAATTTGCAAATTCAGTTGAATGTTGAAAAGTAGGAACTAGGGGACAAGCCTTTAAAACCTTTCTTAAATCTATCACGAATTCGTTGGTATAAATGAGCGACAAAACAAGTTCTTTCAAGGGTCAAGTCAAAAGAACCTCCGATTTACATAAGTTTGATGTACACAATTAATGTGATAAAATTCAATCGGGCATGTATTTAGCTGTTATCAAGAGTTTTTAAAAAAAGTTATAATTTTACTGTCTCTGCTTAGTAACAAAAATAAGAGTTCAATAGATCAATTTTTGATACCAATCTTAGTATCTACACTATTGTTCATTAGGAGTCAATCGAATGAGAAAGTTCTATGAACACTTTGAGTCATTGTGACGTGTGTATAAATTCAGGATTTTATCATGAATATCCCAAAGACACTTGTTTAATCAAGAATGAAAAGAACTTTACATTTACTATGCACTTCCGTGCTATATTATATCTAATTAATGCTGTAAAACATAGAATAATCCATGCATAGTATTTCGATAAGTGCCTTTGAGGTGATTGTCATTTTATTATGTGAAAAATGAATAATTTTTAAAATAATTTTTATAAAATTGATCGCTTGTTATTACTTGAAATACTTAATCAATTATAAATGTTTTCATTATTGATAAAAAAATTTGATTTAAGCATTTTAGTGCTTGATGCGAATATTATTCATTCATTTTTATAAGCAAAATAAAAGATCCATTTTGTAAAAATATTTTACAAATCAGCACCATAATTATATAAAACAAATCTAAAAAAAAGAAAAAACAAAGCCCTGTGCTACTTTCAAACAATACATTTTTCTTGCAACCTTTTGCACCAACCACCATTCCTAAAAGCACACAGAAAGCTCAACCGCAGTTCCGAAATTCTTTGTCGGTCCATACCCACCCACACGGTTAAAAATTTTCAAGGAGAGGATTCGCTAATGATTTCACCTTTCATCTCCACCATAAGAAAAATCAAATTTTTTTCATTACCAAAAAGTTCTTGACGATCAAGGCCACATTTTTCATCTCTCTCTCTCTCTCTCTCTCTCTCCCTCCTTTGCTGTCGTCTTTCCCACTGGACACTCTCAGAGCAGAGAAGAATCCTTTGCTGAACCTTTAAACTTTACCATTCTGAGGATAATGCGAGGATCTGCAGCTGATCCTGAGCTTGAAGATGGAGCAGTGAAGCTCGACTCTCTCTCCAATGGCAATCTCTAAGCTCGCTCCTCTTCTCTTGTTCACTCTCGTCTTCCTCTCCATTGCCAAACCAGGTACAGCAAAAGAGAAAAGAAAGAAAGAAGTCCACTTGAGATTATTGCTCGATCAGCCGTAAAGTTTCGATATTTGACCATGTTCTTACCACCTGGTTCTTGCAGGGGAGCCGTCGCTGTTCGCGGACATCAAGCAAGGTCAAGACCCAGATAAGGAACCGTACGTGGGGGTGAACGTGGGCTGGGACGTCTCGCATCTCCTCTCTCCGGCGAACCTCGTCTCGTTCCTTCAGGTCCAGAAGATCACCCACGTCCGTGTCTACGATGCAGACCCCGACCTCCTCAAGGCCCTGGCCAAGACCAAGATTCGGGTCATCATCGGCGTGCCCAACAACCAGCTGATCGCAATTGGGTCTTCAAATGCCACTGCTGCTTCGTGGGTCGGCCGAAATGTCGTTGCTTACTACCCCGAAACGTCGATCATTGGTATTGCGGTCGGTGATGAGGTCCTGACCACAGTGCCCTCTTCAGCTCCTCTGCTTGTGCCTGCAATTGAGTCTCTCTACAGTGCTTTGGTAGCTGCGAATCTCCATACCCAGATCAAGGTTTCAACGCCACATGCCGCGTCGATCATTCTTGATTCATTCCCGCCGAGCCAGGCCTATTTTAACCAGAGCATGGTCTCCGTGATGCTTCCCTTGTTGCAGTTCTTGTCGAGAACCGGGTCACCTCTGATGATGAATTTGTACCCTTACTATGTGTTTATGCAGAACAAGGGTGTGGTTCCTCTTGATAATGCGCTCTTCAAGCCCTTGACACCATCCAAAGAAATGGTTGATACGAACACTCTGCTTCACTACACTAATGTGCTTGATGCCATGATCGATGCTGCATATGTTTCAATGAAGAACTTGAATGTCACTGATGTTGTGGTGCTCGTGTCTGAATCCGGGTGGCCTTCGAAGGGGGACTCGAAGGAGCCTTATGCCACAGTTGATAACGCGGACACATATAATTCCAATTTGATTAAGCATGTTCTCGATAGGAGCGGAACTCCTTTGCATCCAGAACTTACTTCTAGTGCGTATATATACGAATTGTTCAATGAGGACTTGAGGTCTCCACCAATATCAGAGGCGAACTGGGGCCTGTTCTATGGGAATTCCACGGCGGTGTACTTGCTTCATGTGTCTGGAAGTGGTGGATTTTTGGCAAATGATACTACTAATCAGACATACTGCATTGCCATGGACAACGTCGATTCAAAAACTCTACAAGCTGCGTTAGATTGGGCATGCGGTCCAGGCCAGGCAAATTGTTCAGAAATACAGCCTGGGGAGGATTGTTATCAGCCCAGCAGTGTGAAGAATCACGCCTCTTATGCATTTGATAGTTACTATCAGAAGGAAGGGAAGGCTGCTGGGTCTTGTGACTTCAAAGGTGTGGCCATGATCACCACCACAGACCCAAGTAAGTATGATCATTCTCAAAACACTTAATAGCATTAAAGAAGTGGATTCTGCATTAATTCATAAGTTTAGAGAGTAAAAGAACCTGAAAAGCTACTGGTATGCATTTCATTGTGCTGTTGATTAGGGTAAGCTGTTCATAAGCATTGTGCTCTGCACTAGTATGGAAATGTGGAATTCAATGAGAAGGACAAAAAATGGTAAACTAACAAGTTAAATTGATTGTTCTTTTGGCTTAAAAAATAGGTGCAATGATATGAAATGTGAAGAATTAACTGTCCATGTGATATGCCTCATTTGGCTAAGTTCAGAGTGGAATATATGGGGGCAGAATTGCAGGGTCAGATTAAAAGGGACCCAAATGATAAGCAGGTGATGCTTCCCCAAACTAGTGCCGCTAATGTGGATGCAATTGAAAAAGAATTTGCTTCCTTTTCTCATTGGATTCCAGATGGTTTCTATGAGTTGTTGGATTCTGATAGTACAGTGATCTGACAGATACGCACATGGCATCCTGTGGTTGGGGGTGTGAAAGTTAAAAGAAAAGTGTTGGAATATTTGTTATAATTGATGAATTGCACTGTTGTTTTTTTAAGAACATTGGGACACTAGGTGCTGTTTGATATTCTTTAAGCCAGGGAAGTTTTCAAGATATCCATCAAATAGGACTAAGATTTTGCTTGTAGATCCAGTAAAAGAGAAGGAGGGAGATTTGGTCTTTGTCAGGTTGCTTGATGATTTTGAGTTTCTGGGGACTTCGGCTATATGGCCGAATGGGGTCCATGCTTGTGTTTTTTTTCTTGTGGTTGATTCACTATGTAAGACTACTGTGTGAATGTAGGTGCTCTTCTGACACCAATGCACATTATTTATTCACTATTTTCTTTTGGCGAAACATCTGCAGGTCACGGGAGTTGTATTTTTCCTGGAAGGTGAGAAAGAATCCTGCTGCTTTCCAACGGTTCTTCTTGTTCCTTAGCTCGTACTCTATTGCCTTGTTGCGGTCCTTGCTTATTTTAAAAATTCTGAAATGCTTCTTGAATTCCGAGTGAAGTGAAAACTTACAATTATCTTGTAGCAAGAAGGTGAGCAACATGACAAAGCAGGTTGTGAACTCCAATGTCTCAAGTGGTGCAGCTGAGAGCTCAAGATCTTTCATCTTCAGCAGCAACAGAAGAAGAGCAATCGACGGCAAGGCTTTAGGATCTGTCTTCTCTGTACTTTTCTCGTTCTTGTTAGCAATTGTTCTCTGGACGCCAACCTGGAATACATAAAACATAATAACAGCTCCTTTCGATTGTGTTAGTATAATGTTTCTTGATTAATCATGATTTTTTTTTGGTGTAATTAGCACCTTAAATGGAATGCCTTTCTCCTTAAAAGGTCAACATCAGAAAAATTCCGTGCGCATGTCAACTAAAGCATAAAGGGTTTTTGAGTGTGTATCATTCTTTTTGATCAACCTTTGCCTAAAGTAAATTGTTAGGATATTGATTGATTTTAAAGCTATGTTTCTTAAGCAATAGTTGATTCATACTGTTGATGGTTTTTTTGTGGGGCCACCGGGAGATGGGTTCTTTCAATCATCTTCTGCTCTGACTTTATGCTGGGGTGTGGCCATCGACGTGTGAAATTGACATGCCGGTCAGATGCTCTCTTTTAACCTTGATAAGCCAACGCAGAAAACACATGATGATGTTTATTAAGAACGCATACGTAATCATTTTATTTATATATATTTTTATTTTTCTATTTTCAAGATTAGGTTTGGAATAGATTTTGGTTCGATAACGCAATTTCATTTTTTAATGTTTGAAACAAATTTTTATTTAAAGAAATATGTTTGGAATATAAATGATTTCATTTTTCAATTTTTAGAACAAAAGTGAGAAATAAAAACTTTTTTCATCACTTATTATTGTTACTAGTTGGTTGTTCATTCATCATTGCTCGCCACTGATCGTCGACCACTCGCCCCCGGCCACTTGCCTCCAGCCACCGGTCACTTGTAGGTCACTCATTGTTCGTTCGTTGCCGTCCGCCACCTTGTCACTTTTTAGGAAGGAGAAATTTTGCATCATTATAAAATGAATTTCTGTTTTGGGAAAATCAAAATTTTGTATAGTTATCAAATGCTTATTTTTACTTAGAAATTCATTTGAAGAATAATCTATTTGTAACAAAAAATTTGATTTATGGAATAAAATGGTTATCATTTACCCTAAATGATTAGAGCAAACAATGCCCAAATAAGTACATGTTACCAAAAAAATGGAAGACATTTTCTGAATATACTTAACAAGAAATGTTTCTTTTTTGAAAATAACAGTTATACCCAACAATGTAATACAAATGTCGGTATTTAAAATCTATGGTTTTTATATCTATGTGCTTAATACGTTAACAAAAAATGCTCTTTGAAATAATCACCCAAAAATCTTGAGTCTATTATATAACGGTCAATTCAATTTTGAATATTTCAATTGTGTCAATTTAGTCATAACCATTTTGACGATTTATCAATTTAATTCTAAATTTTCGATGATTTTCAACGTAGTCTTTTTGGCCAATCATTCAAATAACATGTCAAGGACTAAATTGGCAAAGTTTAAAAGGTATACAACTAAATCGACACAATTAAAAGGTTTATGATTAAATTTGCAAATCATCACTCAAAAACTCAAAAAGTTTAGAACTAAATTGACTCTTATACAATAAGTTTAACTTTTTTTAGACAATTATCTCCTCATTCTTTTTGTGATGTTCAACCTTCAATCTTGGTTACGGGTGCGTTGAAGAGCTCATACCATATCCGGTAGGTTCGATCCTGGTTATGGGTGCAATTTCTGTTCTTCATCGTATATTGGTTCGACCTATTATCAAAGGCCCTACAGCTTATGCTAGGGTTGTTCATTTGTCACCGATATTTTTCCTGATTCTTCCACAAAGATTGCTTCCAGGATGAGATGTCATGTTTTCGACTCAGATAGGCAACATGAATGCATAATGCAGTTTAATCTTAGATGAGATAAATTAAATCTATGATCTTCATAATTCAGATAGAACATCTTTCCTCCTCTTCCCAGAGCCAAAATAAGACTTATCATCTTGCCTTTCTTCTACTCTATTCGATTTCATTTTCCTCCTGCGTCTCTCTTTTCTTCTTTGATGTGCTCACTGTTTTCTTATGTTTTTTATTTTAGTTTATTTTGTTTTGTTTCACTAAGTTCATGTGCCCACCGTCAGAATGGCTCATCTTGTCTGTACGTTGCACGCATGAATCATCAAATTCAGTAAAAAGTTGAAGCATTGTCTGAAGGAACACATCCACTTCCTAACTTTATGAAAGAGAGGCTTGTTCGTCGTGCAGACTCTTCTCTCTTCTTGAAAAAGGAGGAGATATCTAGGAATTACTTCTCAGGACCCTCAGAAGTTCGGAGTGTTCTCCGACATGGGGACTTGGGATGAACTCCATAGGTTTTCGTTTAGCATTATTTATGGATTAAGTCTGGTACTGGTTCCTGTTCATTTAATGCTGTGAAAAAAGGATGGCAGGGTTTGTCCTTACAATTAAGGTATTAAGGTAGGCTCATGATTTTCTTACACTGAAGATGCATGCTTCGCACATCATGCATTCGAAAAAATTATGTCGAATATAACCTCTACAGCAAAGTGTCGGCGCACATTGGAGCCAAATGGACAGGTTTTCATTGCTTCATGTCTATGCTCCTAAAAAGTTATATCGGAGAACTTCAGGAAGGAAAGGGGTCGAGAGAGGGAGGTTTTGGTGCTTCTACTTTTATACAGACACAGCAAATTGACCCATCAGTAGCGTGTCGAATATAATTTTAGGTAAAAAGAAAAAAACAAATGAAAGTTGCCTTCTTATTGTAATTTTTATAAATGGATACCATTAGTATAGCCAATTCTATACTGATAAATACCACCGACAATAACCAGTTGCTATAGAAAATGACATGTATAGTTGGACAAACCCATTTTTAAATCACCTAACCTTGCAAGAAATAACACTCTTTTCGCAAATTCCATCTTATTGCAATTTTTATAAATGGAGAATATCAACATAGTAAATTCTATAATGAGAAATACCACCGACAACGCCGGTTGCTATATGAAACGACATGTGTAGTTGGACAAACTCATTTCCAAGTCACTTGACCTCCCAAGAAATGACACTCTTTTCACAAATTCATCACATGTTTGATTTATAATGGACGGCCGCAAGACGGCCGCGGAGTTTCATTTCTAGATGGCTCATCATCAAGTCTTTCGTGGACAATGGCATTTCAGTTATGTACAGTAATTGATTGACCATTCTTGCAATTCTGTATAGTAGTCGATTACAATTCTGGCAATTTGGAATAGCAGTGAAATCGTGCTTCTTAGTTTGATTCATCAAGAATAGGCTAAGACCGATTTGATTTGTGCTTAGTCTAAATTTTCATCCATCCTGCTTATGTGAATGTCATGGGCTGATCATTCGGTATCAAGATAATTATTGATGCTAGTGTTAAGGGCTGATTGTTTGGGATCAAGATCATACAACTACTTAGGTTTTGTTGGATCATTTGGGATCTTTAGAGCATCTAAACTAAGCTTTTTCTTAGATTGTAGAGAGAGAAAACATAAATTGTAGACCCGGTTCGTCAAGCTGAAGCCCGCAATCTTGTGCGGACTCATAACCTTTGTTGTATAGGTATTTTGGAGACCAAGGTTCCTGCTGGTCGTTTTGAGGACATCTCATCTAGAACTGTCCCTGGTTGGCTGTGGATCTCAAACTATACATTCTGCCCTAGGGGTCGGATATGGGTGGGATGGGATCTTAATAGAGTCAAATTTGATGCCCTTCTAGCTCATGGCCAAGCTATTCATGGCAAACTTTCGGACCTTAGTTCTGGTATATCTTTTAACTTGTCGGTTATCTATGGGGAGCACATATTTGGGGCTCGTAGGTTGTTATGGGCTGGCCTGGTTCAGCTGGGTTCCTCTTGGATTAATTGTCCGTGGATAGTTGCTGGGGACTTCAATGCCATTCTTGACCCCTCGGATAGAGTGGGTGGCTCGACCGCTTGGATCCCTTCTTTTGATGAACTGAGGGATTGTCTGGCCCAGGCTATGCTTTTTGACGTTCGATATGTTGGCTATAGACACACTTGGTCGGTCTCCTCAGGGGCTAATCGGAAAATTCGCAAGATCGATAGAGTTGTGGTGAATGGCAAATGGTGTCAGGACTTCTCATTCTTTGAAGCTTCTTTTATCGCACCAGGTATCTCTGACCATACTCCTATGATTGTGAGGATTGCTAACCCGTTGTCCAGGAGGAAACCGTTTAAATTCTTCAATTTCTAGATGGACCATCCTGATTTCCAGCCTCTTTTTAACCGGGCCTGGTCTATCTCAACGGTTGGTACTCCCATGTATCAATTATACTCTAGATTAAAAGCAATGAAGATCCTCCTTAAACAAATGAACAAGGATGTCTTCTCTGACCTCTCTACACGTGTAGCGGTTGCTAGGGGGCTCTAAAGACTACCCAGGATGCCTACCGTTTGGATCCGCTCAATGTTGACTTGGTGGAAATGGAGAAAACACAGCTCAAGCAGTTTTATGAGCTCAGGTCCCAAGAGGAGTCATTCTTCCGCCAGAAATCCAAAATATGCTGGCTAAAAGAAGGGGATCTCAATACAAAATTTTTTCACCATTCGGTCAATAACCGGCATCTCCAGAATAGAATCCTGTCCGTTAAGGATAATATGGGCAATTCTGTCTCTGATATCAAGGAAGTCGATAACCTTTTTATTCAGCACTTCCAGGAGTTGCTTGGCCCGGGAAGCACAGAGGTTCGGCCATCTTTGTTGGAAATAAAAACTGTGTTGAGAGCTGGTATTACAGATGACCAGGTACGTTTATTATCTAGTCATGTTTCTTCCTCTGAAGTCTATGATGCTATATTCTCGTTAGCGGGAAACAAGGCCCCTGGCCCTGATGGGTTCAATGCTGAGTTTTTCAAGAAAAATTGGGAAGTAGTAGGCTAGGATGTGACTGAGGCTGTTATGCACTTTTTCAATACTAGAAGTCTTTTGAGGGAAGTTAATAATACAATCCTCGCCCTTTTGCCTAAAATTCGCAATGCTTCTTTTGTGGGAGACTTTAGATCGATTGCTTGTTGCAATACTATCTACAAATGTATCACTAAGATTATTGCGAAGAGAGTGGCTGTAGTCACCCCCTCCCTTGTAGGCCCCTTTCAGAATGCATTTATCAAAGGTCGGAAAATTAGTGATAACATTTTATTGGCTCAAGAGTTATTCAGTCATTTTCACGTAGAGCCGTACCTCCCTAAATGTGCAGTCAATGTGGATTTTCAGAAAGCTTATGATACTCTTGACTGGAACTTTCTTGAATTAACCCTGCATGCTTTTGGGTTTCCTAGATGGTTGATTGATCGTATTATGATTTGTGTAAGGACTCCTAAATTCTCTATTTCTATCAATGGAGAGTTGCAAGGGTTTTTCCCAAGTGGGAGGGGGCTAAGACAAGGGGATCCAATGTCTCCCTATCTATTCACCCTTGCTATGGAGGTCTTGTCGGGTATCATGTCTCGGCGAGGCTAGTCTACACAGGTTCAAGTTCTTACGGAGATGTAAACCCATCCGATTGTCACACTTATTTTTTGCAGACGATGTCTTCCTCTTCTGCGAAGGTTCTATGATTGCATGCCAATGCCTTAAGGAGGGATTGCTATTATTCTCCTCCTGGAGTGGTCTAGGACCGAATCTAAGTAAAAGTGAGGTGTTCTTAGCTGGAGGCTCTGCAAAATCTCGGGATCAAATATGCTAGATGTGGGGTTTTCAGATGGGGTCACTTCTAGTCAAATATCTTGGAGTTCCTATTATTACTAAGAGGTTGGCCAAAACGGACTGCGTTGCTCTGGTAAGTCTTCTTAGTGCCCAGGTACATTCTTGGACTCTCCGTTTCTTGTCCTTTGCTAGTCGGCTATTACTTATCAAGTCGGTCCTTCATGCCATCCAAGTATATTGGGCTAGCATTTTTATATTGCCAAGCTCAGTCTTGAAAATGATTGAGCAAATTTGTAGACAATTTCTATGGAAGGGACCCAATCTAGGCTCTGGTGGTGCCAAAGTGGCCTAGGAAGATGTGTGTCTCCCTAAGGCTGAAGGAGGTCTTGGGTTAAGGACGCTAAAGGAGAGTAATAGAGCTTCTATGATGAAACATATTTGGGTTACTTTTCCGACAAGGAATCGCTATGGTGTAAATGGATCCATGCCACTTACTTAAAGCACAAGTACTTCTGGACTATGTCTACGCCGACAACATGCTCTTGGGCTTGGAGGAAAATTCTAGTCTTGCATTATGATATTCTTAGCCTGGTAAGCTGGCGGGTAGGCAATGGTCGCTTGGTGTCACTTTAGTTTGATCCTTGGCATCCTATAGGCCTGCTGAATGAGTTGTTCTCTAACTCCTTCATATACCGATCTGGCCTTACTAGGGAAGCAAAGGTGGCGGACCTCTTCTCACCGGTGGGGGCCACTGTTCTTCAACGTCTTTGAAGCTGGTCATATCTGGTTCCACCTCTCCTTAATAGCCCGAACGTTTTCACTTGGAAGCCTCTCTCATCGGGTGAGTTCTCGACTGCCTCGGCTTGGGAATCTACCAGGTATCGAGCTTTGCGAGTCCCTTGGTCTTCTTTAGTGTGGCACAAATCTTTAGTACCAAGGCATCAATTTTTACTTTGGTTGATTGTTAGAAACCGATTACCTACCCAAATGTTTCTTCTTTCGATTGGGAGGCTTACTGGTGTTGTGTGTGCCTTTTGTAATTCTAGGCTAGATACTATTGATCACCTATTTTTTGACTGCCATATAACACATGCTCTTGCTGTCTCGTGGGCGGGCAAGTGCAATTTGGCTTGGCCGGGAGGATTGTGGAGTAATACCATGGCTTGGGCCAGCAATAATCTTTTTGGTAAAGGCTTCCAAAAGGAAATACCCAGGTTCTCCTTTGCTGCTCTATGTTATATTATTTGGAAGTCTCGTAATGATATCTTATTTTGGAGTAAAGTGGTCTCCATTCCCTCAATGAAGTACTATATTTTCAAGGCTGTCAAGGACAAGGTGTTGTCTGGACCATTGGTTCAAGACAATATAGTGAATAGACGTCTTCAGAGAGCTTGGGGTTTAAGTACCTCCATTTTTACTGGTTAAGATTAATGTGATATCCTCCTGGGTGTTTTGTTGATGGTTTGTGGTTGTAACTATTAGTTATCCTTGGATTGCGGTTCCTTTCCACTCAATAGTCTATGCTGAGTGCAAATTAGAGCCGTCATCCGTTAGTTTGTACAGGTTATGATTGGTATTTATACAAGTTTACCTTACCAAAAAAAAAAGAAAAAAGAAAAGAAAACATAGATTGTAGAGAGAGAAAATTTTAATTTTTTTTTTCTTGGAATCACCAAGATCATAGAGAGAGAAAATTCTAGAGAAGTTTTTGAAAAGAAATGAATTTTAGATTATTGAATGATTGAATGGATCTAATGAGAGGGAGGGCACCCTTCTTATACTCGAGACCCTCTTTTTACAATCATTGATTGACATTTCATTCGGCGGACAAGATCGCATCTCTTAATTTACAATTATGCCAAGAGAGTTATAGAATTCGGTGCTCTCACCCATTCCAGAGAATATTCCTGAAACCCTAGGTAAACTCTAGGGTTGTGCTTGGTGGGCCGGATAAAACTCCGGATATAATAACTTTAATCCTATATGGTGTTTGGAGGGACGCAAAATTTGGATATGACCAAATATGACCGGGATATAGTTCAGATAAAAAAATCTTACATAGTGAATGGGATAAACTTGGATAGGATATGTAAATTTAGAACTAAATTCTCTCCCTTCCCCTCTCTCTTCGTTGCTACAGTTCACATCTGGTCGAAGTCATGGCAACCGCGGGAAGACGGAACCAAACAGATTTGGCCGGTGACACCACTGGTCCATGATCGACGAGGCAAGATCTGGAGCTAGGGTCCATGGCCGAGCCACCATCTTAATAGCGACAACTTGCAGATGGAGCTAGGGTCCATGGCAAGATTTGGCCCCCCTCTCCCTCTCTCTTCGTGGTTGCTTGGGTAAATATAGAAATTGAGAAAAGCAGGGAAGAATAGAAGGAGCGGACAAAAAGATTTGACAATGAAGACCCATCCCATGCTCTCTCCTCTTTGTTCAACACACCCTAAAAACCCAGATTTGATGATTTCATCCTTAATTGATCAACCCAGTAACTTGACATTTCTGGCAAAGTGCAAAGCTGGGTTTTTTCTCGAGTTCAGTTATTTGTCGAAGAACCACAGGATTGTACATCTCCAGCAAAAGGGGTTGTTTTATTTCCATGGTTTAATTTTTATTTTAATTCGCCAAATTATATATTTATTTGGAATATTTATATAAATTCATGAAACATTTGATAGGATATTTAAAATTATAACCTACCATATCCTTGTTCTATTCGATCCTATCCTATTCAAAATTATATCCTACCATATCCTTGTTCTATTTGATCCTATCCTATTCAGTCAAAAATTCCAGACAATCAAACGTAACTTAGATAAATTTGGATGGTTTTCATCGACCCAATACGGTCCTTTAGTCACGGAAAGGTCAAGACCGTGGCTCCATCATCGTTGAGGGGCTCGTATCTGTGAGCTGAAAAGCTAATACAGAGCTTGCTCTAGGATACTGCCATCCTTACGCAAATGGGCCCATCCCTTACCGCAAGATCAATGTTTCAGCATGCTTTTGATCACCATTAAAGTTCGATACATAACAGCTTGCTATTCTCGACCTTTTTTTTTCTATTTAATCGTTTTTTTTTCTCTTGGTTAATGAAGTTTTTGTTAAGAGCACATTCTAGCCTCAGTAGCTCGCAGGACCATCAACTCAATATGCCTATAAATAACCGAAACAGGCATAATGCAAGTCTAATAACCTTCCAATAGCATTTCGTCAGCACGATGAAAAAAACACCCCAACAAAAACACATGTTTAACATCATTGGTCCAGGAATTGCAAGACTACTATGACCTAAGAGCAGAGATCTCTCTGTCACTATGTCTTACGGAAGGAACAGCTGAATTTTAGCAACTAAGACCGCTACAACCATGACAGAAGCAACAATTGAGTATATGATTCCTCCATCAAGCTCAGATAAATGGTCAAAATGGTTTCTCTAAGCCCAAAAAAGAAAAAAAGGTTCCTGTCCTAATGTATAGACTAACCCAGCATGTTAGGAAGGGAAATAATCTCTATCACTTGAAAATGAGGGCATCCCGTCCAGGCCCGATGCCGATATAATGTATAGGTACACCAACAAGCTCTTCAACCCTTTCCACGTACTGACGTGCAGCCTTTGGAAGGTCAGAGTAGTTTCTGATAGAAGAAATGTCACACTTCCAACCAGGTAAAATCTCGTATTCCACCTGAACACATGGAACAAGTATATCAAACAAACAGCCATGAAAAAAAGTACATCAAACAAACAGTTAAAAGATTTGCTAAAGCCTAAACTACACTAGACCCTCTTACACCCTTATCAGGCATATTCTTTACTTCAGCTACTAAATGATTTTTCAGCACAAGAGAAGCACGATATAACAAACAATGCTTACCTTCAGTTGCTCAAGGAGATCCAGATCTGCTGGAAACGATTTGATTGGTGTGCCATCAGGTAATGTATAGGCCACCCCCAAATGGATTTCAGGAAGATAAGAGAGAACATCAAGCTTGGTGAGATTTAGAGAAGAAAAGCCATTAATTTGGCAGCAGTATTTCAGTGCTACTATATCAAGCCATCCACAACGACGAGGACGGCCAGTAGTCGTCCCGAACTCATGCCCAGCAGATCTAAGCATATCACCCCCATTGCCGAATAGCTCTGTTGGGAAAGGACCTGAACCGACCCTTGAAGTGTAGGCTTTAACCTGTAAAAGAAAGTTTAAAGTAATTAGATTGCAGTACCCTTTTGACTTGACATGATCTCATTCAGAGAGTTATTTTATGCAATAACTCTTGGCAAAGGTCAAGACAAACTCTTAAGAAACCATAGAAGAAAGTTGTTTGATAACTGTCTTTTTTTTTTTTTTCTGACAAAGTTGCATGCATTTCCACCACCGAGCAATCCCTTAAATCAGTGTTCATTTACTCTTTGAAAGATAAGAAATTGGAAACACGTGGTCTTAATGGACTTAACATCCATCGACTCTAAATAAGAGGCAGAGACAATAGTGCACTGCTTAGCAGAGAATGCACAGATAAAGCAAATTGCCAGAAATACAAACTGATACTCACAACTCCAATAAGATCACCCAGGACTCTTGGTGCAATGCCAAGGCCAGTGCAGATTCCACCAGCTGATGGGCTGGACGATGTTACAAATGGATAAGTCCCAAAGTCGATATCCAACATGGTTGCTTGACCACCTTCAACTAATACTTTTTTCTTCTGTAATATCGACTCATTCATGACATGCACGGTATCAGCTACGAAAGGCTCTAACCTTTCAGCAAATCTCTTGTATCTTTCTACTTCTTCCTCAAGCATGCCAGGGCCATATTTAAATCCTGGGAATCTTGAGGCTGCATCTGATAATAAAAGATCGAGCTTCTCAGGAAAAGTGTCCATATGCCTCAAATCACCCACTCTTATTCCATTTCGAATAACTTTGCTGGAGTAACATGGTCCAATTCCTCTTTTGGTCGTTCCAATAAAAGAATTAGCAAGCTCAGCTTCCCTAAGACCATCCACCTCTTGATGGAAATCAAATAACAGATGAGCACGATCAGAAACCAAAATCCTTCCCTTGCAAGAGACTCCATTGGCCTCTAATCCATCAATTTCTTCAAACAAACCAGGCAGATGAACTACGACTCCATTCCCAATAACGCATAAAGTGTCCTCATTAAGTATGCCTGATGGTACAAGGTGAAGGGCGAACTTCTTTCCCTCTGCATTATAGATTGTATGCCCAGCATTAGCGCCACCCTGGTGTCAAAATATCTTCAAGGATCAAATACGAAGCAATTGCACTTAAGAAGTTAATTACTAATTTAATTTGTTCCAAAAACAAGATAACATATACACTCCTATAATTAGACTAAATGAGTAATTTAAGTCATATACACAATATCACGCGATATCCAACACTTGACTATTAGCTATTCCCAAGAGTAATCGAAACAAAAAAGGTGTTTGTCATAACATCTGCCTCAAACAAATGATGAAAAAAAAACCTTTTGATAATCTAAGGGTAGCATATCATGATATTCACTCTTTCCTAGGACGTAGCTAAAAAGATGATTTTTTTCAGGGGTTGGGAGAGAAAAGAAAGACCATCACAAAGAAATAACTCAGAACTTAGAAATTGCATAATAAAGCACAAAAGAGTAGCATCACTTGCATCTTGCAAGTTACAACCTTATTGACATTAACTCTTCAAAATCGGCGCTCTCCTAGATCTCATCTAGAGGAATAATAAGGCATTTACACATTTTAACTAGCCTCTCAGATTCAACCAACCCAAGCATTCGATCATTGCCATGCCAAAAATCAATATTACGAAAGCTCCCGACTCCACACACCCATAGCAGCATATGAGGATGATGTTTCAGGTTAGCTAAATGATTCCTTTCGTTGTACTATCACCCATTGCTTTGGCATCACGATTGCAGGTTCCACCAAAACAAGTCCTCGACATCAGAGACACAATGGATATTTTTTCTACTCCAATGGAAGATAAGTCTCAAAGAATTGAAATTCCAACTTCTACCACGAAAAAGGTTGACTAAATGATCACTCTACTCTATATACTGTAATTGAGCTCATCTACATCTCGTTCCTTTCCCCCTAATCAGTGAATGCTCGGCTAAAACATGCAACGACTTAGCAGTAATCTTGACAGGAGTGATAGCATCAGATGCCCACGAACTGCGCAAAGCAGACATACGATAACCAAGATTGGGAAAAACATCTAAAATGTGAACTTTCCAAGACGTGCATACACTCCTTATGACCATTCAAATCACTTGAGGCGCCGCCATGTTTAGTGAAATACAACACACCGATCATCACCGAAATGAGGACGAAACCCATCACACGAAGACCCTTCTACACGAGCACTCCATTCTTTTCTACCAAGAACCGACCCGAACCTATGCTCCGCCATGTTTAGTGAAAAAGTTCGGCTTCGAACGTTTACCTGGCAACGAGCAACGACGTCGAAATGCTGGGCCAAGATGTCGACGAGCTTCCCTTTGCCTTCGTCGCCCCACTGGCTGCCCAACACCCCCGAGACCTGGCTCAGCCCCCCGATCCGGCCGGGCGCATCGATCTTCCCCGGCCCGGCGGCGGCGAGGGTGGCCGACGAGGAGGCGCAGGGCGGCTTGACCGAGCAGACGACGAAGGCGGCGTGGCGGCGCCCGCCGCCGCCGAAGAGGAGCTGGTTGCGAGGGCGGAGGGCGCCGTGCGAAGGCGTGGAGATGGAGCTGGAGCTGGAGCTGGAGCTGGAGAGGTTCATGGTCGGTCGGTCGACGGTGGGCAGAAGCGGAAACTGGAAAGGTTGTGAAACGAGCCGCGAAGTGCACTCCCGACGCGCTTGAGGGTTTTGGTGAGAACCATAGATGACGGCAAGCACAGAGAAAGAGGCACCAAAAATTGTAAATTTTATTAAATATTTAGTTTTCGACCCCAAAAAAATAAATTAAATACTTAGTTTGTACTATCTGTATCTAGTAATTTATTTAATATACCTTGGATAAAATTTATGTAAATCTCCATAATTGGGCAAGGGTTGGTATTTGAGCCATCATGCATTTATCATTATGCTTCGTTTGGGTTAATATCTAAAAAAATTTCAAATTAATATATATGTGATAAATTTTTTATTCATAAATTTATTTTTTACTACAAAAAAAAAAACTCTAAACTAATATATATGTGACAAATTTATGTAAAAATAATTTTTTAGTCATAAAAAATTCCGAGTGTATCTATGACAAATTTAACATTAATTAATTTCTTTTAAATTAAATTAATACCATGAAAAAAATCACAAACCAATCCACTTGTGATAAATGGAAGGTAAAATATTAAATCGGTATATTTATCAACTCTCACGTGTCATTAATTTGTCGCGGATGTATTAATTTTAGATTTTTTGTGATATTAATTCTCATTTTTTTATGTATGGATTATTGATTGATTCTTAGGTCATTTCAATTTCAATAACTTTCTAGATGAAGATAAGCAAGGCAAAGTGTGGAACCCAGAAAGCCCAAAAAAAAGACACAACACCATATGTTTAACTCGTGCAAAAGATACGGATCATTGGATTTGCTACATGACAATCATTTGGCCGATGAAAATGAAAAATTAAGATGTTTTGATATGGTCACAATTGATACGTATTGGTAACATGGTGGTCTCAATGCATTTACAAGAAAAATATGCCCAAATTGACGTTGCTTCACCCAAGTTAATAGACCGGCATTGCAATGTCGATTTTCAAAGCAAGCTAATGAGTGCAAAAACTAATACAAACCAATTTAATAGTGATAAGACAAAATTTTACATAGATTTATAAACAAAGAGAAATATATTCCAATTTATGTAAGTTTTAGTTTTAACTTTTAATAATTTATCACATAAATTTTCACAAATTATATTTTTAATTAATTATTTTTTTTTTTTTTTGTGTTTGCCATTACTTTCATCCAAACCTCAGGTTCGCACCACTGAAAAGCACCTCCGAAGCGGGAAATGCTTTTTGAAATGGCATTTTATATTACCTCGAAATTTCTCAGCATCGCTCGCCCAAGAATCGCCAAAAACCCTAGAAAAACCCCCAATTCTCGTTTCTGCAATCTCGATCCGACTGTGACAATGTCGTGGTCCTGCAAGAAATGCACCTTCCTCAACCCTCCTTCGCAAAAACCCACTTGCCAGATTTGCTTATCGCCGTCTTCTCCGCCCCCATCATCATCATCACCGTCGTCGTCGTCGACCCCGAAATGGTCGTGCAAAGCTTGCACCTTTCTGAACTCTTACAAGAACGCCAACTGCGAAATCTGCGACACGAGGGCTTCTCTGTCGACGATGTCGAGCTTTGAGGATTTGCGAGACACGAGCGACGGCGGCGGCCTGGACTCGGTGGGGTCTGTGTTCTTCCCGTTGCAGCGCTGCAAGAGGAAGAGGGATGATCAAGTTGCTGGTGTTGGGGAGGATCGTGGGGAAGTGGGTAGGATCGGTGGAGCTGAGGATGGGAGTGAGAAAGTCGATGCGAAAGGTGGGATGGTTTGTGCTGCGCTTTTGTTTGGATTTGTTGTTTGGTCTGCCCATTTTAGTAGGCATGTTCAAGGATGATTTTGTTTTCTTGGGTTTGATTTGTTAATGTGTGTTTCCGCGTTGAAGTTTCGATATTTGAACTAACTCAAGACTATTTTTTGGGGTTCACTGTCGCATGAGTTACAGCTTGGATATAATTGGTGTGGTTGAGTGCAAAAGAAAATACTCAGTATGGAGTTATATGCTTGTCTGCATTTGTATGGTCCAATTTTCCTTAGTTTTGATGCCTGATCAGTCTGTTCAGATAGCAAATATTGTTAGATACATTTCTTTTGTTTGATGAACTGTTTCCTTGTCTACATTGTTCGTCATCACCAACATCAACAGTTATAAGATGGGATTTATTGATGACAAGTGAATTGATGGAGATGAGTACTTGTTGAATGAATTGTGCTTGATTTTTCTTTTTCTTTTTCTTTTTCTTTCGGGATTGTGGCATGAATGGGGTTGGGTAATTATTGTTAAGATTGTTATCACATGGATTCACTTATTTTACTTAATAATGTTGGTTGTCTGGACAAATTGGTCTCATGTTATTGTCCAGACCTTGCTTTTTTCTGGGCATTGTTGACGGTAACTTCATGTGCCACAGAGGAAGGCAAGTCAAGCGCAGCTCCAAGTTCATGGAAAATACTTAGTTATAATGTTTGGTTTCGAGAGGATCTGGAGATGCACAAGAGGATAAAAGCAATTGGCGAGCTTGTTCAAATGCACTCACCCCATGTCATTTGTTTCCAGGTCCCGACTTGTGAATGTATCCCCATCAAATTGATGCCACTTCTTGTTTGCTCCTTTTATCTCATGAATAACTGCTTCAACCTGCAGGAGGTTACTCCAAACATATATGACATTTTTCGGCTGTCAAGTTGGTGGAAGTTATATCATTGCTCTGTTTCGAGTGATGAAGCAAATTTAAGACCCTACTTCTGCATGCTGGTAAGAGCAAGATATCCTGTTTAATCTGAGACCTATTCTGTTTCAATTAGCTTGTCTGACATGACCTCTACGAGCTCTTGATCCGGATCACAACTACACATGGCACTTCATTTGTGATTTTTCTTGGCTGTGAATGAAACTCTAATGAAAAATTATTGGGCAGTTAAGTAAACTGCCTGTGAGATCTTGCATCTGCAAGCCTTTTGGGAACTCTGTGATGGGGAGAGAACTTTGCATAGTCGAGGTTGAAGTTGAAGGGAACAAGCCACTAGTTATTGCCACGAGTCATCTTGAGAGTCCCTGCCCAGCTCCTCCAAAATGGGATCAAATGTACAGCAAGGAACGAGTAGTTCAGGCAAAAGAAGCCATGGATCATCTCAGCAAGTATCCAAATGCAGTTCTAGGTGGTGACATGAACTGGGATGACAAATTGGATGGCCATTTTCCATTACATGATGAGTGGGTTGATGCTTGGGAGGAGTTGAGACCCAGCGAAAATGGATGGACATATGATACAAAGTCCAACTCTATGTTGTCCGCTAACCGCACATTACAGAAGCGTCTGGATCGATTTCTCTGTAATCTGCATGATTTCAAGATAACAGGTATCGACATGATTGGGAGGGAGGCGATTCCTGGTCTGACTTACTGCAAGGAGAAAAAGGTTAGGAAAGCGGTAACTAATTTGGTGCTTCCAGTTCTGCCGAGTGATCATTTCGGTTTGCTTCTTACCATTGGCAGCAAGTAATGTCCCAGGTGCTTAAGTTTTTGAATTGATGCTTATGTCAAAAAGTATCATTATGTGTTTCTCATGCATCTATCTGTAAATGAAATCCTGTAAACAAAATATAACTGAAAATCCTGGAGAGAACCATGATTCTCATTTTGCAAAAGCCATGGCTGGCTATTTTGAAGGGTGTTGTTGAATATTTTGTTGTGGAACACTAGTTGATCAAAGGAACTGTAACTACTTATGCTAAAGCAGTAACAATGTTGATCTCATGTCTCTGTTTTTTTTCCCTGAGATGTCACTATTGATCATTTCAGATGGTAGTTGCCGAAATGAACTAGCAGTCTTGTAATTTCTACTTTCTGCTCTTTTCAAAGAAATTTGTCTGCAATTTTTGTCAGACGGTGGGGAAGATCATTTTAATTGCATAGTTGCTTCAAGAAAAATCTCCCTAAATAAAGAAAGACCAACAGCTCATGTTTTAGTCAAATCACAAGAGAAATTGAGGGGTGATAGACCAGCGGCAACAAAGTCTTGTACAATAATTAACTCTGGAAATGCGAAGCAGCCAAATGTGCTTCTGAAAATGAAATTATAAGACAGGAAACGTGCGATAAATTATTTGCCACTGGTGGGAATCTACTTTTATCATAGAATTTTCATGGATTTCTTTGCCTAGTGAAATATTCTTCGTCTCTTCTCTGCAATAGGTCGTCATACATAGACATTTAGACGTAGTCAGTAGCAAGGTCCATAGCTGCTTAAACTCACTCTAATCAGTGGCTGGTGCTTCAAGGCGAATATAGTCATAGAGGATTCCACAAAGCGCATCACCTCCTCTGGCTTGTGTGAGATATATGGAATTGTCTCCCTTTAGCAACAATGATGAAGAAATGTCAAAGTTGAAAATCCGGTATAATCCATGGATACCATGTCTGCAAACTGTGTTATCTGTTCCCAAATTCATCACTTGGAACACCAAATGTTCTTGATCCACAGAGTTTATATGAACCTGAAACATGGTTATTGAAATAGTCTGTTGTATTCGAGCCAATATGAGTTCTCTGGGACCCAACTGTATTATACTATATAGTTTTCATGTAATTACCCGAAGATCGGAGCGAGTAGCTGATGCGATGGCCAGCCTGAGCTTGTAGGTTACTCCTGTCAATGAGTTCAGATTGAACTTAATAGTCCATGTTGTGGGAAGATACTTATCTGGTCCTCTCCTGCACAACATTGATTTATGGCGTGCAAGTCGCCTTCAGTGGCTGAACTCGAGTGGCTTGATGATGGTAATGGAATGTGTATGGTAAAGTATTGGTACGCATTGGGTTAAATTGTGGGTATCTTCTTTCTTTGCCCCGAATGTTGTACTTAAATTAGGAAAGTTACCTGTCGACATGGGCGAAAAACCAGTCTTTCTTTGGATCATTGACCCCTATTGTGAAAACTTGATCGGATTCAGGGTGTATGTCGGTATACCTGTCCCACAAGCCGTACTGTCTGAACCTGCATTTGGATATAGCCGACAGTCCAAAACACATGAGCAACTTTTAAGAAGCCAATATCTGAGATAAGTTGGAACATGAAACCAATTCGAGGAAACAAACTGGAGAATTATATACAAGGTCATCACGTATTATGGTTGAAATTGTTTTGTCATGCAAAGGCGATCAGTTCAAACTGGCACTTTCTGAAGAAAATGCAGGAATTGCCCAGAAATTATGATCTTGGAGGATATTACTCACTTTTCAGGACCTTTCAGAAATAACCGGTTGACATACATCGGATTAACATCAGGGACAAAGTAGTCAATTGCTGTTCGATCAGGATACCCATCTCCCACAAGGTTGGACCATGTCTAAGCGGAACAAAGGTCAAATTCCCAAGCTGTGTCTCTGAATCTGAATTAATCTAAGTTAGGATGAAACACCTGCGTTCACATCTCCAGCAATTGGAAACAGCATGAGAATACCTGCGGTAATGGTGACCAGTGTTTTCTCTAGGTAGTCGCCAATGAAACCAGGAACCCACCCGTGAAGTCCATAGACTCCGGGAATCACGTTCCTTATGGTGAAACTTCCACCGGAGTCTGTTTGAACCCAGAACTGATAAGACTGCAGACAAGCAAACCGCAAAATTAAGTCAAACACCGAATAAGATGCGATCTACAGATGGGTTTTTTTTTTGGACAAAAATAGAGGGAAGAATAGCCGCCAGATTAGTTACTTTGCTCTCAGTTTGCCAGGCTCCTTCAGTCCTTGCCACTGATAGACCAATATATGCATTTTTAGCAGGAATTAGAGCACTTGATATATACCTGCAGAGGACAACTTGAGGTGCAGATATGCACAAAGTGAATATCGAATTCTTTGGTTAGACGAGTAGTCTTTATGAGGTTAGTAAAGATGACAATAGAAAGTAAATGGACAGTTTGTTCTGTGTGGTAATAGTGCTTAGGGAAGCTACTTGGCCTTGAAGCAGAGTTAAAACTATTCTTTTACGAAAAAGTACAGTACCTGTCCTGGACAAAGAGTTTTCCCGATGCTGAACCACGCTGGCTAGCAGCTAGATAATAGGGTGATGAGACAAAATCATATGGCCATGATGTTTCCTCAATCTCCCTCTAGGATGAACAATATTAGGAACAGATAGTGTAAGCAAAGGCTAAGAGTATGAAATAGTTAGGTCAACCTGATATTTGTTATTCTTCAAACTTCTCAAAGTCGATGCACCAGAACTGTTCTTTAAATTAACTCCCAGGTTGAGTGCAGTAAACGAACGCATACCTGTTTTTTTGCATCTGACCATAAGTTGTGTGCATTTGATGCTTTATTAGTCGAATTCAGGTACACAAAGAATGGACCAAAGACCTTTCTCCATGTCTCACCCTCTCCAAAATGAGCTAGGATATCATCTCCTATATAATGGGTTGAATGACACATCTGCAAATAGTCGATGAAGGGCAATGAATTCTCTATTTCAGTAAATACTACATTTCTTCATGCTGTTAAACTGCTAGACAGACATTTCTTTACTCCACGCTTTGTATATTTCAATGCAGATGAATTTTGATATTTTGCAAGCTCATATCATTAACTGTGATACTTCAAAGTTCTAGTGTCTATGTCGGAATGAAGTGACAGGAGAGTTCATTTAATTCAAGAAAAAAGATTTATTTTCCATAGTGACAGGAAAGAAAGTGAACTTTACTGCCAGGCAGGCTGGACCGGTATGAACTGTGAGATTTTGCTTTGTCGGGCCGCCATTGCGGAACTCGTAACTTGGGATAATGACCCAAAACCCAATAATAGGACCTGAACTTATCCATCCATGAAGTCCACCGTCCTTGTTGTCCATCGAGTACTGATACTTGTCATCCACCTGCACTCTTTGCACACAATTTAGCTTAGTTTCCACCATCAACTGATAAAGATTGACATGCTGTGAGTCTGAGAAGACAGCATAAATAACTCAGAGCTATCTTCATACTTCGCCTTTGAGGTCTGGATTAACGGGATTTACTAGCAAAACAGATTCGGGCACGATCAGTTGTTGGCCTCTGCCAGGAAGTAGGTCCTCTGGCACAGGCATTACCCTTTGCTTTTCGTCTGTAATTGCCATGTAGTGAAACCTGTTTGGATTTCACAAGGGGTATACAGTTAGTTTGCCGTTCATTGGGCCTTTGAATGAATTCTCTTTAGACAGCTTTAGACAGAAATTTTACTTCTCTTGTCGCAATTTGAACACCATCCTCGTCTGAGCGAGGTCAAAGGCACGGCATCCTTGTGGGTGCTCGTATACCGCATAGCAGTAAAACCCTGAAACACCAGTTCTGATAATGTACCTAAAAGAAGAAACAAATGTGCAAGAGAAAAGATCTGAACATTGAGATCATCAGCAGAATTAAGTCGAAGGCTAATAGAAAATAGAACGCAACCTTGTGTCAACACTTAAAGGCAGCGTCCTGCCCGGAGTCGACGGATTATAAGTGCTCCTGAAGGAGACCTCCACGCGGTCATTGCTTTGATGAATAACACTATACTCTGCCCCTTTGATCCTGTTAAGTCAATCGGAGCAAAGTTCAGATTATCGAAGCTGATGATCAACTTCCCTCTCCAGTTCTTGAAATTATTAATAGAGCTCAATATCATCAGAATTTTGGATGAAGAAGCAGTACAGTTGGTATCTGTCGTTGCCACCTGGCAAACTCCAATTGGCGTCCCAATATCTGCAAATTTATAGAGACGCATACATGGTGAAAACAATGATTCTGATGCTTGAAGTCGCATAATTTTTTGAACGTAAGTTTCTGCGAAGTTTTCTGCAGTTACCCTCTGCCGGAGTCATTCGACTTGATGTCCAAGAGGTTGTCCATCCCTCCATATTTTACACCGGTCAAGTAACCTTGAGGCTTCAATATGGTGAGCTTCACCAGCCCATTGTCCATTACGACCTGCACCAGAAACCATAGTCACATAGCCCTAAAGTGCACGACCTTGTGCAGATCAGCATGAACCGACATATATCCATGCAGGCTCGGCTCATGTCGCGGAAACGTGCATGTGTGCATATGTGGGACACGCATAGAGAGAACTCTCGGGGGACTTACATAATTCCCTTTCGTGGTCAAGCTCACTTTTTTCTTCGCCATGACTGGAGCAAAGAGCTTATGCTCGTGTTCTCTATGCGAAAAGTACAGTCACACCATTATGTCTAATGCTTTATCTCAATGGAGGATCAACCCGTTCGAGAACACAGCTGGTCGTTGGTTCCTATGGACTTAGTTTTGCAACGCGATAGAACTCCCAAGTTCCAGATCATACTGCAGATGCTTCCTTTGTAATAAACAAAGCACGCCTAGTGAAGTACACCAGCTGTGGCTTTGCTTGTAGATTTTGGCACAATGCGGTTGACAGGTTTTGCTAGAGAGGTATCTAAATTTGGTGTTTTTGTAACTTCTGATGCAGATGCAGAAAATACAAAATGGGTTGAAAAAATTTAAAGAGAAGGGAAAAAAAGAAAGAAAGGAAAAAGGCAAAAAAAAAAAAAAATGAGTTGAAAAAATTTAAAGGGAAGGGGAAAAAAAAAGGAAAAAGGTCAAAAATGCGGTGAGCGTGGATCGAACACGCGACCTTCAGATCTTCAGTCTGACGCTCTCCCAACTGAGCTATCCCCGCTTCTTGGGTCTTCTATTTTCTTATTTATCTGTAATAGTCATCTACCTATGGTCTGTCACTATTCTCCCCTTCATAGATATCTTAATAAATTTAGTAAATTAATTATAAAAATAATACACGATGTAAAGCAAATCCTGGATTTTTTAAATTGAGAAAGATCAAGTCTTCCCCATCTTTTTCTTCAACCATGAGATAATTATAAAGTAAGAGTGTACCTATTACAATGTTGACTTGAAGTGACAATTATCACAAGATTCATGAGCAGCCTGACTGGCTCGAACATTGCCACCAAGGCTGTGGCTCGGCCAAGTTAGGTGGTGGGTGGTGGGGACGGGTTTGCATTGGCGTTGGGGTTTCGCGTGCGGGGCTTAGTCCGGCGAAAAGGGACCCGCGGCACGACCTCAGGAGCAAAACTGGAGTGGGTTTTTCTCTTTTTACAGGGAGTAAAGATCCAAACAAGAACGGAAGGGTCAGGTCAAGAAGTCAGGAGGCACCACCAACAGAGGAGCTAAACAGGGGAGAGCTCGGGCGGATTTCGTTGCATTGGTTCGCTCGACTCAAACAATGTCATAGCTATAAACACTTGACCTCAGAAGACTTGCAGACATTGTTCAAGAAGTCACCCGCAGGGTCTCATCTTTTCGAGGTCCAAAAGCATTCACTCGGATTTAAAGATTTAGGGAAACAGGAACGAGAGAGGATGGGAGGTTGCAGTTGCAGGGTTCTCATCCGCTGTGTACTGTTCCTTCTTCAAGGAACAAATGGTGACATTTACCCTCTTGGTGTTAAGCAACAGGTACTCGGTTTTTATCACCTTCCTTTTTGTTTTCCATTCCTTTGGGCAACAGTTTCTTATGGTATGTGATGTTTGTTGCTATCGACGAAAGTAACAAGGAAGAATCATTGGAGATATTCCTTCAGTAATTCCATGGCTTCAGCTTTTCCTTTACTCTCAGCAGAAGAGTTCTTTTCCATGAATCCTACACAAACAAAAGATGGACGGCATGAGCAACAAAGGGAGCGTGCGATCACAAAGACCACCTGTATTCATATGCTATAGCCTCAAAACCCCATAATGAAGGTTTGATCTTTCCAAAATAACAATGACCATGAAGAAGACAGAGAATTTTCATCTTTAAAGTTCAAGGCCAAAAGCACAGCATTTTTGTGATAACTCAAGAACCAAAAGCAGAGAGGGCAAACGCCAATTTGCTTTCGTACTATCTAGATAATGTCATGACAAATGTGATGAAATGATCTTTGCCAACGCACAAGAAGGAGAAGCAATCTGCAGAAAGGCCAATTAGATAGTAACATGAGGCATGAGAGTGTTTTGCCGAAGGCCTTATCAGGTTAAACACCTTCGCAGCATCAGTCAACTTCACAGTATCTACTTCATTGATTGCATCAGCCATATCCTGGAAAAAGAAAGAAATTCTCACCTCTAACAATCAACCACAGCAAGTTGCAAGGTAAGAAAGACAACGAGCAGCATTTTTGTTATGTGAAAAACAAAATACCATATAACAAAGAGATAAAAGGAACTAGAACCACATCTGTGGGGAACCACGGGTTCAACATCGTGAGGAAGTAAAATAGAGGAGGACGGAAAGTCAATTTCGATATAGAGGTCAAAAAGGCAATGCACAGACAAATGGAGCAGGAAAACTATCAGCAGGTAAAACCTTTAGCAATTTGCATTCAAGTGTTACAGAGAAAGTTGGATCAAGTTCCTGCAAATTCAAATGCGCATCCATGAGTCAGTCCAAGAAACAAGGTAATTCATGGTTAACGGCCAGGAGCATGACCTCATAGCGTGCCAGTGCATTTGTTATTGCAACTATATTGACCTTGGAGAGATGGCAAAGGCCAGCACTTAAGACAATGGCGTGCTATTTCCTGGTAAACCTCAATAGCTTTCTCACATCTGAAAAGCACAACAAATAAAATATTCAGTATCCCCTTAAAAATCTTCAAGTAACTTCAGTAACACTACACAATCGGCCTACCCTTCCTATATTCGAGTTCAGCTGAGCATCCTTCATCTTCTTTTTCCTAGGTAATATGTGCATTGTACACAGACGTACATAATCACAAGTCATATACACAATGCAACAATATCATGCACCTGACAAGTGACGGTTTTTTAAACCCTTCGTACTTGACAATACAAATGAAGGTGCAACCATATAAGCCAGCAACAAGCCAAAAGAAAATCTTTGGCCAAACAAATCCGAAAGGAAATCAGCAGAATCAATGTTTTCTTTCAAGTCAAAGTTTTTTCCTAATGTCAGCTATGGAAAATCAAGGTCCATATATTAGAGCCAAAAAAAAGGATCAAAAGAATTTCATCAATTGACTTAATTATGTTGCCGTGTCAATCAGCATTAGCATCTAGCAATACCACTTCCTAAAGAAAGGTAGGCTTACTGCTCTAGTTGAGCTGCAAACTGTGCAACCTTCTCCTTGCAATGGTCAGCACAACGGGTCGCTTCTTCATTTCAAAGAGGTCAGCTGCCCTCTCAAAATTGTCAATGGCACGTTCAAGGTTCTGCCCAGACTCATATATCCCACCAATTTGCTACACAACAAAATCACAGGTCAACGGAGGCTGCCTCAGTCTGGGAGAACAAAAATCAATGAACTATTGTTTTCCGACATCTACATCCTGACAATGTCAAACAAATGTGACTCACCCACTGAAGGCCCCTAATCCCTTTGCTGGCATCATTAGTCAATGAACTAGAGAAAGAACAGAACCATCAGTAACCAGTTCATGTCATTATATTCTCTGAAATTACACCAGAATTGCGCAGTCATGCTCCTCAGCAAGTTTGACCTCACAATGGAGCGTCCACCAGAGTCAAAATCAATTAATTATTGGGTGCTCATCATGGATGCCTCATCACTTCAGCAAATTAACTTCCACAGCTAAAATATCCATAAATACTAACAATACTTGGCGAAGTAACGTCTTTCATAAACACCAGTTCATTCCACCTGATTAAAGTCTCCCCAATGTCATTATCTCAAGGCAATAGCAGCCTGTAATTGATAACTTTCATCAAACCAGACCTTATTCCAAGAAATCCATCCATTAGGTGCATAACAGAAATGAGCACACTTTTTAAATCCTTAAAGATACCTGGTTTCATAGAAAGGGAAAGTCCCAGAAAACAATGCCCCAATACGATGGTTCATAAAAATCATGGTGAGCTAGGAATTTCTCTCAAGGCAGATACTGTTGAACCGTGTTAATGCTAAGAGTGCTTTCATAAGGTTGTGTGAGTGCAGGATCTATTCAGATTGATGTCAAAGAGAAAATATGCACCTGGTAATATATTGCAGCCATGCTTAGACACCTCATGTCCATCAACAAATTCGCAGCCTGCTCAAAGCAAGTTATATAGCCTCTACATAAAAAAGGAATACTCATAAAGATTATCCATATCTTATTTAGACAAAAGAAGGAAAAAGGCTCAGGAACAAAGAATGAACTGAAAAAGGCATGCTTGATACTTCCAGCTAGATATGCAACAGAAATAAATGAAATAAATCAAGTGAACCCGAAGGGAAAGGCTAAAATGTCCATAGGCCAGAGCATGCTAACAGCCTGAAGGACACAAACACTGAGCCAAGTGGAGACACCTTACAAAATCACTAAGATACAAGCTACAGATCACATTTAATATATGATGGATTCAAGAAGGTTGTGCTAAAGCCTAGACAGAAACATCCAAAGGGTTAGAGACAAAGGAACGCCTTTACTGAGGAGTAAATAATCTTCTGGTCTTTTTATGTTATCTTACATCAAGTATCAACGGACGCATACCCTAGGAGGATGTCACCTTGTAGCAATGGGGAGCAATGGAAAAAGAGCAGGCAGCCCAATGCTTGCTTTTACACTGTTGCATGAACCAATTGTCAAGTTAGGCCTAAGGAGAAGCATATTATCCGGTTCTCAGTCCTGGAAAAGGGTGGCACTTGCCTTTAACTGACAGTTTGCTGACTCCACATAAACTGATCCAGCTCTGTCCCCTGAAATATTAATGAGATTATCAACATTAGCGAGCCATAGGTTGCTCCACTAGGCATGCCCTCTAAAAGCTAACCTAGATCACCACAATCCACAAAGCTCATGGGAGCCAAGCAAGTTCGACGGTTATTTAAAAGATGAAGATCAATATACATCAATCCTCCATGGACAATCAAGATAGGACCTGAGAATCAGCAACATTAGAAGCTATAGTGTACACTGTAAATCATAATGCCTAGTGAGACATTCATTTCCCTTTTCCAAACCCGCACGTTAACCTATTCAGGTGAATCAAATGGAAAAGAAAAGAAACAAGTAAATCAGATGCAAATGAGACCAGGTAATCTTGAAGAGAAATATGTCAGCGCCCAAGATATCCATCAAAGAGACTTACGGCTACATGCATTTTCTAAACCACCTTCGACCCTATCAATCTCTAACCAAATCAAAATTCTTCCCTAAATTAAGCCATCCAAACACAATTTCAAACTGCCATAACGACAAACTTAGGCTCCATGGAAACAATTTTCTAAAAATATTTTTCGAATTTTCCGGCGTTCTTGTCAAGGAAAATGAAAAGATTGAGGTAAAAACATTTTCTATCAACAGAAAAAAGTCTTCTAAAATAGATTCCCCTCCTTATCTTACAGCGGTGATAGCCCCCACTTCTTTATTTTTAATTTTTTTTTAAAATTGAATTTATTATCATTTTTTTTTCCTTCCTTCTTGGCCAGTTGCTGGCCACGCTAAGATGATCCTCCTTGAATTGTGTACATCTCTCAATTGGTTAATCACATGTACTAATAGGATCTTGTGAATCTCAATTGTGAGTAGTAGCTCAACTCATATTCTCATTCACTACCACACGGCGGAGACAGTAGAGAGACTCCAATCCCATCGCTGACTAATCCTCAAGCTTGCTAGCCTCGGGCGAGTTTGAGGTTTGCCAACCTCTAGTGAGCTTAGGCTTGATCTGATGAGGTTGGTGAGCGTGAGCCTCGCCACATGCTCAAGCTCACCAGACTTGGGCATCGCTAGATTGGCGAGCCTTTCAAGGCCAGCAAGCTTGAGGCTCGTTGCCATGGCCAGTGACTGATCCAAGAATGAGGAGAAAAAGAAAAAATAAAAGGAAAAAAGAAAATTAAAAATCAATTTTTTAAAATAGAAAATAAAAAAAATTATTGAAATGAGTGCACATTTTAGAATTTTCCATATAAATATTTGCTAGTTCATTTTTAAATTTCAACCCAATACTAGAAAATATTGTCATTTTCCTAAAAAATACATCCCGGAAAACATTTAAAAAGGAAATGCCGCATCCTCCACGAAATGAAAGGAGCATTAGATGGAGTAAAACCACTCCCCTTCCCAGGTAACCAAATCCAGAACAACCCTAAAGTACGACCGAATTCCTCAATCTCCCCGACCGCCTACATGCATGCAAACGCATGCTTTCTCAATTCTCAATTGCCTGCTTTGTTATTCTTAACCACGGAAACCGGTCAGAAACGAAGCGGATACTCTGCTTAACTTAGAGATGCTTCGAGGTGGTGGTAGCGGTGACAGTGACAAAAAGTATTTGATGGTGTTGAACAAAAACGTGAGAGAAAGAGAGAAAGGTAGAGGGAAAAAGCCAAAAAGAAAATCTCAAATTATATTCACTGTGACACATTTATTCATAATATTTTTCTTGTGACACAAAAAAACCCAAAATTTTACTTATATAACACATTTATCATCAATCAAGGTTCAATTAATTGATTTTTTTAGTAAAAACAACGTCGTTTTTATTTCACTTAAGTTAGGTGGGTGCCATATCAACAACGTATGCATTCTATTGTCCATGTGGGCAGACTTTTAATGACTCTCATTGATAGATCTTTGACAAAGGTAAAAATGTGTCACATTTGTGTAAGTTTGGGATTTGTTGTGTCACGAAAAACTATTTTGGTGATGTTTGCCCTAATAATAATAGTTAAATAAAGAAATTTCATAATGCTGACATTAAAGACCACCGCCCATAGAAAGAAAAATAAAGTTAATGCATACCATGGAAAGAAATGTATTGACTAAATAAAAGTTGTTGATATAGATCTGAGTAATAAGTCCTAAAAATATTTTGTCTAAACTCTGTGATATTAATTTCGAGGATATTCCCTCTCAGGTGGGGAAGAAAAAATTTCATTTAGGAATTAAGGGACCTTTCAAGTGGAGCGGGCAGACTACATTGCACTCACAAGGGTGTTTGAGGAACTGATAGGCTCGTGTAGTAGTAGCCCACACCAGTGAAGGTGGAGGGGTGTGTGAAAGGCTCATTGCAAGGTCGACCCGTGATGACTAAATAAAAGTTGTTGGGTGTGTTTGAGAACTCTGGGTAGGAAATATATATATGCGTGTGTCAAAAATTATCCACAAATATAAAGGGATATTTATTTTATAGAAAATTCAAAAATTGGAAAATATTTTTTGAAAATGATTAGTTATATTGTTTAGAAAAAAATAATCAATGAAAAATATCTTTATTATCAATAACAATTGGGTGATGAAAACATTTGGGGATAACTACTAAAAAAGTCATAGACCTATTACACTTTTATCAATTCAGTCATACACCTTTTAATTGTGCCAATTGAGTCAACCATTTTTATATTTTGCCAATTGATTTTATCCGGCAAATTTTGGTCACAAATCGCTGATTTAGATATTAACCATCCTACGTGGAGGCTGACGTTGATAATTTTTAATAATATTTTAATATATTTTATGAATTTTCCTTTTTCGCTTTATTTGTTTTTTTAAAACTCTGGCCAGCGATCCGGTTGGCCATAAGCGAGGGTGGACACCCTCACTAGTCCCAGGTGAGTCCCAGGTGAGGGCCACTACGCCCTCTCTGGTCCCAAGTTAGATAAATAGTCTTCTTAGTCTTTTCTTTGACAGCAACCCATGCGATTCTACAATTATAAAACCATAATGTCTGCCTATTACAATGCTCCCTTGAAGCAACAATTATTACACAACCCATGGCGTCTCGACCGCCTTGAGCATCGTCGCAGCAGTGGTGGCTCCGTCGAGTTGGGCAGCGTCAGGGTTTAGCATGGCGAGGATTCGAAGGAAAACGGACATGTGGTGCGATCTCATGAGCGAAACAGTAGAGGGTTTTATCTTTTAAACTGGGAGTACAGATCCAAACAAGAACAGGAGGGTCAGGTCAAGTCACGAGGTACCGATAGACCAATTTTGTTGCATCGTAATAGAAGATGATCTCGTGATCTAAGCTCTCGCACCAAGGAAAAAGACAATTGATAATAATGATAATCAGGAAAGTAAAGGAGTTTCGGCCTGGAAAATAGTAAGAAGAGTGATCGGAAATGGAAAGCAATAGAGAGACAGTGCCAGGGACTGGCATGCACGGACAAAGTCATGTGGCAGTGCAGGAGAGTTTTCCTTGGATTTGCAGAGATCTCCCAAGGTTTGCTATGAGTCTGATGCTCTGTGAATTATAAGGAGGACTTTTGGATATATAAGTGTCATTATTGGGTGTGTTTGAGAATTCTCTGTGCGGAAAAGATACATACTTGTTAAAAATATTTTCAAATCTTAGGTTTTCATGATTATGCTTCACCAAATACTCATTCGGGGTATGATTTATTATATCGTCTAGAATAATTAGTTACTAGAAAATATTTTCATTATCAATAACAATTTATGTTTATATATGGTTGATGAAAATTTTCGTATTTTTTTAAAAGATACAAACAATTTTTTTAAAGAAAATATTTTCAAATCTTAGGTTTTCATGAATTAAAATTTGATAATTATAGCCACTTTAATAGAAATGAATATTTTGACCTAAGAAAAAAATATAAATGAATATATTTTATGAAAAAGAATAACACTAGTTAAACAAAAGGGAAAATGCCTCCATAACAAAAAGGATAAAAAAAAAAAACAAAAATTGGTTACTGATCACAAATAAGGCATTTTTTTTGGATATTTTTATTAATCGACCAAATTGTTTCATTAATTAACCATTTATAAGTGCATAATGAGTTTCCAATTGTTGTAATTTGACATGTTTGTCATTGAGGACTCCTTTTTTCTTTTTCCTTAATCGTGTTTCTTTCCTTATTAGTTCTATTAATATACCGTTAAATTTTCACAATTGCTATTGCTAGTATCTTATTCTCTATGATGGGAAAATTTTAGTTAATTTCTTTCTCTTCATTTTCTTTGATTTTTTTCTAGTTTTTAGAAAATTCAAAATTAAAAGAAGGATTCCCTTAGAAAAGATAAGATTAAAATCACATAATTCACCTGAAAGTAGGGGTTTGTAAAAGAATCGGGAACTGCTCAAAATTGGACTAGATTAGATCGAAATCGGAGATTCTCAAGGAAATCAATCCAATTCTCAATTCCAATTTATTGGAATCGGTGGGTAATAATTCGATTCCTGGTTATAAGTGTGAAACCGCCTACCTGCTTATTTGGATTAGACCGGTAATATATAATTATATATTCAATTTTGAAGAAAACTTTTGACAAAAATTAGGAAAAATGAAAATCCTAAAATCTATAATATGAAGTTCAACATCCATTATCTGAGTGCTCGTCTTGTCTCACTTCTACCTTCTTGGAGTTGTCTCTCTATCTCTTATTCACGGCCTCAACTCTCAAGCTCAATGCCTTGTTCATTGACTCATTAGCTCGATTCTCAACTTCTAATATAAGTTTCATTTTTTTTTATTGATCTTCCAACTAAAAATATGGAAATTGTTTGCTTTTTTACTTTACTTTAGCTTCTTGCAAAATATTGAACTAAGTGCGTGAAGTTTGATGGGACTAGTTTCATGGGTCTATCAGATAAGCGATTTAATTTTCAGGTGAATTCATGAAATTAATGGGGATTTTCGAATTCAATTTTTTTGAACTGATTTTTGGTGGATGATTTTCGATTCTAGGTTGGGAATTGCCAGCTCAAGAGCCATACTCAGCTCTACTCGGAAGTGACGTGCAAAAATTCAAAATTTAGAGTTGTAAACGTTTTTGGGGGAAAGTTCAGTGTACTTTTACTTGGGGAGACCACTTACAGGAAGGAAGGGAAACCCTTGACCGTACAATGTGCATTAAATTGGAAGAAGCCGATGCCGCATGCATCTCCCATGCCCCGCCGACACACCGAATAAGATTCCTCTTCAAATGCATAGCCCCCGGCATAAAGAATCTGTCATTGCATCTTTGATCTAAATATAATCCTTCTTTTCGGCCAAACGAAAGGGATTTGTTGTTTAATACCTTATCATTTGTATCACATGCTAGTCCTTGCACATGCATTTGTACTGAAAAGCCCGACTGCGGAAGAATGCGCAAACATGTCGTGATGTTTTTCCCTTTCGGTTCTCGAGTAGAAAGAACAAATAGAAAGAATTTATTGGTGGAAGGAGGTTAGGCCGGCTTGAGCTGAGCTAAGGGATGCTGTTCTGATGAAGCAGTCACTAGAGAGCAGAGGCAGAAGGGTGCAAAATAAGAGGAAATGGGCATGATCGATAGCAATGTCACAACATGTAGAGATCAGTTTTTTTTTTGAATTGACAAGAACCGCCGGCGGTGACCCAAGATTCTTGAAGTCAAACGCTGTGATTTGACATGTATTTTTTTGTCTTTGGGCTAGTCAAAGTTAGCACCGTTAATCATGGCAAAAGCCTACCTAATGTTCTCCCAGAAATATTTCCCAGCTATCCAGTGTCAATGATAATCGAACAGAGCACAGTGCGCTTTCCATGTGCATGGTCCATGATAGATGGTCATGCATTATGTCTCTCGCATCTCTCTCCCTCTCTCTCTGCAGGTGACAGCTCATGTCAAGTTGCATCTCTGTCTGCTTCTTGGGCTCACGTACAAACAAGAAATCTAGTCTAGCCTGTGATACAAAGATATGGTACACGAATAAATAGGCAGGGAATGCAAGGAGAGAGAGAGAGAGAGGGAGAGGGAGAGAGAGAGAGGCCCAGCTAATTTTCTTCCCCTGGTTCGCTCGACTCAAACAATGTCATAGCTGTTAACGCTGGACCTCACAAAAACTTGCAGACATTGTTCGAGAAGTCGCACACAGAGTCTCGTCTTTGTGAAGTCCAAAAGCATTCACGCAGAGTCAAAGAACAGGGAAACAGGAACGACAGAGGATGGGAGATTACACTTGCAGGGTTCTTAGATCTCTCATCCTCTGTGTACTGTTCCTTCTTCAAGGAACGAATGGTGACAACCCATATAGGTTCTTCACGTGGAAGGTCACTTATGGTGACATCTACCCTCTTGGTGTCAAGCAACAGGTACTCAATTTTTATCATCTTCTTATCTTATTCTCTTTTTGACATTCCTTGGGGCAACATTTTCTAATGGAATGTGATGTTTGCAGCTTTTGAGACGGAAAGATTGATTCTTTTCTTCATTTCTTTCCTTCTCTTTGTGGTATTGGCGAGAAAGTTTGTTTTGTTTTTTGGACAATGCTGAGTCAAGATGTACTCAAATTTGTAGGCGGACTGTACTACGTTTGGGATTCTTATAGCTTTTGAGACAAAGGAGTCGTTTTCTTTCTGTTAATTTCCTCCCTTGGTCTGTTATGCTGAAAGCAAGAAGACTTTTCCTTGATCTTTTGTTTTTCCAAGATTGGTGTACAATTATGCTTAAATTTATTGAAGGCCTGGACTTAAGTTTGGATTGGCGCAGGGAATTTTGATCAATGGGCAGTTTCCGGGGCCCCAAATTGATGCAGTCACGAATGACAACTTGATCATCAGTGTCTACAACTATTTGAGGGAGCCATTCCTGATTTCTTGGTAATAAATCTGTTGCTTCTGTGGAAATCTCTCTGTGTCTTCTTTTGTGTTCCCTTTCTGTGTTTTCTGGTCGTTGCTCTGTTTTCTTAGCTTAATCTGAGCATGCAGGAGAAAAAGTGTGAAATAGTATAAATTCCAATCAACTTCAAGAATGGCTAAGATCTTGTTTTCTTTTGATAGATTATTCTTAGAAAGTACCATGATGAGCTTTAAATCGGCTTTTCCTTTCTCTTTTCTCACTTATTCTGCAACCAACTGCACTGTGGAAACTATTCTGGTTTAGAGGAACTGGATCTGTAGTTTTTTACTTTCTTCATCGATTTCTCATATTAGCATATTTTTTATTTTCTAATATCAGTACATTTTGATATATTTCTTTCCTTGTTTCTTTTATTTTGACTGGTTAAAATGCAAGCTGGCAATAGTAATATCTCCAGCAGTCATCAATGCACTTGTGGGTTGAGTTTGATGTTGGAATATCCTTATCATATTGATGCTATGCTCTTATAAAGAAAGTCCACCTCCTCTCTTGGTATGGGGCGAACAGTTAATGCTTTGCCTGCTTTCTTCATCTGTCTAACTGATTATTGTAACCCCAGATCTTGAAAGTATACATAAATGTGCGTTGGCGCGTGCGCATCTCTGGGTTTGAATTAGAGGAGTGATGGTTTAACTGATCTGGATGATTGTTCTTTGCATTCTCCAAGGACATAGTTTAGTGGAGCTAGGACTCATTGCCTGTTCGCAACAGTCTGAGAAGCAATTGAATAATGTGAATTATTCTGTCTGTCCAACTGGCCTTTCTTAGTGAACCTGACTGGCTACATGTGGGATGTCTGGATCCAGGCATGTGACTTGTGCATCTACTTATGCACACAATCACACAGGCACTCCCACACGCACCCATTTAATCATACATTCAGCAGTCAAATGCAAGAGATCTACAGTTGGGAGAGAAGTCCATTTGGTGGGTGGATTGAGATTTATGTGAAGATGCTTTGTGATTTGTGAAACACTTGGATGGTGAACGTGGTGCAGATTTTGCAGCTAATAAATGGCGCTTCATGGAGAATATGCCTTCCTAATGTTTGATTCATTGCTTCACTGGAGATCCCCCATATGACTGGTGTATCTAAAATTTTCCTGAATTTCACAGAGTTATAATAACTATCGGGAAAGAAGAAAATTTGAATTTATAATGACGTCCCTTGACAAATGCTGTTTAGCTTCAAACTAGAGAATCCTCGGCCTGCTCATTTTTCGACAAAAGCAGCTAGCTTTAAATAAAAGTGCTAATACTCTTGGGTACTGGTTTTGAAGGAATGGTATACAACAGAGGAGGAATTCATGGCAGGATGGAGTCTATGGCACGAATTGTCCCATCCTACCTGGAAGGAATTTCACTTACGTTCTGCAAGTGAAGGATCAGATTGGCAGCTACTTTTACTTCCCGTCCGTTGGGCTTCAGAAGGCTGCCGGAGGCTTTGGTGGAATCAGAATCTGGAGCCGCCCCTTAATCCCCATCCCTTTCCCTTCTCCTGCCGGTGATTTCACTGTCCTCGCTGGGGACTGGTTCAAGACAGATCACAATGTAATTAGCACGCCATTAGCACTATTATCCTGTGCATGAATGAAAAGTTCTGATCTTAGTCTGATGCCTTTACGCCATTTTCTATTTGTGTCTACAGCGATTGAGACTCCTTCTAGATGTTGGTCACAATCTTCCATTTCCCGATGGGCTTCTCATCAATGGTCGTGGTTGGAACGGATACACATTCACTGTCGATCCAGGTCATACTTGCTGTCCAGTAAATTTACTTAATCCAATGGCACTGAGCATATATATGTCCGGAAGAGTGAGAGAATACCTACTCCATCAGTATCGAATACCAAGATATTGAGTTTCCACTTTCTTTGCAGGCAAGACATACAGGTTTAGAATATCGAACGTTGGCCTTACGACGTCTATTAACTTCAGAATTCAAGGGCATAAGATGAAGTTGGTTGAGGTCGAAGGCTCTCACACTCTTCAGAACACTTACGGCTCCCTCGACATCCACCTCGGTCAATCCTACTCGGTCTTGGTCACGGCCGACCAGCAGCCGCAAGATTACTATGTAGTCGTCTCGTCCCGTTTCACCACCCGGGTTCTCACAACAACCGCTGTTCTTCACTACAGCAACTCCCGCAGGGGAGTCTCCGGTCCTGTTCCTGCTGGTCCTCCGTCTCAAGTTGCTTGGTCATTGAGCCAAGCCAGATCTATACGGTATTAAACATCGACTACTCTACTGTGTAGTTGTCATTTCTTCTTGTTTCTTGCATCTGTACATGAACTGAACCTCGACGATGCTACTTCGCGTGATCCAAACCAGTTGGAATCTTACGGCAAGTGGGCCACGACCCAACCCTCAAGGTTCATATCACTACGGGATGATCAAGACCAGCCGCACCATCATGTTGGCGAACTCGGCCCCGATAATCAATGGCAAGCAGAGGTACGCGGTCAACGGGGTCTCGTTTGTTCCAGCAGACACTCCCTTAAAGCTGGCGGATCACTTCAAGATTCCTGGGGTTTTCAATCTGGGAAGCATGCCCGCAAGCCCCAATTGGGGGAGCGGCTACCTCCAGACCTCCGTTATGTCCACGAATTTCCGAGAGTACGTCGAGATCATTTTCCAGAATTGGGAGAATACCGTACAGTCTTGGCACATCGATGGATATTCGTTCTTCGTCATGGGGTAAGACTAAAACCTGTTGGAAACACACATAGGTCTTGCATCTTTTCGAACATGATCGACTTATCTTCGATTTGATCAGAATGGACGGAGGGCAATGGACGCCTGCGAGTAGATCACGCTACAATTTGAGAGATACAGTAGCTCGTTGCACGATTCAGGTAATAAGATGCAATCGTCCTCATTATGCATGAACGTTTCTCATGCTAACTTGACTTCTTTCATGTGGTCGAATCGTTTCAGGTATATCCAAGGTCGTGGACTGCAATCTACATGGCTCTAGACAATGTAGGGATGTGGAACATCAGATCCGAGGACTGGGCGCGGCAATACTTGGACAGCAATTCTACATGAGGGTCTACACCAATTCGAATTCGTACAGGGACGAGCTTCCTATCCCTAAGAATGCCCTTCTCTGTGGCCGGGCGAGGGGTCGCCGCACGAGACCGCTTTGAGCTTACACCGATCGTCACGAGGGGGTGACGGAACTGATTCTTTTTAGAGGGAGTGGAAATTCGTTCCGAGAGCTCTACTCGAGCTTTGAGGTTTTACCTTTCATGTCCATGCTCTTTGATGATCTTGCTACCCAGGCATGGCATTCTTGCGATGCATTCTCAAGTGTATTGATGCTTGATTTCTGAAGGCGTTCTTGGTTTGTCAGCAAATCCTCCATCGACAATCTGCTCACCGTTCCCTTTTTTACCACATCTTGAAGAGTTAAAGAGGACATGGAAGATCTTGTCTTCTTATTTATTCATCTCTCTCATAAACAAAAATATGCATAGAATGATATTATATCATAAGAAAAGACTCACGTTATTTCCACTCTTTAAATGGTTATAACACTCTAATTTATTAAATTGATAAAAATAACCTAAGAGAATTAATTAACCAAAACACCGTATAGAAATGATGAATAAAGTCCAACGTGGTCATGAAAATAAAAGATTTTCTATATTATTTTCCGTTCATTTTTATACAGACTTCATTTTCCTCTCTTCTATTTACTTATATAATTAGGCTAATTTTCATAAAGGTTTTTTTGCAATGATTATAAACCTTGTTGGTAATCTTCGTCAATCAACATATCTTAATTAAAGAATTCCCCTTAAAAAAATAGAACAGAGAATTGAATGGGTACTGGCAGTTATTAGAAATCGAATGTTAGAAGCATTGCAATAAATGTACTTTATTAATATTTTTTAAAATAAGAATCCAATCATTTGATTTATTAGAATACTTTCTGATTTGAATACAAAAGATGAACAAACAACAATTTAGGAAAGATTGATAAAAAATCATCAAATTGATTGATCTACATTAGAGATAGTCTTTTCATACTTCATCAATTCTACTATTAATGAGATCAAAGTGAGAGTTACTTAGGATCATATTAATTTTAGGGTGTATGGGAAACTAATTGAGAGATGGAAATACCATAAGCCAAAAATAAATCCTGATTTACCGATAATTGTCAAGAACATCTTAGGGGTGATTGGGTCTAGGGTGGGTAGGGTCCAGACCCAGACCCTATATCCAACCCTGTTATAACCTATTCCTTTTTTTTTGGACCCTGTAGCCTACTCTATTTTTATTGGACCATATTTTGGACCCGACCTTATTTTTCCAGTTCGAGAACAGGGTAAACCCTGTTTTCATTAGAACTCGTTTTGCAATCGTTCAATTTCCTATATGGCTTTGAATTTATATTAATTAGCGAAAAAATAACAACATAATCCTCCTAACATTATAAGACAAAACAAAAATCCTAACAGTGCATAAACATTAGCAATTTCTGATATGATCTAATGTACTTGCTCATGTGTATGTGACATAATTCTTATTAAGAAGGCCTCTTTATTGAGTTGGATTAAGAATGCTTTAATTAGTGCTATAATAGTTAGTAACACTTGTCCCGCAACTATAGTAATAGTTGAAGGTGTGACCATTAAAAAAGAAAAATAATGCATGAGAATAGTTTTTTTTTTAACAATTTTTTCAAAACAATTCTCCCTTAACTTAATTTAGGGAGAAATTTTCTTTTTTTAACAATTTTTCAAAGACAAAGAGACTCAAGAGCAGTTCCAACTGGACCGGTTCCAACTATACAAAGAGACGATTTTATTTTTTCTAACAAGGTAAAAACCGGTTCCAAAATCGGTCCGGTTCCTAGTGGGTCTTTGCTTGGACCCTATTTCCGGACCGGTTTCAACCGGTTCTCAAAAACTGGAACCGGTTTAATTGGGAACCGGTTCCCAACCTTGTTTTCCGGGTGGTCCCGTCCCGGTCCGGTTGCACACCCCTAGGACATCTCATGTCTATGCATCTAAGAGAGTAGCACAATAAAGGATTAGTTCCAATATTACTCAAATATGCATTTGAGAAAAGATATATCTCGGCATGATTTGTGCCAGGTTCATGCAACGGTGGCGAAATGTGTCGTTTTCGCGTATACTTGAATTGGTCTTATTTGGATCTCATTTTAAAAATAAGAACGTTTCCTATGAAACCGTTTCACCTCCGGACACTTAAAGTTGCATTAAACCGTACAAGTTGTCTATAAGATGGTTTTGCTCCACAATTGAGCTGCCATGTTCAACATACTATGCTCAATATGAATTTCTAGTGTTGGGATTGTCAACAAAAATTAATATCATTTCTACATAGTTTTGGTGAATCTCGTAATCTAATCTTTTGGTATTGGATGGGTCACATGATATGCTGTTGGTTCGTTTTGTTGATTTCTTCTGGATACTTGCAAATCTTCGTGGGTTTCAAGTGATCTATCTTCCTATATGACCTATTCTGCCATCAAAAGATAACTTAACTCCAATTGCATTGTGTTTGAGTTTTGTGAGAAAAGGTGCATTTTGATGATCTTCATAGACAAGCCATTGCTTGGTCATTGTACATATCCACCTCAAGTTAGTGCAAATTTCTGCCTATCAATTTTGTTGGTGAATCTGATCAAGTTTCTAGATGTGCACATAGAATATTTGGTCCATCAGTTAGTTTTCACCTGCATTTTCTATTTGAAAGGTTCAATGGATCATATCAGCAAATTTTCTCTTCCTTCCCTAAAATGGAAGACTGATTTCGCCCTCTAGAGATAGTGTACTTGTGGGGAGATGACTGTTTTACCTTTTATTGATTGGATTGTTTGTAAGGTTGTTGCTAATGATGAAATAGTTAAATCTACACGTTACTTGTGACGCTACCAAACAATCGAAATTCCATTCAACAAGCTATTTCAGAATGGCTGGTTGGTTATTCATGATTCTCACTATTACATTTTGGCACTCTAATTGTCTAATAATAGCATTGGGTAGACCAAATTAAAATGTAGCGTGAAAACCTTTCCAATTGTTTATTCTTGTTTTGGCTATTTTCTATCATTCTTGCTCTGAAGATGGTTTATTCATTTTTCTCACTGTCATCAATTTGATAATCTGTGAAATTAACGAATAAAATGCAAGAAAAATCAAATGTACGTAGCAAAGCTGAGAAGACCAAGTCAAGAGCATAGCTCATCTTCTGTCTCATATCCCAATCCATAGATCTCTAGAGAGAACGAGACAACAAACATAGGTTGATTGCCGCATGCAAGTAGAGCGAAATTGCTCACTAACCCAAAAGCAATTGATCATCAAGAGTAGAGAAGTATGTTGTCCTAATGGACAATTTTAAGTAAAAAAAAAAAAAAAAAAAAAAAAAAACAGGAAAACTCAAGTGGAAAGCGAGTAAGATGTAAACACTTCAAACAAATCAAATGTGACAAATATATGAAAATGAAAATCAGGAGATCACAGTCATACCTTCCCATGAAAATGATATATGATGAAAACCAAAAATTCATAGAAACGAATTAAGTTCCTATTCCATAAGCTGAATTTCGTAAGTTAACTAGAGCAAGAAATCAGCAAACATCGTTCAAATTCCAACTGCAAGAACATTTATCCAATTTGGTAATGTAGGTTCTACGTTATCTCCCAAATTCAAATAATTTTTATTGATGTTCTAAAGGGTCAAACATGTACATAAGGAGTCAAGACGTGCAATTTTCCCAATGAGAAACCCACAAAAGTTAGCTCGAGAGAGTAACAACGAAAAGTCCAAACAGGAAATTGAAAAAGACAAAAGAGTAACAACTGAGGCAGAACCAAAATTTTGATCCTTCTTCAATTAAAATGGGTTCTTCCTAAGGGGAGGATCATGCATTTTGACCCCAAATTGCCCAATTGGCTTCGCTACCGACACGTGGCATGGCATAAACTTTGGATTGGACATTGACCTTGAAATTGACCCCGCACATGACACCCTCACTATCGACCCTTGGCATTGCCTTCACCTTGCTTGTCGGATGTTTGAAGCTCTTCAGCCCATGCTCACTATGAAACATACATCCTGCCCCCAAAAAATAAGTATTCAAAATTAAAAAACCCATTTTCAGTAATTTAATTACTAAGCATATTCTCTAAAATAAAAAATAAAAAGAACCCATGTTCAGTAATTTAATTATTAAGCATATTCTCTCCTTTTTTTCAAAACATTTTCAGCCGTTCGAATCATGACAGCATACAAATCTGCTGGGAATGGAGCAAACGATTTGGCGCAGCTCCCTTTCACGACCTCCACGTTGTCCGAGATCACCAGAGAACCGTCCGCTGCAATCCCCCAGAACAGCCTCACCCCTTCTTCTGCTCCCTATATTCATCATCAAGAATGGAAAGAAATTCAGATTTAAAAGAAAATCCTCTCTTTTTTTTTTTCTGTTGCTAATAATGAACAGAATTGGATGTTATTGAGGAACTTACGGATGCCGCGAAGATGGTCCTGGCCTTGCCATCGTAGAGCACGAAGCCGTAGTCGCCCTCTAGATCCTTGAGCACCTGGTCGGCCGGGTAGGGGCCCCGGTCGCGGAGGGTCCGGTACGCCTCGACCACGAACATGGCCTCGTTCGTGCCCTTGGATAGGCCGTACTGCTTGATGAGGCCGCACAGGTCGTTCAGGCTGCCCCGGAAGATGCAGTAGATGTCGTCCAGGCCGCAGAACAATCTGCCCAGAAGAAAAAAAGGGGAACGAAAAAACACATTCAGCTCAATTCCAAAATTGCCCATTTCAGAATTCGCTTGTCGAAAAGCTCCACTCTCCAGAAAGAAAAGAACTTTGATTCAGAAAGACTCGTTTTTTGTTGCTAAGTTCAAATTCCTCTGCAGTTCTAGCTTGCTTGAAAGCAATTTCAAGGCATCACATTTGTAGTCTCTCTCTCCAAATGTATCATTCCGAACCTACTGCGCGACAGGGAGAAACAGAGATTAACCTTTGATGGACAAAATAACAACATAATCCTCCTAACATTATAAGACAAAACAAAAATCCTAACAGTGCATAAACATTAGCAATTTCTGATATGATCTAATGTACTTACTCATGTGTATATGATAGAACTCTTATTAAGAAGGCATCTTTATTGAGTTGGATTAAGAATGCTTTAATTAGTGCTATAATAGTTAGTAACACTTGTCCCGTGACTATAGTAATAGTTGAAGGTGGGATCATTGAAAAAGAAAAATAATGCATGAGAATAGTTCTTTTTAACAATTTTTTTCAAAACAATTCTCCCTTAACTTAATTTAGGGAGAAGTTTTCTTTTTTTAACAATTTTTCGAAAACAAAGAGACTCAAAAACAATATACAGAGAGACGATTTTATTTTTTCTAACAAGGTAAAAACCGGTTCCAAAATCGGTCCGGTTCCTAGTGGTCTTTGCTTAGACCCTATTTCTGGACCGGTTTCAACTGGTTCTCAAAAACTGGAACCGGTTTAATTGGGAGCCGGTTCCCGACCTTGTTTTCCGGATGGTCCGGTCCGTGTTCCGAGTAAACCTGGTCCGGTTGCACACCCCTAGAACATCTCATGTCTATGCATCTAAGAGAGTAGCACAATAAAGGATTAGTTCCAATATTACTCAAATATGCATTTGAGAAAAGATATATCTCGGCATGATTTGTGCCAGGTTCATGCAACGGTGGCGAAATGTGTCGTTTTCGCGTATACTTGAATTGGTCTTATTTGGATCTCATTTTAAAAATCCCAGAGTGCAGAGTGCGAGCTTTACACCATACAACTTTGTGTCATTGGCAAGTGACAAGAAGGGGCTATTCTTCATGCGTCAGGCAAGCCACCCGCATGGTTATATCAATCGATTATGTTAGGCACGCTCCGAGGCAACTAGCCGTCCCCGGGCAGCAAGCCCAACTCGGTTCGTGCCGTAGACATCCCCACTCTCGATAGAATTGCTTGAAATAGGAGAGCGCAAAAGAATTGGAAATTACCTAGATTGTTTAGAACCAGATCGGACCAGAACTAGCGGTTTTCAAGAGAGTCAATCCAGTTCTTGGTTTATGGTGTGGAACTGTTCATCCAAACTGGACCGGTAATATATAAATATATATATTCAATTTTTAAGAAACATTTCTGACTAAAAAAATTTAATAAAAATAAAAATCCTAAATATTTTAATTTAAGGCTCAACATCCATTAAATGAGTTCTTGTCTCCTTTTACTCTTGCCTTTATTCTCAAGCTCAATATTTATCGACTCACGACCTTGACTCTTAATTTTTAATATGAATTCAATCTTTTTACGGATCTTGTAATTAAGAATAGGGAAGTTCTTAATCTTTTGCTTTACATTGGCTTGTTAAAAGTTGTTGTACTAAGTACATAAAGCTTGATAGGACCAGTTTTATGGATTCAGTTCCATGGACTCACTTGGGAAATGGATTTATGAAACCAACATGTGATTCCCGATTCTAATTTTTGAGAACCGATTTTCAGTGGATAATTTTCGGTCTTAGAGTGGAACCGTCCATTCGAATTATGCTCACCTTTAGCTTTAGTGTTTTCGTATGCTTCGAAGCCGCAATAATAGAACATCGACATGACGTACGGCCACGTTTGATGCTTCTGCTGCCAGCCGTATTCCGGAAGGTCATGTTTACTGCCATGAAATTCGGTGCCACCACGGTTGTGATAGCGACAATGAATTCGTGATATCTATCTCCATTGTTACAAAAGAGTTCAAACATGAGGCTCCGCGATCTAATTTTTTTTACGGAATTTATGATAATAAGTTCTTGAATTTTTTTGCTTTGTTTTTATGGGCCCGAAAATAAGAAACACCACTGCATGTTATAGGATAACTACATTTGATAAAGAGTAATGCTTCGGGTATACCAATTAAATCCTAGTATAATCCTTTGGATAAACTATTACGATATTTAGAATCTGTTTTTGTAATTTATGATTAAGTAGAAAGATTGGTCCCTAATATCCAGTTGATTAAATACAAAGATATGACGTTGTATAGAATGCATAAAAAAGATATTCTTTTGAAAATAGATACCCTACAAAAGATTTTCTTTCGGGAAAAAAAAAAATGAAGGTCGCAACGAGAATTAGGAAAGTATATTATTGAACTTGGGTGGATGGAGAGTGCGTTTTAGGTTTAGCTTTCCTAATGGGCTTTTGCCATTCAAAGCCTCTAGTGGAAATACTGGACTGTTTGGCAATCGTTTTGAAGGAGCTTTCAAATAAAAGCCAACGTTGGAAATGTTGAAAGTCTAATGCTAGTAGCTTTCAGCATTTGGCCAAATGTTAAAACTAATTTTTTTCTTCCAAATCTACCCTTACCAATTCTTCAAATTTCCGATTTTGTCCTTGTTATGTATTTTTTTTTTAAAAAGAAAAAGAGGGACCAAACCCTTAGCTGGATTGGTGAAACCAACGAAGGACTATAGCTGTCGGTGTCAGATCTAGCTTGTCTGGTGCTAGATCGGCCACCGGCAAGCCAAATCTAGCTTCGACGGCCGTGTAGCCCTTCGCCGATCCGACGGAGGGTCTTGTCCCCTTTAAAAAAAGAAAAAGAAAGAAAGGACCCAAAAGCTATTGCAAAAGTTTTTTTTGGCCAAACATAACTCGAACTCAAAGTCCATTTACAAAGGGTTTTTACCAAACACAATTTGTATTTTCATGAATAGCTTTGGCTTTCGGCATTTGCATTATATTCAAAACTCATTTGTAAAGTTGAATCAAATGCACCCAATACACAAAAGTAGGGCTCCATGGACTCCATAAGCAAAGTAGTGGGGGCCGCCCACTAAGGTTGACAAGGTCCCAAAACTCTTACGTGTGCCTAAATAATGGTTTTAAAAAATAGAGATAAGTGCATTAAAACTTATCAATAAAATGTAATTGAGTTTTAAAACTTTCAAATTAAAAATTATCATAAAACTTTAAAAAAGTATAATCAAGTCCTAAAATTTATCAAATTTGTCAAATCAAATTCTTTATTTGGGGGAAGAACACTAAGAGTGTTGTAACTTTCGTACGGCGCTCGCTTTGGTGCTAAGACTTTTTTTTTTCGTTCATTCGAGTGCCAAATCGAAGTGAAATCATTTAGTTAAGTGCCACTTCCGGCCAAAATACATACGTGGATTTTTTTTAATGATTTTCTATTTTTTTAATAATTTTCGACACCGACGTGGTTTCCGGCGGTGACTCTTGCCGGCCAAACGTGGATTCTTCATGCAAAACGACATTGTTTCTTCTCATCTTGTCTCTCTTCTTTTTGCACTTTTTTCTTTTTCTTTTCTTTAGGGCCGGCGAGGGTCACTAGTGACCCTCGCCGGCCACGGAACCCTTGCCTTGGGCCACGAAGGCCCGGGGTGGGGCCGTTGGAGCTCAATTGGTTGCCGGCGAAGGCCGTCGCGGCTGGTGAGGGTCTTGCTGGCTAGATCTAGGCTGGTTGGTGAGACCCTTGCCAATCACGGGCAAGGCCGGGATGGCCTTCGCCAGCGGTCGGCCGAGCTCTAATGGCCCCTCCTCGGGCCTTCGTGGCCTAGGACCGGCCTTAAAGAAAAAAAGAGTAAAAAAAGCAAAAAAAAAATTGAAAAAATTTCAAAAAATTAATAAATATATTAAATGTATTAAAATATTGTTCATCAGTAGCCATGTCAACTTTTTCGACGGCCTAATCAGTTTTTCCGGCAATCACGTCAGCTTTTCCGGCGGCCACATTGAAAGTGGCACTCAAACGTTTTTTTTTTAAAACTTGTGGCACTCAAGTGAGTGAAAAAAAAAAGTTTTGGCACTAAAGTGAGCGTCGTATGAAAATTATGGCACTCCTAGTTTTTTTCTGCCTCTTTATTTGATAGTACTTTTTGAAAATTTTAAAATTTGATTATACTTTCTTAACAAGTTTTAGGAATTGATAGTATTGTTTACAAATTGAGGACTCAATTACACTTTCGTGATATATATTAGGATTTAATCGTACTTTTTGAAATTTTTATGATTTAATTATAGGATTTTAATATACTTATCCCAAAAAATAATTTTCACACATATTTCAAATTCACTCACTGTGTCCTTTTATTTTGATGCCCGGTTGTGGGCTTTGGTGTTTGATGTAATTTCAGATTTAATAAAATTTTGTTTGACAAACAAAAAAGTTCTCTTTTGCCCCCGTAAGCCGCGTAACATCTTGGTAAAGCCCAAGGATTTTAGCCATCTCTCTCTCGATCTCGGTCTCGAGCGGGGAGTCTGTACTTGCATGCTGCCGATGCACATGAGCGTTTTGCATATGGACCGGTGGATCATGTGGGGCTAACTTGATTCAACGGCTAAGATCATTGGTTCTCGTGTATGCACATGCTTGCGAATCATGTTAGGTGCAGATGGACCTGAAAAGAATCCGTTATGGAATTTACGCTGCGGATGAATTAGAAAATAAACCGTTACGGATATTACGCTGCGCGTGAATAAAAAAGAAGAATCTGTTATGGATTTGATGCCGTTTTCCCATGGAAAAGAATAAATGCTCCATCTGCGATCGAAATTTGCCGCTGCTGATTTTGACGTTAACAATTTTTTGTAATTTTCTGATTTTTTTCTTTTTTTTCTTTTTTTTTCTCCCTTTTTCCCAAGCATTGCGGGACGCTCGCGTCAGCCTCAGTGAGGGTGGTGCATGCTTGCCTAGGCGAGGGAGGGCAACCCTCATTTGAGGCTAGCGATGGTGCCCATTGTTAGTGTGCTAGCCATTGATGAGGCTCGACGATGGCCAATGGAGTGAATAAGGGAAAAAAGAAATAAAAAAAAGGCAAAGAAAAGAAAAGGAAAAAATAAAAAAAAAGAAGAAAAAAATTCAGAAATTTGAAAAAATTACAAAAATTATCCACATAAACGCTGGCTGTGTCATGTGAGATGGCCAACATTGACTAGATCGCCATATTAATGACTTGTGACCATAATTAACTGGAAAGACTGAATTGACAAATTATTAAAAGATTTATAACTAAATTAGCAAATGGTCAAAATGATTAAATTAGTATAATTACAAAATTTATAACTGAATCAATTGCCATATAATATGTTTAAGATTTTTTTGGAAATTTCCTCGGGTTCTGGGGTAACCCTCACATACTCATGCTCGTCATGGCAATAGACCAGCAAATTCAAAGCGATCTCACGGAAGACTTTCGGATGCACCAACGGAGGAGGGAGTCAGATACGACTCAACTTGCACGTTGCATTCGACGCACCGCCACCAATAAATTACAAATCGAAATTAGGCCAGCACCCCTGATGTCAAATCCAGCTCTCTCCTAATCTTCACTCGACGCAAAATTTGGATTGATTAATACCCAATCAGTATGATCTCATACCAACAGAGTATATTATTAGAGTATTGCCGAATCTCTATGACATTCTTGAAAGAAGGGAAACCTTCGAGAGTAAGGTTGGTGTTAGAAGAAAGAAAAAACGACATCTTACGAGATCATGGGATCATATCATCTTACGTGGCAACAATTATAAAAACCACAATAAGTATGAGTTGTTATAGAAAATGCTGTTAGTGTAACTATCGAATCAAAGGTGATGGAACATCTTTCATAGGAAGTTTTACACTGACCTGGTGTATATTCTTATGTTCTTAATATTCCGATGTTGCTCATAAGAGGAGGAAATTATAAGCTATTGAAGCAAGACACCCCCACCACAGATGAGTAATTATAGAAAATACTGCAGTAACTCTCACATCCAAGGTGATAGAACATCTTTTGTGGAAAGAATTTCTTTTACGCCGGCTTGGTATATGGCTTGGTATATACTCTTATGTTCTTAATATTCCGATGTTGCTCAAAAGAGGAGGAAATTATAAGCTTGTGAAGCAAGACACCCCCACTATAGATGAGTAATTAGAGAAAATACTGCAGTAACTCTCACATCCAAGGTGATAGTGTAGAAAGATTTTCTTTTATGCTGGTCTCTAGAAGCGTCAAAATGGATCATGGACCTATTTTGTGGGTCATGTTCTATCTTAATGGGTCGAAAATGGGTCACACATTCTGACCCATTTTCGACCAATTTTCAACATAACTATAGAACTTATAAGTCATTTTCGACCCATTTTGACTCATTTTTGACCCATTTTTAACCTAACTGTAAAACATGTTTTTTTTATTTGAGTCATTCTCAAGCTCGGTGAATGATGGTGACCTACCAATGACCACGATACTCCGTTGCTCACCTTCACCCCATCTCAATTTATAGGTTTTTTACAAAGATATATTTAATTGGTGAAATTCTTTAAAAATATTTCAATTTATAGGTTTTTTACATTTTTTAATTTTTTTTAATTTGATTCGAAGTTTTATTCATTTAACATAGAGCTTAGAGTGAGTTTGGGTTTCTCTACAATAATAATGACTTTTAGCAATACGGATCGGGTCAGGGTATGGATTGGGTCGGGTTAGGTCACTAGATCTACATTACATGAATATGGGTCAAAATTGGTTAATATGGGTTGGACCATTTTCGACCCGACCCGACCCGACCCACCCATTTGACGGGTTTAGCCGGCCCGGCATATACTCTTACGTTCTTAATATTCCCATTTTGCACAAAAGAGAAGGAAATTATAAGCTATATAAAGAAAGACACCTCCGCCATAGAGAATCATCAGTGTGATCTCATCCTATTTGGAAAAATTGTTCATAAAGATTTGCCAATTGAATTCTAAACCTCTTCACATTTTATCAATTGAATCCATAAGCAATTTTAGTTGGAAAACACTCATATGAAAGCAGCCGTCCTATTGGCACGTACAACACCGATGTAGACAAATTTTAATGATATTTTTTCTTAACTTATACCGATTTTTTTTTATTAATTTTTATTTTTTTTTTCCCTTTTATTTTCTTTCTTTTTTCTCTAACCCTAGGCCGGCCACCTCGCCGGATGTATACTATATTTTTCATCTTCTTCCAAAAAAAAATAAAATGAAACTATAAAATATAGAAGCAAGAAAAACAAAAATGGAACAGAAGGGTCTTCAGGTTGAAGGATTCAAGCCCAAACCGTGCTTCGAGATCTCAGCAATAGTCAACTTCGCCATCTTCTTCCTCGCATTCTTCGTTCCCTCTCTGTCACGAGATATCACACTCCACATGTCCACGCTTCAGACCGACCTCCCTTTCAGAGAATATTCCCTTGCTTCCCGCCAAACCCGCTTCCTCTCTCTCTAGAAATGTCATCAGCAACATCCAGACATGCGGGATTGCCTCAGCCATTTCCGGCTCTTGGCGAGGAACAAAGGCTAAAAGCCAGGAAGATTCCATGCGCTGTTCCCCTCTTCTTCGGCCGTCAATGGTGCTTGTTATTAATGCCTTGCAACTTGCACGGACTCCGTCACGCGTCGACGCGAGAGGAAGAACCGCACGCCTGCGTGACACCTGGGATGTTTTGTTTTCTGTCGTCGATGAACGAGACTGATGAGGTTAATATCGCGCTGTAGAATAACGTTGTTCCGATGGGTTTTCCACTTTCGTACAGAATGTTTTCTCCAGTTCGTTTGTTTTCATGTCGTCTGTCGCGTTGTGATTTCGCATGTGAGGAGCCTGGTTCATGTTCGTGAGGAAGAATGTGGAAAATCATGCAGATGGTAACATGAATCGAGCACAACATCGAGTTAGGGTTTTGGGTTGAGGCTAATCATGTTCAAGTCAATTTCGCGTGTTTACCGACAAAAAATGATTAAGATTTGTGCCGTGCTCGCGGCAAATCCGCTCCACATGAAATTGACCCAAATAATTCGTTTAAATTAACGAGTCAGTGTCGATAGTGCCCGTTACAACTTTTTTGACTTGATTGGTGAAAAAGACTATACTATTCATGCTATTTGTCAATAATATTGTAAGATTATTAAGATTTCATTGGTTATGAACAAGTTGTTTAATTTGATTTGATAACAATTTATTGTGAGCAAATTTTACGGAAATTCGAGGATATTCGCATCAAGCTCATGTTGGCATGATGGATCATGCAAACATGCCGACTCGTAAATCTGTTACTCGACCGGATCATGTCATATCAACCCATCGTGCTTGTGGTTTGTAGATTGATAAAACTAACTAACTTATATCCTAATGCCGACATGATATGAGGATGATCCACGAACATGAACTACCATCCCCGAATGACAAACACTAGAGTTAGGTTTATTTACCATAGCTTAAACTTTTGAGATTTATCTCATAACACGAGGCATATGAACCTTTTAATTAATATATCAGATAAGGCTCCAACCATAGGGTGACCTTAAATGCTACTCCAACTACAAGATGCGCCGTGAATCAACCACGGAAAAACTATCACAATCAGTCGGTGAACCCACCCCATGTGTTAACTTTGAGGAAGGAAAATTTTGTTAGTGAAAAAAGAGTTTGTATAGTTCGACCGAAATGGAAAAAAGTATGGTTCGTATGGTTTGTTACGTGTGCAATGTGTTCGAATTCCTTTTCTTAATCGAGTGGGAGTGCGAAAAGTCTAATTCTCGTGCCGGAATAAAGGCGATTCTGGAATATAGGGCGACGTAGGAAGCCCTTGTTTTGTAGTAGGCTTTTCATAGATTACTCAATGTATGTGTGCCTCCATGATAAGCTTTACTGACTTCATCTTTGTTTTTTTCTCCTGCATGAGCATACTTTAATTCATTTCTTTTTTCCAACTTTCACCAGCTTTTAAAGTCTTGCTTTCTGCTTGCCTCTCCTTTTGCCTCTTAGACAAACGTTATTCTTGCTTTTCTTCTGCTCGGTTGTAACGCTCGGTTTATTGCTGGGGCTTACTTTCTGCTGCGAAATTTGATATTTTCTCCCTTATTTTGAGCGGAAATTCGGTGCAGCTCTTTGTCCGGTTGGAGGAGGAATACGAGGGCATGAAGAATACTGTGATATCGTGAAACCCTTTCTTCACCGAGAGCATCAGTATTCGTATGCTAATCGAGATTTGAGTACAGATGAACAGGAGGCTGTGAATCAGTAACATGTTGCTGCTATAAGTCAAGTAGGTGATGAGTATTCTTGCTTAGTTTGGTGGCAGAATGTCTGCAAAATGTGACCGGAAGAATGTCTTCATAAAGTATTCATATTATATGAACCTGCCAAAGTCCTTTTTCAATTATTATTTTTTCATTTATTTCACTTTATGTAATATTTTCACTGAATCATGAAGGCATTTTTGAACAAACCCAGGTTCTGAAGAGGGTGGAGCTTTTTTCCTTTTTCTAATCAAGACCCCAAAAGAATTAGAACTGATCTCCCCCGAGACTGAGCAAAAGCTGCACAAAAAGACAACTGGGTTCAACAGAGTCTTACCGAGTATTTATTCTCTCCTGTTGCAATATAGTACTCTCCAATTTCGTCAAGAGTGTGATTGAAGAGCAGGAAGATGGTGCATGGAGAAGAAAGCTCCCTCAAGATGTCTAATTCTTCATCCTCTTCTGTTGTCATCGTCGATGGTCCGTCCTCGGAATCATCCGATTTGAGGAGCGATAGGAAGCGAGACCATGGGAGGTTGGCTTTACTGCCCCTGGGAACGATAAGCCGGCGGCCATCTGCGGTCAGGCCTTATGTTCGATCCAAGACGCCCCGGCTTCGTTGGACCCCGGAACTTCACCAGTGCTTCATGCATGCGGTCGAACGGCTAGGCGGAGAGGATAGTAAGGCCATCAAAATAAAAATCGCCAGTTCGGCTATATAAAAAGTTTTTGGTTTTGTTAAATAATGATGTGGGAATGAACTAAAAGTAACTGCTGCGGCCTGTTCTCGCAGGAGCGACGCCAAAGATGGTTCTGCAGATAATGAATTTGAAGGGACTTACCATATCTCATGTGAAGAGCCATCTTCAGGTTTGCGTTTTCCCTCAATCTGTACTTTTTTTCTTTTTTTATGGCCATGCCAGAAAAATGAAACTTCCTGATCCATTTTAAAGATGTTCAAGCTGATGTGAGTACTGATGCTGCTCATTTCTGGGAGCAGATGTACAGAAGCATGAAGCATGAGCAGATCATGCAAGGTTATCTCTACAACACTACAACTTTTTTATGCATATTCTTGTAGATATGTGCAGGTTTGCCCTAAGAAACATTCTCCTCTCTCACTGGATCACCCTTCATAGAATATTACTCGTCTTTGCCGTCTTACACATTGCAATCAACGATGAAATGGTGCCTTTTGTTAGTTTCAGCAAGAACAACGCTACGGTAATACTGAATTGATAATTGGCTAGTTCCAGAACTGGCATTTTTTAGGTGATTATTTAAAATTGCCACAAACATTTTTGCCCCACAGAATTGCAAGATCAACTTGTTGTTCCTCTTTTATTTTACGATTCCTCAAGGCTCTTTAATATCTTTGGATTTGACTACAAGCGTGTTGCATGCTGAGTTTCATCGGGTGGCCAGCACTGAGTTCTTTGCCAGAATAGATCTGTCTGCTTCTCATGACCTATCTCAGAAGAAACTGGAAAATAGAACGTTTTGATGTCCAAGCATTCTCTATGTCTTACCAATTTAATTGTACGCAATGAAATATCTTACTTTTCCAATTCCACTCTAATCTGAAAAAGGTTAAATTCTTAAAGTCACTCATGAATAATAGCCCATTTGTTTATACCGAGCATGTTATAGAATAGAGCTTGTTTTGCGTGATTTTGGAAGCTTCTCCTTGCAGAAGCAGAAGTGGCAGCAGGAAAGAATGAGAGGGGGCGGAGCATGGCCTTTTCGGGTCATCTTCCTCACTGGATTCCGGTCTACCACCAACAACATCACCGGCACCAAAGCAACAAGGTTGATCTGATGATTAATAACGACAAAACCAGCTACCAAAATAGAGGAAATCATCAATCCACCGGGCTCGCTCTCCAGCACAACAGCATCTGCACGAAGGGGTTTGTAAACTGTTTTCTATCGGTACACCCGATTTATCTCACACATAACTTGCTCGTAGATCATAAGTTTCCATGGTATTAGACCTTAAAGTAGTGATCTCATCATAAACTCAATCAGCTATATGAAAATGTGAACTGTAATATAAAAAGGATATAACTCGTTGGGTTCAATTTGAGGAATTGTGAGAGAAGCCTAATTAGTAGAATATGGATTACCACAACATTATTACCAGAATATAATCATGAAGTGTCATAGTTGTTCCGAATATTACTTACTTTCAACCAAGAGATCCACAGTTTGCTTACACACGCGCGCAGAGAATAAGAATCAACCATGGACATGACCACATGCACCTGACTTTTCTATTGCGCAACATATGACTAGAGAGAATTTTCTTGGACACACTTTTTTAACCGTTCGGTATCTTCTGTATATTTTCAGCTATCAGAGCCAAGAGATATGGAATATTGAAACATCAGCAGGCAAAGGATGTCCAAGTTCTTACATCATCTTCAAGGATCTGCTCAAAAGCTGCAAATCCCAAGTAAAATCTCTCTCTCTCTCTCTCTCTCTCTCTCTCTCTCTCTGTGGGCAGGCTCTGACGAGGGTTTTTATTTGATTTTAAAGGAGAGTGAGGAAAAGGAAGGAGCGCCGGAAGATGCCGAGACTCAGAATGCATGCAAGAGCAATCATAGCAGCGGAGAAAATCCAGCTGAGAAGAGGATGGTTGATTGCACATCGATGACCACTCTATCATTGAACTCAGCAGTGCATTGAACTACCTTTGGATCTAACTCTTTGATCTGATCTAAGTCGTATAGCTGACTGAAGTTTTTTACTTATATTAGACCTTTGTGTTATGTGGGTATATAGCTTATGCATATGCATGTATGTTAGTTGCATCACCATTTTCTGACCTGGACTTCCCTCAAGTTCAAATGGGTGACAATACATTGGCATATATGATAAATAGAAGAGATGTTCATACTTCACTGTACCTCAAGCGCCTGCTAATACATTTGGCTATACTCCAATTGCACAAAAAAAACAAGATTTGATTAGCTTAATTTCTATGTTAATATACCTCTATCTGAAAACATATCCAGATTATGGCACCCAAAATGGATGTACAGTTCCCAAACTTTAACTATGTTACCATCCTCTAGTCAAAAAGGAACTTTGAAAAAGCTCTCGTTTTTCTTGCAGAAATGTAAATTAGGGTTTGGTAGCTTAATCATGAACTTTGACAAATTTTTTTCTCCTTGTGTTTCAGTTGAATGGTGTAGTTCATTTGATTCTTCAAGATTTTGTAACGAAAGTATCTTTGTTTTGTGTGTGATATTGATCATTCCAAAAAGTTCCATACACATTTTTGTAATTTCACTGTACATGTGAGAAATAATTATCAATGATGTTCTCAAAGGATTACATATTGATACTTCTAAACCACTAGGAGATGGCTCATTATATATATAAAAAAGAGTTGTGGGCCAAAAACAAGTGGCTATCTTTGGTCCGGGAATATTGACATACAAAATTTTGAGATGACTCAAAAAAAAAATTTAAATTTCGTGCATTCATCGCTACTTTTTGGTTGTAGGTTTACCTTTTCTCTGTGCATTCAATTTTCTAAAACTACATAGAAAAGTAGATCTAAATCCTAACTTATTGTTTTTTCTTTTTGACATACCTAGTTCAACCTCAAGACCCAATATATTCATTATCAAATAGTCGACGAAAACCATAAAACTCATCCAAATCCCGGCGCATAATTCTAGATTGATGATCATATGTGTCTAGGCTTAATATAAGATCCTAGTCACGAGATGGTGAATAATGGAAAGCTCGCCTTTTCTCTGGAGGCAGCTGGGTCTCCATCAATACTTCAGCTGTGTCCTGTACACTTTTGGCACGGACGATGGATGATGAGACATGTAGGAATGTGAATGATTTCAAAGCCTTCTCAACCGTCACCTTCTCATTTCCTCTTTATAAATTCCTCCAACGCGAGCACCTTGACATGCAAAATAGAGGAACAGAAGGAAAAAGAATTCTCTCTTTGATTCGAAGAACAATGGCTGTCGTTGCTAGTAGAAACATTCTCTTGGCGGTTCTCTTTGGTGCACTCATATGCGCCACTGCCGCCGGTAGGAAGCTCCTCGCGGGCAATGCCCAAGAGGGTCCGTCACTAGACGAGGAGAAGACGATATCCGTGGGTTACGGTGGCATCGGCGGGTTAGGCATTGGAGGCGGTGGCGACGGCAGTGCACTGGGCGGAGGTGTAGGATTCGGTTATGGGGGCGGAGCTGGAGGTGGATTCGGTTATGGGGGCGGAGGTGGTGGTGGAGGAGGGTTTGGCGGCGGCGGCGGTTTGCTCGGTGGCGGTCTTGGAGGCGGATACGGTGGAGGTGCTGGAGGAGGAATTGGGGGTGGACTGCCTTGAAATAATACAAGGTCGTTGGAAACCCTAGATCTCCATCAATTTGGCTTCTTGCCACTTAATAAATTCTGGGTTTTGCTAATTAAAGTTCACCTGGGGTAACAGTTGTCTGTGCTTCTATCGTTGATTTTCCACCGTCTTTTATCATGTAATAGTTTGGCCATTAATAATAAGCATTGATCATGCTTCTCGAATTCAGTAAATACTTCTAGTTCACACATCTCCATAACTGTTTTTTTGGGGAGTGTCTCGATTTCAATATAATATAGTTTGCTTCTAAGGAGTTATTAATGCAAATTAAGGACATGATTCATTGAACAAGGATGGTCATTTTTTTTTTTGCGAATAAACAATTTATAGGTAGCTTATAACTATATGGGTATGTCCCCAATTGGGTACTCTGTTAGAACATCAAATCTGATATTGTTTTGATTCATATATTTAGATGCACTACCCATAATCGAATTGATAAATGTTTCATATAAGCAATAGTCCTATATAAATAAACATTACTAAATAGATAATGTTATGTCCCATTTAAAGCTGTTCAGCAAGAAAAAAAAAATTGCTTATGCCAAGTTAATCCAAGATATTCAAACTTTCAATTAGTTGATCCGATTGAAGTTGTTTTTTTTCCAAATTTTCTCTGATTATCACTGCTCATCAACGTTCTTTCGAAAATCCCTATTTGATTTCTTGATTCATCTAGGTTATAGGTTGTGTTTTTCATACGATTTTTTCTTCTCTTGAACCGGAAACAAAATGCCAATTCGATTCCATCCTCGATGATTCGATAACAATAGTTACCGGCTAATCATAAAGCTAAGCTTCAGACCAAAAAAAATAAAAAATCATAAAGCTAAGCAATGGATCTTTAGGCATGCCTAGCCAATCAACTCGCTTTTGCATAACAAAAGCCCATCGGGCCCATTAGCTAATTACTTAGTGGGCCAGCTTGCAAGCCCATGGTGATATTTTTCCAAGTCCAAAAACAGAATAAAATGGAAAAAAATATCGCAAAATATTTAAAAAAGAAAAAGAAAAAAGAAACGGGCTTCTTCTTGCGCGCCTTGCAGTCGTAGGAGCAAAACCCAAAACCCTAGACACAACCACCGTCGACGGTGCTCCCCTCCGCTCACTCGAACCGCCGGAAATCCCATTTTAACCTCGATCTATCGCCGGCTCCGGCGTCTCTTCAGCAAGCGGCGGCGATGGCGGACGTGGTGCAGTACCGGCTCGAGCGCATGGTGAACGAGCTCGACGACCTCGAGCGGCGGGGCCTCTTCACCCGCCGCGAGATCGCGGAGGTCGTGAAGCAGCGCCGGAAGTTCGAGTACCGGCTCAAGAGGCCGAGCCCGCTCAAGGAGGACTTCCTCGCCTACATCGAGTACGAGACCCAGCTCGACGCGCTCCGGAGGCTCAGGAAGAACTCGCTCGCGCGGGAGGCGAGGAAGAAGATGAAGAAGTCGGTGTCGGATTTCGCCGGGGTCGCGAGGATCATTGAGATTTATAGGATGGCGGTGATGAGGTATAAGGGAGATATTGATCTGTGGTTCCGGTACTTGGAGTTTTGTAGGGTGAGAAAGAACGGTCGGATGAAGAAGGTACGGGTTTTTGTTTGAAGGCTTGCCTTCAATTTGTCTGCATAATTCACTATCTCGAATATAACTTACCTCAATGTCTAGTTGAAAGTTAAGGGAAGGCGACCAGGGTTTGAGCTTCAGCTTTGAAATTGTTAATTTTGTTCAGGTGGTTGGTTTGTCAGAGACAAGGTGCTTTATTGAATTCAGTATATGTTCTGTGTTTGGGTTGTTGATGAATGAGGAGAATGAAGAATGAATTGTTTGGTTAAGGACAGTTATTCAATTGATACAAATGTGGAGCAAAGAATTTAAAGAATTTGAGCAAAGACTGAGAAGTAAGGTTGTGAATGCTGCTAAAGTGAGCCTTCATTAAAGTGGAAATGTGTGGGCTGGGGAGCATTTAGAGGTTGTTAATAGTGCTTAATAGCTGAATACAACACCTTGGAATGTGGAGCAAAGAATTTAAAGAATTTGAGCAGGGTAGAGACTTAGAGAAGTAAGCCATATATGTTGTGAATGCTGCTAAAAGTGAGCCTTCATTAAAGTGGAAATGTGTGGGCTGGGGGCATTTAGAGGTTGTTAATAGTGCTTAATAGCTGAATACAACACCTTGGAATGTGTAATGAAAAGGCTCTTTTTCTTAACCAACTAAAAGATTGAGAGTTGTAGGTACTTCTATGTGGTGCGGTCTTTCTATTGTAATTTAGAGGACCAGGTGCCTTTGGGTCTTTAGTTCTTCAGACACTTGGCTGAAAGAAGTTTATCTTTTTTCCCAATTGGCTTACTGGGTGAAAAAGAATTCATGCTGTTGAGGAGGAGATAACTTTGGATATTGTGGTTTTGTAGATCTTGGATTGTCTACTATAGCAACTGTAGATGCTAGAAGCATAGTTTTAAAAAAAGTGGATTCTTTTCATTGTAGGAAAATGTATATTGTCTGCCTATCTTATCCAAAATTAAAGGCTAGATGAAAACTGATCTAAACAGAATGCTGTGGGAGTTGGGATCTGAAAGTTGATCAAATGTGTCCAACATGGAGAAGAATCTATTGTAGAAATTTTTAATGATTGGAAGTGCTTATAATCCCTTAGCTTACTCCTCGATCACAGGGAAGCTTATCATTGCTCATGTTTATGGTACTTGTGAAAATGCAGCAACTCAGATGATTGTTCTCTTGATTTTGAATATATGCATTAAAATGCCTTTTGTTATTAGATAAGTAGCACTAACATGCAACATGACATGACGACACATTATTTCTTTCAAAATAGAGAATTTTGACACATTGGGACACGTTGTATATTAAATGTATATATTTATAGATACATGATAAATTATTATTTTTATGATTATTTCAATCATATTAATTTGATTCAAATCCATAAATATATAAATAATAAAAAGTGCTTAGAATGAATTTACACTAAAAACTTTAATCCATCATTTTTTGATAGATTTACATTTTGACCCCTAATTTATTGAAAATGTTTAAAATTGACCCCATGCATGTCGGGATGCCGGCCTCACTTGTTGCTAGTGTGGTCGGGGGTGTTGATCATGTGTTGGATGTCCGGCACCTATTGACCGCATGTTGGACACACTGACACGCATCTAACACCGACGCAGAGGTCCCCGGAGAGCATTCATGCTTCTTAGGTTATTAGGGCTTTCCTTTAAATTGAAGAAGAACTATTCATCCATCCCATCTTTAATGATAACTTTCAAAGAGAGCTACAATGGCCTAATTGAGATAATAACCTTTATATTCTGTTTCAAGTGTGTTGTCTTCTATGGTGTTTCAAAAGATAGTTCTGTGCACTGTATGCTTTTTTGGTGGGCTGTGTGGACCTGAAGCATTTACATGATGTCTGGCTTATATCTAGTTGATTGATCTGCTGCATAAAGAAGTCCTTTATTCAGTCTCAGCTTCTCTGCAGGCCCTTGCTCAGGTGATAAGGTTCCACCCAAAGGTCCCGGGAGTTTGGATTTATGCTGCGGCCTGGGAATTTGACCATAATCTAAATGTTGCAGCTGCTCGTGCACTTATGCAGAGTGGCTTAAGATTGTGTCCGACATCAGAAGATCTATGGGTAGAATATCTGAGAATGGAGCTCACATACCTTAATAAGTTAAAGGCCCGAAGAGTGGCTCTTGGAGAGGATAACGGGACTTTGATTCGCAGTAGTGAAGACAAGAATGAGAAACAATGGAGAAATGAGAATCAAGATCTATTTATGTCTCTTAATGAAGTCAGAGATACAGGTGATGGATCTGATGCTCAAAATGGGGAAGCTGCAAAGAAAGTAGATATGTTTCAAGAGCAAGGGTTAATTATTCTTCAAACTATTTACAGTGGTGCTGTAGAAATGCTTCCTTCAAGTTTGAGTCTTAGAAAACGACTATTTGAGATATTGGATTCAATAAACTCGTCAGATTCAGAAGAATTGCGGGAGAAGGTACTGGGTGACGTGAAGAGAGATTTTTCCACTGACCCGGAATATTGGGACTGGCTTGCAAAACACCAAATTACTGATTTTGAGAGTCTACAATTTACAGATGAGGAGAGATTGCATCCTGAGGTGCAAAAGGCAGTCAAGGTATGTATTTTGTGACCTTGAGAATGTCCTGAACTAGTAAAATTCTTGTTGTGATCATTTGACTGTTTGCTTGAGATCCCTGTGCACCTACAGATACCATTTGTGACTGCCTAATCATTACCTCTGTTGTTTATGCAGATCTATGAAGAGGCATTAGAGATTCTGCCATCCCCTGTGCTGTTTAAATTATATACAAATTTTTTGATGGATGTCATTGCTTTGAAAGAAGGAAATGCTCAGTCATCTGGACATATGCATAGCTATATATCACAACTACTGATGGTATATGAAAAGGCTGAAACAATGGGGTGCCTGGATGAGGATCTTGCTTGCAAACATGTCTCACTGTACTTACAATTAGGAAGACTGAATGAAGCCCGTGAAATGGCAGGAAAGCTTTGCAGTGGAAAACTGTCTGATTCAATGCAGTTGTTGCTCTTAAGGGTCTCGGTAGAACTTAGATGTCTCACTAAGAACGATACATCCATGGATAAGGCTGATCTGGCTTCCACTTTTTATCTTCTGAATAACGTTTTGACAAAAGCCTCTGTTTCAGAAACCGAGCAACTGTGGTTAGTGGTAAGTCATACCTTCCAAAACATATTCATATTGGATGCTTCAAATTTCTGTTGCACTTGAGTAATACTTTTTTTAATCTGTTGATGCTGCTGGACCTTTTTAATGAATAAGTTGAAAGCCATGAGCCCTGTGTACTTGCCACATTCATTGACGTAATACGGCAATGACAAGTTTCAGTTAGATGGTTGCACACCTAATAGTATAACTAACCCTTCTTAAACAGTTTTGTCCTCCCACAGATGATATTGCCTTTCAATGTCTGTTCATGTTTCTCGTTCTATTTTAACCACAATGGTCTGGTTCAGCACTTTTCTGTAATTATGGAATTTCAGGAAATTGTGATGTCTTTTTGTCTTCCATAGGGGCATGTCCTGGGAGACAGTAATTTAAGTTACTTATCAAAGGTTCTTTTTGCAGTTGTGAACTGGATGCTAGCAAGCCTGTGATTTTTTTATCTAGTACTTGGGAACCATCAGACGCTTTTTCTCATTTATGATTCCTATCTTTTTTTCTGCGAGATGTATATATTTGAAAAAGCTAATTTACACATTTTGATGGTTTGGCCTAATTTATTTGACTTTCTATGACAGGCTCTCAAGGTTTTTGGTAATCAAAACCAATACTTTGACAAGCTTGTGGAGATTGCTTTTGTTGCTCTAGCTAAAAATGGTGCCAGTGAATCTGAATTTTCCCTCTCTTCAGTGATTGTTAATTTTGTTCTTCAAAAGATGGGATTGAACATGCTAGAGAGATGTACAGACGGTATGTATTTATGTTGTTGTTATGTTACTCTTACATATGTGCTCTTATAAAATAAGTCCACAATGCAACCTGTCTACTTTTGTGGTTTCAACCCTCATTTAAGAGTCCCTAATCTTTTGGGTTTTTTGTTGATTGCAGATTTCTTGCTCTTCCTCACCCAGAGGGTGCATTATATACGACTTGCATTGAGCTGGAGATGAACCTTGCTTTTGCGGGTTCTAAAGATTGTCTTTCTAGAGCTCGGAAGTTATATGAAGCTGCTCTCACAACTTATGCCCAAAGTGTGGATTTGTGGAGAGCTTACTATTCTCTGGAGAACAAGGTGAAGTTTGCTTTGCCCTGCTTTTGTTGCATGCAACTAATTCTTCGATCTGAAGTACAATGTGACTGAAATCTGCAGTTAGTCACCCTTACTGAAGAAGTTTGGTGATTAACTTAATCTGTGAAATCAGAAGTAGGAGGCGTCGCCAAAAGTACCTGGAAATTAATCAGTGGCTAATTGAGGGTGATGTTTTCCTCCAACCCCAGCTTGAGGAAACTCCCTCCAATCACACCTTTGATTGGTGGATTATGAGCATGGACATCATCCTCATTTAATTTTGGTTTAGTCTGCATGTAGGTAATATCTATAATTTGTATCCAACCAATCAGAGGTATTGTCGAAAGGAGTTTCCTCCAGCCTTTATATAATTAATTTATCGGACAAACTAAGTTTTATGATTGTACTGTCCTAGAACGAGTTTAACTTCATTTTGGTTACATAGAATAGGTGCAATTTTCCCTCTAAGTAAATACTCATTTGTTTGCTTGTTTTAAATAATTCTAAATAAGTGATTTACTACTTAGGCTTATGTCCTCCAGGTAAGTTAATTTGGTTCTATTTTCTTGGTGCACCAAGAGAAAGGAAATTATCCGACACCTTGTGGGTGGGGCGTCATATGTTATGAAAATGTTTCTTCATTTATACCGGATATCTTTAGACAGTCTTGTGCTTACAAGGATATCACTGTTTTGCAGATGGGAACAGCAGAATCTGCAACGGCTGTGTACTGGCGTGCCCGGAAGATACTAAAAGATGCTTCAGTGATCATTAATCTTCCGCATTCGTGATTGTACTCAAAATTAATTGTTACATCCAATTTTGACCCTCATGTACCATCAACAGCTCATGGTTTTTTGATATGGAAGGGCACCATTGTAAATGCAATTTTGACCACAGTTCTAATGCAGTTTTACCGCTTGGCTAAACGTACTTGTCTTCTGACGTTGCCTCTTCTTTCACTTGTGTAAGGCACGGCATACAAATAAAAGAAAAGGAAGAAAAAGGAAAATAGAAAAACACGTTGCTGTATAAGATTTCCCCTGTTTGCCCATAAGAGTTATTTTCAGTACGCTCGGTTCAGGTGCATGGAGGGGGTGTAAGAGGAGCGGTATCAGATGAGGTCAAGGGTCCCATCGGCACGATGCGAGTCGACCTGGGAATGCAGGAACTCAGCGGTTGGCACAGGGAAATCAGCGCATGTCTCTTTCCTCTTCCTCAAGTAAGTCAACGGTAGTTGTTCGTTGGAGCAATGCCTTTGAAGTTGGGTCAAGATGACCGGACAGTGGAATTTTAATGATGTCTACACTTTGTTCGTTGGGCATACGCAGGGCTATACGTCGGATGTTGAACAGAGTATGGTTTGTCTGTACTATGATAAAACCAAAGTTAATTCTCTTTTTTTTGTTATAATCATCTGGAAAATGCGGTAATTTGGGGTTTGCTGAACACTCTGTCCAATGGGGTTTTAACTGATCAAATTCTATTAGAGCGGGAAAAATTGACAGATTAACTGCAACTATTATTATGACTTATTCAACTTTGAATTGGTCTCGTGAGTCACTGAATTAGCAATGGATGATGGATTATTGGTTCTTCTGCTATTAAAATTTGTTACTTGATCCTTGGGGCAAGCACCGCTAGACATGTGCTGTTGAATTCCGTACCATGCAGCAACCGTCAAATATGCCCTTTGGCTCAAGTCATTGGCCGTCAATTTTATAATCCATGGGCGGTGTCAAAACTCAATTTTCATTATTTTTGAACTACTCCTGTCAAAACTCGTGAGTAAAAGCGCGTCCTCATGCTCTGGGCTGGCATAGAAATCGTTGATTGTGGGTTTCTTGTTCCGGGAAATTCATATTTAGATGGGGAGTCATGGAAGTCGGTTACTGTGTTGATCTTCGTTTTAGGTAGTCGATTTATTATGGTCAAGCCCTAAGTTTATAATACGAACAAGAAACTCGCGACCAAATAATTCCTTAATCTATTAAAATGCCGACACATTCACCATACTCTTGTCTCTCCTGCATGCCGAATTGAGACTCACAAATAATGAAATTCCCTTTTTAACATGAGAAGCTACTATAATCATGGTATAATTTTTAATATGTCAATTCAAAAGGGTTGATATCTCTATAAGTGTCGAATTTTCATCCAATATGAAATGGCGTATGTGAATTTCTAAAATCATCTAAAATCAACGAGTAGAAAGAGGGTTAAACAATGGAAAATGTATATTTGAAGTGATTGAGCAAAGACCAAACTGTTTAGAATGAGAGGAATACATGAAAGGAATTGCATTTTTTTTCGTAATTTCGAGTGAATATTTCTGTGTCCAAATCCAGGTATGTACTTTATACTTCTCCATCCAACATTAATATTACCTAACTGGTGTTCATCTCCACAAATTTTTATCACCGCCAAGTAATGTGGTCAAGCACATTAAAATAGTTTAAGGACCCGATTGAACGAATTGAATATTATAGTGCATGGCCAAGATTCATGGACTAGTAATGTCATCATCCCATATCTTTTGCAGATAAGTACACGGCTGATTTTGCTTTAACTCAGTTAACAGACATTTCTAACATCACCAACGGGATATGGTAAGCTGGAACAAATGGAAGATCAAATTTAAATTTGTACTTCAGTCTTATTACAACAATTCACAGTAATATAACACGAGATTAGCTGCTATCTAACATGAAAACTTCTCATGTACTATGTCTGAGGAAAACAGAAACGAAGAACTAAAGAATGACATTAGAGATCATCAGCTAAAATTTGAAAAAAAAGTAAAGAAGAAGCTCAAACGTTATCAGAAAAGCTTGCTCGCAAATTCATCCACATCGGTCCCATGATCTCTCGAGGAAGCTGATTTTCTTGCTAAATCTCTGAGCTGGGACAAGCTTCTTCCCAACTTGAGAGCCACCTTCAATCTAAACATCTCCCCGTTTTCCCTCCTTTGCACCTCTCTCTCCAACAGTGTGGATTCAATGGATTCCTCCAAAAGCCTAAAGAACCCTGCACAGTTTCTGTACATTTCCACCACCATACCCACTTGAGCACCGTGCTCGAGACTGTTGACCACCCCGGCCAGTGCGCCCCCGGCGACAGCTGCCACCGCCGCCCATGGTCCACCCGTGGACCCCACGAATGCCGAGCCAAAGGCCGCGATCCCAGTTAGTAAAGGCCCCGAGATGGCCAAAGCCTTGTTGATCTTCAATAGCAGATTCCCCAGCCTCATGTAGTCCTCGAAATCTTTACTTTTCAACACTTGAAGAACACCTCTCATTTCCATTTCCAATTCCTCGCTCCACCCATTATTTGTCTGTTCTACATTTTTCGGAAAATCATCTACCTTTTCTCTTTCGTCGCATGAAGAATCCCTCACCTTTTCTTGATTATCATCCCCATCACTTGAGACAGGCCACCAAATGGCTGGCTCGAATTTCCCAGGAAATTTCTCGAGCATCGATCCAAGCAAGGAAAGAGGGTAAGCTTTATCAAGAGCCAAGATCTTTTCCACTATTTCCTCCACGTCAGCCTCTGTTACTGAATCACCATGAACATCGAGCCTCGACTCGACCTCGCTGTATAGTTGCTTGAACAATCTTACAGAGTTGCGCTGCTCTTCGGCCAGCTGTGAGGGCTGGATCTTGTTCACCACAAGCAGCATCCCCGTCGCTGCAGAGAACAACAAAGCAGAACACAATTTCAAAGCCAAAAGCGCCGAACTTGAAGATGAAGTCGTCGGTCCTCCAGAGGCAGAGATAATCACGGAAAGCCCAGAGATCACCGTGGCAGTTAAGGTTGTCATGTTGATGGAGCTGAGAAAGAGGTGGTTCCAGTTGTTTCGCTGCTCGCAGAGGTTGTTGTGCATCTCTATCCTGTCGGATATGGACCCCAAAAGTGCGTGAAGATGAATACTTGCAAAAGATGAATGATCAGCATAAGCTGAGGCACTACTTTTGCATGGGCCATGCAGTGCTTTATTGTTTACTATTTTGTCACCGGTATCATTTGCCTCAACCTGTGTCGCATCGACTGTTTTCAGTCGGTTGGCTGTTGCGAGAGTGATTTTAGTTGGGTTCGGAACTGATGAACGCAGTTTTTGAGGCCTCGAGAATCGAATGGCAGCACTTATTCTCTTCAAAGAACAAGAATTAGAAGAAGAGAGTGAGAGAGTGGAAGCTAGAGAAGCCATTTGAGGGAGCTTTTTTTCCTTCTCTTCTCTTGGCTTTTTCTGGTTGTGTTGTTTGGTTGATGTGTTGGAGAGACGTTGTGATGACTGGAACTGGATTTATGTAGGAGTGCAGATGCAGATTGATCAATTATATTCGATGTCTATATATAGGAAAACGAAAAGTAGGTGGAGAGGGACAGGAAGAGAGAAGGGGTCAAGATTTGAAAATGTTGAATGAGTTGACTCAGCCCTAGGGGCCTGACCCGTTCATGCGGTTAATTATACTTTCAAGTTTCGATGCCAGCCCCCGTTCAGACTTTGCGATTCAACGATAGAACCACAGACAAACAGTAACTTAAAAATAACTGCATAGTATCGATGACTTGGATAATCTATAGAATTCATCCTCGTGGTTCATTGCACGATAATGTCTTACATATTGTTTCATCGGAATAGAGATTTGAGAGAGGATGCGAATGAAATAAGCAACGTTTGTAAAGTGTCTCAAGGCATATCGAATGTACAAACCCCAATTGAGTAAATGGTCCTCCGTAATCAACGATGTTGCTTATAGATGGATGTCATTGCAAGTCATGGCTCATGCATTAGCTGATCATAGACGGGATGCTTGAGTCAATCTATCAAATGTTAATGTATAATATTTTATCATGCATGTTATCATCGTTTCTGATACTGTTTTCCCCGCGTTGCTTTGCCTAGATCAAACTTCACTCCCTTAGGGTTTGAACGGTATAATTAGTTCAAGAACCAGTTTTGCAGGTTATTGACATAGACCGAGTGTTGCTCGCTCTCGTGGAAAGATTCGACAGTCAAAGGCAAACTCCTGATCCTGCTGACCGTCAAAACCAAAAGAGAAGTAACCCCATGAGACTGCTACCACATGGGTACGGTCGTATGACCATGTCTCTTGTTCCTTAACCCTATATCTAGTGGGTACAGAGTCCTTTCTTACGTGGAATGGTATGTCAAAATTGAGCCTGCAATCACGAGTTCTATAACTTCAAATACTAAGTAACAGCGCAGCTCATGTCTTATAATGACAACCCGAAATCCCATTGCTCGTGATGGTTAAAAGTTAATGAGAGGTCTCAGGCATGTAACCGTGACATGGGCATGTTACAAAAATTTAGGAAATCTAAGAGAGATAAGGAGAAAGCTATATGTGGAAAAGCAAAAATCAAAGGGCATTTTCCAACCTCTTATTGAAATTGTCAAGAAATTTCTAACTCAGGAACTAGCATTTACATGTTCAAGTCCTGCCAATTACATACAAACTACTCTCGATCAATGTCACCTTTACAAGTTAAATATCTAGATTTAATCGGTTCATGAATTTTGCAAGCTTTGCGCTTGCTCCCCTAAAATATAAAAGCAAAATGGGATTTTTGAAATATCTTGTTTCGGTACCATGTCAACTCCATGATCGCAGCAACGCCGTGTATTTCTTTGTTCACTTATTTATTACAATGCCAAGAGCTTTGATAATATCACATGGGGACACAAACTTTATACAGTAAGTCAGCTAATAAAAAAGATGTATACAAAGTGTACCAACCGACTCGAATCTCCTGAGAGCTAAAAAAACGCAGATTAATCCACCAAACATGTCTCCATCCACAGCTCTAGGGGGTCCACTACCACCTACTTCACATAAAAAAACCTAAGGAGTTATGTTATTTATAGGAGATAATGACAAAAATGGTCCGTAAATTGTGCCATTATATATAATGTGATCTCTAAACTTTTAATCTATTCAATATGGTTCATAGACTTTTAATAAATGTTCAAATTAGTCTCTACACTATATGAAATTATCCAATGTTATTATTCCGTTAATTTAAGTTTATGGACAATATTGAACATTTTTATATATTGGTTTGAATATATACCAAAAGTTTAGAAACCACATATGAACAAGGACGATGTTGCTGATTGAGCAAAAATTCATGAATCATATTGAACAAATTAAAAATTCAAGAATCATATTGAACTCAATGAATCAAAATTCAAGGCCATTTACTTTATTTTCCCCTATTTATATTGTAGAAATTACTCAGTGCATTTTCTTACACAAGTTTGTTTTTGTAGGGGGGGGCATTAAGTTCAATTTTGATCATTTAACTTGTAATTTGGTCTTCAAAGCTTTGCTATAAAGTTAATTTACTAGATATGCTTATCAAATCAACTTTATTGGATGCCATTTCTTAACTCTATCAATTGACGATGGCGTGATGAGAGTTAGTACTCAATTGATGCAATGCCTCATCGATCAATCAAATGAAAAGAAATGAGGAATACACATGCATAGAAACCACCATCAAGGGCAACTACGTCCTCAAATGGAGGTCAACAAACAATCTTTTTAGAATCGGTAGAGTTAAATGGAAGAATGCAGAAAAGAGAAATTGGGGAATTTGTATATATTTTGACATATCGTTATGAATATTACATTAGCTTATTTATAAGCTTTATGAAACAACTTCTTAAAATAGCATATATTAATCAAGATATGCATAATCAATTGAAATATTCACGCAATCTTGATTGATATAGATAATTAACAATGATGTTATAATTGTCTCTATTATAATATTCTCAACATCTCTTCAAACTCAAGATGACATCAAAGAAGTTAACTCGAATTTGAATTCATGTTAGATTGCATCACGAAAACTTATTTCTCTAATGATACCGCCGTGATTAAGTTTGTTAATTCATGATGAGTCAATATATGAATCATAATAAATGAACACTTAAAAGTCTTCAATATATCCCAATAAAAAAAGGTTATATGAACCTGAAATAATTATGCGCCAATCATTATCACTTAGGATAATCTTTCGAGGTTGGGGAGGTGAGAACTCCAACCCATGCCACACATTTTCACCGTAACACGTTAGAGAAAGACACGCAAAACAAACAAAAGAACAGATCTTTAGCCCGATCGCAGGCGAAGACGGGTCGTTTCATATCAAATCAATCTTTGCCTGGACGAGGATATGCTGTTTGGTCTCAATCTAACCCACTAGGATTCTGCTCCAATTTATAGGGTAATCCGCCGGCTCGGTGAAAACCAGGATCGAGACAAAAGCCTCGGCCTGGTTTAGGGTTGGGTCCGGTGACAGTGACATAAAGCGTGCACGTTCTTTATATTGCTAGATATTTTGAGGCAGGAGGGACGGGGAAGGAAGGGAGAGTGCTCAAAGAACAGTACGGGCGCAGAGACTCTCTTGATCGCTGCAGGCCTCGATTTCTGAGGAATTCGTAGAAATTAGAACGAGTAAAATCATGGGTTCTCTTGCAAAGAAGGGATTGCAGCAGTACCTGTTGCAGCTTCAACAACACCCTTTGAGAACTAAGGTCTAACATCCATCTCTCCTCTCTCGCTCTCTCTAGTCCCACTGTTCTCGTTGACCTTTCAAGTTGGAATGCATGTTATCGAGTCTGATTTCATTGTTGGATTGCCTTCTCAAGGGTTTTGGTTGTGTTACCAACTTAGTCGAAATCCTCATTCGAGTGGAAATTTCAGAGCTCTGCCTTGGAGATCCATGAATTACGTGATTCTGCTGAGCTGTTAGTTATGATGAAATGGGGCTGGATGAAACTTCCGAGTATTAAGAGTAAATGCGATGTCCTGATGATTCATTTGTGCAATAAATGCTCAACCCATGGTGCTATTTAATTGCCATGTGCAGGCGATCACTGCAGGAGTGCTGTCGGCAATAAGTGACATAGCAGCACAGAAGCTGACTGGCATACAGAAGCTTCAACTTAAAAGGCTTCTTCTCAAAGTGGTAAACCTCATTTATCTTCTCACGTCATTATACTGGTACTGTTGTTCGCCCGTACAAGGAAAATAGTAATGCATCTAATTTCGATCAATTTACGAATCAGAGAAGTCATATTCATTGTGGAAATCAATATGATAAACATTTTCATGTACAGGAATCACTGGAGTGTTAAAGGAGATGTCTTGATTATCTATGTTCTGAAATCTCTTGGGTTCTTCAATTTTCCCCCCCACCCCTTTTGTATTACTGGTATTAGAATATTCTTCTGAGGTCAAGTGAGCAAAGCCAAGATTGAGTCCCTCTTGCCTAGTAAGATTATGCTGCTACTGCATCTCTTGTGCATATGTAGTTTAGAGATTGTCCTAAACAGAATTGAATGGGACAGCAGCTGTTGACTCAGAAATATGCATGATTGAAGATTGGCTAAGCTGGATAGCCACCTTTGCGTGGAAGCATTACTTAGTGAAATGTATCAACTAAAATTTGCTTAGTTCATGCAATTGTGTTGCAGCATCTTTTTTTTAGGCTAAAATGAATAAACATACCAATTATTTGTATAATGTAAATGAATTTATGTATGTGTACATATGTATGTGTATGTCTCTGTGAATGTATATTGTAAATTGTTTACTGGGGCTAAAGATATATGTTTCAGCTCTTGGTGTGATATAACAGTGGAGGGCATTTAGCTTTAGTATATGGATGACAATGGACTGTGAGTGTTTCATATAGTCCACAGTTGACAATAAAAAAGTTTTTAGATCTTTCATGGCAACAAAGTTCTTTCCCTTTTTATTTACAATTTGCATAAAACAGTGTTACCTTGAATAATAGAACAGTAATTTGAGATTGACATCATTATTCTCTTTGATCAATCAAACGAATGATGCATGTGGCATCCAACTGAAAACTTTGCTCATAAGGGTGTAGCATGAGTGTTTGTGGACGGTATTAAGTTTAAGGCATGATAATCTTATAGGAAGTTTGGGATAGAAGTGAGGGGGTTTTAGTAACTGTCCTCTTAACCTCTAGTTCTAATAGTTACAGTGATTGCATGAAAGGCAAAACATTGCTACTATTTGGTCAATGTGGCTTTGATGTGAGAAAATATTAGGAGTTTCACCTTATGTCAAAGGAATTTAACCAAGTAAGCATCAGATCAGGTCTTTTGTGCCTCAGAAAATATAAGTTGCCAGATTGATTTAAAAAATAGTGCAAACTTCTGTTTTGATGGGACCATCTGTGGTGCTTCAAGAGATCCTATTAGCAGAAACAGCTTAAAGTATTCATCTTCCAGGATTTAGCTCTAGATTGATTCCTGCTGGTCTGAGAGTGTGGTATGATCAAGCAACCTTTTAGAAGTTGATCTTTCCAGCACAATAATAATCCTTATAAAATTTCAGATTACCAAAAAGACTATACCCAGGACAAGTCGCTTGGAAATTTAGCTGGCTAGAAATTTCTGTCAATCAAGTTTATTCCTGACTGCACCAGGACGTGTCATGTAACTGTATTTTTTTGCAAGAGATGTTCCATGGGGCAAAAACTGAGATTACTTGAAGATCTGTTTTTGTCGATTTTTGTAGTTTCTATTCATGTAATGGTTTCTCTTAATATGATACTTTTTGAGATTAAGATTTGGTCAATTGCAGCTTTTTGGGTTTGCTTATCTTGGTCCCTTTGGGCATTTCCTGCATATAGCACTTGATAAGATTTTCAAGGGGAGGAAGGATACAAAAACAGTGGCCAAGAAGGTATACTTCTCATTCTCCTTCTATGTGCACAGTACAGTCAAATCACCTGCACTTAAATCCACTGCTTTTTTGAGTTGTTGAATTCATACATGCTTTCGATTTTTTTATGTTTGCTTTAGGTATTAGATAAACTGCAATGTTTAATGGCCTAGGAAAAATTAGTGGTCATCTGCATTTGAGGAGTTGCTTGATTTGTGGGGCCATGTTTTCCTTTATGCTTGTTTCTCCAACCAGTCTTCTAATTTGTGGCTTACAAACATGGACATCACATATATATATATATATATATATATTCAGTTGAGTTTGCATGACAGTGATGCCCATTACTAGAAACACACCAATCAAGGCATGGTTGGAGGAAACTTCCTCCAACTAGGAATAGAGGAAAATACAACCCTGAAATTTATTATATGCCAGCTTCATTGTTTCATTTCATCACTTGATCTCTCTTAAAAATTAGAGAGAATTATCAGAGCATGCTATAAGTTTCATTTGGATTTTACAGGTGGTGTTGGAACAATTGACATCTTCTCCTTGGAACAATTTAGTATTCATGATTTACTATGGATTAGTAATTGAAGGTAAGTTAGCAATCGTAACTGCTTGTGTGACATCCACACTTTATGGAGCTTTGGCCTAGGGAGATTGTTTACAACCTTCCTTCCAAGGTGCAAACCTTGGGACTATTCTTTCAAAGTTGCGGCCAAGAGCAATTCCTTCTTAATTAATTTTTTTCAATTCAAAGTGATTAGAAATTTCAAAAGCTTGAGACAAAGTGTAGGATCAAAACTTTTGATCTTCCCACCTTGTACCACATCTTTTACAACTATTTCCTTAACCCTTACTCTGTCGATGAATTCTTCCACCTTAATTTAGAGTGGATTAAAAAAAAGAAAAACGAAAGGGAAAATGCTACCAAAAACTCCAAACTTTGCAACTTGGGATAATTTTATTTTGAACTTTTTTTCATGCCATCAAAAACCCCAAACTATGCCATTTAGGACAATTTTACCATAAATTTTTTTTTGTTCCACCAAAAACCCCAAACTATGCTATTTGGGACAATTTTATCTTAAAATTTTTCTTGTGCCACAAAAATCTTAAATTATGCAATTTGGGACACATTTACCTTAAATTTTTAACTAAAGGGCATTTTCGTCTATTTACTTTTTATTTTTTTTCTTTTCTTTTTTCTTTCTTTCTTCCTCTTCCCTCTGCCATGGCCAGCAAAGGGGGAAGAAAAAAAAGGAAAGTAAAAAGACGAAAATGCCCTTTAGTTAAAGAGTTTGAGATAAATATGTCCCGATTGGTATAGTTTGGGATTTTTTGTAGCATAAAAAAAATTTCAAGGTAAAATTGTCTAAATGGCATAGTTTGGGGTTTTTGGTGGCATAAAAAAAAGTTTATGGTAAAATTATCCAAGTGGCATAGTTTGAGGTTTTTGATGGCACGAAAAAAAGTTTAGGTAAAATTGTTCTAAGTGACATAGTTTGGGGTTTATTGTGGCATTTTCCCAAAAAAAATAGTTACAATTTAAAACGACTGTACAAAGCAATGATCTCATCTTCTCACTCCTTACTATGGGTAAATCCCATCAATCTTTTCTGCCTGAGTATTGTTTGACATCAGATGTTATCTGCTTCTCTTTCTTGACTGCAAATTTGAAATGCAGGAAGACCGTGGATGCACGTGAAAAGTAAGATCAAGAAGGATTATCCCTCTGTGCAGTATGCATCTTGGACGGTATGCCCTTCGCTCTGATGTGTATAAATGGAAAAATGTGGCATCATTGAGGGGTTAATTGTGAATCTTTTTCACTTTTGTTCAACTGCAGTTTTGGCCTGTTGTGGGGTGGGTGAACCATCTGTATGTTCCTCTGCAGTTCCGTGTCATCTTTGCCAGTGTTATTGCATGTGGCTGGTATGTGCTTTTTAGCCTTTTCTGTTCAATTGTTGGCATTCTCTCAGTTTGTGTTTTTTTTTTTTTCCAGTCTTTATAATCAGAAGCATTTTAATAGCTTTGAGCGAGTGGATCATCTTCCTTCTTGCTTTTCAGGGGTATATTCTTGAATCTCCGGGCAAGATCTATGGCACTTACTAAAGGCTCATAAATGGAGACAACTGTCGATGTTCTGATGGTGGAGACTTGTATCGGAAAATGTTTAGATGTTCCATGATCAGCACTCCTTAAAACCATTGCAAACCAATGGCATCTATTTATGCTATTTTTATGTGGGATCTACGCTTTGCAAATGAAACATGAAATAATTTAGTTAGGGATAACTGGTTTGACCAGGTGTTTTGAGTTATGTGATGTAAGTAAATAATTCTTTAAAGCCAGCATACGTGTGAGCTGGGCAGTAAGATTTCATAAATTTATAGATCTTCTGTTTGTCCAATTAGTGTATCTCCACGCCCTGCTGCTGGTCGTTATGCTTGTCGTGCATGTGATAGCGGCAGGCAGACAGCTACGAAATGAAACATGTAAATCAAGGAACGTGTTCTTGTCCTACTAAATGAATGTCCAGCCCCAAGCATGTGTATCAGAATTAACTCATGCTTGCCAATTTGCCAAAACTGTCACAAACAAAGAACGCAATATTACTTGCTGGTCATTTGTGATCCTCCCTGAAATAGCATAACGAAAATGACACCATATTTAGGAAATGTAAGTACAATGTTTGTTGGTAATATCATGAAAACATGTCACTCGATACTTTTTGACATGTTATTCAATCACAATCAAATAATAGTTGGATTTTTGACATGTTATTCAATCACAATCAAATAATAGTCGGATTAGGCAGTTGCGATGAGTATTTAGGTCACTTGGCCATGAATACATCTATTAAATATGACCACGTTCTTCTATCGTTATATATTGTTTGTGTTTCTAAGATTGACCTTGACATTTGTGTTCTTTGCCGGTAGGCTGTTCATAAACTACGCATGTAGAGACAAGACTTCCGCAATAATCGAAGTGCCGATGTAAGATCTCATGAAAAGGAAGCATTTGTCCAGAGATCTCTCTCTTTCCAGATTCTGTCCTTATTGGCTGTTGAAAGTCAGAGAAAGGAACCCAATGGACTCGAAAATATATAGCAGCAATCATTTCCAAGTTCCAATTACCAGACCACAAGCCATCCAATCTCTCAACCTTTCCATTTGTCTACAAATGCAATGAGCTGACCTCTTGATTGTGACACTGATCCTAAGTCAACTAACCTTTCACAAGTAACCCCAATTTAGACATTACTTGAACGAAGAAGCATGTTGAGCCTTCAAGCTTCATATGATCCATTGGCTTTGCCATTGCAGTTATGCAGGCGGAAAAATTACCCAGGCCACAGCTGATGCCACACCTCTCTTTGGTCCCAGTCTCCTGAGCCCTGGTTCTGCCGAGGAATCGGTCAATTTAAGTGAATGCGAAGCGGTAATGAATACTTGTGACCCTCTTGTCCTTGCCAAGCTTTATGCAATAGTTGAGGCCCTTGGTGACAGAGCGGAGATGCATAAGAACATTGGAGAGCAAAGAGATAACTGGAACTCTCTCTTCCTGATCTCCATCAACATGATGATGCTTGCTGCCGCTATTGTTGTGGGCATGGCCACCGTCAGTACTGCATCAAATGATCAAGCACTACCCCTGGCGTTCAAAGTCACCTCAACAGCACTATATTTAGCAGCGACAATGATGCTGGTGGTGGTGAACGTGATCCAACCATCCCAACTGGCTGAAGAACAGAGAAATGCCGCTAGGCTATTCAAGCAACTCCGAGATCAGGTCCACACAAAACTCTCTATTGGCACTCCGAGCATCATAGACGTGGATGAAGCAATGAAGAAAGTCTTGGCATTGGACAAGGCGTACCCACTCCCTCTAATAGGAAAAATGCTCGAGAAGTTCCCGAAGAAGATAGAACCTGCTGTTTGGTGGCCACAAAGAAGCCGGCAACGGGCCGAAGGGCTTGGGCTAGAAGGCGAAAAGACTGGGAATGGATGGAGTGAAAAGTTGGAAGATGGAATGAGACACATTGTGGGAGTGTTGAAGAGGAAGGACTTGGCAGATTACTTAACATTGAGCAAAAAGGCCTTGAAAATGAACAAGGTATTGGCAATTTCAGGTCCTGTGTTAACGGTACTTGCTGCTTTTGGGTCTCTAATGGTGGGATTTTCTCACTGTTCGTGGGCTAGTGTGATGGGGATGGTGTGTGGAGCATTGGCATGCATTGTGAACACAGCAGGACATGGAGGGCAAGTTGGGATGGTGTTTGAGATGTACAGGAACAACGCTGGTTTCTTCAAGCTCATGGAAGAGAACATAGAGTCTAATCTTAATGAAAGAGATGCTGAGAAAAGAGAGAATGGGGACATATTAAGATTGAAGGTGGCTCTTCAGCTAGGAAGAAGTTTGTCAGAACTTGAGGATTTGGGCAAATCCTTGTCAAGTGATGGGGAGGCCATCGAAGAATTTGCAAGCAAGCTATTTTGACCATTTGAAGTTCAATTTCTAACCAGGAAGTTGATTTGAGAGGTAAAAAAACCATCTTCCTCGTCTCAAAGTCTCTGTTCAAACCACCGCACTTCCGGTATCTCTTCTAATTGATCGATGCAAGTCCAATGGCAGTGTGGTGGAACACTCAAAAAGTCTCACCATCTCAGATATTCCATCTCCTTTCATGTCTGCAATATATTATGGTTTGATCGATTTTGACATAGACGAGCAGCTAGAGTCTGAAGAAAGAAATGTATATATTTGCGCTCGCTGAACTTACACACTAGGCACCAACTATGGTCCATATAAGCCCTCGATGTTGTCAAGTCTGTCTACTAAATCTGCTGGGAATCCACCAGATTAAGATGCAGGCACAGAGTACATTCGAGATGTCTCGTCAAAGAGGGCCAAAGATCAAGAGCAATGCATGCTACATGAGAAAGCAACCCCCATAAACATTTACAACAGTTGTCCATAATCACAAAAGGCGAGGAAAGGACTTCTAATTTCACCGCTAAACCCCACCTGTCCTTTTCAACGTACACAGAATGAAGTAGCTATACATATATATTGACAACATGGAGGAACCACAAAGGAACGATCCTCTATGCTGACTCTGCAAATCCAACTCTGAGATTTCCATAGTCGAACACGGTGTGATAACGGCGCATGAAGACATCCCCCATAATCCTATATCATGAGGGTACGAGAATGAGAAGAATGTAGAGAAACATCATCACAAACAAGTCGGAAATCGAATTTTACGACCAAAAATTGCAGCTTCCGGCAGCAAAGTAGAAACTTAGAAACTTGAAAGTGTTAAATGTAATACCAGAGAGGTCCACGAGGTGGAGGAACATCGAGACCAGTGAAGCCACTGATGCACTGAGCGCTAGGTCCCTCTCCGACTTTAAGTATGTACTGGTTGTCAAGATAAAACAGATGGAGAACAGGTTATTGACTGATACCCCCAAGCCATCCATATGCAGTAAATAATACGATTTAAACCAATCCATCTGTAAACCTCAGAGCACTACACCAGCAAAATCTTCAGGCTCAGGTTGCCTTTTCCGAGAGATTATAAATTAAAACTAACTTCCATCATCCTATTGATATTTCTCAGCAGATGACGAAACATAAAGAAATCTTATCGAACAAGTTTTTACTTGAAGGGGTGCATTGCCAATTCTTAAGATGTGAGAAATTTGAAGTCACACCTCCTTTGGGCTGAGGTCGAAAACTTTGCCACCTACGGTGAATGAAACCTTGGGCATGGAGGAAAGCTTTCCACAGTCCACAGCAGATTCTCCCATTGGGCTAGGAATCCGATCACAGAGCTGAAAACATAATAAATTTTGGTGAGACATATAAGGAATGACTATAAAGCACAACACCATACAAAAGATTACCTCATCGACGTAGTTCAGAACATGCTCCTGGGTCTGATTCTGCTGCAGCTGACTGTGCGTCCAAACAACTGCCATCTCACATGCCGAGCACATTGCATCACGCATAAAGCCAGAGGACCTGCCCTCGCTTTCATCCACCACACTCTCGATACCCCTACTGCAAGTAACATTGTGAATGATAGATAAGAGTAAAACTAATGAAAATGGCAACATGGTATGGGAAAAGTATTAGATGTCTAACAATGCCATTTCTGAAAATAAAAAATGCCAGAAAAGATTTGAGGGTTAGAGCCTGACCTAACTCCACAATTCCCGTCAAAAGTGCACAGCCCAACCTGAGAGCAGATCTTCTTTGGTGAAGCCTGTTGCATGCAATATTAAGGCCTTATTATTAGAACATTGCAGATAGCTAAACAATTGCTACAGGATAAATTTCTTGGAATAGATTGACATCAGAATATGTTGCACAATATTGTGGCACTGTAAAGCTAAATCGCATAACATACCACATCTTCCTAATATTAATATTTACATTGTCAAGAACAAATAATTACCTCCGCCAAAAGCAAATCTATAATTGTCTGCCCATACTGTGCAACAACTGCTTTGCACTCTTGACTAGCAACTCCAGAGGCTCCAATAGCTTGGTTTATCATAGTAATCACAGTCTGAGAGGGAGAGGAAGAGGGAGAGGGAGAGATGTCATGAATTGATACTTGACACTGTGCTTGTCACAGAAACTAAAATGTCCTGAATCTTGCTTCCCTATCATGCATGACCTTACTAAAAGGAATGCCTAGAGATCCACATATACCAAACAAGTAAAGCAAGATTGGAAACATTTGTGCAGGAACATTGTTTTACATTTATATGAATGATCATCCAGAGAGTATGAAATGATCATTGGCACATACCGTAGGACCAGCCAGCAAAGACGTTCCTGAATCAGCAATTGCAGCACATCCACCACCACAGTATCCTGCAGCAGTATGCTTGAGTCAAATAAAAATCACCATAAAATGAATGCGCAAAAATACCAAAATCCCATTTCACCCCATTTCTACTTTCCCATCTCTACTTTTAATAATATTACTTCCATCCTAAGGAAAAAACACCATAGCCAGAAAGATCAAATTGCCCCTCTTTAGAAATCCCAAGCCTCCCACAGAGAGAGAGAGAGAGAGAGAGGATGGCTGAGGTAATTGCGCTGACACAGTGATGGGCGATGGCTAGCTTGGCGGCAATGGATGGCTGGAGAATTTGGCGGCAGCCAGTGGAGGCTGCCAAACTAAAGGTTTGGGTGGTTAGGACTTTGGTTTTGGGGATTTTATAAGTGGTCGATATAGTATTTGGGCAGGGACATTTTCGAAAAGGAAAGGTGTTCTTGCAAATAAAGCCAAAGGATAATTGATGTGAGAAAGAAAAGTGGTCTCCAAAGATAAAACTCAAGATGCAAATATGTATTTTCAAAAGTAGAGGAGAGTAAGCGGTAATGGAACAAATGTGAGGATGGCTTTTGGTATTTTCCCCTTACATGCGGTTCCATGTCTTTTTCAAGAACAAGAACAGCAAGAATAAGTTATTCTAAAATTGTACACTTCTGCCGTGTTCCAATACAAATTAAGATTCAAGAGGACATACCAGTTGGTTTGCCACCAATAAGAACATCTCCCATAGCAAACTGTAAACGAAAATAGCAAGGAAAAAATTGAGAAAAACAACTAAAAATTATGCATAAGGAGGCATGCTAAAGGGCAATTTTTGGCAACCAACCTGCCAATATCCCTTCTGCGTCACAGGAACATAAGTGTGCTTGCCCTTGAAGTGCTTTGGATCCACCCCACCAAACACGAGTTCGCCCCCTTCTTCCTCCTCAGGATTGCTGTTGAGCCAAAATGAAAATACTGGTTCCTGAACCAGCCCTTGTTTCACCATGTTGTACCTGCAAATTTGCAAGCCTCTGATCTTAACCAAGTATGATATACTAGTAATTTGAAAGCAGGACAAACTTACAAAGGGTTAACCATACCATAGAGGAACAGCATCTCCAACTGAGATCTCTTTGAATCCAAGACCAAGTATTCCATCAAACTTAGCCGCCACGAATGTGGTACCAGGCTCTCTGGTGGCCTCAATAAATTCCTAGAAAAAATCTTAGGTCTTGAGCAAAAGATACTTCAATTGTACTATCAATTCAAACGAATTCCAAACAAACATTAATGTACCTGATCCTTGATGACTAAGTCGCCAACTTGGATATTGTCATTGCTAAAGAAACCAGAAATAGCTCCAGTACCATATTGAATAGAAGCAGGTTTGCCTGAATAAGGAGACACAAAGAACCAGCAAAAGAAATTTTGAGGAACTCCATTTGCTTGACTAGTGAAAGAAAAGGAGTGATGCTTCTGTTTAACTGAAATCATTAAGTATATGCTCAGAGGAAAAAGTTTAAGTGCATGAGAAGAGAATTGCTGCCTATGAGCAATGCAAACAGACCATTCCTCTTGTATGTGCTTGATTGGCTGGATTGGTACTTGGAATGGAAAAAACAAGCCACCTGCAACAAAAACACCATGACAATCGGGCTTTGTATGTCCAGTGGGCCAAAAAATTCCAGCAATAGGTAAAATGCTCACCGATAAATAGCATTTCGATGAAGGCACCCACAAGTTGGAACTCCCTGTGTCAAATATTACAGTGAACGTCTGAGGGGGAGTGCCAATACTAATCTCTCCATAGTACTGAGCATCCAAGTAATTCTTCAAACCAACTATATCAGGTTGCTGAGCATCTCCTTGCGGACCATTCAGATGATATGGCCTAATTGACGACCTGAGCGACCAACCACCCTGGGATTCAAGCCTTGCAGCCACCCTGTTGTTCGGATCCGGTTTAATCTTCTTAAGTCCCACCCTCAGTAGCCCATCCTCTGGCACAGAGGAAACCAGGGAGGACAATAGCAATGAAATGAGCAGAAAGGATACAAATGCCTCGAAACCGGTTCTCATGACAACCTAGGAAGATGCAATCAAGGGTTATTTTATCACATTGTTGAAAAGTTACTACTAACACAGGAAACAACAATTCATGTCAACACTGTAACTGCAGATGGGCATGATCTCTTACAGAAATATGTGCACTGTGCCTGTAAAGCATACTCTTCACTCAAACATGATCAAACACAAAATTTACATTGATACTGAGAATGACATTATTCTCAAGCTTCTCTAAGGTTTTTCTCAGCCATATTATCATTCAAAAACAAGAAGATTACAACTAAAGCGGAACAAAATGAATACAGCCTCCCTGTTTCATTGATCAACTTAAAACCAAGCAGACTTTTCTCTCCAACAAAAGATGTGCAGGGAGAAGAAAATCAAGTGGTTGGATCAACTTATCAAAGTTGAAGCTTTCTGGTATTGGAAATCAAGAACAAGATAATCAAATTACTCCTCCAGAAACAGCACAAGGAGGCTACAGCTAAAACCAATATTCCCATCGTAAAACCTCGTCCGGATTAACCGAACCGTACCAAAAAAAAAAACGCAAAGAAGAAGAAGAAAGAAACAACCGAGCTACATAAACAAAGTCTAAACAGCTCGATCACCCAGAAACGCCCAGAACAGAAAAACAGCAGTTAACAACAAAAATGCCGAACTTAGCAAGCTCGTCGTGAGCATCCGAAACAACAGAAACAGCAATGCGTCGAGCCCACGATCATTCGTAACGTCAGAAGAAAACCAGAGGGTCGTCGGCATAGATGAAGCATCACTCACCAGAAAGGCGAAACCCATCAGTAAGGCAGAGAAAGGGAGGAGAAAGGGTGGCAGAATTTCGAAGAAAGGAGGGGTTTTTAACGTGAGAGAGAGAGAGAGAGAGAGAGAAACTACCTGTCACGATCTCGACCCCACCGGGGCCCAGCTCAGGCGGTTTTCTTAACTATGATGAATTTCGCCACGGAGGAATGCATTAACATGAAAAATCCAACTTTATTTAAGAAAATCAAATCATCTGTCCAACCAAATAGCAAAATCTTTTTTTTTGGTCGGTAACCAAATAGCAAATTCATCTAATGTCTTTTGACAATTTTATCTTGATCACAAGAAAGTGTAATTAAATCAACTACTCACAATTTGGTACCTGTAATAATTTTTAATCTTGATAATCTTGACATATCAAGTCGATAATAAAACTATTTACCCATTTATGGAAAAACAAATATAATGCGAAAATATTATTTTATTGGTTAAGGTATGTTTTAACAATCATTCATAAAACTCTCATATAGATAATGCTAAACTGCAAAATGACTCTTGATTTATTACATTATTATATTGTAACTATGATATAGAAACCCAAATTAGAAATGTTAATGGAGTAATCTTTAGCATAAAATACGGTGTGACATCATAAAAAAAAAGGTCATGATGAAATATCATAAGTGATTGAATGTAGATGAGATGAAATTTCCAAAGACCATGGAATAGGGATGATATGACTTTCTTACCTTGGGAAAAGTGAAAAGCATAATATGCACAATTCAAAAGGAGAAAGATGAGGTAATAATTAGAAAACAAAGTTCAAATTGAGAGATAGAATTTCTGTTATATCATAGATCTATTATCTAGTTGATTAGCCAGGATTGTTATTTGGCTAGAAAATTATCATGAGAGAAAAGAAGATCACCACGTGCTTTCCAATTCAAAATGAAAAGATATAAAGAAAAATTTTAACCATAATTCGAAAAAATCATGCCACCATATACCATTTAGATTCCGCATGAATAAATTGAAACTATACTTTTTTCACTTTTCAAATTGAAAAGGAAAATCCAACCCATGATAGAAGATCACTTCAATGAAACGTGATTCCTACTCCCTATTCCATTTTAATTTTTTTTTAAAAAATCTTGCAATATGTGCTGGAATAGAAATTATGTTAGAAATGACGAGAGCATAAACACATCAATTGAATGGAATGCTATATAAAAAAATCAACACTTTATTAAAACCTTGAGAGTAAAGATAACCTTTGTACTAAATATAATACATGAATTCCCTTCTGATTATGGCAAAAAAGAGAGGAATTTGGTTGGTTAATGAGAGGGATAAAACAACAGATTGAAAAAAAGGAACGAAACAATTCATTTGGTCTAACAATAACATATATAAACTCATAGATCTTCATTCGTTTGGCCTACTAATATTGTGTAAAAATTATAATAGTGTCATATGGCAAAACTGATTATTTTATTTTTGACAATTCACCCGCATGTCTTCCATGAGGTCCCAAATTTGGATCATGCCATTAAGCAAATCTCTTGCCAACTTTAAAATTGGGCATTTACTATATCATTTGAAAAAATTTCCTTGAGTTCTGACATGTCGATAGGTCTACGATAAGCTCGCCAAACTTGGATCTTGCTATCACAGATGTGCTGAGTAGATATGTCTTAAATTAGACACCCTATGACCCATATGTAATTATTGCAGTATTGCCCCCAAGGATGACGGTCCTCCTCAATCCATCCTTCTTTAACTTAAGATGGAAGAAACCTTTTGTCTGATTTTGGAAGTGATTAATCATAGGCATTGGCTCTTCTATATGCAATTCAAAGGAGCAACACGGTCATCTTTCTCCACTCTTTTACCTCTCTAAAGCCCTTAAAAAGGAAATTCATACTTTTAGCGAAAGTAACCTTTGTCCTGACCAAATTTTATTAAATCCTCGAGAATTAAGATAATCTTTATTAAAGCAACACCATATGCAATTCAAAGGAGCAACACGGTCATCTTTCTCCACTCTTTTACCTCTCAAAAGCCCTTAAAAAGGAAATTCATAATTTTAGCGAAAGTAACCTTTATCCTAACCAAATTTTATTAAATCCTTGAGAGTTAAGATAATCTTTATTAAAGCAACACCTTATTAAATCCTCGAGAGTTAAGATAACCTTTGTCCTAACCAAAGTTTATTAAATCCTTGAGAATTAAGACAACCTTTTTACTAACCAAAATTATGTAATGTTGAATTTTCATTTGATAAATGGCAAAAATTGGCATTTGATTAGGTCACGAGTGGGATAAAATGATGGCATGAAAAAAAGAAAAAGAAAAAAAGGTAAGTATTCATTTGGCCTAACAATAACATATATAAACACATAGATCTCCATTCGTTTGGCCTACTAATATTATGTAAAACTATAATAGTGTCATAGGGCAAAACTGATTATTTTATTTTTAACGAATCACATGCATGTCTTCCATGAGGTCCCAAATTTGAATCATGTCATTAGCAAACATCTTGCCAACTTGCGGGTTGGGCATTTACTATATCATATGGAAAGATTTTTATTTGAATTCTAATGTCAATAGGTTTAGGATAAGTTTGTCAAACTTGGATCTTGTTATCACAGGTGTGCTGGGTAGATTTCTTAAATTAGACATTCTATAATCGATATGTGATTATTGCAGTATTGCCTGAAGGAAGTAACCGTGACAGTCCCCCTCAATCCATAGAAACCTTTTTATATGATTTTGGAAGTGATTAATCGTTGGCTCTTCTATATGCAATTCTTTTTTTTTAGTTGATCCTACTCTAATGCTTAAACTTTTGCCTTACTTTCTTGTAGGGCGTGAGAATCGAAACTTACTTTTAAAGCTAAATCATTCACACCCCAACCATTGTTGAGAAGGTGGGAATTTGAAACGTTTCATGTTCCTCTTCTTATGTGAAAAAGGTTACCACAAAGGCAAACCCTAGTGGTTCTTCTATATGCAATTCAAATGACCAATATGGTCATCTATCTCCACTCTTTTACCTCTCAAAAACCCTTAAAAAGGAAGATTCCAAACTATAGTTATCACGGACCAAAAAAACTATAGTTATCATTCGCTCTTTTAGTAGAGGATCTAAAACTCTTTGTTTCACACAAAAGCATTTGAAAGCTGAAAGTTCGGTGATAATTAGACTTGTCAAATGAGTAGGTCGGATCGGGTAAAAAAAGAAGAAGGTCCAACCTAAATTAACCAACTTAATTCGTTTTGACCTATTTTCCATATAATGCAAATCTAGCGACACATACCCAATCCGATCCATACTAAACCCGACTTATATTATTAAAACATTTATATATTTAACTTAATTTACGAAAACTCACACCCAAATTGAGTTGAGAGTGTGAAGTGAATAAGCGTAAAATCAAGTAAGAACGAGAGAGGATGAAAATAGTCATAGAGATGGATTTGGAATTAAGTAAATTATAAACCATCTATGATCCATTAAACATTTATATTATGTTTGAATCTATTTATGACTCATTAATTAAATATAAGTTGTATATGAATTAAAAACTAGATTTATAGCCTATCATGATGGGGTCATAAGTAGACCTGTTAAACGGGTGGGTTGGGTCGGGTTTGGGTCGAGTCATAAATGGTTCGACCCAAATTGACCCATTAACCCGTTTATGACCCATTTAAGCATAGTATAAAAGTTTTGACCCAGACCCAACCCAACCCATACCCAACCCATACCCGACCCGACCCATATAGTTAAAACATTTCTCCATCTAACTAAACTTAGGAAAATTTATACTTATAATTTTTTTTTTTTTTAAAGATTTTAAACTTATTCAAGTTCATTAACAATCCATGTATTTTAGTCTTTTTAATTTTTAAATCCATTATAGATATACTTGTCAAAATGGGTGTATAACCCATTTATGACCCATTTAATTTAAATGGGTTAAACGCAGCTTTTTAAATGGGTCATAAATGGGTCATACTAAAAGAAAACCGGACCCATTTATGACCCATTTAATATTTAAATGGGTCAATAAATGAGTTATACACCCATTTTGACAGGTGTAGTCGTAAGGTATTGAAAGATGAAAGATAACAATTATTAAATATCTCGAGACACTTGTTAATAAGAGTCCAATCTTTTTTAAAGTTAAAAAGATAGAAAAATTGAAGTTTCAAAAGTGGCATGCATCATCGTTTCGATTCCCTTTATGATGTACGCATGAATCATGTTTGCATGAACCCTTTCTTCCGCATTACAATGCGCATGATCTTTCGTGCGTTACTACTAATGGGGCGGAACATGAGTGCGCTTTTTGCTTTTGGCACCCTGCTCGTCCTCCCACCACCATTTCCTCTTTCGCTGCGTTATTCGTGGATTAAAAAAGCACATGGCGACAATTCGATCTCAGCCGTTGATGGCAGGATTGGCCTTTTCATCTTTTGATATGGGCCGTGCGATTAGGTGACAGACCCGGCTTTAACCGTCGGATCTGGGACCCCGCTCTCCACTCCGCCCGTTTTCGTGACTTGAGAGGAGTCGGGAGAAGCTAAGGCATGCAAAAGCATCTTTATACCCCCATTAATTTCTGCAGGAATTTCATGGAGCTTCATTTAATCTAAAACTGAATGTCGTAGCCATATATAATGGACATCTATCCGATTTATATTGATTATAACGGATTTAGTCAACTTTGATTTATATCGATCATCGTCGTGATTCTTTGGTAATGGGAGAAGATGATCATTTGGCAACAGGATGTATCGATTGTGACTAGCTGGTTGTCTCTTGGCATAAATCCACCGAAGAGAGCAACACTATTACTCCTCCTCAAATATCCAATTCCAGTTGGTCTTAAGAGGCAGTCCGACCACTACTCATCTGAATTAGATCACCACTTGTCATGACAAAATCACCACATCATGCAATCAAGCCATCACCTGTCTCAACCATTACATACTTGCATGAAAGTATCCTTCTTAACTTAAGAAGTGTAAACGGGTTATATAAATTTCTTCAATAAATCACACGACTTACAAATTTATCTTAAATTAGAACTCGGTCCGACACAACACAATGATATAACATGGAAAATACAAATCAAATTCCCCATCCCTAATCTAAAAACACGTCATATATGTTTCTTCATCATCTACTCTTAAGTTTAACTCGTACATCAGGATAATTATGGTGACATAATCAAGAAAATCATGCTGACTTATGTCCGGAGAATCTGCCCTTTTGTTTGCGTGAAGGAATCCAAGTCCCTTTCACGACCTCCCGGGCAGGAAAACGACGCGAAAGCTCCTGTTCGGATTTGGTTGGTTCCGGCAGCTCGTGACGAAGGGCTTCCGTGGCATCGAAGCATGCGAGGCGTGCACTTCATTCCTCTCCGACGCGACGCTTTGGTCACCTCGTCACGCGACGCTCCCCTTCCTGTCGTATCGACATAAGCCCGCGACCTATCAACGTCGTTTCGCTTGTGACATATGATGTACCGGGTCCCGAATCCATGTCGTTTTCTCTCGGCGACCGAAGGCGTCCAAGCTACGTTCACGTCCTAATCCTCTTTGTTTCCTATTGCCTTTTTCTGGGTTCTGTTGCGTATTTGATGTGCTTGTTCGATCAGGAACGTAATCTTTAACTGGTTTAGTGAAAAGCTCTCGCGTCACTTGCATTTCGCATAAGGATGAACACGGGTGAGAGTCTCCTAACTATAGAAGGAGGAAGAAAAAAGAATATAGAGAGAAATACCCGACTGATTTCATATTATCACGGCAATCTCTAGCACTAGTGGCCGCTATTTGGAAGTTATAGAATCAAGAGAGCTCTAAAGATCGGCCTAGGAAAGTCGTCTACCTTGAAACTTGGAATTTACATTCATATTAGTCTTTGGTCTTAATTAACTCAGCTATTCCCTCGGAGTAGAAACATAGGGTCTTAAAAGGGTTCGATATCTTATATGTTCATACATAAACAATATGAATCAATTCCACAAAAAACCCCAAATTTTAGATTCAATCCCAAATCTGCCCTAAACTTATTTTTGTCTTAGAAAAACCCCAAACTTTAGGTCTAATCTCAAATTTATCCCGAACTTTTTTTTTGTCTTAAAAAAAAAAACTCAAATTTTACGTTTAGTCCTAAATATGCCCCAAACTTTTCTTTTGTCTTGAAAAAAAAAACTCCAAATTTAAGTCCAATCCCAAATCAACCCCAATTTTTTTTTGTTGAAAAGAAAATCATCAATTTTTTACTCTAGTCCTAAATTTTCCCCCATAGCCCATTGTCCAAAATTTGCGGTTAGTAGTCCTTTATATCCTAGAATGATTTTATTTTGAAAATAATTTTCCATATTGCCTTGCTGATGTGTATTTATTATCAATGTGGAAATGCCATGTTAAGTTGGGACTGGACCATGAGGTAGATTTGAGAATAGATTAAAAGTTGGTGATTTTTTTATTCAAATGGAGGATAAAACCTCAAATTAGTACACTCATCAACTACCATGTATCATCTAATTTAATAATTTGATAGTAAAATTTAATAGAAACTAATAGAGGGTAAATTTGTCATAAGTGTACCAATTTGGGATTTTTTATAATCAAAAAATTAGTTTGGAGTAAATTTGTTGCAAGTATACATATTTAGGGTTTTTCATGTAAAAAAAATTAATTTGGAGTAAATTTATCACGTGTGTATCAATTTGGGGTTTTTCATGGCATTAAATTTTTTTAAACAAAATTTGAGGCAAATTTGGGACTGGACTTAGGGTTTAGGGTTTTTTCTAAGACAAAAAAGAAGAAGTTTTGGACAGATTTGGGACTTGGCCTAAATTTTAAAGTTTTTTTTAGACAAAAAAGGGCTTGTGCAACTGCAGCGGGATTTGAAAAGGGAATTAATTGTGATTTTGAACCTATTATTTCCATGACCCCCTTAATTAAAATAGGAGTCCAATGTTTGAAGCCAGAATCAATTTGATTCCACTATCCTATTGTTAGGATGGCATCATACTTCAAAAAGTTCAAGGCAGATTTCACCTAAAGTTTAGTTTAGCTTTTTTTTTTGAAATTAACCCTAAACAACATCTATGAAATTAATGATAAAACAACTTCAACCACCGTGCCCTTTTGCTCTCGAGCTTTACCCTTGTGCTACTATAGCACTGAAACAGGGCTCCTCAATTCGGGCGGTTTCCAGTGCCGGTTGTGGCTGATTCTTGGAGAAGATGTAGAGCTGCTATGGATCTACACAACCTCCATATCCATCTACCTTGGTAAGCCCCGTTTTCCCCCACATTTTGGTGTGAAATGTTAGGGCTCCGAATTTGGTTATTTCCATGAATGTTGCTGGAAATTCTGTTTTCTCTGTGAATACTCTTGAGCGGGAGTCTGTAGCCCATAATACCCATATGAGTATGGGTGGAGGACGAGCTCGCAGCCAAAGTAGACCGCTAGATGCTCATCTTCTATCCCCGTGAGCGTGCAGTGAAAGGAAAAGGGGTTGCTCTGGGTTCTACAACTGGGGGGTAGACCTCAGAAGGCCAACCAGAACCATTAACACTTGTCTAGGTATAGCCGGGGCTAGGCGGGGCCAAGATAATGCGCAACCTGAACGAAACTAGGCCTCGATGCATCAGCCAATAGGGATTTCGTCCTTAGCAACCCGTTCATGGGCAAATGTGGCAAAATCAGCCACCAAAGGTTATTCTCTTTCATATATACCCCCTTATGCTATTGAGGATAATGTTGTTCATTTCACGGAAGAGATAATGGAAGCTGCTGATTCCTTATGGATTGAGTGCTTAGTTGGATATTTTGTTCGGAAGAAACTTCCTTTTAAGATGGTAGAGACAACTTTGAAGCATCTCTGGGAACACCATTTGAAGGAGGTTAAGGCGAACAATCAGGGCTTTTATTTTTTTCACATCCCGGACCATGAATTCCAGAGGAGGGTGGTTGAAGGTGCACCGTTGACTGTGGCAAGAGTGCCCTTAATCCTTCAGCAATAGCATTCCATGCTAAAGCTGTGAAAAGATATCCATACCTCAGTCCCGGTTTGGATAAGGCTTAAAAACCTTCCTTATGTACTTTGGTCTGCCACAGGATTAAGTGTTGTTGTTAGTCTTGTTGGTAAACCTTTGTATGTTGATCAACGCATGGAGCAATTGAAGATGATATCTTTTGCAAGGGTCTGTGTTGAATTTACAGCAACTAAGGACTGCTATGATTCTTTGAAAGTTGTCCTGAATGGGGAAGCTCGTATGGTGGAAGTGGAATACGAGTGGAAGTCGGTTTCCTACAAAACATGTGGTACTTTTAGGCATAAATGTCATGTGCAAGATAATACCCTTGCCCAGGAGGTACGTGCAAACTCCTCAATTGTTTTACATGTCCCTATGGAATATGTTGCTGCTGTGGAGGCTAATATTGATGTGGCTGCCTTGGAGATTGTTGATTTGGTTAGTCAAAGTCCTCATTCTAAAGTTCAAAATACTGATGTAGTTGCTGCTAATGTAACTACTCAAGTCACTCCTGCTAAGGCTTGAAGGTTTGTTGTAGCTATTGTTGTTATTGTTGTTGCTGACAAGGGCCCCCCTCCTTTGGTCCATAGCACTGCTGTAGAGATTGCTATCGTGGCTGGTCCAGGGCTAGCAATGGCATCCCTTGTAGCTACTGGAGCTGGTCAGGGCCCCCTTTTTGTGTCTCAGGCTCTTGCTATAGTCGTTGGTTCTATATTTGATCAGGGCCCCCCTCAAATGGTTCGGTCTCCTACTGTAGCTGCTGTTGAAGTCGCTGATCAAGGGTCCTCTCCTCTAGCCTTGGACGCTACTGTCGATGGCTGGTCAGGGCCCCCATTCTTTGCCTCGATATGCTGCTGTGGCTGCTATTGCCGTGTCTAGTCAGGTCCCCCCTTCCCTGGTTCGAAATGCTGCTGTGGAGGATGCTAAAGTGACTGATTTGGGCTCCCCTTCTACTGCTGTGGAGCCTACTATGGCAGAAATTTGGCAACAAGTCAGAGGCCATAAGAGAGAAACTGCTCAGCCGTCGATTATGCAACTAGTCCCAACAAGGCCGACAAATCCAAATTGGTTAGAAACACGCTGAAAAAGGCCACATCTTGAGTTGTACCTCCTCCACCTTTATCGTTCTCTTTGGAGGATGACTTGGATGATGATTTAATCCTAGCAAATAATCCTAGTGAGGATCAATTAGTGGTGAAATCTTCAATGCCCTCTCAAGGGACGGATGCACCATCTATTCAACCTCCTATGCTTCGGATTGAGCTTGCTGGCAACTCAATCCCCAAGCCAATGTCTCCCTCTATTAAACCTATATTGATTGGCCATCGTGGGCGTCCGGAAAGGAGGTAGGTCTCCCTGTCCTCAATGTTATAGCTTTTATATATGAATTTTGATTTTTGGAATATCCGAGGTCTTATAGACCCGGTCAAACAATCTGAAGTTAGAAATTTTGTGAAATCCAATCATATATGCTGTGTTGAACTGATTGAAACCAAAGTACCAGCTCCCTGGTTTGGTACTATATCTTTTGGCTTGTTTCCTGGATGGGTATGGATTGCAAACTATGAATATTCTGTTTGTAGCCGTATTTGGGTTGGATGGAACCCGCTTTTGGTGGATTTTAACGTTCATTATATGTCTAGTTAGATTATTCATGGTGCTCTAATTTTTTTGTCTTCGGGTCTAGTATATACCTTTCAGTGGTATATGGGGAGCATACTTTTGTTTCCAGGAGACCGTTTTGGAATGATCTGATTTGGTTGAGTTCCTCCCTTAAGGACAGTCCATGGATGGTGGCTGGTGATTTCAATGCAATCCTGGACTCTTTGGATCGTATGGGTAGTTCGGATATTTGGATTCTCGCTTTTGATGAGTTCAAGGAATACTTGGAACAAGCTGAGCTGATTGATCTAAGTTACGTGGGATTTCGATTCACCTGGTCGTCCTTCTTAGGTGTCAACATGAAGCAACGAAAAATAGATCATGTGCTTGTTAACAACATCCGGTGCACAATGTTCTTCTATTTATTAGCGTCATTCCTTGCCTCGGGCATATTGACCATACACCAATGGTAGTGAGGATCCTTGCACCCAACTTTCAACGTATGCCTTTCAAGTTCTTCAATATGTGGATGAACCGCCCATACTTCTCCATGATAGTTTCCTAGGTTTGGCAAACACAAATATGGGGTTCACCAATGTTTAAATTTTATGACCGCCTCAAGCTCTTTAAAGGCCGGTTAAAGCTCCCCAATAGAGAAGCATTTTCGGACATCACCATGAAAGCATCCAATGCAAAGCGAGCCCTTATCACTACTCAAGAAGCTTTACTCCAAGACCCTCAAAATAGTGAATTGGTGGACCTAGAGCATCTTCACATTAAGAACTACTACGTACTTAGATATTTGGAGGAATCTCTCTTTAGGCAAAAGTCCAGAATTCGCTGGCTCAAGGAAGGGGACCAAAACACCAAGTTCTTTCACCAGTCAGTCAATCTCCAGCATCTACGTAACAGGATCATCTCAATCTTGGATAGTTCTGGTTAGTTGGTTACTGATTCGGGGGAAGGCCAATGGGTATTTGTCTCTTAGATCTTAGTCCCGGCGGAGGTGCCTATGAGACCGTCCATACAAGAGCTCACGAAGGTCATTTAGTCTTCGCTCAATGAGACCAGGTGACATTATTATCTCAATCATTCTTACCATCGGAGATCCGTGATGCCATGTTTTCACTTGTTGGGAATAGAGCCTCGGGCCCTGATGGCTATAATGCAAATTTCTTTAAAAAGAACTAGGACATGGTAGGTCCCTCTGTCACTGAAGCAGTTTTGGATTTTCTTGAGTTTGGATGCATGCTTAAGGAAATTAATAATTCTATCATTGCTTTGGTGTCTAAAATCCCTAATGCTACGTCGGTTTCGGACTATCGGCTTATTGCGTGTTGTAATACTATTTACAAGTGCATCACTAAGGTTCTCTCGAAGCAAATTGCAATAATTCTTCCAGACCTCATTAGTCTGGTTCAAACCACTTTTGTAAAAGGGAGGAGAATTAGTGACAACATCCTCCTTGTTCAAGAATTATTTTGTGGGTTTCATATTGAGCCGTATATCCCAAAATGTGCTATTAAAGTTGACTTCAAGAAAGCTTACGATACTCTAAACTGGGATTTTTTGGAGACAACTCTTCAAACTTTTGGGTTTTCAAACCATTTCATAAGACTAATAATGGTATGTGTTCACACTCCGAAGTTATCCATCGCTATGAATGGTGAACTTCATGGTTTTTTCGCTAGTGGGCATGTTTTAAGGCAATGCGACCCTATATCCTCATACATTTTCACCTTGGCTATGGAGGTTTTTACAGGGATCATAAACTCCCATACCCGGCGTCCGGAGTACCGGTATTATGGAAATGCAAGGCTTCTCGCCTTTCACATCTTTTCTTTGCAGATAATGTTTTTCTGTTCAGTGAATCGAGTCCTGCTTCTATCTTTTACATCAAGGATGGGCTTGACATGTTCTTTGCTTGGAGTGTCTTGACTCCAAATGCCAGCAAGAGTGAAGTTTTTATCTCGGGAGACACATTGGATGTCAGAGATCAAATCCTAGAAGCTTTTGGCTTTAGATTGGGTTCTTTCCAGTTCGTTACTTGGGTGTGCCTATCATCACTTTGAGGCTGAACAAAGTGGATTGTCATGCCCCAGTATGTCTTCTAACTGCTAGAGTCCAATTTTGGACCTATCGCTTTCTCTCTTTTGCGGGCTGCCTACAACTAATTAAAATCTTTCTTGCATGCGATTCATATTTATTGAGCATCCATCTTATGGCTGCCTTCATTAGTAATGAACAGAATAGAGCAAATTTGTAGACAGTTTTTTGTGGAAGGGCCCGAACCATGGGTCCAGGAGGAGCAAAAGTGTCCTGGGACAATATATGCCTCCTCACTTAGGAATGAGGTTTAGGACTTCGTAGAATTCGAAATAGCAACAAAGCTGATATGATTAAACACACTTGGAATCTTTTTACCGATAAAGAATCTTTATGGTGCAAATGGATTCATGCCATTCATTTCAAAAGGAAGAATTTCTGGAATTCTAATCCTCCAACCAACTGTTCTTAGGCTTGGAGGAAAATACTTGCACTAAGAGGTGAAATCCTTCCTTTTTTCAAGTGGAAGATAGGTGATGGTCTATCCACTTCAATTTGGTTTAATCCTTGGCTTGATATAGGTCCGCTTAATGCATTATTCTCGGACACCTTCATATACCAATCAGATCTTTCTAAACAAGCTAAAGTGGTGGACCTATATACTCCCTATGGTCAAACGTTTCTCCAAGAACTTTTGTCTTGGCAAATCATGGTCCCTCCCCTATCTCAAAGCTAGGACAGATTCTCCTGGAATGAGGATCCTTCGGGAAAATTTTCGGTTGCATTGGCATGGGCTGCTATTCACAGGAAATCACACATGGTTCTTTGGTCATCATTTGTATGGAATAAGGCCATTGTACCTAGGCACCAATTTCTTCTTTGGCTGATTGTCAAGAACCGTCTTCCAACCCAGGTATTCCTTATGTGCTTTGGTAGGATCCCTAACACAGTTTGCGCCTTTTGTAATTTTAGACTCGACTCGGTCGACCATTTATTTTTTGATTGCGATATCTCCAACTCCCTAGCCATGTTCTAGGCTTCCAAATGCAATCTTCCCTATCGTAACTCTACATTGACGGACAACCTCCTTTGGGCCATCAACTCGCTATTTGGTAGAGGGTTTTCATGGGAGATTGCTCGATTTTCATTTGGCGCCCTATGCTATATAATTTGGAAGACGATGAACGATATTCTCTTCCGAGCGTATAACTTATATATTCCATCTTTGAAGCAGTACCTTTCAAATGCGGTTAAGGATAAAGCTATTGCTTTTAAACGGGTTGAGGATAACCCCAGTAATAGGAGGATGAGCGGAGTTGGGGGATAGACCACTGTATTTTTGGTGTGGTGCCAAGCGAGGCTCAGGATAAGGCTGTCTAGGTTCTTTTGCTTAGTTTTATTACTACTCTGATTGTACATCCCCGTTGCGATCATGGTATCCCCTCACTCTAGTGACTTGTTGTCCTGTTAAGTGATTGTTGGTGCCGTATTTCACCTTCCTTGTACAAGTTATTTTGGTTGAAAGCTTATAATACTTACCTTACCTAAAAAAAAAAACATTTGTGAAACTAAGGATTTTCCATGAAGGTTAATGTCCGGATATTCTTGTTATTGTTGTGTGAAAAGCCCTTGTTTGGTCTTCCATCATGAAACTTTTTCAATCGTTGCACACAGAGAAAACACCTAGATTAACATCCATTTTATCAAATTATCCTTATTAGTTTGAGCCCATCGTTGAGTGGGCCGCAACCCAAGATCATGGCCCAATCAAATGAGAAGATGAGCAAACCCGCTAGAGTTTCTCTACTTTGGATTGACATAGTCAAAAGAATTCAAAACTAATTTGGAATTGAATGAACTCTAGGAATAGACTGACAGAACTAGAAGCAAACAAGAGTTTTCAGATATCAAAAATAAGACTTGGCATCTAAAAATGGGGATGGGCTCGTGCTAAAAGAGCCAAGATTAATTGTTATCATGCTTACCGTCATTAAGAACTTATCTTACAAGCGAATTATCATTGGTATATGCTTGATTTGAGAGTCGGATCATGCCTCAGGAACTGCCCAAGGGGCACACCGTGCTCGTCTTTTTGGGTTTTTAGATGGTCGGTTCGTGGTGCTTTGAGGGGTATACTATAACCAGAGTACCCGATATCTAATAATGTCATTTTGTATGGGATTATACGCATGAATGCATGCTTGACTGCATTTGGGGTGGGGGGTTGAATTATACGCGTGAATGAATGCTTGCTTGCATTTCAGAGAGAGAGAGAGAGAGAGAGAGAGAGAGAGAGAGAGAGAGTCTCCCCCGTTGTTCTAGTGGCCAACATTTGATAAGATGGGTTGGGGTGAAATGGTCTCTAAAGATTTAAGAGACCATCTAGGCCGAGAGGACCAAGTTGAAATTAAGGTTTTTTTTTTTTTTTTTTTAAATTACCTTTTACAATGTACTTACCTCATCTTCAGTAAAGTGAAGATTAGACAGAACAAGGGTATAATTGGGCTTATCAGCAGTAATTTGCTCAAGTATACAAGACGAGCGAAGAGCTTATAGAGCTTAACAAGTCAGTTTCAAAATAATCAATCTTAGAAACTATAAAATGGGTTATAAGCCACTCGACTCATCCATGCAATCAATTCATATTTCCTTGTTAAAAATATTCATTTTGATAAGATCGACTCATTTTTTGAGTTGGGTGGTGCCGACTTTGGAAGCACCCGACTACTTTCCATCGCGTTTCTCTATTTAGCAACAAAAAACATAATTAAACATGGAAGTCGCATCATAAGTTGAACTTGGGAAGTCTTTTCGACATTTCCTCTCTCTACAATCAACATGGTCTGTTGCCCGAAATGTACATCACCATTAGCACCCCCGTGCATAAAATTATGTTCTGATAATATAACCGATCAATCCCAAGAAGCCTTTAGACAGCCCTTGGTGATTCAAAAGAGATACAAAGCCAAGGACCCAAAAACATGTCAATCAATTACAAAATCAAGACACGAATTAGGTCAAAAACCCTCAACATGCTTTGCCTACGGTGCACGAGAGAGGACCAGCTTTAGAAGTCAATGCGGGAACATTAGAACCATCGGCCACGGTGAATGACTGAGATCCGGAGTATTGTGGGGCACAAGAACCGTAGCCGGATTGCACAAAGTACGCGCCATTCTCAAACAAATCTCTCGACGACCTCCATTTCCAACTCTTCCAGTCGCCACTCTTGGTCTCTCTCTTGGTGACCTGCATCATCGTACGTTGAATTCGATGAAATTAGGATAGTCCCCATCATCTTGTATAATCAATGGTAAGAAGGAGATACTGAACTTTGCAGACAAGCAAATGGGAAATTCGAACGGACTTGTCGTGATCAAAATGGGGCATTGATGAACGAGATGTCACCCTGGACCTACCTGCTTGGAAACAGGATTGTTGGAGGCCAGGAAGTAGTTGCCCTCGCTGAAAATGGTGGGATTCGCACTGCCACCAATAGCATACATCTGCCACTCATCGTATTGGTTGTTGGCTACATGGGCATACCCAAATCTAACCCTGCAACATCACAAGTTTTCATAGTCATATTAGAATCTATTTCGTTCGTTGTATATGTCAATCTACATCTATATCTATATCTACATATCTATTCTTTATCAACCATATGAAAGTTGACTCCTACCTTGGCATCCTCTCGATCAAACCTGAACCGAACCGGTTAAAGACCACCGTCACTCTCATAACTTTATCAGCCGTGTATTTGTCATTGTGTCCGAGCAACATCACCTGCGGTTATTATATGTATGATCGAAAATTCAGCGATTGCTAATCATGGTCATTGCATGAAGATTTAGAAGTATGTGCTTACTGTACTGAATTAATGCCAATACCTTATCATGCTGCTGAAAATAGTTGTTAGAGATGGTGACCGCCGTGGAAGCATGGATCACGTCAATGAGGCCGTCAGTGCAACGAGCTAGAAAGCAGTGATCGATCCAGATGTGCGAAGATGCGAAGACACTGATGGCATCACCGTCGGACCCTTGCCGGTGGCCGGCATGCGTGGGAGAGTCCCTCACGATGCCCGATTTACCGGGCTTGCAATCATGGATGCTTATCCCATGTACAATCACATGGCTCACGTATTGCAGCGTGATGCATGGCCCATTCGCTATCTCTACCTTGGCCCCCCTCCCATCAATGGTCTTGTAACTGTTCACCATCAGCTCATTCTTGAGAGTGATCTTCATATCCTTGGCAAAGGTGATCCAAAGCGGCTTAGCTTGTATCGCGCCATACCGGAGTGTCCCCGGCTTCGGATTCACGGGGTCATCCATCGGGCTAGTTACCACATAGATGGACCCGTACTTCCCCCCAATCGCATCACTACCAAAACCGACGGCACAATCAGCCAAGGCCCGCCTGTTCCCTGCCCAATTAGGGTTCGACCGCCAGCACGAATCGATGACGTTCATCGACTTCTTGCTGGAGTAATACGGAGTACTGGAGTAGTAGTAGGCTTGTAAAGATGGGAGGGGAAGGGTTAGGAGGCATGAGAGGACTAGGAATGGAGCTAGGTAGGCCATTAGGCTTTTTGGTATGAGGGAATGAACCTAAAGAAAACCAAGAGAAATTGGAGTTCTTATATGCTGTAGGAGAATAGAAATCTAGGTGGCTCACACGTTGGAGAGGCTCAGGATTTTTTGGGGGGGAGTTGACCGGTGAAAGGCTAGGATTTTGGGGTCTTCGCATGAACGTGGGTGCACGAGCTCCGGCAAACTTGACTTTGCAAGATTCAAGAATTCACCTACAGACAAGAAATTGTGTATCCATATATTTCCAATTTTAAGGGTTTTTGACGTTTGTGAAGTGTGACAAATTTAGTATTTCGATGGATTTGGTGGTTACATGTCTGCAAGAATGTTTGTTGATTGATCGTTTTGGGGATAAAATAACTTATTGATTTGATAATATTTTGGAAGACTAAGGACAAAGAGAGGCACTGCTATGGATTATAATATGTTGGCTTCAAATCTTCTCGGATTAAGTTAGGTATCCATTAGCACAATGCCCCTTCTATTTTAATGTAAGCGTGATCTATTGAGCGTTTGCAAGGAGTTAACAAGTTCAAGTGAAGCTCCCTTGCCCTTTTCGATACTTTTCCATTAAGTTGACTTCATTGCTTAGGATAATATAATATTGGGTAAATATATTGGCAATTCTGAAATTTGTTACAAAAGTGCAGTTTAATCCTGAAACTATTGACTTATACAATCGAGTTTTAAAACTTATCAAATAAATGAAGTTGAGACATTTGGTTAGCTCTCTCTAGTTTGATTAATTGGAAAATATTGACATGATAATTTTTAATTTTCAATATTACACAGAGTGCTAGGCATCACATTGCCAAAAAAGCTTCAATTTTTTTTTAAAAAAAGGCATGAAAATTAAAAGAAAGAAAAAGATTTTTAAAAAAAAGGCAAAGAAGAAGAAGAAGAAGGATTCTCAGGTGGATTTGGCTTTGTTGGCAAGGGCCGGCAATCACCACCAAGGGTCAACGACCCTCACCTGTGAAGTAGGGGTTGTTGCCCTTTACTCTTTCGCTCAATTCAAAGCATTTTTTTATTTCAATCATTTTTTTTTACAAATATTAGAAGAAAATGACGTTTTGGTCATGCACTCCTCACTAACACAATGGCCATGTGGGAAAGAGAAAATAATAAAAAAAAGTTATGTCAATATTTTCCTTCACTCAAATTAAATGGAGTTATCGAAGTATTTGATTGCACAAGTTGAACAAATAAGCTCTCAATTGACCAATTATGGTTGAATGTTTTTATGGCCAATCTAAGTTATAGCCAAAGTCTACTAGCTAGAAATGGTTTTTTAGTTTTTGGAATTTAGAACCTACCTTACATATTTTGAAACCTACCATGTCACTACTTTTAGGTCTACTCGAGAACTAGTTGATTTCCTTTTGTTTTTGTTTCATTTTAGTTAAGCAAATCCAATAGTCTCCAATATGCTTGGGATGGCTATCATAAACACACATAATATACACTTAAGATCAGTAAAAGCGTGGTGCATGTACTAAATGTCCTCTCCAAGTCAAAGCGGTTCTTAACTACATATATATTATATCAAATCATATATGTATTAACATCAGTCATTACAATACATAATTCATAAAATAAATAAAAATGAATACAGAAATCTGTAAAGATTGAATTAGGTCTGATTTGCCTTCGGATGAACTTTTTATAACAAAGAATCGCAACTGGTTTGTCTAGAAATATAAGTGTCCATACCCTTTTCTTCTCCCAGAGATGGCCGTGTCGAGGTCAAGGCATATAATAGAACACAGAAGCTCACCAATCTCTTGCAGTACAAGAGAATGAGACCACAAAATGTTGATACCAATAACCAAGAAAGCAAACCAAACTCAAAAACACATTTGTTTAGCCTCTGCCTCATGGCCCTCATAGGTACTATAGGTGATCCAGTTTTCCAATTTCCTTTCCTATTCGATTCCTACCCTAGTATCAAGATTTGAGTCGCATAGTACATGCTGGGGCCTGGACCAAATTCCACCAGAACTTGAAATAGGATTGGTTCTTTATTTTTTTTGTTTTACCATGAAATCATACTCATCTCTGGCACAAATTAATAATTTAGAATTGAATTGCATTTTTATAATAAGTTTTAAGATTTTCAATACATTTATCCTATGATATTTAACATCTTATCAATTACATAGTTGTTGTCCCACGTATCTCTAAGCACTAAAGCTTCTAAAGAAAGCAGCTATGGACACTATGCAGTATGTGTTGTTAAAGCCACATCTAAGAGGATGCTCGTCATAAATATTGACAAATGGCACTTCACTTTGGCTCTATGTTTGCCAAGTGGCGCACAATTGACTAATGGGTTTTTAGCTTGATAATTTGTCATTTGTCTGTTTCTATCTCTTATTGGATTTAAATTTCAATAAATAAGACAGAAATTATATGATGATTTAATCTCTTATGGGGCTTAAACTTGAGAAAAGAGAGGAGAAATTAGGGAAAGTGTTTTCAACTATATTTGATCGTCTTCCAATTTCGATTACAAATTTTAGGACTTACAATGTATTATCCCAACGTTATATTGTCCCAACATTATATTGTCTCAAGAAATGCAAGCGAGCTTCCCTTGAACTTGTTAACTACCTGCAAGTACTCAATAGAGTACAGTTTATATACATTTCCCAACATTTAATGAAAAATGCAGACGATTCTTTCTTTCTTTTTCTTATTGTTTTGGGATCATACGTAGCACTGTTGGTGCCAACTAGGCTCCACAGCAAAAATAGCTTGAAATTTTTTATAAAAAAAGAAGAAGCGATAAGAATGAGAGATTAATTAATAGAAAAAAGGATAAAAAATTAAAAGAAAAGGGAAACAAGATTAAACTAAAAAAGCAGGAGAGAGAGAGAGAGAGAGAGAGAGAGAGAGGATACTTGGCAAGGCAGTTGCCAACCCTCGCTGGCGAAGCACAATGCGTTCATGCCACTCCTTCAAACCCTTGAGCTCGATCAATTTAGTTTCTCTGTTTTTTTTTAGCTTTTCAGGCTTCTTCTTTTTTTAATTTTAAATCATATTTTCATTAAATTAGGAGGAAAATAGAGCCATTTTGGTCATCACTGCACTCTTTATTAATGTAATTGTCACACCCGCATTTTCCATCATTCTAGTCGAACAAAGCTAAGGAGAGGCTTGATTAGACAAATTGATCAAATTTTAACACTAAATTGTGGTTTCTTGACTAGCTTTATTATTGTTGATACTCTTATCATTATAAATTTACTTTGCTACATAGTTTCTTCAACTCCATAATTGCTATTAAGATTCATAATAGGTCCCCACATATGTCTAAGCATTTAAACTCCTAAAGAAAACTATGAGAGATTCAATTTATCATATATAAATTAAGGCGGAATTAAGAGTGCTTGCCATGTCACACTTTACTTTGCCTCTGTTTGTCATGTGGTGCACATTTAACCAATAAGTTTTTAGCTTAATATTTTTTTGTTAAACAGTATCTATCTCTTATTTGATATCAGGAAAATGAATCAAGAAAAATTATATACAGATTTTATCTCTTATTGAATTTAAAATTGAAGAAAAAAGATAAATTAATGAAAGCATTTTCAATTATACTCCATCATATCCCAATTTCTATATTATATTTATTTTGAGATTAAATGTTAGTAAATGGGTAAAGAGAAAAATATCAAGATAAACTTTCACCTTAATGATTTATAATATTTCAGTTTTTTTTTCTTTATTGGATTTAAATTTCAGATTACACATAAAGAGAAATTATATAGATATCTAATATCTTATTGAGTTTAAATTTGAGATAAAAAGGAATAAATTAGAGAAAGCATTTTTCAATCATCTCCCCATTTGAAAACCCCATCCATGTTATCCAAAAATAGAACAGGCTCGTGACCCTTGCCATCCAAACCAAAATTCTTCTCGATATCTGAAATTTACCTGATCCAGGAATCTACCCATTTTGAAGAAGGGAAGACCGGAAATGACCTGCACCTAGAAACCATTTGAATCGAAAATAATTCTCTATCCATGAAATTAACATGATCATTAACTCGATCGTTAATTTACCTTAACTCTAACTCAATGATTGACTAATATGACGAGATTTTCTTGTTACATTAATTATATGATTTGTTTGATCCTCCACTTACCTCACAAATTAAAACTAACCACTACTCTACCTTAATCGAAAAGGAAAAATCAGACTCTACTCTCAATTATTTAAGTAACGATTCATTACAAATTCACTCAATTAAATTTACTAAATTTCCTACAAAAAATAAAATATTGATTTATTTTTGCTTTTTTTTTTTGCTATCTTTTTATGCAACCTTAATGCTAGCAAGTGTCCTTGCATTTAGGAGGGAAACAACCCCCCTATCTCCCTCTCCCTCTCCTCTCCCCCTCCTCCTTCGCGGTTCCTGAGAACAATCGATCGCTCATCGTTCGCCGCCGCCGCCGCCGCCGCCGCCGTCGTCGCCGTCGCCGTCGCTCCGGCTCAAATCACACCGACATACATCCCGTGAGAGAGAGAGAGAGAGAGAGATGAATAGGCGACAGCAGAGAGCGCTGAAGTCGTTCATCGCGGTGATGGCGGTGTCCATATTGGGTTACATAGTCGGGCCACCGCTGCACTGGCACGTGACCGAGGCCCTGGTCTCCGTCCGCCGCCGCGGCTCCTCCGTCTCCTGTCCTCCCTGCCGCTGCGATTGCTCTTCCCAGCCGCTCCTCTCTCTCGGCGACGGTATACTCGCTTCCCCGTTCCCCTTGGTTTCCTCCTGTTGCCTTTTCGTTTCTGTCGATCACCTGGCTGGCTTGCTTTCTTGTGCGATGTCGATCTATCGCTCTCCTCGGTTGACATGATTGATGTTTCGCGTAATGGATGGAGCTGATTTGGTGGTGTTCGCATGATCTAGCAATTCACCCTGTTGTTTGTGTGTTACGTTTCAGAGTCTCGAGAAGATTTTTCCCAGACACTTTACAATGGATTGAATGCGATTGTGCCTGTCATGTCAGCAACTTCTGTATTTTTATTATGGAAACTGAAGGATAAAGGAGATTGATTACACCTTTGCAAGCTTTTCATGTGATTTTTGTGCATTGACCTTAGAATTCTGTAGTAGGTGGAGGTCTAATTAAAAATAGAAAAGGATGGTATATGTGATACTCAAGTGGCGATATTGGCTTAAAACTTCATAAAGGTAAGACCTTTTATACTCTATGCGAAGATGTGGAGTTGCCGAAAAGATAGCCAGGTGCAAATAGTGCTGGTTATATTTTCTGATTGGGCTGTTTTGTAAGTCGTGACACCAGTGATCCAGAGGTTTTCTTGTCTCGTCCAGAGCGAGTAAAACATATTTCATGTTGATACTTATTAAAATTCCATTGCATTTTTTTGTCTATTGTCCAATGGATTGGATAGTTTTTTTCTTTTGAGTCGCTTGGACAATGTCATCTGACCTTCATGTTCTACTTTTATCTGTTCTGTTGCAGAATTGATCAACAACACATTCACAGGTTAGTACTCATCACTCAGATAGTTCTAGCTTTCTTTTGAGGTAGTTTGTTCCCTTAATTTTTTGGCTGGTCTCTATTGGTGGAATGACTAACTGTAGGGAACTGATGGGCTTCTGTTGTATAAAACATTGATATGTATGCTTCATGCTGATACATGAATAAGCAATACTCCTTGGTTGAAGTTCCTTTTTATGGAGTGAGCTTATCACCCGCACACTGCTGCTTCAAGAGTTGTGGCATGTTGAATTGTATGGGCTGTCTACTTGCTTGCTTGCTTGTTTTCTAACTTTTAACCAGAAAAACAAGGTTTCTTTTTTCAATGTGGTATTTGCTTTTGACAAATTCCTGCACACTATTGCTTTGTAAATGTTCATTTTTAAAGATAATGGACCTCAACATAGATTTGAACTCTGACACATGAGGTCTGCTGGTTGAATAAAAACTTGGTCTTTACTATTTTGTGACAGTATAAAGGTTCAGGCATGCCATGCTGAAGATCTCACTGGAGTATCAAGGATTTAGGGTAGAGGCCTTAAGCACTGAGAATCCGTGAATGCTGCTTGCACATGCCAAATTTGTTTTCAAGTTGTTCTTAAGAAAATTTTTGTATGACATAGCTGTATAGCTTCACAAATAACCCCTGAGCTACTTTTCATGCTGTGTTTAGGATGATCAGGATGAGATGGTATGGAACATGACTAAAATTTGAATTTTTTTGCTCATTTCTCTCTCACATAGATTTCAAAATTCTACCCCATATTCCCCACCTGCCTCACCTTTTCACCATGCCTTGTCTTCCTAAACATGGCAAGCTATTAGAAGAAAGACAATGGGATAAGTGTAGAGACGATAACTAACTTACGTGCCCAGTCTCAAAACTTCATCTGCAATAGAGTTGAACTGAAAACACTTGAAAAGTTTGAGTAAAACATTAGGATAATCTTCTTTCAATTAAATTTGAAATGTATTGTTCTGCCACATTCAATGTGTGGTGCACTTCTTCTCCTTCTTTTTGCCTAAAAATTCGCTGACTCGCTCAGTTTAGGTGACTCATGAAGAATGTCCTCATAGTTTGAATACTGTATAATGCAGGAGATTATATGGCCAGCCAAGCTAGACAAGTGCATCTTTTCTGTGCATCATTTGTATAGTTCTCATTGGGTTTAGGGTCACTTAGTAGCTGTTCTTTGGTGAGAACAGTGGAGGAAGAGACATTGCCTTTCATTAATGAATAACTTACTTTTTAGCCACTATACTTTCCAAGCTGTGAACTTTAACATGACTTGCATGTGCTATATGGCACTATAATGAATGATTTAGATGTGGCGATCACTTCGCCAAAACTACCTGATATGTATCAGTCATTTGAATTAGATTATATTCTGTGGAAACAATGCTGTTCTAGGACCTGCCTTCACATAACAAGGGCTATATGCTAAACTAATTGAAGCATGACATTGGATTAGTCCATTTAATAACTTCATTCCCTGCAATGGTCATAGATTGTGTAAAGCATGACCCAGAGGTAAGCGAAGAAATGGAAAAGAGCTTCACAGAGTTGCTAATGGAGGAAGTGAGGCTGAAGGAAGCTCAAGCCCTGGAGAATCAGCAGCGTGCTGATATAAGACTGTTAGAGGCCAAGAAAATGGCATCTCAATATCAAAAGGAAGCAGACAAGTGCAGTTCTGGGATGGAGACCTGTGAAGAAGCGAGGGAAAGAGCTGAAGCAATATTAGAAGAGCAGAGAAGAGTAACTGCTATGTGGGAACTCAGGGCTCGTCAGAGAGGATGGCAAGAAGGGTTCCAATAGCTTTTCTTCTCAGATCAAATCATTACAAATATGTAAGTCAAGCTAAAGAGCCATTCTGCAGATTTGATCCTTGTGAATTTTCTGTTTAGGGGTTGCTCTGTTTTATTAGGAAGGCATATTGGATTCATTCATTCATTCATTATGTACTTATTATTACACTTCAGAACTTATACACAGATCAGAAGTAATTTAAAGCCCTATTGCTTGTCCCCCGATTCCTGCTACAGATCTTTTTTTCCAATATGTTTGGTTGATTGTTTTGCTCAAATGTGCTTACTCTCTACTTTAATTATTCGATCTAGTGAATGCATTTTGACAAAAAGATCTTGCACTTGCTTATTTTTCAAGATGTTCTCTGACAGTCAGTTCTCACGTTTTTCTGACATGAATAGCTAACTCGGCAGTGATTGGGATCCATAAATGACTTGGACGCCACTTCATTATTTTTTCTCAATGAAGAGGTCGCATGGTTGGAATCGATGATGGCAGATTTTGGTGGTGTTGGTGCTGATAGCCATGTGTGGTGGAGGTGGTGTTCGTGTTGGCCAAGCTTGATAGTAGTGGTGGTGATGCTCATGGAGGGTGGCGGTGGCGGTGGCGGTTAGGGGTGAGTACAGTGCAACATGGACGTCAAACCAATCCAAACCGCATAAATTAAGTCAGAAAAAAGAGAGTAATCAAACTATACCGTATGGTCAGGAACCAAATCGAACCATTTTTACGTTATCAATATTTGTCTTGTCATAATTTAACTTGATATTATTACACATATGATTAATAACGGGTATACTTGTGAAGAATCACAATCTCTATCAAATAAAAATTGAAAGGGTTCGAGGAATAGAAGTACAAATCGCATTTATAGAGGTTCAGCCTTCCATTTAGCCTACTATACTCTTCCAGTTCTTACAGGCCCAACAAGGTTGTGATGACTATAAAACCCTTGAAATGTTACAATTAACTCAGAATGTGTTGCAACTCCAACAGACTTGAGACCTCCCACAATACTATATCAAATCATCCACAAAGATTTAAAAAATCTTTCATCTATGAATCACTTGATATGAGTTGAAAGCGGGAAAATTACCAAAACAGTCTTACCTATTGCAATTTCTCCAATTCAATTCTAAATATTTTTTTTTACAAATTCAATTTTAAAATTTTTGCAATTGTTCTAGTTTAGTCTGATGTGGACGCCAGGATGGTTGATGCTTACATGATGAATATTTTAATAATATTTTATTTTTTCGAATTTTATATTAATTTTTCTTTATTTCCCTTTTTTAATTTTTTCTCTCTCTCTCTCTCTCTCTCCACCAAGCCTCACTGATGTCAAGCCTCTCCCTCCCTCCCTCCCTCTACCAAGCCTCACTGGATCTAACAAGGTCGAGCCTCGCTAGTCATGAGGATGAGGCTTGACCTTGCCAAAGGCTGCACGAGGTTACGCCTCACTAGCCATGGGCGAGCTAGACAAGGGCATTGCTCACCCTCACCGGCCCTACCTCTGGATATGCAAAGGGATAGATATGCAGAAGGATAGAGACTTGATTGCATTACTTACCCTTGCCTAGGTTGCCCATAGCCTACGAGGCTCAACCCTAGCAATATCCTACAAGGGCGAGCCTCGCCCAATCACTGGCAACCCCCACCAAAGGCCATGTGAGATTGCGGCCTTCAACCTCACGGCCTCTAGCAAGGTTGGGCCTCACCCCCATGGCTAGTGAGGCTCAACCCTCGTCAAATCCGTTAAAGGCGAGCCTTGTCTAGCTCAATAGGTGATCTGGACTAGGCTGCCCAGCCATGGTTAAGCTTCCCTAAGGCCGGTGAGGGATGCTCAATAGGTGGCCTGGGCTAGGTTGCCTAGCCATGGCCAAGCTTCCCTAAGGCAGGCGAGGGATGCTCAACAGGTGGCTTGGGTGAGATCGCCCGGCCATGGCCAAGCTTACCTAAGGCCAGCGAGATCCCTCGCCAACCTTGCCTCTGGCCAATCACTGGCAACTAGAGGGCGGGAGGGAGAGAGAGAGCAAGCCTTGTCTAGCTCAATAGGTGGCCTGGGCAAGGCCACCCAGCCATGGCCAAGCTTCCCTAAGGTCGACAAGGGATGCTCAACAGGTGGCTTGGTAAAATATTTGCCATGTCAATATCGATCGAACGATCGATGATGAGATGAGAGAGAGAGAGAGAATTAATAATAAAATAAAATATTATTAAAATATTTGCCATGTTTGTATCGACCGAATGATCGATGACGATTGACATACATGTTAGCACCAACCGGTCAAAATTAGCCAAATGAACTAAATTGATATAATTACAAAAGATTTAGATTAAATTGAAAAAATTATAATAGGTGTAGTACTATTTCAGTAATTTTCCCCATTGAAAGCTTTATCTAATTACGTAGTCATTGTTGTGAATTTCTTTGACCATTAGAACGTCATTTTGCAATGGCATTAATGGCCATTTCCAAAAGTGGAACACTATAATCTACCTAATATCTTTTTTGCTTATTCATAAGGGTAGATATAGCAAAAACCTTAAATTGATACAGCTATGATAAATTTACCACAATCTAATTTTTTGACCACCAAAAACCCAAAAGTGGTACACTTTGACAAATTTACCCCAAACTAATACACTTGTAACAAATTTACTTTCTATTAATTTTTGTTTAATTTTATTGTGAAATTTCTCAATTGACTATGTATTAGTTTAGGATTTCAGATTTCACTCTTCATTTGTTATAATTGTACCATTTTTATTATTATTTTATATTAATCTAATTTAATGGATGGTTATTTGTGACAAATATACCAGAGTTTTTTTTTGTCAAAAAATTAGTTTAGGGGTAAATTTGTCATAAGAATACAAGTTTGGAATTTTATTATAGTTATTTGGGATAAATTTGTCTCAAATGTACCAGTTTGAGGTTTTTTGTTATTAAAAAATTAGTTATTGATGAATTTGTCATAAGTGTACTAGTTTGAGATTGTTCATGATATTAATCCTATCCACAAATGGCAAAATATGTGTGATTCACCCCAGGCTCCTTTCAGCGAATTTTAACACTTGAAGAAGTTGTAGAATACCAACTTGAGTCCAATTCAAATCGATAGAGAGTTGAGTCTTGCTACCAAATGAAGGCTTGTATATGGAACCCATCCACTTCGTCTGTAACATGTCCTGCTTCAAAAAACGGTCATTCTAGAACATTTAGGAATTTCTTTATATGTTTTGATCACCTCATGCAAATAGGTTTTTTTCAAGAAAATTAACATCCTCATGTTGTATAGACTATCAACCTTCCATCGGTCCATCCAAGCTTTAACGAATCCTTGATCTACAACTTGCTCTTCTATAAAGATCCTTCCAAACTCAAACACATTTTTAGTTCAAGAACTCGTTCTCCCTTTGCAAAGTGAAAAGCTTCATATGCTCTAGACATCTTATTGTTAACATTATCTACATATGTCATACATCGCACCCCTTATTCCAAGTTACATATTTTTCTTCCCCAACAAGGTGATGATACTCTTGTATTTTATATCACAGAATTCAGATGAAATAGTTTAAAGATTTACTTAGCTCCATCTTATGTATATATAGAAGCAATTTGTTTTACATATTCAACTACATATATTATTAGCTTTTGATTACTTTGTCATTTTCAATATGTCACAAGAGATTTTCTCAATAGGTATGATTTGGTATGAAGATCTTGACAATTTTTTGTAGAATAATTCAGATTAAACCTTGATATATGCAAGAACAGTTTAATAAAATCAAATGCAAATATTTCTATTGAAATTAGTGAAGAGAAGAAGATATTACAAGCAAATTTTATAGTAGTTTGACTTGTATCATGTTTACATCCACTCTTCCAAACTAGGAGCCACAAATATGACTTAAATCTACTAGTAGTCTAAAGAGGGTTATAACTTAGCCAGCGTTGTTTCTACCCAAAAGTAATAATCCCACCATCAATAAACAAGCATTGTTGCTGAAAAGTCTTCTCTCTCAATTGTCTTCTTCAACCCTTGACTATGGGGAGGGTTAAAGCTAGTCTCGCCCCCCTCCCCCTTTTGTTTGCATTTTTATCGTTCTTTTCTTGCTTTTCTTCTCTACCTAATTTAGATTTGAAAGATTTCCTTTCCTACTTTCCTCTCTCGATCTAGCTCTTAAGAGTTTAAAACTCTCCTGATTTAGTTGTAGATATGATGTTATCCTCTCTAAATCCATATATGAGAGTTTAATAAATATACTATTGGGAATTCAATACCCCTAGCTCTGTTCGTGTGCAAGTTCGCTACCTCTAGTTTTGATGATGATCGCAAGAGTTTTGATGTCTCGTTGAATTACAAATTTTTGCTCCTCCACATAATAGATCTGTTTTTGTTCAACCTATTTTGGTTGCTTCCATGCCTGATCATGTAGAGGAAGCCAAACCTAGACATGCAACTCCAATTGATCATGTTGTAGTTATTAGAGAAGGAATTTATGGCGTATGCCTATGACAGACAAAGACATGGGTCCAGTGATCAGCCACCGATTATTTTGCTTGACAAATTCATTCTATTGGAAGGAATGTGTAATTAACTTTGTTCGTACTCCATTAATCTTCATTCCTTTCTGGATTTAGCTTTACTTTTCTGTATTTTTGCTTCGATTTGATTTGTTTTGTCGTGAAAATTACTTATGTATGCTTTTGAGTAATGCATTTAATTTTCTTTTGACCAAAAAAAATAGAAAGACTAGCATTATTGCTACACTTGTACACTTCTCAATTCACAGGTTCAATTCGGAAAAAGAGCTATTGATAGAATGAAACATGAGTGAGAAATGGTCAACGCGACAAATTCAAAAGTATAGCTTTCTTAATGTCTCACCGACTCTTTCAAATTGTTTTAAATCTCTTAAAGATTGATATTTAATCTCTTAATGCAAAATTTCAGCTTCTATACCTCAATTCCCACGTGATTTTACTGCTAGGGTTCTCTCCTCTCCCTCTTATCTTCACACAAACATCTTCTTCAATTTCCATGAAGAGGAGGATTTGAGCTAGATCTCTCCTTCCCCGCCCTTTTCCTTTTCATCAGTTGATTTGGTTCTCTATCTTCCTATTATTACTTTTCTTCCCATTTTGAGGAGTTTTTCTCTTTTGATCTAGTTTATATATAGATGCTTCTCTCTCTCATTCTAGCGAGGTTTTTGTCTTGATCTAGTCTAGATTTGGGGGGTTTTTTGTGGATATTATTTCAGGGTTTTGTTTCTGTCGGATTTGTTGATGTACAAGTCTAGTTTCGAAAACGATCAGAGGAGTTTCATAAAGGTTTCCCTCTCATAGATGTTACATCTAGACTCATCCAACCTTGTTACTCTAAGCAGCAATGGTGTGAGGGATGCCAAACCTAGGCGCACATCACCGAAAGGCAAAGCATAAAAACATTTGGAAATCTTAGTGTGTGTTTATTATTGAAGACATATCTAATGATCAATCGTCAATTTTAGTTTAAAAAAATCATAGATCTACACTTCAAATATGTGCCCCATAACCTTGTTTTGATGATTCATTTTGTTATCTAAATTTTGTTTTGTTTTTGAAGTCATGTGAGATTTGTCTTGATTTGCCTTTTTTTCTCTCTTTTACTTCTTTGGAAATCAATGAAATATTAAGCTCTATTCGTTTCACGAAAAATATAGCGTTTCGAAAAAACATTTTCCAAAGAGTCATTTTCCAAGAAAATAACAATATTTTCGGGTGTTCAACTAAAATCTGAAATTGAAATGGAAAATATTTTCTACCGTGTGATAGTTTATTTGATTTTTCTCTATATACTTCTTTTGATCATTTTTTATTTTATTTTTCTGTTCTTTTATTATTATTTTTTATTTAAAAATTCTCATTTTAAATTATTTTTATTTTTATTTTCTTCTTTTTTTTTTATTTTCTTTCCTATTGTTTTGTTTTCTTTCTTTTTCGTCTTTTTTCATTTCTTCAACCAGTCACCGCCATGACGATGGCTGGCGAGGCTCGAGTGGTACTAAACAAGAAGAAGGCTCAAGCCTTGCTGCCATCTAGTGTTGCCAAACTGAGGCTCAAGCAACAAATTGGCAACACCCGATCGTGTCGAGCAACTCTTCGAGGCCCAAGCCTTGAGCTCCCAACAGATGGTCAACTAAGCTCCCCTATGGTCAATCGCTGGTCATCCTGTGGCCGGTGACCGGTTGAAAAAGAAGAAGAGCAAAAAGAAAGAAGAAATAATAATAATAAATTGATTTTATTAAAAAAATCAAATTTAAAAAAAAAAAATCGAATCAATGCTTTTTTCGTGAAACGAACGAAGTCTTAGTTTGACAAAAAAAAATCTTTAATATCCAAATTAACCATCAGAGAATTTTTGAGAGTTTTTAGAGTTTAAGAGTTAGGGTGTGAATGGTAACCATTATGTTTCCACGAACCATTTCCTCTCAAAAATGATTCTTTTTTATTATGTTTTTGGGAACAATTTTTAAGCATCTAAACGCGTTTAGTAATTGCCCAAAATTTCTATTCCCAGGATCGAAATACATTTGGCAAGACTTGTAAAATTTCTAGTCCAAATATTTTTCTTTTAATTTTTTAATAATTTAAATAACATTTTTCTCTTTTTTTCTTTTCTTTTTGATCTTCTCCTTCCTTAAGTCACCGACAACCGACGACTAGCTAGATAAGGGCCGATGCCCTCGTTAGAGTGTTGCGGCCCCCGACAACACCGAGCCTCACCGTGAGTTGCACGAGGTCGACCTCGCCTAGATCTGGCAAGGCCAAGCTTGCCCAACCACCCGCAAGGCTCAGTTTCACCGGCCCACCGCTAGGTCGGCGTTGCCCAACCAAGCAAACGCCGACCTAGTTGTGGGCTGACAAGGCCGAACCTTGCCGTGGCTTGGTGTCATTGAGGGCCTTCATTTTGGAATTGTTCTCATGGCAGGCAACCGGCCAAAAGGAAGAAGAAGAAGATGAAAGGGAAGAGAAGAGAAGAGAAATGAATAAAATTTAGCCTTGATTTTGGAATTGTTCTCAAGAACAAAAAATCAACTTTTTTCTAATTCTTAAGGCTGCGCATGGTAACCATTCTATTTCTATTTTTGGAATAGATTTTTATTCCAAACTTGTTTCTAGAGTAGAAATCTGTTTGGTAAAATAATTTCATTTTTCTATTTCTAAAATAGATCCATATTCCAAAAATAGGTTTAGAGTATAAATTAGAAACAAAAAAAAAATTACTTTTCTATTTCCGGAATAGAAATCAGAAATTTTTTCTTTCTTTCTTACTTCTCACTCGAAGGAATTTCTTGCCGTCCACCGCTCACCATCACCCCTGCCCGCCGCCTACCGCCGATCGCCATCCCTACTATTGTTGCCACCACTCCAAAAAATGAAATTTTATTCATTATTAAACGAATTTCTATTCCAATAATAGAAATTTTGTATCACTATTAAACGTGTTTTTTGGCTTAGAAACTCATTCAAAAACATAAATAAATAAAAATTTATTTCTCTTCCAAAAATCAATTTCTAGCCAGAAATGTTATCGCATCCTAATTCTATTCTAAATCTACTCTAAAAAACAAAAGAATAAAAACGATTACTAATTGGCAAGTTGCCAAATCGAGCCTTAGAGTAGGACAGATAAATAATAATAATAATAATAATAAATGAAGTAGATTCTTTTGTCAACTTCAAAAGATCATAGGGAGATTTTCCAAACAAAGGTTGTAACTTGTGTGTTGGATGGTACATGGTTGGAAATTGCAACTTAAAGCTAGGGGAGGCACCTTCGAGAAATTTTTTGTAAGCCACTATAGCTTTAAAGTATTAAGTTGTCAACGGTTTCTCAAACACCTTATGTAAGTTGCAACATCCCTTTCCATAGTTATAACTTCTTCGTGGCAAACATGCTCCTAACTTTGCAACAATCTTTTCTTCTTCTTTTTGTGTAATAAGATGTTAATCTAATTAACCATTGATTTAATGAATCACTCGGATGCACACAATCAATCTTGTAGACATGCATCAGGTAAGATTACATCCAGGTGAAAGACGCAATGCTATATTTCGGGTGTGACAATTAATGTTCATACTACAAGAGTGAATCAAATATTTTACACATTATTTTATTTGTTTGTATTTTAATTGATTTTCTTTATGAGCAACAGATGAATTCTTTTCCTTGTCTAAAACACTATAGCTATTGTTGTAAAGCAAACCTAATGAAGTATATTACCCTCAAATTCTCACAAGAGAATGCTAGATAAAAGGATGCTAAAAGTATTTCAATTTTCATACGATGCTCAATTTGGTATAAAAACTTTTCGCTAAATCATTTGGGTACCACTTTATATATATATATATATATATCGAGTATTTAGGCCCGTACCCAGCGGTAGATCGAGTACCCATTTGTTGGGATTCTTCTTAGCGGTAGACCGAGACCCATTCGTTGGGACTCTTCAAGTTTCGACCAAACAAATCCAGGTCATAAGTCCTAGGGAGGTAGTAATTCCTTTAGTGTTTGGTAAAGGCCCCTTTGTGGGGATACGAAGAGTTAGTATCGGTCCGCACATAGAAGAAGTAAGTTCCGATTCGCTAAGTATGAACCAAGATACAACATCCATGTCTTCCTTTGATTCTCTTTTTGTCAGGGACCCAGATCTAGGTCCTATTCATAGAGAAGAAATAAAAATAGAAGATTTCAATAGATCCATAGACAACTGGGAAATACCCAAAGTCCAGCTTAAAGAAATTTATAAGCAGTCCAAATTTAGAAATCTTTTCAAAAAATCTGATTATATCATAGCCACCGAAGAAAGAGATATTCAGCTTTCAGATTCATACCAAAAGTCTACCTTCTTGACACAAATTCCATTAAGAAACATAGAGAAAATACAATTACCTCCACATAGGTTTAGTTCAAGTAGGAGCAAAACCCCTTACAAAAGAGGGACTTAACACAGCTCTCCTTTTAGTTTTAAGAGATTCACGTCTCTTAGATTATGAGGAATCCATATTAGGAACTATAGAAACTAGCCTCTGCAAAGGCCCCATACACTTTGATTGTTACCCTAACTTCACAGTCTCGCTAAAAGATAAAAACATCCTCAAATCCCTTACCTTATAGGTAAAGATCCATAATTATAACGTAGCCGAAGGATCTATCCCTTTAGCCATCGTCTATAGAGTACAATATAAAGCCATGGCCTCCGCCTTTGGAGAAAATGCTTTCAAAAGAAGTCCAAAAGGAGAAACCCTTTTCCTTCAAACCGATATTTCCAGAGCCAACACAACCATCCCCAGATCCATAAATTGGGATGAAGTAACCTTACCGGACCAATGGGAATTAGAAAACAAGGTTCCCCAACAAGTTGTCCAAAATTCAGAACCCACTAATATTGTCCAACATCCTGAAGGAAGAGTCACTATCCAATTTCCAAGACGATCTTTTGATTTAAGATCAAACCCTTCTTTTCATACAGCCACCGCTCGAACCTCGCTTGATCAACGTCCCAATCTACCTAGAATAATTACCATACCACCAAGTACGTCCGGTACTCATAGGATTACCCCAAAACAAGACACCACTCATCAAAATTTACAAATTCAGAGAGAAATTCCAACAGCTCCTCTTGAGCCAGAAATCAATGGTCTCGATCATAGATCAGGAATAACTAGACCTATTTACCAACAGAACGAAATTGAACCTCTTATAGAAAGATTAGATTCTCCCAATTTTTCCCAGTTGACAAAGTGAGTTAAATATACTAGAAAAAAACTTTGAACCAAATAAAACCTTTCTAAACCAGGAATTCAATTCAATAGAAAATACAACCATTAGAGAATGGTTCTTCAAAACATTTGCTGATTCGGCTCGAAATTAAAAAACAATATTACAAGTATTTATATAAATACGAAACACACATATTCTTCTTCGATTGGCTTGAAGAACAATTCCTGAAACCAAAAGAAATAATGGTATTAGAACACCATTACAAATGGAAACTTGAAAATGACGACGTTATAGAATCACTACATCCACCACTTAGGAGGATAACCATCCAAGTAGGAGATAGCCAAGTTATAGCAGCACCATACAAAATTGCTGATAAAATGGAAGAATCTGTTAATATTCCTAAAATAATTGAACAAAACAATTATACCAACCAGCACCTGTCAACAATAGGAAAACAATTAGTCAGAATAGAAACCACAATCAAGAATTCTACTCCAACAAATTTTAAAGTAGACTCTGTCAAACAACCCTTATTTAAAACTTTTGAATTACCAAAAAGATTTAGCCCCGAATTCACCAAGGCAATAGAACAAAGGAGACTTTCAATAAAACAAGAGCAAAAACCTATAATAGAAACTCCTATGATTCAAGGATTAACTATTAAAGACACCTTTGACAAATCCAAAGCTACCATTAGCACTCTTGACAAAAACCATACCTCTGATGAAGAATCCATCAATGAGGTAAACAATTTCAACTGGCGACAACCCCAAAAATTGTATCACCAAAGGGCCACTCCTCCCGACATAGCTCTAGAAGAATCTTCTTCCCTAAGAACACAACATAAGTATTCCCCGATGCTATTTATGAATGGAACATTGATGGCATAGCCGAATCAAATCTATTAAATATACTTAATAATATGATAATGCTTGCTAATGCCTATAAAACCCAACAAGAGGTCTCGGATCAAGCAGCTTGCTAACCTTTTAATGGCTGGTTTCACTGGTCAATTAAAAGGATGGTGGGATAACTATCTTACTGAGGAACAGAAAACACAAATCCTACTAGCTTACAAAAGAGACGATTTCGGACAAATAATTTTTGATGATAATGGCCATTCCATTCCAGACGCTGTTAATACCCTCATATACTCCATTTCTCAACATTTTATAGGAGATCCATCCCATCTTAGAGATAGGAATGAAGAACTATTATCTAATATGAAATGCAAATCATTAGGAACATTCCGTGAATATAAAGATTTATTCTTACATCGTGTCCTGATTAGACCAGACTGTAATCAACCTTTCTGGAAAGAAAAATTTTTAGATGGAATACCAAAACTTATAGGAGACCAAGTCCGAGACAAAATACGAGAAGATAATAATGGACAAATACCTTATGACCATCTTTCTTATGGATAAATAGTCTCACATGTCTACAAACAAGGTACCCAAATGTGTAATACTATCAAGTTACAAAAACAACTTAAAAAAGAGAAAAAGTTAGGCAACAAAACATTAGGAGATTTCTGTGCCCAATATGACCCTTTCTATGATAGCAAGACAAATTCTAAATGCAAAGGAGATTGCCCTAAAGAAAAAGACTATAAAAATCGTAGGTCTTATCACAGAAAACCAAGATCTGATAAAAATACCAGAGCACATAAAGAAAATTACAGACACAAACAACAACATAACAGTGCAAAGAAAAATTACAAAGATGTCAAATGTTACTCCTGTGGTAACAAAGGCCACACTGCTAGATACTGCAGAATTAACAAAAAATTAGATGAGTTATGTCTAGAAGAAAACATGTTACATCAATTGAAAGAAATACTTGCCCAAACTGATAATAGTTCTACTTCTAGTGAGTCAACAGAAGAAGGGTTACAAGCCAATGAATTAGACACATCATCCGATTCTGACTATAAAGATACTTCTCCACAACTAAACATGCTCACTAAAGAAGAAGAATTTCTCATCAGCACGGCTGACCAAATAGAAAACCCAGAAGATAGACAAATATACCTTGACCGACTCCATTCTTCCATGAATATAGTTTCCAAAGAAAGTTCTTCCTACAATCTCAAAGAAATCCTTAGCAGAAATAAAACTCAGACTAGACCTGTCAATATAAATGACCTTCAGAATGAAATTAAAGCACAAAAGGTGGAAATTCAAGCTTTAAAAATGCTCAAAAGAATATGTCCAATGACATATATCGAATCCAATTAGCCATTTCAAAATCCAGAACCGGTGAACTTGAAGAAACCAATACCGTGATTTACCCGAAAAAGAGAAACAACAAACCCAGGTTTTCTAATGCTATTAACCGAAATTACATCCAGAAAATGGATAATAAATATTTCTATAAAAATTAATAATGAATATATGATTGAAACAATTGCTCTCTTTGATACAGGAGCAGACCTCAATTGCATCAAAGAAGGCCTTGTCCTAACAAAATATTTTGATAAAACCTCTGAGACTTTAAAATCAGTTTCTGGAGATAAACTTAATATTAATTATAAATTACCAGAAGCCCTCATAATAAAAAACCAAATTTCTTACAAAACTTCCTTCCTCCTTGTTAAAAATATGAGACAGGAAGTCATTCTAGGAACTCCCTTCATTCAATTAATACAACCTTTCATCGTAGATAATGAAGGAATTGAAACCAACTTTCTTAATAAGAAAATAAGATTTAATTTCATCACCAAACCTCAAAATCGAGTCTTAAATTCTTTACAAGAAAAGTCTATTTCAGAAATCAATTCTCTCATTAAAGATAAGGAGACGCAACTTGATTTTTTAAAAGAAGATTTAGAATTCAAAAGACTAGAAGAAAATCTTACAAAACCAAACATTAAAGAAAAAAATAAATTCACTTCAATTCCAAATAGAAAAAACCATATGCTCCACCTTACCCAACGCCTTCGGGAAAGAAAAACCATATCATTTCACTCCCTTACGAACAAGGATTTGTTGAAACTGATATACCAACAAAAGCTCGCCCCCACCCGGATGAATCATGAAGTCTTAAACTTTTGTCAAAAAGAAATTAAAGACCTCTTACAAAAAAGACTCATAAGAAAAAGTCATTCACCATGGAGTTGTTATGCTTTCTATGTTAACAAAAATGCAGAATTAGAAAGAGGAGTTCCACGACTTGTTATAAATTATAAACCTCTTAACACAGCCCTCGATGGATAAGATACCCAATTCCCAATAAAAAGACCTATTAAACAGACTATGTAAAGCAAAAATCTTTTCCAAATTTGATATGAAATCAGGATTTTGGCAAATACAAATTAAGGAGCAAGACAAATATAAAACTGCATTTACTGTCCCTTTTGGTCAATACGAATGGAATGTAATGCCCTTCGGCCTGAAAATGCTCCTTCGAATTCCAAAGAATCATGAACGATATCTTCAATCCATATTCAAAATTTATTATTACATACATTGATGATATCCTAATCTTTTCTTCAGGAATAGAACAACATTTCAAGCATATTTCGACATTCATAAAAATTATGGTTAAAAGTGATCTAGCAATTTCCCCCTCTAAAGTTTCTTTATTTCAGACTAAAATAAGATTTTTAGGACATAATATCCATTCAGGAACAATATTCCCTATCGACAGATCAATTTTATTTGTTGATAAATTTCCGGATGAAATTAAAGATAAAACCCAATTACAACGATTTCTAGGAAGTCTTAATTACGTCCTCGATTTCTTTCCCAATATTAGTATTATTTGTAAACCTTTACATCAAAGATTACAAAAGAATCCTCCACCATGGACAGATGTTCATACCAATATAATTAGGACCATCAAAACACATATCAAAACCATACCAATTCTTCACTTAGCTAACCCAAATGCATTCAAAATAGTTGAAACCGATGCATCAGAAATAGGATATGGAGGAATACTCAAACAAACTCATAATGATAAGGAATCTATAGTACAATTCATATCCAAACATTGAAATCCAACCCAACAAAATTACTCCACTATCAAGAAGGAAATACTTGCTATAGTCCTTTCCATTTCCAAATTCCAAGGAGATCTTTTAAACCAAAAATTCTTGTTAAGAATAGATTGCAAATCTGCTAAAGATGTTTTACAAAAAGATGTTTTAAATATTGCATCAAAACAAATCTTTGCAAGATGGTAGGCCATTCTTTCTGTTTTTGATTTTGATATACAATTTATAAATGGTTCATCAAATTGCCTGCCTGATTTTCTTACAAGAGAATTTTTACAGGGGGGATACAACCATGCCACGAGCCAAGAAAAAGACAAAGAAAAAAATCACCGATGACCAAACATCTTCATCCAATACCAGAATAACCAAAAACCCCATATTACCCATGAAATCTTGGGCACAAACCGTCGAAGAATCGGTCTCATACCTGAACGCACATATTACCATAGCCAACCGGATAGCCAACCCATAACCGATACATCAGAAATAAATCTCACCCAGATGACTCAACTCTTGGAACTAGCCAAAATACTGACAATACAAACAATCGAAATTATGACCCAATCATTGATCAAACATAACCAACCCGCCAAAGCCATAGTAGAAAGTAGCAACCCCTCACCTTTAGCCATACAAAGACAAAGGCGAAGATCAAAAATGCAACGAAAAAGGATACTCAATGAGGTGGTCATCCGACCAGCAGAATCTTCCTCACAAACAAGATCGTTGTTTTTTCCAAAAGAAAAATATGGTTTAATCCTCACTGTTGAGGATGGATTTTATGACAAAAACCCCAATCAATTTGCCAAAAACATATTTCCTGATGGATGGTGCTACAAATCACATGATATGAATAAACCCTTAGCATTCTATGAACAAATACTAGCTGAAACTGAATCAGCCAAATTTACCCATTTCTCTGATAAAAATAATGCCAACCATATTCTTTACTCCACAATCATGATTATTCGAATCATACATCCAAATGAATGGACAGATGAACCAGATACACTCAAAAGGTTCAATGCCCGACTCACCCAAAGTTTACCATACTGTACTTCATACTCATACTGGGACTACCAACAAGCATGGTGGAATGTCTTCTATCGACAAAATGACCATATAAAGCATACTTGGTTAGTGTACTTTAAAGACAAATTTCCCAGACAAAATCTCCCAAACTGGTTCAACCAATGGTGGGCATACTTCGGACCTATCGAACAAATCATTCATCCCACCCTCATACCAGGATGGCAACTTTTCAAAAAAGAGTTCCATCCCTCCCAGCATGACATACGATTCCCATGCCTTCTCCATTATTTTGCCATATTCAGAATATCATGGGTAACTGGATGGGAATTTGCATATTCTCACATCGAGAAAATACCCATCCTCATACGCCAAAGATAAAACAAAATGGTGGGATAAATTTAAATTCCAAGACTGGGGAACAGAAAGAATGGTTCAAAATTGGTTAAACACCAATACTCCAACCAAAACATCAACACAGCAAACTGCATATCTTCAGGAAAAATCGCAAATAATGGCAGCCCTTGCTGCAGCAGGCACCAAAGAAGAGTGTTTTGCCATAATTGGTCAACTCCACCAAGATGACCAAATTGCTAAAAACTCCTCAGATAGCCAACAAGGAAGTTATGAGGCAACTTCAACATACCATTTGGCGTCCCCATAAAACAGAAGACAAGTAGCACCAAATACTGTTTTCACTGTTCATACATACTCTAGATATTGTTCATTTACTGTTCAAACTTTTACTGTTCACACTTTTACTATGCACTTACTACTGTTTAAATAGTGAAAATACTGTAGCACGAGCACTATAAAAGTAACGCACCCATGCACAGAAAAAAGGGAGGCATTTTTGTGTAACCCTAGAGAAAGCTCTTCGAAAGCAACGAAACCCTCTCCATAGAACCTCACTCTTTCATAACCAGAAACCCTCGAAAACCCTCTTCACCCGGAAGTATTCCTCTGGTTTTGAAGTAAGTTTTCGAAATCATATCATAGTTTCTTTATATCAGATCCTGACTCATACATAGTCGGAAGATCTGCATATCTTTTCATAACAGTTCAGTGACGGAGAGTGGATTACCGCCCCAGATCTGAAACTATTCTTCATTTTTACTGCAGCTTGATTCAATTCCTGCACTAATACTTTACTTTCTTTAGTTTATGCACTTGTAATTTACAATTTCTTCAGATCTGTAACCCATACTTCTATATTATCTCCATTTACCACCTATATGGTCGGTTTCTTCATACCGTGGTGTTTTGGCATATTTCTGCTATTCATACTTTATATATTCTTCGCTTTACATATTATCTTTAATGTTCATGATTTTGCTTAGCTTAATCTTCTTTTATATCTCATTTCTTTATTTAGTAAATTTCCTTTACACCATAACCCTAACCTTCGAATTATTTTACGATATCATACAAACATTCACAGAGCTTGCAGACTTCTTCGACTATATCAGAGACATAGAACCATTAGAGTTTTTCCATACCATAAACAGGTCCCATAAAAGAAAACGTTGGGGGTTTCCTCTTTCATCTACAGATCATAAATCATCTTATATCCTAGTTTCTCTTCTACTAATAGATCTAACGATCCTAACCCCTTATGGTATATATATATATATATATATATATATATATATATATAATCTTTTCTATATTGCACTTGTATTTCTTATGCAACTTTAAATATCTGTACTTGTGACTTTCGGTTAATACAATATTCTATTTAAATTTTCTTATCGTCTATTTAAATTATTGCTCATACCCCACAATCGACTGGTTTAACTACCTGTGGTTGGTGATTTAATTACCTGTTCATACCCCACAATCGGCCGATTTAACCGCCTGTGGTTGGTGATTACTTGCAATTTACTTTTATTTAAAAATTGGGTTTGAATGCCTTCTTCATCAACAGTAAAAGGTTGTATTAGTTTTATGAAAGGAGTTCCTAGTATGACATTTTGTTTAATATTTTTGACTAAAATGAAAGGTGTTTTGTAAGAGACATTATCCTTTATAACTTTTGCCTCGGCGATCTTATAATCGATTTGAAGCCTATCACTAGAAGCTGTTTTCAAAGAATGAATGGTTTTTTTCAAAATACTTGGTAGGTATAAGACCTTCATTTATACAATTGAGGTCAGCTCCAGTATCAAAAAGGGTTGTTGTTTCTAACATGAATTCTTTATTGATTTTTATGGAAATATGGATTAACCATTTTCTATTTGTTATTTCTGAAAGCAAAAGTAAAAATCCTAGATCTGAAGGGCTAAGAGAATCTTCTTGGTTTTGTTTATAAAAAATAGTTTTTATTTCTAATATCTCCTTTTGCATTTTGATCTAGGTATTTTTAAGGTTTTGAATTTCTAATTTTTGATTATTGATCGCATGATTAAGATCATTTAAAGAAATAGGTTGAGAGATAACCTTTTTTCCTCTTTCCAAAATGGTAGAAAGGTTATAAGAGATATTGGATTGGAGTATGGGTACTATGGAAGGTTGGAGACTATTAAAAAATTTTACCTTAGCTTGGGGATCTTTAATTTGGTCGATTTTTGGCAAAAGGATTTCTTCTTCCTCAGTCAAAACATTTATTTCAAAGGAATCTTGGTAATTATCCACATCAAATTCTGAAGAAGCTTTGAGGTCATTAACCTGGAGGCCATCTATTGTATTTGAATCGTCTAAAGAATTACTTTCTTCCACCATGATTTGGAGGAGATTATTAAAAGTTTCTTTTTCGAGATGTAATTCATTGAGTTTTTTGTTAATTTTGCAAAATTTTGCGGTATGACCTTTTTTACCACAATTGTAACATTCAATGTTTTTGTAAGAGTTTTTCTTTGTCTTATTGGAATTTCGTCTTTTGTTATCCTTATTATAAGGTCTATTAGATCTATTGAAATTTCTTCTTGGTTTTTTCGAAGAGCATTGAGGGCAATCTTTTGAACATTTGTCTGAACATTTGGATTTAGAAGATTTTCTATTTTTTGGACTTATAAAAGATGGGTTATATTGGGCACAAAAGTCTCCTAATCCTTTGATTGAGGTTTTTTGCTCTTTTTTGAGCTGTTTTTGAATACGTATGTTGGTACACAATTGTGTTCCAATTTTATAAACATAAGAAGCTAGTTCACCATAAGAAAGAAGGTCATAAGGGATTTGTCTGCTATGTTATTCCCTTATCTTATCGCGAACTTGTTCTCCTATAAGCTTAGGAAGACCAACAAGGAATTTTTCTTTCCAAAAAGGTTGCTTACAATCAGATCGAAGAAGAACTCTTTAGAAGAAAATATCTTTGTATTCCCTAAATTCTCCGAGTGATTTACACTTCATATTAGAAAGAAGATCTAGATTCTTATCATGAATGTGTAAATGATCACCTATGAAATGTTAGGAAATGGAATATAGAAGAGTATTCACAGCATCTTGGATGGGTTGGTCATTTTCATCTACAATAGCACATCCACTCTCATCTAACTTGTAAGCATTAAGAATTCGTGATCTTTGCTCATCAGTGAGATAATTATCCCACCAACCCTTCAATTGACCAGTAAAACCAGCTATTAAAAGATAAGCCATTGATTGGTCAGTAGTATCGAGTATGGCTTTATAGGTATTAGCAAGCATAACCATTTGACTCAGAATATTTAAAAGATTTTGTTCAGAGGCCCCATCTATGTTCCATTCATAGATTGAACCTGAAGAGTATTTGTGTTGAGTATTAACACTTGATTCTTCTAAAGCAATATCAGGAGGTGTGGCTTTAGAATAATATAGTTTTTGTGGATCTTTCCAAGTAATTTTATTGATTTCAGGAATAGATTCAATGTCAGATTGATCCAAAATATTGATATGGTCTGGGGTGTCTTTTATAATCAGATTTCCTATTTTAGGAGTATCTAAATCCACGGAATTAGAAGTAAAAGTCGATTTTCCTTTCGAAAGCCTTTTTCTTTCTTCCAAAGCTTTAGCAAAATCTATGCTAGGGCTTTTTGGTAATTCAAAATTTTTAAACAAAGGAGTTTTCAAAACTTTCGGCTGAGTGTTAATATGAGAAACAGAGGATTCTAACCTATCCAACTGTTTGCCAATAGTATGAAGATGTTGGTTGGAGTAATTGTTCTATTCAACAATCTTCTTGATTCCTATTCCATCAATTTTTGAGGAATTTTTGAAAGGGGAAGCAATGACCTCAATGTCTTTATGAGGAATTTTGATTTGTCGAAGAGGTGGGTGATTGGATTCTATGATTTGGCCATCATGTAATTTCCATTTGTAAAATTGATCCAAATTATAAATTTCTTTGATTTTCAAAAAGGAATCTTCAAGCCAATCAAAAAAGGTATTTGAATCTCATGTTCATACATGCATTCATAATATTCTTCCTTGATTTGTTTTGCTTGATCTTTGAAATGTAGAAAGAACCAATTTCTAATTTCAGTATTTTCAAAAGAATTGAACTCTTGATTCAAAAAGGCTTTGTTGGGAACAAATTCCTTAGACAAAACATTAATTTCTGGATCAGCCATTTCAGAAGGGGTAGGCTCAGGATAGTCAGGACTTTGTTCTTGCTGGTATATTGGTCTAGATATTCCTGATCTATTGTCAATGCCACTAACACTAGTGGGAAGATGAGCACTAGGTGGGGTTTCATTTTGAACGATAATCGTAGGTAAAGTAGGATTAAAATCAACAAATCTTCTAGAAAAGGATGAGTGGAAAGAGGGAATTATCCTAATATCGCAGGACCTTCTTGGAGTATCAAAAGACATGCTAGAGAATTGAATTGTAACTCTTCATTCTGGATATTGGACAATATTGGTGGGGTCTGAATTACAAACAATTTGTTGGGGGACATGGTTTTCCAACTCCCATTATTTGGGAAGGGTGACTTGGCTCCATTGAATAATTGTAGGGATGATAGTATTGGCTCTAGAAATATCAGTTTGCAAAAGAAGTGTCTCTTTTAGGATTGATTTTAAAAGCTTTACTGCCAAAGGCAAGGTTCATTACTTTGTAATAAACTCTATAGATAATAGCAAGAGGAATGGATCCTTCCGCTATAGAATAATTGTGAGTTTTTATTTTCAAAGTAAGATTTTAAAATGTTTTTATCTTTAAGGGAAACTATAAGACCGGGGTGACTATCAAAATGAATTGGGCCATTGCAGAGACTATTCTCTACGGTTCCAAGGATGGAGTCATCATATTTTAGAAGCCCGGTGTCTCTTAGGACAAGAAGTAGAGAAGTGTCTAAGCCTTCTTTAGTAAGGGGTTTTGCCCCTACTTGGACAAGGCTGATATGAATATAATTCCATTTTTGAGCATGTTTCTTTATAGAATCTCTATTCAAGAGTTGTATGGAAGAGAAAGAATTTGAAAGAGGGACATCACGTTCTTCGGTAGCAATAACGTAGTCATTTTTCCCGAAAATCTTCCAATTAGAATGCTCATAAATCTGAGAAATTTTTACTTTAGGAATAATCCAATTTTCTATAGATTTATTAAAATCTTCTATGCTAATCTCTTCTCTATTTATAGGACCTTGATCTAAGGACATCTGTGATATAGAACTAGAAGAAGACATGGATCTTCTTAATAAGTTCATTTGCACAAGACTACTTTCTTCCCCCATGGTTCGATAACTGATGCTGACCAACGGTCTCACTACCCAACTTGGGTTTTACTGCCGAGACCACAATAGACACGTAAGAACCTAGGAGAAATTCCACAAAGGTAAATCGCCTCAAGTGCTAAAAAGAAACTTATAAAGAGTCACTATATCTACCCAACTTCAAAAAAAAATTGTTTTTTAATTTATTAATAAACCATAAACCAGCAATTTGAATACTCTCCATGAACATTCTATTTTTGAGATAAATTGTATAATCCAAAATAAGGAAAACCATCTTCAATTCTTAAAAGAAGACCTTGATTACAAAATGATTGAGCAAAATCTTTCAGATCCTAGCATCCAAAGAAAAATTACCAACCTTGAATCATGTATAAAAAACTCCATTTGTTCTACTATTCCTAATGCTTTCTGGTCAAGAAAAAGTCATGTCGTTGATCTTCCTTATGAACCTGATTTCTCTGAGAAATACATTCCAACCAAGGCAAGACCCTCCCAGATGAATCACGAAGTCATGAATTTTTGTCAAAAGGAAATTCAAGAACTTCTTGATAAAAAACTCATCAGGAAAAGTCAATCCCTTTAGAGTTGCTCTACTTTCTATGTCAACAAAAATGTTGAGTTAGAAAGAGGAGTCCCTCGTCTTGTTATTAATTACAAACCTTTGAATGATGCCTTAAAATGGATAAGATACCATATCCCTAATAAATAAAAAGATTTATTAAATAGACTCCATAATTCAAAGATATTTTCTAAATTTGATATGAAATCTGGATTTTGGCAAATCCAAATTGAAGAAAAAGACAAGTATAAAATTGCTTTTATAGTCCCCTTCGGACAATATAAATGGAATGTAATGCATTTTGGTTTGAAAAATGCCCTTGTTGAATTCCAAAGGATTATGAATAATATATTCAATTGATACTCAGATTTCATAATAGTCTACATAGATGATGTTTTGGTCTTCTCTTCTAATATTGATCAACATTTCAAACATATTGGTCATTTCATTAACATTGTAAAAAAGAATGGTCTAGCTGTGTCTCCTAGCAAAATATCTCTCTTTCAAACCAAAATCAGGTTCCTTGGACATCATATCCATCTAGGAACTATCATACCTATTGAAAGATCGATAATTTTTGCTGAAAAATTTTCCGAAGAAATCAGAGATAAAAACCAATTACAAAGATTTCTTGGAAGTTTAAATTATGTTATAGATTTCTTTCCCAATATCAACATAATTTGCAAACCTCTCCATCAAAGGCTTAAAAAAGATCCTCATCCATGGACAAGTATTCACATTGATGTGGTAAAACTGATCAAGAAAAGTATAAAAGAAATTCCTTGTTTACATCTTGCCAATCCATCTGCATTCAAAATAGTTGAAACCGATGCTTCTGATATTCGATATGGAGGAATTCTCAAACAGTCAAAAGACAGTAAAGAACAAATTGTCCAATTTGTTTCCAAACACTAGAATGACTGCCAAAAGAATTACTCTACTATAAAAAAGGAAATTCTTGCTATAATTTTATCCGTTTCCAAGTTTCAAGGAGATCTTTTGAATTAAAAGTTTCTATTGATGATTGATTGCAAATCTGCGAAAGATGTTTTACAAAAGGATGTCCAAAATATTGCTTTATAGCAAATCTTTGCCAGATGGCAAGCCATTTTATCTGTCTTCGATTTTCATATTGAATTTATAAATGGTTCTTCGAATTCATTACCGGATTTTCTCACACGAGAATTTTTACAGGGAAAATGCCTCTCAAATCCACCGAAAAAGACAACGGCAAGGAAATTGCCCAGTCTTCAACAACAAAACCCAAAAATATGACTAATATCATAAAATGGTTACAAGCTGCCCAGCAACCTTTCTATACATCAGAAAGCCAGATTATTATATCTCCCAAAGAGGAACCTTCCTCACCACCTTCAAACCCTCCTTTTTCCATATCAAACCCGTCCCATCAAGAAGCTTTAAAGTTTCTTGAAATAACGTTCAATAAACCAAATAACAACTAGGTAGAGGTAAGCCTGAATCCTTCCCCTTTGAGTGTTAGAAAACCAAAGGGAAAAATGACTCTTAGTGAGGTGGTGATTCAGCCTACTCAGACAACTCAGGCAACCCCTCCAAATCAAAGTTTTTTTTTATAAAACAAATTATCAAAATATTTGTACTGTTGAAAATGGTTTTTATGACGAAAACCCAATTGTCTTTGCAAAAAATATGTTTTCGAAAAATTTAATTATACTCCACATGATCCATACAAAACAGTGGAGTTTTATGAAAGGATTTTGCAGAAACCAAGTCTGTCACTTTCAAACACTTTTCTGACAAAAATCATATCAATTACTCCACGGCACGGATACACAAAATCATTCATCCTACCATGTGGAAACTACCCTCATAACCATGGTCAAATTCGATACCAAGATCACTGAACCAATACCATACAGAACCTCTTATTCATATTTTGATTACCAACAAGCTTGGTGGAGTACTTTCCTCAGAAAAAATGCCAATAACTCCCATATATAGTTGATCATTTTCGAAGATTTAAATACTCGCATGATACCCTTCTGGTTCATTCAATGGTGGGAACATTTTGGACCAATTAGTGATATTTTGCACCCTTTGATGCAACCCAGTTTTAAACTCTTCTCCAGCAAATTCAAACCTCTTTCATATGAAGATAGATTCTCTAACCTGATGCTCTTTTTCATAAACTTCCGAGTGTCATGGGTTATGGCATAGAATTTCGAATACAAAAGAATCATTGAATCAAACACCCTCATATTGACCCAAAAGTTCAGAGTCAAGTGGTGGGATGGTTTTAAATTTTTTGATATGGTAAGTGAATAATCAGTCATGGACTATTTGATCAAGAGAAACCCCAGCCAGGGTGGTTCTAATATCCTCCTACCTGAAAGAGTTACCCCTTTCCTCCATGATAAGGGATTCGTTTTATCTAAACTGGCATCAGCTCAATCCCAAGATCAACTCAATGGACTTTTAAAATAGGCAATAAGTGAGCTAGAAGAATCAAAATCCTCTCACTCCCAGCATGGCGGCAACACCAATGAAGATGATTGATATGGCATTAATATGGCAGAAGATGAAGACTAAAAAGTAAAGGTGGAACAACTAATGCCAAAGAGTTCATCACGTGATTCTGCCTAAATATTCTATAAGTTATGTACAAAGACTCTCATTGAATCTCTATGCACTTTAGGTCAAATCAGATTCTATATTTTGAGTTATGCACAAAGACTCTCACTGAATCTCTATGCACTTTAGGTCAAATCAGATTCCATATTTTGAATTCAACACAAAGATTCTCACTGTATTACTGTGCACTCTCAGTCCAATCGAGTCACTTCCCCACTGTAGACAAATAGTAATTGCTCGTGAACACACTATTCATATTTTGTTTGTAGTAACTAATCCCTTCTATAAATAGACCCTTCCATGAGAGAGGGAGGGCAGGCTTCGAAGTAAGAGAGCCCTTCTACTTCCTTCTTACCTTCATCCGAAGAAGACCTCCTTCATCCGAAAAGAGTTCTTCACTCCTTTTCTTCTTCTCCACTTCCTCATCCATCCAACAAACATCCCTCTTACATTTCCTTTCAAGATCATTAACCAAGTATTTGGTTCTGATCGGTCATCGGTAAGAATTTCATATTCCCGTCTTACCATTCTATCATCATAAACCACTGTTGGATCAATGGTTACAAATCTTGTTCATGGTTTGTGAATCAAAAGATCTTTTTTATATTGCACTTGTATTTCTTATGCAACTTTAAATATCTGTACTTGTGACTTTCAGTTAATGCAATATTCTATTTAAACTTTCTTATCGTCTATTAAATTATTACTCATACCCCACAATCGACTGGTTTAACCGCATGTGGTTGGTGATTTAATTACCTACTCATACCCCACAATCGGCCGGTTTAACCGCGTGTGGTTGGTGATTACCTGCAATTTACTTCTTCTTACTGTTTTACCTTTATGCTTACAATTATATTTTATTTGTCTCAATTATAATTCTTCTTCATCTACTTTATTGCATCATCATCATCGGTTAATTGAACCATTTTGCTAAACTGTTAAATCTTTAATTACCTTTAATTAAGATTAAGCTTAAGCTTAAGCTTAATTAAGTATGTCTTAATTTTTAATCCTTTCTCTAATTACACCCCAGATCCTTGTGACGTTGTATGGTATATATATATATATATATATATCACTTACTTTGATTTAGGACTCTAGATATGGGAATTTTTTATTAATTTTTTAATTGGCATTGCTCACTAGCATGTCGAATTAATAATAATAGCCCTAAATGACACCGTCTATTATTTACCCCAAATATAAACCCTCATTTTTGTCTCTTTTTTTCGGTCGAATCATTTTTTTCTTTTTCAATTTTGTAGACAATCAAATAAGAAGAAAAAGTGGAAGATGATGAGGAAGGTAATGAAAGCCATCGCCTCAGTCGAAGCTGCATCTAGGCATAGCGACTCGCCAGATTTAGGCTCATCCCCAACTTCACCCCATCGATTCTTGACTCCACGGCCATGAAGAGCTCCACCTCTATATCAGGAGGAACACACTATTGGTCCATCTACAGATTTGCTATTGAATATTTCAACAGTTTTTCAAATATTTTAAAGTAATTATTTTGATAGAAGTTATGACCACAGTGAAAATCATCATTATTATAGTAGTTATATAACAGGTTTTCAATGGTTTCTTAATGATTCTTTTTCGTTTGAATATCAAAATAAAACTTCAAAAGATAATATTGGAAGATACTCTGAACTAAAAAGAGAATATTCTTTTCTTTTCAAATCTTTCTTTTCATTGGTTAATTATATACATAACGTTGTCAATGTTCCTTCTATTATTATGGAGTTGTCTTTAAGGAGAATTCGTGCACGCCACAGACAATTGATCTTACTTTTTCAACAGATTCATATTATCTAATATTTTTCCAACATCTGCAACCATGGTGATGGCACCAATCTCCCCGCCACTAGGGAAGAAAGCGTCTTCACTTTTGAAAGTCAATATTCTGCACTTGATATTGGAGAATCAAACTGATGTTCTGCCTTTTATGTTTCGCTGTTTTTGTGATGTGAAGTGGCAATGTTCTCTGCCTTTATGTTTCATGTGTAACTCACAAAGCAATCAGAAAGCTAGCTGCTTATACAGAACTTAGTATAAGAAACTAACCAAGCTTAATAAAACAGAGGATTTATGTGGGTATGGTGTGGTGTCTGAATCCTACATTTTCGAGAGAGTCGCTCTCGCTTGATCACCAGTCCAAAGCTTGAGGTCACCACCACGGAGTCACCTATCATCACACTCTCGAACAAAAACTCCTCAAAATGGAGTTCAGCTTCGTCATTCCGTCGAACACCTTCCTTGCAAACTCAATTTTCTTCTCCATAGCGTAACCAATGGGAATGAAATTTGGCAGTCAGTAAGAGCACGAAAGAAAAAGAAGCACAAAAGAGAAGATAAGTGAGGAATGAATCGAAGTCATATTTAGAATGTATCGAACTTCATGAAAAAAGTCTGAACTTCAGTGCACCGAGGCTGAGAAAGGCTTTACTCTATCGTCATCGAAACACCTCTCCCTCTCGTCATTGGAACAACTCGGGGATTAAATCGATTGCTCGACAACCAGTGCTATCATAGCAGATAGATTCATTGATAAATGTTAGATATATTTAAGAAAATTATAATATTCTCTGTATCTCTCAAGATTACATGAATGTCATTTATGATTGTGCTTATTATGATTGATATTGTTACTTTATATAGTTATATCTTAAAGCTCTTTATATACTCTTTTCTACATATATTGAAATATCTTGAGAATTCCCATATTCTCTCTTTCATATCATTATATTTAACTCGGTACCTCTTTTCCTGAGGCAACTTAGTGCACCAGGTGCACCCCAGCACCTAGAAATTTCTTTCCACTTTATACTAGTGCAGCCAAGTAAAATAAATCCATCCGGATCCCAATAGTGTCCACCCAAATGCCCCAAGTTATCATTTGAGTAAGCGCCATAGTGGTTGTTTTACATCTCTTTGTTGCATCGTCAAGTTGAGTTTTTTTTTCCACATAGGTATTTTTTGATGCTACAAAAACGCGCCTTCACAAAGTAACTTTTCCCTCAATAGTGGTTGGCTTATCCACTTGCTATAACCACACCAGCCAACCACGCTAGCCGTATTGACGGCGTTTAAGTTACTATCTCAACAACAAAGTTGACCGCAAAGGATACATGTTGCTCGGCTCCAATTCCTCTGATTCTTGACATTTTATGTGCTGTCTTGAGAAATCATGCCATCACCAGCCTCACCACTCTAAGGCCAACTATTTTGCCATCAACAGCTACCGGATGCCACCTCTTCCACCACGTCTCAATAGTTAGACATTGTTCAAACTTTTATTCAAACTCGAGTTGATATCTTTAATATACCTTTGAGTTTGAGGGGATGTTAAAGATATTTAGGAAAATTATAATATTTTTTATATCTTTCAAGATTGCGTGAATATCATTTATGATAGTCATTATCTTGATTGATATTATTGCTTTATATAGTCATATCATAGGGCTAGGTTCTTGTCAGGATTAGTTAGTACAAATACGATGTCAGAAAATCCAAAGAAAGTGATTGATCTCTCAATATTTGGAATAGCTATCTTTTTCAAGCTAAGCAAGAAATTAAACGACTTGAAAGCCCTTGATGATCAATCCCAGGTATTTGGTAAAAGTCTTCCACTGGCTCATTCCTATTTCCTTGATTCGGTTTAAGTATGAATGGGAAGTATCAACCCTTTGTGCAAGACGTTAAAGATGACTATAACTATAGGAAGAGGTTAGAGCTTTGGTTAACAAAACACCTTCCCACCATGCCCTAATATAGAGATATAGGGACTGCCTCTCTTTCCGGAAGAGAGAGGAACATGGGCGACTTCTCACCTTCTTAAGCGCTATTGCCGGCTAGATATGATTTGCCATGAAAGGGAGGACTATCTGGCTCATCAGTCATGGAGTAGCTACGACGGCCAAGAATAACAGGTCATGCAGTAACCACGGTCGCCCTTGATGATGACTCTTGAACAACAAGATGGTATGGTAGTTCGGATTTGAATTCAGATAAGATAACAAGATAACAAGATATCTCACCCGGTGATTGGCAAAAATATCCCAACCTATGTTTGGCAAAAATATCCCACCTTATGTTTGGCATTGTGCTCCAAATTGGATAAAACTGGATATATCCAAATAAAATGCAGGATGAAAAAAATCCGGGTTAGTTGCGATGGGAAAATGGTAACAACTCAAATAATATCGAATTAACACAGCGGAATAAAATAATCTCACATCTTGTATAAACCTAATAGTAACATAAATACCAAGCACGTAAACGCAAGAAGATTTTTTTATGTGGAAAACCTCCTCAGTGTGAGGAGATAGTAACCACGAGACCAAAGTCCATCCAAAAATCTTCATCATCAACAAAATTGGAAATAATATTCTTCTCTAGTAAATACTAGAGAGTACATAGCAGACTTCAAGAATATAATTCTTAGTAACACACATATAAAAAAACGTAGATTTTAATCAATCCATGAAAAACCTTATGTAAAGAGCTTCAAACAAAAATCAAACCATTCAGATTCGAGAAGATTGCGTCACGACCAGGTGACAAAATCTCAGCTCAATTGGACCATGAATCGAACTCCAATGCCAGCTTGATGTAAATCAGACTTAACCTCAATTTCTTTTTGTGGAAACTCTATTTTTCCATATGAAATATCATCTAGGCTCAACTTATCGGGCTTCCTCCGCACAAGAATAAACCCAGCTAACAAGGTGGTAGGATAAACCCGGATTGGATAACTTATAAAATAACTTAAAACTTACCTTCCAACGATGAAGTAACGCATTCCGTTTCTCTGGCAACCTCATAAGGACCACCTCCACAACAACCGATCGTCATTGCCTCCAACCACCACTGATTGTCATTGCCTTTGACCACCGCTGATTGTCATCGTTAGTCAGTTAGTCAGCCGATCTTGTTCTGACAACTAAGGTGAAAAAGAGAATTCATCACCTATTGGTGTCCACGACGTGTCCACCATAAAAACGTGACCAAAATATTATCGTCTCTATTAACTCCGGCAACGAAAATAGATTTTTTTTTTCGGTCATAAGCAATGAAAATAGATTGGTCCCCACAGATTACAACAATGAATCATCGTTGCCACTGGTTATCTACGGCAGTACAATAATGGTGACTTTTCGTCTCCGACAAGGAATAGCCACGTCCAAATCGTATTATCTTTAGACCCCAACTTGTCAAAACGATCTCGTACCAGTCTGCAATCCTCTCCATTAAAACCAAAATCTTAATCAATAATTTTCGAGATTTTGGTGCCCCTCACTACCCCGGATCGGCTCCAACAGTGAAGTGGCGTCAGCTTTGTGTGTAGCGTCCACCACCCCATCGCCACCCTTCCCCTCTTCACCTCTGCATCATCCGCTGCTAACTCGTCTATCAGATCGGTCGCCCCGACACCTCCCTTGGTCGCTCCATGACGCACTCGGGGACTCGAGGCTCTTGTTCCCCCGCTTTCGAAGTGCCTCCGAAGCAGTGAAGTTGAGCAAGGAGTACGGCCTGGCGTGGATCTGGCAATGCTGGTGGCAAAGGAGACAAATAAGGAGCTGAAGATACTGGGTTTGACAAGCAAGTGAGGAAGCTCAAGAGGTAAGATTTGGATACCATCGGAGATTGCGGTGGGAATTGAGATTTTCAAAGATTTTCAAATATTTTTAATCCTATTTTGGATTACATCGAACATATAATGGGATTTTTTATTATCTAGACTATATTATGAAGATTTCTAATCCTATTTCATCCTATTTTGGCTCAAGTGATAAGAAACTGTGAGAAACTAATGTCTTGTTAATATATATCGTGATAACATGATATAACAAAATGGATGAAATCGAAATTTAAACAGTTGAAGAATAATGTCAATTAGGCTCCGTTTGGTAACACTTCTATTTCTCTATTTCTCTGTTATTTTGTTTCCTGAAATAGAAAAAGAACATAAATCCGTTTGGTAACGCCAAGGGCTTGTTTGATCCGTTTGTTAAAATTTTTGTTCCCGGGAACAAACTGAGAATAGATTTGGAACGGAATCATAAATAAAAAAAAAAGTTGCTTCTTATTCTCGGGACCAATTTCAAGAATCAGTTTTTTTTCCCTTCTTCTTTTTCTCCTCTTTCTCTTTTCTTCTTTTCTTCTTCCTCCCTCAACCTACTGTTGCCCCATCGTTGCCCACCAACCACCGTCGTCGGCGCCGGCAATGGATGGGCAAGGTCTGGCGAGCTCGCTAAAGGCGCACCAAGCCAAGCCTCACTGGTGGTTGGGCGAGCTCAGCCTCAGCCAAAGCCTCGCCAGATCTAGCAAGACCGAGATCGCCCAGCCATTGGCAAGGCAAACCTTGTCGGCCCACTGCCAAGCTGGCGTCCCCTAGCCAAGCCGACGCCGCCCTAGCAGTGGGCCGGCGTCTCCTAGCTAAGCCGACGCCGCCTTGGTAGTGGGCTGAAGAGGCCAAGCCTCGCCGATGGCTAGGCGAGCTCGGCGCCACCCAGCTCACGGCGAGGCTCGCGGCCCAGCCTTACCATGACTTGGCGTCACCGGCCCCTGGCGAGGGCGTCGGCCCTTGTCTAGCCGGTCGCCAGCCGCGGGCGATCTATTAAGGAAAAAGAAAAGGAAAAGAAAAAGAAAATTGTATTTAAATCATTAAAAAATTAAAATAAATTATTTTGGACTAGAAATTTTCAATTTTTACCAAACACATTTCTATCCTGGGAATAAAAATTTTGGACAGTTACCAAACGCTTTCAAATACTTAGAAATTGTTCCCGAGAACATAATAAAAAGAATCATTTCTGAACAGAAACTATTCCCGAGAACAAAAGTGTTATCATGCGCACCCCAATTGATTTTTTTATTCTTTGGAATATAAAGTTATTCCTGGAAATAAATTCGAAATAAAAATGAGAAGTGGAAAAAAATTAGCTTCTAGTTCTTTAGAACAATTTCTAGAAACTATTTCTTGGGTTATTACTCATAATCAACCGCCGTCCACCAACCACCACCTCTTGACCTTCGACCATTGGAGACCGTCGAGTGGTGGCTGACCGCCACCCTTCACTGGATGACCGGCGACCTACAGCAGGCGATCAGCAGCTAGTGCCCAATGACCAACAGCCTGACGACCGATGTCCGACATGCGACGTTCGACGACTTGCGGCTGACAACAGCAGCCCCACGTGCGGCGTCTGGCAATGGGCGATCTAGCAACCGGCGCCCGGCAACCAGTGCTTAGCTTCGGGCGATCAGTGACTGGTGTCCTATGGCCCTCTATTTGGCAGCCAGAGATCAGCAACTACAACCAACGTCCGACTTCCAACATCCCGTGTCCAGCAAATGACAGCGACCAGCGGGAGTGGCGAGTGCTGGCCGCCGTCAATCACCGATCACCAAACACCGATCGCCAGTCCTCGCCTGCTGATCTCACCCACCCCCACCACCACCATCGAGGAAAAAAAAATAAAAAAAATTTGTCGATACCAAATGCGATACCAAATGCGTTTTTATTCCTTTTCTATTCCGAGAATAAGAAATTTTTGTAGTTACCAAATGCCTTATTATACTTAGAAATTATTCCAGAGAGTAAAATTAGAAAAGAACTATTTCTCAAAAGAAATTATTTCTAGAAGTAGAAATGTTATCAAACGTACCCTTAATCCCATGGTATCTCACTTTCCTAAATCTAAATTAAGAGGTGCAAATGATAACTATTATAGCGAAAAACTGATCTTCGGTACATAAATATATTTTTCTATTTCCATTCCTAGATAAATTTTTAAGCAAAAATATATGATTGATAACAATACAAAATTTCTATTCTTGGAATCTAAATTTGTTCCATAACACAAAATTTCTCATTCCAGGTGGTTGGGGAAGGTTGGAGTCGACAAGTAGCGACCAACAATGACAGACAGCGAGGGCAGCAGCGACGAGCAACAGGTGGTAGGCAATTGTCACGGGCCGATCGTTTGGGATCGCGACCGTGCGGCGACTTAGGCTATTTTGGATCGTTCGGGATAGTTGGGGCGGATCGTAGAGAGAGTGATCGTAGAGAGAGAAACTAGAGAGAGAAGCTCTGAACGAAAGAAAGGAGTTTAGATTTCTAATGTTGGATGATACAAACGAGGGGGAAGGCACCCTTTTTATACTTGAGGCTCTCAGATTACAACCATTGATTTAGTTTCGATCCAGCGAACAAGATCGTATTTCCCCAACTACCTTAATTACCGTATCTTCTGCCCCTAGGAATATTCTAAAAATATTTTGGGAATATTCTAGGGATATTCTGGAATATTCTAGAAGACTCAAGAAAATCCCACCCTTAAGAATGTTCCAGAAGTGCTTGACCACGGAAACCTCTGCTCCGTGACACAATGATGAATGACGATAGTGACCGGCGACTGTGACGACGATGACCAATGGTGGCAACTAGTTATGACAAGCGGCACCAATGGGTGAATGGCTGTCTAATAACAAGAATAAACAATGAAAATAGTTTTTATTTCTCATTTCTATTTTAGAAATAGAAAACTTCAAAATTTTTAGTTTTCATTTGTATTCCAAATCTATTTCTAGACTAAAAATTTGTTCTAAAAATTGAAAATTGAAATTACATTACCAAACTAATTTCTATTCCAAGGAATAGAAAAATAGTTCTTGAACAAAAATATAATGATTATTATGGGCACTCTAAATCCCCATCATCTTGTCATCATTCAAGTTAAATTCTTCCCTAGATAAAATTTGCACAAATTGTCCACGTCAGTTCTGACTGTGTTATATAATGTCTTACATCTCATGAAGGATGACTAACATTCATGTCAGCAATTTCTAGTTAAAATTAACTAGAAATATTATATTTGATCAAATTTAAGTTAAAATTGACTAGAAAGACTATATTTGATTAAATTTAAAAGTTTATAACTCAATTGACATATGTATATATAATAAGTTCATGAATTTTTTTTTAATAATCCTTTGTTTAACAATAAACGTTGTAAGTATTTTTTATAGCGATAATGAATTTAACAACGATTTTACAAATATTTGATGGATTGTTTCCTATTTTTTGAACTATTTCGCTGGATTCTTTTCACATGTTGGGTTAGCATTGGATGATTATCTTTGCCACTCGTTTGAATTTGGAAGTAGATCAACAGGGGAAAGTTAATCTATCCATATCCCGATCACCACGGGTGATTGCGATTTTCCCGATCTCCTTAGCTGTCAAGCAGCTAAAATAGGAGAGAACAAGGGTAAGATGGTCATTTCTGGCCACCAATTAAACCCTCAAAGGAACCTCTCAAGAGTATAAGAAGGCCCAAGAGGAGAGGTTGCTTCATAGACTTGCAATCATCTCAGATCTCAAGAAAATCAAGGAGCCCCTCATCAGAAAGCTCTCATAAAAGGTTTTGATCCATGTAGAAGATGAAGAAGAAGGGGGAGGAGGAGGAGGAAGAGAAGAAGGAATCAGCCTGTCATCAGCCATAGTCATGAGAGAGAAGATGGGTTGAGGAAGATGGAACAGAACCCTCTTGTGTCAAGATTTGGAAGCTTTTTACCAGAAATCCAGGTATTGTTTTAACAGAACCCTCAAGGTGTGAAGTTCTTCATGATCCTGTATTGTTTTCTTCTTAGGCCCTGTTTGGTTCCGTTTTGCCAAGGGGCTTTCAGCCCCCTGAAAGCCCCTTGGCCAGATCTGGCCGCCGGAGGGTGGCCGGCGGCCAATTTTGGTCGCCAGAGGTGGTCGACGGCCATGAATTTGAAAAAAAGTATTTACAATTTTTTTAAATAAAAAAATTCGCAAAGTCCTTTAGCAAAAATGGGGTACTAACCAAACGGCATTTAGGTCAAAGTTTTTTACTAACCAAACGGCATTTAGGTCAAAGTTTTTTTCACAAACGGCATTTAGGTCAAAGTTTTTTCACAATGCAAAATTTACCAAACGGTATTTGCATTTCGAGAAACCCCTTTAGCCCAAAGGTATTTGCATTTTCCCAAATGCATTCCCCCCCAAAGCCGAACCAAACGGGCCCTTAATTTAAGATCAATCTCTTGAAAAAGGGAAGTGACTCAAAAAATTAGATTTGGGAAGCCCTTTTTTACTCATTGAAAAAAAAAGTGATATAGGTTACACAATTCCTAATTTTTTTTTTCTTGTTGGATTATAAATATAGACATCACAATATGAATTTTTTTTAATCATTTTGATAACCCATGGGTTTTCATCAAAGTTAATAGTTTCAAATAAAATTTGGGTAGTATAGGTTTGATGCAGCTCCTTATATAGGAATGCTGCAGCAAAGCTATACCAAACAGTTTTGGCAGCTATTATATATAGTTGCCAGATCTTTTTCCTGCACCAAATATTCTTTCCAATTATTATCTAAACCCTTTGAAATTTGAAGGGTATGGATAAGTAAAAGGCCAAAAGTCATAATCCAAATCCTAAACCTTACAAATGAGTCTTAAAATTTACCTTCTTAGCATAATTTAATTGTATGTTTTCGATAAATGCCAAGAACTTGATGTATTTTAGAACTTATGACTCGATTGAAATCCCAAACTTTGGCTACCGTCATGTATTTGCTTCAAACTTTTCTTTTAATCCAAAAATCATAAACTTGTACTTACGTGACACGTTATTGATATCTGTCAATGATCATCTTAAAGAAGTCAAATGGTGAGTGTTGTGGATACAACGATGAGTGCAAAAGAAGTCAAATGGTGAGTGTTGTGGATACAACGATGAGTGCAAGAAATGATTGAGAAAGGGCTTGCCCTACTGAAACTGAAGGAGAAGAGCAAAAACTAGAAGATGAAGATGGGCACAAGTCTTTGGGCACAAGTCTTTCTTTTATTTTGATTGGAATTCTATTTTCTGACAAGTAGGGTTTTGTGAATCTATCTTGAGATGACTCTCCATCCACATGTTTAATAATGGAGCACGATTCAAAGCCGGAGGTCTTCCTCAAGTTCTACAATGATTCAAAGACCGGAAAGTCTCTGAAAGGATAACAGGTATGGGATTGACTCTATGCTTGAACTGAGAGAATAAATTGATAACCCGATCATCCACATATCTTAGATTAGCATATTACAGACGAAGTGGATGCTTTTATATATACTCTTTATCAATTTGAATTGGACTCAAGTTGGTGTTCTACAACTGTCTTCAACAATAGGAATATGCTCGGTGAATCACACATATTAACCATTGGGGTTTGCTTGGATGGTGTTCAATACCCCCACCACCCAGCTTTAGGAGGGTTGTTAAGGCACTTTTAGTTATAGATGTAGTGTGGAGTTTGATTCCCCACCTTCTTAGAAAGGATGGTATAGGGTTTAGACGAGTTGCTAGAAATCATATGTAGATTTTAATTCCTCACCTTCTCTGAAGAGATGGGTTGGGAGTTCCAATTCCCTAACTTCTCAGAAGGGATGGATTAGGAGTTTAGTTTCAGGTATGGAGTTCGATTCCCCATCTTCTCATAAGGGATGGGTCGGGGGTGAGGATATTTAGTTTCGGGTGTGAAATTTGATTCCCCGTCTTATCAAAAGGAATGGGTTGGAATGGAGATATTTAGTTTTATAGATGAGATTTAGTTTCAAAGATAAGGTTTAGTTTTAGGTGTGGATTTCCACTTTCACACTCTATAAAAAGGCAAAACAAAAATTTAAGAATGAATTGAGAGTTATATTAAAATAGACAAAAAAAATCACACATATTTGACTATTGAGGATTTGCCCAAATGGCTTTGCTCCTTGCATGAGAAGAGAGAAGTAGAGGGTTTGATTCTACACCTTCTTAGAGGTTAGAAATTGGGGATAATTTAGTTGTGTGGTTCGACAATCATGCTCTGTAAAGAAGCAAAATAAAAATATAAAAGTGAGTTAAAGAATTAGATTAAGACAAAGGAAAAGAAAATTACACATTCTTCTACTTGTGGAATATGTTGAAAAGATATTAGGCAAATTGCAGAAGTTCTACTTTGGGAAATACCCTAAGATAAGATTCGAAAGCCAGAGAATTAGACATAATGAGATAGAGTCGAGCATGGACTCCGACGGTGAAATCTCCTTGTGACTTAGCACCATTATGGACACGAATTATGACGTACATTGTTCAACGGTTTTTGCATGATGATTTTTTTTTCCCCAATAATTAAATTTATTTTACCCCCACATTCTTTGTTTGACTATTATCTTTCTTTCATTTACATTGTGCGTTCGGTTCACTTTCTTTCTACCTTTTTTACTGATACTTTCGAGTAATCTTTGAACTGCATATATAGATTTCTTTGTGACTTAGCTCCAGTATGCACACGAATTATGACATACATTGTTCAGCGGTTCTTGCATGATGATACTTGTTTCATTATAATTTGGATCATTACTTTGACATATGTATTTATCTTTGATTCAATGTATTTCACAGAAAATAGATGATTTGAAAATATTTTCATGAATATGATCGCTAATATCACTTGAAATAATTAGTCAATTAAAAATATCTCAATATTGACTACAATTTATGTTAAATATTTTCGTAATTGATGAAAATTCTTTTTGTTTCTTCATTTCCATTAGCGATACGAGTGATTTATCTTTAAAAAATAATTTTCAATTATTCGTTTTTCACGAAATAAGTGCATTCTTAATTCAAACTTTTTCTTAAGTTTATTCTAGACTTATTTCTCTGAGTACCGTCATATGTAGTACTAACTTAGCTAAATTAGGTGCAAGGATTGCGGTCCACGTTCAACTTGTTCGACTTAAACAAAGATTATAAACCAAAATAAAGTACAAATTTAAAGGGTTAAATTCTCGATTTTAACGATTATTTTGAAATAATTATCAATTTCAGGAATCATAGCTGTAATCTCTCTTATATTGAATTAGATTCTCCTTTTCTTTTATTGCTCCCACTAATCTAAAGCACTAACCCCTAACCCTCTTCCTGACTCAATCTGATAAGCATCATGTAGGTGAAGGTTATAATAATCATGAAACAAACCATTTTCTTCCCTTCCTCTTTCTATTTTTTTTTTTTTTTTTTTTTTTGTTGAGGTAATAGTATTTTTGGATGATTGATAATACATAAACATAATCATGATGGTACTTTCTGACCAAAAAAAAAAACGAAGTAATTTATCATAAATAAACTTGATTTTTTTTTTGTTGAGGTAATAGCATTTTTGGATGATTGATGATAATACATAAACATAATCATGATGGTCCTCCATGAACATGTTAGTGTGTCGATCCTTGGCACCATCTGAATTCAGTTTTAGGAAGAGAAAGAGAGATGGAGGGTTCTGAGACAATGTAGATGGGGGTAATCAACGTAGATTCTTGCTGCAAATTTAATTTCAGAATCAATAATCGATTCAATTTGTTTCAGGAAAAATTTGTCTCACTGTTGAGAGAGCTGGCAAAGTTCTTGCATTTCTCAACAATAAAATGGAGACGAGATGACTATGTACAAAAAGAATTCTATAACAAGACCAAAAAACCATTACTGTTGCAGAAGCTACTCCGGTGTTAGCATCCTCTTCCCTCTGCTTTGAGCAGATCCGATGTCAATTAAACTATCATACTACTGTGGATCTCCTTATGTCTGTAACAAGGCCTCTAAATCTCTAGTTGCTTGGTCGACTGCATATATGATCATCTTTTTAATCTGTTTTACAGAGAGATCAGACAAGGGTGAGAACAGCTGAAAAAGCAAAAGATGCCAGGGCCAAACATGATATAAAGGTGATAAAGGTGATATTGTGTTACCTCAAGTTTGTCCTCTCTGGCTTTATGATTCCGCGGGAGTTGTCTGAACTCCTCAGTCAAACGGAGGCACTGATCGATATTCTCAGGAGAGACAAAGTCAACGGCAACTTTTGTGCATGACTACATGAAGAATGATGATAGTGCCCACAATTTAGAGGACTTCAGTTCAAAGTGATGGTACAGGTAAAAGATCTAAAGAAGCAGTTTCTTACCTTCAGATTTCTAACTTGGTGGGGGCATCCGGCGGGAATAAAAACTGCTTCGCCTAAGTGCTGTTCGAATGTCCAGGGTTCAATACCTACAAAGTTTCCATAGTTATAATCAACCATTGGATACTGTATTAAGAGGAAAAATTCATCACTTTCAGCATATGCTAACCAAATTCCTCCTTCAACTTCCTCTTGTGCTCCAAAGTAAGATAAAACGATTGGTCGTGGATCGGATGAATGACCTGATCATCAAGGGAGTGAGAATCAGATCCAGGAACATAGCTTTACATAAATATGCCAACACAAGGGCAGCTTAATTGTGCTGGGAAATTCACCTTTTCAATTGGAGCGCAGTATGTATGCCTGAATTCCTTATGGTGCTTCCTGAGATATGCCTCCAACTTGGGGACGTCCTCCCTCCGGAAAATGTCCCACAATGCACCGCCTCTTTGCTCGATTTCTTGGTCCAAACAGGGATCTTTTCTGCTTTTCTCTTCTTTTTCCCAGCATCCCTCACAGCCATCTAGAAAACATTCATCGCCTTCATGTGCTTGACAATTAAGTTCCTTCATATCCTGTGCTTTGTGCTTTTCTTTCAAGGTTTTCACTGCAAATTGCTGCTCTCCACTTAACGACACTTCTGCTGTGTGCGTCAGGATATTCACCTGTTAACACAACACATGCGAGTCTGATCATGACATGTTAATGATGCCTTAAAATATATATTTGCATGCCAAATAAACGTGACTATGGTGAGCTGTGCCATCTACTGCCCAACTGGTATACTATGGTAGACAGAGACAAGTTTCCATCATATCAATCAAAGAAGCAATTACTGTACTGGACATCATCACCAGTATAATAACAACTTTTGCCTCTAAATCGTGCTTATGAATGTTCTTATAAATGTTCCATGAGTAAAATCAAGACGGAAAAATCTAAAGATGCTCTGAAGAAGGCGTACCGCATCTGACATATCACAGTGAAGCTTGGTCACAGAGTCACCTCTTCCTAGCTCTTCTGAAAAACCATAGGCAATATAAGTCTTTGGGCCCATATCTGGCTTCAAGACACTTGGTGGTAACTTCACAGCAAGGTTGAGGAAGCCCGATCGAGGGTTGGTATAGGCATGAAATGGCAGCGTAGTAATGAACTCATCAAAGTGGCGCGGTAAAAGATCCTCAAATTTGTCTGAAGGAGGCCAGTCCTTTAGCTTTAGCACCTCAGGCCAAAAGTTAGCATATCTTCGCCCCTCTGAGTAGCCTTTGAAGAATTGGCGTGTGCTAATGTCCACCTGAAAATTCAATCAAGTGCCATAAGCAAAACATTCTTGGTGTGAAAAAATATGATTTAAATGCATGAACACAAAAAAGAGATAAACTCGAGCATGAAGCTTCCAAATATATGGTAAAAATACTTAGGAAACAATATTCGGTTGTCACACGTATGGTAAGTACTGATGGTTGTCACACATATGGTAAGTACTGAGGGTAACAATATCTCCAAATATCCATTACCATTATAAGGATCCCGAGTACATTGACAGGTAAAAATGTCTTTACATGTTATTTGAAAAACTAAAGGTGTGATAATGATATTTACTTCACATCCAGCTAGGCAGTCAATGGCTCTGACTTCCGAAAATTTTGAACCAGATGCTGAATCCATATTCTCGCATAATGCACGCCACATTACCATGGGCTCCCAGCTCAAACCAGGGGTCCGCTCTAGAACATTCCGAACAATGACAGGTTCACCCTTAATCCAGCGACTTCGGAAGCATAAAAGCTCCTCTTCATCCAAAGTTGCACTTGATGCTGGACAATACAAGCAATTGTCAGTGGACTCTTCCCTGGATGCAGCTTTCCTTAGCATCTCATCCCCGATTTCAGAGCAGCTATGCTTTGGAATGCTATGTTCGGTTTTTCCAATTTTCAGCAAGTTTCTTGCTCGCAACTCTAGCCTGCGAATCCAATCTTTGTCAAGTATGCGCTTAAGCTCTAGCTTATGATTACCACATCCACCCATCTCCTTTGGAGCACAGTTGATGCTCCCATCAGTGTTAGCCTTCCATTCAATGGATTGAGCAACGTGACTTTGAAAAATATCTGTATTTGGCACAAGAATTGGCGCAGGATCTCCACCATGGATGTACTCACTGCCTCTGTTCTCATATTGAAGCTTCACCTCGGCACGGGAATGGACTTTTCCCCAGCGAATTTCTTGGCAACAACTGAGACACAGTTCGAAAGAGCATTCTGGACAGCTTCTGTGGAAGTCTACAATTGAAGTAGCACAATTGTCGCTGCTCCAAAAATAAGAAACAGACAAATGTCAGTTACATAAGAATGAAAACATGCAAAAGTATGTGTTTGTACTCTCTGAATGGACACCAAACATCTTACCAGTAGACACGCTCCCAATTGTGACAAAGAGACATCGGAACTTCAATCTCATCATATCGCATTCCTGAATATATTAATCATATAAGTCATAGTTTAACATAAGATATATGGGTAAGCAAGTTTTAAGATCCTCACCTTGTATGTAAGCTTCAATTTGTGTCTCCTGAATTTGCTCTCTGCATATTTGCCTTAAAAATGGATGCAGTGATTCCATTATGTACTTCAGGTGCCCAATCTTTTCATCATCAGACATGCTCACTCTTGACTCCTGAAATTGTATAAGAGCACGAGTTAGTCAAAAAAGAAAAATGGACAGTTTCTAACAGGGCATTTCAATGAGCAATGGTATTAAGCAGCGTAGAGTTTCCATAGTGTGTTCCAACCCATTAAGCAGTTAAACACAGAATGCCTAGGCAAGTTCAGTTGTTAACATCACAGCAGTAAGCTATAGAATCTAACAGATAACTAAACCATGAGGGAAGACCAGGGAAACTCTACCAGAAAATGACAGCTCATTAGTCTTACTGACTGTTGATTGTCTTCTGTTTTTGTTTTGCATAGTTACCGACAAGGAAAAGGAAGATAAAGCAGCTAGCCCAAGACCTCTTTGATATAATTAGGGGTGGACCATCACTTGACCAAGCACCTATTTCTAATTGATGAGACGTAAAGAAGTGGAAGATTAGTGACTGAGAAAAGATACAGTCATCCCAAGAAATACCGATGAAATTCGAGAACACTGTTACATCACCAGTTTGGTTTCCATACACTGTACATTTGAGTAAATCTGTTCTCACTACATTCGAAATAAGATAACCCACCTTTATGATGCCGCTAGAGTGCAAGCAACAGCTGCAATTGCAATTTCCACGGCAAAATGGGCAAAGTTCTGCGATGTCTACTTCTGACATCTGAGGGTACCTTTAAGTGGAAATAGAAGTAGCCTCAGTAAGTAAATATGTAGTTTTCAATGACAGATAAAAGTATCAACTCCAAAAAACAAAAAGTGTACCATTGCTTGATGCACTGGATACAATACACCTTCTGCTTACAGGTGGTACATGGGACTACGATCCTTCTTTCTTTCTTCATGCATTGATGACATCTCACTCGCTCTTTTCCTTTAGCCTGCTCAAAGCAAGTCACAGTTACAATTGAATAAGAAGCCCAGAAACCTTTGTCCTGAATAAGAAAGCAACTTTGTGACACCTAATAGTAGATGAATGGACAACAAATAGGTTACCTCATACTTTCCCTTCGAGCAGCCAGTATCCCCAGTGTAGTCAATTTTCAGAGTCGAATGAAAGGAGCCAGAGGAAGATGGCGATGCTGAAGACGAACTATGCAGTGAATCATTCATCAGATCAAACTTGTTTTCTCTTCTTCTGCGGGTTCTCATTTTGACCATACATACTTCTTCCAAATCTTCACTGGACCCAATGTCTATGATTTCAACATCGGAAAGTCCCTCGCTACTGTCCCTTCGTGGCTTGTCAGTTCGGAACTTTCTGGTTCTGCTGCCTGTTTGAGGCTTTTCAGACTTGCTCAATGCCGCCAATTTTTCCATCTTGAACGATACATTTTCTTGGTCAAAACTATCCCATCTAGTCCGGGACAACCCATTCACTGAACTTCTCTTCCTGATCCTGCTCCTATGCTTCTTTGCAACATTTTTACCATATAAACACTCATCAATTCCAGCTAACTTTCTCTTCTTCATTCCTTTATCCTTTGATGCAACTTCAGGTTTCTTTGCATGCGTCGCCATATTAGGCTCCCGCTCATCTTCCAACATCCTACCATCTATTCCATCCAATGAGCTCCTCGGGTGTTTTCTGCCTGTCACAAGACTTTCGGCCTTTGAGGATCTGGGGATGTTCAGGTTTGCATTATCAGTATAATGACTGAGCTGCCGATGCTTCGGGAACATGACAGCTGCCATTCTCCCTGCAGGAATTAGAGAGATCGATTCAATCATATTAACATATTCACTTCAAATCGACAACCTCATCATCGCACTTCCCGTGATTTTCATTTTTTTTCGACATTTTCATATTAACGTCCCTCAATCTATTTCAAAGCAGCATGCTTGATATAAAAATTCTAAGTTAAAAGAGCAATGCGGAATAGGTCCCTCGTGGGTGTTATGAAACATAAAAGTCCAATTCTGAAAGCTCAAAGACACCGCATCTACTAAAAGCAGCAGGACGACGAGCTAAGCCAGATGAGAATTGGTAACAGAACTCCAAAAAGAAGAAAACCCAAAAACAGAAAAAGAAAAACCACATCATGTTTATCCAAATCGGGCAATCATCGGCAAAAGAATCTGCTTTTGCCCAGACAAAGCACCCATCTCCAAAAACAGCAGAGAATGGAACCGGTAAGGTCAATATAACAGTAACCAGGGTCGCCGAAAAGAAAACCAGATACCAGAACAGAGACCCCGATCGCAAAAAACTCGAGCTCCGCACCGCACGGTCGGGACACGGCAATCGCGTACAAAACAAAACCTAGAAGCACCGATCCGTACACACGTCCGAAAAAGTTAAAAAGGCAAAGACCCGTTGACTGGAGTCAACGCGAAAGTCGGACGTATCGATAGCGTCGAAAAGCCAATCGAGAAAACAACAAAACATCCACACTACCCCACCACGAAAGAAGGGACGCGCGCTCGTCAAGTCAAACCGCGGGGAGCAGAAACCAGAGAAAATTCCAAGCTTAACCCATCGAAACACGGAGAAAAAAAAAAAAAAAAAACCGCGTAAAGAAAGCCGAGAAAAACGGCGACCCATCATCGCCGCCACCCAATCGGGGGCGAGACGAGGAGGAGTCGCCCGTCGAATGCAACTCACCCGATCGAGGGGGGAGGACGGGCGGTGGCTCAACGCCGGTCGTCGTCGTCGGCGGCGGCGGTTGATCGACGATAGCGCCGCGGCATGCGAATTCGAATCGGCCGGGAGGGAGGGGGAGGGGAATGCGATCGCGGCGGGCGGCGGGCGGCGGGCGGCGAGGGAACGAAGCTCGATCACGCGAGAAGGGAGATTTGGCGATGGAGGGGAGGGAATCGGAATAGGAATAGGAATAGGAATCGGAGGGTGGCTAAAGGGGAATAGGAATCAGGGTTGACCGAATCTGCTGCTGGGTATCGAGGATGCCGGCAGCTGAGGGTTGGGGCCTGGAGGAAGTTGAGGTAATAGTATTTATATAGAGAGAGAGAGAGAGAGAGATGGGTTAGGTGTTATCTGTTGTTCAGATTCGGAGGTAGCACGTGTGACGTGTGACGTCCCCCCGCCACGTCGGATTCTCTCCCGTTTTTATCTATCTGTTTCTTTTCCACTCTTTTCTTTTTTCTTTTTTTCTTAATAAAATAATAATACGTGGTGGTGGCCGCCCCCCCCTGTATTTGCCCACGTGGTCCGGACCCGACACTGTGAGATTCCCGGGGCGTGGTCGGATCCTCAGAGCATTTCGGACCGACCCCTCAAACAACAAACTTTTTCCTTTTCTTTTTTTTATTGTCATCTTCTCTCGTTTGGACTTTCGAGGTTTTTTTTTTTTTTCTCTCGTTTGTCTGTTACCATTGTTATTTGCAATGGCGTTAGGTTTGGGATAGGTGGTTTCCAACCTGAAACTCAAACAGTCTTTGTCACTCTTGGCTCCAAAAGATTGGAACCATAAACCAACATGATTAGTAGGGGTGTTAATAGGTCGGGTCAGGTCGGACTAAGTTAGGCTTTCATGATATTAGATTTAACCCGACATCCTACAATACGCACTTGACCCAATTCAACCCAACTCGAATATCATATAACCTTAGAGAACAAGTTGGATTAGTCCGGCGCCAATCAACTGATTTCCAACGCCTAAAAAGTCGAAACGGCAATTGCTTAATTGGCAACTACTTAATTGGCAACCGATTTCCATGTTCGGGCCCACTAAAGCTAACTAATTAGTCAACCGCTTAGCGGGAAAATCATAAGCCTAACATTTAAGTAACACCAACATTGATGCTTAATACCAATATGATACGACATGCCGATATATTATTTTTTTAAAAGTAAAAAAATTATGATATATTATATACTAAATATATATTTATATATATAATAAATTATCATTTTTTATAATTATTTCAATCAAATTAATTTGATTTAAATTCATAAATAAACAATAAATAAAAAGTGTCTAGAATGAATTTACACTAAAAATATTAATTCACAATTTGTTAATATCATTTATTATTTTAATTTGACAAATTCAATTTTGTTCCAATAATCCATAAAACATAAAAGAAAAAAAAACATGTAATCCATATTATGGACTTGTGCGTCAAAAGAGGAGAAAAAAACTTGGGGGTAAATTGTGTGTGATAAGAAGTGAAAGTCACATTTTTTTTTTTTTTTCCCCTTTAATATTTTTATTATTTTTTACGTATTTATATTTTGATCAATCATTTATTGAATTTTTTTTTAAAATTGACCTCATGCTTGTAAGAATTCCGAATTTGCATATCGAAATTCCAGACTCGCATGTCAAGAGAGTTAACATCTATTGACTGAGTATCAGAAAGTGTCGGATAGTGTCGGACACATGTTGAAATAAACCCGGACCAGCCCGACCCTATCACAAACAACTCCAACATCTAAAAAGTCGAAAGGGCAACTGCTTAGCAGGCCAGTATAGTCACCCAGAATAAAGTCATTCCAAGGTCAACCAACTGTAGCACACTCGCCATCGTGTAACCTTAAGTCAAGGCCCAGCACAATAAGCCAAAACAATATTATATCAAACAGGAGATATGCAGAATGAATCCACCAAAAAGCAGCGTATAATGGCTGCATCCCAGATCATACACAGAATAGGATTACACCAAAAGCAGTGGAAAGGAGCTGCGTCCTAAATCATACGGACATGTCGCCTACTGATGACGACGCCTGGTCAAAAGATCTGAAGTTTTCCTCGTTTCACAGCCTCAGGTTATCGTATCATCCTCAACCATGGAACATGCGTGGGTACAGCTATCTGTCTATACGTCATCGTGTGCGAGTGCGAGTGCGTGCACATGTGTGGGTGGGGTACGTGTGCATAAAATATGTATGGTTGTATATACGCGTGTAATGCACTCTTGGCCTTCCTAGCTATTCAAGGTCGGAAGGACGGCAGGCACTGCATTGCAATTGGAAATCATAGGAGGCGTGAAGAGAAAGATAGGCACTGAGAGCACCCGATTCTTCTGATAATATTTTGACTTTTTATGGACGTATCAAAGAAAAGCCTAGTGTGTCTTCATTAATCGACGATGTACAATGAAAGGATCCACAAGCCAAAATTGGACATGGGTGCCCTATTCTTGTTCAAACATTCAAGAAACATGCCAAATCCATCTTATATAAGATTATGTGTGTGTATTTAGTGTTTGGTCATATGAAGCTCTTGATAATTTGTAATGATGCAACCGAGAAAATCAAACTCGTCCTCGCCAATATAAATTCAAGCTTCAAATTCAACATTAAGCTTAAACTGCCGCAATTCATTTACACTAAAATTCGAGGTAAGATTATTTTAAAAAGCCGTAAATTTATTACATTTATGTCAATTCAATCATAAAGTTTTCAATCGTGCCGATTGAGTTAAATATTTTCATATTTTGCCAACTGAGTTTATACTATCAATTTTTACAAAAAATTGCTAACATAAACGATAATCATCCTATCTAGCATGGCGGGCGCTTACATAAATGATAATCATTTTTAACAATATTTTGAATTTTTATTTTTATTATTTTTTCTTTTCTTTTCTTTACTTTTTTTTTTTTTGATTGAGTACTGTCAACCCTTGCCTAGCATTGGTCAAGGGCATTGCATCCCTTGCCAACTCTAGGCAAGGGCCGCCTTATCGCCCATGGGCAAGGCAATCATGGCCTAGATCTCGCAAGGGCCAACCTTGCCAATGGCCAACAAGGGCGACTCTCATTATATACCTCATCTAGGCAAGGCCAGCCCTTGCTTATGTGGCTGTTGAGGGTGACCCTCACCCAAACTTGGCAAGGGTCAATCTCACCTATGGCTGGCAAGGGCGTCCTTTACCTGTGGCCAATGAGGGCAGCCCTTGCCAAATTCAAATGAGGACAACCTTGTCCAGCTCTCTTTGGTTGTCACCTAAGATCAACCATAGCAAAAAAGGGAAAAAAGAAAAAATTTCAATAAAAACTTAATAAATTATCCATATCAACACTAATATGCTACATAGAATAATCGACACTGACTACCACCATATTAGCATTTTTCAATCAAAATTGGTCAAATTGACATAATTAGCAATATGTAAAATGGTTTATTATTTAATTGGCACAATTAAAAGATTTAAAATTAATTGACACAAGCACAATAAATTTGGAATTTTTTTGGTAATTTTGTGCTAAAGTGGGTTTTTCCGGCAAGCTCTCAACTTTATTTAAGTGGTAGAAGTTTAGTCCAACATAGAAATTGGCCAACTTTGAGGTTTCAACTGTCTAATTTATTCAATTAATCAAATTGTCACCTAGCCACTTATCAAACTCATGAATCTTTCAGACGCAAAGCCCATTAGCTCCCTTACTGGGTCACATTCACTATAAGAAGTAATTCTTATAGCGGGAGGTTATCATATCGACTGCCTATCTCAACCCTCAAATATTAAGTGGGTTATAAAAAAAAATTGATAATTTAGTTATTACTTATACAAAGACCTAATGTACATATATCAAACTGAACAGGTGAAAAGAAATTAAGTAAGAGAGTCACGAAATAGAAGACCATTAAAATTCGTCACTCGAAACAACCCGATACAGTGCGCTATTCGGTTGATTTCTCGTTTGTATTGACCTCGAGTCGCAAATTCAGGGGCGGAACTGGAGATTCTTCACATACCCTCAGATTCTACAACTAGGAGTCAGCTTATCCATACCGCAAAGTACTACGATGATGGAGCGATCAGAAACCAGAGCAGAACTAAGAACCGAAAGACTTTGGAGCTGCTGAGTATTTGCTATTTGCTTCTTCTCAGCTCGTTAGGTCGATGCATTTCCGAAATCCGTCTGGTAATGAAATAATCAAAGAGAAAAAAAGTACATCGTGCCCTATGTACTTAGAAATTACCAAGTAAAAGGGGCACTAGACATCAGAGGAGACGACGGGTCTGCCCCAGTGTCGCACTTGATCGGACCCTGATTGTTGCATTCAAGCACACCTACGTTCCTGAAAAGACTTCGGAAGACATCTTGATTCACCCATTTTCCGTGCATTCTTCTGAAAATACTAATGAAAATACATCGACATCTGAAGGAGGATCAATACCAAGTCATCATCGACAGGCTTCCATACCAAGAGCCTTTTCATCTAGGCAATAACTCCAGTGTAAATTATGTCAACAGAATTTCCTATTAACTGCCTCTGATGGGGCTGACGTGTAGTAGTATGCCCCATATGTTACATTTTGTCAGCTTGTTTTTTAGGTCTCACATTATGAAAAAAAATTTGGAGAATCAGTCGAAGTTTGGGCAAAATTTTGAAAAAAAAAGATGAATTTCCTGCCGTTTTCCCTCAGCTGGGCAATTTCTCCTCCTGCTCAACAGGGACACAGGGTCTCCAAATAGTTTCCGTTCCGACATCCATAAGCGCAATCCCCTTCACAGTTAAGTCGGCCCTGATTCGATCGCTTTTTGCAAAATCCTTCTCTTTTCTGGCCAAAATTCTTTCCTCGATCAGATGCGATATTTGCTCTTCTGTCAAATCAGCCCGTATCAATGCCTTGGCTTTCAACTGCTCCAGAATCTACATTGAAGAAATTTCACATTTAAATCGAATTTGATCCAAGAAAAACTCAATAAGCATTCATAAGAACTTGCATCACCTCAGAATAAGTGATAGGGGGCAGCAAACCCAAAATATCTAGAACACCCTTTACTTCTTTCTCTATCTCAGTAAGGGATTGAATTATTGCCAACTGCCGTTGCTTCTGTTGCTTCTTCTGGAGTGCATTAGAGAATGAACCGAATTTAAAAGACAGAGAAAGTAAAGCACAAAAGATACACAACAGAGAGAACATTTGAAAAGGTGCAGCTACTTTTATGGGAAAGAAATAGTAAACCTAATTACCTTGAGGGTGTTCATATTATTGTTTATGAACTTCAAGGCATCCTGGAAAGCACCTGTCAGCACATGTGAGGTGTTCAAGTCGTCGGCCATTTTGTCATGAAAATCCTTCTGCAAGCCTTTGATGCATTTCTCGGCATCAGGAAGAACCCGGACTGTTTTGCCTTTTGGTTCTGTACCCTCGCTAGGAGTTGCCTCTCTGAATGACAACAGAGTATCTTCACAGTCTTGTAATGTCTAACATTAAGAAGACATCCCAAGTAAATTTTCTATCAGAGGGCAGAGTCATGTCGCTCATACAAATACATCCAACATAATCAAGGAAGAGCATTTCAGAGTGACTCAGACTAGTGGCTGCCGGCACTAGAATTTGGCCAATAACATCCAACCTATTCATACAGGTAATTGCAGAGACAATATGAATGGTTTCTTCTCTAACAGCATCAAATTTCCGCGGTATCCTCTAACTAGTTCAATCAAGCCAGCCCACCCTTTCATTAGCTACATATGAGTCTGAGACCAAAGACTATTGTATGAGTAAGCAGCCAGAAAGATGGAAGTGATTTGCAGTTAATAAAACATGATCCATACCTGATATATATAATAGACAGCCTCTGATGCACCCTCCAACTGTAAGACTGAATAGTTGAGAGGAGATCTATAGTGTGCACTTATCAAGAAGTGTCTCAAAGCCAGTGGATAATATCGCTCTGTAATCTATAGTTAATACAAATTGAGTATTTTTAGACACCAGGAATGAAGAGAGCTAAAGATAGATGTTAACACATCAAGATAAAAGACAGAACAAAATTTGCAAATACTACCTGACGGATCGTAAAAAAGTTACCCAGTGATTTTGACATTTTCTCGTTGTTGTTGGTCACATGCCCATTATGCAGCCAATAATTCACACAGCTCTCTTGGCATGCAGCACGACTCTGGGCGATTTCATTCTCGTGATGGGGAAAGATCAAGTCAATTCCACCACCATGGATATCAAATTTGAAAGACAGATAATGAGCACTCATTGCGCTGCATTCTATATGCCACCCTGGTCTGCCAAGACCCCATGGGCTCTCCCAACTTGGCTCACCAGGCTTTGCAGCCTACAATAACCATATACCTTCAGAGTTACATACCCAGATAATAATAAAAAAAAGAATTTACTGGTAGTACAATGCATTTGCACACCTTCCATAATGCAAAATCAGCAGGATTGCGCTTTCTGGAGTCCACCGCAACACGTTCACCTGCCCTGTGATTTTCTAGCTTCTGCCCCGACAAGCAGCCATAATTTGAGATCTTATCCACAGCAAAGAACACATCTCCATCCACCACATAAGCACAATCATTGTTAATAATCTGCAAACAGCCATAAGGAATATTATTAGTTAAAACTCTCCATACCGATCCTTGCGACTTTCAAAATACATGCTGCTGAAGATGCTCCCTCCCAAAATAGAACTTTAGGATAAATAAATAAATATAAAAGCAACTTAGGCAGACATTTTCATACAGCTATCACCTCCAAATACCTCATTACATGGGAATATACAGTCAAGTCAAATGTACAAACATCAATTGCTTCCTCTTCTAATTTGTATAAAAATTATTCCATAAAACATGGTCCTTAAGTTTCTAATTTAGATTACTATTACAGGCTTCCAGTATACCATTAACTCAAATTTCCTAATTAGTAAAAGTATAGCTTCAAATATTCTTGTGAAATTTATGACTTCGAATAGCTTCAAATACTCTTTTGGCATGTACGAACACCACTTCTTTTTTTTCTTGGAAGTACTTAACTTCAAATTATAACTCTTTATAGATGCATCCTTTCCATGTGGAGGATAATAACATTTTAGAGAAATTAAACTCATGCATATTGGTAAAATATCTTCATATTCATGATTCAATTTACCTAATAACAATGAGAGCATCTGATACAGTATCAAACGCAAAGCTCTGAAATCCTTGTCTTCACCAACATAAAGCAAAAACCAATTTTTTTAATTTCAAATTCATCTCTCCTCAAATTTACATATGTTCATATGGAGGAACATATTTTCAACTGAAGCCATATCTTAAGACACATTAGAGTAAATGACAGATGGTAACATTTGTTCTAAGACAAATGGGAGAAGAAATTTCCAAATCAAATGTGAACAATTAAACTTCAGAATTCTTCAGTGACATCAGTTTTTCTCAGCAATAGCAGTTAAATTGGTAGCACAATTGTATAAAGAATCATTTGATATAACTTTACCCTCTGAAGTTCACCACAGAAACCAGGAACTAAGGACATTTGCACTAAATATCAGAGAAATTATGAGAAAAATATAAAAGGCTGTCAACTACATACTGTAGCAACAGCAGCTCCTCTCTACATACTCTAACCTATGTTTATTCATGCTCTTATTGAACCTCTCTGAAATATAAGCAGCAGATATAGAGTTGAAACTAGAAACCTGGGTTATCATGTCTTTAATCTGTTCCATGTGATCAGAAACGCGTGGCTGGTGGGTAGGGGGGAGGCACTGCAGATCGGCCATATCAGTTAAATACTCTTGGCAAAAGCGATTACTTAAATCCAAGGGATTCTCCCCAGTCTCATTTGACCGACGAATAATCTGCAGATATCCACATGTTAGCAATGTCCAGCTAACCGATTTAAAAACACCAACAACAATAATCCAGGTATCCTTGGCATCCACACAAAATAACTGAATTTCTAAAATAATACATGACAACTCCGAAAGTCTAACTTTAACAATAAAATGCCAGAATTTCATGATAACCACAGAATTAAATAATGAACACTACACTTTGGTGAAACAGAAATGCTTCTCTCCAAGAGAAAAGAATGCTACTTCCATTATTGGAAACTGCCAGAGTTAAATGATGACGCAAAATCTTTCTGAAGCTACTTTCAACGACTGACACTTCAACAGGTGGCCACTCATCAAACTTAAGAGAAGTAAATCCCCTTCAGTTGTCAAATAGTGAAACATTATGCAAGCATAAGTAATGAAATTTGACAAACAATCTGGAGGATCAGACTTACTTGCTGATAGCACAAACAGATGTTCCTTCAAAATGTGCATAGCTTATACCACAAGATTTTAGAAGTATAAAAAATAAAGAAATGAATTCAACTAGTTATCCAGTGTAGCTAATCAGGTGGAGTTTCCTTGCCATGATCTCATCGTTAAAGTTCCAATATTAATATAGCAGTTTCAGATTTCCCATCAATAGAACTATGTAGCACGTCAGGAAATCAAAGTCACCCCGGAATTTACAGTATAAAATCTGATAACAGCATTTGATGACACACAAACAGTTGTGTAATGTATAAGTCGCTACTAAAATGAAGGAAAGAAAGAAGTAATCAAATAGCACCCACTACAACAAACCATAGTTCTATTGAGTTGAAAAGCATCGAAACTAATTAATTCTATATGACTTAATAATCACTTACTCTCTTGTCCATGTGTAGAAATGTCAAAAAACTAATTCTTTGGGGTTGAAAATGCATTTCCACAGCATGAAAATTTTAAAATAATTTTTGAATGGCTGATCATGATTTTCCCCTCATGCCTACTTTTCCATTTGATACTTGACTTATTTGTCAGTTTAATTCTCGGAAGTTGGTCAAATACTGCTATTGATATATTAAAAGGCAGATACTTTCACATTCACAAAGCATGTTGTTCACAATCTGTTGCTTTACACAATACGCAGGATATAACGTGTTCTCAGTAAGAACCAAATCAAACTCTCAATTCTCCACAAGAACAACATACACTGTGCAGAGCTACGCAAGTAAAGCAGACAAAGCTTTAGAACGTATAAATGAACCCTTTAATCTAATGATAATAGCCTCATCTTCTTATTACATAAGGATTCTTGTCGCAACCGGTCAATTAGCTCCCATACTTTTCAAATTTCCAGAGCTTATGAGAATTACTTCAAAAAATTCATGTCTGCATATTTTCTTTTTCACATCAAAAATCATCGGCATAATCACAGTACCTATCATGAGATCAGCATGAGGAATCTAATTCAACCAAAAACACAATGTACAGCCATGAAAGAGTTTACATCTGATATTTAAATGGACCAACATTCGGACCTTGTCATCAACATCTGTAAAATTGCGGACATAGGTAACTTCATAGCCCAAGTGTAGCAGGTATCTGCACCAAATCATTTTAAACAATACATAGTTAACATTCAACAAAACCCTGCTAGAGATAGCATGCAATGCTACGTAAATAAACCTGCTAGGTCATGATTTCAGTCAGCAACTCTTCATTTTATGAGGAATCAACCAAGAATAACCTCCGCCTGTACAGAACCAATCTGACGTGCGAGGCGAGACCCTTACAATCTGATGTGCGAGACCCTTACATACAACCGCCGGTCGTTACCTGTAGAGGACGTCGAAGGCGACAGCGGCGCGGCCGTGGCCGAGGTGGCTGAAATCGTAGGCCGTGACGCCGCACACGTACATGCCCACCTTGCCTTCCACCGCCGGCCGTAACGCCTCCTTCTGCTGCGTCATCGAATTGTACACCCTGAGCTCTTTCTTATCGGCCATCGCTGGGCACCTCTCCCCCTACCTCTCTCTCCAATTTCCGATCGCTAGGAAACCAGAGAGCTCCGATCGGTAACCGTATCACAGTTCCAGCGGCGGCCGATTTCGGGCGAAGAGGTTCGGTTTTGACGAGTACTGCGTTGCGAGTTCCCCGGGTCGGAGAATCAACCTCGTAATAATCAGTGAGCTTCGACGAAGACGGTCTTCAGCCGAGGACTAGGGTACAGCACCCCGACGACCGAAGCGTGTCCCGCAAGCACCTTCTCCTCCAAGTCTTCGGCAACGAAGATGGGACGGCGGAGCCTGGGGTTTCCTTCCAGGTTCTGGGGAAGAACCCGGTGTGGGTCCGGAGCAGAAGCCGCGCCGGAGGGATTCGGGTGTATCGGAGGTCGGAGAGCGCCGGCGAAATCGGGGTCGGAGACCGGTTCTGTGTCTCGTGAAGGAGGCCTAGTTCGATCTGAGGAAGATTGAAGACGGAGGCGGACGGTCCATATGAAAGAAAATGGGCCAAGAACATTGGGCCTTTATTATGGGCTTTTCTTGTCACCCATCTTGGGCCTTGCAATAATCCTCTTTTTTGTTTGGGGAACTAAACAAGACCAAGGTAGGTCTAATTAGGAGGTTAGCTTAATGAAATTCACTAATACACGAGGGAAGGTTCAGAAATCTAGCCATGCGGTCGCACAAGATAAACATTAGTAATATCAAGACACTATTGCGCTCAAGTCAGCTTGAGTCAAAAAACAACATCCGAACTTGACATTGTAAGGTTTCAAGGCCATGGTCGGATCCATTTAAGGTGACCTCTCCCAAAAGCATGATTGGCCCCTCCTTAAGTCTCATGGCTCAAGCCTACCACTATTAAACCATTTCAGCCACCAAGGCTCAATTGTTTTATGAAGAAAATTTAGTATATTTAATGCTTGTTTGGTATATCTAGATAAAATAAATATTAGTAATCAGGACACTATTGCTCTTAAGTCGACTTGAGTCAATAAAGTCAAAAGCATGTATTAAACCAACATGGCAAACAAATTTCTCGAGGGACTTGAACACGGTCCAATAGGTTGATTGGCCCATCCTTAAGTCTTATGGCTCAAGTCTACCCATATTAAACCATTTCAACCCACTTAGGCTCGATTGTTTTATGAAGAAATTTTAGTATATTTAAATGCATGTTTGGTATATCAGAACAAAATAAACATTAGTAATATCATAACAGTATCACACTCGAGTCGGCTTGAGTCAATAAGATGCCCAATCATGAGAGAGATAGAGAGAGAATATAGAGGGAGGAGGGAACCGGGGCTCTAAGTAGGCGGAGCTTGGAAAAGGAAATAGAAATCTGGGAGACTAAATCTTCTTTCTCTGTGCTGGGTTCGATCTTGATAGCAAACGCCTTAAAGGGAGCGTCTAAGTAAAATGACTCGAGTTGTCGCACACCCGGAACAATGGCCAGCACGCTCTAAATGGCCATAGAAATTGCATAGCTTGCTTCTTTCCCAGTCGAGAAGCCGCCGAGTCCATCGCAATCCCGTGCGATTGTACATGGTATCATCGATGCAGCCGCCGTAAGAAAACTTACCTCTCTCATGCCTGTAAAACTCTTCAACCGGAAAGTTTTCCAGGACATTCAATCCAACTAAGAAAACATCAGAGCCACGAGCGCTTCCATTGTCTACTTCGAGGGTATTGATTTAAGACAATCTCGCGAACTACTTCAGGTATTCAGCAACGACCTACCTATCCTCTTTACAACAAATTACTCAGTATGTTTTTTTGTATTGTTCATAAACTCATTTTAATTCACAAGAAACCCTTCATTCTGAAGGGCCTAATTTCCAGCTAAACATCCAAGGGAAGAGATTCCACATTTCAGGTCCCCTACCCGCAATTCTCAAGAAACTTAAGGCTGGGAATCTTCATGAACCTCCACCTCTGGGCAGAGACAGCGATGATGTGCTGCTGATTCTACTTCAGGCAGTGGAGTGTTCCTGACTGGGACGACCGCTTTGTGGGAACCCCGTTTGTAACTAATGAGGATACTCATTGTCGTTGTCCCAAAAAACTTCTCACCAAGATCATCATCATCTTTTCCTCAGTTTAAACATGAAAGCAGATGTTCATATCAAACATTATTCGCTTAAAACAACTTCGATTTCACACGACAAAACTCATCATCGTTCGTGAAGAATGGCTCCAAGTGGCACTTTTGGCATCGAGGGCGAATACTGGGCGTCGCGTAGTGAAGACATACGCGTTTTGAAGGAAGCTCTTCAGGTTCAGGTACGGTTCCCTCGCATGTTCCAGAGTGTCCTTCATCATGGCCTCCTGAAAAAAATGGCCAAACCAAACATCACCAGAATAAACTTTTAGCTTTCTTTTGTTTTCACTTTTGCTTTTCCCTAATTATCAGCATCACAGACCTAACAATGTTATGCAAATGATCAAAGATCAAAAAAAAGATACAGCCAGACTACACAACTAGAAACCTCTTTCCGACCTGTCTGAACTGTCTCCCTGTATATGTTATCTCTAGTCTGGATGGACTGGCCATATTAGTGACACCAGAAAAAAAAATCCCATCACCAAGAAAAATCCCATCAGGGAAACATAGGATGTTCTATGCTAATGCCTTCACTGAATGACTGGTCAAAATGAAAAGCAACAACCATCCTCTATATAGATGCTGGGATCCAGTGAAAAGTAATCAAGCAAGTTAGCACATTAGAGAAACTCAAGCAGAATGCTTCAATTACTTCTATGGGACATAAAAACACCTGTATGCAAAGCCCAAAATTACGAACCTGCAATGGATATCTAATAAAGGCAGGTTCATAGCGGCCTTTGCAAAACCTATGGAAATAGATGGTGAGAACTGGAAGAGCAATGAGGAATGGAGTTGGAATGGCAGCCTGCTTTGTAGCCAACAGCCCAAATAGAAGCGACTGAGATATAAGCAATGCAAAAATAACGCGAAGATACACATCAGGTCAGAATGCTGCAGCACTTTCATACTCCTGATTATAGACATTTATTATCTGTAATATTCAAAAGATGTTAGGATTAACACAATAGATTCATAGAAGAAGAAGAAGAAAGGCTTAACATGATTCTTCATACATGGGTGACTAAAATAAACAAGAATGCATAGCAAAGAAAAACTTAGCCTAGAGTTTATAAGAGCTTGGAAGATATCCAATTGTAAACCCCAAATATAAAGTCAAATCCATCCCTATTGGTGCTGCAGAAATTCTTTAACATCATTGATCTTGAGACAAGACAAGAATAATCTCAACCTCATGACCTGACCTGTAGAGTCTCACCAACCTATTTAGGGAAAGAATCTAAATAAAATACAGAAATTCAAAAATGAGATCGCAAAAATCTGGGTGAACAACAAAAGGACCACATATTTGCAACTTTGCCAGTCACCATTTGATACTTTCCATCAATCTAACTAACTCGCAATTATTTTCCTATTAAAAAAACAAAAGAAGCACATTGTCTACTTATGGATATATTTGGTTGTCGCATATGCAGAGACATACTATTTGCACAACCAACGAGAAAATGCAAAAACCATTGGGACATTAAGGCTATTTAATGTGCATGAAAATGTGATCGAAAGAGTTTGCTTGGCTTAAAGAGAAAAGCCGGTGACAGTATGATGTTGGCATGAAAGTTTTTAACTCAATTCAGCAGGCATGACCAGCAAGACTTCAAACTTACAAGAAATTTGATAAGAAGAATTAGCACTTTAACCCACAATGAAAATATGAAATTGGCACAAAATTTTGTCACTCAACTCAGTAGGCATGAACTCCAAGATCTTATACTACTCATTGACGATCTCATCCAGTATCATCAATCCCAATTATTAAGTCCTCTGCAACACCCACTTCTCCTACTATACAGCATTCGCAACCATATGAATTGCTCCCACTCTACAAACTATAAATCATACACAAGAGACTTTATCTAGAACCACCACATGTAATATCATCATAACCGAGATTAATCATGATTGAAAGTCCTCTACCTGTTCCTACATTTCAAGCATATAAGCCATGAAACTGGAAAGAAGATATTCCTAATCATTGTTTTCATAATACATGATGACGAAACACGACATAAGCCAGGCCAAAGAAAACGAGTATGAAAGGAAGCAAGGCAGGTGTCACTGTAGCATATACAAGGCCCAGTAAGATGTAAAACTGAATTTGAGGTTCTCTATTGTTGAAACCAATGCTTCCAGGATTCATCGCCTCCTCCCTATCCTCTTTAGTTTTCACCAAGAAACAATTCTTCAAGTGGTAGATGATCAAAGCCTTCAGACTTAAAACCTCTGCCGCTGTTCCAGCCCAACCACCGACCATAATGTACGTAATGAAGAAAGTTGCTTTCTGGGGAATGGCCACCCCGATTGTTTTGGGAATGCTACCAAAAAAAAAGTAACATGTATGAAAACTTCTCCAGGACAGCTAACAAGTTCATAAAGTTGGAGGAAAAAATCTGGTGCTGAAGTGCTTCTTAAAAGGCGGGTACTGTCACCTAGAATAATGTCATGCCAAGGTCAACTAACTTTAGCACACTCATCATCGTGTAATCTTGTAAAGGCCCGGCACAGTGGCCAAAACACTATAATATCAGGCCCCCACCCCCCTTCTCCCTCTCATGCGCGCACAGTGCATGCACAATCAACCAGAAACACAGAGTACAATCATGAGTGCAACTATCTGTTTATACATCATTGTATGTGTATGTGTGTATAAAATATGTATGATTGCATGTACGTGATGCTCTTTTGGCCTCCTATCTATCCAAGGACGGAAGAGTAGCAAGCACCGAATTGCAATTGATTGGAAATATAAGCGAGACATGAAAGAAGAAGATAGCCTTGACGTACTCGCTGGCCGGTTGATGAATGAACGAGTTCAGTTGCTCCAAGGCAGAACCGGCAATTAAGCTACCAAGGTATACATTCACGAGATTGAAAAGATAATATCTAGTTGCTGATCTCCTTTCAAGAGATGATAGAGATATGAAACCTTCAAATTTTGACATGATCATCAATATTGTAGGCAGGAAAAGCAGAAAAAGCTTCAACACAAGCCCAGGAAGACAACCCTGGATGAACGACTTAATTAAACCACTGCAAGTTTAACATCAAGATGAAGTTACTTTCCATCAGCAACTATTGTAAAATCAATTCGATGCAATCACACAGACGGAAGCTACAGATCCTAGGAGGCAGCACGATGAGCTAATGGATTTACATAGAAAGTATCAACCATATTTATCTAGAAAGACATTCAGTTTCATCAAGCCAACCCGATGGGTCAGATAATGATTTGGGTGATTAACCAAGAAAAAGTGCTCCACAAGCTCACTAACAGACTCATCTGGATCTGGGGGAACATTTCTGACAAGTACCTGTAAAAATTCGGTTCCATGGAAAAATGTCTCATGTTACGGAGAAACACTTGGAATTCTAGCCTCCAAGTTCCAAAATTACAGATTACAAACAAATCAAGATTAATAATCAATCATTTATCTAGTTTAATTGACACCAACGATACATGCAGTCCACCCTACCGTAAATTGATCAGCGCGTCGCCGTTCTGATGCAACAAACTGCAGCCGCATTGAAGCAACCGTCTCATACTCGTTACGCAACACATAGCATGTCCAAAAGGTAAAGACATAAGCCATTATAATATGAGCCCAAAACCTGTCACATGGTGCATAAAAAGAATGTCTGACAATAAGCCACTACCAAGATGTAATTAGAGTTTAGTAAAACATTGTATTGAATGTAAGGCCGATCTCCTGTTTTTATTTCTTAGTAATCTAGATGGCAATAACTTCTCTGCATAACACATATGCCGAACAACTCAAGTGCCAAAACTTGGCAAAGGGGTGTACTTATATGCCAAAAATTCCTAAAAGTATATTTAAGTGCCAAAATTGAAGAAAACTTGATCACTTAAATGCCAACGGTGAAAATTCCGATCAAAATGCTACATGGTATTTTTCCAGCAACATGAGATTAAAACAATGCTTTTTTGGGTGCTTATATGGCTAGATAAGCTTAAAATGACGTCATTTTGCCCCAAATTTAATTTTTAATATAAAAATTAATTAAATTTAAAATTATTAAAAAAAAAAAAAAAGAGCCCCATCACCAATGGGGCATCGATGACCCTCGCCAAAAGCTGAGGCAAGGGTGGGAAACCCTCATCCAGATCTAGAATAGGGCCACTGCCCTCTCCTAGCTTCTGGCAAGAGTCGTCGAACGTTGCCCAGGCACCAGCATCCCTTGCTAGCCATCACCGCTATCCCACCGGCGATAGGGCAATGGCCCCAAGCGGGGAGCCCCCTCCCGCCTACGCTGTGTTTTTTTTTTAGTTTTTCATTTAATTTAATTAATATTTGCATTAAAAATTGAATTCAAGGTAAAATGACGTCATTTTGGCTGAGTCTAAGCTAAGTAAGCTTTCCAACGAACCACATCAATAAATTATATTTAAAATATGTCATGTCAAATTTCCAGCACTTTTCACTAAACTTGACACCTAAATGTCCCATTTGTATCTAGGTTCAAGTGAAGTAAGTAATCATGACTATCATAATGACAATTTAAGAGCACCACATTCCAACACAGTACATAAGATAACATCACAATTTCCAACACCATAGAAAGATATTTAAGTTATGCCTTGAGCTTGAGCCATAAAAGGAAACTTTCCTAATCCAAGTAAATTTTCTAATTTGAATAGATTTCTCAGTTGAATTATTACCTAGTTAAAGTAGGTTTCCTAAAAAGGAATTTCCTATTCCAAATATCATTCTCTTATATAAGAAGTGATTTTTTATTATTATGAAGAGTATCCAAGAGGAGCTTGTGTCCTTGAAATACATCCCAAGTGTTGGAGTCAATAAATCTTATGGTAAGATTGTGTAATTCCTTTGAGATTAAGAGATTATGTCATAAGGAATTCTGACCGTGTGAACTATTGGCTGTAATTGAGGGCTGAGAAATATTGAAAGTGTTTGAATGACTCGAATATGGTTGTAATCTCCATATCATTGCTTGACCTGTAGTGGAATTCTTTACTATTCTCTCATGAACGTAGGTCATACCAACCAAATTACGAAAATTTGATGTTTGATTTATTTCCTTGTTTTGTCTACTTTATTATAATCTCCGTGTCATCACTTGTTTTCACAACAATTGATATGATTGATTGGTGCTCCACCCCTAATATATCATGGTGTTTGGTGAATATTTCAAGTAAAGAATCTAGTGACCAACATGATCTTCAAGTAGTGGGTGTTGTTGAGTAAAATTCCTAATATATTTTGAAGTTGACAAAACTATCCAATATTATATTGCTATTGATAAATGCAAAAAGTGTTTACCTTCACATTGGAAGGAGTCTTGATAAATAGGAAACCTACAATAATAAGTCTATAAAGATGGGGAATTTATATTGACTTGGCAAGAACATTAAGGTTTTATGTCTATAGTAATATTCTGAGCATTAAGATTTATGTCTATAGTAACTATATCATTTTTAAATATTTTAGCAAGAATAATTATCATATCCAATATTACATTAATATAAGCAAGGCAACTGCATGAAAATCAACATGGCCATTGAGTGAATACCAACAAAGACAACTAGGCTAAATACTATCAAGATTTATCTTGAATATCAACAAGGATATGATTATCATCAAAGTACTGCGATTGTTGAATATTAGCAGAGTGCCTATTCTACCTTGGACGGAACTCTTGCTACAAACTTCAAGATATTATTTTGAAATATTTTATATTATAACTTTATAACTAGTGATCTGGTATGGATTCCCTTTTTACAAAATATTGATTGACTTTTGGTTTTTAAAGATCTTTGCAACATATTTAATAATGCAAGATATCTTAATTAATCAGCTTTCATCCTGAAGGGAAGAGTCTTTCCTTAGCTAAAGCAATCTAGTTATGGAAAACAAGATTTGTTTGTATGAGTGATTTAATCGGTGAAAATCTCTGATTGTTCACCCTAATCTTCGCAACAATCATCTAATGGCTAGTTTGGAGACTGATCCTCTTGAAAATTATCCAAATGGAAAGTTCCAGATGCTGAGTATAAAAGAAGACCCAAGCACTGAAAAGAAAGACAAATCAAGAGACAAAAATTCCAAAGTCTAAAAAGCTTCCCATAATCTCATTTATCTTTTGTGATTATTCAATTGTAATCTATTAAGAAGCATTCACAAAGTGATAGTTTGTATTTAGGTGTGTGATAATGAGTCTTATCAGCTTATGTAATAAGTGACACCTGCTTCAAAGAGAAGTGCTTGAGTTCAAGCAATACTTGCTATTATAAATTCTCATTGATTAATGGAATCTAACCAATACGCTATCAACATAAAACAATATACGTAGGTTTATACTAAGCTGAACCACTGTAAATCCCTATGCGCAAAGTTTTATTTCTCTCTACTTATAGTCATTTATTACTTGATAGAAATACACACTTAATAACTTGAACATTATCAAAATCTGATCATATACATATTCTTTCTAACCTGCTCTTATCATATTCATCTTGACTCTTAATCTTTGCAATAACTAATAAGGATTTGTTAAATCACCTATTCAACCCCAAAAAGTGAAATCGTTAGCCTACCATAGGGTTACAATGTAGCAACATGATCCTGATGGCAACCTTCATAGTTTTGTTTGGAGAAAAGACCAAGGATAAAAATGGGAGTTGATTGAGATTCAAGCTATGATATCTTGGTGCATAAGGATACCTAAATTAAGGGGGAGCAAATCTATCACTAAGCTCATACATGAGTGGTTATGATGCACATGAGCTATGTTCGCAAAGTCCCACATTAGATAATTGGTATGATGTGAAATAATTAATATATTCTAGTTGACCTATAACTTAATGACTTATACTTTTGAATGAAGGTGAGTCTAAGTAGATATATTAATGGACTTGGACTTTAGACTCCTTCTTGGTGATCTCCCTAGGTAAAGTGATGTAGTACACTCTAAACAAATGATATCAAAGCAGTGCTTGATTGAGTTAAAGCAAATCGATAGCGACTGAATAAAGAAAAGTGAAAGGCAATAGATTAGATGGGAAATATTTTGGTTTTTAGAGGAATAGACACTTAGTCTTATCTAAGGAGAAGCTAGAGTTGAAAAAGCAAAATGAATTAGGAATTACTAGATAAGAAGGGCTCAATGAAGGCTCTATCAAACCTATAAAAGAAGCCCTTTAGAATCAACAAAGTTTACTTGATACAACATCTCTTTAACTTAAAGATGGGCGAAACTGATCATATCAATAAATTCAATATGATCATTAATCAATTTAGTTTGGCTAAGATTAACTTAAACGATAAGATACATAATTTGATTATGTTACTCTCATTGCCTTGTAGTAAAGTACTATGTTATTGCTATTAGTGATTCCAACATTTGATGGGTCCGCATTTTGATATTATGTGAGGACATCCATAAGACAAAATTTGGTGAAGTGTTCAAATGGATTTACATGGTGTTTAGTTCAAGGTGGAGTTGCAACTAGAAAATCTTGAGCAAAGTAATCAAAATTGATGGTGCTAATAGCAAGGTAGAGCCTATAGAACTAATACTTGTAATAATTGCTAAATTAAACTAGCGGAGAAATGGACATTGATGGTGTGTATGGATGCAACCGGGGTTTTACTTTATCTGTGATTAAGAAGATGGTGTCGCAAAATCCTCACGGAACAGTGAAATGTGCACGTGGAGTTGGCATTTTGATGACATCTACAGTTATAGTTAAGTTCAAGCGTGGCTCGGACTTAAAAGATATATGGGGCAATTGAGCCCATGAGGACCTGTGGGAGAGTAGTAGCAAGGTTAAAAAATTTCCAGCTAAGTGATTGTGACTTAGCTTCACATCAAGTCAAGATGGAGAATGTTGAAATAGAGTCTCGAGTTTGAGCTTGAAAATGAAACTTTCCTAATTCAAGTAATTTTCCTAATCTGAATAGGTTTCTTAGTTGAATAGTGTCCTAATTGGAGTAGCTTTCATGCAAAGGTATTTCCAATTTTGAATCCAATTCTCATATATATAAGAAATGGATTTTTATTGTGAAGAGTTTCAAAGAGGAACTTGTGCTCATAAATTACATCCTGACTATTCAAGTCAATAAATCTTATGGTAAGATTTGTGAAATTCATTTATGAGATTAGGAGATTATTTCATGAGAATTTGTAAGAACTAAAGACTATTAAGTTATTGAATGTAATTAGGGCTGAGAAACACTAAGAATATTTGAGCGACTTGATTGTGGTTATAATTTTAGTGTTATCACTTTATCTATGGTGAAATTCTTTATTGTCAAATTTGTGTTCATAAGTCACACCAACTGAATAACTTAAATCGCATATCCAATTTACTTCTTGATTATGTCTATTTTATCATTCAACCGCTTATTTCCACAACAAAAGCCAAAACTGGTCCTTTCAAGATAATTGGTCTGAAAGGAAAAGAAATGTGAATTGATGGTCTCATGACAGTCCAAAATTGTAAGTGTCGGTTATATGTAGCATGACTTCTCATATGTTGCTTGGATGAACAGCTACTGAGGAACCTGTGCAAAGGAATAGTCCAAGGTAATAAATTTGGTGAACCCCCACAGAGCAGTTGTTTTCCAAATTTTTAGTGAAACTCTTGAATATCCCTTTCATCCCTAGCTCAACTGTAATCTAACTAAAAGACTTCAGAAGATTAATCTTACAGCCTATAAAGCAAGCCTGATGAAAACAAGAAACAAGCCCACTGTAATTCTAGTGAAGCCCCAAACTGAATACCATCAATCGGCTTATCAACCCCCGGAACACAGACTTATATTGGCAAAGCAGAAAATAGCTAAGAAAACCATATCAAAATAAGCAAAAGCTCCGTACCTATTTGATCCAAGCGGAACATTTGAAATTGAGAGTTTGTCTATATAGCTAGAAGTTACATTCCTAAGCCTGGCCAGCTCTAGAGTGCTATTCGTCCAATTTACGGGAACCAATATAGTCCACGCCAGGAATGTTATAGGAACAAAGATCTTCAGTCTGCATCAATGACATGGAGAAATTAGAACAGTTCCTGATGCATCTACAGCTGTGCGTTGCCAAATGAACAGATTTAGCTATACAGGATAGTTTTAGAGAATATATCCTGACTTGCATAGTACATGAATAGATTGCACTCCACAATCCTCATAACAGAGAAAAACGAACAGTGGAACACGCTTAGTGTAACAAGAGCTTACTTCGCTGTAGGTAAATCAACCTAAAGTTGTGCAAGTAGCCAGTGTCACCTCATTTGTTCTTTTCCCCCGTTTTTAATTGATGAAACTTCATCCTTTTCTATAATTCTTAAACTCGCCAAAATTGCAAGCCACGTAAAAAAAAACACACACACACACACAAAAAATGATGCAGGTCCTTTTGATGGATCTATGGGCCTCCTTATAGACCTTAAGTCGCAAGACCAGTCCACACGCTCAAGTTTCCTTGAACATCAAAAGTTGAGGAATTACTCACGAGTTCCTGGGAAAGGCAAACCGATTTTTCTCTTTTGCTAAATAGTAGGCATAACTCTATGCAAGTCTCTCTTATGTTCGTTTTGAAGCACCAAGCTTCATCACTGAGCAAGCTTGCGCATACACGTCGCGCATGCTGTATGCCTCAAGAAATCTGATTGGAAAAGGAAAGAATGATTATAATGCTTGAAAGATTAGATGGAACCATTAAATTATTTTTTTAATCGAAAAGAATTTGATAATTTTGTATAAGAGTTCGTAATCAAGCTTGACAAATAAATTTTGTTAAACTATTTTAAAAAATCAGTATTCTTCAAAGTGCTGGTAGTTTTGTATGATTTCTAGTAATTTTAATCCATTGATAAGTTTTACATATAAATATTACTAAATTATTATTGGAACAGCTTGTACTTTTGAAACACTCAAATAAATGTGAAAATGACATTAGGATACTCATTTTAATGCCAAAAATTTTCACCAGATTAATTCAATGAATATTCTAACAAATTGCCTTATGTGACTTTTCAAATTAATTTTTTTATTACAACGTGGCTTCTTTGAAAAATTTCTTAGTCCAAGGTAAATGATCTTCGATTGACCTGGCATTAACGTGGCAAAAGGTTTGCCCCTTTTGTTCTCCAAATTCATTTGAAACTGAAAGACTAAATTGTCAAAAGGGAGATGCTCTTATGAGAAGCTTGAGCAATGGATGGGTTCGAGATAAGATGAGCAGAGGAGATGTTCAAGCTTATGAGATAACAAAGTAGAAACCGGTCGAATTGGCTTATGTGAGGTTAAGGTGATGACGAGTCTAACAACGCAACACAGGGAATTGCGCTTAATTTGGATGAATCACAAAGAAATTGAAGATGAAGGAAATGGCATGCTAGGGACATTAATGAAAAATCGCCAGCATCTTCCTTCATCGAGAGAGAACTCTCTTCTTGGCCTGTACATTTTTTTTTTTTGCTCTCTCTCTGTTTTGCCGGTTGCTCCCATGTTCCTTGTTCAGCCCTCTTTTTGTTTTTCTCTGACCTTCCACTCGTTGCCCTTCCCAATTTTACAGCTCCCTCTCTCCAGTTAGTTTTTTTTTTATTTCCCACTTTTTTAACACGAAAATGAGCCGCTTCCAATGCTTCTCCTCTCCATTGTGAGATTCACCTTAAATTTTGGCCCAAATTACCAGGTTTTGAATTGGGTTGAAGAAGAGGGGATTTGGTTGATTTGGCCTAATTAGCGTTATAAATTGGGGCAAACCATTCTAAACGACATTGGTTGGGGGTGCAGATGATGAGTTAGGTTGCTAACCAGCCACGCTGGTCTGAAAAAATGATAAAATAGTGCCTCATCGTATTTCCAGCATCCCAAATTGAAATTGACACATAAGTAATTACTGTTTTTTTTTTTTTTAGAGTGGTAGTGAAATGATCTGTAAAAAATTTTTGGTACTAAAATGAGTACCGTACAAAAGTTATGGTATTTATGTTGTCATTTTCCCAAAATAAATTTTCGTAAGTGATTCAAATAAGAATCTCTAATTTTGTACTAAGAATGAGTGATTTTAACACATTTCTAAACTCTAAAAATAATCCGACCAAATAAAACTTCTCAAAATAATTATCTTTGAATTATTGAAAAGTTCATGATTTTGAAACGATTAATAAACAATGACAACCAAATCAAAAAAAAAAGTTGATAACTTCATATAAGAATTGATAATTTAAGCTTGCATTGTTAATAAGTCAACAAAAATTGTAACTTTAACCCAATGATAAGTTTCAAGATAAATGACAGTAAACTATTGGAACAATTGGTAAATTTGTAATAAATAATTTAAAAATTAGTATGATGGAAATATAAATCCTAGAGTTATCGATAGCTTACGAAAGGGATTCATGAATTCTCTCACCGTCGCAGAGTTCTCCATTGTCCCAAAAGATGCAAAGTCCGGCATCGGTTAAGATATGATAGAGGAAGTCGATGAATTCACGAGCGACAAATCCTCTAAAACTGAGGAACACTTGGTACTCGATTTCCTATTGATGTATCTGCCTCCAAGGTTGCCGTAGTTGCTCTGCTTCATGGATCAATATCTCTCTCTTTCTTCCCCTGGTATGGCTGAAGGAGATGCTTTTGGCCGTAGTTTAACAAAGTAAGTACCCATACCAACGATCAAACACAATTTCTGAAAAAGAAGAGTGATGGCTTTCTTTTTTGTAAAAAATTGCCATGACTTGTATAAAGACCAAAAAGCAAAGTCTTGGTCGTTGATGAGAAATAACAAAATCGCTAAATGGCCGACAAGATTATTGGGAAAAAGATGTGCCGGTAGTCCACTTAATACGTTACATCCAATCTTTCTTTCTTTTTCCCCAAAGTTCGACTCTATGATGGAATATTTTTTACTGAAAATTCAGGTAATGTTATAGGAGATGAGTTTTTTGCTTTTCAAGCACCATCGGTTTCATACCATGTGGGGTATAAGTTGATTATGATAATTGAATATAAAAGATATGTGTTGTAATTAATATCATGTTTTTTGAAAAGCAAGAAATTCACTGCGACGGTGTACCTAATAAATGAGTCATTTCCGCAAACGCGTCATTAAGAGTTGCAATCATTAGTTTACTCTCTTTTCAGGAAAAACTTCTTTGGTACAGTTTGATTTTCCTTGTGTTTGAATCATGACACCTACATTTCCTCTAATCTTGAGAAACAAAAATCAAATTAAAAGAATAATTCATATTGAGATAATTTGAGCTTACCTTTCTCTCACCTTGTCGACTTATGAACATCAGATTACAAATTGGAACTGCTCATGTTGGCATTTGGCATTTGACATTATTAGTATGAAAGTCGGTCGGGATGGCTTTTTCAATATTGGTAAAACTTGAAAGAGGGATATATGTTACAAATTCTGGAAGGTAAAACCCCTGAACCTGATTTTAATCACTGGTGGTAGAGGGCCGGTAAATTCTGACAAGTGACACAATTGACATAAATTTAATATATATATTTATATAGTTACCAAAATATAGTGTTCATCAATTACATGACTTGAATCCGATTCAGACAAATGAACACGAATTGCCAAGTCTTATGACAATGTGATATAATCATTAAAACAAATAAAAATAGTTTATATGATCTTATGCTTCTTTCAAAGTGAGGACAAGGACATCATAAGTATTATAACTTTCATACGATACTTACCTGAATGTTGTGACTTTTTTTTATTAGTTAAGTGGCATGACTTCTAAAAAAGCACTCACTTGAGTGCTATATCTTTTAATCGATTACTCGAATGCAATAACTCTTTAAAAACATTCACCGAAGTGTTGTAAATTCAACATGACATGACACTTATGGTAAACTTTTTAAAAAGTTATGACACTTAAATGATTAATTGAAGAGTTATAGAGCACTTAAGTGATTGGAAAAAAAAAAGTTATGAAATTTAAGTAATCACTATATGAAAGTTACGATACTCAAGCAATCGAATAAAAAAATTATGAAACTCAAGAGTTATATTAGATACTTATAATATCATTTTCCCCCTCCAAAATGTATCATAATTAAGTATAAAATTAGCTATTTAGTCCATTTTTGTAATTTAATGGATTTAATTTCTAGATTGATGATGCATGACTAGACTTGGAGCTTATTTGATCATCTCATTAAGTATTGATAATGAAATATCAAACACTTACTACGATTACACATGATGATGCTAACTTAATGGATAAAAACATAAACAATCCCTTAACTTTGGCTCAATATGTAATTTGGTCCATGAACTTTTATTTTGTTCTATATGATCCTTGAACTATAACCTAATGTGCAATGTTTGTTCAATGTAACCCCTAAACTTTTGGCACATATTCAATACAGTCCATCAACTATATAAAAATGGTTAATATAGTCCTTGGGATTATATTGAACATTTTTATACTATTCAGAGCTATATTGAATATGTATTAAAAGTTCAAAGATTATATTGAACAAATTAAAAATTCAATAACCATATTGCATATTGAGTTAAAGTTCAATGACCACATTAAATAAATTAAAAATTTAGAAATTAAATTGCACATCGCGCTAAAGTTTAGGAATTGTTTGTTTTATTTTCCCCTAAATTAATTGTGACTTAAATGTCCACTTAATCAATAAAATAAAGAAACACACTACTTAATTCATCCTAGCCTACCAAAAGATGTTGCAAACAAAAGTTACTTCATTCAGTCAAATAGAATATTACCATATTGCCAAAAGCCATCAAGATTATCCACAACTGTTTTTTTTAAGGAAGTTTTAATATTCCCAAGTCGATTTTTAGCTGCTATCAAATAATATTTTTCCTTCGATCTTTAGTAAACTTTGTCAGCCGTTGTTGACACATTAATTTTCATTAAAGACCCTACGTTCATTTCATAAGAAAATTAGGAATGAAATTGGTGAATAACCATAGAATTTGAGCCCTAACCAAAAATATCGATTTTTACATTGCTTTGCATTCTCATTTCTTATGCATTTCCGGCATCTAGACATAAGATGTAAGGATCTGAAAATTACTACTGTGTAATATTTTTCACTTTAGGCCTTTGATCCTCACGACTTTAAAACGCATTGTCTAGGATAAAAGCGTAGCCACACTACCATCTCTTAACCCAGCCTAATATTGTTTTCTTTGAGCCTACTGCACTAGGCGCAAACACACCACCATCCTAGATACGGCCTCACCCTCAAGGCTTTGTTCTTAGCACAACAAAAGCTTGTGTGAAATAGGTTATGCAAAGTAAAGAACACAAGCCTTGTAAATTAACCCAAGACTCCTCCCTAAGCAAAGTGGGACAAAAGATGTGCCCCCGCCCTCAAGACTTTGTTCTTAGCACAACGTTGTGTGAAATAGGTTATGCAAAGGAACACAAGCCTTGTAAATTAGCACAAGACTCCCCCTACACATCACCATCTCTCCTCCATCCTCACCTCATCATTGCCAGGCTATCACACTCTCCACCCTTTAGGAGCACAGAACACAAGGTTTATAAACTAGTCCAAAACTCCCTTCTAAGCGATATGGGATAGGAAATGTGCCCCCTCCTTGCACACGTCCGAGGATCGAGGCACGAAACACACTACCATCCCTCCTCCCCGCGCACCGCCACTTGGGCCATCGCACTCTCCATCCCTCAGGAGTATAGCATCCTTGTTGTGGTCCTACACATTGTGGGAGTCCACTTTAACACCTCTTGTTAGAACCGAGGACTACCACTATATAATATTATCCACTTTAAGCCTTTGGCTTCACGGCTTTAAATTGTGTTGTATGGGATAGAGGCACTACCACACTTTCATCCCTCAACCCAACCCAATATTGCCCTCTTTGAGCCTACTACATTGGCCCGAATGCACATTGCCATCCCGGATACAAGCTCACCCTCAAGGCTTTGCTCCCAGCATAGCAGAAGCTTGTGTGAAACACATTATACAGAGTAGAGAACCTAAGGTAGAGGCACAACCACACTACCATCTCTCAACCCACCCAATATTGTCCTCTTTGGGCCTACCACACTAGCACAAATGCATTGCCATCCTAGATATGGCTTTGCCCTCAAGGTTTTGTTCTCAGCACTATGAAACATGTTACATAGAATAGAGAACTCAAGCCTTATAAACTAGCCCAAAAATCCCCCCTAAGTGATGTGAGACGGGAGATGTACCCCCTCCCTACGTACATCCGAGGACCGAGACACGGACGCAACGCCATCCCTCCTCCCCATGCACTACCGTCTAGGTTATCACACTCTCCACCCCCTTAAGAGCATAGAACCCAAGCCTTATAAATTAACCTAAAACTCCCCCAAAGTGATATGGGACAGGAGACATGCCCCCTCCTTGCGCAAGTCCGAGGATCAAGACGCAAACGCATTGCCATCCTCCCTCCCGACGCACCATTGCCTGGGACGTCACATGGGAAACATATGGGTTTATGCATGATGCATTCGCATTTAGCGAAACATGGGTCCGGCTATCAATTTCTTTCGAATGGGCTCAATACTCGGTCCCACTTGCGAAATGATCTCCCAACTCATTTGAGCTTCCAAAACCGGGCCCTCGCGAGCCCGACCCCTGTCAACAGACTCGACCACATCTCGTTTGGCTCGCCTGAAGTTTTCCATTAATGATAACGTTCATCTCGGCTGCACATCTGAAAATGAGAAATAAAGCAAGAGCAATCGATAAGGAAGGAGGGAAAGCTGGCCGACAAGAAGGGCTATTCTGATAAGCTGGTTTGCTCTCTCTTTTACTCCCAAAGAAGTGCAGATTTCTTGTTAAATGTTCTTCGATATCAGACCGTTGCATCAAGTATCGTCCGTCTTGACATATAACTGTTGCCGAGATATCACCGACAGAGCTGAAGGGACTGGGCACTAAGATCGTTGAAGACGGCCGTTGAGTTCTCTAGTTTCACCGCCGTGATGCAGTGGATGTCAGGAATCACTTCAAGTTCTAATTAGCAATCCGTGCGCTCCCAGTTTTTGAGCGGTCCGGCCGGATTGATAAAAGACCCGCTTTTTCATCGTCCATTCATTCCTTGCTCACGAGACAACGTTATACGCACAAATTGCCCCTACAACGCATTTCCTTCGAAGAGATTTCTTAACGTTGAAAACCGTCATATGCCTGGAAACTTTCAATATTCAGATTGCCATCTGCAGTCCTAACAGCAAATAAATATCCTGTTTGATTGATAAATCTGCACCCCAGCATCATGTTCGGGTCATACTTTGATCCAACCCGTGACAAGGCCACCCCTCTCTTGAATGGCGTCTGCTGTCACGGGCGTGTCGGCTCGAGACACGACCCGCAGACCAAATGAGGGGTGTCCTCTTTTGGGCCAGGCTAGGACACTCTAATCCGGTTTAAATCGGCTCGGTTATCTCGCGAGTGATGATGGCCAGTTTTCACAGATCAGCCGCATTTCCAGGCTTTAGGCGTTTAGCATCAAGCCTTTCACTTATGGATTTCCAGTTTCACTGCTAGCGTTGTCTTTTTGGAATTTCTACTTTGCAAGTGTAAGTTCCTTATAGACTACTTGCAAATGTTGGCTCTGTTTAGTCTGGCTTCCCTTCCATTTTTTTTTTTTCCTCTCCAGTCGATTGAATGATTTAATTTTCATTGTTTAAGCACAGATGCATGGACACTTACAGAAATATTAGAAAATAAAAGGCTAAAAGATTGCATGAAATATTGTTTTAGAAAAGAGAGAATGTGTTGATAATGGGCATAAGACGATTCTCTCAACCAAGTCGTAGGCTCACAGATCTCCGGTTCGCAAAAGGAAGGCGGGCTCTCTTGTTCTACTTGGCCCCTAACCGCTCCCATAATAGGATAGTGGCAAAGCACTTGGGAGAGAGCCCGTGCTAAACGTAAACACCATATCACAAAATGATTACTCGCGCCCTCATTGCAACTCGTCAAAATCATCAACTCGGGTCGGGAGGGTCGCGACGGCTGTCAAGAAACAAGCCCTTGATGAGAGGCTTGTAAACCTAATTCGAGGAGCGGAGTCAATCTGCTTGGTGCCAGGATGTAAACCGAGTGCGAGATCAAACGTTTGTAGGACTGTATATTCAAGTGACTCGCATGCCGAGTTAAAAATATGAATGATACTTTTATTATATTTACATGTCTGGAACAGAGTCATTGTCCCGCGCCACCAGTTCATCTTATGGTTGGCTGCCAAGCGCCGACTTCCCACACAAGTGCCGCTCATGGCTTATGGAAGAATTGCCTCCACGGTATGTGTTTTCTGTAATTCGGGTCCTCATTCACATGACCACTTGTTTTTTGAGTGTCAAGTCTCGAATGTACTTGTCACCTTTTGGGCAGCGAAATGCAACCTCGCTTGGTGCAACCAATCCTAGAAGGATAACCTTTGCTGGGCGACAAAGGCTTTAGGTGGGAGGGATTTCCATAGTGACATTCCACATTCTCTTTTGGTGCTTTATGTTATATCATTTGGAAATCCAAGAACAATATGCTATTTCGAGCTTGTAATTTTTACATCCCTGTCATGAAGCAGCACTTGATAAAGTAGTGAAGGATAAGGCATTATCTTACAAAACTGTCCATGACAGTCCTCGCAATCATCTTCTGCAGCAATCCTAGGACTTGGACCCCGCTATTTTTGTAGTGCAACCGAGGGTTGTTTAGTTTACCTTAGCCCTTCCAGGTTTGAGTCCTATTTTTTGTTTTCTCTGTATGGTTGCTGTATTTTGTGAACGCGGTACTCATCCACTCCGGTGACATGTTGTCCTAAAGAGTGTATGTTGGTGCCACGATTCCCTCCCTGTACATTCTCATTGGTTGAAAGTCAATATAACTTACCTACCAAAAAAAAAAGATTATATTACTTATGATATATATTTTATAAAAGAACTTGAACATGAACTCCAAGTAGTTCACTAAATGATTAAGGAATGGACAATTGTGTGCGGGTCATATGCGTGACATCAGTTCAGTTTCTTGCGCTATCCGGTACAAACATTTCATATTTGAGCCAACAAACCAAGCTTTGGCTCTCTTTTTATATCGTCATTGTGTCGACAGCTTTAGAGATTTCATAACTCAATTGCCTTTTGGATTTTTATTTTTTTTTTCGACTCGAGGATTGTTTTTCAATAATCAAGACACTATTGCTCTTAAGTCGGCTTGAGTCAATAAAGTCAGAAGTATGTATTAGACCAACATGGCAAACAAATTTCTCGAGGGACTTGATCACGGTCCAATAGGTTGATTGGCCCGTCCTTAAGTCTTATGGCTCAAGCCTACCCATATTAAACCATTTCAACCCACCTAGGCTGGATCATTTTATGAAGAAAAGTTAGTTGGTATATCAAGACAAAATAAACATTAGTAAAATCAGGACAATATTGCACTCAGTCGACTTAAGTCAATAAAACGCCCAATCGCAAGAAAGATCGAGAGAGAAGATAGAGGGAGGACGGAATCGGGGCTCTAAGTAGGAAATAGAAATCGGGGGGCCCAAATCTTCTCGTTATCTTATCGTCCACATGGCCGCTGTTGTAGGTGTTATCTATTTTGCAAATTCGAAGATCGCACCGTGACGTCCGCGGCCCACGTCGTATTCTCTCCCTTTTTGTTCTTTTTCGCCTTATTTATTTATGTATTCATTTATTTACCTTTTGTGATCGGATTAGGGGGGGAATTATTAAGGGATGACAGGTGGCCTCCCCTCAAGAGTATTTTCCAGGAGGTCCAGACTCGAGCTGTCGCGCACTGGGAACAGTGGCCATAGAAATTGCATAGCTTGCTTCTTTCCCTGTCGAGAAGCTACATGGTATCATCGATGCAGCCGCCATACGAAAACTCACCTCTCTCGTGCCTGTAAAACCCTTCAACCGGAAAGTTTTCCAGGACATTCAATCCTACTAAGAAAACATGAGAGCCACGAGCGCTTCCATTGTCTACTTCGAAGGTATTGAAGGTAAGACAACTTCGCGAACGACTTAGGTATTCGGCAAATAACCCACTCAACGACCTACCTATCCTCTTTACAACAAATTATTCACTCTGTTTTTGTGTGTTGTTCATAAACTCATTCTAATTCACAAGAAACCCTTCATTCTGAAGGGCCTAATTTACAGCTAAAGTACACAGGTCCCCTGCCCGGAACTTAAGGCTGGGAATCTTCATGAACCTCGGGCAGAGATGGCGATGATGTGCCGCTGATTCTGCTAGGCAGAGGAGTGTTCCTACGGGACGACCGCTTTGTGGGAACGAGGACGCTTTCGTTCTCCCACTTCTCACCAAAATCATCATCATCTTCGTCGTCGTCGTCGTCGGCACTTTTGAATACTGGGTGGAGATACGCATTTTGAAGGAAGCTCTTCAGGTTCAGGTGCGGTTCCCTTGCACGTTCCAGTGTGTCCTTCATCATCGCCTCCTGAAAACAATGGCCAAACCAAACATCATGAAAATAAACTTTTAGCTTTCTTTTGTTTTCACTTTTGCTTTTCCCTAAGTATCAGCATAGCAGACGTAACAACGTTATGCAAACGATCAAAGATCAAAAAAAAGATACAGGCACACAGCACAACTAGAAACCTCTTTCCGGCCTGTCTGAGCTGTCTCCCTATATATGTTATCTCTAGTCTGGATGGACTGGCCATATTAGTGACACCAGAAAAAAATCCCATCAGGGATAACATAGGATGTTCTATGCTTAGCCTTCACTGAAAGATTGGTCAAAATGAAAAGTAACAATATCCTCTATATGGATGCTGGGATCCCGTGAAAAGCAATCAAGCAAGTTAGCACATTAGAGAAACTCAAGCAGAAGGCTTCAATTACTTCTATGGACATATAAAAACACCTGTATGCAAAGCCTAAAATTACGGACCTCCAATGGATATCTAATAAAGGCAGGTTCATAGCGGCCTTTGCAGAACCTATGGAAAGTGATGGTGAGAACTGGAAGAGCAATGAGGAATGGAGTTGAATTGGCAGCTTGCTTTGTAGCCATCAGTCCAAATAGAAGCAACTGTGATATAACCAATGCAGTAATAACACGAAGATGCACATCAGGCCAGAATGCTGCAGCACTTTCATACTCCTGGTTGTAGACGTTTATTATCTGGAATATTCAAAAGATGTTAGGATAAACACAATGGAATCATAGAAGAGGTAAAAGAATAAGAAAAGATGGAAGAAAGGCTTAGCATCAACATGATGCATGAAACATTGGTTCTTAATAAAACAAGGATGCATGTATAAGCAAAGAAATATTCGGTATAGATTTTATAACAGTCTGGAAGACATCCCCACGTGCACCCTAAATATAAAGTCTAAGCCATCCCCATAGGTGCTGCAGGAATGCTATAACACCATTGATCTAGAGGCAAGAAAAATCTCAACATCATGATCTGACCTTTAGAGTCTCACCAGCCTAAGTTTAGGTAACGAATCTGAATAAAATATAAGTCTTGAAGAGTGACATTGAAAAAATCTGGGTGAACCACAAACGGACTGCCTATTTGCAACTTTGCTGGGCATCCTTTGAACTTTTCTGTCAATTCCCCTTAAAAATAATAAATAACTCACAAATACTTTCCTATAAATGAAAAGGCAAGTTGCCAACTTATGAATAATAATAACTCACAGATACTTTTGCTAGAACCACCACATGTAATATCATCATAACTGAGATTAATCATTATTGAAATCCTCTAGCTGTTCCTACATATTTCAGGCACATGAGCGATGAAACTTCAAAGAAGATATTCACAATCATTATTTTCATAATACCTGATGACGAAACACGACATAAGCCAGTCCAAAGAAAACGAGTATGAAAGGAAGCAAGGCAGGTGTCACTGTAGCGTATACAAGGCCCAGTAAGAAGTAAAACTGAATTTGAGGTTCTCCAGTGTTGAAACCAATGCTTCCAGGATCCATTGCCTCCTCCCTATCCTTTTCAGTTTTCACCAAGAAAAAATTCTTCAAGTGGTAGATAATCAAAGATTTCAGCATTAAAATCTCTGCTGCTATTCCAGCCCAACCGTCAACCATAATGTACGTAATGAAGAAAGTTGCTCTCTGGGGAATGGCCACCCCAATTGTTTTAGGAATGCTGCCAAAGAAAAGTAACACATATGACATCTTCTCCAGAAGGACCACTAGCATGTAAATAAAATTGGAGAAAAAAATTTGCTGCCCAAAGGGCAACTGCTTAATAGGCCAGCATTGTCGCCCAGAATAAAGTCATTCCAAGGTCAACTAACTTTAGCACACTCATCATCATGTTCTCTTAAGTCAAGGCCCAGCACAATAGCCAAAACAATATTATATCAAACAGGAGTCGTGCATAATTAATACACCAAAAGCAGTGGAAAAGCACCTGCATCATTAATCATATGGAAATTGCACCTACTAATACGCCAACTAATGACAACGCCTGCTCATAAGATTTGAAGGTCTCCTTCCACAGCCTCCGATTTTTGTATCATCCTCACCCCCCTCCCCTCCCTCCCTCTCTCTCTCACACCCACACACACTGACACTGCATCTGCAAGCATACAGAAATGCATAGTACACACGTGGGTACAGCTATCTGTCTATACATCATTGTGAGCAAGTGCGTGTGTGGGTGGGTGTGTGTGTGCATGTGCATAAAATATGCATAAAATATGTATAGTTGTATATATGTATGTAATGCACTTTTGGCCTCCTATCTATCCAAGGACAGAAGGATGGCAGGCACTGCATTGCAATTGGAAATCAAAGAGACATGAAGAGAAAGATAGCCTTGACATACTCGCTGGGTGACTGATGAATGAATGAGTTCAGTTGCTGAAAGGCAGAACCAGCAATTATGCTCCCCAGGAATACATTCACAAAATTGAAAAGATAATATCTAGTTGCTGATCTCCTTTCAAGAGATGATAGAGATATGTAGCCTTCAAATTTAGACATGATCATCAATATTGTAGGCAGGAACATGAGAAAAAGCTTCAACGCAATCCCAGGCAGGAAACCCTGGATGAACGACTTAATGAAACCGCTGCAAGTTAAATCGTCAAAATAAAGTTATTTTCCATCAAAACATATCGCTAAATCAATTTGATGCAATTAGAAACTTAAAAAGTTGAGAGATAAGAAAAACCTGACTTACACATCAATAATGAACTTGAGAAAAGGAGCTACTTTCTCAATCCCTTCAATGCTTGCCAGAGATTGCACAAAAGCAATGGGTATCATGAAAAAGAAGGTGAGGAAAAAGAACGCAACGGCCATAATTAGTCTTCTGATTGTGAGAGAAACATATGGGATGGCAAGGTTTGGCCAAAACACATCACGTGGCTCTGGAGCCCAATCAGTGAGCCATAGAGTTGGATTTCTGCACTGTTGAGTCTGTGCACAGACAGCAGCACCCCATCTAGTTTTGAAGGAAACAAATGCAGCAGGCATTATAGACTTTGGATCACTTGCTACTTTCTCTCTTTCTGCAGCTATCTGAACAGAAGATTATCAATCACATTAATCCGGTCCTCGATTAAGATCATTCGGGTTTCACAGAAATGAATATAGGTATCAGTTGCTTACTTCTTTTGATAGTTTCTCAACTTCCGAAGTATAATAATCAAGAGCATCAACCTTCGCCCCACAGCACCCAAGAAAACCAGTCTGTTAAAAGGAAGATATCACGAAGTGATGTAAGTGACCCAATGCATCAAGGAAAAAGGACCATCAAAACTGTCAGTTGAAGATGCAGTCTCATACAAATCTCTGATATTCTATAGTACCTTCGTAAATGGTCTTATTGAATTATTTCTAGTATACTTAAGCTGGTAATAGTCTAGCCAGTTCTGCATTTTTTTCTTCTTCTTGACCAACTGAGCAAGTTTGTTTGCATTGTACACCACCTGCAGAAAATTTCAAAGTAAGGAACTGAAGACATATGTCTGAATAAAAGCATGCACTGACGATTCCACATATGGCAATACATATGATACATTGAAATAAGATAATAATCTGTACTCAAGTCTTTGAATTCTTCAGTTGACCAATACTTTCTTACAGGTTAACAGAAAGCTAGTAGTAAGATCAAAAGCACTGTAAGATTTTGTGGGACCACTGCCGACTGTTCTAAAAGCTTAAGCTATTAGAAGACGGCGTGGTTTATTATTTATATATTCTAACACTCCCCATCACGCTTAATCTGGTCTTTTGCCTAGTATTAAGCGTGGAAATTTAATTATGGAGGTAAATTGGGCCTGGTAAGATTTGAACTCAGGACCTCCTGCTCTGATAGCATGTAAGATTTTGTGAGACCACTGCCGACTGTTCTAAAAGCTTAAGCTATTAGATGACGGCGTGATTTATTATTTATATATTTTAACAAGCACAAAGAGTGGCCAACAGCAGCAGCCAGCAACTCTCCCTAATGGACAAGGTGCAGCAGCAAAGGGTCAAAAAGGAGGGGGAGAATGGTATATTTTCTTGCTCATGTACCACACCAGCATAGATAACCTAAAGTCTCTGGTGTCAAAGCAAAAACTATTGCAGCAATAAATGATTTATAAAAGCACGGAACAAGATTCATGTAAACCAAAAGGAAATGGTCACACAGACGGAAGCTACAGATCCTAGGAGGCAGCACGATGAGCTAATGGATTTACATAGAAAGTATCAACCATATTTATCCAGAAAGACATTCAGTTTCATCAAGCCAACCTGATGGGTCAGATAATGATCCGGGTGATTAACCAAGAAAAAGTGCTCCACAAGCTCACTAACAGACTCATCTGGATCTGGGGGAACATTTCTGACAAGTACCTGTAAAAATTCGGTTCCATGGAAAAATGTCTCATGTTACGGAGAAACACTTGGAATTCTAGCCTCCAAGTTCCAAAATTACAGATTACAAACAAATCAAGATTAATAAACAATCATTTATCTAGTTTAATTGACATCAATGATACATGCAGTCCACCCTACCGTAAATTGATCAGCGCGTCGCCGTTCTGATGCAACAAACTGCAGCCGCATTGAAGCAACCGTCTCATACTCGTTACGCAACACATAGCATGTCCAAAAGGTAAAGACATAAGCCATTATAATATGAGCCCAAAACCTGCCACATGGTGCATTAAATGAATAGTTTGACGATAGGCCAACAAAATATGTAATCAGAGTTTATTAGACATTGAATTCATAAATATGCAAATGAAAATAACATTACTTTCTCACATTTATTGAGGTAAGTTGGACCCCTGCTTTTATTTCCTTAGTCTAGACAAAAAATAACATTTATGCTTGACACATAAAGAGAATGATATTCCCTCTTCGTAAGAAACATCTAAATCAAGTGGCAATTAAGTAATGCAAGATATATGTATATCCAGGACAGCTAGGTAAACTGTATTTCTAACAGACATGGAAAAAGGTCGTATTTGCATTTGGGTTCAAGTGGAGTCAGAAATCATTGACAATCATAATGAATGCACTCCAATTTAAGACCACCACATTCCAACACAGTAGAGAAAATAATAACAACAACAATTTTCAACGCCGCATTAGAAAGCTAAAACTAGTCCTTCTCAAATAATTGGTCAAAAGGAAAAAATGTTAAACAACAGTCTCAAGAAGATCTAAAAATGTAAATGTCAGTATGTGTAGCATAATTTCTCATATGTCGCCTGGACGAACAGCTAGTATGGAACCCCTGCAAGGGAACCATCCAAGGTTACAAATATGGGTGAACGCACTAATTACAGAATTATTGTTTTCCATTATTTAGTGAAGCTCTTGAATATATCCTTTTATCCCTGGCTCAATTGTTTCAATGCAATCAAAAGACTACTACAGAAGATTAAACTTAAAGCCTATAGAGGAAGCCTGATGAAAATAAGCAACAGGTCCACTATATAATTGGAATCGAGCCCCAAACTGAATATCAACTAGCAGTTTATCAACCACTGGAACACAGACTGATATTTGCAATACACAACAAGGTAAAGAAAGCCAGATCAAAATAGGAGAAAGTCCCATACCTATTTGATTCTTGTGGGATATTTGAAATTGAAAGTTTGTCAATATCGCTAGAAGTTACATTCTTAAGTTTGGCCAGCTCTAGAGTGCTATTTGTATAATTTACTGGTACCAAAATAGTCCACGCCAGGAATGCCACAGGAACAAAAATCTTCAGTCTGCATCAATTGCATGGAGAAATTAGAAGAACAGTTTCTAATGCATCTACAGAGGTGTGCATTGCCAACTGAACAGAATTTTAGCCATACAGTATGGCTTTAGAGAATATATCTTTGATGTGTTTCGTATACGAACAGATTGCACTCCACAATATTCATAACAATGAAAAACAAACAGTGCAACATCCTTAAGTGTAAAAAGAGCTTACTTAACTGTAATTAAATTAACCTGCAAACATACACAATGTCTAAACATTTACCGAAAACTTCATTGAAAAAGAATCAATCTTTTAAAAGCTGTAGCTTTTGCCCTGCGAATATACTAAACACCATCTAATCTAACCCCTAACGTGCTTCTTTCAAGAAAATCGGCATACAGGTCGTCATTCTTGTATGACAACCAGTAGCATAAGAAAATTTAGTTAACTAAAGACCACAACTTGAGAAAGATATCATTTCAATCTTTAGTAAGATATTGCTTCAAACAGAGTTAGGGGAGCATCTAACAATGTCTTTAATCAACAAGTGCAACTGAAAATCATCAAAGCAGAAGAAGCAAACAAAGCAATCATGCAATAGCAGTGGTGAACATATGATGGCACTTCCTGCATCCAGTAGCATAATTCTAGGATGAATTAACAAGAGATGAAAACATTAGCCAAATGCAGCATGTCAAATCCACACAATAGGAAGAGAGGTCAAAATCTACTTCGGCTTACCCCAACAAATAGATTCTTAAATAAACAGCAGAATCCAATCCCGCATGGTCAATAAGCTCTTGTTCAGGCATTTTGAGCGCATCTGGCATCCAATTTAAAAACTTAATGTATGACCGGAAGTCCAAGTTGACAAACTTGCGAGCAAATGCCCCCGAACGAGTCGGACTGTTCCGTAAGCCCTTGAGATACCATTTGGGGAAATATACTCTATCATTGAAAGGTTGAAGCCTTAAAAAGGCAAATGCCACGAAAAACACAAATGCACTGAGAATATTGATTGCTGCAGCAAGTCCTATATCCGCAAGAGTAGCCATATGTCGGCTCCTTTAATAAAAAAGGAAGAAAAAGCTCCACCTGCAGAAAAGAAAAGGAATGTCAGCACAAGCTATCAATTCATATTTCTGAAAAAGAAAATGAGAAATTAATATCCCCGTGAAGTTCCATAACAGCCAAAAGGCAACAGAAATCAAAGGAGACAAGCAAACGAGTTCTAATTGCAAACAAAGCGTTCAATCCCTATGGGCAATTCACTATTAACCAACCCATGTTCTAATGCCTCGGTTGATTTTGGGCAGCCGTATCAATTATCCTCAAAGAATCAACCAACAAGGGAAAAATGAGGCACGCTTCATCATATCCCTTCTGGGACTTCGTCGAAACACAGCTTTTCTCCTAACGACACGCAGAAGCGATCCCATAGTACACAACAGTGATATGATCATGGAGCCAAACCAACTTGCTCTCCTCTCAAACCTAAAGTGACAAGATCGGTCCTTTCACTCAATTTTCCAATTTTATCTCAAAAGCTGAGGAATTGTTCACAAGTTCATGGACAAGGCAAACAAAAGTTCTTTTTTTTTCCGTCTTCTTTTGCGCTTGGTAGGAGGTACACCTCTATGTAAATCTATCTTATGATCGTTGTAAACCACCGAGCGCTTCATCGCTAAGCCGGCTTACACGCACACATCGCGCATGGCGTTTGTCACAAGAGCAACTATTTCAGCTTTCCGACACACTTCCTCGCCTAAAATCGTCCAGCTCTCCCAAAATTTCGCGCTAACTCTCCGACCACTCGTTGCACCTCGGACCGGAACTCAGGGCCGTCCCGGACAACGCCGGACCGCCTCAGTAGCCAAGCTCGCGCAATTACCCACCAATCAAAGAAACCAACGCTCCCACCAACCAACCCAAAAAAGAGAGTTCAAAAAAAAGAAAGAATCAACTCACTGTTTCACGGAGGCCAGCTGCTTCCAAGACCACGACCAGCGGCGGACCGACGGGACTCGAAGGGAGAAGGAGACGGGGGAGGGAGGGACAGACTAGCAGAGCAGATCCGGAGGTGAATCGGAGAGCGAGGGAGGACTTGGAATCGCGTGGAGCACGCAGCTCACATCAAGAACATTCCTCGCCTACCTCACCAGGCAAAGCCACGAATCCCCAGCCAGCTTCAGAGCACGAGGAAGGAGACGAAGGAGGAAACGGAGGAGGAGAGGCAGGGAATGGTTTGCAGAGGGTGAACAACCTTCATCGCACGGAAACAACAAAACAGCAGATTTCTCGCGGATAAACGTCGGCATCTCTCCAGCATTTTTATATATATTTCCTCGCCGCAGCAAGACGGCGACACTGTGAAGAGCGCGTGCTGACGTGTCCCGTCCCCTCCGGAGGGTGCGTGTTAGGTGTCCTGTGCTGTGCCGTACGTTTCGCCGGCTATCTGATCAGAGTCAAATTAGCGAGTGGGGGAAAAAGGTATTCGGACGCTTTTCTTTTGCTTTTCCTTCTTTTTTCTTTTTCTTTTTTGGGGAATTTTTTTTATGTTTTTGTAGGCCCCAGCATCACTTCCATGGACAAGCACGGGAAAAAGGGTGATCGAGTAGCCGTGATCCGTAAGCAAATCATGATTTTCTGTTTTATATAATAATACAATTGGAGCAGTTGAGATGTGATCAGATTGTAACAATTCTACCGACAATCATCGTAACTTATAATTTAATCAATTTGATTAATATCGAAATGCTTATTAGCGAAACCCAGAAATGATCATGCTCGAGGGTGATTGAGAAAGGCGAATTCTATGGTCGAGGTCACGCCGTCGAAATAATTGCTATTTTTAAATAATGCTTATCTCTTTTTTATTGTCCTTTATGTGTGTTTAAATTATCGAATTCAATGCTTAATCAGGAAGACGAATAATGCACGGATGCCCGACGGTACGTTGCCAAAAATGCGTGCGCAATTCAATGAATTGTAATTGAGGCTTCATTAACACGTCTTGACCACATCGACTTTTTCAATTCATTACAAGAAGAGAAGACTGGTAAGTGAGAGAAAGAGAGAGAGAGAGAGAGAGAGACAGGCCATGTCGGCAAAGCTGCCGCGTTGAAACTATTAACGGCTACTTTTTATCTCTACGGCGCTCCTCTTCGATGGCGTGGAAGGCGCTGTCCACGCCAGCGCGATGGCTACGGTCGGCGTATAAAAATCAGCTACGTGGTGGGCCCAAAATCAGCTGGCTCGAGTCTGATTTCCGATTCGCAAAATTCCAGTCCGATTTTCAATTCTAACAAAAAATTAAATCGGACAGATTAAATATATATTTTTATTAATTTTAAAAAAAATTAGTAAATTGTGAACTACACATTATTTCAATCCAATTTAAATAGTGAGAAAACAAGTGATGAGAAAAATAAAAAGTCATTGATTTATGAGAAAATTCTAAATAAAAATATTGAGTGCAAGACTTTTTCAAATAAAAGCCCAAAATGAATCTTATCTCAAATAATGTTCTAGAGTGGCCATGTTGTTTCAAATAAGGGCTTAAAAATATTCCGACCAGTGAAAGGGGGTGTTTAGGTGAAAATATAATTTTAATTTCAAATTATTTTATTCTTTCCTTTTCTTTTTTTCTTTTTGTCCTTTTCCCCATTTTGTCTCTTTCTCCTATTCATCTTCAACCTCAAGCCTGATTTCGTATGCAACTTACCGAACCAAGATACTAGCTCTCAACGCCACAACCAATCGCCCCTACCGCGTCATCACCGGCGCCCACGCCATCGCCGGCTACCAATTGCCACCTACTCCGGTTGATCACTAAGCAACCACAAATTTTAACGAAATAAAAATCTACCAATCAAGCATGAATACACTTGGTATGAGGAAGAGTGGCCTCAAATTACTGGCTTTGTCGGCAAGGGAGAGTATTCCAATAAGGTTTTCCTTCTCCGATGACTGGTTGAGGGATAGGGGTTTTTGCCGTCTGTCATGCAATCGTCGGTGAGACTTCGACGGATGATGAGCAACGTTCCTTTTCGTCTAAGGGCCGGTTTTTAATGGCCAAATTCTCAACAATCAACCGCAAGCAAGGTGGTGGTTCGGCAAGGCTAACGAGGACCGACCTTGTCGATGGCCGTGAGGGTGGCCTCCCCCAAAACAAGGGTGGTTGTCGCCAAATCAAGTAAGGGCAACCCTCACCTAGCCCTCTTTAAGCCATTGACGATGCCCAAAGGCTAGTCAACCACCAACAAAGAAGAAAGTAAAACCAAAAAAAAAGGAAAAAAATTGGAAAAAAGTTCAAAAATATAAATGACGAAAATGCATTTACTAGTCGAAAATTTAGGCATTTATTTAAAATAAATATAACAATTTTAAGTTCTTAGTTGAAATAAAATTCACTTTATGCTATTATTTGAGAAAATAATGGCAATTCAAATGCTTAGTTAAAATAATGTCTATTTTGAATCCTTATTTAAAAAAATGTGAGCACTTCGGATCCTTATTTGTAATTTTCCCCCGTCTATTGAACCAAACCACACAAGAGCATTGGATCGGTTCCAGCTCTAGTCCCGATTTCAAATTTTGGGAATCGGAAACCAATCACTTTTTCTCTTTTCCGACCCCAAAAAAAAGTGATGGGCCTAGATAAAAAAATTAAAAAGAATCGATTTTGTGGCGACGTAGCCACGCCGTGGGGGAATCGCGTCGGCCGCGCGTGGGGTTGCTGGGGCTGAGACGAGTTTTGAACAGTCGGAGGATTTAACGGATGAGGTTGGTCAATATATTAAATTCGGCGCATTTTGACTTTTTTAACCTACGGAGCTGACTCTGCGCGAAAAAGGTATCCGTTGTTAGATCAACAAACGGTAGGAAACCTTAAAAAAAAAAAAAAAAAAAAAAAACAAACGGTAGGAAAAAAAAATCTGAGATTAGACACTCCGTACTATTCTTTTTTTCTGAGTATTACCCATGATTGATTTTTGGATTAATATCATAAAAAGATCTAAATTAATACAATTTTAATAAATTTATTTTAAATTAATTTTTTGACCATCAAAAATTCAATATCGATACATTTTTGATAAATTTATCCTAAACTGATATATTTGTGAAAATTTTACTCTTAATTAGTTTCCGTTAAATTTTACTATCAAATTGTTAAGTTAGATAATACGTGATAATTGATTGGTATATCAATTTGGGATTTACTCTCTATTTGTCACAATTGTACAATTTTAATGATTTTTACAGTATTAATGCCATTTAATAAATGATATATTTATTATAAATGTATCAGTTTTGAGTTTTTGACAGTCAAAATATTAATTTGGTAAATTTATCATAAACGTATTAATTTTAAAAAAATTTGGTCATTTGGAGTAAATTTATCATAATTATATATTTTTATTTTTTATTTTAAAAAATTAATTATAAATAAATTTATCATAAACTAATTTGAAATTTTTCGTAGTACTAATCCTATAAAAATCAACACCAAAAAATATGCGGTGGGCCTAAAATCAACGGGACAAAGTCGTCCTTTCCCGACCCAAAAAAGAAAAATTGTGCTGGGCCCAGGGAAAAGGATAGATAAAAGAAAATAACAAAATAAAAAAGAATCGACCATGTGGAGAAGTGGGCGCGCGACGTGGCTGCGGCGTGGGGTGAACCGCGTCGGCTGCGCGTGGGGTCGCCGTGGCTGAGATGAGATCTGAACCGTCGGAGGATATGACGGGATGAGGTCGGTCAACTTATTTTGACTTTTTCAAATCCGGAGTTGACTGCGCTGGGAAAAGGTAGCCGTTGTTAGATCAATAAACGGTAGAAAAAATATCTGAGATTTTTTAGATTAGATCCCCAAACTATTCTTTTCTCTGTATTTTACTCTCGACTAAATTTTTAAATTATTTCATCTGAACTCTAGACGTAAAACGCAGGGATATTAGCATCTTATTAAGAAAGAAAAATATACAATTTAAACGTAAAAATAAAAGATAGGGTATGGCCATCAGCACATTAAAATCATAAATATAACCAAATTAGACGCTTTCATTAGAGTGACTACCACTAGCTATACTTGTAGATGGAAATAGGTAGATTTGGCACATTTTGACTTTTCTGGCTTTGCAGTTGACTACACAGGTAAAGGCAGCCGTTGTTAAACTAACGGACGGTAGAAAAAATATCTGAGATTTTTTTTTTTTTTTGGTCTGTAGCTATATGAGGGTAGATCCCCAAACTATTCTTTTATCTGAATTTTACCCCCGAGATCGATTTTTTTTTTAAGTGTATAATTTGAGCACGTGAAGGCTGTCGCTTTAGGTTCGTTAATAACCAACTAACCCCATAAACAAATCATTGATTAACCTCGAATCTGAAGTTACAAGCCATGAAAATGTTGTTCTCTCCACGCTTTGCCTTTTTCTTATTGGGCTTCGAATAGCCATTGCTCGCAACTTCACTTGGGCCTTGGGCTTTGGGCCTTGGGCCTTCATGGGAGGGAGAGATTCAGATCCTCTGTTCCTCCAACTTTCGCTTCTCCTTCTTCCTCTTTGGGCTTGAACCATCTCTCTTTTTTCTGAGACGAGTAAGTTCATCTCGGGCAGATGATCCAAAGGATCAAGACCCATCCGAGTAAACTTCACGGATTTGGTGTGATGAAAGCCGAAGTCTAGATGGTTGCCTCTAAGTATCAGAATCAGATGTGCTAAGTAGTATGTTCTCCTTGTACTTCATAACATGGTATCAGAGCACGTGTCAAGAGTTCAAATCCTAACACATAATCTCGATTTTTTTATTTGTTATCATGTCGGTTTTCGTGTTTCTTGTTTGTCTCATTGATGGGATTAGAGGATGAGTATTCAATAATATGATATAAGTGTAGAAATTTTTTACATAAACAACTAATTAATTAAGAACAATCAAATCCATATATGACTGTAAAACACCAAAACCTATATGTATAGCGGAATTAAAAATGTACATATTTTAGTGGAATTCAACGACTGATAGGTATAACCTATCTTTTTATAAGCTAGAAAAGGGATCTAACAAACCCTAATCAATAGTGTGTTAACTGAGCCCTCCCATTACGGGCTTCAATTAAACACAATTGCCTATCTTTTTCTGCTTAACTAGGCTTGTTATTAATAGATGCCAAAACCAAATTCAATAGAATCATTTAAGAGTTTAACATAAATATCCGATTATTTAAAATTGAAAATTGATTAATTAATGTAAGTCTGTCATAGGAAATTTTCAACAATAAGTACATTGGTGACAAATTTTCTGACACATCGAGCTTTCAGGGGAAATAGTTTGTCTGGCATACAGAACCTATCGAACACTATTTCTGTCTAGGGCCATTCTAATCGTGAACTGAATATATTATCATCCCGCGTAACGACTATGATAGACCCGATTCATGCAAGACTATCTATGATAAAACCGAGAGTCGTCGGGAAAAAAAAATAGAGAGAGAGAGAGAGAGAGAGAGAATTTGTTGATAAAGGGTTTGGTGATGAGGCCAAGCTGTTTTGATGCTGGAGGGGATTCCCTGGCCATGGACCAAAGTCCGAGTGCCAGCTCTAGTCTTCACCTTAAAAAGGCGATGCACGATGCCCACTGGATCTAACTCTTGACCCACCCAATATCTTACTTCGGATTCGGTCAACTTTGATATGAATAGCAAAGCTCCAAACTGGTGCAAACTGGTGCCAATTTACTCTTCATTCGATAAATCTACCAGTCCCCCCGCTCTTCACTCCAGTCCAGCGCTAAGCTTCTTCTTTATTTTACAGCTGTTTCCCTCTAAATTCACCTAATGTGATGTCTGCCCTCGAGACTTTGCAACAGCGAAAGCGCTTGCTTGGTCCTTAGTGTCATCTCGATCGATCGGATGGTTTACAGCTTAGAAGGAAAGGGGATGAGAACTTGGATAGAATAAGTAAAATATTGTGGGTTTGGTTGGCGTGTATGTGCTTCTTCATGCTTAACATGTTCTTTTTAAAGCCATGAGCATCTAGGATCTTGCTATTCCCTAAGTTTTGGAAGAGGCCCTCGTAGACTGACGTCGGTTTGGACATGTCCTTATAGGCATAAGCCTCTTGAATCTCAATTCCATTTTTTAAGACTTGTGTTCAACGTTGCAAAAGTATTATCCACATTCGGAATGTGTCCCCAATGCTCACTGATATGGCTGATCTGTATTCTTGGTAAGAGGTGTGGTATTCATGCCAATTATTTTGCCACGTATGCCGGTCTTCTTCAGCCACGTGCTTGGTATCGATATCCATCATTCTTACACTAATGGATAAATTTGACGAGTGAATAGCTATTCACGCACTTTTCTCATACTTATAATTGGTTCAGTGTCATGCTAGCCACTTCCGTCACATGTATACTCATCACATTTGTTATGGGTATATCAATCATACATGCAACATGTATGCCAACTACCCATGCCATCAGCTGCATTTGTTACATGTCTAATCACTTAAAACCACTTATGGTATACCAATCTTTGTACCCTTCTTCAGCACGAGCTATCCACATCAGGTATGTCAAATTTTGGTGCCCCCACTAATCAATGCCAATCTTCCACATGTCGGTCCTCCCATTATTCAAACCTATGCAAGTCATACGATTGCATGACATCTTACTACTTGTTTAATATGCTCAATATCTCACACAATTAATGTAAATTCCAAAACGGCATGTACTTATTTTTCCATTCTTAGGTGTCCACGATAGCTGCCTTTGAACTTTTTCACGTGTCGTGCTTACATCTATTACGTATATTACTTTTATTCCGATGCCCTTCATTTGAAGGAGATGACACAGTCAGCGAGTTCAATCTCATATGCATTATTCAAAGTCATTCCGGAATAGAACCGACGTTGCAATTACCATATGTTATGGTTGGGTGGCTGATATGACGAGGACAGCTATGAATGTACTCTATCTAGAAAGTGCAATGTACGACCAACCTAGACCATTAGAAAATGGAAGAAGAAAGGAGAAATCTCCACCGAACGAGCACTGGACGACGAGGGACTTAGGTTAAAAAAAAAAGAATAGTGCATTGCATGCAAGCGAAGACACGTGGGACCTAGCAGCATCGAGTTGGTCAGCAATAATTCAGCAGAAAGCAACTCATGATGAAGACGCATGACCTTACAAATGTTTTCGAGAGGGCCTTTTTCTCTGTTCGAGAGGAATTTGTTTTGCTCTGGCTGCAATGATCATTCGCGTTTCGACACCGTAATCGCATGTTCTTTTTGGTGGGATTGTGCTGGATCGAAAGCGAATTCAATGACTTGAGAGACTTTACTAGGGTAATGTTATTAAGGATAATCGGTTTGGCTCCAATCCAATCCCACCTAAGAACAGGGAATTGGATCAGAGAAGATTGGGTCCTAGTTTTTGGGACTAGGGATCGAATTGGACCATTCAATCTGGTCCAATGAAACCGACAACTTAGCAAAAAAATTTAAATTTTTTTTTTAAAATTACTAGGGTTGTTATTAATTTATGATTTATTACTATTTTAAGAAAGTAAAAAACTATGTAGAAAAAAAATAGTTAGTTCTACCTAGGAATCGAGAATCGGATCGAAAGGATCAATGCCCAATTTTTGGGACTAGGGACCGAACTAGACTGTTCAATCCGATCTAATAAAACCACCACTTAGCAAAAAATGTAAAAAAAAAAAAAAAAAAATACTAGGCTTGTTATTATTTTAGGATTTATTACTATTTTTAAGAAATTAAAAAATATTGAAAAAAAGGTCGGTCCAGTTCCCTCTAGAATAAGGAACTAAATCAAAAAATCACCGGTTCCACTTTTATAGAACTGGAACCGGACTAACGCCATTGGGAGCCGGACTAAATTGGTTGGTGTGATTCGGTCAATATGAGCTCGTGTTGTTGGTTTTTTATCTCCGAGGCACCTTAAACTTGGTATATCTAATTTTCATTTTACCGTACATGGTTTTCCAAATGAAAAGTTAGGTCATGAGCCTATTTATTGCAACATTCTTTACATAAGCTGGTTGATTTGGTGAGACACTCTCCGTGAATAGGCAATGAATACGATGGTCTACCATCTCAGTGACATCTAGTTAGGTACCGAGGAATCTAAGATAGATACACAAGCATCGCCCTGTCTCTTTCTTACTAACAAATACAAAATAATTATAAGTGAAATAACCAAAAAAATGTAAGTAGGATTGCATTATGTCGGGACATGTAATTCATTACACACGAAAGAGATCCACATTTACAAGATATTCAAACTGAGAAAAAGAATGTGACTTTTTTCATATGGAAAAAATATTTTTGTTATCGATAATAATCAATGTGTAAATATTTTCGTAAATGATGAACAAATTTTTTATTCATTCATGTTGGTAAGCGATTGAAAAGTACTATTTTTTGAAAAATATTTTCAAATTATTCATTTTTCGTGAAATAAATTGAGTCCAAAATTAGAATTACACCATCGCTTTAAAATTGGCTCAAGCATGGATTAAATTATATATTCATAGCTTTAATTTAAGGAATTCTTGTGGTCAACTACTCCCTCATATACCATAATTTTTTTTTAAACTAGGAAAATAAGAAGATTAGCACCGACTTCATTTTGACTTGGAACGTTAGTAGTCAATGATGGGCATCGCTTGAATGGGAACCTTCTAAGTCCACATTGTGAGGCAATGTACTTTTAAAAGGTATTAATGGAAGTCTACATATGTTGACATTAATTAATAATTCCATTCTTCATATGTCCAGCAATTTGAATAGAAAAGGAATGTTTGATATAAGTCATAATTACTCATATCATTTGCGGCCCGAGAGTTTGAGATTGGCGAGCCCAAGGCAATGACCCCCCATCAAGATGCCTACTGCCAAAAAAAATCTCTCCACACGAGCTGTCTTGTAGCTCAAATACTATGATGGCAAGTTATTGAAAAGTTTATCCACGATGTGATTTGAACTCAGGATCTCACGAAAGATATGCTGCTAATCTCTTTATCACCTGGCCAATCACTTGACTCCACACTTGCCTCAATCCCGTCTTTCGAATCAAGCATGGATGGACTCATGGTGCACGATGAACATTTGACACGTTCAATTCTTGAAAAAGAACCTCGAATATGAACGTTAGGATCAAAGTGCCAAAAAGAGAGAAAGATCTAATTCATGAAATTGACCAAATCAACATCTCAAATTTAGAAGGCAAAAGATTAGTTACCGTTGAAAAGCGCGCCGGCCCCCTTCCTTTATTTCATTCTCCCTTTCTTTATCCACCTCAAAGCGAAAGATCGTTTACACACCAAGGGCCCCCCCTAAAAAAGAAAAAAAAGGCACAATTTTTGAAAGCCCGAGCCTCCAAAATTCCACGTCACCACCGACAAAGGGGCGCGGCGGCCGCACACGTGGCGGGGAGAGCACGAGGGACCCCGCCACGTCGGCACCCACAAAGGGACACTTTAGTCATTTTCGAATCGGATCCGCCCACGAATCCGGCAGCTCCGGATTGTCTGCCAACTTTCGCCTGACGCGGTCAGAGCCCCGCCGGTGGCACCGCCCCGCAATTACGGGCGCGTCCTCGGGGCAAAAGCGTCATTCCGCTGGTCCTTTTCCCTCCTTTTTAGCCCCTCGTGCTTTTCGCTACAGCGGGAAGAGGGGGAGATCCGGATCCCCTGCGCCGCGGGTCCCACCGCGGTTCCAGGTGCACCCGCGGGTTCCCAACGATCGGGTTTTTCACTGTCGTGCCGACAGAGTCAACGAGGCAGGTAAGGCGGGGGCGGTCAAAGCGCTCACGAGAGCCACGAATTTTTATGGTTTATATTTGGGTAATTATGTTTTATTTATTTGTCAAATAGTATGCTGGTATTTTGTTGCAATGGGAAATGTTAGGTTTGTCGGTGGAGCTTTGGTTATATAGAGGAATCAATAATCGCAACGAGTGACAATTTCATAGACGACATTAAGGACTAGTGACCTAAGAAAACGAGGAATCATCAAAGGGAGCACATTCGTTGCAATGGAATTGGTCTTAGTGGTGTAGGAGCTTGGAATACTTGAGTAGTGGCCAAAAATGAGCATTCCTAGAAGAATTGAAAAGAGGTTGGATATGTATGTTTGATGTCCCAAGCAGATCCGATGGTCCCTCTTTATTCACAAACTATAATTCGAAATAGCTGTGATCATTTCATGTCAACTCTTTCGTTGCTTCAGATTGAGAAATGAGCACGCTTTAGTGAATTTTCAAGGTTGTGAATTTTTCTTCGTGCCAGTCAAAAGAAATTTAGAATTCTCATCGGTTGTTCTCATCTTCCAACTAAAAATTTCCATACAACTTATGTATGCTTAGTTTAAATCCCGTTGGCTAACATAAATGACTTCTAGAACCGTAATGCCTAGGAAGGAAAAGGACAAAGTGAGAGATGAGATGCTTCCGAGCTTCAAACACAACTAAACACTTTTGAAGTTTGAATTACACGAAACCCAATCTTAGATTTTGGGTCCCAAACAAAATGGCTTCCTTAAGGTCGTACCAAGACATTGTTTATCTTAACAATGACTCGATCGCAACAATCTGATTAGACGCTTGATAACCCTCGAGGTCAACTGGATGCATCTGGAGATCCAAAACGCCTTAAGCTTCACGAAGAAATGGCACAAAGCCACAGGGAAAGTAATGCCAAGCGAGGGAATGAGGAAGATGCACCGTGTTGCTTTTGCGCAAGGAACCAAACTTCTCGAGGCCAAAAAGGAAAGGAAAAGAAGAGAGCAAGGAACCCACTTGAAAAGCTCCATACTTTGCTTGGCCAGCTACAAACCAAACACCTCCCCTTTCCCCTGTTCCCACTATTTCCTCAACCTTTTGTCCTCAATTTCGAATTTTGTTTCTGTTCCTCGGGCCGCCTACAATAGACCCTCAATGGGATTGCCCTATCAAGTTGTGTTCCTTAATTTAACATCCCGGTATTTGAATACCCTATGCTCTTATTGGTTAGTAAATATTTATCTTCTTCGCTAATCAGGAGAATACAGAAAGCAACGTTACAGAATTTCTTAGCCAAACGCGAATCTCCCAATGTTTGTTTCTCGTACCTCGCCTTGAGCTGTTGTCATTATTTTCCATCTTTATTAACACTGAATTTTGTTCCTACTTCTCGGTTTCCTTTCCTCGCCGACACATGCCCACATACACACTCTTCCTCTGCAGTCCGTCTCCATCTCTCTCTCTCTCTCTCATTACTCTAATAAGCTTCGAATCTCTCTCCACCTCATTGCCTCTCTCTCTTCTGTCATTTTCCTTAATGGCGATGCCCCTGGCCGCTCCTTATGATCTCCACTTCAACCCCACCAGCTCCTCTGCCTCCCCCTCCATCGTTTCGTTTCTCTGCTCCGTGAAAGTTTGAAGCTTTTTTGCCTCCTCGTACATCTTGTGATGAGAAAGTAGTGAGAGAACCTCCACAATGGCCGACCCAAGTACAGGTTTTTCCTTATTGGCTATGCATTTCCGAACTGGGTTTTTGGTTCTTGCTGTGATCTCTGCTCTGCGCGGGGCTCAGGGGACTACTGATCCTAATGATGGTAAGATATGTCGGCTCTTTTCTTGAATGTGTTCATTCCCTCGTTGTTATTGGTCTTTGATCTTTAGCTTCTGATCAAACCTTTTCTTTCTCCTTTCTCTGAGTTTTCTTTATGGTTCGTTCTTGGGAGCTTGATCGGATTGGTGACCTCTAAAGTTACTAACTTTTGGATTGGGGATCTTGTTTTAAGTGAGCTTCTGTCAAAGAACGAGCTTTTGACTCTCTGGACTGGGGATTTACCTGGCTCAGCTGACCTTCCTCATTCCTTTGTTTGGAGAAACTTTGCTAAAATGGTCCATTTACCCCCTTTTACATATTAGAGCTAAACCTGTCAGACAATGAAGTAAATAATTTGTGTTTATTGGGCCAAAAGTGTTGTAATGCACCTCTCATGGAGGGATTGGGGCATTATCTGCATCAAGCTCAGCTCCAAATGAGTGGAAAAAGGCTGAGTTTCGCTCGTTATGATGACGATTTAGGGGTTTCAACTTTTTTTATGTTCTTTTTCCATGGCAGCTCAAGGTCTTCAGGTCTTGTACACTTCATTGAATAGTCCTCCCCAGTTAACCAACTGGAAAAGCAGTGGTGGCGATCCCTGTGCAGAGTCATGGAAAGGGGTAACTTGCGAGGGCTCTGCTGTAGTCTCCATGTATGTATGTCTTGCAAAGTTGAATCCTGGAATGTTTGATTGCTTATGTGTGAAATTCATATGATAGGTCTTTTATTTTGTGTTGAGCAGTGAGGTATCTGGTTTGGGACTCAATGGGACATTGGGATACTTACTCACAAACTTTATGTCATTGAAGAAATTGTGAGATGATTCTGACAATCTCTCTTTCCGTCATCCCTGGTTATATTAATTTTAGGTTTCTTGAAACCGCACTGACCTCTCTGTTGTTCTTATGTTCGTCAGTGATTTGAGTAACAACAACATTCATGATGGAATCCCTTATCAACTACCACCAAATCTCACAAGCTTGTAAGAATTGAGCATCACATTATTGGTTTCTCCTGTGTCACAGAATCACAGTTATCATGTATTCTATTGTTGTCAAATGTAATGATCGGATTCACCACATTGCAGAAATCTTGCTGGTAATAACCTTACTGGGAATCTTCCTTATTCCATCAGCAGCATGGTTAATCTTAATTATATGTGAGTAACTTGCTCGAGTTGCTTCCTCGTATAGGGTTTTTCTCTTAATGTAGAGTTCACTTGCAGCATCTGTGCCTTCTAATTTGTAATGTAAAATCAATGCTTCTAGGAACTTTAGCAGCAATTCTCTATCCCTATCAATCGGAGACACTTTTGCCAATCTTTCCAACATCTCTACAGCGTAAGTATATTTTAAGAAGCATAGACTGCTGTAATTCTCCATTTCTTTTTCCTTTTTTTTTTTTAAAAATATTTTTCAATTTTATGGAAATTTCTACATAGAAAGTCTTGCTACTATTTGACATTGCCTTGTGATCCTAAGGCTGTTATCTTAACGGTGGTCCAACAATGTCGATGCGATCTTTGATGTTCCATCGTTATTTAAAGTTGGATTGGTTTCAGTCCTCTTTAATGCCAAAAGTCTTACATTAAGCCAACTGATACATTGCTGATGGATCTGCTCCTTGTATATGGATTGTATTTCATATTTACTGAAACAATGCATTGCCATATTTCCTTGTAGGGATTTCTCTTATAACAACTTTTCTGGGGATCTTCCTGCTTCCTTCAGCTCATTGACAAATCTCTCTTCACTGTGAGTGCTTAGATATTCCATATACATTTCTTTTTTTATTTTTTTAAAAAAAATTTGAATGGTTGATATTCTTTATTCAATAAATTTACCTCCTTATACAAGCGATGTGCTGCAGTTACATGCAAAATAATCAATTGACCGGCTCGCTTAATGTTCTCGTGGGATTACCATTGACTACCCTGTGAGTCCCGTTTCTTATGCAGTAATGTTCTATTATCTGTTACTGTGTACTGAGATTTCTCTATTTATGGCAGGAATGTTGCCAACAATCATTTTAGTGGATGGATACCTAAAGAGCTTAGTTCACTACAGACATTTATGTAAGCTACTTTTCATGTTCGCATCATCTCTGATATTCCAAAGCTGCATTTCTGCTTCTGTGGAAAATTTGATTTTGCTCTTCAAAATGAAACAGATATGATGGAAACTCTTTTGCCAACGGTCCTGCACCTCCTCCGCCCCCCTTCACCGCACCTCCCCCTGCAAAGTCACGAAACAATCGAACTCATTCTGGATCAGGCACAAGCACACCAGACAAGTCTGCTGGCCGGACATCGGGTTCAAGTAAAGGATTATCGACTGTAGCTATTGTCGGCATTATTGCGGGATCTGTTCTGTTGCTCTTGGTTCTCCTCCTTACTATTTATTGCTGCTGTCGGAAAAGCAACAAGAAAAAGAGTGGTGCAAGAGCATCCACCAGGGGAATTCAATCAGTCAAGAGTAATGGTGTGTTTCATTTCTTGTTCTTTTTTAATTGTCTTTGTTTACTTTAGAGATGTTATCAAATGTCCCTTGCATTAAGTATATCAAATCAAATGATTAGATTACTTCCCAGGATAATTGCTATAGGCCTGTGCTTATCAACTAACAGTCCGTAAATAACCATCAATCTTTTATTTCACATGGAACCATGTTTGCTAAAACTTTGGTGCTGAAATATGGTGAGATTGTGTTTGGACCACTTTGATAATTTATAGTGGTTTCTTGTTGCAGTAAATCCTGAGATGCAAGAGCAGAGGGCTATAACCGCTGCTGCTGTTATAGACCTGAAACCTCCTCCTGTGGATGTATTGGTGGCTGAAAGGGTTCCCTCAAAGAATGGTTCTGTAAGGAGAATTAAGTCACCTATAACTGCCACTTCATATACTGTTGCTTCCCTTCAAACTGCAACAAATAGCTTCGGTCAAGAAAATCTCATAGGTGAAGGTTCCCTTGGTCGGGTTTACAGGGGAGACTTTCCCAACGGGAAGGTAAGCCTATGTTTATACAAATGTCTTCATGTCAAGTTATCTTTGGCAGTTAAATGCTAGTTAACTCTTCAATGCTCTTTCTTTGTCAAAGGTTTTTTTTTTTTTTTTTTTTTTTTTTAGTGTTGATCAACACGAATTGATCTGGCTAAATATCTGATCTATTAAATGGGCAAACTCATCATACTCTTGTTTCCCCCTCTTGATTGTAGATAATGGCAGTGAAGAAGATCGACAATGCAGCACTGTCATTACAGGAAGAAGATAACTTTCTTGAAGCTGTCTCCAATATGTCACGCTTAAGGCATACTAACATTGTTACATTGGCTGGATACTGTGCTGAGCATGGGCAACGTCTTCTGGTGTATGAGTATGTAGGGAATGGGAATTTGCATGATCTGCTGCATTTTGCCGAAGATAGGAGCAAAACACTGAACTGGAATGCACGTGTTCGAGTAGCATTGGGGACTGCTCGGGCCCTTGAGTATGTTATATGCTTATGATATCTCAACTCTGTGCTTGTTTTGGCCACTGCTTGAATGTGATTCTAGGGATCACTTCCCATGTGACTAGTGTGTGTCTACACCCTTGGAATGCCAGCGGTTGAAATTACTTAATGGAACTTTTCTTTTGTCCTATCAGGTACTTGCATGAAGTGTGCTTGCCTTCAGTTGTCCATAGAAACTTCAAATCAGCTAATATTTTACTCGATGAAGAGCTGAATCCCCATTTATCAGATTGTGGTTTAGCTGCTTTGACACCAAACACTGAGAGACAGGTGAACTAGTTCGGACTAAGTTTTGCTGGTTGATGAACAATGACTCATTTCTTCTCCAATTTGGCAGCATGTTAAATTAGCCTGTGGCCCAATAGTGGCTTATGGTCGGTCAATTTGGTTTGTAATTTCGTCTTCTGCATACATTTAGCAGGTCTCTGCTCAGATGGTCGGTCAATTTGGTTACAGCGCTCCTGAATTTGCTTTGTCTGGAGTATACACTGTTAAAAGTGATGTGTACAGTTTTGGAGTTGTAATGTTGGAGCTCTTGACTGGTCGGAAGCCACTCGATAGGTATACCTACTAAATATGATCTCATAATGTTTAGCCAACATGTGTTATCTATGTCTACTGATGAAATATCTGTTTGCTTTTGCACCTTCAGTTCAAGGGTCAGATCAGAACAATCACTCGTTAGATGGGCTACCCCTCAGTTGCATGATATAGATGCCTTGGCCAAAATGGTTGATCCTGCTTTGAATGGCATGTATCCTGCAAAGTCCCTTTCACGTTTTGCCGACATTATTGCACTGTGTGTTCAGGTAAATTTCATTCCACTGGTAATTCATGCCAATATGTGCTTATGGGTTCACCATAAGTCCGCAAGTGGGAAAGCAGCTCAACTTTGTTTCTTCTGTCGATTTGATTGGAAGTTACATATTGAGACCATCTAGAAGATTAGATTTTTAATACTGGTGAAACCACTTTCATAATTAATGCCTGGAGAGAATAATGGTAGCACCAGTCCCATCCAACATATCAATTGGAGTATACTAAGAAGTTTACCTAGCAAAAGCTACCATGCATTTTTTTGCCAGTCTGTTGAATTTTTTCCATTTATCACAGGTGTTGGATTTATCCTGTTTTTCATTTATATGTGAGCTCTTACTGCTCATTTACATGACATTTGATGCTCACATAAGTATTAGTTTGACTGCCAACTATCTTGTCGGGCAGAAGTTTCCATCAACATCATGCTATCAGTATAATCCAATTTTCTGTCTTATTATCATCCCTCTGATCTAAAACGTTTTGGGTGTTAAAAATAATGTTTATGATGTGAAAGTGAACCAACTCTTTTGATCTCCCCATGATCCAATTTAGCTTTAAGGTTGTTTTGGAAAGCTGGTGGTTTCTTGCCCTCTCACCTGTATATTGACTTAATAAATGATGCTCGTCTTATTCAACCCTATCGATTTGTATAATCACATGTATTCTCTATTGTGCAGCCGGAGCCTGAGTTCCGCCCTCCAATGTCTGAAGTCGTGCAACAATTGGTTCGTCTGGTGCAAAGGGCGGGCATTTCCAAAAGGCGTTCCAGCGATGAAATGGGTTTTGCATACAGGACACCAGATCACGAGGCGATGGACATGTCGTTTTAAGCTGTCTCGGCCACCCCCTGAGTTTCTTCTGAAGTTTGCCATATTGTATAGCCTTTGCGATGGACAGTTGATGACTTGAGATCCACGGATGAACCCAAGAGACCTTCCTGAAGAGATGGTGTAATTATGAACCTTATATTATCACTTTTTCATTTAGGACGGTACAGAGCTAAAAGTTCTACTTCGTATTCCCACTTTGTTTAGCCCAAGTATTGCTTCGATGTACATCTTCATGCCTGGTTTAGGCTTTAGTTGCTTGATATCCAGGCAAAAAATAAGCTTTGTTCGGTTCAAGTAAATCAAAGAGATAAGGATTTGCCACAGAAACTTCTCGTTTATTTTACTCACATGTAGTGTGCATCTTTACATCTTTTGAATCATGCACCACTCGGCATGAAATCAGCCGCCTGTCTGAACTCTTATCGAAAGAGTAATCGGCACCATGAACGTCGACTGGCTGCTTGGATCCGCAGGTCCTATCAGGACAACTTCGCCATGGCGGAACTCGCTGAGCTCACTCGATGCCTGTATAACTGTAATTTCCATATCGAGATCTTGAACTCCTTGAGGAGCTATTGTGAACCAAGGTGGGTTCATGCTTATTGCCGTTCCGTTCGGTGGTCGCACTGAGATCATGAACGTCAGCTGCCTGCCGCTCACGTTCTTCACCCTCCTGCGCACCGTTCGAACTCCGGTGAGTGCGGATATTGTTACTGAGGGAAGGTTCAAATCGGATGGGTAGGCGAGCGGGCAAGTGCACGGTTCTCCGGTGGCTGATTTCACCATCGACGGGTCGATTTTAGGTAAAGAGCACAGGAAGCTGATGTAGTCTTCATAATCTGCTTCATGACCACGGAAGCAAATGTAAACGCTAGAAAGTTAAACGTTGAATGCATCTTTTGGATTTGAATAACAGTGGAATATAAGATTACCTGAAGGGAAGACGAGGCCGGGATTAAGGGCGGAGGTCGGATTGAGAAGACCGGAGCCGATATCGAAAGGAGTGGCGTGACTGAGGCTGCCGGTGTCCGAACCCTCAGCCATTATTGGGTCTCCATACCTGTCGTGCTTGGTGGCGGTCGTCAGCAATGCCGACGCGATCATGGAAGGTGTCCATGATGGATTGACTTGCTTGATGAGTGCTGCTGCTCCGGCGACATGGGGCGTCGCCATGCTCGTCCCGGACAGCAATGCGAAACTTTGTCCTGCAATCGGAAGAAAGGAAATTTTTCAACTCGAGCTCGACGTGCGAACACGAAACTGACGGTAATCATATGTTCTGTATTGTAACTCGCCGGCGAGAATAGGTTCCGACGCGCTGACGGGGCTCCATGCGGCCCACACTTGGTGGCCGGGGGCAAGGATGTCCGGCTTCAACACGTCGATCGGAGTCTTGTCGACATTGATATAATCCGGTCCTCTCGAAGAGAATCTGCTCACCGTCGGCGCTCTCCCACCAAATGAAGCCACTCTTCCTTCGCCGATGGCGGCTGTCGCGCCGAATCTGGTCGGTGCTCCTCCTTGACCTCTTGCCGTCTCTTGCTCATAGTACCTTGACAGGATCTGCACACGAGCATTTAGCAGTTCGGCCGTTAAAAAGAACCGAATGTAAGCTCACGCATAGACAATGATAGACCTGAGCATCGGTGACTCTCGGGATCATGATCCCAGGAAGAGAAAAGGGAATCGGCTCGGCGGTGAAGTCGCCATACGCCGGGTTCGCGATGAGGACGAAACCCGCGAATCCTAGAGACCTTGCCGTGTTGAGGATGGCGGTGAGGGAGGAGGTGCGGTTGAAGAAGCCGGTGGAGAAAGTGCAGATGACGACGCTGTTCAGCACTAGAGCGGGGTTCAAGGCTTGCGGGTACTGACACTCCTCCGTGTACGGCGGCGTCCTGGGGAAAACGCCGAACGGGAAGATGGCATCCTTGGCCAACACGAGCTTGTATTGAATCATGCCGTTTCCTAGAGTTGGTCCTGATTCACGAAACGGCTCCATGTCAGCAGCTATGGTGTATCTTTCAGGCAATGTCGAAGCAAGAATGCCAACAGAAAACGTTGAAGAACGAATCTGAAAAAACAGGAAGGTTGAATGGTTCATTCTTGACCCTGATCCCTGTCTTAGGTTGCATGCATTCCCATCTGGGCCGCAGCTAATTTAGTGAACTACGCGTGCATGACGAACCGCCTTTGATTCCCCAAAGTGGCTGGTTCGTATGAGCTTAGATCACCATGACTTGTTGGATCACACGGGCTCGCCGTGGGTCCGACCCAATCGAAGGATCAATCGTGTGCTAGGCTCACGTGAACTCAATGCATCACGGTTCGCCGTATAAGCGGCAAATATTCTACTCAAAGGTTGAATGGGTTCCTTCTAGGACGTCGAGTAGATGGTCAATGTAGCGTACTCGACCCTATCTTAGGTTGCATACATATCCATCCAGGTCGTAGCTGGTTCAATGAGCTAGACGTCCACTACGAGCCACCTTTGATTCCCTAAAGTGGCTGAAGTCAATATAAATATACTGGGTTCGTATAAGCCTAGATCACCATCGTGGGTCCAACCCAATCGAATGATCATTAATGTACCGGATTCACGTGAACTCAATATATCAAATAATGACATGTTCAATCTGATATGTGTCATTTCTAATTCATAATAGTCGATAATGATTCACCATATAAGTGGTAAATATGCTACTCGACTCCATTTTGGGAGCCAAATTTTTTCCCGTATAAATAACATCGTCTTGCACACTCACCGACTATCATGAAAACAGGGGGATAGAGAGAGAGAGAGAGGGGGGGACCTGTCAAGCCAACCCCGGCAATTGTTTGGCCACTGCCGAGGAGGAGAGAGGCAGGGTAGGTCCGGTCGATGGAGGCGGCGGCGACACCCACGGTCCAGGGGCCGTAGGACAGCACGGTGGAGGGGGAGGGACCCTGGTTGCCCGCCGCCTGCGCCACGAACACGCCGGCTCTTCTCGCCGACAGCATCGCCATGTCAAACACGCTCAGCAATGTGGGCGTATCCTCCGGCGCTTCACTCGGCCCTACCGACAGCGACAGTGCATCCACTCCATCACGCACTGCCTGTACGCATACCTCGTGCAAAAGAGAATTGGTAGCGTACAACCCATAAAATGATAGTACAAGTCAAATGAAATTAGGGGAGAAAGAGCATACTTGGTCGATCGCTGCAACTACATCCGTCAACGTTCCCACGGTCGGGTATACGGCTTTATATACGGCTATTCTGTAGCAATACATCATATGAAAAGGAAAACTTATCTCGGAACGATGCCAGGTATACTAAGATTGGCCTATCAAATTGATTTTTAAAGTGACGGTGAAATACTTGAAATACAAACGGGCCATATACTCAACCATCAATAAAAATCTATTACTCATATAATTTAAATCGCGGATTTGAACGAATCTGATCGCACTGGGCTTCACAAGGCCCGAAACGGGTTTTCGATGAGCCCATCAAAATGATGAGTGGGCCAACTGGGCCCACGATGTAAGTCTATCCTAAGAGTCTGATTAGATGATTAAATGAACTACTAAGTAGGTCGCATTAATCATTATTTCACATGGAAAACCTAGCAAGAGAAGTTGCCGACATTGGCCCCATCATCATATGGTGGATATACGTACCTTGCTGCGGGCGCCACCCCGCTGGCCCATCCGTACAATCCATTGGAGACGACTGCCACGTCTGCATTCCCCGCCGCTATTGCCGCCACGTGGCTTCATGCGGTGTAGAGAGAGAGAGAGAGAGAGAGAGAGAGAGAGGGTGAAACCCTAACTGAGGTGAGTTTTATACGTTAAAAAGTTCATGCATGGAATAATCGTTTCACGTCGATAGAAAACCGCACGAACCTTCCGTGCCCGACACAATCGCAAGGCGACAGAATATCCACCGAAGGATCGAGAGGGCCGGCGGCTTGAGCTCCGGCGGAGAAGAACCTCGCCGAGACTATCTTCCCGTTGCACGAGATCGCCGGGAACAGCGGACCCACCTCGCATGCGCCTCCGGAGAACCGAGAACTGCTGTTCAAGGGCGGGAGGCCGACGTTCACGAAGCTCGGGTGCGCTGGGTTGATCCCGGTATCGACGAAGCCAATGACGATGCCCTCACCGGCGTTCCTCGGCCCGCCTGCCTGCCTCCATGCTCCTTGGCACAGCCCCAGGAACTCAGGGGTGTAGGTGGTCATCAGTTTGGCTCCTCGGTCTCTCTCCACGAGCCTCACTCCTGGAGTTTCTTTCAGCCTCTTGGCCTGATGATTGATCATGAACAGAGTCGGAAAATCAGTACTGTTTCATTCTTTTCTCGTTTCTTCTTCTTCTCCCGATTCTCCGTTCGAAGTCTACTAGCGGCAGCCATTCACAATGCCGAAAAATATAACGAGTTCATCGTTTTTTAGCATGTTTATCGATGCTTATGGATGGTGTTTAATCAACCTGAGTTCATATCATTTTTTCTCAATGCTTCTTCAACCGTGGTGGGATAAAATGCAACATAAGATCGACGATAATTTTAGATTAGCTGCCTTTCGTGTTGGGTCATATGATAAAGAATTAACTGTAAGATGGTAAAGATGAAGGGACCTATCATGACCTGAGATTCTGTAATGTGAACGGAGAAGCCATTGATGACATGATTGAAGCTGTACAGCTTCCTGTAGCTTCCGGTCTCCAGAACACTTTGCAGAAGTTGGTCATGAGAATTCACTAGGCGCTTCGCGTGAGCCCTTGACGCTTTGCTGAGGATCATTCACAAAACAAACAGCATGCTTTATCAAAAACAAAAAGAAGATCATTTCACTTATCTAGGGCTAAAGCCTAACGAGACAGCAAAAAGCATCCTGGATCCTTTGCTGTTCATTGTTGGCCGATCAGAACTCGAGGAAGTCGATTATCGTGCTTACCTATTCAAATTGCGCCGGCTAAGCCCATGCTTAGGCGAGGAAGAAAGGCCAGCGAAGGCAACAGGGTCTCCTTCCATTAGAGCCAAGTAAATCTCTCGCTTTTCCGCAAAACAAATCCTGAAGATCGTAAAAGCAAGAACCACGACGCCTATCCGGACAGCAGGATTGAACCCCAGACAAGCCATATTTGACAGCTTGTGGAAGAGAAATGTGAGGTTTGTGATGATGGTGATATCAATTATCAAACAACGGATGCACACACAACTTATAAGGTAGAAACCAAATGCTTATTCACAAGCTAAATGTGAAGAAAGCTGGTGAATTGCATCATACAAGTTAGGACAGTTACGGTTTACAGATTTCAGTTTAACGTAAGCAGATTGCTAAGTTCGAAGTAGAATACAGGTCTTTTTCATGTGTTCCCATCCGCATTTGCTGCCTCTCTCCCTCCCCTCACATGAGGTGATGGCCATGGTTAAGCCAAAGATGAACTGTCAAAGAAGATGTACGTCGTTAATAATGGGTGGTGTATCTCAATGTGGTACTTACAAAGGATTATATTCTCTACAAGATGGAGATTAGGCTAGAGTATTGTTCACAATTTCATTTCCAGCTGGATTCACTTCTGACACTAGTCCTACATTTCGGCTCAGCAGATAAAGGATATTACATCATACACCCAGGTCAATTCCGATCTGTCTGAAAATTACTACGCTTCATTTACTCATATATTTACAATTACATAAGAGCTATGTTCAGATGAAACCGCCCATTTACCTATATATTTCCGCATACAGAAAAGCTATGTTCAAATGAAACCGCCCATTTACCCATATATTTAATCATTATGAATGGTGCCAAAGTATAGCAACAGAAATTTCTCAATTGCTTGGCTATGCTGGCCGAGTGAATATCAGCAGAAAAGCATGTAATAACAGATCAGATGATTAAGACAAGAGCTTCACATAAAAGCTTCATAAACATTTCAAAGGAAAACCAGGTATTCAGAGTTTTACCACTCCACACGGTTCGACTCCAAACGAAGTAGAGCAACTCCAAAACCAAATTCTCCCTGGACATGCTACGGATTACATCACGACTCCTAAAACTAGCCCGGATACATATACCCTACGACACGCACGCAAGTCACTAACATTGTCACATCAGACCATGGTACGCAGCACTGTACACATCATACAACTACTAGGTACTAATTCTGCAAATAATAACAGTGATGGCTTGTCATCCAGCAGCAACCGCCACGTCCAGGTGACATCTCACCTTCATCTCTTCCGGCGCTTGGAGTCAACCTGAATACAGTTAGCCCCATTGATAAATCAACCTATCTTTGAGATCAACTTAAAATCGTCATTATGAAAAGATCTGCTGGCGAGAGTAATTCCTTTCACATACACGAATACATGACATGCTTACTACACTACTTGTATCAAAATGATGCATCAAAAAATATCTCCAGCCTAATCTCAAGGAAATAGGGTCCACGACCACCATTCATGCTGATAAAAGATATGTGGAATCAATGAGAAAATACACGGGGGTGCAAACAGAACTGGGGATGAAGGGATCTCAATGAAATTATGCATACATAGTGGTACAAGGGTTAATGATGGGTTAAACAAAAAGAAAACCAAGACGGATCATTCTTCCAAGGAGAAACCAAACCGCAAGTAGCTTCCCATCTACAATATGCAGTAGAATGATTTAATGGGCTGTCCAGCAAAACACAGTACTTGTACATTAACTTAATGAAGTAGCTACGGTAAATCATTTATAAAACAGCAATATGCATAAGCATGAATACAATTCTACTATCTTCTATCTCACAGCTTCATAGTCCCAAAATTACATTTACGGCAACAACTATGCTAGCTTATCACAATATCATGCAAGAATTTTTTGTGAGGCCATGTATGTAGCCCTTAAGTTGTAAAGAAATCCCTAACTAAAATCATGAAAATGAAAATATGGGGCGGATATATTCTCTCATTACAAAAGCTGGATCAATGGTCATATTGAACAGCACCAGGAAAAACATTCTTTACATCGTGTAGGAAGTATACTTGTTCAATTCAAATCCAGACAAATTCATAGTCATTGAGTTTTTACACAATCCACATAAAGGTGTTGAGGACTGTGTATTACTGGCCACACATCTAATTCATTGTCCCACATCCGACATTGCACATATCTTCGCTCTTAAACCATCTACATAAGCTGCACCGTTTTCCTAGGACCCATAAGTGAACTTTGATCTTGAATTATTCTGCTATAGATCATGGAAAAGCTTTTAATGGTTTGTTGTCAAATTAGAGAAAAGTCAAGGCTCAGTCTTATTCAGGTGAAGTGAATACGAATCAGGTTAATGGACAGCCCAGAAAATGGTTTGAAGACAAACTAGCACCCAAACACTCTTGACTACTTGTCATTTGACTAAGAATGAGACCATAAAATGGACAGTACAGAATGAGCCCTACAAGGGATAGCAAAAGTATCTTCACCATATATTTAGATGATCAACTCTGTTTTCCCCCCTACTACTTAGAAAAGATCAACATTAAAAGGGGAGAGATGAAGAGATAAAATAAAATAAACTAAGTGTCAGTACTATGTTAGCTACAGTATAACTCTTGCCATTTCCTGAATCTTTCCAAGATATCCATCCTTGTAGTCAGTTTACAATAAGTACACCTGCTTCTTTACCGTGGAGAATATATGTTCTGCATTATGATACATATTCAATACACAAAAGTAGACGGAAAAAAAAAAAAAAAAAAAAAAAACAGCTAATCATTATCATGAATTTGACAGAAGGAATTATGCAACGTAAAGGATAGGCAACACGAATGTATTATAGTTCAAAGAGCATAATCACACTCTGAATTTAGATAAGAAGCAAATATGTTTTGCAATCACTTACTATCCCAAAAACTATCCAAAACATGACTGGCCATTTTTGGATGCACTACTTTATCAAAGAAACTGCTCCCCCTAAGACATGTATACAATTCAACCCCGCAAATTAAGCATTACAAGAAGCATTACTAGTAAGGAATCATAGGCAAATGCTGCCACGAAAAAGTCCCTCTTAAGTTCTTAATTAAGATTATGTGGACAAGATAGGTCAAATAAACAAGGGCTCCTAATATCTCAGCAAACACATTTTCAGAAGCATCAGGTGCATATTTGTAAGATGTTTAAGTACTGCTTGGGAACCTTAAGAAGCAGAGGGGAAAGGGGGTGAAAAGTGAGAGCAGATAGATTGCTTTCAAAGAATCATAAGCCAATGCTGCGATAAACATGCCAAGAGAGATGCCATACGTAAGAGCTCATTATGTCTTCAATATCTCATTAAACACAAATTCAGGTGCAGATTTCTGTCAAGTTAAAGTTATGCTTGGGAATCTTGAGAAGGAAAACAAAAGGGAAGGGGAGGAGAAGGGGGGGGAGCAAGAGAAATTTCTCTTGGAATTAATATTTGGTATAAAATATCTGGATTTATGTAATTATCCCCCATTTGAAAGCATCTTCATATTGACCCAAAAAAACAAAAGCATCTTCATGAAGAGAGGGGTCAAAATAAGATCACCCTCAAAGCATGAGAGCATCATTGGTAGTTACACTAGCCCCCCTCATTCTTCTTCATAATCAAAAGTATTTCTTGAGTTCAATCAACTCACATATGATACACATTATATGCCTTACCTTCACATAAACAGTAACAATGTAACAATCATCAGTTTCCCGTGTTCTAGCCCCCATTAGAACATCTTATACAGTCATAAACAGACAATGCTCAACCTGGTTAATTACACTTGAATGTCTTTGCAAGTGAGACTGACCATTCAAAAACAACAAAGACAGACAAGGGGAAACAAAAAGGACAAGATGCAAAAACTAATATCTAAGACTTGTTGAAGAAAAAAGCTCACTGAAGCTTTTCTTACTTTCTCTTTCTTTTCTTTTTTGAATGTAAATAAAATTTCAGTAAGAAGATACCATCCCTATTCAAAATGGCTTCAGGTAGAAGACACCAATTACTGTTTCTAACATTTCTAAAATGAGATTGATCCTATAAAACCAAAAATGAAGACTGTACAGCCAATAATTCCTAAAAAATCCCAAGAGGATTCAGCTCCTCGAAAAAAGCCCATTTGTTCCTTTCTGTCCAAATGAGCCAAAAAAAAAAAAAGGAATGGAATTATCTTAAAAAATGAGGAGCCGATTTTCTTATGTTAAGGTCAAGATAAAGCATCTCCTGGTCTAGCTAGACAAGATGATAGTCAGTTTTTAGGAGTACCTACCTTTTGGTATGAAACAAGCACAATAAATTACAATTGATGATACTCTAAGTAAATCAAACACAATCCTGGATATCTGCACTAGAAAGAATGACAGAATACAGTAGTAGGTGACAAAATAAGGAGATTTCTCAAAAAATTGTGTCTCATATTTTCTGATCTTGTCCACCATGATCTAATTACTCGCAAAAGCGATATATTCTTTAGTTAGGATGATCCTATCCTTCAAATAACGTAAAAAATATACAAATTACAAGTATGTAAAATAGAGTCCTCTGGACAATGGAAGGACAATCAATGTTAAAAAAAAAGAAAAAGGACGCCCGACATCCTGAACAAAACATTTTATACCCATTAGGTGCCACAAAGATCAACAGATTACCCTCACATTTGCAAATATAAAACTTTGAACTAGAAAAAAATGCAAATTCTCCAGGTGCACTAGTCTTGATTTCCCTTTTGCTAAATAATGCAATATATTAGATCTTATTGCCTCAATTAAAATTTCACTACTTCCATAGCATTCTATAATGAAATTAAAATCTGCTTTATTTAACTGATAACTAAATGATGACTACCCTTTTATTTTTTCTAAATGGAGCAAATTTAAATAATCTTCCATTCCAAAGCTACAAGCAGTAAACTAAATCAAAAAGTGTATTTTTTGACTTCTCCATGAATTTCGTTTAGCTTTGATGTGTAAACTGAATAATCCAATGGAGAACTTTTGATCCTTGCCACACATAGATCTTACATCAAAACTATCCGAGCAGATTTCGAGGTCACTATCGACCAATGAAATGGGAAAACAGAGGGAAAGCATAATCATCAGATTTTAGCAGCAAGCGCTATTACCTTTACTTCAGCTGCCGGTGATGAAGAAAATCCATTTTCTGCTTGTTTGACATCATCATCAGAACACTCAGCACAGACAAAGTGTTCAAGCTTTTTGGCTTCTTCAATAGTCATGCCCACGCATGCTGGATGGTACCTGAGAATTATGATGAGGAAGCACAATGAACTCTGAATTACATGAGGGTACCACCAACTCTTCCATTAACAATCAATATATTGCACAATCCACGGCAGACAAGAACAAGCAAATTCCTCAACATTACCATGAAAGAGCATGAGTTTCACTATATAACATCCAAAATTCAAAATTTTGGGAGGAAAATCCATTGACGTAACCCCAGAGTTTTCTCATTTGCTTTGAAAGTACAGATGTGACCACCACTATCAAACCTGCCCTACATAGTCATGCCAAAATTTAAAAAAAAAATTATCTTTGAGTAATTCTATCCAAAATTAGTAGCTTTGCTTGTAGATAACAACGTTAGACTCATTTACTAACTCTTCTAGAATAAGCTCCTCAAGTTATCATGCCATTGAACATTCTTATTAACTCCCAAGAACTGATCTTTTGATAATCTTTGCCAAAAGATATCCACGCAACGTCAGATGCAATTTTCTCAGCATTGTCAAAATTTAATTGAACAACCAATTAATCTCATTGATGAGAGGCAAAGACTAAGTGTATACCAGTCCTTGCATCCTTCGCACTGCACCATAAGGTCATCCGGGTTATATGGCATCTCACACTTGCAGTATCTGTCAAATAAAGACATACCCAGCAAAACACATCAGCTAATAATGAAAATCTCCAACGCTATTAAATAAAAACTCCACCTTGATACGCAAACCACAAAACGATACCCAAAAAGAAAAAAGGAAAATGAAAATACTCACACAGCAACACGGTCAGGTATGAACGCCCCAGTAGCTGCCTTATACTCAAATCTACAGTAGTAATCCTCCGCTCCAACATTCTCAAGCTTCGTATAGTTCTTGAACGAATGCACGATGCATTTCCCTTCGATGGTATGCGCGCTTTGCACATCATAGTGATCCGACAAGAACAATTCTTTCGCGCCGTGAAACTGCCTCCTCCCTCCAATCGACTCCTCCGGCCTGTAATACCACCGCACCCTCACCTTCACGTTGTTCCGGGCATCAGACTCGATCTTCTCGATTCGCGCCACGTACGGGGGCTTCCCGGTGTCCGACGGGCGCATCAGCACGCAATCCCCAACTGCACAAAGCACCCAAACAACCAACCCACATCAGCATTAGACCGAACCCCCACAAACGCCCATTTCCGGAAGAAAACAGGAACAACCCAACAGTTCCCGAAGCACGAAGCTTCACGACAACGCCGTAAATCAACGAGAGGAGTTCGGGAAGGGAAAACGCACCGTGGACCACTTTGTTGGTGCCCCTGATGGTGTAGGAGTCGAGGTCCTTCTTCGCCGGCTTGGGCTTGGCCATGAGGCCGGGTCGGGTCTTCGCCATGGGCGGCGGCGGTGGTGGGTAGGGCTCGAACGGCGTCGCTGGAGCGGGGCCTCCGGGGGCGGCGGAGGGGGCGGAGGGGACGGCGGAGACGGGATTGGAGGAGGGAATGCAGGGGAAGAGCTCGGGCGACGATCGAGGAACCCTAGATTTTGGGAAGCGGGAGAAGAAGGCGAGGAGACCAGCGCTGGTGCTCGGTGGTATTCATGGATATCGGAGAAGAGAGAGAAGAGAGAGAGAGAGACTCATCAACCGAGTCACTGCACAAGTCAGTCCGGCGATTAGCTTTTAATTAAATCATATCATTTGCCTTTTTACCTAATATTCCTAATTATTTCCTCTCATTTTTGCAGGCATTGCACCAAGAAAAAGGTCGGCTGATGAAGGCACAAAAATTTACTTTGATCTCTCGGAAAATGTTTCATCTTTGTCGTTTGTTTGTTTGATGTAATCCCTGACTTTTTGATAGCAGGAGTTCACTGTCGTGATCAATTCACATTGTCAAAAGGATGATGTTTGCTATCGATGATGAGGGGTAGAATTTGGGCTTAATCATCGGCGCGGTGCCGTGTTGGCAATTAAGAGAGGGAATCGAGATCTAACCTCATATGGAAGGTTTGAGCATTCGACAGAAGTAGCTGATGTTCTATCGATGACACGTTAAAATTTGGGTTATGTCATAGACGCGGTGTGGTATCAACAATTAAGAGATTAAGAGAGAGAATTGAGGTCCGACCTCGTATGAAAGGTTATGAGGATTCAACAAAAGTAGTTCATTTTGCAACCGACCCCGATGTGGTAGATTTTGGGCTATGCCATTGATGCAATGCCACATCAACAATTTAGACAATTGTGAGGATTCAACAACCTTCATTGGCCATTTTTGTGGGGGGCAACATTCAATGTGCTTAGACGATGACTACCAAACCCAAATTTACATTAAGGCACAAAAGGAAGGTACACCCTTCAACCACTATTCATGTTAGGAGCGTGTGAGATAGATGTCCGATATTTTCACTAGAAATATCGTCAAAAGGAAGCCCAAATTTAAACCTATAAATATATCCAATTGAACTCATTTTACCTAGTGAATCGCCAAAAAGGAGTCCAACTCTAAACTCATTAATATATCTAATTAAAATTATTTTTCTTAAAAAGTTAAGCTAATGAATTATGGCCAATTTGGACATATTGACAGGTCGGTTTACACCTCCTTAATATAGGTATCATTCTACATCAATTCATCTCACTTGAATCTCCAATGCCTAACTTCATCTCTAATTTCTTTGGTTGCATTTGGTCGACCAGATAAAAGTCAAGATTAGGATATATTTTATCTTACTCGTATTTGATAACTATCTAGGATAAGATAAGGTTGGATATAGAAGGGATATAGCACGAATAATAAAAAAATCCATGAGTGGTGGAATTGATCTAAATAGGATTTATATTGTCCATCTATTTTCCCAGAAACCCTACGCTCTTCTTTTCCTTCTCCTTCTCTCACACGCACGACTCCTCTCACCTTTGCTGCCGCCATCTCAATGCTATTTCGCACCATCATCACCCTCTATCACCATCGTCACCCTCTCTTTGACTTCTTGTAGTACAGGAGCTTGAGGTCGATGATCAAGTCGTAGCTTGGCCCCATCGCCTCCACAACAGTGTGTGTGGCCTCCCTCGCCCCATCCAGCACCTTACTCCCCATCGCCTCAATCAATCAGTGGGATGCTTCTTGCTTCTAGGTATCTGGGTAATCTGTCTCTCTGTTTGTCCATCTGTTTGTGTCTGTCTTCGACCTGCCTGCGTTGCGTTAGTTAGTCATGTGCGAAAGCAAGAAAAGAAAGCTTCAAAAAGTCTCCGAGAAAGAATGAGTCCTCCTTCCCACCCCTCCTCAGCCTCTACCTCTCGATGGATCAAAGTCGGCACTTTCAAAATCAATCGCTCAAATGTGGTTATAAGCAGTAGAACTCTCCATTCTTTACTCTTCTTCTTTTGCTGCTTCTTTGTAAATATTTCTTTTTTTTTTATTGTGTTAAAGAAAATAAAAATCTCATCCATCCATGGATATTTGATAAAATTGGAAATTTGGTGGAATCTTCAAGTAGAGAATGGATGATCCATACGTATATCAAATCTAGATGCTTCATCTATGCTCTACATTCTGATTTGGTTGAGGATGGCCTAAAACTTTTCATTCTCCTCATGGATGCTTGGACAACGCAATTCAGAGAAACACAGACAACAGAGCAAAGAGGATGGATGATAGGCACAATCAAGAAGGACAGGGCAAGTTTATGATATGACAGGGCAAGTTTATGATGATCATATGGACTAGAGTGGAGGCAGGATGGGGAGGTGGTCATTCCAAATAGTGGAGGTGGTCGTGGTAAGCTTAGGCAACATCATAATCAATTTTCCCCACTCTAATAATCAGATATTTTTTTTTTCTAAATCTCAAAAAAATGATTTTTTATGTTTTATATTTAATCCAATACTATCCTTGTATATCCGGACATTACTAAATGTTACATAGAATATTTCAAATCCTACCCTATCTTTATCATATCCGATAAAATTGTCTGTACGACCAAACACAACCTTTCTTCGGACCAAACCATAAAGTCTACCACTAGGTCTAGATTGGTCACCAGATTTCTTCCTTGAGATATATTGGGAAGAATAAGTCTATGCCTTCATTCAGGGAGATTGCTAGGAAGAAGTTCAAGTCTAAGCCCATTAATATATCTAACTTAACCAACATTCACTCAAAAATTTAAGTTAATGAGTTATTGGCCAACTTTGATATATTAACTATTCCATAGCATACCAATTCTCCAATTTGATATTTCTTCAACACAACTCACATATATATCCTAACAGTCTAAAGTGCCATGACCCTAAAAATGACAAGCATCAGTTGAGGGCCATGTGAGCCTCACCCCTTATCAAAGGAGGCAACCATGCCCCGTGCCACAGCTCTCTCTCTCTCTCTCTCTCTCTCTCTCTCTCTCTCTCTCTCTCTCTCTCTCTCTCTCAACCTAGTTCCTGGTTCCAACAATCCTCTCTTGAGCATGACAAATGTGACGTCCTGAAATTCGAGCCCTCTGAGGGAGGACTGAACGTTAATTTCGCCAGTGCATTGTTGGTTGATCTCACTCGGAACTGATCACTCCTGAGATACTGACCTTGAGGGGAAAGGCTAATGAGGACGAACTCGTGCGACTAAAGAACTTGACCTGGGGAAAACGACTCGGCCGTGAGACTTGCGTAAGGACGATCCTCAGTAGTCGAAGCGGCCGATTTCGGGGACGACTAGAAGTCGATTCGCGGACCGAAATAATGGGATGACGGGTGATTCCGTCTACCGTTATCGAACCCGTGAATGGCCCTATGTCGATCCTTGATAATCGTGTACTTAGAAATAAGAATCGATCCTTCGCAATTTCATGTAGTCAAGGACGTCCATGTGTTGAGAAGTCTTGAACGTGAATTGGCACGAGTCGGTTACGCGTGAATCCTCAAAGCCGCCCGTCGATCGAGTAGTACCAAAATGGCATTCGGGCGAAATTGACAAGGCATGAGAATCCAATATTGGACTTCGAATTTTCGGGAACGTCCGGACGGACTTTTGGATGATGCTTCCTTGATAGTCGACAGTGTCAGTTGAGCCGAGTTTTTGGGAAAAGGGTTTACGGACCGAGGAATCGAGCTTACGAGGAAGTGGGCCGGGAAAAATCAGTGTGGGCCTTATGCCCAAGGAGGGACAGCCATTGTGGAAGACCGAGATAAGCAAGTGAGCCCGTCGGGCCAAACCGAGCATTTACCCTTCCGAGCCCGTTATCCAAACTCGAGCCAATTCGAGCCTAATAAATTCCCGAGCCCGATCCTATTCATTTTCCGGTCCGTTTCCTAGGCCCGCCTTTCACTTTCAGCCCAAGGGCACATTAGGAAATGTGCAAGGTGGAAATGACCAAAATACCCTTGGATATTTTGGAGAAAAGTAAAAAAGGAAGAGAGAGAAGATGATGTCATGTTTTTGGGACTTGAGCCAAGCAATTAATGCCATTAATTGAGGCTTATCTTCAGCCTCACTTCACTCTCTCTCTCCTCTTCATCTTCTCCAAAACCGCACCACCTCTCTCCCCTTGTTTCCCTTCTTCCTGCGATTTTCAGCTTCTGACCTCTCGCCGAAAATGGAGTTGTTCATGGCCTTCCCGGTGGAATCTCGGGCAGTGCCACATATTAATCTGTTCAGAACAGAAAAACCGTTTAGATGACGTCGGCCGTTTGCCGAACGAAGCCTTCGACCGGTCCGTACGGCCGCCTGAAGTCGGCGGTCCTCCGTCCGTCACCGTAGCGTCGCCCAGTGCACAGCTCGGCCTTTTCTTCCGTTTCTCTCCATTTCCGGCCAAACCACCACCCATCACAGCCATAAGTGGTTCCCCCTCGACCCCAGTGCCGTTGGTCGCTGGGTCCGCCACTCACCGGAGCTCCGGCCAGCCCGTTCAACTCCCGCCCCCCCCTCCTCTCCCCGCCAGTCTTTGTTTTTCGAAGTTCGGTGGGGAATCCGAGTTTGTTGCTGCTGTGTTCAGCCTGGGACTGCCTTGGAGTGTCAGGAGAGAGGTCCCAGAGTGTCGGGTTCGTCGCCGCCGCCGCGTATGTATCGCCAGCCCGCTTAACGGGTGAGTTTAGCCCCTAATCCTTATTTAGTGCCTAAACTTGCTTAGGGTTGGGTTAATTAGTGTTAATGCTGGTTTAGGAGGGTTAATTAAGTGCATTAGCCCTAAGATAGGTGGTTAGATTAAGGGTTAAGATTAGATTAGCTTAATCTTGTTTAATTATGCTTAATTGTGTGTTATGTGCTAATTAAGCATGCTTTGCTTGATTAAATTGATTAATTGTTTTAATTAATTGATTTATTTAATTCCTGCATTTATTGATTAAATTATGTGATTTCTGAATTAAATTATTTAATTATTAAATTCGGAAATTTCACCGTGTTCATGTGCACTCGCATGACATCGCTCACTGATGCTGCTTCACTGCATCTTGTTCATCCGGAAGTGAAATTGTGCATAATTTCATGTGTCTTGATCATATGAATGAAATTGATGTGTCGTGGCATGAACATTCGCATGAATCGTGTGAATTTCACTAAAAGGGGAAAATGGTTTGTCCGAGGGACACCGGAAATGGACCGCTTTTATGAGAAAGGTGAGGAACATGGTTTGTCCGAGGGACACCGGAAATGGACCGCTTTTGTGAGAAATGATTTGAAGTTTGATATGCAAGCATGTGTACATTGGCTAATACTCAAAGATAATAAGTGGGTTGTGATGGTTTGCTTGCGTGATCACTAAATTGAAACCGCCGTCTCGGGAGAGTATCCCTTGACGTTCTTTGGGCATGCCGCCTTGGGAGAGTATCCCTTGACGTTTTGTGGGCATGCGGTCTCGGGAGAGTATCCCTTGACATCCTTTGGGCATGCAGTCTCGGGAGAGTATCCCTTGACGTTTGTTGGGCATGCGGTCTCGGGAGAGTATCCCTTGACATTCATTGGGCATGCGGTCTCGGGAGAGTATCCCTTGACGTTCGTTGGGCATGCGGTCTTGGGAGAGTATCCCTTGACGTCTTTTGGGCATGGAAGGGCACGGTTGCGCCTCTGCGGAGGAAGAGCGCCGTAGCGCCTTGGTTGTAGCCCTGTGGGGTAGTAATAATCGGAACACATGTGGATGCGAGAGTGCATGAGAAAACACGGCATCATTGGTTCCGATTATGCATGAGATGATCACATCATTTATGGCACGCACGCATGAATTGATAACGTGCAGGGTGTGGCAATGGCTAGGTGAGATCGCTTGTGACGCGACTCGCATGTGATTGATGAACCGCATCATCTAACGGCCATGTGCATTGCGTGTATTGTGCGACTTATAACGTGCGGTATGGCATACCGGTAAGGTTGCATGCGAACCGACTATTCAATTGTTGGTTGCATTGCTTGCATTGAATGAGGTTTAACGTGCGGGGTATGGCATACCGGGTAAGGTTGCATGCGAACCGACTTTTGTTTGTTGGTTGACCACATGCGTGGTTTGATTGCGATTCTTTGGTTGTTTGTGGTTGGGTTGAGTGAGGGGTGGTTACGGAGAGATACCCCGGTTGAGTTGGTGTACTAACCGGGGCTTAGGGAAGAACTCGCCGAGATTTTATCTCAACCCGTCGTGGTTAACCATTTTCGGCCCCTAGAATGGCGCACCCGCAGTGGAGAATCTCGCTCCCGCTTCTCCGGTGATCGACCTAACGAGTCAAGTCGATGGGTCCGAGTGACCGTGATCTTTGAACCCGAGGTTCATTTTGTACAGCTAGATTAGCCCAGCCTAGTTCCTTTTTGGTTTGGCTTAGAGGATGGATCGGCCCCCGTTGTCGGGATTGTAAATCGGAAAACGATCCTCCATTGGTTAATCTAGTAATTGGTATAAATGAGTAGTTGAGGTTTCGCCGTTCATCCCTCTATCCCTGATTGATTACTTGATTGTCTGTTTGGACTGGGGATGGTTCGTCTTCCGCTTGCGCATAACGAAAGATTAAAATGAATGGTCGTCGACGAGTCCTGGGACGTCGCTTTCAATTGACCAAGAGAAGGGGTTGTCGCGTGCTCGGGGTTCGGGGCATGACAACAAAGGTCGCTTAGCACCTCCCTCCCTCTATACTTTTTTATTTTTCTTTAAATTGCTCATGTGGCACCGTGTTAGGGTTATGTATGTTCATATTTTGACACCTAAAGCAATATCTCATAAGTAATTTAATGATGTTAACTAAGGATGACAAAGGTTTTGATTGCATAAGTTGTGATAGATAAGGGATTAGACATAAATAATTAAGATGGAATGAAATGTTTATTATAGAAAACTGACTATATATAGGTTGTCACATGTCAAGGGGACTGGGCAATCATGCATTGTCACATGTAAGGAGGACACAAGCCAAAATTAAGCCCATTACAAAGGGAGAGAAACTAGACCAGGTCATTCCTAACAACTCCTACTTCAAGCCCAAAGACAAAACTCTTTCAAACATTCCAAGTGGACAAGAATAACCTAGGATCCTACCACCTATCCTAAATTATCTTCCTTGGAGCAATGCTCATTTGGAATAAACCCGCAATAATTCTAAGACAATGGCATTTGTTAGTAAATTCATGAAATCGTATAGATGAACAATATATTTATTTTTTCATAAATACGAAAGGACAAAATTATGTATCTATAATTGCTATTTTGTAGTATTAAAACATTTTTTTATAAACACCTAGTAATAAATGACAAGCATCAATTTTAGTGAAAAGCAACGGCACCGCAAGAAAAATAGTCAACAAATGGAAAATAATGGACCTCTTGAAAATTAAAATTCTATATGTCAAATCTTACAACTCTTAAGAAAAATATTTTTAGGATTGCACTTTTTCCACTTCTCCTTAGGCTAGACATTCTCTTTTTTTCTTACAAAGTATTCCTATGGGCCCACCACTTCTAGTACATTTCTATAAAAGTAATCTTTTTTTTAATTATTTGGTCAATGCCTTTTATTTTGTTTCTTTTTTTTTCCTCATAGGTCTCACTTTTTTTTTTCTATGCATTTGATATCTCAATATCGGCTTTTGCAAATCTTCTCTCTTTCTCTCCTGTACATCATTCCCTTCTTTCTATGCCTCCCACTCCTTCTCCTTCTCCTTCCACAAACCCCGTCATATTATGTTTTCTATCTATCATGCTAATCCTGTCATCCTTCACACCTTCACTGGCACCGACATTGGGCTAGTTAGGGAGGGCTCACTGGTGACCTCCCCCCAACTACCCCTTTTTCCCTACTGCATGCAAATTTTTCTTGCACCATGGAAGGTAATATTAAGAAGCATTGTTTCTCTCTCTTCCCTTTTTTTAAATATATTTCTCTCCTCTTCTTACACGTGAGTGTCTAGAGAAAGAAAAGGTGTCTCCATCATGCGTAGACTAAAAGTCGAGGGCAATAGGTGAGTTGTGTTATTTTAAGTAATATGAAGCAAGATTCAAATTAGTAGTTTAATTTGATTGCAATTTTCAATGCCATGTCTGAGTGTTAAAGTAAGCCGTTCTTTTGGAGATTGCAGATGCATGAGGGATTTATGAAAGAAGAAGGAGGGGGACAGGTAGAAAGAAGAGAATGGTATGCAAGAGAGAAAAGAGTTGCAAGAATAGAGAATTGAGACGTCAAATGCGTGGAAAGAAAGAAGAAGAAGGAAAGCGAGACCTGCAAGTAAAATAAAATAAGAAACAAAATAAAAAGTGTTGAATAATTAATAAAAATAAAAGATCACTTTTGTAAAGTTACACTAAAAAGCGACGGCCCACAAAGGATAGTATGGTAAAAATACCAAAAAAGAGAGTGTTTAAGCTAAAGGAGAAGTGGAAAAAAGGCCACTCCATTTTTATTGAATACTAACAATATTTATAGTATGTGTTATCTATTCGAAGAGAACAGATTGACACTAGCTAGGATAGTAATCAAATTTCCCATGCCTACCGATTTCTGCTTGCGTTACGTTGGACTTATAAGGGTGTTATACGGCATTGATTGGCTAAGTCATGTGTTGGATTTTGGGTGGCATTTCTAACTTGCGTATCATATTCAAGAACCAACCAGAGTTTGACACATCACTTGATAAGCCAATTTGTTAAATTAGACTTAGTAAGTTTGGTATTACTTTCTTGTATTTTGATTAAATAAGAGATGTTATTTACTACACATACACCAATATGAGGAAAATACCTGTACATGTGGAATGAATATATAGTTATGCAAATGAAAAACACATTTTTGTTTATGGATATTCCTCGGGCACTCATTATGGAAACTTTACAGCTTCCAACTCATTAATCGTACTCATATCATGTGCCATTAATATTTTGAAAATTAAAAATTTTCCAAATAAAGCATACTTAACAAGTGCCACATGAATACTCACCAACAAAACCCAATCGGTGCCCTTTTATTAATTAATCGGAAAATTCTAAAATAGGGCCTAAAGTGTATCATTTTTTTTTTCAAATAAAAACCTAAAATAAATATCGTTTCAAATAAGAACTTGAAATGCTATCATTTTTTCAAATAAAAACCTAAAGTGAATTTTGTTTTGAATAAAAGCCTAAAATGGCCATATCGGTATAAAAAAAGGGCATGAACTCACTCTAGATGAAGGGTAATTTCGTCTTTTAATTTTTATTTTTTCATTTCATTAAAAAAGAAGAATGAAGAACATGCATGGGAGGGAGGGAGCCCTTCTCACCTTTGGCCATTGCCCCATCACCGGTGGGGCAATGGCAAAAGCCGGCAACCCTCGCTAGAACCGAGAGAGGGTAGGGACCCTCTCCTAGATTTGGGCAAGGGTCACTTGCTCTCGTTCAGTGCCCCTTGACCTCCACCCAATGGAATCCTCTGATTTAGAATCCAAGGGATTGCTTCGAGAGTTCGCCATTACGTGCTCCTCACAGGGGGTTCTGATCGTTCGATGAGTGGAGTGGTGGTGGCCATGGCAATGGCGATCCTACTCTCGTCGGCATACACAAGAATGTGGAGTAGGAGGTGGTGGCGGTGGAGGAGGAACAAAGTCCCCATGGTCGAGGCGAGTAAGAACCGCCTCCTCCTTCTCATCTTAAACAAGGACAAGGTAACAAATAGGCACTCGCAATTTCTTCCTCTCTCCGCTAGTTCTTGATTCGCAAGATGGAGCCGAAGATATCAAGCTAAAAGAATTCACCTAGGTCTGCCTCTATTTCTAGCTGTAATTGTTTTCTCTTTGGGTTTCTCAAGGCTTCACATATTCATGTTCTTCTTCAGCATGTTGCCTCTAGTCAGTAAGGATCGTTAGCCCTCACCAGGCAGCAGCAAGGCATTGGCGACCCCATTGGCCTCTGCCGCCACCCCACCAGCGATGGGGCGGTGGCCATAAGCGGGAGGGGCCTCAAGCCTATGTTTTTCCTTTTTTGAAAATTTTAATCAAATTTAATTTAAATTCAATTTATGTTTGGACAAAAATATCCTTGTTGAGGCTAGAGCCTTATTTGAAACAATCATAAACACTTCAGGTCCTTTTTTGGGATTAATATAGTCACTTCAGGCCATTATTTAAAATAATGTTAACTTCAAGCCCTTATTTGATAAAATAATAGTATTTCAAGTCCTTAATTGGAATTTTCCCTCAATTAACATGTTGTTACTGAGAAAAAGGCAATATTTTGCTTTGGTAGACATAAAATGGTCTCTGCAATTCTTGATTATAACCATAGAATTTTCAAGTTACATGAAATACATAAGAAGACGAATAACGAAATAATAGGGCGATACATAAAGTTGACATGCACAGTCATTTATGGGCGTGGTGGGCTCAGGTCCAAAATGACTCGTGGAAAGCCCATTAGAGATAGCTCCATAAAACAAAAGCCCAAGTAAGCACCAAATGAAACTAACTAAGCCCAACATACAGGCTCGTTCACATCAATTAATGTTCTTTTCTAATCTTATTATTTTTCTTCTTCTTCTTTTTTATCTTTTATGGAATTTTTCAATAGGGATAAAGCCCAATTAATCACAGAGATTTGACCCATCGTCACAACTAGCTTGATTTGGGATTTCTTAGGAATGTCATTTTTGAACCAACGTGTTGAGCTCTATAAGCTCTGTAACAACTCTTTTTTTTTTCTTAGCGACATATTCGCAATAAGTTTCAACTTTTGATTTATATCTTTCTCTCCGTTGATCGATATGGCATTGTACTATTTTTGGGGAAATTGGAGAAAATTAAGGAAAGAAAGTCAGAAATTTCATGAGTAAGGTAAGAGGGACGATTTTAAAAAGCAGGCTTCTTCTTCATATTTTCCTCCACAATATGATGCTTGCGGACATACATAGTATGAGATTGAGGAAAAGAAGTACATAAAGTCCATCATGCGCAATAAATTAAAACAGGCACAAACGAGGCGCCACTCATCAGACATCATGAATCCATATTAACATGATTTTAACTATCTAAGGCTACCATTTTTTACAATGTTAATGTCCTAGAATATGGTGTATCATGTTGCATTAGCATTGAGATAATCTTCCGATCTGAAAGTCGAAGACTATCGACTCTCAGCCCTCGCATGGAGACGATGCTGACAAGTGCTGAGTTATCAAATCTGTAACTAGAACAAAGAACAAAAGACGAGCTCCGAGTCACAGGTCTTGCAGGGTATTCCAAAGGAGTCGATGGATCTCCCTGACGAATCCCCTAAAGCTTAGGGAAGAAACCCACGAGTTCCGCCGGGGAGAAACACTGAGAAAATTAGCTGTGGCAACGCGCTGCATGATGAGGTGAACAATTCTTCTCCAGGGAAACCGCAGGATCCAAGGCGGCCCTCAGGAAATCCAGCTCGATCGATATTAGAAGCCTTCATGATGTCCGCCTGAGCAGAACACCGCGCAGGCCCTCTGTCAGTGTGCTAACCATGAAGCAACTCGTGAGCAAGCAAGATGGGTTATCTCCAGTTCTCCTCCCCTTTGACTAAAGCGGACTGCTCGTGGCAAACGAAACCGGGGAATACAGCAATGGCCCTTGAAGCGATAATCTTAGATATGCACTTATGAATAGGTATTGCAACAAGAGAGGGGACAGAAAACCAGTAAGGTTACTTGGATTCTCCTTCTTTGTTGCAAGAGAGATTATATCATTTTTGGCCTCCTGAAGGAGTTTCCCAGAGAAAAGAAAATCTGACACTGCCTCGATAACGTGATCGCCTGAAGTCTGCCGTCACTGTCTTACATATTAGCCATTAGGTCCCGGTGCCTTATAGCGAACCAGATCAAACATCAGGGATTTCATCTCATCCACAGTAACTGCCGGGGTGGACAGAAGATCAATATGCTCAATAGACGATGTACCACCAATGGGGTCCCGAAGCATCTGCATATCAATCGATGAAGCACGTAGAGCACTGGTACACTGTGCCTAAAAGAAATGCACCGCCTCAGATTTGATCAGATCTAGATCAGTAATCACCATGCCATCCTCACAAGTCAGGGATCGAATGGTACTATGGTGCTACTCCCGCTTTTTTGTGTTGGAAAAAGCAAGCTGTGTTTTGGTCCCCAAGCTCCAGTCATCTAGCTCGAGCCTCTGTTATGACTCTCTCCTCCATCCCTGCAAGCACACAGAATTTCGAAGCAGCCGCTTTTGCCGGAGACATCATATCATTGTCCTCAATGCCCGCACACATCTGCCTTTGAATCTATAACACTTGCACATCTCCACTCCCGCCTATTTCGAAAGAAAATCTGGTTCAATTCACGTAGAGACCATTTATCATCCTAACGACGTACAACCAGATATACTTCGATCATCAAATGGCTATGTGTATCACATCGACATGCTTCAAGGTGATCAGTATTCACTCGTAACTCTCATTAGTAACATAAAGTCAGTAGTAGAAAATCATCATACGATGCTTTGTTTCATGCGCACTTTACAAGTTGATTGCACTGATTGAAATACCATAAACAAATCCTACACTGGCATCGCTAATCCAATCACCGCACACGGATCTTATTTTGTTTTAGTTATGGCCTAAGCTAGTAAAATGGTACTTGCAAAATTTGAAGCTTACGATATGCTAATCCTTGTCAACATTACGTACAACATAATGTCTGAATTTATCCTTGCCACAGCCGCAAAACTAACAAGTCATACATGAACACCGAATATAGCTAACAAGTCATAATCTTATCAGATGTTATCATGTATTTTTCCATGTGCCACAAGCCAGCACATTACATAGTACACTTATAAGCTTCACAACTTGCCATCAAATGATTAGGTGGTCTACAACACTCAGAAAGAGCACATTTAGGGCTCATAATGACACTAGGGTTGAATAATATTAGCAAATATGAACCATCGACTTCAAAGCAAGGTTGGAGAGATGTCCATGGGGAAGGGATTGCCAAGCATGTTGTCCATGTAGTAATGAGGGTGAGTAGCATCCATAACCACGAATTGCATGTCCTCCGATGGCTTCCAGTGCCTCTTCCTTTGGTTGATGAACCAATTGTTGATTTGCTTCTGATCTAGTCCGGTTGATTCCGCTAGAGCTAGTTTCTGTGATTCCTGTCATTTTGAATAAGACCCGAGAAAAATTTCAAATACCTAGTGATGCAAAATGAGGCAACTTAGGTGCTCAGAGTCTTAAGCAAATGGCATTGGCAAGCAAATTATGCATACAGACCCAATATTAAGGTGAGGCAGAACATGTGATTCATGCTTGTTGAGCAGGTTACATTTGTTCATCGTATATCAGCAGGGCAAAAATTCTGCCGGTGAAATAAGATCATTTATAACCCATAATGAATTACACCGAGTGGTGGCACTATCTCCATTATTCAAGGTGACACTTTTCATTGAATGCAACATCTCCAGTCTACATTTAAGGTCTACATTAGAACTATTTGTACACGGCCAGCGCAAAGAATTATTTTTCCCCCAGTAAGGATGTCACATGGATGGAAAATTAATATTTCTGAGTCATAACCAACTGAATAATTAAAGAAGCAGATTTCACCTCAAACCACACCATAGATTAGTCAATATGACAACCATTAAGCTTGTTTTATCATATAAATATCCATTTGGAAGAACTTTCTTTCTATGGGTCATAAAAAAGAATGGTGGAGGTGAAGAGAGTAGATGAATACCGATGGGTAAGGCCATTTGTAGTGTCGACTCCACCAATCGAGCAATTGTTGCCGGGCCTCTTTTGGGAGCTTCCCCTTCTTCCTCTTTTTCATGAACTCCTGCTTGAGGCTACCGAGATATCCGCTGTACTTCCGCAAGAGCTGAGTCTTGAGCTCTCTGTCCTCTGCTTGGGGGTCAATGAAGTTGTTCACATCATCTTCTTCGGATGAGCCATTCCTATCAAAAGCCTCACTCAAAGCCACTGGCAACAAGAACAAGTAGAGTCAGCATTTTGTGAAGTTTATGTTGCAATATAAATCAAATCACAAACATGCATTGGTAGCAGTAGATTTGTCACTGGGTAACAAAAAGATAACAGCACATTGCACAAGATCAAGAATACATCGCATCGCATTCAATGGCATTTATTGGGGCATTTCAACAAGTTACAAATTTATACACAAAGTACCTTGACCTTTGATAGGATTTTCCGGTAGACAATCTTCTGGGCCAACATAGTTAGTCCAAATTGGCTTACCATGGTTTAGATTTAAATCAACTTGTAAAGTCAATTGTACAATACAGTCATTTAACAACACAATGAGAAAATTTCCTGGGGTTCAAAAATATCATTTCATCATTAGTTACGCTTACAATTCATGTCAGTTATCATGTAGAGGCAAACATTAATAACATCAAATTAATTTTTTATTTCACTTTTAGGAACTAGGAACTTCCAAGCATTAGCACAAGCTTACAAGATTGAACTCTGCCACCAACTAAGATATGAATAAAAAGATTCCGCTAAATCATACAAAAAGTTCCATTGCTACCAACAGCTCTGGAAACCGTGTTAATCAAAATATGAAAATAAGATCAAGCTAAAGGACATAATGTCCATGTTATATAGATAGGGATGGTATACATCACAACACATAGTAGCAAAGCCCAAGCAAGTGATGCAAATGCATTTCATACATTCTTATATAAAAAGGAAATAGGAAGCAAGGCAAGAATATATATTGCAACTTCTAAAACTTCATCTCAAAATAACTATAGCACAAACTAATTCTTTGATTCGTCATCACCAAAAGACAAATGCTTCATAGTCCAATACAAGGCTTCTAACCTATTCAGTCAGATGTTTTCCTTTGTATATGATAATGAGAAATGCTTATTCAATTATCATAGATCATATGTTCAACGACTATGCCATGAATGCATTTAAAAATTTTATGCTCCTCTTAGTCCACATCATATTGAGCTGCCAAAAGTCTCAATAATGTTGAGAGAGAGAGAGAGAGAGAGAGAGAGTGTGTCCTCGACAGAAAGTAAGGCACTTATTATGCATGATAAATATTTAACATCATATATTCATCTTCACATGACTGGCACTCTCATGAAATAAGAGCCTAAGACACTACAATTAACATCAAGCAAGAGATTTCCAAGTACAAGGGTTGGCCAAATGTTTGTTTCATTTATGCATTTTAATTGTCAAAAGAAGTTACACAATGCATATATCCATAGCCAGAAAAGTGGAAATTGAGGCTGTTCCCATGAATGTAAAGATCATGCCGTGGTAATGCTCAGGAAGGTAAAGTAAATTACCTAAGTTACATTGTTGCCATCGAAGTTGCCTTATTTTCCTTTGGATATTTAATCCACAAGCTACTGTATTTTAGGATTTAATCTAAAGCACCAGTTGTCAAATTAATTTGTCCCCCAATCAGACTATAAAGGAATCGTTGAAAAACAGTGAAAGTTCAAAATTGTTTTTGTGCAAATCCTTTCCCACTAGTTGTGGATAAACTCTTATTAAGGTCTGCTAGAGTGGCTTAGAGACCTACTAAGATGTCCTTTTCACCACAAACAAAAATTACAAAGTGTCTTGGTTTTAGAAATTAAAACCTAAAGCTAAAACGTAAAGCTAAGCTACAGCATGTTTGTTTTGGAGTTCAGCTGAACAAAAAGCTCCTTTTGAGTTTTCCATCATAATGAAAATAAATCATAAAGAACTATGAAAGATTTTTAAGGCGAATTACATATATGTAACTGAATATGTATAATTTTTCAGTATTCATGACATTCAACATTGAATAAGTTAAAAACCAAAGCAATGCCAAAAACCCAGTAAGAGGGTGGTCAGCAGTGTCACCTTTAGCTTTTGGTTTTCAGGTAAGTCATGCTTATATTTACTATTAATTACCTCAAATATTTATTCTAGCATATAAACCACCTAAAACTTTTTCATAACAGATTACGCACCCCCCCAAAAAGACAAAATGCACACCCCTTAGAAAAAACATAAAAAATCTTATGTGCTAGATAATGACTTTTTGCGGTCATTAGTGTAGAAATAACACATGACCATTAGGATTATGTATACCAATTTTGCTAAAATTTTGCATGTCTAGCATTACTCTATTAAAATACTACATCAACCCTGCAGAAAGACCTTGTCATCAAATCAAATCTGTTATCGTGTATGCTCAACCATGTTCCATAATTTTATATTCAGATTTCAGACAGATCTTTGTTTCCAAGGGTCAACCTGCAAAGATGAGACTAGTGGAATAAAACCGTAAGAAGCATAAAACAAGTGATGAACGAGGATGCAGTATTTGACAGAAACTAAAGAGGAAAAACTCCATGGTACATACAAACATTGAGAAGACCCTGCATTAAGAAAAAGTCAAAAGTTCAAATGAATCTTACTTATCTGAAGAAAGAACTCAATGAGATTAGAGACTTGCATCAATCACATTGAAGAGAGTAAAGGAGATGGACACATAAAAGGGCAGGACAATAACTGATGATTCTCCCTAGAATCCTCTATGCCATTTGCACCGAATACATACTAAACTAAGTAAATGTAGAATCTCCGTGCCAAAAATTGCCATGTCAACTAACACCACAATGAGTGCGTTGGCAAAAGTGCACAATTTGTCCAAGCACACATAAATTCATCAACTGAACCGATCTTGAAACTGAGTGTAAACTTGGATATAAACATATGGCTCAAAACAAGATGCTGACTTATAAACGGACCTCTAGGCTGTCTCAAGGTTCACACACGTGTGCAACAAAGCATAAGTCAAAATTACAAAAGATTTCCCTGAGTGAATGGTAGACCATAGATTATGAACCAAAAATAGTCGTTTTGAAATTTATTAATTGTGCCTGCAATATTGAGAACCCCTGGTTGTAAATCATCCAAAATTGAGATGTCTCACCCCATTATAATGTGTACTGGGAAACCATTGGATGCTCGACGAACATAGAGAAGAAATATTTGAACAATCTTTTCTCTACTCATCTACATATATCCAACTATGAATGAGATGCCATAGGTATAATTGAACGGTTCATAAGAGTGTGAGGATAAAAAGTCCACACCACAGCCTAAAAAATCAGCAAAAGCTACACATATGAAGGCATTCACGAGTAGAACAAGAGAAGTCAAGTATTAATGGAATTTGTCAAAGAAAGTCAAAGCAAGCATTCACGCTCAATTGATCCAAACCCTAAATATATGGAAACCCTAGATCAAATTAACTTGTGCTAACTCATATCTACTAACTGCAATATCAATGAGCGTGCATAAGAAATCTTTGTTTTGTTCACACCCTATTATGCTTACCCATCAGAGAACCAAATATTAGTTCTAGAAATTTGACATGGTTGACATGTTTAAGCCATTTTGAATTAACCAATGATTTGTAGTTCATGTAAAACTAGAGGACATGCAAAATATTTCCTATTCCCAATATAACTATAAAAGTGCCATACGAAAGGCCCGCATAGAACTACTAAATAGTCATTAATAGTATACAGGAGAATGCACGAGAACAAAGAGAAAACCGCATTATACACACAAATTCCGAGAAGAGAGAAATAACAGTAACAGTTGTGCCGATTCCTCTTCATTCCATGAAGAGAAAATCGTACATTAAATAAGAGAAAAAAGCCTAGCACACGCACAAAAGCAAAGTTATATAACCGAGAACAAAAGGCCAATTATGAGAAGCATATTAACCGGAGAGCAAAAGCACACTGTAAGAAGACGAACAAAGAAACCACCATTTTAAACACCGAGCTCTTCCTAGTTCCCATACGCATCTTCGTAGTTAACATGCATGGGGGTTAAATATGAAAACCAAATCAAGATGGGGAAAGAAGAAAGACGACATCCCCAAATCGAGTTCGTGACTGTTTCTAAGTAAAAGCTTGAGTTAGGATTATATCCCAAACCTTCAAGGGTACAAGTTAGAGGTACAATTTGCAGATAAGATGATAGATATATTAGTACCAGAATCAGAAGGAACACCAAGAGTGAGCGCTTTGAATTGGCACTCGATCCTCTGGAGGAATAGCATGGCCTCTTTGAAGGGTTTGGAGAGTTCTTGCTCGTACTTGGTCAGCATCTCACAGTAGGCCTCCATGAACTGGTCAAGAGCTGGGTCTTCACCAATGCAACCTGTGTTGCTCATGCCGGTGTTCCCGGCCATTATTGCAGCCGATGCACACGCTTCCTCTAGCTTTGCCACCACCCCAGGCGGAGCTCCCACCTATATGTAGATTATAATCTAACGCCATATTAATACAACACTTCTTCTAGAAACTGTGGAGATTTTCTTGTCGAGATCGCCCAAAAGGGTCTCAAGAAAAAAGAAAATCCCCTTCGAACTTCAAAGGGTCTTCTTTCGTATTGCTAAACAACAACCCGCGCAGGTATCCACTTTATATTTTACAGGAAAGAGAAGGGAAAAGAAGTAGTTTATCAGGGAAGCAACGAACTACGTTCTTCGAGATATGACTGCCGTCTGCTTTCACAAAAAATAAAAAATCTTCAAAGCGAAAAAATGCAAAAGAAACAACAACTACTAACCCTATCAAGTCGTGGTCGTCCCAGTTTGACTAAATTAACAACCACAAAGAAATAAGAAAAGGAAAAGCCATGCTTGAGTGTGACAGAAAGAACTCTTTTTTTCCCCTCCTCGGGTCCTTATCTTTTCTCTTTTCTTGTTTTTGAGTAGACAATTAGCTTCTTTTCTCACTGGTATGAACATCTGAACAAGGAACGAGCACAGCCAGAGAGCGAGCAAGAGAAAGTAGGGTTTTTCGCTGTTCCTTCACCTTCTGACAATTGACATAAGCTGAGAGAAGGCGGTGGTAGTGAGGATGAGCCATGATCTTGGCCTTGACATCGCTGTCCATGAAGAAACAAGCTGAGCCTGAGCCTGAGCCTGAGCCACCTGCGTTGTTGCTATTGTTGTTGCGGTCGTCAAGAATCGGAGAAGAACCACTGCTGCTATTACGAGCTGTTTGGTCAAGAAAGTACTGGTGTGTGCTTGTGTTTAGGTTTTGATGATGGTGATGGTGATGATGGAGTTGATGATGGGGATGGGATGATGAGGTCATGGTGTTGATGGGCATCATCATCATCATCATGGGGCATAGCCCATCACCACCACCACTGTGGTGACCGTTCTCTCCACAAGCCATCATACAGGAAGACGAATTAGTGCCGTTTGAACCACCCTCCATTCTCTCTCTCTCTCTCTCTCTCTCTCTCTCTCTCTCTCTCTCTCTCTCTCTCGTTACTAACCTTGTTCAACAGTGTATGGCCTAATGCAAAACGCCTTTTATTCTCTCTCCCTCCCTCCCTCCCTCTCTCTCTCTGAAACTCTTTCTCCCTCTAGAGAACGAAAGAGTGATGATGAGATCCTTATGTGTGAGTTTTAGCTCCCTTTAAAAAGACTGTAAGTGGGAGTGAAACAAACAACACCCAGTTTGGTCTCCCGAGTTTTGTGCTTACACAAAATTCAGGCCTTTTCACAGAAGAAAGAGAGAAGGGGCAAAAAGCAAAAATCCATAAAATAGCGGCCCTCCTTTCTAGTGGGTCGTCAGTTTTATACATGCACTAATATCAGCTCTCTCTCTCTCTCTCTGAGGGCATAGCCTGCTCAAAATATTTTTCTTTCGAGAATGGGGGAAGTGTTCTTTATCCTTTCTTTCACTGCATCATCATCTCTCTCTCTCTGTCTGCTCATTCACAGCATTAAAATCTCTCTCGTCTCTTTTTCTTTCTCTCTCTATCTCTGTGTGGGTGGTTTTTGATTGAGAGAGAGAGAGAGAGAGAGAGAGAGAGAGGAAATTGCACGCGTTTTGGGTAAAGAGGAAGGAGGAGGGTTACTTATCTTGAGGGGCTTTTTATTACCTTCCCGATGAAAACTCTCTCTCCTTCTCTCTCTATGTTTGCCAGTTGAAAATGGCAGTGTATCAGTGGCAGTGCAAGAAAAGAGGGCGCGAGAGAGAGAATTTCTTTTCTTTACGGAAATAAATAAAAGCGAATTGCGAGAGAGAGAATTTCTTTTCTTTACGGAAATAAATAAAAGCGAATTACGAGAGAGAGAGAAAGGAACGATCAAATCGAGGGAAGAGCCAAAGAAGAAACAGGGATAAACTATTCATGGATGATGGAGGGGAAAGGTTCTTTGGGCACGAAAGAATCACACACAAACTCTCTCTCTCTCTCTCTCTCTCTGCTCTTTTGGGACAGTGGTGTTTCTTCCGACTGGGGTTTTGATTTTGCAATCTGCTGTCCACTCAATTAATATTCTTTCTCACTGATAATTGTTGTCTTCTTCTATCCCGCAAGATTTGTATTCTCTTCTTTTTCCTTTTAAGATGGCCCTTTCTCCTTTCATGTGATGATCTCCTGTGTTGGAGCAGCGGTGTACTTGGGGGAGGTTTCTCGCTACATCTAGCAACGTGGTTTTTGGTTAGGATGCAACCCATTGTTTTATAGTTTTAAGGGCTTTCGAGAAAAATTAGGATACAATGTGATAGATAAAGGGTACTGATTTATAATATATTGAATTATATATCGGTGTCATTTGATTTGCTTACCAGCGTCTCCTCCTATGGAAATTTTTAGGAGTCTTTCCCATGGCCTCATGGCCACTGAGAAATCTATGAGTTCAATAACAAATGTTGCTAGACACCAAAGCATTCAAGAAATTGCTTGCATGTATCATTATGATATACTAAAGGGAGAGAATTACCGCCACTCTATTCAATTACACTTATGTTGGAAATAACTGATCTTATTAATGTCTCTTTTACTGATCCTGATCAAAATCGAGGACAATATTATGATGGCTCCTCTGTTTGCACACTTTTCGGTTTCTTGTCCAAACTCTAATTTCTTGAAACTACTTTTATTTTGAGGAGTGATGTTGGTGGATAATGTAGGATTATCTTGGAATTGTGATCTCGGTGGTTATTTATAATATTATTGGCCGTTATACGTACATTCTTTGTGATTTTGTTTGGATCTAAACAATTCCTTTCCTACTATTATATTTCTAACTTTAAGCAATTTTAAGAAACGTGTATTTTTCTTGAATTTTAAGTAGGTCCATCATATTCAATAAAATATATACTCTATTCATAGTTAAATGTATTTTTGTCAAGGCTAATCATATTTGTTATTAAAAAAGTCAACCCATTTATACACGGAGAACATTCCTGTTATATGCAACTTGACCCTTTTAACTTATTTATATGACATACTTAAACCTCTTGAGGGTTAAAGATTGGATTAGTCAACGAGCACTAAACCTCCCTAATCGGTAACAAAGAAATGTAATTATCCGTTTTAATATGTTGTTCATGTCCTAGACATGATTTGGATACATTTACAATTGCATAAGTACATTTTACATGTTTATATACAAGTAAAAATATCTCAATCGTGTCATATTTGGTGTTAGAACCTAAACATAATATCATGGGATTATGGCATGAAAATAAAGATTGCCTGCCTAATTCTAACTAAACAACAATTAAATGGAATCTTAGATATGATTTTTGGTCCATTACATAACATTACGAATAGAGATACTCCTATTTTTCAGGTTGTTTCTCCCAAATGCCTCAAATAATCTCTTATAGGGAAAAAAACATTTATGGAATAATAGGTGCAACAACCAAAGAGTTTTTGAATAAGAAGAATCACATGACAAACGTTGTACTGACAAGTTTGCAATGTCTTTATAAAATAACTTAGCAAAGTTTTGTAACTAGGAGTAGTTGGACAAACAATTGATTATAAGACTTTGTCCAAAGGATAGTTTGCCATGCAATAGGCATTTCACTCACTCCTTCTCATCTCAGGCGTGAGAGGCTATTATATATTATTTACCCTGTGATAACTAGAATCAAAGTTCTGACATTGTGTTTATCTTTATTATCAAAAGGCCCATAATTCCTAGTCAATCTTTTTATTGTCGATTGAAAGGGAATACAAATGGTGACATTACGGGGTCTCCCACCCGAAGGCAAATCTCCTATCCATTTCTTCCCCCTTAAGTTCTTTTAAGGACTTGTTTAAGTTTAGGAAATACCCCTACTTTTAAGGGTGTTTCCCCCAAATGCATCAAATAACCCCTTATGGGGAAAAAACATTTATGGAGGGATAGGTGCAACAACCACGGAATTTTTAAATGAGAAGAATTACATGATAAACGTTGCATTGACAAGTTTACAATATCTTTTAAAAAATAATTTTTATGACTTTTTGGATATGAATAAATTCTTAAATTGCTTCATTTAAACTCCCAAATATAAAACACGACGATATTTCCACTTTATTATGAAAGAAAAATATATAATTTAAAATAATATATGTAATATATTCGGACATTGACACGTTAAAATAAAGAACGTAATTAAATTATACGCTATCATTGAGAATGAGTTTTTATGGACAAGTTTGCAATGTCTTTGTAAAGATAACTTTTATTACTTTAAGTTTCTTTTCAAGCTCTAGAGATGAAAAGATGTACTTTATATAATTATGTAAAAAAATTAAATAACTCTATTCCCTACTCTGGCATTTAATAACAGGCGTTCATTATAAAACAAAACTATATTTCACGTGCTATCGAAAAATAAAACTAAAAAATAAATTACAAGAATACTGACACCATCTTCACCTGAGATTTGAAAAGAGAGGGATCACACTCATTGTTAGTCCTCTCTTCCCGTAGCATCCAACCTTTGCAATTATTTACCAAGGGAAAAGAAAAGGGTGGGGTTTCAGCTAAAGGAGAAAAGCTGGTAAAGCAAGTGGGACACTCCGAATGTCCCTTCAATCTACCTATCCTTCTACACCCCTTGTAGTTATAGCCTGTCCCTCCTTTTTCTCCATTTCTTTTTTCATTATCAATTCATTTTCCGTCTCATATGATGAAATAGGTAATAATAAGTTGGAAAAGCTCTCGGTATAACTGCCCCACAAAAAATGCCATCCAACTTGATGGGAAAATTCTACTCGAAAAATTACTGAATAAGAAGAGAGACAACATAAATTATGAAAACTCATCAGATGGTATCACGGGCAAAATCAAACTAAGGATGGTATTAGGATGACCACTAACATAATTCAGAAAAATTTCAAGATGTGGTTTAATATTTAAATTTCATGACTCTTTCTATTAAATATAAGGTGAAATTTCACCTAAAGTTAGGATCTCCAGGTTTGATGTCCTCTATAAGTTTTTGGGAATATTGTCGAATATGTGAACCATTAAGGTATTGATAGAGATAGACTAAATTTGTCAAAAATTCAAACAAATTTCACAAGTAAATGTTGTGGGATGTTTTAATAGAACTCATCTAATGCTATTTTTGGATTTGGATCTAATCTAAGGAGATATCAAACTGGTCATAAACTTATTGTATAAATGTTAATTCAATTCTAAATTTTAGCAATTTTACTAATTTAGTCATATAGGTTAATTTTCAGCAAAAATCGGTGACAAATTTGTCGCACATAGGATGGTGAATGATGACTAACTATTTAAATTGACCGAAATGGATATATTAAAATTTCATGCAAAGATTTTTGACTAAATTGGCAAAATTGAAAAGTTTATAATTAAATCAGTATTTGTACAATAATTGTAGTACTAATTGGACAATTTTGCTCTATAATATATAGAGTAAAACTGACTTTTTCTCATTGAGTATAATGAATATGTCCTCTTTCTTTTTTGCAAGTAGAATGTTATTTTTGCAAATTTGATTGCAGATATCTAAATTGATCGGGATGGATAATCTTTAATTGATCAAAGTAAAAAAAAAATCCAAAATATCATCGAAATTGATCCTGCCTTGTATCATGTCATAATGAAAAGTCTTTTCACATTCAGATCTATGGAAAGCATGTACATGCATCATAATCTATAAAGGAGATAATGAATTCTTGCTATATCCGATATAATTGACTTTGCTTACAAAGAGGTACATAGGGGAACACAGAGCAATAATTACGCGGTAGAAATAAGTATCTTGATATATGTAAATCTATTATCATTCAAAATATCTATGTGTCTATCTATATGTATCAATTAGTAAAGCTCGCTTCACAACAAGGGCATTCCATGTGAATAATAACCAATAGAGAAGTGTTTTCTTTTCAACTCTATAAGAATTCCGAATCATTCTTTTAAAACTCCTCATTTTCGTCTTTAATGATCCATTTGCCACGAAACAACATAACACAATGGTGAAATCCCAATTCATATGACCTTTCGCTATATCAGATGGACTGATGAAAATTGCAAGAGAACCGTATTAAAATATTTATATAATTATAAATATTACATTCACTAAAAATATTTTGAGTGATAAGTAGGGGTGAGCATGGTTCCAAGGGTATAACTTGAAACTGGATAATAGGATCAGTGAGAATTTATTCGGTCCCATGTTTCAAGGTATGCAAGGTAAGCTCCAAGTTCCAAAAATTTGAAAAGTTGTTTTCATTGGTAGGTTTTAGGTAGGTAGAACTTGGAATCTTAACCTAAAACAAGTTTTTGTGACTTTCTTGGTTTATATCTTTACGCAATCATGCGATGTCCCATGGCATTCAATATAAATATATAATATGGAACCTCTAGTATGAGCTTTCATCTTATGTTGAGACTTTTACTTTATTAATATTTTATATTTTTTGTGTGTATCTAAATATAAATTATAATCAACAAATTAGCAATAAATTGTGGTCATTAAATGTGATGATTCACTGTGATTGTTCGATTAATAATCCATGCGGAGCATAGGTAGATCATGGAAGACCATAGAACCCATGAAAGGATAGGTTCAAAGTTAAAAAGAAAAAGAAAAAGAAATCTATTCCAATTTGTAGGCTTTAGGTTTTAAATGTAATTAGTATCGAACTTGGAATTGCTCACCCCTAGTGATAACTACCTCAAGAATGAGAAAATACTCATACTTACAAATTAAAGTCCACTTTGTCATACATGGTAAGTTTTATGTAAGAGAAAAAAAATCTACAACAAGTAGGAGAATAGCCTGGCTTACAAGAAACGATAATACAAAATTCTATGATCTCTCTTTTTAATTATTCAAATAAATAAATAAATTTAAAGAAGAAAAATGTGTCAACTAAGTATATCCTTGAGTTCTACAAATTTTAGATTAATTGGCAATTAGAAAATGTGCCATAATATATTATGTTTTTTACTCCAGGCTTTCGATTCCCAAGAGACATGCATAAAAACTCTTGAGATTTACACGTAGGGAAACTTACATAATATCATTGATGAATTTTTAATTTGTTTGATAAGTTTTTTAAACTATTAGTAAGTATTCAATATAATCATTCTTTTTGCTCGACTGACAAATCGGATGTTCTTTAATAACATGGATTATTATGTGCTAGGTTGGAAATAAAAAATGATGAGTTAACGTGTTTATCTTTTTATCAATTTACTTTAGTAAAGTGAAAAAAAAGGATATTAACATAATAATGACATGAATTATTGTATCTTAAATGGAGATAAATATCTTGAATGGCCCATGTCTAATAATATCTTATTGTCCACTGTTCACGTTTAATGAATTGGAAGTCACATTAGTATATTCTGTTAACTTGGATTAGTGAGGATGTCATTGAATATTGTCATGTTATTTAAAAATTAGATTAAATATTTATTAATAATTTATGAATTATATTGAGTAAATTAAAAATTCTTAAACGATATTCCTTGTGAGACCATGATGCATAAACTATTGTCTCGTGCAGTATAGGATGGTCATCATGCTAACTTCTGTTCACCAGCTCATCGGACAAGGAGGTCTTTCTTTAATGAAAGCTTTGATTAAACTAATGTTGGATCCACGCGTACAGGTTTATGTCTCCCAAATTGGCATTTGTACGAACTTTATGCGATGTCTTTCTTTTTCACTTTTGCTCCCGGTCATTTTTCATCGTTTTCTATTTTGCCCCTTTTGCTTTACTTTTCCGCGATTGATTTTGTTACTAATATTATTATTATTATTTTCGAGGTGACGTACTTTTATGCTGTGGCGACCAATTTATGCCAAAAGTAAATCGTCTTGTCTCTTATCTTCTAATTACGGTAATAATATTAAATGATATTTGCATTGTTAAGTTATACGTTGCATCCTATATACGTTTATATTCCCCAAATTATGATGAGACAAATATATAAATACATGATGTATGTTATGTAGATAAAGTCAGATCCTCTGTACTGATATTGCCTATTATTTGAAATTTCGCGTTGCTAATTTTCGTGTGATTATAGTCCCCCCACAAACAACAAGGATATCCTTTTTTTTTATCTTTCTTATTCCTTTATCTTTGTTGGTAGAATCGAGCAATCACTTGGCTAGCTTTAGGAGGCCTTATCTTTCATTTCTCTTTGAAAGTCCTCTTATGTAAACAGGGGCATGTGATAAAGCGAATACAAAAAGGGACATCTATGGAGTAATTAAACTAATGTTGGAAATTAATTAAAATTGATTTTGTTAAAGGACACCGCCTGTTGATTCTTAATCAACAAGAAAAGAGAAGAAGCCAGAAAAGTGAAGAAGCGTCCAGAAGAAAGAAGAAAAGAGAAGACAAGTTCAACTTGACTTCATTTCCTTTGACTTGAAGGCAAAGTTGCGGCTGCAGGCGGTGGACCAGCTTATAAATAGAAGAGAGTGGCGTGTGAGTAGAATAGAATAATAAGGGTCAGAGAGAGAGAGAGTGAGTCTTAGTTGCATTAAGAGAGAAAGAGAGAGTTTAGTTTAAACAGCTTGTATTAGTGTTGTGTTGATTTATATAAAAGCCTACGCAAGGCCCTTGAAACTTATTCTCTCTTTTGTGTCATTCTCTCCCTACCAAATCCTCTAAAATTATTTGTTATCCTTTTGATTCCTACATGTATTATCTGCTTTAACCTGTCTCATATTAAATTTCATGATTTTATCATTTGGTCTACATGTAGACATTTTCTCAAAATGTTACTCATCTTGATAATGCTTTAACTTGTACTCGTTTAACTTTGGAATTCTAAAATAAAACTCGTTGTTACATAAAATATGTCTCTGTAATTTAATTCCAGTATATATTTCAGAATTGTTTTTCTTTTATTCAATGTATAGTTTAGTTCATTCATATTCCCTTTACCATCCCAAAAACCTTTCAAGAATTGCTCATTTTTCACACCCTTTAGCCTCAACGACCACTTCTCGCTCTCATCGAACTAAGTTGTTACAAGTCTACTAGCTTATACCTGGTTAATCCCTAAATCACACACCAATTAAGGGATTCACTCTAATACAATATTGTGACACGTATAAATTAACTCACTCAAGTTATTGTCCACTTAAACCCATTCCAAATCTTACCTCATGATTTTAACATTTGGCATATAAGTAGACACTTTTTTGTGAGACTACTTGTATTAGTATTGCTCTAACCTAAGCTCACTTAATTTTGGAGTTTCGTAGTAAAACTTATCGTTATGTCAAAAGACGCATCTACATGTTAATTTTATTTTTCACACATATATTTTAGAATTACTTTCCCCCTATTTGGTGCATAATTCGGTTCATCCTTGCCCTCTTTGTCATTCTAAAGGCCTATTAGGAGCTCCTCATGTTCTAGGTTCTCTACCTTGACAACCACTCCTCGTCATTAGATTGGTCGCTACAAAAAGAAACATATAAGAACCCAGTATAGATTATCTAATGAAATTGGTCTCCTAGTTGAACTAAAGAGTAAATAAGAGTTCCACTTACTTCTTCATCTGCAAACGAGAAACATCGAGCTTTTAAAGCTTATTAAAATTATATTTTTCCCTTATATTACAGTGAACTTTTCTATATTTAACTCCATCCCCAATTATGGGGTGTTCTACTAATATTGGAGCGAACGTTGATGATGATGCTTCAAAGAGGAGCATGTACCTTCGAAAGATAAGGACGTTAGCTAAGGTAACTCTGTAGATTATCTCCGATCTCAATCATCCCCATATTTTAAAACTATTTTCGTGCAACAGGCGGCCCTAAAAGCTAGTCTCGAGCACGTTCGCATCAATCATAATTTGTTCGTATTCGTTATTTTTCCTTCAAATTTTGACGTGAGTAAACGTTATTTACGAATTTACGGAAGTACGAATATTGGGAAAGCTTTTTAAATGTTTCGAGTTAAATTATAAATTCCACAAAATGCACGACAAATCAAAAGTTAAAAAGTAAAACATTCTGTCGCGTTGTACTCATTCTTAATCAATTTGATTGATAATAGAGGATTCGTGAAATCGGGGGAGCGTGGGGATACGAAAAGTCCACTATGTGGAGCAGCATCATAATAAAACCATCCCCCACACTGCCCCTATGCTAAAGGCCCCTCTATCACGCCTACGACTAGCCACGTTCTTATTTTTATGTCGGATTCTTTCCCCTATTTATTTATTGTTGATTTTATTGCTTCCGTGAGCTATATGTTATTTGGTTTTTTTTTTCTGAGCAAGCTATGTTATTTGTTTATCAGCCAAAAAATTACAAAAGAAACAAACAAATCCTTGCAACCTTAAGGATTGTATATTCCGCGAAAAGTTTGCAATTGAAAAACACTTTTTTCATTTTTCAACACAGAATCAATGAAAAAGTTTATATAATCAATGAAAAGCTTTAAACTCGGAAAAAAAAAGTCGCTTTGAAAACTTGTTGAATCAGTTGAGTAATGTGATAATTTTAGGAAGAATAAAAAGAAGTGTTTAGTAAAATATTGCTCTTTTATTCATGTGTGAACCTCAATAATGGAAAATGACTCGTTAAAAAATTTCATTTTTTAATGAAAATCATGATGGCCTTCGGCATACTCAAATACAAATATCTTTTTGAAGTGACCGCTTAGAAGTTTGTCTTATCTATAACATAGGTATAATTTCTTTGGTAGAACAAATTGAGGCCAAAAACCACCTCTAAAGTTTGTCTTATGTACAATGTATTTGAATATATTCTTACAATGCATCCACGTAAGCTTGGTTGGGAGTTTCAATTAACTTTGAAAATATTTAATGATAATTTCAATTATCTATCGTGTTGATGTATTTTTTCGAGATTTTGATAGATATTATAGAGTGATGTATATTGATTAATTTCTGACCAAATAAAACTTTCGATAAACTTAATGGGGTTACAGCCTAATCATCAAATTTAATGGAGACATGTGGTTATTAGATAGTCAAATCTGGGGAATTGCCAATTGGTGCATAGATTGTTGTGATTTTCCTTTCCCTTTTAGGGTTTCCTCTGCTCTTTCATTAGTCCTTAGCCTGTATTCTCAAAAAGAGAGTAGATAGACAGAAAGAATATGCACCTGCACTAATGACATGGAGTGATTAATTTACTCAGAAAAGTAGATCGAGGACTAGCGTGTGCATATAATGGTACTTTTTACACCAGTTGTCACGAAGAGGTTTGACTAGGGTTTATTTCAATCTCTGACAGGCTCTTCCAGTTACCCGTTGAATCAATCTTTCTGAATTTTTCCTTTTTCTGATACTGCGAGGGATTTATAATATGATTTTCCTTTTTTTTTTTATCAAAACTTGTGTGGTGGGGGTTGTGTGCAATCATCTGTACAGCTCTACACGTACATATGGCGCCTCGTGAAGACTGCACGTACGCATACTGACCACCATTGCATGCAAGCAATTATGGCAGTATGTATAAAACCCTGAAATTCCGCAAGTTAAAAGGAAACAACCGCAGTAGTTTCTGTCGGAGATTTTATTTTTTCTTTTTTTATAAAAGAAAATCGATTTTATTTTCGGCAGTTATATTCTAGACAAGCATTCTCTCAGTCTTAAACAGCCTGCTGCTTCGTCAAGGGACAGTTTCAGAGAATGCTGGGAACCTAATTTTTTCAGAATAGAATTTGTATGAAATTTGAAGGGTAAATACCAAAAAAAAAAAAAGCCCTAAATTATGTTCTTCAATTTTTTCATTATAAAAAACCTTAAACTTATTCATTACGATACAAATGCTTTTAATTTTGTTCGTGTCATGAAAAATCAATTTATACATTTGTGATATTATTCTATTTTATCCAGAATATATTTATTACATTGGTATAAGTTTGAAATTTTTTATGACAAAAAAAGTTTAGGATATTTATGTTAGGATTTTTAGTGATACAAAAAAGTTTGGGATATTTATGTTACAGTAGATATAATTTAGAGTTTTTATGGTATTAACCTAAATTTGAATAATGCTTGTGAATATTTATCTCAAATTGTAATGTATTAAAAGAATGAAAAAGTACCTGAAATGCATCAATCAAGTTTTTGGTAAAGGAAATAGTTTGTGACTAATTTCTTGACTGTAAAAAATTTTAGCCCCTAAACTTTTACCATCAGCATGTTTGACTTCATATATCTTGTCATCAATGTTTATGGATCATCCGAGCGTTTGTTTCATTTTATCTTAATCATAAAATGCTCATTTTCTCAGAGCCCTATAAAGATTGCCCTAGAACTATGCCTGTTCGGATTAATTTGCTAAAAAGGTCAATTTTTTATTTTTCAAGATTGTTTGGAAATGGGAATTATTTAAGTTTTAAAAGTCATGGGTTACTTCCCTCTCAACGTGTATTAAATCAATATCTTATAATATATTATTTTCGAATATTACATCATTTATTTAGAATTTATTTATTAGCACGATAATTGAATTTTAATTATCAGGAACTAATCTAAGGTGGATATTACCTACAACGAGAATTTATTGTTATGAAAACATTCATGATTATCAAAGCAAATACGTAAGTATAAAGCGCTGGCTACTTATGTGGTCTACGTGAAAACTAAATTCTTTCTAAGAAAGTCTTATCAAACGAATACTTTACCTTTTTCCCTTTCCTTTTCTTCGTTGCCCATGCTTTCCCTCGGACTCACTGCAGAGATCCTGATAAAATGATCAACGTCACCGCACTCGATGAAAGATCCTCACGTAATCAACACCCCATCCGACTGAAAATTGCACTGATCTATGAAAGAAATGATTTGTATTAGTAAGGAACCGCTAGTAAATGCAGGGTCAAGGTTAGGGTTTTTCTCTCTACACCTAGGGTTAGCTAGGGTTCGTCTCTGTGGATGATAGTACGCGAATCCATCAAGAGTAAAAGCATAGAGAAAAGTGAGAGAGAGAGAGAGAGAGAGAGAGAAAGAGAGAGAGACGTCACCGATATGCTGTGAGACGGGTATAATCGTAGAGGGACAGGGGAGCTATAGCAGCTACTTCAACTCTTCTATCTATAAGCAAGAAGCTTTCTTTCTGATCGAACTTTACGTCATTTCCATCAACAGTTTTCATGAAATCCAATAAAGTTGAAGCTCCAAAAAGAATTTTACAATAATAATAATGATAATAATTATTATTATTTGGGTTCTGCGCTTTCTTCTTTATGACCCCCCCCATCATGTCAATCCCACTCCTTGGTAGTACTTTTGCATGGTTAAACTGGATTACTTTAATCTTTGGTTCATCTGTTGTCAATTTGTAAAGCTAATCCTCTTTTTCAATGGCGTGTCAGTTCTTGTTTGAATATGCGATGGATCTGCAGTAGTGGGTTTGCCCTCTTTAATCTCATAAAGAAAAAAACTTAGGCGGATAAGGGTCCATCAAAAAGGCGATCTCTAAGTAATAATTAGTATAATGATGAGGATGCGTAGCATAATTAAACGGGGTTCGCATCAGCAACTTTAGTGATTACAACGATGACAGTGTCCAACTGGACTGGGGACAAAGGGAAAAGGATAATGCTAAGATACAAGACTTGCAGAAATCGGTATATATAGTGAGATGTGATGTTAATTTAAATACTGAGAGGCTTATAGATACTTGTCAAACCTAATACGTCTGTCATTGTTCTATGTCCAAATGACTGATGAAAAAGAATGAGGCTGACGGTGGCAATGGAAGAATCTGATAGGAAGGGTTGATCATCGACATTGGCATTGGCATCGACGTCATTAACATATCCATAGACATTAATCTTTCTCACCTCTTGATTTATCTCGTCTCCCCATGGTTGCCAAATTTAAACTTGCGATAAAGAGTATGCACGCTATACTTAAGCTTACCGACTTGTATGTAGGTTGAGCCTTGCACCAGAAACATTGGGACGTAATCATATCAAACTGATAAATAGATACCAAAAGCAGACAGGGTACGTACGCATCCATTCATTGATAGATTACAGATAAACTAAGTAGTTGAGAATACTTTGGAGAAGAAAAGGAAGATTGTATTCCCTTAAAAGTATGGGGCTCTCTGCTCTAGATATAACACCCTGAGCATATGTTACGTGCGTAAGATTTAAAAAATATGTAAAAATTAGATAAACAAAGCTAACGAGAGTCACTTAAGAAGTGGAGCGATTATTTCGTGATTGGGGGAAGAGCTTGGTGGATGAAAACTACATGGGATAACTTTTGGGATCCTAAAACTTGCTCGTTAACTTTATGGAGGAATAGCTTTGGAAAGTGCCAAAAGGGAAACAAAATGGGCATTTTAACGCATTTAGTTCAACTTTTGAAAAATGCATTTTTTCAAATATCTTCGAATGAAGGGACATTTGGTGAAAGTAATAGTATTTGGATATTCATTTTGATATGTATTTTGTAAATCAACTTTGGAGTGAAAAAAAGGAAATAAGGAAGAAAAATAGAGAGGGCGAGCATGGGCAAAGGTAGGGATTGGGCGAGCTTCACCAATGTCAATCACAAGTGACCATTGACGACAACCAAAGGTGACCTTCCACCGAGGTCATGTGAAACTAGGCAAGGGAATCCTTGGGGTCGCATGACCTCGGCAAGGTAAATAGGCTTCATTGGCGATTTGCAATGTTGATTCTAGAGCTTTCTAAGTTGGAGATTTGCAACGTCAAAGTTTCATCAACAACCAATCTCGCAAACCATCTAGGCCCTTTGACTGTCCGCAACCTAGGCGACAATCGTCAAGGATGCAAGACACAAAGGTTGCACGATTGCGGTCAAAAGGCCAAATTCGGGTTGCTCAACCCACAATAGCTTTGACAAGCGGCTCGATGATGACCTTGACCTCGACGATGGCAACCTCGATCTGGACCTCACCTCAAAGATGAACTAGCAAGCACATGGAAGAAGATAAACATTATTTATTGAGTCAAAAGTGGAATACACAATTAGCAGTAAGGGCAATATTGAAAAGAAAAAAAGGCATTAAACCCTCATAATAGCATTATGAAAATATTGAAAGCCTAATGCATGTCCCTACTTGTCTTAGGCTTTTAGCTTTCCAATGCTAGCATTTGATGAATAGTGTCCCAAAAACACTTGTCATGCACATAATATTTTCTTGAAGGGGCTTTGAGCTCCCAAAACCCCCTAAGAAAGCTGAAGCAAATAGGTTAATGTATGTTGAGAATTGTGCGAACATGGGTGGGTTTGTACAAAGAGAATGGAATTATTTTGACATAGTGATTATTCAATGAGTAATTATAGCATTCTCTAGTAGCGCAAAAAAGAAGAAGGTTAATATTACGAAAAACCCCATTTGATACACCTATGATAAATTTATCCTAAAGTAATTTTTTGACCATAAATAACCCCAAATTGATATATTCGTGACAATTTTGCCCTCTATTGATTTTATTAAATTTTTCTGTCAAATTACTTAATTAGATAATGTGTGACGGTTGACAAGTGTACCGATTTTGGGTTTTATCATCTGTTTGTCATAAGTGTGCTGATTTGTATTTTTTTCATAATATTAATCTAATTTAATGGAAACTAATGGGGATTTGTCACAAATGTATTTGTTTGGGATTTTTGGTAGTCAAAAAATTAGTTTGTGATAAATTTGTTATAAGTGTACCATTTTTGAGTTTTTTGAGGTATTGACAAAAAAAAAACCTTACCCATCCGTGGGTAGCTGAGTTGGTTTGGCTCTTCGAGGCTTCACCACAAGGTCTTAGGGTTGAAACTCCTCAGCTACTATTACGATTTACGTGGGGGGCCATAGTGGTGGGTTCCTGTTAGGGGTGATCGGTTCCCGGTTCCCATTTTTTGGGACCGAGGACCGGACTGGACCATTGGTCCCGTCCGGTCCAATAAGACCGACCACTTAGCCAAAAAAAAAAAATACTAGAAATATTATTATTTTAGGGTTTATTACATTTTTTAAGAAATTTAAGAAATTTATTTTAAATAGAAAATTGTTGGTCCAGTCCGGTTTCCCCCGGAACCGGGAACCGGACCAATGCTCCCGAGAACCGGACCAAACCCGCTGATCCAGTCCGATCTGGGCGATTCTCGGTTCGGGCGATCCAATGTGCTCACCCCTAGCTCGTAGGAATAGAAAGTTGGGAATTTGAGATGGAAATTGAAGGGGCGGTCGGTCCAGTTGGCGGTCCGGTCGGTCCGATTGGTTCGGTCCGGTCAATCCGGTCGGTTCGATCCGGTCGGTCCGGTTCCCGGTTCCAAGGTGGGAACTGGACCGGACCGACCGATCACCAGTTCCGAGAATGGGAACCGGGAACCGGACCGCCGGCTATGGGAACCACCCAAAACCGACCGGTCCGGTCCTTGGATTCGGCGGTTCCCGTTGCACACCCTTAGCTCCTGTGCTAGTTCCCCCATGTCTTGACGCTTGGTCCGGGGTGTGTCAACGTGCACTTTACAGGCTATGGGCTGATTAAGACGTAAGTCTAATCGGGCTCGGTGGATTGTGGGTAAAAAAAAGAGACAAAAAAAAACATTGGAATAGTTCTATACACCATTGATTTTTTTTTTTTGGATCGAAATACACCATTTATTTGAGAGTGGATATGATGGAGAAAACCACTTATTTAGGATTTTCTTTACAATGGTGGTGCATCTTCTATCTTTCCTTCTTTAATTGAGTGGACATAAAAATTATCGGTAATTATTAAACACGTATGAATTGGGTGGTTACTTAGTGAAGCTAGACAACAGTAATTAGCTTTGATTTTTGTATATTCTGATGCAAGGGTGATAGTTCGAGCATACGAAGAGCGGGACAATTGGTATTTTTCACTTATATATATCGTAGTCAGCTTTTTCTAAGTGAAGTGTATTAATGTTAGTCCACGAAAAAGTACAGATGAAATTGAAGGCCGAAAGGAAACACAAAGTGGTCGGAGCTTTAGCAGCTATTCGTCATGAGTGGTTGGGTCGCCCGTTCGACACGCCCAAGTGGAGCGACCATGACGAGAACTTTGAGAACAGGCTTTCTGCCAACTGCAAGGGGGAAGTGCTACGAAAGAATCATTTTCGAAGTGCGTAGACCACCAGCCTCTATCGTCCGGTGATCGAGTGGCTGGCAAAAGCGCTTGGCCTCTAGCTTGAAGAGTCGAGCCTGCTTGGCTCTTGCGCTTGATGGAGTCGAGTGAGTTCACCGAAAGCGTTCACCGAAAGCGAGACTAACGCGGTTCTGGACTCGCTGAAGACCAGGTGTGGCCGGATTGTGCGCCAAGCTGTTGCGATACTCCCAAAGTCTGCGGCGTATGGTGTCTGTCGTCGCAAGAAAGCCCCCGACCTGTTTCGTCGACATCGCTCGAGAAGAATAAGCCAACTTGTTTGAATCCCTACACCATCCGGACAAGTTATGAAATCCCTCCATACATGGTTGCATTCAACGTGCTGAGAGGGGCAAAGAGAAGATGAGCCACCTCCGGGCCACAGCGACCCTCCTTGAGTCCTCAGATTAGATTACTTCGAACATTCCAGAGGATATAGAGCATCAACTGATCAAACCCTTTTTCGGCATTCCTAGGAATGTGCAAGACAACTATCAAGTTAGGACGATGGTCGACCATGATCAAACAAAGCGTGGCAAAAAGAGAAAAATTACCCGATAAAAACGAAGCTAGAACATTCGATTAAGATCGCTAACAGTAGCAAGGTAATCACTTAAAGAAATAAAGATGGGATTTGGAACGATCCCTCTTTGCTAGGCTGCATTATTCAATTGCGTTAGGTAGGGCGTGGTCATCCATGTAGAAAACCAATAGGAGAGTACGTTTTAGAAAAAAAATGGTGAATGATTGGAGGAAGGAATAGAAAGCGACAGCGAGATTTAAAGTCAGAGAAACTATTAGCTTTTGTCAGACCAATCTTCGGTTTGATTATCATTACATTATGATGATGATGGTGATGATAAAATGCTGCAAAGCTATATGATGTCATTGACAGTTTGAAAAGCAATATGGAGAGCTGTTCCTTTGTGCTTTCTTTTGGGTTCATGGAGGCAATTACTTCTTTTATTAGTGGGGGTGGGAACATGATGGCGATCATTACAACATGCAACTTCTTGATTTTTTTTTTTTTGAAAGAGAGGGGGCCACTCCTTTTTTGATGGTAGTTCCATTTGACTAATCTAATAATATGCTTAATTACAATGATAAGAGCTTTCTCGTATAGTAAAGGGGTTAATCACCCAAGTGGGAGGATTGTCATGTGGGAATTGAATAGTTTCCAGAATTGAAACATGTACCTTTATTGCAAAACTCACTTAATTATTGCATTTCACGTTTTGCACGGGTTTTTTCTAACAAAAATAACGTTATTTTTGTAAGTTAAGAAGTCATTTGGAAACACTTTCTAAGCGACCAATAATGAGAACTTTGTAGTTTTTGACACATTGATACACAATCAATGCTTTCATATTAAATTATTCCAAATTAGGTAAATGTGTCGATGGCACTCTTTGGCAGGTTTTTAAGTAATTTACAGATATTGAGAAACTAATTTAAACTTCTCTCTACATGTCTTTCTCAAAGAAGTGTTGTCATTTTGAGAAGATTTATGATCATCGAACTCATTGAATGACCAATAGAAGATAGAAACATGCGACTGCAATCATTTAATTGAAATTGGACGGTAAAACTTTTACCTAAAAAATTAAGCACCTTAATTTTGCATAAGTTTAATCTTTTTGAAGTTAGCATTAGACCTGCTCAACAGGGGGTCTGGAAGGACTCAAGTATAATAGAGGCGATACGTAGGCTCGTCCATTTTGGAACTTGCAGACTGGAGCAAGTGGCCATACTTGCGCTGGCGAATAATGGTCCGCCAGGCCACTTTTTTATTTTTTATTTTAAAGAAAATTCAGCGTAAAAATTAATAAATATGGAAATTAAATGAAAATAATCATTTTCTACTTAACCTATGTGTTTTATCACTATTTCTCTACCCTATATTAGAAATTTGGACTTATTTTATCCTATTGGTGTTTATAAATTCTAATATCAAGGTTGAATTATTGATAGCACGTGATTACTTATTTTTCAAATAAACATATGAGCGGGCCTAAAAATCCAGCCGAGCTCGCCCGTTGACAAGGTATATCTAATATATTGACCCTATATTCTTAAATTTACTTCATTTTGATATATCGATTGCTTATCAAAGATATGAGCGATGACAAAATGAATAAATTCTATTATACCATTTAAAAATAGAGTATTTAGGATCCATTTCTCTATTACATCTTCTTGTTTGCGCTTCTCTTCCCTCTCATCTTTCTCATTGGTTACTATTGATCTCACATGACTTGTTTACCAGAATTTACGTCAATCTTACCTTATTACCTTGGGCAAAACTTATGTATGAACATTCTCGTGATACATACAAAAGAGAAAACGTGAAAATAAATTTAGCCCAATCTTCGGATGACACTTGTCTAGCTGTGTCATGTTTAGAGCTCATAATCCATGTGCCAATGTTATCCCTCATTCAACTTGTCACCATGTTTATCTTTTCCATCAATAATGATCCTACAATAAACACACTCGACAATTTGCTGGACCATGGTAATGATCCTATTCCTAGGAGTGACTCCAACTTGGCAAACTTTACACCACTCCATTGTCCCCTAGCAACGAATATTTCAAGATGGTGGGGCTTAGGATTTTATACTTTTTCTTCCCATTGGGTTGTCTTTGCACCGCATAAATGAAAGTAAGCAACGTCTAACTATATATTCCATCAAATCAAAGCGAAAAACTCTTATATATTCCTCTTTCGAATTATAGAATTTCTGCCCCCTCGAGCTCTTTCACCAAAACATGACACCACTATCACTTGGCCATGGACAAGAATTGATGTTTGTCGATACACTTCGATTGCAATTCTCTCTTTTTTTGACAAATAAAAGCAGGGCTTTGCTTTTCTGCATGAGATGAGAGAGCTTATCTTTTATGCCATTAGTGGCAATTTGCAGTGTTCTCCCCACACGATTCCCTCATTGACTTTGTGGGAAAACCCAAAAAAATTATTCCAAGCAATATTATACATAGATGGATCGATAAGTGGAACAAAAATAAGAGCACGAACATCGTTAGTAGAATGACGTGGTGCGATAAGGATAGAATTTTCTTAATTGGATACTCAGATAAACCTTACTTTTTTCACTACATATGAACTCGATCTTTGTGAAAGAAACAAGACAATTTGTAGAACAACATACTGAACACTGCGTTTAAGCTAGCAGATTGTTAATTGATCACAAAGCCAAAACATGTACCCTAATTTAGACACATCTTGATCAAACGACAAGAAGAAATCATACTTACTATACATACATAAATATATGTACATATATGAATGCATGCATATGTTATACATGACTTTTTCTTGGGGGGTAAAAACGTAAAGGGGCCTTGTGGCATGCACATGGTAGTCCTTTGGGGGGTTCCCATTTGTCGAAATTTGATGCTTTTCTTTGGCCGACAATATCTCGCTTTTCATTGCCCAATCCATGCCACCGCAAATGGAGGTCTACTGTTGCGAGGCGTGACTTGTCGCTAGAATTTCTCTCTCGACATGTTCGAGGGCGTCGCTCTCTCTCTCTCTCTCTCTACTCTCTAGGGTTTCTCTGTATGGGTGATATTATCCTCGTCATTTTGCATGTGTCGACCTTTCGTAGGAGGTTATCGAGGAATGGTTGTACAGCCTGACATTTCAGGCAAGAGAAGTTTCAATGCGAGCATTTAATATGCTTGGAAAAAGGCAAGGATAAAAAGCAACATAGCGAAGCTGCTTCGTCAATAATGCCTTAGCATTGATTTGATTATAAGCTTCCTTGTCATCGCACATGGTTGTTTGTACAATCTACTGCATGAATCTTAATTTATCCTCTTTGTTCTTTATCCTTAAGCTTGATGTCATTTTCTGGGACGTGTTCGAATACTATAGTTGAGAAGTTCCCAAAAAAAATAAATGTTTCGAGGAGCAAGCCCCGTTTGATAATCTTTCTGGCCTTCATGTCATGGAGCTGTTTCACTTTCTTTATTTGCTCTAAAGAGGCTAATGATTGACAAATGATAATCATCATTAGTCCCATTAATCATGATTATGGTTTGACTCGAATGGCTTGTGTAAGGCCTATAAAACTTAAGTAACTTGTTGATAATAGCAGATAATTTTCTTGAAGACTAACATTGAATTTCGGCTCAAGTGTCTTGAAGATATCAAGATCAACTCCGTTGATGAATTGGAGAGTAAAATCATAAAACAGAGTTGGAGGGCCATTACTGTTAAAAGCATTCAAGCTTAAAAGCCTCCCATACTAAAGCATGAGAAATTACAATTTTGAATTGTCAGCTCAATCCATCATTCACAGAAGTTGTTAGGCCATATTTAAATCGAAGCACCAAAGTGAAGAAAGCCAATAGTACAACGAATATATCAAAGAAAGTAGAAATATGAGAACCAATATGCATTTCAGCTTAAGCTGGAGAGATTAGAGGTACTTTCGTGTCAAAATTTCAAAACAGAAAGCTAATTTAGTCAAACCAAAGACGTGAGGGCTTCGATGTATTTAAGCCATATGACTAACAAACACTCGCTTTGCACCGAGAAAGGAGATAGTATGGTATAACTCCGGTTTTAGCCACCACATCACGTCAACTCACGTGAAGCCCCACTTCTTGGTGGTTGATCACGTTCCGGGTAAGTAATCAAACATCCAGACTCAAGCAAATGAAATCCAAATCGTCAAACAAACTGAAGAAGACTTTCTGAGCATCATCTCAATATCTTCTCATTTAGAATTGGAGTACTTCCTGAAATTTGCAGTGACATACAAACATTTATCGGAGAAAAACCGGGGGATGGTTTTTTCTTTGAAAACAAAAACCATAAACCCAGTCGATTGTGTTGATGAATGATTGCCTCATCCGATTAATTTACATTGCCACTGGATCGACATTGGAAAACTCTCCCTTGAGCAGTCAGGTCTCATTATCTCTTCGACTTCTTGGACTTCTTCCCATTCTTGTTACCCAAGTATTTTTCAATTTCTTCCTCACCTTCATCTCCTTCTGCCTTTCTTCTCTTCCTGCTGCCGCTTTCTTTAATTTTCTGCAAATTCCAAGAACTCTAAATTCAGCTTCATCTCTATCTAAAAGGACATGCCGTGGAAGTTTAACTTGATATTTAACTCTGCTAAAGGGGGGATTGACCCAAAAAATGCCCAAATCACGGGTGTATACTTAACAATGCTAATCATCACTATGAAATTTCGATATGGTTTTACTACAATACAGAAAAGCTGTCCACTCATTGCATATGAACAGAAATAACTTTCTTTTTATGACATTGAGGGTCTAGGCCTCTCAGAGCATCCGACTCACACTATCAGATCACAACAATCTCCCCCTTCCCCATTTTACTGCAACCTAGCAATTACTGTGGCAAGAGGCTCCTGGGGTGGCCCAAGAAAGTTTCCCTCATTGGCAATCAAACCCATCAACATGTTTCCTAAGGTTCAGTTTTGTGTTGTGTCTTACTCAGCTTAACCCTGGGTTTAATTGGGCATGAATACTTCATATAAAGCATTGATGTGCAGCTCTGTTAAATATACATCCTAGGAACCACATGCAAGCACACACACACACACACACAGATATTTAAAGATAGAGTAATACCATCTGCGATATTCTTTTGGCCTCGGTAACACGTTCCAACAACAGCAATACTTCCTCCTCTTGAGCAGGGAACTCGGGTAACTTTTTACCTGATGTAAATCTTTCAATTAGTCCAATGAAAAGCCAGAAAACTGTAAAGCTTTTCTAGACATAAAAGTATGTCTTTCTCACCAATCAGCTTTTCTATTTGTAAATACCACTCCAACTCGTACTGGTTCACTAGTGAGATAGCAACACCAGATCGCCCTGCTCGAGCAGTTCTTCCCACTCGATGTATATAATCCTACCACAGAAAAGTTGAATCAGAAAAGCATGGATAATTGAGAAAATGCAGAACAATGCATCCACTTTACCCCATCAGCCAATGCCAAAAGTAAAAATCCCAGGTCCATAAAGCTCAACGTAAATGAGTTCTGTGAATTTTGTCCCCCGGATATCATGCCATTTATGGTTAAAGACAAGAGTCCTGGAAAGGCAGTGGCTCATGAAATAGCTAGCTAATCAAGCCTAGATAGGAAGTGTCAGGTGCCATCTCTGGGCATTAGCTGCCAAAGCTGCAGATGCTCTCATTTATGCTATATTAGTCTACTTTATTGTAACTTTGCTTCTCTAACCAGGTTTAATATTTGTGGATATAAATAGCAATACCCAGAGAAGAAAATTTGTCCATCTTGTCAAAGTGGCACAAAAAAGAATGCAGCCATGTAGGTCTACAAAAACTAAAAGTCTAAAACCACCAAAAGTATTGTAAAGCCTTACCTTAGAAGATGATGGGATGTCATAATTGATAACCATGTCCACTGCTGGAATATCAAGTCCTCTACTTGCAACATCAGTGCAGATCAAAATATTGCATTCTCGTGCTTTAAACTTATTCAAAGCACCAAGTCTCTTAGGCTGCCATGAAAAATTGGAAGACCAAAGATCAGCACATACCTTCCAAATGTGGTTTGCCAAGAACTGATAAAAATGTGCTCTGAGAGAGAGAGAGAGAGAGAGAGAGAGAGAGAGATTATGCCTGGCTCATTTGACCGCTGATTGGAATTGCCCTTAGTCCAAGATTTCGAAGAATTAAGGACAAAACTTGAGTTGAATCACATGTTCGGGTGAAAACCATAGTCGTACTTTCAGCCATCACAGTGAGAATGTAAACAAGATAGCAATCCTGTACAATTGCCAACAAAATGTTTGATGAGAGGAATCAAATCAACAGAATAGAGAAAACCTACTTCAACAATTTCAATATAAAGAACCAACAATATCTTGAAGCAATAAATGCATTTAACCTAGAATGTTACCCTGCATAATAAAATTAGAGCTAGATCTTTATTTTCTAAAGTTTCCTCAATGCCCCAACATAACTGCAACTACAACCACGACAAAAATAATCAAGCCTTCTCCCATTAAGTGGGTTGGCCACATAAATCACATCTTTCCTATGTCATGTCCCTCATAATATACAATTAGTGAATCTTTCTTAAAGAATTCATCCATGTCTTTTTATGATGTTTGGCACATTCTTGCAACATCACACATGTAGATATTGGATGCACCATCAAGACTAGCTTCATTGTATCCACAAGCAGTAGAAAGGGTCGCAGGCAGGTGCAGTAAGCATCTCACGCAAATAGCCCACAGTTGAAAGGACAATACCTTGTACTTGGCAGGAACAAAGCGAAACTGCTGCTTCAGTGTATCAACAGTGGAATATTTAGATGCAGCTTCAATCTGAAAGTAAAAAAGAGATTTGCACAAGTGCAGGATTAGAATACTGCAATAACAGTATCTAGATGATAATAATACAGATTTAAATGATATTGGAATTGCTAAAACGATACCTTCACAGGGTTCCTCAAACAGGCCCTCTGTAGCTTCTTAACCTGAAAATTAAATGCATACATAAGATGATACTCCAAGCAGGCCCCATTAAGCTGTTATCTTCTAGACTAAAAGAACTGAAACTCTCTTTTGAATAGGCACCAAAAGGATACTGACCATTGCATCAGCAAATTTTAATCATACTAAGTACAAGTTGCAATGGCTTGGTTGAGAAACACAAGACACCAACTGTATTAAAGAATTTTGAAAGTAACAATCACTGTATTTCACCTAAATCTATGGTCTACTTAAGCCCCTGTTAATGTCATTTGAGCCAAGATAAGTTGATAATAAAACAGAAAAGAAAAAGAAAAGGTTAAATCTATCTCAGAGCAAAGAAAAGGGTTCCTACTAAGGGTGTTTTGATAAGAAACTCAATGCCCAAAGTTCCTTCAACAAAAATCTAAGGAGCTTGGAAAGATTCACACTGTGGCAATGTTACTCCAACTACTTCTTTTAATGATAAAACAAATATCCCTATTAAATGGCACCATGGAATTGCCAATCTATATCTACTTCACGACATCTTTAAATACCTTTTTTGTCATAGTGGCAGAAAATAGATACGTCCTCCTTTCACGTGGTATGGCATTCAAAATTTCATCGATGGACTTCTCAAAATCCTCATTTAGCAACCTGTCAGCTTCATCTAATACCTGTTTGAAGAGCAGACATTGCATCACTGTTAGTATCGGCATTACAAGTAGTAACCATGTTGCAGTTTAGAATGACTCCAAATCATCAGAGACTGTAAAATGCTCGTCAAGTTAGAATAATAACTCAAGACTCGCCTTCCTCAAGGATTTCTGGTTAAAGGTTTGTGCAAGGTCTAGGTACACCCTAAATATTAAACGCACTTCACTTATTAAGCAATCCATATGTAGCATGGTCACCTCAAACCACTTGACTTATAATTTCTAGCTACATACCGCCTTTGATAAGTTCTCTTTGATGATCACGTCCAATCTCTCCATAACAGTGAACTAGGCACAATATTTTATGACTTCTTAGAAGCATGAAATATAACAGCGTGAATTATAACCTAGTCCAAATTTTGAACCAGAGAAAAGCTCAGGCAAAATTTTCTTTGACTTAGTATGAATAAATTGATGGAACATTTCCCCGCAAGCATCAGACTTACAGAACGTCTTAACCTACATCATAAACTCTCTTTGCATGGCTCACACTGTATAAATTGCCTACCAAATATTTCAACATGCGAAGAGAAAAGCCTTTGGTGTTGGACAAATGATCAAGAAGACGTCCTGGTGTTCCCACCTGTCCAAGAAAAGATATAAAAAGACAATAAGTATCAACAGAAGACTTGATAGTTGTATCTTGATAAATTTACTGTCATTGACTACACAAAAAACTAAGAATGGAGATAAAAGCCAAGTATTGACGGAATATAGCACTCACCAAGCAAGCTGTTATAGATGATGCATATTAGAAGAGATTAACATAAAAACACCTAAGTACGATACCTCAACATTTAATAAAATGCCCAAAGGCATCAAGCAAGATTTTGAAACTATCTGCTGAATCTTTGGATGAGCTTAGAATTTCAGCTTTTAAAGTTAAGCTCAACTAACATGCAAACAACGGCAAATGGTTGATATATACTAGAAAGAAGGGAAGTGCCAATCTGAGACAATTTATGTCCACTAGTTCAGTTAAGTAACCCCAAATATGAAAGACAAATCAAGCAGTCTACTGAAACAGATACTTGACAGATGATGTTTTAATCAGTGGCACTTACAACGACATGAGGGCGCTTGGCGAGGGCAATTGCCTGTTGCACCATGTCAACTCCACCAACAAGCTGCAAAACAAAGCAGCATCAAGAAAATATTCTTCTCAGTCATGTGCAAATGCAGAATTGCAGTCTGGAACTTTCATCAAACAACTGCTGAACATGTCCCCCCAAGACAAAAGAACAAAAAGAAAACTACTAGCAGAATTTGCTTGAAGACAGGCAAAGTTCAATCACCAACTGAATCTACTTCAATCTACTTCTGACATTGGAGCTCACAGATGCTGAAGCCAAGACATATTTCAAATGAGGGGATAAAACACACTAGATGCAAATCAGTTCACTATTACGTTCTGTTATACACATTACTCTTAAAGGGAGACTATTATTTTCTAAAAGAATATAATCTTTTCACAAATACCAAAATACACAGATGTGGGCATCCAACGCATACATTGACAAAACCGATTAATTGCAATGGGTTAAAGTTCATCAGTAGGAATCAAACAAAATATGCAGAGTAAGTACATGCGGGAGGGCTCATCTATTCCACCATCAAAAGGTTTGTACAAGCAGTGAGGCAACTTTTCAAAATAAACAGGAAAGGGATCTTAATTACAAACACCACAGGTCATTGCAAAATGAGAGTGTTGTGCACATGATACAGATATATTCTTGTGATGCTTGAAATGTTATTACTCAGCAAAAAGCTTACCACAGCACATCTGACTCCAATGCCAGATCCTAAAGCTTCAAATTGTTCAGCAATCTGAATTGCCAGTTCCCTAGAAAATATAACGGCACATTATCCACTAATTACAGTAAGACACATGGCAATGCCACAGTGTCAGCTTGTTGCCAAATAAAGTGAAGTAACTCCAACCTCGTAGGAGAGAGCACACAAGCAAAGAAAGCTTGTGGAGAGTCCAATAGAGCTTGCAGTATAGGAAGAGCAAACGCCCCGGTTTTGCCTGATCCCGTCTGTGCAAGTCCGATCATATCTTTTCCTATGGAACAAAAGACAGAGAAGCAAGGCAAAATCAATTTACAGCGTCTATATCTCATCAGAATAACTAAAACTGATCGCCAAAAAACGCAATGGAGACCAGTCAATAAGGAGCCATTAAACCAAGCTAAAACAAAGTTTCACATTGCATCCGCCTTCAATTATTCCAGAGTACTACTGCATGTTCAAAGATTTCTTGCTCTTAACTAGTTACAATCCACCAAAAATATCTGCACCAGACACCTTTAAATGCACACTCCACTCAATATCGTTACCAAGCTTCCGTGTAACATACAGAATCTAAACAAAGCTCGGTGCTTTAACAAAATACAAAACATTCTACATAAGTACCAAGCTCATCGCTCGTGTGGAACAAGGAGTGAAACGATTCGATAGTCATGCATTCTCTCTCGTATTCTAGCCTCGAGGCAACCGACCCATCGACACAACACGATCCGCCTATCGAAAACGATCCCGAAAATTGAATATTGATGAAGAAGAGGTACCTTCGAGAGCATGAGGGATGGCTTCCACTTGGATCTTCGTCGGGTTCTTCCATCCCAGGGTCTCGCACGCCTCCAACAGCTGCTCGCATATGCCCAGCTCCTTGAACGTCTTCACTTCTTCCTTCTCTTCAGCCATGCTATCCCTCCTCCTTCGCTGAGCTCGGATTGGAAGATGACCAGAAAATTCAAGGACTTGCTCGAATCAATTGAAGAGAGAGAGAGAGAGAGACAGAGAGGGGCTTCTCAATTCACTTCTGGCTGGTGATCAATGGCGGTCCGGAGGGGGCGAGAGAACGGCCGGAGCTGGCGGCGCGTGGAGCTAAGCGGCAGCAGACGGCGGCGCTGCCTCTCGAGGTTTTTAGGGTTTTGATTTTGCCGTTTGGCGGTTCTTCTCCTCGCAACGAGAACGACACGCCTGGAATAGAGGTGCCCAGCGTCAGCGGGCGGGTTCGCGCTGACCCGAATTAAAAACCCGGCCCAAATTTCCAGGCCGAATCGGGTTTAATATTGGGCCTAGTTGGGCAAGTCCAGCAGTCCTTGTCATGTTTGACGGGCCGGGCTCGGAGCTCAGGCTGGAGACGCAGAACGATTAGCTGTCTCCAAGCCCATAATCAAACATGCCTAGTTTGTGAGAGAGTATTTTATGCATGGGAGGTATGATACTACCATGTCACGTCGACGAGCCAATCACATCTCTCCAATTATTTTAAAATTCCAAGCTTAATAGTTTCCACTATTGATAAAGTAGAGAATCGTGATTAACATGGTAATAAAATTCTCCGGCGTAGTAGACAATAAGTAAATATGGATTTGTCGATCCACATATATGCACTCGGGCACACATGCTCAAAGGTGCAACATTAGAGAGAATTATCCTTTTGTGCATAGTGTAACATATGACCAAAGAACCGTATTATACATAGAGAAGATTATATAAATACATTGCTGACCTTAGGCGACATGGAAAAATCCAAAAATAACCTTAAGATGGAAAGAATTGGAAAACAAAAGCCAAAAATAACACGAAAAATTGACATAAAATAATAGAGTACACCGAAACACGCCTAAACAGTGGAAATTGTCGTCCGATGCCCATCTGTTGCATTTGTGTATGTTCGAATGCTCTAAAAAGTCATCAGCAACTACGTCCGCATCATACCCGAATGCATAAATAATTTCTCCTAGCTTTGGATTGGGGTAGCATGACAAGAGGAAAGAAGATTGGAACAATCACTAAAAGAAAAAAGAATTATAGGGATAGATTCAAAATTAATGTAAAACTTAGATCCAAATTCATTAACGAAAAGAAGAGAAGTGAAAAAACCACGTCTACTTTAAAGAAATAAAAAATTCAAATCCCTTGGGATCATTTTATAGGGTTGTCGCAAGCAACATGGATTGGTTGATCTAGTAACCATCTGATTAATTGCATTATTTGGGAAGCTAAGGGTGCATCTGATAACATTTCTATTTTCGGAAATAATTTCTTTTCATAAATAGTTCTTTTCTATTTCTATTTTTATTCCCTGAAATGATATCTCAGTAAAAGAATGCGTTTGGTAACTGTACAAAAAATCTATTTGTGGAATAGAAAAAGAATAGGAAGGCATTTAACACAACTCACGATTTTTTTTTTGTGACGTAAAATTTCTTTTAATTTTTTGAGATTTTTCTTTTTTTCCTTTTTTTTTCAGCAGTCAGCAGCAGGTGGCGGCAATCGGTTAGAAGAGGAAGAAGAAGAAAAGAAAAAAAAGAAAAAAACTTATTTCAGAAATTGTTCTCGGTAACAATAAGCTATTTTTTGTTTTTATTCTAAATCTATTCCTTGAAATAATTTTCTATTTCGACAAATAGGAAAAATAGTTGACGTCACCAAATAGATTTCTGTTCTATTTTTATTCCGAGGAACTGAAGAACAGAAAAATTGAAGTGTTAACAAACACGCCCTAAATAATTGGGATTACTAATGAGTTTTCTAAATAATTCTTTTTCCTTGAAACAACAATATATCCGACATTAGCAAAACCCCGAACCCTTCTCCCATTTACTAAGGGTGCCTTGGGGAGGACTATTAAAAAATGCTTTGTATAAATGCAAATGACATTAGATCAGAGAGTTTTGATGAAATGCAAATAGTTAGCTATTTGCTTTAGACTAGGGTCATGTAAAGCAATTTAAAACAAAAAAAGTAGAAGAAAAAAAATGCAAAGATCGAAGAAACCTCGCCGTGAAGCAATCGAAGTCGAAGCAGGCGACCTCAAGTGACCTTGATAATAGCAACCAAAGAGAGTAATGATAGTTGTGTATCATAATTAGTAGCCAAATATGGATAAGGAGGGGCATGGCATCCATATAGTGAGCTACAACAATGGTTAAAGAACCTAACCCCCCATTGGCCCAATACATCATTGCCCTCTCTTCCTCGAGCTGTACTTCTCGAGATCTCTCCATCTCAAACTTAGCTGTGCTCAACTAGGGCTCGCTCGACTCCATCAATTAGGGCTTGAAATTAAGCACAAGCTTTAGGCAACCCTTTGTTGGTGTCAAGTGACCATTAGTGAGGTAGATTTGGGAAAATAAATAAATAAATAAAACAAGGACCTCGGCAAGGTGAGCCAAACAACACTTGGAGCCTGGCATCCCTCGTCTCATCCATCAATTTCTAGCAAGGGTTTTAGAGTGTCATAGATAGATCAACGGTGAAGGGCAAGACGGGAATACAAAATACATTAGCAAGGGTAAGGTTGAGACCCTGAAATAGCATTTCGGAAATGATGTCTACAAATGTTGGGTAGAAGTTATATTGGGCTAAAAGGGTTTAAGAAATGTTAAAACTTCGGCTCAAGGACTCTTAATATGGAGTTACCAAACACCCCATCATTTGCACAAGGGACTTTGGAAATGTGCTCCCAAATGCACCTCAAGACTACAAGACGATGTTGTGAATCACGTACTAGGTATAATAAGCCCTATATGTACTTTAGGCAACTTTAGGTAAGCCGCTACCTTTGTCACCCCTCTTGTCTATTTAAACTATGCGTTCCTAAAATCTCACTAATCTCGTCGATGGTATAAAAGGGCCCGATCGAAACTTTTTCAAAAATGGACCGTCCGCGGCATCTTCAAGGGGCCGTATGCCATTTTCTCTGTCCATCTTCCAAAAGCCTTATTTTAACCATCACAAGGCACGGGAAGTCGTGTCAGCATCTATCAATGTCCATTGCCCGTATTGGCCGGCGTGCACCTACCCTCCATCAATGATACGAGCTTTCGAATTCAAAGCAATTTCTCTGCAAGAATCACCGCCTTTTCCCTCTCCTCCTCTCCTTCTTTGAGGTTCTTTACTGTAGTTTGACTCCAATGGGGAGATGGGAAAACCCCCTTTTCTTTTTTTTTAATTCTAAATTGTTTAATCTCTTGAGGTTTTCATTTATTATGTAAAATTATAAAAAAAAGGGTTCTTGTCTAAAAGAAGAGACAGGTCTCGAGATAGGTCTCGAGATCATCGATCGAACGAACTTGGACGGTACTTTGAATTTCACTTTCGAGTCCGGATCGAATGCCCCCCAACTTGCCAACATGAATCGAGTTCGGATAAGGATCCGGGATGCGATGATGTTAACGGGGCTTGGAGAAGAAGTACGAAAATAATTTATCGGAAAAAAATTGAAAAACGAAGGAGAGAAAAAAGGAACGGACGGCAACCGAGACAATCCTGCGCTAACTGAGAGCCACTGAAAATGGGAACGGGAATTTTCTCGCGGGTAAATATCACCGAATAAAAAAAAGGAATTCGAAAGAATAAATAATGAATTTTTGTTTTAAAAAGGAGAGACAGTTATTAAATCATTTTTCTGATAAATTGCACCTGAAGTAAAGCTACCGCTGAACAACACTCGTGCGACGAAATGCCCTTTATCTTTTGCATGCGTGCGAAAGAAAGCACGTCTCATTCACGCCAACAGAATTTCCCCCTTTTTCTCCCTTTTCTTTTAATTATCTTTTTTTCCGATTAAAATTCGCAAAATTTCGATTGAAAATTTTCTTTTGATTCCACAGAGAGAATTGAGATTAATGGGTTTTGCGAGAAATTAGTTGGGTCCGAAATTCCTAATTTTCTTACCAATTCCATTAATTCCTTAAATTAAGGTGAATTTTCTTTTGTCACATAATGAAGAAATTGAAAAAAAAAAAAGGACAGCTACAAACAGACAGAAACAGAGGAACAATCGAAAGCAGACACCAGCAAAAGGCAGCAAGCTTTTTTTCATGGTTAATAATTATACACCAAATTTAACAATATGGAACTTAGATTTCGCTCTTTATACAAAAATATTTAAATAATAGACGGCAAAAAATCACGAAAAGGAAAAAAAGAAAGAAAAATTAAAGCTCGGTCTAGAAAATATGCTGTTAATTAGTGCACCTTTTTGGTAAAAAGGCTCCGGAGGTTGAAAATATTAGTACTACTACCGCCGGTGCCACCTCCACCTCCTCCGCCGCCACCGCCATCGCCGCCGCCGCCGCTGCCGCTGTTGGTGTCGCCGCACTCGGCTCCGGCCACCCGGATTGCGCTGTTGTCGTCGCTTCTACAGCTCAAGTGGTGCCTGTACCCGATGCACATCGGCACATTCAAATTCAGCACTCTAGCCTTATTCGCTCCGCCGCCGGACCCGCCTCTAGCCGCCTTGCTCCGGCGGGTCTCGGCCGCGGCTTCGGATTTCAGGACGACCTTATCGACGCTCCGGGCCGAAGCATCGGAGGCGGCGGGGACGGGGACGGGGACGGGGACCTTGGCTGGCGGCGGGGCCCCACGGCGCACCTGCCAAACCGGGCTGCTCCGGCCCAAATGCACCCCGACCCGGCCCGGGCTGCTCGGCCACTTCCTGGACTTGGAATCCCCCGCCGAGTTGCTCCGCGAGCACGGCGCGCTGCTCACCTTCCGGGCGCTCGCGCCGCCGAACGCCGCCAATCTGGGCCGGGCACCCCCGTTCCCGGCGGATCTGCTCCGCGAGAAGGGCCACAAGTTGATGTTCAGCTCAGTGGGGCCCGACCCTGACCCGCCCCGGCCGTGGCTCTTCCTCTCTTTCTTCTTCTCCTTGTCCTTTTCCGCCGACGACGACGACGGCGCCGGGGGCGGCTTCTCTTCTTGGTTGTTGACGGACTTCTTCTCGCTCTTCTTGAAGATGTCCCTCCACCGCTTCGACGCGGTGGCCGACGACGCCTGGGTCAGCTGGGGCCCGGGTTCCGGATCCGGGTCGGGGGCGTTGGGAAGTTGGTCCGCCTCTGGAGCGGGAGGTTCTGGACCGACGGGGCCAGTTTCGGGCTCGGGGGCGGGGTCAGGCGGGTCGGGCTGGGGGAGGTGGAGGAGGTGGAGAGGGAGGAGGACGCCGTCGACGAAGAGCTCGTCGGCGGAGGGGAGGTCCGGCTGGGGGAAGATGGGGTTCCGGACCATCCAGAACTCGAACTCCGGCGAGTTGGAGGCGCTGCTGCTCCGCCGTGCGCTGCCGCACGGGGAGAGGGTCTGCGGTGGCTGCGGGTGGTGGCGGGGTTCTTGTGCAGATATTGTTGGGCTCTCCATTTCCATAATTCGCAGAGAGAGAGAGAGAGAGAGAGAGAGAAGGGTGGAGAGAGGTTTTTGTAGTTTCGTTGGGAATGGAGTTGAGGAGTTGCAGAGAAGCGACCCCACGGCCACAGGCAATAAAGAAAGGAGATGACAAAATTAAAAAGAGTAGATGAGAGGGAGAGAGCAGAGGAAGATGGTCCTTCTTATATAATTCATGAGATAAAATTTTGCCATACATGTGATTTTTCTTTTTATAATAATTAAGGTACCTGCGAGCCCAAAAAAACAGAATTTGAAAGTTGACGAAAGATCCTGTAAATTTCATGAACCCATTAAATAATCAATTCATCATTGCGCAATTCGTATGTACTTAGTGAAATTTGAACATATGGCATTTAGCTCCTATAGCTGAAAAATTTCCATATTGCACCAACTGATTGAGTCGTGTTTAGATTATATGCAAATGTATAATGTTAAGAATTTAGCTTGTGAAATTAAAAATATCACAAAAAGGAGAGACCTTTATGTTAAAATTTGATTGTTGTGTTGACGAGTGTTTTAAGAACATTAATTTTGATGAAATTCTATTATTTCCAAAGTACCGGTTGTTGATGCACTAATTACCTTCATGTCATATTCCGTGCCTCAAAAGTCATATTTTTTCATTAGCATGACCCATTATTAAAGATGCAATTCTCACCGGTACAACTCCATCGCATCATAAATTTTACATAATAATGATTTTGGATTTCTCCCTATAAGAGAAACTAATCTTACTGAATAGGCAAGCTTGAGTTGCAAAATGAGATCTAAGCTTCTCAACAATTAAAAGAAAAAAAAAAGCTTGATAAGGCAACAAAAAATAAGCTCTGAAGACAGCCACAAAGTTCTCTCTCTCTCTCTCTCTCAAAGAAATCGTTACTGTGCAATCTAATCTTTAGAAGTCACATCGGTGGTTTCATTAGAAGTTCGACTTGAACCAATTGAAAAACAGGAGAAGGCATTCGGATATATGCCCTAACTTGACGTTTCGATATTTGAGCCAATAACGACGAATGAATGAACCTGATAGCTAGGGATGCACCTACATAAGTCATTATGGGCACCATAGAAATGCCGCCACCGTCTTTTCACAGGGACTGTTATTGATCGGGTGGCAGCCATGACATGAAAATAAGTCACGACCTCTCCTTTTGCAGGACTACAAAAACAACTATTCTTGTGCACTCCCAAGAAGCCTCGGGTAAAGTCCCGATGGTACATACTCTTATTTCCATGTTACAAACATCTTTCGATCTCTACTTTTCAAATCATGCGACTCTGTAGCATTTCCTCTTTTTATCCGGCCGACATTTGGGATGGCTCATGGCCAAAAAGGCCTGTACAGTTCAGTGTTCAGTGAATCTCATAGAAGATGCCGAGGGATGTCCTTTTCTTATCTCGTGAGAGCGTATCTCCACAAGACGAGCACACATCACAAAAAATCTATCACGATAAACGACAGTAGAAAGCCTTCGTTTGAGAAATGAGTGATTAGCATTGATTTAGCCGTATAAAAACACAAATCTTAAATCGGGCATCATCAACTCTCATTCACGGTTTCTCTGGACTTTAGTCCAATTGAAATTATTTAGAAAAACAAAGCTCTCTTTCTAGTGTAAAAGTGTGGGTCTTGTCTTAGAAAAGTGACGAGTTATCGCATTCAAATCTTACTCAACGCGGTTTTTATCACGGGAGATAGGTGTTTTGTGAATCTGTGATATGAGGTTGTACGTTCCACTCACATTTAATGTGATAGATGAAAATACAATTGAACATTACCTAGAGAAAAGCACAACCACAAATTTTGATGCTTGTTTGAACAATAATTGTATGAGTAATGCTAAGAATATCTAAATTGATCTACAACATATTGATTTTGTTGACGTTTGTTTCTTTTACCGAATTAGTTCATTTTATTACTTTTTGTCAATTCACAAAAGATGTCTTTCTAAGTGAGTAAATCCTTTTAATTTAGTTTTGCTTGTGCCCATTAATCTACATTCGTCGCTAACCAAGCTGTAGGCAATTGCATGTCATTATTGCATCTAATTTAATATGGAGAAAGAATTATTTATTTTCGAAGGATTTACTTCAATTCTGTAGTCTAAGTGACTTGGAAAAAATTGAAATTAATCTTTTATAATAAATTAGACTCGGTTTGCAAAGATTTTCTCTCTTTCGAGGCGAACTTCTACTCTCGCCCTTCCCTTCGACTATGTTCTAAGGTGCCTCCATTCATTAAAAAAAGGAAAAGGTCTATTGCGTGCTGTAGTGTGGGGTTTGACTTACGTTTCATAAAAAATATGAAATATCATTTAAAAATATGGATGGATTGATAAGTGAATCGGCAAAAATTACAAATGGTCCTTTGTTGATTTTGGATGGGAAAGTAAATTAAGAAAAATCTAAAAGATCAACACTAGGGTAGGTTGTTGCCAGTGATATAAATTACAAGGAAAGATAAATCAAAGGAAAGTGAAGATAAATATAAAGTACGTTAAGTTCTATGATTGATTGAAGATGCTTGAAATAAGGATTTTAAGAGAAAACTAAAGAACAAAAGAATGAAAGAGAAATTAGAAACTAGGGAGGGAAGGAGGGAGGGAGGGAGAGAGAGGTTTTATAACAACGATGTTTTATCAATTTATCTCCTTAATGATTTTCAAAGAGATAATGGTTTTATATACACATACAGAAAAGAGAATTCAGGTGCGCCATCACTTTGTATTGTTTGTAGTCTATATTGAAGTAAAGTTTCCACAAATTTATGAAAAACAATAAAGGTGGGTAAAAATTGTGCAAGAATAGTGAGAGGATATTACTAAGTAAAACTCAAGAAATCATCAATAAAATAAACTTAATACTTATTACCACTTAAAGAAATTACACGAGAAGGTTCTCATATATCAAAATGTACGAGGTGTAGAGGGAAGGATGCCCTAGACACAATGATTGGGTGGGAATGGCGATGACTCTTACTAAGAGCACATGTCGTACATATGGTGGAGGGTGAGTTGGTAAAACTAGTCTACATGGAGCGTCGTAGTTAAATTAAAGCATTGGAGCATGTATTAGGGGTGTGCAAAAGAACCGGGAACCGCCCGGACCGCCCGGAACCGGACCGGACCGGCCCGGGACCGGTGGTTCCTAAAGGGACCGGTCCGGTTCCGGTTCCAATAAATTGGAACCGGTGGGTACCGGTCCGGTTCCCGGTTCCATGGGCGGATCCGCCCGCCCACCCATCCGGGACCGGACCGGTATTATAATAATAATATATATTAATTTTTATTATAAAAAATAATTTTTTTAGTTGAAAAAAAATTAAAATTTTGAAGCCTCATGTTTATAATTTTTATTGTTCTATTTGAGGTAACCTACCAAGAGAGGTAAAGAAAAAAGCGCGAGAACATTTGCGAAATCTCTAAATAGACCATCTTTTTGATACGTGTCTAGTGGAGTTTTTTTTTCTTCGCCCTTGTAGACCGGTTCCATAGATCCACCCGGAACCGGACCGGACCGCGGTCCGGTTCTCGGGTGGATCCATGGAACCAACGGGCGGCTTCCCGGGATCCAATTTTTGGAACCGGTCCTTAGTGGGCGGTTCCCGGTTCTAGGGTGGGAACCGCCCACCCGGACCATGCACACCCCTAGCGTGTATGGCCTAAACGGTGATGCCACAAGTTAAATGAACTAGCATGAGAAGTAGTAAAAGCCAATGGAGAAACCAAGGAGAGTTGAAGAGAAAGACACGGTAGAGATTGTTCTCAAGTCTGCCTTGGGGTAAAATTTGACCATTGCGACAAGAAATCGCAAGAAAATATTTGCCATAAAAAAGAAAGAAAGCACAATAATTTTCAATGGAAAATCGAGAGTCTGATAATAAGTTCTTAATAAATGATGGTGCAACAAATATATCGGATAATTGAGATAAGGAGTGGAAAATATGGGGTCAAGTGTACTTGTGTGGGGGTGATAGGAAGAGAAACTCCATTGCTCATAGTGAGCTTTTGAGGGCCTACAAAAGTAGCATTGGATAGTGCAATAGGACTGTCAGTAACATGTTGAGATGTACCGGAATTCAAGGACGCAACATCTAGAGCAAATGGAGGTGGAGCAACAGCAGCATAATAAACCACGATGGGGAAGTGAACTAGGCTCAGGTTGTGGGTGGACAATGACATGGTTTAGATAGTAGGGCTACGTTTTGTCGTGGAGATTTTTAATAAGGATATGATTGAATAGAATATAATATAAAATTCAAAAATTACTACATTTTATCCATGTTTAGTGATTACAATAATAAAATCGGATATATTTACATCATATTATATATATTATTTAATATAAATGGCATATTAATATAAATAAATTGGAAATTTTATAAAGAGATGGTGAAAATCTCTTTCAACATTCTTATCTATTTTATTTTTATTCATTTTTTTTTTTATTTTATTTTTTTATTTTACTCTTTTTTTAATTAATTAATTTTTTATTTCATTCTTCCTCTTCCATTATTCTCTAATAAAAATTTATTATATAGAAAATTGTACTAATATACCTAAAATATTAAAACACCTAAATATGTAATGAATATATATTTTTATATTAAATATATTATAAGATAGAATTAAATTGAATATATAAATAAAATAAGATTAAATTAAAAACCAAATCATTATTTTTCTTAATTTGAATTTCTTATATTAGAATTCAAATATTATTCATATTAAAATATAATTTTAATTTGTTAATTTAAGAAGTTTATTTTTGAGAAAAATAACTTTTTATTATAAAATTAGAAATCTTATCCACATTTTTCTTACCTCGCCCATAGGATAATTTTTTCCGACCTATATTCCTTTTATATATGATTTTATCCTGTCTTGAACATGCACAAAATGCAGGATATGATAAATTTTATCTTAAATGCCAAATGCGGCTTAAGTGGTTTGAGCCATAATAGAGATTTGTATCTTCCTAGCATGTGACAACTTTGTAAACCGAGCAACGGCACAACCGGCAGAAAAACCTATTCTGGAGGTGCTGCGGCATGTCGGAGATTGGTAGGGCGCCGATCAGGTGGGAGTTGGAAGTATTCCGTGGTGCTGTCCTTAGTTGTACCCATGTTGTCCAGTGTTATATAAGTGTTGCATTGGATTATACCCCAAGGAGAAGTTCCGGGAAGATTGTGAAAATTGAATTTGGTGGCTTTAGTTGGCTGATAAATTGAAAGTCTATGTTGGTATAGGCTGCAAATGTTGCCAGCGGTGGTTGAGCAGAATCAAATGCAGAAATCTCAAGACGACCTTTGTGGGACAAAAGAAGTTTATGAAGGTCTTCTCCGCTCAAAGGAGAAGCTCGGGTCTGCACTGATATTGCAGTCGCCAGCTATTCGTTCTTGGAAATGTTTTTCACCAATTTGTCAATAATTGATTCGAAATCTCTATAGCCTACTGAATGTAGTCTGTTACCGAGCCTGCGCCTTTCTTCATGGTTTCTAGCCGCATCAGAAGAGATGCCACTTTAGCAGGGGGTTGAGCCACGTATGCACTGGAGAGTAATTCCAAATGGAAGCTGTAATCTCGTGTCAGGTGAGCTGAGAGTGTATTAGGATATTTAAATAAGAAATCATCAATTTATCTAATAGCTTAAATTTTTAGAATAATCAATTGTAGTTCTACTAAAATCTCATATGGTATCAGACTTGGAGAGCCCGAATTTAAATCTTTTCAAACTCCATTTACCTCCATAATTAAATTTCTATGTTTAGTACTAGGTAAAAAACCAAACTAAGCATGAATGTGAGTGTTGGAATATTTAAATAATAAATTACGCATTTATTTAACAGCTCAAATTTTTAGAACAGTCGGCTATGAGTGTGATTTATTATTTAAATATTCTAATAAAGTAGTGATTTGTGTGGTTAAGGTGGCTAAAATCCATCCTAGTGCCTTTTGATCACGTATTAATCATGAGATGTAGGTTGGGTTCAGAATGGGTTTGCTCCAGAATCGCTTTGTCACTGTCGGAGTATTGTGATGGAGTCCATTTTAAGCCATCGATCGTGGACAACAGGTATGAAGCTAAAAGAAATGGAGTGAGAAGAGTTTTCCAAACAACAAAATTTGTACCATCAATCATTTCGCCAAGTGAGGGGCGTGGAAACAACACTGGAGGTGAGGATGGGGAGTTGCAACCAAAGGTGGATGAAGGAGAATTTGCCTGAACTGAAACTGGGGCAACTAGGGGAACGGAGATAGGGGGCATTGAATCCGTGGGTGAAGAAGACACCATCGGTTTCTAAATGGGGCTTTGCAGAAACGGCTCTGATACCAACTTAAAGTGAGGACCTTTAGAGAAAACTGAAGAGTGGAAGAATGGGACAGAGACTAGCAACTGGGAACAGTGAGGTAGGGTAATGGAGAGAAAAAGTATCTTCACTGAAGAGTTTGCCACTTATCAATAATAACCAAATTTGGTCAATTTTTTTGGTGTAAACAACTCACAATTTACAATTTAACAAAAATGTTCAAGATTGTAATTTTTCACTCAGCAACGCTGGGACCATTCTAGTATGACACACGAACAAAACCCTATCTACCACTTATTAATGTCGTAGCTAGTCACTGTTCTCTATGTGCAGCTATGCAAATTACTCGCTCTCTCTCTCTCTCTCTCAGTGATGGTCCTTTCTATTTTCTTGAAATTTTTTTACACTATGGATTACAATAGATTCGCAAACAGTCTTAACAACAATCATGTCATAAGATGCTAAACAAATCGTAAAAAAATTTGAAGGAGGTGAAAGACCCGATTTCCAAGAACCAACCACGATTGGATAGGTTTCTCATTCTTGATCGGTACCAATTTCATGAAACCGATCATCTTTAATTCCTACACCCATCTTTCCGGCGGCTCCACCTTGATCGGACAATCGACAAAATAATGCCGAGCGTTGACATCTTTCACATCTTGCAATTCATAATTGTTTTTCCCCCCTTAGCTCGTGTCAAACATGACAAGGATTCAAGTGATTGAGCCCCAAAGTCCACCACTCACTCCTTAAATTTTAAAAACTTTCCTTCATACCGCTCTTCACGTACGTTTAGGGTTTGCAATCCCCGAATATTCCCCTGCTTCAATGCATGTGACCATTTTCCACTGTCTCCCATCAAACTCTCTTTTTCTATTCTTTATAAAAGCTGACCACGTACCATGTTTTTGTTTAGGGCATCTTTCTAAGAGTACACATACATAAACACATGAGTTCCTTTCACATTTTCGGCATTCTCCGACTGTTGTTAGGTACGAGTCTAAGCTCATCTAAGTCTAGGGATGATGGAGGATCAAGACTGTTTGCTTTCTCGTCCTTACCGATTGCAAATGCTGTTTAATCATTTCTCACTCTTTATAGATTAAATTACTGTTCATATCTAGTCAGTGCTTCTTTGGCTATCATGTTAAAGTTTAGGGTTTTTACATAAAACGGAATGGCAATACTTACTTGTGAGTATCAAGATGTCATTTATGCCGTTAGACTCTAAATGTGATCATTAATCGAGTTGAGTCTAGGTTTTTAGATGGTGCTATTTCGTTAGACACAACTCCATTGTTATCCCCGTTAATCATGAAATACATTTCATGTATTTGTAGGAAATTATGCTCGAGTATCTTTTATATGTACACAAAGTATTTTCAAGCAATGGATTTCGGGGCATGTATGGTAGCCACGGCAGCAGCAGCAGCCGGCCTCCTCCGTCCGTTGTGGCGCATTTCCCTCCAATATCGGAGATTGATCTAATAATTTTGGCAATCTCCTAACTAATAATTTCGGTGCCTAGGATGGATTGGCCATGTGATCAGCAAACCAAACGGAGCCAAAACAGCAACAGGAAGGAGAGGATAAACTCTGTCAAAAGCAGCGGGAGCCAATGGGCTTGTGACCCCACTGCATTAATTGAGAAGTTCTTGGAATTACATGCATGGACGCACTTAGGTTTCGATGTGATTATTTTATAATGCTCACTAATTTTTAGCAAAAAGGAGGCTTATTTATATTACATATATAATTGAATATTTTTAAAAATGACAGCGTAAAACGAAAATAAGGAAAGAAAAAGAAATCATATTTGCAAATCATATCCTGGATTAAACAATTTCCTAATAACTTTAATTAAGATATTACTTGATAGTATCAAACAGGTAAAACATTCACAAATGGATTTGATAAGCAACTACCAGAGACAAATCTACATACGATGCACCTGAGCCCGATAGGACGCGCAATCTATTTCAACTCCTTCGACTGTTTAACCTTTGATTTTTGCTTTCAATTGAAAAGACAAGCACACACTATGATAGGATCCATAAGCATCTTGTAATCTAGTGCAATTTGAGAGTCACTATTGTGACATCTAATCCCTGACATGTATCTAAGCAAACCTTCAAGGGATAGTCCAATATTAGTACACCAAGGAATACGATACCTCAAATATCAATAAACTGTAAGTTCGAAACAGAAAATAACGATCGAAATAAAAGTTTTCAACTTTCAATGATTAGCTCAAAATATGAGATAGTCAATTTCCTAATTTTAATCATGTGGAAATCAATGTTTATTTTTCAAAAGATTCATTTATCCAAACTCACAATCCCAAGTTTGGAAGGCACGATACTTAGGGGTAAGCATGGTTTTAGAGTAAAACCTAGAACTTGAGAATTGAATCCCAATTTCAGGTTCGGGTAGGTTTTGGGTTTAAAAATTGGGAGACATGATTCGATAGGTAGATTCCAGTTTGTAGGTTGGTAAAACTTGAATTATTAAACTTGTAACCTAGTATTTGAAATAAGTTTTTGTATTTTTATTGATCTATGTCTTTACATGACCCAGTGGTATTCAATGGTTTTCGATGATTAGTATATAATCTAGAACCACTAGTTTGAGTTTTCATTTTATGACTAAGACTTGTACTTTGTTAATATTTTATATTTTTTGTGTGTCTAAATGTAAGTTATGGTTATTGAATTGTGGCAGCAAGTGGTGGCTATTAAAGGTGATAATTCACTACAATCATTTAATTAATAATGCATGAGAAACTTGAGTAGACCTTAGAACCGATCCTAGAACTTGTGATAGGGTAGTGTCATGGTTTGTAAATCCTCTTGTACTCATGACACTTGTGAGTGATGCTTGGGATTGTTGGGTGAAGAGCGATTGATGTAGAGGGAATTAATACGACTGCTCAATGAGAGTGGCATTAGAATGGTTGGTGGTAGGAGTTATAGGATGGAACGATTATAGTATTCGGGAGCTCTAAAAAAGCAGGGTTGGCCTTCTATGCACAAACTGATTAGGAGCTAATACAACTCTTTTGATGAAATTATGGCAGGCCGAAACCAGTTGTTTAGTCTAAAGTAATTTGCCATCTCACTCGAAGGACTAGACGCTAGAGCAAAATAGCTATCTCACTCGAAGGACTAGACGCTTGGGCAAAGCAAGGTATGGTACGATCTCATATAAGGAAGTTATTTGCCGTATTGTTCTCTCAGACAACTAATGAATGAAGGCTGGCCTGGTTAATTTCGCTCGCTAGGCGTCACATGAGTCATTCTATGGCTAAGGAATTGTTAATCCATGACAAATATGATATCAGAGTAGGAATTCCTCCAACAAGTGGGTCGAACTAGAATAACCCTATGGTCTACTCGGTTCTACGAGGGTAGAGAGTGAATTGCTGAAGCAAAAGGTGCTCGAACAAATCGTGACTCTCGACCAGCTTCTTGGATGACAATGGGGGCATAGGGAAGATCTAGTTCCTCTGGGGATGACGTTCCTAGATCGATCGATGAATGTTAAGAAGAGTTCTTTTGTCACATTTCAAAGAGAAAATAACCTCCATTGGGTTGCTAGGGTCAAAATGCTTAGTAGGCATAAATGGTGCTGCCAAAAGATGCAGTTGGCGAAGGATGTTACACTTGCCAAGGAAAGCATGAGTGATCGCAAATGGCCTAAACGGTTACGACCGAAAGAGGCTACCAATGAAGCAAACTCTGTTTTGTTGGGTGAGGAGGACCACTTGATGTAGAGTCCAAAAGTGGCGCATCAATGGTTAGGGAGCTACAAGGAAGTGACGAAACAAACTGCAAATAGATTGCAACAAGGGCGTTGCGGAATTGAGTGGAGGAGAATGTCATGGTCCGTGAATCCTCCCATACTCATGACACTTGTGAGTGATGTTTGGGATTGTTTGGTGAAGAGCGATTAATGTAGAGGGAATGAATACAATTGGTTCGTGGAGTGGCGTCTGGACGGTTGGTGCTAGGAATTCTAGGATCGAACAATTATAGTATTTAGGAGCTTTGAAGGCGGGGTTGGCCTCTCGTGCAAGAGCTAATGCCGCTCTCTTAATGATGTCATGGTAGGCTAAAACCAGTTGTTGAGCTTAAAGTAATCTATTGTCTCGCTTGAAGGACTAGATGCCTGAACAAAGCTAGGCATGGTTTGATCTCGTATATGGGAGCTATTTGCCGTATCGTTTTCTGGGATAACTAATGAATGAAGGCTGGCTTGGTTAATTCCATTAGCCAGGCGCCGCATGGGTCATTCCGTGGCCAAGGAATTGTCAACCCATGACAGTAGGCTTCAAGCTCTAGAGTATGCAGGATAGGTTCCGAGTTCTTAAAAATGAAGAACCTGTTCTAACATATAAGGTTTCGGTTCTAGGTAAAATCTGTATGGAACTTGGAACAATGTGGAATATGAAACCGCTTACTCTTAGTAATACTAATCCAAAGGTGAAGTAAGTCCATATAAGTACTTGACCAAGATTTCGACCCATTAAGGGTAATGTCATTGCAAAGCATCCCATAATCTGCCTAAGTAGATAGTTCACAAGATTCAATTGTGCACTAGAGACTGAGCTCACATAAAGAAGTATGACTCTTGTGCGCCAGTTCAATAGGTCTTGCCCCTTCAAGAACATCAGCTTTGGCCCCAATATGCTCTCGAAAGGGCGACACCTATTGATTCGCACGCAGGAGTCATAGTCCTCCATGCGAGCCCTGTCTCTTGCCACTTTCGGTGAGTTAACGGCTTGGTGTAAAATAAAATTAAGTTTCTAAGATGAATTCATAATGATTTAGGCTCTAATCAAGTTTTAAATCCCAGACCTCGCTTGCAAATCGAGATGTGGGATTCACCAACTCTAACGGTAGGGTTAACTCACCAAAGGACACAGATTTGAAGTCGAAAGATGCATCTAAACATTAGTTGATCTTACAAGTTAGTTCTAATAAAAAAACGAAGCGTAAATTATACCAATTTAACTCAGTTGTAAAATTTAAGAATTTACCCTACATTGTATGATAAGCCCCTTGAGCTGAATAGATTTGGCTTATATGTGATTTGAACGTACCACGTGTATTTCCAATCTAGTGCATATTTCAAGGTTTGAACAACACTTGTTTCACTTTGAATTGAATTGCATTTGAGCATTTTGTTTTGGAGGTGCACGAGAGAGAGGTGGCCCAGACAAGAGGTTTCGTGAGAGAGAGAGAGTCGGTCGAGTGTTAGGATTTTATGGGGGAAGATGGCATGAGTTGGGGGAAAAGATAATAGAAATGACATCACTTTTGTATGACATCTATCTTGGTGCCAAATATTTTTGCCATCGTTTAAGTGCTATTTTTAGAAAAAAATATCATTTGGGTGCCAACATAGATTTGGGATACTGGAAATTTAACGCAGCAATATTTTCCAATTTCCCTAACCAACGTGATTTGTCTGCATATCTAGTCAGCATTAGTAGCCATAAACGATGTTATTTACATGTTTTGCCACCAATATAAACCCTTATTTGGAAACTCCAAAATTAAGAGCTAAATCTTGCAATGGAGAGCGGGACACGACAAGCGGCTCAAATTCATTTTAACAAAACCCCCGGATTCGTTTCAACGTGGTTAAACCACTTACCTTTTCTCTATTGCAACATTTCTCCCTCTAGCACCGAGCCCTAGTTTCTTTTCTCCAAGAAGAGCTAAATCTTGCAATGGAGAGGGGAAGCAGGACAGGTGGCTCATATTGTTTTGACAAGCACCGAGATTCATTTCAATGTGTTTAAATCACTTAACTTTTCTCTATTGCAACATTTCTCCCTCTAGCATCAAGCCCCGATTTCTTTTCTCCAAACATCAAGCCTTAATTTTTCCCACACCGATCGAGCGAGTGAGAGAGGATGGCAATGGTCCAATAAGTGATTGAGTGAGAGAGAGACGATATGTGAGTGAACGCAATTGTCATTTTCGAACAACGAACCAAAGTGAGCTTTGAAGTTAAGGGAAAGATAATGACAGAGAGAAATCTAGCTTTTAGAGAGAATGACTCTTCGTGATGTCGTTTAGGCCGAGATTAGTCACCACACAGTCCATGTTGGAACTTTTGTTTTTATTTTTATTTTTATAAAAAGTCACGTATTAATAAAATTTGTATTTAGAATTTGTTATGGGAGATATTTAATTGATCGTTTTTTCTTCAGTTGGGAATTTAAATGATTTAGCAAAAAATTTCAATACCAAAGCGAGCACCGTATAAAAGTTATGATACTTTTAATGTCATTTTTCCTATGAGTTGAGAGTGAACTTTTCCAAAATTAAATAATGAGAGGCTAGTACACATATTGTTATTCTTTCAGATTAAATTAGCTGTCACTTCCTAGTAGGGAGCAAATTCAATGGTTGTGGAATTTTGGAAAAATTTAACCAGTTCCTCTTGTAAATTTGATTTAATTCAAGTCAAATCTCAAGGAATCCTTCTTCCTCTTAATCAAGGGAAACTCCTCTTTATCTCATGAAAATCAAGCATGTACAAAGTTTAGGGCAATGGAAATTCTTTGGTCTTTGTATTTTAAGATGTAACATAACAATAATATACCAACAAAATATGTCACAAGTATTATCCGCGCCATGTGATGGACGGAAGTCAAAGGTATTTCGAATAAAATCTCCCGGTTGTAATTGGAAGTGGGGAAGAAAGCACCATGGCAGTAGTACTAGGGTTCCCATCGACAATAATGGCATAAAAATTGTAATTTCGATAAGGGCCCATCACTTTTTTTCTTTTTGTACGGTAGCATTATGGGAGCATTTTATAGCTTTGTTGGGTAGCATAATACAGAGAGAGAGAGAGAGAGAGAGAGAGAGAGAGAGAGAGAGAGAGAGAGAGAGAGAGAACCAAAACAAGGAGAAAGGAAACGAGATGATGTGAGGGAAGATGAGGTGTGGGGGGTTGACAAGGATCTCTCTCCCCTTTTGTTAATGGCGTTTGTTTGTGGGCAAAATGATGAGCCATGTGAAGGCCAAATCAACGGGATCGTTCCCATCAGTGCCCCCCGTGGACCCTAGCCCAATCTTTGGACATTGTCATTGGATGCGATCGGGGGCAGGTGCGTCCGATACAGTCTGATAAAGCCGAACTCCTAGATCGGGTAGATTCAACTCGAGGCTCGATTGATTTAAGGGTCGACATGCATCCGAGTACAAGGGTCATTTTCCATTAGCATGTAGAGCAGGTATGCCAGTCTTCTCCAGCACATCCTGTGCTTTAAACGCACCCAATTGGGAATAAGTTAAGGAGCCATTAATAATCTTCTTGTCCCTTTTCCCAATATTGAAGGGTTGAAAATGGAGTAACTTCATCTTCACATGGTGAGAACTATAGTAATAATTGGATGGCTGGTGTGAACTCACAATAAGAAAACACTTGGGGAAAAATTAAATCATGCTACGCGACAATCAAGAAGAGAGGGAGGAGAAAGGATTGGCATTCACCAAACGATATAGACGCGTGGAATTAACTAGAGTAATCATCATACTAAATTGAATAACAACAAACACATCAATTCTATGGCGACGTTGGAAAATTGGAAATTTTGATGTTGTGGGGTAAACTTTATGCATCTTAACTAAAAGGGTAAAGCGAAAATGCTTTTGAGTTATGTTCCTATCTTAACAAGAAAAAGTTAGAGGACCTCACATGGCAACAAGACCATGTGAGACTTGCATATATAAGCTAAGAGCTATAGAAAACAACGCGTCCGGCAAATCTTAATATGTAATTGATCGAACTTGTCACTCCAAGAACATATAAAACAAGTGTGCTCGCTTGTATTTCTTCTCAAGTAATTAACCTGAACTCATGTTATCTGCATTTACTCAGCTGAGCATTGCAAAGATTGAGATTTTGCGCCTCGAAAAGTTTTAAGGTCACGATACTCGATACCCAGAAAATCACGAAGCTCAAATTGCCAAACCCTAATACGACGTCGCCCGGAATGAGAAACTCCGAAGGTCGAAAAGCCCTTGTTTTGGACACGTCAATATGGCACACCCTACGTTGTTTGGGACCATGTTTTAAGATACAGCTCACGCCTCATGTCACTATGTCCCTTGGGCTACGCTATTCCCCTCGATCGCCGCACATGAGCCCAACCAAAATTCAATGAGCTTTTTCTCCTTTTCTCTGGATTCTTTTGTTTTCTTCGTGTGTGGGCGTTTTCTTCTAGGAGTTCCACCACGTACCATTACTTCCATTCCTTCCAAGATGCTTTTATGATAGGTGTCTCTTGCGAACTTCTTTTGTGGGTTGTTTAGATGTCGATGCTTACCCACTTTTTCAATGAACCCAATCTCAGAACCCGAGATAAAAAAAATTGTTCCGTATCCAAGACATAGTTGTCCAGCAGGCAAGGCCTTATCCACACGAGCATGTGATTTTCGATATTTACATGATTACTGTTGTTAATTTTCTTTTTTGATGTTTGTAATAATAAGGATTTTCTTTTAACAAGTGTTTCGGAGCACTTACTAATCATATTTAAATTTCGTATTAATGCATCAATTACACATAACATGAGAGAGATGGTACATTTGAAATGACAATTTTTATTTATTTGTTCGTTTAACAAGCGCATTGGAAATAATTGTTAATAAAACCCTAATCATCGTGCATTCGAAAAGGTTTGTTTACATATCCCGATATACTATTTAGTATTTTCTTCTATGGCTTGAAAAGCATGTGGAGACCCTCGTGAACGGATTTTTGTCCTTTGCTTAGAAAGATTATTTAGTGTCGGTTCATTCTTAATAAGTTTTCAAAAGGGCCTTGAAAATATAAACAACAGAAAATCCACTTTTATATAGGTCGACGTGTTCTAAAGCTGGGAGGGAGAGAAAGCAACGGTGCCAACATTTTTTTGTATTGATGCTAATGCATCCAATTTAGCACTAAAACTTTGAGATCGGTCCCTCTAATATTATAATTTTTCAAAATAACTGATTTGATTAGTTAATTTAACAAGTAACCACTTGCCAAAGATTTCGACATGATGTTATTTTTTAGTTGTAAACGAAACAAAATGCAAAAGCATAAAAGAAGAAGAAGAAAGAATGACATCTTATCCATAAACTATCATATGTTATAGACAATTGAAAACATTCAATAATAGGAACGCTCCAAAAGTTTTAAAAATCGATTTAAAAAATCAACTTATAAAATGACATGACAGATTCACCTTCCGACAGCACATGGATTCAATTACGAAATGTCCATTTACAATTTCTCACATCATTTCACTAGCCAGTATTGTAAACCTGTCTCTTTTTAAGCAGCTAGCAAACTTTTCTTGCTTTAAAGATCAGCCAGCAAGGTTTTCAATTCCTTTAAATAGGAAAACTTGTCCACCTAATCAGCCGTCTTTACATTTATTTCCACATGCATTATAAAAATGGCCAGTCAATTCTAGCCACATAGAAACTCTTCGAAAATTTCTTAAACTGGGAAATTTGTATATTAATGGAAAGTATAAAATCAGACGGTGAACCCCTTGGGCGGGCTCACCCATGGCCTACGCTCCATCAATCAGACAAGTCAATGTCATTTACGAAAATAATGTCATGTCAACCATATAAAATCAATCATTCATAATTAAGTCCCATAGTTTTCAATTAAGAAGACAGGTCAATGTCATTTGGAAATTTTTTTATGTCAACCATATGAGATTAACCATTCTTTAAAGTCCATCGTTTTCGACCAGTCCTAGATGCACCTTGTTAGAACCTAACTAGGTCTACTATTCACCTAAGTTTTTCGTTATCGGGTAAATAAGATTAATTAATTACAAAAGAAAAGATGAGTCCATTTTCTTGTGCATGGCCCTCCCTTGTCCGGGCTCAGTGTTAGGCGGACAGAGGATATGAACTTGCATGAGCCCACGGATTGATGGCCCTATCTATCCTATCCACTTTTGCACTTCGCCAGTAATTGAGTGACATGTAGCCAACATCCAAATTTGCATAAATTATTTACGTAATAATACTGATATGAAAGATATCTGAATTATTATTCATCACCAGAAGAGGGGATATTATCCACTCAAATGACATGATGAATTTTTCTAGAGATGACAATCGGTCAAATTAGAACTCATATTATCAACTCAAATAGAACAATTTCAAATATATCACAGAAGGACTTAAACCTAGGTGGGATTCTCAAATGGGAGCCCTCATAACATGACTTCTATAAGTATACAGGAGTGTCAAACACACCTAAAACTTTTTGGTTTTTCTTTCGGCAAGTATTTTTGAATAAATGGCTTTCTTGCCCAAAAGAAAAAAATGTCAAGAATTTGCATGGGTGAATATGTTTCCCTTTTGGAGCGACTTATACTTTTTGAGTTCCTTTTCTTTGTATTTTTCGTGTTTGAAACTTGAATTTCATTTAGGCTCCGCTTGTCTTATGGAAAATGAACGAAAATATTTAGATATAAATTGTTTTCGACGATGAAAACATTTTCAAATGACTAAATCATTTCAAGCGATACAATCAATTATTTTAAGGAAAATATTTTGTAAATTGTTCATTTTTTGCAAACAAACATAACCTTAAAATAAGTTGTGCCATATGTATGTGGACCTGCTTAATTTTAGCTAAGTTTGCCTTTTCTTTCAAGATTTGAAATGAAAGTAAACAATTTTTAAACAAAAGTTCAACTGTATGAGCTGCTAGAGTTGAAATAGGTTAATGTTATCAACTAGAGGGTATTGTTACAAGTAGGGTCTTGATCGAGTTAATTTAGTTATCAACATAGTCATAAACAACAGGATTCTAGTATCAAGAATCGAGTCAGACCGAAAAAAGAAAAAAAGTATCAAGAATCGAAAAAAACCAATGAGTTCGCTCTCCCCAAAAGCATTATTCTCATAATCAAAAAGCGATCCAATGAAGTCACTGTTGACATCATTGTCCCTAAATCAAGTTTAGTCTCTAGCTCTATGATTAGTGCTTGCGCGTAAACTCTTTCTTTTTGCCGTCTTTACCCTATTTTAGCCACGTGACAGGTCATTAGGGTTTCAGCTTTTTCCTCAGTAAGTTATGATTATAGCAACAAGGGCCTATCATGTTTGCCTGCCAAAGTTGGTATCACTAGATTCATACAATAATCAGATCAAAAAATTAAGAATCTCAATAACGACAATGATAATCAGATTTATTCATGCAAATCAAACAAGATCAATCCCCCATCATTCCCGCAAAGGATGATCACGTGTCAATGATAATCAGATTTGTTCATGCAAATCCAACAAGATCGATCACCTATCTAATGTATTTCAACTAAAATCTAAATGTAGTAGAGAATAGAATTGGAGAGGGTCATGTAATGGTTGCAATAGACCTGGAGAGGTCATATAATTGTTGCAACCATAGGATGTCCTAAAACATGTGAATCCATGATCCTTTTTAGTTAATTAGCTGAGCATCGGCACCATCATATATGAAACTACGAATAAGCACTGTTTGTAGCTTGAAAAGCAATTCCTTGATGGATTGCAAGGCATAATGATTGTCTTTCTCCCAATGCTTCAATCAATTATGCACCACATCTATCGGGAATGAATCAAAGATGGCAAACTAGGGTTGCTCCGTCATCAAGAGATGCTTGGTACAATTCTTATTGATATTAATATGTCCGAAATATCATGCATAATTCCAATTTTCATTCACCATTGGATCTAAAGAATTTTGGCTGTCCCTTTTTAAGCCCTTATAATAAGAAATGTCATGTTACCGAATATTCAGGAAGAAGGAAATGAAGTCAATCATTCACCACAAAGTTAAAAAAGAAAAGAAATGAAAATCACTGGTGATAGGCAGCTTTACAGGCTGAAGAACTCTGATTGTCCTCGAGAGCTGCTAACTTTTGCACAATGTGATATAAATGGCTTCAAATACTCAAGTTGGATATGGCCATGTGCCATTAGAGCTAGGGGCCTACCTTAATGTAGTGTCCCTTGGACAGTGGGTACCTTAGAAAGTACAGAAGAATCTTTTTTTGAAAAAGAATTCCAATGTACATTTGTCAAAGTACCTTATCGCTTGCTTACAGACTAAAGTTCAATCTTCCATGCATTTAGATGATCTCGCTCTATCTAATATTATATTTGTCAATTAAATTATTCAATTGGTTGTCGAACCCAACTTTGGAAAAGTAGTGAAATTCCCTTACTGTGTCTGCCAAACATTAGGAGCATGACAAGGATCGATTTTGAAGCCTAACTAAATGAAGAGATTCTGCACTAAATGAAGCTTTTGCTGATGGCTTTCGTGAATTTCTCAGCTACGTGTAAGGGTCGCCTGGTACATGTCGTTATTCTAACTATTCTTGAGCTGTTATATAGTTGGAATGTTTGTTGATTATTGTACTAATTCTGCTCCTTTTTTGTTTTAGCTTTATCGATAGTCAATTTACATTCAAAAGGCACTAGATATGGCATGCCAGATGCAAAATCCAATACTGAATTGCCTGCATATCTCTTAAATTAACCCTAATGGAAAGATCTTATTCTTGCCACACTAGTTAATTGATGTCTGTAGTAAAAAGCATGTCTTTGACACCTAATAAAGGGAATGAGAACCTTGTCTACTTAGCTTAATCATAACATCCTCAATTAAACAACGGAACATGCTCCCCAACCCCCTTGTAGATCTTCCTCCAATTCATATCTTTTCAGGCATTTGACAAGTCCATCGAATGTGCTGAAAACGAGAGACACAATGATAAGTAGCGTGACCCACTTGCCCGGTTCTTGCTTAAGTGTTTTGTTTTTCCGCACACCCACTTCTTCAAAGCTTCTTCAAACCATCATGCTTGAGGATGATGAAATCCTCAAGATCACACAGGAAGCAGAGGCCTCAAACCAGTAGAGGGTGCAGGCCATTGTGTTGCAGCTGCCGGTTGAGCGTGTCGTCCTCGTCAGAGGAAGCCGAGAGCGCTAGTTCCGAGCAGTTCGCCACTATCTCGAGCCTAGCGCATGCCATGGTCCAAGAGAGGCTAGACCAAATGATAAGGGAGAGGCAAGAGGCGAGGCATCGTCTGGAGAGAACTAGGAGGCAAAGAGGCGGTGGGGGAGAGAAGCGGTTCGTCGTGATGGTGGCGATGGAAAAGAGCTCCCACGATCCGTGGGAGGACTTCCGAGAGTCGATGGTCGAGATGATCACGGTAAACAAGATCGACGACCCGAAGGACCTCAGGCGTCTCTTGAATTACTACATTTCGATGAATTCGGACGAGTATAGAGGGTTGATACTAGAGGTGTTCCACGATGTGTGCACAAGGCTGTTCTTGTGTTGTAAATGCCATTGATGGACATTAGCTGAGGAGTTCCTAGAGTCTTAGTTTACTTTTAAGTTTTGATTCAACAAGGCATGTGAAGCATTTTTACAGATTCATCCAGATATACGCACTCCCCTCAAACGTTGAACGACCAAGATTTTGATTTTTACTTTTTCATTGCATCTATGCGGGTGGATTTGCAGTTCTAGCTCTAGTTCTTCGAACGATGACATGATGGTCAGTGAGATGACGATCTTTCTCTGGCTGTGCGCAGGGAGACAGGAAATATTGCAACTTGCAATGTCGGCAATGAAACGAAACAATGCGTTTCTTGTTAAACTGTAATAATATATGCTAATCCTGCATGTGGCAGGAATATCAAAATTTTGATTTCTCTTTTAGAATGTCAAACTGGTTTTTCTTTTTAATACCAATATGAGTGATGAAAGATCCCTCAAGAAGGATCCTCCAAAATGAGGAAGTTTATATTGAAGACGCTTGTCATGTTATCATTCTGTGTTTCGGTAATGATGGCAATCTCCATGCTAAAAACTACAAGAGAAAACATTAGTTAAATGAAGATAGGAGTGATATATAAATTAAACTCTCATATAAAAGCAAAAGAAAGATATGAGAACATCCTTTCCAAGATGAGTGTTCCAAAATGTTAGTGATTTATAGCTGTGGTCGTTATAGCGCTAATTGGGTATGTTCTTCTTGGGCTTCTCACTAATTTAAATTACCGTCGGCCCAAGCCAGCCTTCTATAATAGTCCAGACCAATTGAACTATACTTTGAAAATCAAGCCTAAGATTGTGTCTCGGCCCATGTTCGAATTGCAATGGGGCCAAATTTTTCAAATGGTGACACCTGAGTAACCCCACAAAGTTAAAATTTCATGGGATAGACTTTTTGGTTGAAAGGTTGGAGAGAAATTAAGATTAAATGTCCAAGTGTATTTTTGAAACAATGGAGGTGTTCAAACAAGATTGTTCATGTAGGTTGCAATCCAATTCACTTGTATTACTCATGATGGAGTTATTTGATCAATGTTTTGTAATTCACACCTCGAGTGTATATATATAAAAGATTTTCGGGTTAGGCGGGCCCATCTTGGGCCCATCCGGCCTGGGCGTTAAAGTTATAGGGCCTTCCCCATACTTGCCAATAGTCTATGGACTATCGGCCCATGATCGGAGTTTAAGATCCATGGCCATTGTCTTTTATCAAATGAACGCAAGAAGCTTCTTTTCAAACCATCAACTCCAAATAGTTGTAGTGCCAAAAACAATGAGATCTAATTACACTTGTTCGAATTGCAATGGGGCCACAGATTTTTCAAATGGTGACACCTGAGTAACCCCACGAAGTTAAAATTTCATGGGATAGACTTTTTGGTTGAAAGGTTGGAGAGAAATTAAGATTAAATGTCCAAGTGTATTTTTGAAACAATGGAGGTGTTCAAACAAGATTGTTCATGTAGGTTGCAATCCAATTCACTTGTATAACTCATGATGGAGTTATTTGATCAATGTTTTGTAATTCACACCTCGAGTGTATATATATAAAAGATTTTCGGGTTAGGCAGGCCCATCTTGGGCCCATCCGGCCTGGGCGTTAAGGTTATAGGGCCTTCCCCATACTTGCCAATAGTCTATGGACTATCGGGCCCATGATCAGGTTTAAGATCCATGGCCATTGTCTTTTATCAAATGAACGCAAGAAGCTTCTTTTCAAACCATCAACTCCAAATAGTTGTAGTGCCAAAAACAATGAGATCACTCCCCAACTTTCCTAGGTGTGTCTTCTGTCATGTAGATAGATATTTAGGCGCACCCACACACCGAACCTTAACATGAAATGGCAACCACTAGATGATGAGGTCGATTGAGATTGGACTACCGAGTGGAAACGAAACACAATCATCATATAACCATAGAGATTTGATGGATTACCCTCATGATAAAGAGAATGTGGGGTTGGGCATGGGGGGATGGGGGTGACATGGGGCTATGGGATCCACATTTTGGACAATTTTGTGAGGGTGAGTGCTTGACAAAAGAATGGCATGTGCAGAGGGTGCCGAATCAAGTTTTTGTGTAATTTTTTTTATTAAAGATTTCTTTTTAAAAAGAGAGAATACATCATCGTTTTTGTGTATGATTCATAAAAAAAGAAAACCCAAAATGATATATCAATGTCATATTTATCTTAAATTAATTTTTATATCACAAAAACTCTCGAATTTGTACATCTGTGCCATATTCACAAAAATAAAATCTCAGCTTTACCATAAATTGAGAGAACGTGGCACGAGCATATTGATTTGGTGTAAACATGGCACGGGTTTATTGGTTTTGGATTTTTTATGATACAAAAATTAGTTTGGAATAAATGCAGTATACATATACAGGTTTGAGATGTTTTATGATACTAGCCCTACTCAACTTGTTATATATTTATGAAAAAGAATTGCATGGACTTTAATAGTCATGTCACATGACAAAACCAGTAGATCACTATTTTCTATTTTGTCCTCCATCAATATAAAATTTTTTTTCACAAGTAGTGTTATATGATTGACAAGTTACCCAAATTGAATCCAATAACCAACCATCATGATACTATAAATAGGTCATAGTAATCTCTTTGATCATAATTTTTTTTTCCACGGGTAATTGATAGGGAAAAATTATCTCATTAAACTTAAACATATTATATGATGTCAATTCAATCTAAATTTTTAAATGTTGCTGATTCAGTTCTAAACTTTTACATAAATTTTAATGAAGTCATTTCAATCAATTTTTATCGAAAATAGTTGTTGTGGAAATCCAGTTATAGCCAACCGTTCTATGAGACATACCATCATGTTAGCAATCTCTTGGTGAAATTGGCCAAAGTGTCACATTAGAATTCCACACAAATGTTGATAACTGAATTGGTGAAATTGAAAATTTAGAATTGAATTGATATTTACATGATAGGTTGTGCGCTAATCAAATAATCTCTCCCAATAAATAGAGAAGAATCCATAAGGCACATCTTACTAGGTTTAGAATACGACAAGTGTTGATGAACTATTATTGAGTGCACGCGTGGACCACAACCCTTCAAAATGCACAATGGACGCCACAAAAATACTAGTGAGTAAAAAGCTAGAAAAAGAAAGACTCACATGAAAAAGAATCGCATGGACTTTAATAGTCATGTACCGGTTTGACTAGCCCTGACAAATTTATGAAAAAGCTTTATTTTCACGTGACAAAAGCATTTTCTATTTTGTCCTCCATCAATATAAAATATTTTTTTTCACAAGTAGTGTTATATGATTGACAAGTTACGCTAATCGAATCCAATAACCAACCATCATGATACTATAAAAAGGTCCTAGTGATCTCTTTGATCAGAATTTTTTTTTCCATGGGTAATTGATAGGGAAAAATTATCTTATTAAACTTAAATATATTATATGGATGTCAATTCAATTTTAAACTTTTAAATGTTGCTAATTCAATCCTGAACCTTTACATGAAATTCTAATGAAGTCCTTCCAATCAATTTTTATTGAAAATATTTATTGTGGAAATCTAGTTTTGGCCAGCCATTTTACGTGACACACTATCACGTTAGTAATTTCTTGGTGAAATTGGCCGGAAGTGTTACATTAGAGTTTCACGCAAATGTTGATAATTGAATTGGTAAAATTGAAAATTTAGAACTGAATTGATATTTACATGATAGGTTGTGTGCTAATTGAATAATCTCTCTTGATAAATAGAGAAAAATCCAGAAGGCACATCTTACTAGGTTTAGAATACGACAAGAGTTGATGAACTATTATTGAGTGCTCGCGTGGACCACAACCCTTCAAAATGCACAATGGAGGCCACCAAAAATACTAGCGAGTTAAAAGCTAGAAAAAGAAAGACTCCATGGATCCTGAGTTCTGGATGATTCACAGTATTTGGTACTTAAATTTCTGCATCAGGAATGGCACGACGAGACAGCCTCCGCCAGGAACAATCGATGTTGTCTCAGACATGTCTACACGTAGTGTGTTCTTTCTTGCTAGTGCCCATGATGATGATGGTCCTCACTTGGCTTGGGGCGTGGGATGTTCCACGTTAGCCAAATAATTCGATGATCATAATAATGTTTTGGTCTATATCGACGACACGTTATGTGAATCGCTACCAATTTGTACCGTCTCATTTGGGTACGTGAGGCTCATGTTCAAGCAAGGTGATGCTCTTGATTTCCCATTTCGAATGCGAACGCCATGGAACAAAAAAAATAAAATAATGGGGAACAAAACCTAATGATAGCCGACCGAAAATCTTTGAGTTGCTAAATCGCATTAACGGCTACATATATTGAAATTTTCCCAACGCGAGATGAAGTGGATGATGATGGCAACAGGGTTTAGGAAAATACGATGAGATCTTTCCGAGCTGCATAATTTGTACTAATACTTGTACTGTCATAATCTGCTAAAAGCCCATAGATTCGATCATAGAATTTAGGTTTTGTTTAAATGCACTTTCCGAACATTCTTTATTTCAATTTGTTTAACATTAACAGTACTAAACTTTGAACAATGGGCAGGAGAGATCAGAATCTAGCATCTGAGAAAAAAAGCTTGATCGGCATGGGACTACCGAAAGTGAAACAGTTCAGCCAGGGTTTCCATTCAACCATCAATCCTATTCTCCTTCTTTTCTTCAAATAAAGAAAGGGGATAAATGAATCGAAAGCAACAAGAAGGTACGGGCCATTAGCTAAAGGGGTTAAACATGATCGCTCGGTAAACACTTTAGATTAACATAATCTTGTTAGCAGTACGGAGTTGAAGTAGTTGGTGGGTTTTTTCTACTGCCAACTCGGTTTCCCACCATTTCTTATGAGTAAAGAGGAGAGGGAGGATTTGATCTAGAGATTTGTATTGGAATCTCGAGCGATTACCTTCGATCTTTACAACCGCATTGGATGTTGTCGTTGTCAAGTTTCTGGTCTACCGCCATTCTTGCCTTTTTGTTTGCCGTCTCAACAGGAAGAAAGTCATAGGATTGAACAGTGCATGGTGTTTTTGGACATTTTCACCGTTGAGTAAACAATCTAACACAATGTTTAGTAACTCTTGTTACCCCCCCTAAAACCCATCTTGCTAAAGAAGTAGGTACTCATGAACCGTAGCACCCTAGGAATGATTGATCGGACTTAAATGGAATATGATATATAGCTTCTTTATGATCTAGCATTCTTATGAACATGTTATTATCGTTATGTTCCGAAATGTAATCTCTATGAAAAATATAGCTCCATGTGCAAAAGGTCCTCTCGTTTTGAAACTCTTAGGATTTAAAGGGTGATAAGTTTGAAATGCAACCTGACCAGTAAAGTCTTGTGGGTACTTGGGTTGAGCAACCCATGGGGTAACTCATAAAGGCAAGAGCAAGACCTAATATATTGTATGATTGATCGTTTAAATAAGAATTTTATGTGCATGCCCCAATCAACCCCTGCTTCCATGTGCTTCTAAAAGTTCTCTGAAGAGCAACCATGACTTTATAAATGGTTTTACTCAGCACCATTATTAGGTAGAGACTTTAAAGAATTAATTTTAGGGGGAAAAGTCCAAAAATAGTCTAAACAAAAGATAGGAAAGCAGCTTCCTAGAAGTTGAAGTTGGAGCATAAGACAGACAGAAGAGTGCATGGCCAAAAAGCAGCAGCCACTCTGTCTGGTCTTCGGGGCAAAGTTTCAGGAAAAGCAAAGTCAAGCCTGGCCTCACTTAGTGAGGAACAGCCTCATCTCAACTGGGCCACCAGCTTACTTCATCACCTGTCACTTGCTTTCGAGACCTTCCACTCCTAGTAAAGAGAACCACCACCCTGCAAAACAGGTATCGATTAGTAGATAAGGACGTCATGGCTGCATACAAACTGAAGATGAGCGACAAGAGAGGGATCGGGCAGCTAAAGACTTGAACACCTTTCATCGAGTTCCCTAGAGGCTTGGAGAAATTATCTTCAGGAGAAGTAAATCAGTCATATATGGGAACCCTCGTGCAAGATCAACTTGGGAATATTCTCTGCATACATATGTTGATTGAGAAACCAGATAACTTAAGTACAATAACTGTTGTTGAATTCAATGGAAGCATCCCAACAAATAAATATAGAATCAAACATCTTTTCAAACGAGTATATTTATTTATCTTTTGATTCAATGTAGTTTGTTATGATAGCACTTGATAAAAGACACAATAAAGTAGGTATGTGTTTTGAACTTGTTGATATATGGATTTAATTTTAGGTTATCCAGTCTTGCACATCAAGAATGCAAATAGTGCTCTATCATTGTGTTTTCACATGATAACTTAAGTTGGACCACATGATACATCATAAAGATAGTGACTCAAAACTATGATTCTTGTGATGGTGTAATAGGATTACATAGTTATATGTACACTAGCATGTTAGGATATGTATCTCTTGCATATTTAATTTGAAAAGCCCAACACTCATCTCATCAATGGTCATAGCGTCCACTGTACTCAATGTGCAAAAGTAAGTTTTCCATGATCTAGTTTTCGAATCCGCGCTTGGAGAATTACCAAGTACTTTCGAATTGTCCAATATAAGCACAAGACAAGAGCATGACATTGAGAATTTTGCATTGGATAACAACGATAGCGACCGCGAAATTGGAACTCATAATCAATCAAAAACTTTGAAATTACATAAGATGGCTGATCTCAAAAGTTCAAGCTATCAAGAAATGTACTTGTAACATGATAGATGTCCGGTATTTATCTTAGCGGTTGTGATGTTTTCACTGGTTAAATCACTTATTCTTGCGAAATAAGAGATGACAGGATAATGACTGGATCACGGACACTACTACAGAAGGCCTGAAGGACAAAGTTGAAGGGGGTCCATCCGGATGTGAACTCAACTCTTATTGCACGAATCCTGTTTCACTTAGATTCGGATTTATCATTTTCTGCACTCCACCTTGTCAGACAGACGTGCCATACCTTTCTTTTTTTATTCCATCTCTTTTCTTTTCCTTGCCACTTTTCCTGGCCTATAAATATCACCCCATCTGGACTTCACAGTTCACACATACACGCAAACTCACAGAGAGAGAGAGAGAGAGAGAGAGAGAGAGAGAGAGAGAGAGAGATGGAGAAATTCCCAGTGATTGACTTGGAGAAGTTGAATGGCGAGGAGAGAGGAGTGACTATGGAGATGATAAAAGAAGCTTGTGAAAACTGGGGCTTCTTTGAGGTACCTATGAACCTGAGTGTCCTATATGAAATTTCTCACTTTTTTTTCGAGAATATTATGCAAAAATCACCCTTTGACATTCATGATTGTGCAACGATTTTTCCTTAGTAAATTTGAGTGTTATCGTATTTATTGTTATTTTTTTCTATGTATATGTGAAGATGGTGAATCATGGGATATCACATGAGCTGATGGACACTGTGGAGAGGCTCACGAAGGGTCACTACAGAGAATGCATGGAGAGGAAGTTCAGGGAAATGGTGGCAAGCAAAGGACTCGAGGCTGTTCAGTCCACAATTGACGACATCGATTGGGAGAGCACCTTCTACTTGCGCCATCTCCCTGTCTCCAACATGTCCGAAGTTCCCGATCTCACAGAAGATTACAGGTCAGATATTACTTAGATATGACCAGTTGCACTATTCGTGACATGGTAGGAACTAGCGAACAGGTCGTTCAGCTAAAATTTCAAGCTGATTTGGTTTCCTATAGGGAGCATGCCGTCTGAGGCCGTTGGTTTGGTTCAAGTCCAGAAATGCAGAAGGACATTGATAATAGTTGCTCGAACCATACTGATGTGTTACATTACCAACTGATTAGAAAAATATTAGCCTCTCTTTGCTGGTCAGAAAACAAGAAAAGAACCATTGTTCTCGATTCATAGTTTGGTCTTGAAGTGCACACGTAGTTTAAGATCAGGTATAAAAACTTAGAATTGGGTAAGTTTGAGCTTGAATCCGAAGAGGTCCGGCTCATTTTATGCTGCTAAAACGCTTTATAAGCCCGCAAGTTGGTGCAACCCTCAATGTACTGTGATGTTCTTGAAAACAGGAAGGTGATGAGAGAATTTGCACTGGAGATACAGAAGCTAGCAGAGCAACTCCTAGACCTGTTGTGCGAGAACCTCGGTCTCGAGAAAGGGTACCTGAAGAAGGTGTTCTACGGATCCAAGGGACCAACATTCGGAACCAAGGTGAGCAACTACCCTCCGTGCCCGAACCCAGAGCTTATTAAGGGCCTCCGGGCCCACACCGATGCCGGCGGGATCATCCTCCTTTTCCAGGATGACAAGGTGGGTGGCCTCCAACTCCTCAAGGACGGCAAATGGATTGATGTCCCTCCGCTGAGGCATTCGATTGTTATCAACTTAGGCGACCAACTGGAGGTATATCTATCCATAGTATTTCTCTAGCTACACAAGCTAACTAATTAGCTTACCTCATGAATGGTGTCGGAAGAATCTCATAAACCCGAAAGCCTGGACAGAATAACCTGAACTCGTTCAGTTTTATTGAGACCCTATTGGCACATGTGCTCCTGCTTGCCGCTTGGTGATTTTTTATGGGTAAATAAAGACCAAAGGAGAGTCAGGAAAGATTTAGTTCACAATAATGATAGCTTTTCTTGTCTATGTTTTTTCTATGGATAGGTCATAACAAATGGCAAGTACAAGAGTGTGGAGCATCGAGTTGTTGCACAGACAGATGGGAACAGAATGTCCATAGCATCGTTTTATAACCCCGGCAGTGATGCTGTCATCTGTCCCGCACCAGCACTGTTGGAGAAAGAAGGAGAGAAAGGCCAAGTTTATCCCAGGTTTGTGTTTGAGGACTATATGAAGTTGTATGCAAGGCTTAAGTTCCAAGCAAAGGAACCGAGATTTGAAGCCATGAAAGCCATGGAATCCTCCATTGCAAGGGGTCCTATCGCAACCGCTTGAGTATTTAACGACGAGTTTCTTATAATTAAGAAGAGGGTTTTGTTTTATGGTCTACTAATGTAATGAATCTCACTCTTTATCTAATTCCGAAGAGTCTAGCTGCTTTGCTTGTGTGTCAAGTAATGTGTTTATTATGAATTTTGAACTAGTGATTGCTGAGGCTTTTTATTTTAGCGGTGTTTTGGGTGCTGATGAGATTGTTGTTGCATCTTGTGATGAACTCAAAAGAAAGGATAGTCATGTCATCTTCCATTTAATAATTAACAAACAAGAAATGACGTTACGAGATAGAGACAACACACTTTTACTTTTTCAACTTTTAATTCCGACTTTAGATCTATTTATAACTGTATCAGCACCTAACCATGACCGAAAAAAATGTCACATCAAAGGAAACCTCCTGAGAAGGCTGTAAGAAGCAAAGAGATTACCTAACTTTGTTAGTGCGGCGTAAAAGCAAAAGCCAGGGGAAAGGGCTTTTTTCACTATCACGTAGCTAGAATATGCTTGGAGAAGAGTTCGTTTTCACATTCCACTTTTGGAGGTCTTTCTCAATCATACACCAAAGATATAACAACAATATGGAAGTTCGATAACTCAGATTATAACTTCTTCAAGTGGAGCATGCGCACTTAGTACATTCCCAAATTAAGAAAAATCCTCCTCCACTGAACTAAGATGGAATCACCCCTATGTCATTAAGGGACTTTATTTTTTTCAGCTGTAATTTGATTAGGGCAAAAATACACTTTGCCCACAAAGTTTGCACTCTGTATCAGCTCAAAAGATCAGATTGATCATTACAAAGAGCTAGTGAAAAGAACACTAATTGTTACTAGGTCCAGATTATACAAACCGACATTAGGAATAAGGTCCTTTGGTAGCTCAACAGGAAAACCAAAGTGGGCGGGTGACAGGAGTCGAAGAACAATAGAAAAGTAAAACAGAGTTCCTGCACTTTCACAGGCATACAAGGAATGCAGAGTGTCCAACAATCATGAACAAGTACAAAGACCTCACAGGTTGAAGTTTGCATCGCATCATATGCAAGAAATTGATGACATCCTAGTCAACTTCAGATTTTGAATCCAGATATCACACAGAGCACACTGCCATGCAGTTCTAACAATATTTGCCTGTGATAAGCAGAATGCTAGTCTAGAGGGAAGAGATCACTTAAATCATCAGCCAATGATTTGAAGACTGTAATCCTGTAGCCCAGCTAGTTCTCCAGGGTAAAAACAAAAAAACAAAGGCAATATGTTTAAAAGACCGACATAGTGTATATGTCTGTTGTCAAGGAGATGTAAGAATGGCAAAAAATGTTTAGCATTAATTCAATGATCGATTAATTGACTACTTCATTTGGCAAGCATTAGAAAACAGCAGGCGAACTTGGGATACGATACATCCCAGGCACCAACTCCATTAGTTATGCTAGACGCAGACACTTGATCGTTATCACAGATGAGACAAAACCATCCACCTTCATGTAAAAACTTGTAAAATAACAAATTTCCTTCTCCAAATTGATCAGATCAAGAGATATATAGTACAAGGAAACCACTGGAAAAATTATAAAAGGGAAACCGTAAACCTATTATTCTTGGAGAGGCAATGGTGACCATATCGATGACCGTATGGAAACAATTGTCTGGAAATTGGTTGTCACAGTATAATGTGTTCACAAGGCATTTCATGACACAAGCCAAACTCTGGCATAGCTAATCTGATTTTCTTAAACTTCAGAAAGTCTGAAATCAGGTCTTACAATGCAACACTCGAGTATATTCAAAATTAGGATGTAAACCAGTCCACTGGGAGACAAAATTGCATTCAAGGTAGAAAAAATGAAGAACAGAGCCAAAAGTATAAATTAATCATGTTATTCGCAGAAAGCTCCTTAATCCTGCAAACAAGGTAACATCGCCTTTAAGGTTACCAAAGAAGGCTCAAGGTCAAAATCTTTCCAGTAAAAGAAAATTTAAAACTTTGTCCCAAGCAATTTTAATTGATGATGGGTAAAAAAATCTCCCCAACTCACCCCTCCATGATTAAATGGCTGTCTCCCCCCATCATAATTTTGCACTCAGAAGATGTTAAGAGAATCCATTGCAATCTATGAAACACATAGCTTAGCACTCCAAATCACTTCTGTGCTACTAGACCAATCTCTTCCTTCTTCTCACTTTCCAAGTTTGCGTCAGCATTAGTGTTGTCAACCTTTTTCCCATCTCCTTCCACTGCATCTCCATTAGAGTAGTGGTTCTTCAGAACAACTGAAATGTCAGCCTCGGAAGCTCCAGCAAGCTTAAAGCGCTCAACAGCAGCATCTAGTTTCTCCTTCCAACCACTGATCCCTAACTTGCACTCGACTTGAGATCGCTCAAAAAGCATATTACCCCAGAAAAGGTGGATCTGCGATCTCATAACTGCAGCTTGCTCAGCAGCTTCTTCAGGTGAGACCTCTCCATTACCGCTGCTCCCGGAGGGCTCACCTTCTGCCCCTTGTTTTTTCCTTCTTTTCAGCAGCTCATCTCTCTTGCTTGAGTTGGGATCTTTCAGTTCATTTGCCCTTTGTTCCTCCAGCTTCTCCCACATCTCTGTTGCAGCTTTCATTTTCTCCTCTGCACTATCAAAGAGTTTGAGTGTTTCTGCAGGATCCCAGCTCAATAGGTCAATTTTCTTAGCAAGAGCAAATGACCAGTGAAGTTTGGCCATTTCAAACTGCTGCTGTCCCAAAGCGAGCAATCCTTCATAAAAGTCCGGCTTGATTATGAGAGCTTCCTCGTATTTCTCTTTGGCCAATGAGTATTTCTCTCTCACCCAGTCATAAGCTACTTGAAGTTGCGCTGTGACTACCTCCTTCCCGGCGGACTCATCCAAGGGAATGCGCTTCCTTGCTGCACACATATGGACATTGCCCCAATTGAAGAAAGCTAGAGCTGCTACCTCTTGGAATTTTGCAGCAGCCTTGTCAAACAAATTCTGAGCTTCTTCACTCGTCACTGTTTCCTCGAGTGCTTCAGTGCAGAGTTCCATCCCAAGCTCATGCAAGTCTATGTGAGCATCAGGATCAATACCAACATGAGTGCGGAAAAGCTGAGCGAACTCAAACAACCAATCATCCATCTCAACATCCTTGCTCTCTGGATCTTCTGAAGTACCTGGCTGCTTATCTTTAGGGACTTCTTCTTCAATCTTTTCAATTGCAGAATCACCAGCTTCTAGTACTGATTCACCCAGAGAAGAATGAGACTGACTTTCTTCTCCTTTGTTCTCCTCACTTTCTGCAGGTTTCTCTTCATCTTCATCCAATAAAGGTGGCTCCTGCTCAGCAGTCACCTCAACAATGTGCAACCTCAGCAACCCAATGGAATCAGTCTTCTCTGGTTCAGGCTCTTTCTCAATTAGTCTGTCGACACTAGACTCTGCCATTCTGAGCTCACTGCTACATGTGATGGTCACTAAATCACCATCATTATCCCTATACTTGATCAAAACAGATTTCGAGGAAGGAAAACGTTTGCTTACAATGTCCCTTAACACTTTAAAGCTACAATTCACAGGCATATGGGCCAGTCTTATGTCATGATCATAAACAAGCTTCAGCGGCCTCAAAGGAACAGCAAGAACCGAGTGCTGACCACTGACAGGCAATGTTGATGCCGACAAAGATGACGACTGCTCCTTCTTGTTATTAGTACTTGGAGTCACCAGAGGGTCAGTAGAAGAACCACTCAGGGGCTTTAGCACCAGCTTTGGCATTTGGGCTTTGGGCACAGGACCATTTTCAGTTGCTCCGATTGGTTGGGGCTTCTCTATCTTATTACTCGTAGATGAAACAGTTCCTGTCGCAGAGGATGCCCCCTTCTTAGGCACAGGGCGGGCAGGCAAACATGGCCCTAGGCCACTGACCGGAGCGCCACGGACAGCCGAAGCCCCAAGAGCAGCCGGGGACGGCCGGCTTTGGAGGTCCTGCTGGGCCTCCTGGCGCGGCCCTAACGCCATACGCAATCGTCTCGCGATCTCCAAAGCATCCCCATTATTCGGGTCCGATCCCAACAACACCTGAACATCCTGCATAGCCATTTCGGTCCTCCCAATGGCCTCCAACGCCCGAGCCCTCCTGAGCAGCGCCCTGGCGAACCTGGGCTGAACCTGAAGCGCCATCGTGCACTCGGCTATCACGACCTCATAGTCAATGGGCTTCATTTGCATCAAGCAAGCAGCCCTGTTGCTGTGGAACACCGCCCTGTCGGGGTGGGTCTTCGGCAAGAGGTTAAGCGCATTATGATACTGCTCAAGAGCACCCACATAGTCCTTACTCTGGAACCTCTTGTTGCCTTCTTCTTTGAGCTCATGGGCTCTTTTCAAGAACAACGTCGCGTCCAAATCAACACCCCCATTGGCCTTCGGCGCCGGAGTATCCCCGGAAACATGGTTTGAACCCCCTTTCTTTTTCTTCCCCCCGGATTTCCCCATCAAATTATCTCCCCCAAAACGATTGATGCACGGCCAAATTACCCAAGAATTCAATTCCGAAAATGTTTCAGAATTCCCAGAAAATTCCTCAAATGAATGATGCCCACCGAGAGAGAGAGAGAGAGAGAAGGGTACTTACAAGAACACACGAAAGCTTGAATTTTTAAGCTTCCTGTGACGAATTAGACTGTTACGTCATTGGATGATGATGATGATGATTGAAGAAAACAGGAGCGAGCTCAGTTGAAGAAGACGAGCCGGAAATGAAAGATGGGGTTTTGGGGATTTCACTGGAGGTTGGACCTTGAAACCCTAGACACCTGCGCCTGGATTGCTCTTTTTCTTTCATATTTTTTTTTTAATTTTTTAATTTTCTCTGTTTCGTTGTTGTGCATATAACTGAATATCTATTTGATTCAATCCTGTTCGGTGGGCCTACTCTTGTTACCGTTGGATCTCAAGCGGAGGTGGTGAAGTTCCCTGATGTGATTTCGGCCATCAGATCGGCTAGCAGTAGGGTCCCGCACAATGAGGCAATCAGGGGTGATCTGTTTCAAGGTGGGTATGTTCAAAACCGCAACCTCCAACCTACTCTTTATAATAGGTTTCTTATTTTTGGACTTTGAAATTTATCTTGTTTGCTCAGAACCAATTATAGATCCTATCTATTTTTTCGATTCCATTTTAAGGTTTACTCGAGAACTTTTTTTTTTGTTCCTTTCTCTATTTCATTTTTTACAAAAAAATTATATGAGACTATGAATAACAAAACAATTCGAAGTAAAAAATAAACAACTGAAATCCCTATCCTTCAAAAAGAACAATCCACAAGATGAATACGTAATCACGTATAATTATAAACTTTAAAAAGTTCAAACACGTAACATAAAAACACAAATTATAAAACTATATTCCCCATTCATCCATAAAAAAATTAAGGGAAGAGAAAAAAACTGGTTTCGAGGAATGACAAATGATGAAGGAGTGTTGAGATTATAATTTAGAAGAAAAAGAAATTAGGGCTTTGGCTATTTCGCTTATAATACCGAATCCAAATCCGATTCCAAAACAGGGCAAACCGGTTTGGTTGTTGGGTGGATATTTTCTTGGAATTTATTTCCGAACCAATTCCAAAAATTTGAAACTTGTTCCTAGACCAATTCCATTATAATCGGTTTCTAGACCTATTTTTTGAGCAATTCAGTGTGATTCTTGAGTAGAATCGTTTTGGTTGCACGCCCCCTAGCGGCGGTCAAATTCAAAGTTTGCCCGGTGGATATGGCATACCTAGCACAGACCCGGTTGAAAGATGGGCTCATCAGACTCGAGCCCAGACCCAACAAATGGCCTGGGTCAGGCCCATTTTCTCTAATGGGCCAATCAGGCCCTTTTTTTTACATGGATCCGGCCTTAAAGGCCCAATCATTCAAATGTTTTTGGGGCTTCAAGGCCTCCTCCCTCTTTCGTTTTCACCATTGCTCGATCTTTTATCAACGCACCACCTCCCGAATCTTTTACTCTCTAAAACTGTTTGTTAATTTAATGTTTTTCATTCTCTTACAAACTATTTAATTGCGTTCTGAATATCACATTGAAAAACAACAACCACAACTGATTGTCATTATCCCAACTTAATCTAAATTTCATTAGGCAACACACACTCTAATCACTTAGTGAATTTCGCTATAATTTCAATGTGTCGGCTCCACCTCGGCGACAAGCCCAATTCGATCACGACACAAGCTTCCCAACATCTGTTCCTCATCGATTCACTTACATCTCTTGAAATGGTAGCGTGAGCACTTTGATAATTCCCTGGCCATTCACCGCTAGCATCACTGGACTGTCGCGTTTCCAGCACACTGCACTCACGAAGCATGAATCTGCATGCTCGCCGGCGCGACCTGCACCGGGGGGATTGAAGCTGTGCCAAGCCGCCGGTCTAGGAAAATCCTGACAAATCAATCGACGAAGAAGATGTTTACCATTTATGTATGTTGAAATCTGCTTCAGTCGCGAGACAATGATAAAGCTGATCGAACCTTGTGATAGACGAACACTTCATTTGTTTCGCTGCCACATCCGATGAAGTTTCCATTCGACGAGAGGCCAACAAAGTTTTTCACATTCGAATGCCCTCTGAATACACGGAGCTGTGAAATGTGGACAGAGAATGAATTAGCTGCAACATATTGTGGATATGAAGCCGGTAAACACATGCGACATGGACTGTCAATCTATGGAAAGCATTACGAAGGTGTCGTGATACACAGATCGACATTGTACGAGTCGAGTTGAGCGCGATCACTTACAGGAGCGCATTTCTCTATATCCCACAAGCGCAAGGAGCTGTCGATAGAAGCAGAGACAAGGTTGTTGCTGGAGGAGAATTCCAAATGGGAAACAGACTTTTTGTGCCCTTTGAGCTTATGAACCGCTTGGCCGCTGTTTCTCAAGTCATAGTAGTAAATGTTATGATCTGATGAACCCACCTGCAAAACCCAGGGAGGAACACAAATTCACATTTCTGTTTGCGATTTTGAACTTATGCCGATACACTAAATAGATTCAACTGAAAAACAAGGCAAAATGGAGGTAAAGAAAGGACTTTTTTGTCATCGGTTTACTGTCTTAGGTAGCCCAGATGATTGGTGCTTCATTACTATAGTAGCGAATCGAGCAACTGGGATTGAATCACTTTCATAGGATCATAAGGTATCTGAAAAGGTTAAGAGTCATACAGCTAAGTATACGCTCGATCCAGGGTCGTATTTGACAGCGCAAATATTGGCCTTCATGTTGATGGTAAGAACACTCGCTTCTTGCTTGGTGGACCAAATCTTAACCTGTTCCATGAACACAATTGATCGCAACCGAGACTCGTCAAATTCGTGAAGTCTGCCTGTATAAGATATATGCAACCCATGCATTTGAATGACTTTGCTTCTGCACAACTACAGGGACAGGAAATTCTCGGTTTCTGGCCTAAACCTTGAGAATGTATCTCCCCCTGATGGGCCAAACTGCCGATCACGGTAATTCTCATCAAGCAATATCGAGCAATGCAAATCTAATCAGCAGAGCTTCAAATTACCTTGCAGCCGTTGCCTCCAGAAACGAGCAAGTGAGGCTCAATGTGTGAGAAATCAATCGACCACACTCGAGCCTCATGCTCATTAAATTGAATTGTGCTCTGCAAGATGTGAGTATGTTTTTGTCTCATGAGAAGGATATTGGTCGTAACTGGACAGAAGAATTTACAAAAAAGGGAAAAAGGAATTCGGAAGAGTGTCTTCCGGGGTGGAGTAAACTTATCACCTGACAAGTAGCTACATCGTGAACAGCTACTATACCATCATAATCACTAACGGCAAATTGGTTGTTCATGTACTTATTCCAACTCAAGCAACTAAGTTTCGATTCTCTGCAGATTTTTGCAACAGGTCCATGATCCGCTGCTGTTCCATTCACCACCTATAATAGGTCAACTAAGTGAGCAATCAATGCAGAGCCATAAGAAAATAAAAAAAAATTAGGCATCTTGTGTTCATTGAATTCCATTTCTGTATTGAAACCTTGTTCCGTGATCGCCATTTATTGCTAGTTCAATAAATTGAATATGATCAATAACACCTTTGTTAGACCAAATAACAGCTCCTGACAGTTGCAAAGTGCTAAACATAAGTTCTTGACAGATAAAGAGTTGCAGGCAGAGGCATTTATCAATTGGATTCACCTTGTTAAAGACATTGTGCCATTGTTAATATCTTGAGCAATTCCACTTGACTATCAGAATCGCACAAGATCATTTAGTTCTCATGTCAATGCATTGCACATGTTAGTACAGTTTCAACTGCTGAAGTTAATTCAGGAATTCGAATTTCAGTTCTTTCATATTTCAAACTCACCTAGAGCTCATGACAGATCACATGGTGCTAGTCCACACAGATACTGTACTTCAAGTGCTTACCGAGGAAAAATGAAAAACCTCGACGGTTTTTGAAATCCCAGCTGTCGCGAACAATTCTTCATCTTTATTGAGCTCTATGCTGCACAATAGTATTGGTTCTCAGATACAGTTTGAACAGATGACAAGAATTAAAAATCAACAGAGAGGCTGACAACATATCTGGAAAACAAAATGGTCCAGACTAAAGCTCCCAATCCGCCAGTGAATGGCGAACCAATAACTCACCTTGCAACAACTTTTCGAGAGTCGACACAAACCCCATTATTAAGTTCAGCGATGACCTTCAATTGACTAGAACCACAAGAAGGAAAGAGAACAGTTTCAATTGAAAAGCAGAACAACAAGACTTCGAAGTAGTAGATAATGTAATGAGAGAGAGATTGACTACCTGTACTCCATGAAAGAACTCAGCATCGATTCAAAATCCTCGAAACCTGATTGACAACCTTCTCTTTTTATTGAATCATATCCTGTCTCTTTCTGTTTTGATAAATTTTCTAGTCAGCTATATCATCTCTTGTTAACCAGACTACAAGAGACCATGGAATTCCCCAAGCGATGACATGCTTGATAAAAAGCCTTACCAAGTGGCGCAAGAATCCAGCAAATGTCTACTACGCAATCTAATTGATGACTAGAAGAGTTCAACTTTGTGAAACCACTAACCTTTTTAAGTACCGGTCCTTCCATTGCAGTGCGTGGCCCTGTTCGACCAGTATCCTGTGAACCTAACCTTAAGCAATCAATCTCTTGAAGTAGGCCTGTCATGTGCCGGTAATCTGATAACTCTGCTAGCTTCTCCTGTTGGGCTCGTTGCCTGGGTGTCTCATGCGACTGGAGATGAATGCTCTGACCGCAATGGCAACACGATCCCCCGACCAAAGGAGATGGTGGATCTATAGCAGCAGTGGAAACATCAAAATTCTTCAGTTTCTTAAAGCAATCGTTCTCTGGTTCCAGAGATTTTGCATGTTGCTTATTATCAGTGGCCTCTATGTGCTCTTTACTGTCTTGAAGATCAACCAGCATCTAAATACGGAAAGAATACAATATCAACTAACAACAATTTCACCTATCTAATTATGATTTATAACTGGAGCAACACATTGAAGAAATAGAGGCTATAAATGTGCTACAAACTTGAGTGTGCATCTTCTCAATACGAATTTAACTTCTCATGTCGACCATTTTAACATAATCAAAGAGCCGCTTCGAGTGATTCTCTCAGTCGAAAGATGGTGATTCTATGGCAGGAATAGATTGCGGATATTCCTTGATGATGGCATGATCGGTCACCAACTATATCCGAACACCCACATGCGTTCATGAATAGCAGAGACAAGCAGCAATTCCTTAGACGAAACCGCGAGTGAACTCTCACCAATAACAATTTCAACCTCGAATAAGCTTTTCCGGACGAGACAATTCAAGAAAATCAAGAAGTGGACTAGGGACACTGAATCAGTTCAAACGGTGCTGCGGCGAAATTGTTACATGATGGGGGTCGGAAATCGAATGTGCCGTGAACCCACATCAAACCCATCTATATATTCTCGAACCATTCAGCCAACAAGAATAGTGTTGAAGCTTTCTCATCGATCCTCGCTTTCAAGGAACATGAAGGAAGCCGACACTCAGAATCCAAACACAGCCAACCCAACTGTACTGCTCAGCTGTTAGTTACGATACAGGCATGTGTAAATACGAGCAGAACCCAAGAACGAGAGAGAGAGAGAGAGAGAGAGTTTTTACTAGTTGGTATCCACGATCCGCGACGAGTGCGTCGTCAGTCAAGTCCATGCAAATCGGACACGGCAGCTCGTCATCGTCGGCCATTGACGATCCCACCGAGCCTCCTCCCATCTCTGCGTTCGTGGCTTTGTGAGAGAGAGAGAGAGAGAGAGCAAAGAGGCAGGAGGACGAAGCAGAGCTACTTCGGGGAGAAGACTTGAGCAGTGACTACGCCGACCACGTAGAAAAACTGGCAAACTCTTTCTTTTCTAGAGAGAGAAAACATATGGAAAATATCATCTCCACTTTATGATCTTACACGCCATCATTCTTCTCTTCGAGATAAAATATGTGACAAATGTGAGCACATATAACATCACCAGACGACGTGGCGCTGGCTTCCACCATTAAATTAGACTTCACGTTGCATAGAGGTGGGTGTGGAAAATAAACATTAAACGTCAATTAATTAGGGAGTCCATTTGTTTAAAAAAAAATTATTCCTCAACTTTCCGGCATTTTGAACTGTGAAAAATTAATTCGGAAAACGTTGTTTATGACCTAAAGACAACAGGTTTAGATTAGGGGGGAAATAACTTCCCCTTCTCAATGAAAATACTTTCTCTCAATCAATTAGGAAGAACAACTCGGATACCACACAATTTCATTTGGGATTTGTTTGTTTTGAAAAAAAAAATTTGGGAAACTATTTCTCGACTTTTTGGTATTTGGACGATGAGAAATTAATCGAGCTATGGTAAACTTTCTCCATTGACTGAAAACAAAAAATTTAGATTGGAGGAAAACATTTTTCTCTTTTCACAAGGAGGAAATCATTTTTCCTCAACTACCAAACAAATGAAAAATAATTATTTATTTTGAAAATGAACTTCACTACAATGTATTTTTCTTTATCATGAAGTTTTCAATGAAACAAAAATGCTCTTAATATCTTAAGGAATGCATGAACTCTGTATTACTTGTAATTGATACGCTTTGAGGATGTTCTGGCCTTCACTGGAGCCACCAGAAGGTCGCTTGTGCGGATCACCTTGTCTCTTTTGGTTGGAAAATTGGTCCGAGATCGTGTGAATTGCAAGTGATTGAAAGCTTATGTAGACCGGCATGAAATCTTAGCAGATTCCATCATTTATACGACTTGCCAAAAGAGTCATATGTACAATCTAATACTTTGAAAGATGTTTTAAGAAGCTAATCGATCAAATGGACACATGACAGTCATCAAATACATGTGTGTAAAGGCATCTATGGTTCGCATAGAAAACATAAGTCTCTTTTGGTTCTATGGAGAAATCCACAATGTCGGAAAATGCTTTAAAACTTAACTTGGTTTGAGAATATCAAATGTAACTAACAATCCGCCGATTGTTTTAATTAAGTTGGTTCGCTAATTAAATGATCCAATAAAGCCAAATAATTCCCCAAAAGAATGGGAATATATAACTGGTGTCCATACTTCATTGAATTGTTCTTGATTCTCAGGGGTACCAAGTAGGATAAAGATGCCTCTTTTCTTCAATATATACATATATATATTTTTTTATATAATTTCTCAAAAACTGAAAATAAAAGTGGAATTCCTTCACTTTTAAAACTTTCCCTTTTTTCTGAACTTCATTCGATTCATCGTCTCGTAAAGCATGGAGTGACAGGAGGCAAAGCTTTTTCCAATTGAATATTTCATACATTAGACGAAATTATTCCTTTTAAAAATAGATATATAGCTTGTAATGTCTTCCCATAAGAAACCCTGCAAATGTAAGACTAAACGAATTTCACGTAAGAATCAACCCTATTGTGTGTGAGAGAGATGATTAACCTATGTGTTGTCGTCGACGTTAGGATCAATCGGCACGGGCAACTCCCCGACGTGGCAATACTTGGGAATCAGCTTAGCCTTTGCGGGGTCGACTCCTAACCTAGGCTCGATTTTCTTGAAGAACTCACACAGGTCTCGTCGTATCTGCGTTGCGTTTGCCAGCCTCTGCACAAATTGCACGCCCTGACAGCACAGCGGGGTCGGCGAGGGCTCGGACCTCTTCAAGAATGGCAAGCAGTCTGTCATGGCCTCGCTGCGCGTGATATCGTCAATCGGTTCTGGTTCATTTTCAACTATGCTGGGAACCGGTTCGGGTCGATCTCCAATCCTGCTGGTAACGATTACGAGCAATAGACTTGCAATGTAGAGAAAGCACGATAGTCTCACTTCTGCCTTGGCCATTTTCTTGCAAAGTGAAATGTCTTCTCTGAGAAAGGGTGCGTATGTGATGATGTAGTTTTGCCTGGATTAGCGATGTGAGAGTGGTTCCAGAGAGTTGGCAAGTGAGTGTATTTATAGGGGTTTTGTGAGGATTAGGTTTTTTTTTTTTGTCAAAACATGAATATCTTAGGAAGTACCGACACTCTCTGGGAGTTTTCGTGTGGGAAAAGTATCAGAAAAGTCCTAAACCTATTGCATTGATGCTAATTCAGTTTTAAATCTTTTAATAGTGTCAATTTAGTCCTGAATCTTTTAATAGTACCAATTCAATTCTAAATCTTTTGAACTAGTGCCAATTTAGTCCTAAAACTTTTGACTCGGTGCTAATTCAATCTTTTCGGCTAAGTTTAGCCATGTACTAAATTAGCACAAAGTCAAAGGATTTAGGACTAAATTGACATTATTCAAAATGTTTAGGACTAAGTCGGTACCATTAAATAGTTTATGACTGAATTAGCACTACGTCAAAAGTTTAGGACTACATTTGTATAATTAAAATGTTTAAGATTATATTGACACAAATGTAATACGTTAAGGACTTTCTGACACTTTTCCTGTCTTTGTGTCATATTGGACACTTCGACATGCGTTTGACGCTTTCTTGTAACATCCTGAAAATTGACCCTATTTTGGGATTTTATAAAAGGGCAATGTTAGTCGAAGGTCTGGTTAATACAAATTTTCCGAACTGTGTGTTTGTGGGATAATGGATTACATGGGGTCGTCGATAGGAAATGATTCGCGTACGACTCGCAATTTCGATCAGGAACGAACCCTTCGACCATGAGGACTTGGGAGCGAATGATATCCTCTAAGTACTAGACTATTAAGGAAACAAAAATAAATTAATTCGACAGAAGTACGAAGTCGATTTGCGGGTGATTTCCGCACGACTTCGATACGAACTACGAACGACGTTAAACCGAATCCTTTTTATCTGGTATTCGAGATTATCAATTGAGCCCTCGGGATCACACGACAATCGAGCGACGGCCCTGACTTGAGAATTGATGTTAACGTGGATCAAAGAATGATTGACCATGAGTTAAAAGTGAGGAAAATCCAAAAAGGGCACTTGATAATTCAAATTGTATTACGGTCGCAATCGACTTAATTTAGCCCCGATTTTTAATCCGATTTTGGGAACTGACTTCTTAATGATATCAAGATTAAATATTTGGATGTTGCCTCATTTATTTTTGGATTTTCCGTTGGACGTGGAAGTGTTGGAAAAATGAAAAATTGGACCGGGTTTTGGGCCCGCGAGTGGGCCGGCCCAAGACCGGCGGCCCAATGGGCCTTGTGCCCATCCAGCCCAGCCCAAAAAGGGGGCCCAAGCGGCCCAAGTTTCCTCTCCTCCTCACCCCAGCCTCTCTTTTTGGCTTTTTTCCTTTTGGGCCTTAAGTGGGTATTGTTTTTGTTTGTTTTCTTGCTTTTTTTTTATTGGTTCTTGAAGCAGTGCGAAGCCCCACTTGCCTTGGCTTCTCCCTCAAGTTTCCAGCAGTTTTCTCTCTCCTCCTTTCTCCCCAAATTCGTTCACCATAACAGCCCCTCTCTCTCTCTCCCCTTTTCTCTTCCTTTTCCCTTCCATTTATGCTGTTTCTTGCTGTCTTTGCTGTTTTCCAGCCGAAAAATGGCCTTGCCGCCGCCACCACCGCCCATAGTGTAGTCATGGAAGTTAGGAAGCCAGCTGCACACCCCCAATCACCCCCGGTCACCCCGGACCGCCCGTTTCGGCCTTTTCTACACTGCTGGTCAGTTCTGCGTGAATAGTAACCAGCTCTGTTCTTGGCCCGTTTCGGCCACCGTTCGTCGTCTATTGTCATCCTCGAGCCTACCCCTCATAGCCCTCATTCCCCTCTACGCACCAATGTCGCCGGATTTCCGATCCAAGTAAATTGATTCCCCAATCCTTGTTTAGGGGTTAATATTGTTTTAGGGGTAATTAGTGTATTTGTATGTTTGTGTTTAATTAGAGTTAATTGTGGATTATTCTAATTAATTAGGCTGATTGAGATTAGTATTAACTAGAGTTAGTGTTAAAGTAACTATGGTTAGTTGATTAAAGTAACTATAGTTAGTTTTAAAAGTAGTCAAGGTTAAAAGTTAATCATGGTTAGGTTAGATTAACTAGGGTTGAGTTAATTTTGTAAGCATGGTTAGTATTAATTATAATAATTATTTAATAATTTAATTAATTTATAATTTATAATTATTAATATTAATATTGTTATTACTATTCATTTCTGAAAATTAATTATTTTTGGGGAAAATAATTAATTGTGATTATTTATGGGAAATGATTTTAATTGAGTAATTTTGTGGGAAAATTTCTACGGTCTAATTTTCTAATGTCAATAGTATTTATATACTACTTTATCAAATGACATTGGTTTAAAGAAGGGTTTTATTCAATGAAATTAATTGGGTTGGGTAATTAATTATGGGAATGGTTGCATTGTCTACTTGATATGTCGATTGTTATATATATTCGTGTAATATGAAGAAATGCGTGATCAAAGACCGATTGTTATTAAAATAGCTTGGTTTATTGAATTTCTCTGTGATTAATTGGATTGTACTATGTATGTGAAGGATATTGGTTACCATGTTTCATTATGCATGTGCAATTGTAACTGCATATCGCGTGAGCACGAAGTATGTTGCATTTACGACCAAGCCAAAGCAAAAACAAGAATGAATTGTGTGCCGATGTGTTGCATGGTTATATTAAAGTTGATAGTCCAGTTGAGCCGGATGATCGCCAATCCTTCGGGGTTGTGTCGTGACCATTCGGTCACCTGACAGTGGTTAAATGCGGGGCTGTGGTAGTGGGACGGGCCCCATGCCGCCAGCGTTCATCCTGAGCCAGGATCGAACTCTCCATGAGATTCATAGTTGCATTACTTATAGCTTCCTTGTTCGTAGACAAAGCTGATTCGGAATTGTCTTTCATTCCAAGGCATAACCCGTATCCATGCGCTTCATATTCGCCAGGTTCGCTCCCGAAATATAGCCATCCCTACCCCCTCACGTCAATCCCACGAGCCTCTTATCCATTCTCATTCGATTACGGCGGGGAGTAAGTCAAAATAGAAAAACTCGCATTGGTTTTAGGGATAATCGGGCTCGAACCGATGACTTCCACCACGTCAAGGTGACACTCTACCGCTGAGTTATATCCCTTCCCCGCTCCCATCAAGAAATAGAACCGACTAATCCTAAGACAAAGGGTCAAGAAACTCAATGCCACTATTCCACTATTCTTGAACAACTTGGAGCCAAGCCTTCGTTTCACGCTATTACAAATATGAAAATAATGGAAAAAATTGGATTCAATTCTCGACTGCTCTTATCGGAAATATGATTAAATACGGTTTTGAGCCATAACACACAGTTTCATAAAACCGTACGATTTTCCCGATCTAAATCAAGCAGGTTTTACATGAAGAAGATTTGGCTCAGCATGTTCTATTCGATACGGGATAATGGTCGATGGGGGAGAGCTTATGACGTTGCCGTGCCTTGAGGTAGAGGACGATGCCTGGTCTACGACTAGTTGACCGCCAACCATAAGGTTGTGCCATGGCCTTGAGGGTCGTAATAATCGGAGCACGCGTGGGCATTGAGATTTGAGAATATTTTGTGCAAGGCTCTGATTATTTGCATGTCTCCTACTGTTGTTGTGAGATGATTGATAGTTTTTGCAGGTCGCATGTGCCAAGGTCTGGTAGAGTCGTTTGTGATTGCACCTATTTATTAAACTATCATCTACTGTCATTTTCTCTGAGGTGGTGTTGGGTGATTGATGTATTAGGTTGTATGTTAAACTCCCGAGGTGAGCGAAGTTCCTAACCGGGGTTTAGGACTTTAACTTGCTGAGTTTATCTCAACCTGTCGTGGTTAACCTTTTTAGGCCCTAGATGATACAGTACCCGATGATCGAAGAGAGCGATCTCCCCCCCCTGAGGCCAGCGAGTAGGCACTTATACAGTGTTAGGTTAGTTAGACCTAGGGGTGATCATGGTCCGGGTTGGGCCGGGCCACCCCCTAACCCTAGGACCAACCCGCACAGTGTTGGTCCTCAAATTTTAGGACCGAGGACCGACCCTATTGAGCCTAGGACCAAGGACCGGACCGACCCAATGGGTTCGGTCCGGTTCCAGGGTCAACCCGGGACCAATTAATAAATTTTTTTGTTTCATTCTTCGCATTCCCTGAAAAGGAAAATTTACTATTTCAAATTACATATCCATTAACAATGCAACATTGTGCAACCAAACTATAAATATCACTACATATTCAACAAATTTAAAATAAGACAACAATAGAAATTTCACATTTATTAAAAGCAAGAAACCATAAAAATGATTAAGACTACTCATAAAGATGTGAGACAAGATGGCAAGTTCCTATAATCATCTATCAATAATACTTGTAACACCATCTGCAAAAGCATTTCCTACATTCCATCAAGCAAAGTCCAATCAACCAAAAAATGAGCTTCCTACCACTTGATTAGCAAATTATCGTGGCAACTGCAATACTACTTTTCAAAAATTTCTACCATTTGACACAAATTGAAAAGCAAAGTGCAATTGAAACTTACTAGTGAAATACAATTAAACCCTAGGAAGTTCAAAATACTTAATATAAACCATGGATATACAACTTCACATCTTGTTAATTCACTTCAATTTCTGAACACTTGGAAACAAAATAAACCTAAAAACAAAACAAACGACGCACATAATTAATACTTATCAAAAGTTCTAAATTGAAATCATTATTAGTGCCGTGAGTCTTGTGGTCAACACTATTGAACCCATCTGATTTTTATTTTCTCTTTTGATTAAAAAAAATTATAAATAATATTTTAGATATGATATAAATATGTGTGTATATATATATTCAGGGTTGGTCCGGGTTGGACCAACCCTAAACTCCCAGGACCGAGGACCAACCCGCACAGTACTGGTCCCGGAATTTCAGGACCAAGGACCAACCCAGTCCCCCTGAGAACCGGACCGGGACCAGCAGGGTTGGGCCGGTCCAGGGTCGGTCCAGGGTCAACCCTGGACCAATGCTCACCCCTAGTTAGACCAGTCTCTTTTTGAGTAGGCCTTAGCTTGTCGCTTGTAGTAAGGCGTGTATGTATTTGCTGGTGTGTTGGTTAACCTTCAGATATATAAAATACTATTTGTCTTTCCTCTACTGTTGTTGTTGCTATCCATATTGTTTGGTTTGGGAGTTGTTTGTTTCCGCATGTGCTTAATTACAAGATAAAATGAATTGGTCGACGATAATACCTGGGACGTCGTACAACTAGACCTCAAGTGAAATGGGGTTGCTGCGAGCTCGAGAGTCGGGGCGTGACATTTTCGACATTTGTTCAACACATATTGGAAAATCCGACACTTAATCAACTCTCCCGATAATCTTTGACACTCGAGTCTAGAATTTCAATACATGAGTTTTTAATTCCGATACATAATTCTGATATGCACATGGTCAATTTTTTACATTTTCAATAAATGAGAAGTCGAAATGTAAATATGAGAAAAAATTAAAAATAATAAAAATAATAAATGGGAAAGAAGAAAAATCGAGTCTTCTCTTCTCTTATGACTCTCGCTTCCCGTGGGACACATTCACCGCCAAGTAGTCCATAATATGAATAGCTTGTTTTTTTCCTTCAATTTTTATGGATAATTGGAATGGAGTTGAATTTGTCAATTTGAAACAATAAATGATATTGACTAATGGTGGATTAATTTTTTAGTGTAAATTCATTCTAGGCTTATTATTATTATTATTATTATTATTATTATTATTATTATTATTATTATTATTATTATTATTATTATTATTATTATTATTATTATTATTATTATTATTATTATTATTATTATTATTATTATTATTATTATTATTATTATTATTATTATTATTATTATTATTATTATTATTATTATTATTATTATTATTATTATTATTATTATTATTATTATTATTATTATTATTATTATTATTTATTTGTGAATTTAAATCAAATTAATTTGGTTGAAATAATTATAAAAATAATAATTTATCATGTATATATAAAAATAAATATTTAATATACAACGTGTTCCAACGTATCGGAATTCTCTATTTATTTAGAAATGACATTTTGCGTACCATGTGTTGATATCGGTGTTACTTAGGGAATATCCTTTCATTAAGCCTTAGCTACCTACAAGAATAAAGGGGCATTAAAATATAGGATCTCCTAAAGAGGCAAAGGGGATTAGAGGGTAAATGACCACTTCTATACTCCCAAAAAGGGCCAAGAGGCTAATACATTCGGTGATAAGTGGCTCAACATCCTAAGGATATAGGGAAAAATCTTACAAACAACTCACTAAAGTTGAATAGTTAGACTTTTAGTGTTAGTTTTAGATGATATCGATAAGCAAAGTGGTCAAAAGCATAAAGATAAGCAAGAATTTTGGTTTGAAGGGCAGAAGACGCTCGAATTGGTCACATGAGGCCTTCCATCAATGGCTTAGGGCTTTGAATCGGAGTATAAATGGCTTAGGGACCTAGTCAGCATTCGATCAATAGAGTCCATGTAGCTCTTGCTTGATGCTCTAATGTCTATACATGAGACCTCGACTCCACATAAATTTTGGAGCATTTTGATGAGGTCATCAATGAGAGGTTAATCAAGATAAGTAACAAAATTAGCAAATTTTTCCATTTTTCGAAAATTGCTTTAATGAAACTTCACCACGAGGATGACTTCTCAAGTTTAGAATTGACTTGCTTACCACGTATGAAAGGGGTTACAGCCAGTCAATAGGCCCTAGTTAAGTCTATTGTATACGTGACCTCGATTCTGCGAAAGTTTTTGGGCAATTTGATGAGGTCATTAATGAGAGGATAGTCAGGATAAGTGTCAAAGTTGTCAATTTTCCATTTTATGAAAATTTCTTTAATGAAACTTCACCATGGGGATGAGTTCTCAAATTTTTAATTGATTTGCTTGCGGTGTATGGAAGAGGCTAGAGGTAGTGAATAGGCCCCGATTAAGTCTATCGTGTACGTGGCCTCAACTCTGCACAAGTTTTTGGCCATTATGAGAGGATAGTTAGGATAAGTAACAAAGTTGTCAAATTTTCCATTTTGTGAAAATTACTTTAATGAAACTTCACCATGAGGATGAGTTCTCGAGTTTAGAATTAATTCACTTACCATGTATGAAAGGGGTTAAGCGCTAATCAATACTCAATAGGCCCCAATTAAGTCTATCGTGCAACTCGTGTTTTCGTAAGAGTTAAAAGTTGACTATTGTAATTCTTATTTAATTAAGCAGGAGAGAACTTGTGATAATTAAATTAATAATAACACATAAGTATGTCACGTGACTTAAATGATCTAAGCTGGAGTTTGGAAGCGCTAGGATGTTCTCCTCTCCTCTATACCTTTTGCAAGTATTTAAGTTAGTGCAATCCAAGAAATGTTCATAGGCTGCATTAAAGGATCTCACTAAGATAGTAAAATGTAGGGAACTGAGTTCGACTCATCACCCTTAAAATTTATAGAGCAGAGCGATTCTAGTCAAAGAGTTCTCTCTATATACTATTGAATTTTGGTTATTGGGTTACGAAGTGCGCAACCAACAACATGGAATGGATAATATGCAAGTTGGAACTGGGCGAGTGGTTCAAAAGAGAAATTGTTTGTATTTTATAGTGGCGTTATCTCTTTCTTTTCTTTTTGTTTTTTTTTATGATTCAGAAGCACGAGTGTAGAGTTTCAACTATCTGGAGGCCCATGAAAGGTTGTTCAAGCTCTATGAACAAGTTGAATCTAAACGTTTGACTTGTGCATATAGCTTGGATTCAAACATTTGACGTTCAATTTCTAAACTAAAAATTCGCTGACAACCCAAGCAAATCCATGGGGGGTTAATTGCGATATCTCTTATGGACAACGAGGAAAAGGTGAGGACTTTCGCATCATTAGCATAAATTAGTTAAATATCTTTAAAAAAGGGGAAAATATTCTATTGAAGCTCCTTCATGTTCAAATTTGTTTCCTGGTCTCTTGACTTCATTTCATTGATCTCGTTTCATACACAGCATGGAACTGAACATTTCATTACAAGATTATTCTTATTTTTTCATTCTTTTCTGAAGATCTCTTCATGCCCTATGATTGTAATATCTTCCAAATGGAATCCTGCAGACAAAACACCAAACGAACTTCAAGAATCTACATTGAGAGAGAGAGAGAGAGAGAGAGAGAGATGATTAACTTACGTGCTGCAATCGATTTTAGGATCAATGGGCACAGGCAACTTAACATGGCAGAGACCAGGAAGGGCCTTGGCCTTGTCTGGGTCGACTCCGGCTCCAGGAGCGGCTTTCTTGAAGCACTCGCACAGGTCTCGCCGCACCTGCGTCGTGTTCGCCAACTCCTTCACCTTCTCCACGGCCTGACAGCATGGCCCGGACGGATTCGTTTCGGGCCCGGACAAGTAGGGCTTGCACGGCATCAAGGTCTGCAGGGCGTCGCTGCAACTGATGTCATCGATTGGTTGAGGCTCGTTCCTCCCGCCAATGCACGTGACCAAGAGGAACATCAGGCTCGCGATGTAAAGAAAGGAGAAGGCTATTTCCACTTGCGGCTTAGCCATTTCGTCCCGGTGAGATGCAGATAAGAGATGGCTTGGCCTGGTTTGGTGAAGCGAATTTGTGTGGTTTTGAAGGGCTTGATGAGGGAGTGTATTTATAGGGGGGAGACGGGAGTGTTAGGGCTTTTTGAGCCAGTCTCCCTTAAGTTAAGGGCTCGTTTGACAAAAATGAGAATCTAACTGCTGATATTTTAAAGGGTTAATATAACCAAAAACCCTAAATTGGCAAATGTATGATAAATGTACTCCAACTAATTTTTTGATTATGAAAAACTCCAAATTGATATAACTGTAACAAATTTACTATATATTAATTTATATTAAATTTTATCATCAAGTAAATTGGATGACACGTGATAGTTAATGGGTCTAACGGTTTGATGTTTTACCCTTCGTTTGTCATAAGTGTATCGATTTGTGGTTTTTCGTAATATTAATCAAATTTAATGAAAACTAATAAATAGTAAATTTGCAAATGTATTGATTTTGGGTTTTTAGTGGTCAAAAAAATTAGTTTTTGGTAAAATTGTTACATATGTTTCGGTTTGGAAAATAGTTTTGGTAAATTTGTGAGATGTGTTTTAGTTTGAGGCTTTTCGTAGTATCAAAACTATCTTAAATTAATATCAAAGTGCTAAAAAATTAGATAGTGAAGGTGAAAATAATTGATGATTTAAAAATAAAATTTATTAGTTTCTAACCAGACATGGAATAATAAGAATTATTAGAAGATTTCAACTTCAATATCTATCGAAAATTTAACACTTAGTAAGCTGTCTTAACTTACTGCATTACGTGATCGTTTGATTAAAAGCAATCGATAAATTGGGCGTCCCGAGAGATTATAAAATGCCCTTTATGGCATTCGACACATAAATGTTATATAATACAACTTTCTTGTAGCTACTTTAGTCGTAGAAAAGGGACCATGGCAAAAGGTGTTTGATAAACATTTCAACAACTGTAGCACCTCTAAAACCATGACAGTTTATAACAATCTTCAAGAGTTCGCCTCACCCCCGCTTTCAAGTGCTATAGATTTAAAATTGTTGTATTACCAAGAAGATGAACCGCATCACATAACATCTGCAATTCAGCCACAGCTATGCCAAACGGACTATACGATTATCAAATACATTTTTTTCTTAAACCCAGCCAATCATATATCAAGAATTTGCGAGACTCACGTTGGAATCTAATAAAAAACATGAATTTCCGTGCAGTTTCACTACGTGCGTACAGATGTCTATTCTGTTACAATTTTTCTCTGATGTTCGAGCATTTCAAATGCGGGTCATCGGGAATTTCCCCGTCTTAGAACTGGTTTTATGAAGCTTTGGAGCTATGCGAGGATGATGCCAAATGCAACGGACTATTTGACCAACCGTGCGAGAGGGAGGGAGAGAGGCCCCCGGGAGAGGGGGGTTGTTATAACTCGTGCATGGTTTCGAGGTTCAAGTCCATGGTTTTTGTTTACGTTTCGATTAGGCGTCCCCTGGTATCCTAGGTGGTCGTGCGATTAGTGTCAAGATGACAGGCACGAGTTGATCGTGAGAGTTATATTGCAAAACGGTTGTGGTTTTATAATGATAATCGGACAATTTACCCACGTGCATTGCGCGAACATCGTACAAAATACAATTCAAATGAAGCACGAACAACTTAAGCATAAATATAGAATTATCTAACACACGTCATTAGTTGTGAAATTTGCATATGAACTTAAGTTTTCAAGATTCAAAGAGACCAATTAGCACAAAAATAGAAATTCGCAAAGATAATATGATAGATTGTATTTTAAACTATATGTTTTTTTTCACAATTGAGGCATGTAAAACGATAGAAGCTTTTGTCTACTAATTAGCATTAGGCAAAACTTTGGATTCACACTATTATGTTAAAGTAAAAAGATATGTGTAGCTTTTCTTAAATTGAAATGAGTTACAATTAATTAGTAAAATGATGAAGAGACAAAAAAATAGGTAACATGGCACTTGAATTAGCGGAATGACCACAATTATCAGATTTTAGAACGTTTAGGTGCCAAATTGAATGAAAAAGAGCTCATGGATAAGATTGAACATCAAGGAAAAATTTAGGAATTACCATGGCATTATCCCTTTATGGAAATTACCAACTCTTTTTGGTTAGATTCCCAATTACCAACTATTCACTCGCGAAGTTTTCTTTCCCTTTCTTATCCATACCTTAATGTAACCAACTCTTATATGAATTACGATATCTATTTGATCAAGGTACCAACTTTTTCCGAATGAACAAGGAGTTTCCAAACCGGTATGCTGGCAAGTTATAAAGACATTAGTTAGAAGACCTTCAGGAGCCGCTAGAAGAAAAAATTATGGAACAAGATGAGGTACTTTCAATCTTCAAGTTACACTCGATCAGTTTCGATTACCAACTTTCATTTAAACTATCTACCAACTTTTATTTGGTTTCGTTTTATATTTTACTCTTATATGAATTTATCAACCTTTATTTGCATAAATTAACAATATTTCTCCATTAAATTGCCAACTAATTTTGGATTATCAACTAATTGTGGATTACCAACTTTCATTTACGTTAGTCACTAACATTTATTTGTTTTTTTTTTAAACTTTCCAACTTTTCTTTTGAGAGAAATTTTTCTTTGTCTAGCATACGGAATTTTTAATTTTATCAAGGTACTGGACCTCAATTACAGTGTTACCAAATTTTCTCTAATTAATTTACCAACTAGTTTTGTATTACCATAAGTAATTCAAATTGAGAGTTAGTAACTCAAAATTAGTTGATGACTTAATTAAACCAAATTTGGTAAGTCACTCTAATTGAGGTTGATAATTTCTAAAATGAGTTGGCAAATAAAAGTTCGAAAGCAATTAGAAAGTTAAAATTGGAAAAAAAACTTGGTTATTAACTCAAATGAGAGTTGTTAACCCCATACCATGTGGTAATTTAATGGGATAAAAGTTAACTAGCGTTGCTAATTTCGGTTGCTAATATCTAGAATAAAATTAGTAAATGAGGGTGATGCTAATCAAGGCAAATAAAAGTTGTTAACTCAATAAAAAAAATCGATAGATTAAAAAAATAAACGTTGGTAAGTAACTCAAATATGAGTTGGTGACCTAAAACTAGTAAGTAATTTCATTTTAAAAAAATTGGTAAGCCATTTCACTTATGTTGGCAAATTCCCATAAAAGTTAGCAAATCTTGAATATTTAGCAAGCTAAGCAAATAAAAGTTGGTAAATTAATACGAAAAATTGCTAATCTACAAACTATCAGAATAAGTTGGTAATTTATGAAAGTGTTGGTAACTTACCAAGTTATCTGGAAATTTTTTTTTTACTGGTCACTTGTTTTTACTAGTAATATTCTGACACTTACCAATTCTTATTTAAATCTAATAGCATGGAACAGAACCCTTATTTTTGCACAATAAACACTAGAATCCTGCAGTTGTACAAGGGGGAAAAATTTCAAATCGAAAAAGAAACGTACATTGGACCTGATGGGGCAGCAGCACAAATGACACTCATTAGAGCTCAACTGTAAACACGTACAATCCTCAACTCTGCCTCCCTCTATATTAGAATGTCCGAAAAAAAAAAAAAACATGACAGCAGTCCCATGAAATTCGAAATTCGCAACAGATTAGATGCTTAGAAGGCTCAATTGCTGCTCTTGTACATAAAATTTTTTCGTGTTAATTAATGTCTAGAGCATCGAACTGGGTAAGCTACTTGTTGACAATTGTATATACAGTAGACAAATAGGCTATATCACGATGTTAGTCTTAGCTGCTGATGTTTGACTTTGGTACATGGATACGAATAAATTTCACAAGAACCGCAAAAAGTATCGCAGCTCTCTTCATTTTCTGAAGATCTTTCTTTTTCCTGGAACTTTCACCCAATTGATCTTGTCTTTGTTGAGAAAATTCTTGATTTTGATGATAACAAAACTTTCTAAGTTCTATTGTAGAACAAACTTCTAGAATGAGGAAGACTTAAGTCTGGATATCAACCAAGACCATGTCAAAAGTCTATTCTATTCCAGAAGATTTTACATCAATCTTATTCTATTAGTAGTTGCAATATCTCATTCTAACAGGATTCAGAATGAAATACTTCTAAAATGGTAGGAGGATTAGAATGAAGAATGGACCTACAATGGCTATGGATTTCACTTGTCTAATATATATTGATTACGTTAATCAAGCTGATTAACAAAATCAATCTTGGGGACACTTACTAGATGAATCACTTATAGAAACCAAGATTCTACTTGTATGGGCAACCTGAATCTATTGGAATTCGATCTTATCTTCAATGGCTACAAAATCTTCTTGAATCAATTTGTCCAAGTATTGAAATTTGAAAGATAATCCTTCAAATGATTGATCAACGATTAGTTTGGCTTGAAGGAGTATTTAAGGAGGTTGCATGACTTGGAGAAGGTGAAGGCACAAATTGAAATTCCAAAATTTGAATCTGTCTTCATATTCAATTGTCTTTTGAAAGCAAAATTCGAGTAGTCAAGAGTGAATTACACAAAAGAGTAACTTAGTGAGATAACGTATCTTGTCACTGAGTGGTTGCACTTGATGCTTTGTAATCATTTATCAATTACATAGTAGAATCCAGCCTATTGGCTGTCAGCATGAGAGAGTAGACATAGGTTTAATCTAAGCCGAACCACTATAAATTCTGTGTGCAATTTTCTAATCCCTTATTTCTTTGATTTTGATTGGATTTTATAGAAGTCTACCTCGTCATCTGTCAAACTCTAAATTTAGTTTATGTTCCTATAATTTACTCAGACTTTATTCTGTTTCATTTTAGCAAAATTTTTATTTTCACTTATTCGCCTCTCTCTAGGTGTCTGGACTAACGTCCTTAGTCTCTCATGCAGCATCATGGTGTGCCACAAGCTTCAAATATGGAGGGAGAGGGAGAGGTGTCTGCACTAAGGTCCTTAGTCTCATACAGCATCATGGTGTGCCACTAGCTTCAAATATGGAGGGAGGGAGGGAGGGAGAGAGAGAGGCCTCAATTACGCACTACAATTGAATGATTGATGTTAGGATCGATCAGCACAAGCAACTGGATGTGGTGATCCTGTGGGATCAGCTCAGCTTTTGCGGAGTCAACTTGAAAACAAGTGGCGGCATTTCAAGCACTCTGAACATATCATGTCGTAGCTTTGTGCTATTGGCCACCCCCTCCAAGGGTTGCAAGCCCATACAACAAGTCATGATCAACATCAATTGTATGTAGACCTATTAAATGAATAAATCATATTATAAATTATCCAACCTAAATTGACTCATTAACCTATTTATACCTAGCGTAAATTTTTTTACTCATATCTAACTTGACCCATATTGATAAAACATTTACATATCTAACCCAATTTAGGAAAATTTATTCTTATTATTTTTTAAAAGATTATAATGCTAAAATACTTCCAAACAATATAAATCTAATGGACAATTTTTATATTTTTTATAATTATTATAATATTTTTATATTTTTTTCCTTTTTCTTTCTTTCTTTTCCTTTTTTTTTTTTTCTATGTTTGGTGAGGGTCATCGACCAACCTATTTAAAACCCATTAAATTGTTAAGCAACCCATTTATGACTCATTTAAACTTGTTTTTTAAAATAAAGATGGCAAAATCAGGTCATAAATAGGTTGCCTTTAAGAATGGATAATTCCATGGACCAACTTGTTGAATTAATAAGGGAGCTGGGGGGTTGGATTAGCATCCTCATTATTCTTCTTGTCATTGGCATCCTTTACACCCGTTTGATTACATGAACCATCTACATCAAAATGCTGGCCCTATGAAACATTTCTTCGTGCTATTGAGGGAAATGGAAAAATAGGAAACTAACCATGCTACAATATACATGGCTCTACACACTAGGTATCAGCATTGGTTTAGGGTCAACTTTGGACGGGCTCAACTCTACTAGTCTTGATCTGATTTCTAGGGGATCAGGTCGGTCCTTAATCCTGAGACCTCTAGATCAACATTGTGCGGGTTGGTTCTTGATCTTAAGAGTTTAGGGTTGTTCCAACCCCGATTGTATATATTATATTATATATACTCTATGTCTAATATATTTTATATACTATTCTTTTATCTATTCTAAAGAGTAAACCCTAATTTAAACGGCGTTCTCCTCCTTCACCTCTAGTACTTTTTTTTTTTTTGGTAAGGTAAGATTGTAATAAAATCAACCAGAGATCTGTACAAACAGAGGGGGAGAACACGGTACCAACATACACTCATCAGGACAACATGTCGTTGGAGTAAAGGGGTACCCCGGTTACCAAACTAAAAAAACTACAAACCAAAGGACAAAGACAACTGGTTACAATAGAACCCAGTTCATCCTACATTAAGCCTAGGGCGGCTCCACTTCAAAAATCCAAGGGTCTATCCCCCAGCTCCGCTGCATTCTTCTGTTTCTGGGGTTGTCTTTCACTGACTTGAAAATAAGGCCTTTATCCTTAACCATCTTAATGAGATAAAGCTTCATGGAAGGAGCATAAAGGTTATGGCCACGGAAGATAATATCATTCATGGTCTTCCAGATGATATAGCACAATGCACCAAAGGAAAATCGAGCTATCTCTCTGTAAAAGCCTTTTCTAGATATGGAATTAATAGCCCAGTGAAGATTATCCAACCAAGAGGAGTTGGTCCATGCATTCTAGTACTCTTGTTCTCTTCTTTCTTCTTTATCCTCTTCAATTTGCCAAATAAAATTGAGAGAAACAACTTTGGTCATGAGCAATCCTGCCCCGCTCACCATTCACACCGCTCGCCTCTCTTTGCTAGCTTCACTCATGGTTGAGTAAATTGGTTGATCCTAGGTTGACCTTGGAACCGGACCAAAGCCATAGGGTCGGTTTTGTCCTCAATCCCAAGCTTAACCAAGTCAGTCCTCAATCCCAAAAATTGGGGACCAACAATGTACAAGTTGGTCCCTAGGTTCGGTGTTAAATCAACCCAACCCAAATCATGCTCATTCTTACTATACACATGGCAGATTGATTATGCAGAAATATAACAACTTTTTAGTTGTGGAACAAATTAAAAATCTCAAAGCAATATCCAGGTGATCGCATCATTTGAACGAGTCCATGTCTCCGTCCACTAAATGACATTATCCTTTTAGTCCTCCAAATTCGTCACATCAAACAATTTAATCCAAGTGGTTTCAATTCTAATGCCCAAGTCCATCCAATCTTCCAGATGCCTTAACTTATCCGCGAAAAGATAAAAACAAAAATCATCAAACTATGAACAATGCACTGATTAAAGCAAGTGAGCAAACCCGTCAGGTGTCAGATTTGGTTTAACAAAGGTTTCATTTGCAGGACATACGAGACAAACTCACTTGGCATTTCATCGGCTCAGTCACCCAAACAGACGAGACTACTACCAACCAGTTCCTCGCGCATAACACAAAGGAGAGAAAAGAAAACTTGATAAAGAACCTCGAAGAACCAGAATACGCCTTGAAACCAAAAAATATCAGGCAAACTCAACCCAAAAGAAAAAGTAAGAAAACATAGAAAACCCAATACCCGGAAACAAAAACGCCGGTCCCTTTGAACGCCATCTAGCACAAGAAGCTCAGCTCGTACAAGCTGATCGGCCTCCCTCTGAGCCACGAGACTTGGTTGGTCGAGCCAAATAAGAGGAAGACCAAGTGATCAGTTGTCATCAGGGGAGCGAACTTCTTGAGTGCAGGCCGGTGGCACTCAGGTGGCGTGAGTCCAGGCGGTGGTGGCAGAGTCGTAGGCTTGGATAGTCCTCAGGAATTCGGTGGTGACCGAAGAGATTTGTCTGCTGGAAACTGAGATTAGGGTTTGCGAGGAGTGTAAGACGGGCGATACTGTGACGATTAAGTTGTTGGAGAACCTTGGCCACCAGAGATGGGTAGCACCAAGGCGGCAATAGGCAGTGGAGGTGGTAGCGAATTAGATTCGTGGAAGCGAAGAGGGAGAGTAGATCGCGGCTTGGAGTGAGGTGAGGCTAATATTGTGGAAGTGAAGAGGAAGAGCTGGGTTCATTTAATGGGTTGCTAAATTGGTTGTAGTTGAGTTCAAACTAGACCCATTTAAGATCCCATATATTTTAGTCATTTTATTTTTGAAATCCATTATAAGGGCATGTATGGTAACACTTTTGTTCATGGGAACAATTTCTACTCATAAATTATTCTTTTTTATTCGGTTACCGGGAACAATTTTTTAGTATTTAAAGGCGTTTGGTAACTGTTTAAAATTTTTATTTCCAAGATAGACATTGTTCCTAGGGGTGTGCATGGTCCGGGTGGGCGGTTCCCACCCTAGAACCGGGAACCGCCCACTAAGGACCGGTTCCAAAAAATTGGATCCAGGAACCGCCCGTTGGTTCCATGGATCCACCCAAGAACCGGACCGCCGGTCCGGTCCGGTTCCCGGGTGGATCTATGGATCCGGTCTCACAAGCGAGCGAAGAAAAGAATCTCCACTGGACACGTATCGTAAAAATGGTCTATTTAGAGATTTCGCAAATATTTTTGCGCTTTTTTCTTTACCTCTCTTGGTAGGTTGCTTCAAATAGAACAATAAAAATTATAAACAAGGGGTTTCAAAATTTTAATTTTTTTTCAACTAAAAAAATTATTTTTATAATAAAAATTAATATATACTATTATTATAATACCGGTCCGGTCCGGATGGGTGGGCGGGCGGATCCGCCTATGGATCCGGGAACCGGACCGGTACCCACCGGTTCCAATTTTTTGGAACCGGGAACCGGACCGGTCCCTTTAGGAACCACCGGTTCCCGGTCCGGTCCGGTTCCGGCGGTCCGGGCGGTTCCCGGTTCTTTTGCACACCCCTAATTGTTCCCGAGAACAAGAAGCAACTTCTTTTTGCTTTTTGATTCTACTCCAAATCTATTCCCAGGAACAAATTTGTTCCCAGGAACAAAAATTTTAACAAACGAATTTATATTCCAAATCTACTCCCGGGAACAAAAGAACATAATCAGTTGTTCCCGGGAGTGTTAACAAACATGCCCTAAGTGATATGGGAAATAAAGCTAGGCCTATTTATAGTCTATTTTAAAAACATAGGTTTTTAAATGGGTTGTTGACCCATTTTAACAGGTGTAATTGTGTGAAGGGCATGCCCCCACAACAAGCCGACATGAGTCCGTTCCCTGACTTATTTGTCTCTTTCCTTTTTCCCCTACTTTTTTCTGTGTTACGCTGGCACGGCATGCCACGCCAGCACCGGGTTTCCCACGTCAGCTATGTTACGTCAGTGAATTACCAGAGCTACTGTACTGAAGTAAGGAATGAGTTAAGCAATTTAGAGAATTTGGTTACTTCAAAGAATAGAAGGACGAAACTGCAAATTGCTACAAATTAAAGGATTAAACCGTGACCCTCATTTTTATGAGGGCTTTTCAGCAAAAGAGAACATGGAAGAGCCAAAAAAAAAAAACTCTGCCACGCACTACACATAAGCTCCAAAGTGAGGAAGATTCCGTGACAATGCCATGAAATATTCTCCTTTGTGTCATTTCCCTTGTTCGCTACAAGGGATAATCAAATCACAAATGCCTAAACTTTTATTCATTTCATAATCGAGTGCCTAGATTATTTTTTTAATAAAAAAAAGTAGCTCAATTTGATGTGGTTAATGTGAGAGCTCCGTCAAAATCGCAGATGAAAAATGTCAAGAATTGGACTCAAGATCGTCAGCCATTAATCATCCAAATTGGAGTTTGATGTGGCCTCTTCAAATGATGTCCTAGAGTCATATTTGTCAATCAAGGTTGTTCAAGTCAACATTGCCTCTCTCCTCATCGCCCATCACCTAAATAGGATCGACCCAATTTTGTTTAGTTAGGATACGGTAATTTATTTAATGGAGATCTCTTCTAACCCACATTTGAGAAGTCGAGGTATTGGATTGAATTAAAAAAAAAAAAATTTTAATATCTTCCCATAAGGAACTCTGCATATGTAAGACCAAACGAATTTCAGGAAAGAATTAACCCTACTATGTGTGTGAGAGATGATTAATTCACGTGTTGCAGTCGACGTTAGATCAATCAGAACAGGCAACTCGACGTGGCAATATTGGGAATCAACTTAGCTCTTGCAGGGTTGACTCCTTGTTGGTAGTTTGTTTGCAAAACAAATTGAGAGGTGCATTGTCCCCCATCGAAAAGATATGAGTGTGCATGTGGACAAGATTTGGCACTAACTAATAATCATTAATTTTTATTTATTGAAAAAATTCGGTTTTATTATTATAAAAATTAACCATAATGTCATATTGAAACATTTCAACTGTTATGGTTATTTATTATTTATTTATTTTGAATTTTATTTTTCTTCCAACGATCAATCTGCAAGACAAGGCAAGAAACTCACTACGATTGCGAATTGATTGGCATTTATCTTCAGGCCTTACATGCTTCTAGGTGGCGAAATTGAAATAAGGTCTATACTTGAGAATTCATATTATAAGACTTTTTTTTTTTTTTTGCTTTTCAGGTTCGATCTTTTATTTTATTTGTCATTATGAAACATTATGAGTGATATAAATGATGGCTTTTTTTATTGAAGAGAATGGAGTTTAGAATAGGGTAGTTTCACCCATTGTTGACAAATAAACCTTTTGGAACTCTAGAGAATTCTATGGGCGAGTTTGGGTGGTCTCCTTCGATCATGCACGGTTCATTGGTCACAGAAATCACGGATCGGTGGCACATGTCAATGTGTTCCACTATTTTGATATCCCATCCAATCCTTAAGATACGGCAACAAGGATCATGACCAACATCCTCTTTCAAAACTACAGCCATTGTTTTCAATTGTTTTCTAGAGAAAACTTGGAGATATACTAGAATTATTATCTAGTATTTTCATTTGAGGCTTTGTTGTATCTCGGAGGAAATTTTCCGGTGATCGTTAACAACTTTGTGGAGCAAATAAATCTTTAAAGAAAGTGATATCACACCCCCAAAGTCCGATTTAATTGTTCATTGATTCGAACACACATTGACTTTATTGTTCTACCCAAGTACGAAGATGATTTCCCCAACAATTTTAAGAATTTATTTTGCAACAATGGAGTTAGAATCAATCAAAGTCAAGTTTTGTTCAGGGCATTCCTTCTGCTTTGCTGCCATGAATTTTGCTCGAATCAGTCCGTAAAAGCACGCTCTTCTTTTGCCGTCAAAATCAGCCACTGGATGCTAGTGATTTATCATCACCCACCATTGATATATCTTACGCACAAAATGGCATAGCATCACTCGTGGGGGTGGAGTATGTTTTGGATGAGGAGACCGAGGCCTCTGGTGATAAGGATGATCATGTTCTGGAGGAAGTAATCAACTAAGGAAATCCTAATGGATGTCTGTCGATACAAAAAGAAAACGTGCATACGGAGGAGACTTCAATTTCTTTGGCAAAGGAAGCAAATATCTCTAGTGATCGCATGCCTGATGATGCTACTAAATCCAAAGAAGGTTCAAGCAAAGAAAAATCGGAAATGACCATGACTTGTTGCACGTTGATCTGTTCCATGATGGGTTGATGTTCGTTGACAAGCACATACGCGTGGTCCATGCACCGCTCTACGAACTTGGTTGAACAAGGGCTCGGAGTGGTCGATTCGTGCAGAGTACGCCATTCTTCCACGTGATTCTCAGTGTAATTGCCAGTTACGTTGCTATCCAACTTTGGAGGACCATCGCCTCTGGTTTTCACAAGGGATTGGTGTCGGTTGCCTGGAAAGTTGTGTGCTTCTTCTCTGGTATGGCCTTTTTGATCCTGACTATTTTGAATTTTTCTCTTGTGGAAGAAGTAGATATTTTATTAGATATTAAAATTAAAACATAGTGGGGGTTATTGTTTGAGCCAAGGTAATTATGTGGAAAAGATGTTGAATAAATTTCAATATATTAGGTTTCAAAGAAATGAATAATCCATTTGATTCATAGTAGAGGGTCTTTAGCATGAGTGCTATAGGGAATGTACGCGATGCACTGTATTGACCCAATATTGCTTATTCTGTGTGTAAATTGAGTACATCTATTTGTAATCCAAATATAGAACATTGAAAGTCATTACCCGAATTTTTGGTTATTTTAGAGAACTAAAAAAATTGAGATTGTTCTATAATAATTATTCAATTGTATTAGGAGGACACACCAATACTATTTGGATTACAAGTGTGAGTGATAAACAATCCACTACTAGATGAATTTTCACATTATGTGAATGTATCATTTCTTGGACGAGTAAGAAACAAATGTGCATAACTCACTCAACTTTGGAATTTGAATAATTGCTTTAGCAGCAATTGAGAAAGATGCAAAATGGATTAGGAATTTGTTGTTGGAAAACAAATTAGGACCTAGTCTCATACCTCATATTTCTATCCATTATGATAGTGAAGTTATTTTGGCAAGAGCTTATAATAGCATTTATAATGATAAGTCTTGACATACTAGCCTAAGGTATGATTATGTAAGACAATTGATTAAATATGTTACCATGACAATTGTCTACATGAGGTCAATCAAGAATTTGGCCAATCATTTTATGAAGACTTTACCAAGAGATGTGGTAAAGATGACCTTATAAGAAACAGGGCTAAAACCCTTTAAATAAAATCACCAGTAATGGTAACTCGGCCTTTTTCTAGAACATCATTAGTTACAAGGTTTAATGGGTAATAACAAGTTACTGAATGTGATTGTTTGATACTAACGTAGTCTTGATATGAGAAGTCAATATCGTCTGTTACATTTCGTAGGTAGAATTGAATTCTTAATGAAGTATTGTACAATTTTGTAATATGTTAATGGTAACAGAAACACATAATAGATACTTCATCTATATAAGCTTAGAAGTGGTGCCGCTTCTTACAAAAGTTGAGATTGCTTTCTAGAGAGCACATGAAACAGGATTAAACACAAGGTCATAATAGTGCGGAGTAATATAAAACTTCTTGCTAAAACAAAAGATTAATATACGTGCGGTATGTCTAATTCTATCGTTTAAAAGTACAAATTTAAAGCTGAGCTATTTGTCACTTTGATAGGATTTTGAGATACTTGCACTAAGTAAAGGTTTAACTCGAAAAGAGATCTTTATATATGTATATTAATCTCATGGAAATTTTTGCTGTATTTTTTAAGTTTTATTTCTATTTTGTTTTACAAACAAAAGTGGGGGATTGTTAGTAGTTTGTTTGTAAAACAAACTGAGATGTGCCTTGTCCCACATCGATAAGATATGAGTGCATACGTGGACGGGATTTGACACTAATCAATAATCATTAATTTTTATTTATTGAAAAAATTCAGATTTATTTTTTATAAAAATTAACCATAATATCGTATTGAAACAGTGTGACTGTTCATAAAGAAGTTAAAGTTATTTATTATTTATTTATTTCGAATTTTATTTTTTCGTCCAACAATTATCTTAGAGTTCGTACCTATATAACTTTTTAATCCTTGAAAGGTTGTATTTGGTCGTTGTATAATTTCTTTCAAAGAGATATCTTTATTAATTTTTTAAAAAAACATGAGAGGGATCACAATCATCATTTTTTCGAGTCCTCTTTCAAAATTGTAACCATTGTTTTCAATTGTTTTTAAAGAGACCCTAGAGATATACTAAAATTGCTATTTAGTATTTTCATTTGATACTTTATTGTATCTTGGAGGAAATTTGCCAATAATCATTAACAATTTTGTGGGGCAAATAAATCCTTAAAAAAAGTGATATCATACCTCAAAGTCCGATTTGATTACTCTATTGATTCAAACACACATTTACTTCATTGTTCTACCTAAGAACGAAGACGATTTCCCCAACACTCCTAACCCAGGCCCAATTTTCTCGAAGCACTCACATAGGTCTCATCGTATCTGCGTTGCATTTGCCAGCCTCTGCACAAATTGCACAGCCTGCAGCAAAGCAGGGTCAGCGAGGGCTCGGACCCCTTCAGGAATGACAAGCACCCCAACAAGTCTGTCACGGCCTCGTCGTGCGTGATATCATCAATCGGTTCTGGTTCATTTCCAACCATGCTGGGAACCAGTTCGGGTTGATCTCCAACCCTGCTGGTAATGATTACGAGCAATAGACTTGCAATGTAGAGAAACCACAATAGTCTCACTTCTGCCTTGGCCATTTTCTTGCAAGGCGAAATGTCTTCTTTGAGAGAGGGTGCGTATGTGATGATGTAGTTTTGCTTGGATTGGTGATGTGGGAGAGTGGTCCTAGAGAGTTGGCAAAGGAGTATATTCATAGGGGTTTTGTGAGGAATAGGGCTTCTTCTTTTTTTTGTCGAAACAAGAATATCATTTCATTAAACCTGAGCTACCTACGGGAATAAGGGCATTAAAATATATGATCTCCCAAAAAAGGGAAGGGGGTTGGAATCCAATTTAGGGGAAGGATCTTATATTTAGAGGCTTTTATAATCTAGTATGCTAATCTATTTGAGTTACGAGAGTAAATGACCACTTCTAGACTCTCAAAAAGGGCCAAGAGGCTAATCCATTTAGTGATAAATGGCTCAACATCCCAAGGACAAAAGGAAGAATCTTTCAAACAACTCACCAAGGTTGAACAGTTAGACTGCAATGTTAGTTTCAAATGAGCCCCATCAGCAAGATGGTGGAGAGATGGTGGAGAGCATAAAGACAAGTAAAGGTTTCGGCTTAAAGTGCAGAAGATACTCAAATTGGTCACATAAGGCCTTCCATCGATGGCTTAGGGCTTTGAATCGGAGTATAAATAGCTTAGGAACCAGTCACCGTTCGATCAATAGAGTCCACATAGTTCTTGCTTGATGCTGTAATGTCTATACATGTGACCTTGACTCCACATAAATTTTTGGGCATTTGGTCATTAATGAGAGGTTAGTTAGGATAAGTAACAAAATTGGCAAAATTTTCCATTTTGTGAAAATTGATTTAATGAAACTTCACCATGAGGATGAGTTCTTAAGTTTAGAATTGATTTGCTTACCATGTATGAAAAGGGTTATAGCCAATCAATAGGCCCCAGTTAAGTCGATCATGTACGTGACATCAACTCTGCATAAGTTTTGGGCAATTTGCAAAGTCATTAATGATAGGATAGTCAGGATAAGTATCAAAGTTGTCCAATTTTCCATTTTGTCAAAATTGCTTTGATGAAAGTTCACCATGGGGATGAGTTCTCGAATTTAGAATTGATTCGCTTACTATGTATGAAAGGGGTTAGAGGTAGTCAATAGGCCCCAACTAAGTCTCATGTACGTGGCCTCAACTCCATATAAGTTTTTGGCCATTTTAACGAGGTCAATAATGAGAGGATAGTCAAGATAAGTGACAACATTGAAAATTTTTCCATTTTGTGAAAATTGCTTTAAGAAAACTTCCCCATGAGGATGAGTTTTCATGTTTGGAATTGATTCGCTAAGTTTTTGGTCATTTTGAGGTCATTAATGAGGAGATAGTCAGGTTAAGTAATAAATTTGTCAAATTTTCCATCTTGTGAAAATTGCTTTAATGAAAATTAGTCATGAAGATGAGTTCTCAAGTTTAGAATTGACTCACTTACCATGCATGAAAGGGGTTAGAGATAATTGATACTTGATAGGCCTGATTTAGTCTATCATGCAACTCGTGTTATCGTAAGTGTTAAAAGTTGACCGTTATAATTCTAATTTAATTGAGTAGGAGAGCACTTGTGATAATTAAATTGATAATAACATATCAGCATGTCACGCCACTCAAATAATCTAAGTCGGAGTTTGGAAGTTCTAGAATGTTGTCCTCTTGTCTATACCTTTTGCAAGTACTTAAGTTAGTGCAATCCAAAAATGTTCAATGGCTGCATCAAAGAATGTCAATAAGATAGTAAGAGTAGGAAACTGAGTTTGACTTGTCACCAATAAAATGTATCGTGTAGAATTGCGATTTGCTCTGTAAACTATCAAGTTCTGATTATTGGGTTATGAAGTGCACAACTAAAAATATGAAATGGATAACATGCCAGTCAAAATTGAGCGAGTGGTTCAAATGAGAAATTGCTTGTACTTTATAGTGGTAACTCTTTCTTTTCTTTTCATTTTTGTTTATAATTCAAGAGCACAAGCGCAGGGTTTCAGCTATTTGGAAGCCCATGAAAAGTCGTATGAGCTCTTTAATCAAGTTAATCTAAACCTTTGACTTGTGTAGATAGCTTGGATTTGAATATTTGACCTCCAATTCCTAAATGAAAATTCGCTAACATCTCAAGCAAATCCCTGGGAGTTAGTAGTGTTATCTCTCATGGACAACGAGGAAAAGTTGAGAACTTTCACATCATTAGCGCAAATAATTAAAATTTCTAGAAAAAAAAAAGGGGAAATCTTCTATTGAAGCTCCTTCATGTTCAAATTTGTTTCCTGCTCTCTTAACTTCATTTCATTGATTTCGTTTCATACACAGCATGGAACTGAACATTTCATTACAAGATTATTCTCATTTTTTCTTTCTTTTCTGAAGATCTCTTCATACCCTAGGATTTTGATATCTTCCAGATGGAACCCTGCAGACAAACACCAAACGAACTTCAAGTAAGAATCTACAACAATGAGAGAGAGAGAGAGAGAGAGAGATGGTTAACTAACGTGCTGCAATCGATTTTAGGATCAACGGGCACAGGAAACTTAATATGGCAGAGACCAGGAAGGGCCTTGGCCTTTTCTGGGTCGACTCCGATTCCGGGAGCGGCTTTCTTGAAGCACTCGCACAGGTCTCGCCGCACCTGTGTCGTGTTCGCCAACTTCTTCACCTTCTCCAAGGCCTGACAGCATGGCCCGGACGGCTTCTTTTCGGGCCCAGCCACGTAGGGCTTGCACGGCATCAAGGTCTGCAGGGCGTCGCTGCAACTGATGTCGTCGATCGGTTGTGGCTCATTCCACCCGACGATGCACGTGACCAGGAGGAACATCAGGGTTGCGATGTAAAGAAAGGAGAAGGCTATTTCCACTTGCGGCTTGGCCATTTCGTCCCGGTGAGATGCAGATAAGAGATGGCTTGGCCTGGTTTGGTGAAGCAAATTTGTGTGGTTTTGAAGGGCTTGATGAGGGAGTGTATTTATAGGGGAGAGACGGGAGTGTTTGGGCTTTTTGAACGAGGATACGTTCACGCGTTCGGAGCAAGTCTCCCTCAAGTTAAGGGCTCGTTTGACAAAAATGAGAATCAACGGCTGATATTTTAATGGGTTAATATAACCAAAAACCCTAAATTGGCAAACATATGATAAATTTACTCCAACAAATTTTTTGACTATGAAAAACCCCAAATTGGTAAAATTGTGGCAAAGTTACCATATATTAATTTTATATTAAATTTTATCATCAAGTTGTTGAACTAGATGACATGTGACAGTTGATGAGTCTAACGATTTGATGTTTTACCGTTCGTTTGTCATTAGTGTATCAGTTTGTGATTTTTTGTAATAATAATCAAATTTAATGAAAACTAAAAAAGAGTAAATTTGCTACAAATGTACTGATTTTGGGTTTTTAGTGGTCCAAAAAATTAGTTTTGGGTAAAATTATTACAAATGTTTCAATTTGGAAAATAGTTTTGGTAAATTGGTGAGACGTGTATCAATTTGAGGTTTTTCATAATATCAAAACTATCTTAAATACTGAATATCAAAGTACTAAAAAATTAGACAGTGAAGGTGAAAATAATTGATGATTTAAAAATAAAATTTATTAGTTTCTAACCAGACATTGAACAATAAGAATTATTAGAAGATTTCAACTCCAATATCTATCGAAAATTTAGCACTTAGTAAGCTGTCCTAACTTACTGCATTACGTGATATTTTGATTAAAAACAATCGATAAAATTGGGCATCCTGGGAGATCATAAAATGCCCTTGATGGCATTCGACACATAAATGTTATATAATACAACTTTCTTGTAGCTAATTTAGTTGTAAAAAAGGGACCATGGCAAAAGGTGTTTGATAGACATTTCAACAACCGTAGCACCTCTAAAACCATGACAGTTTATAACAATCTTCAAGAATTCGCCTCACCCCCGCTTTCAAGTGCTATAGATTTAAAATTGTTCTATTGCCAAGAATATGAATCGCATCACGTAACATCTGCAATTCAGCCACAGCTATACCAAACGCACCATACAATTATCAAATACATCTTTTTTACTAAACCCAGCCAATTATATATCAATAATTTATGAGACTCACGTTGGATTCTAATAAAAAAACATGAATTTCCGTGCAGTTTCACTACGTGCATACAGATGTCTGTTCTGTTACAATTTTTCTCTGATTTTCGAGCATTTCAAATGCGGGCCATCAGGAATTTCCCCATCTTAGAACTGGTTTTATGAAGCTTTGGAGCTATGCGAGGATGATGCCAAATGCAACGGACTATTTGACAAACCGTGCGAGAGGGAGGGAGAGAGGCCCCCGGGAAGGGGGGGTTTGTTACAACTCGTGCATGGTTTTGAGGTTCAAGTCCATGGTTTTTGTTTACGTTTCGATTGGGCCTCCCGTGGTATCCTAGGTGGTCGTGCAATTAGTGTCAAGACGACGGGCACGAGTTGATCATGAGAGTTTTATTGCAAAACGGTTGTGGTTTTGTAATGATAATCGGACAATTTACCCGCGTGCATTGCACGAACATCGTACAAAATACAATTCAAACGAAGCACGAATAATTTAAGCGTAAATAAAATATTATCTAACACACGTCATTAGTTGTGAAAGTTGCATATGAACTCAAATTATAGAGATTCGGAAAGACTAATTAGAGCAAAAATAGAAATGTGCAAATATAATATGATCGATTGTATTTTAATTTTGTTTTTTTTCACAACTGAGAATGTAAAACGATAGAAGCTTTTGTCTACTAATTAGTATTAGGCAAAACTTTGAATTCACACTATTATGTTAAAAGTAAAAATATATGTATATCGTTTCTTAAATAGAAATGTATTACAATGAAATGGTATAATGATGAAGAGACAAAAAACGCGTGACATGGCACTTTAATTAGCGGAATGGAATGACCACACTGATTCGATTTCAAAATGTTTAGGTGCCGAATTGAAAAAAAGAGAGTTCATGGATAAGATTAAACATTGAGGAAAAGTTCAGAAATTATCGTGGGATTATCCCTTTTTGAAATTACCAACTTTTTCTGTAAGATGGCGAATTACCAAGTGTTCACTCGCCAAGTTTTCTTTCCCTTTCTCATCCATACCTTAATGTAACCAACTCTTAAATAAATTGCCAATATTTATTTGATCAAGGTAGTAACTTTTTCCAAATGAAACAACGAGTCTCCAAACCGGTATGCCTACAAGTTATAAAGATATTCAGGAACCACTAGAAAATTATAGAATACAATGAGCTACTTTCAATCTCCAAATTACACCGGTATGCACACCCCGCCGACAAATAGGAGTAAACAAGTTACACATAAAGATATTAACCGGAACCACTAGAAAATTTTGAACTCTTGACCTTTTGTGAGAGGAAGATAGCGCAAGTCAGCAACGCCACCCAAGTGGGTGGTAAATGTTGTGACCCAGGGAACCCCGCACCCCGCCGACAGCTAGGGGAGTAAACCCTGGGGGCCGCACGTGCTAGCCACTACAAACATGCAACCAGGTAAATCACCCTATGATGAAGCTAGGATTCGAACTCTCGACCTTTTGCGAGAGAATGTTGTGGAATTTTTTTTTTTTTGTAACCCTGGGAACCCCGCACCCCGCCGACAGCTAGGGGAGTAAACCCAGGGGGCAGCACGTGTTAGCCACCACACACGTGCCACCAGGGTAAGTCACTCTGTGACGAAGTGGGACTCGAACTCTCGACCTTTTGCGAGAGGAAGAGAGCTCGATCCAGCGACGCCACCCAAGTGGGTGGTTATGTTGTGGAATTATTAATCTCTCTTATCTCTAATAAAAAAAAAATTTCACATCTTTTTTAATCTTTTATTGACCTCTCCTACCAATGCCCTAAATTTACTAACTTTTATATAAAAGACTTTTATTTGAGTGACTTATCAAGTTTTATTTGACTATTTTGTCAACTAATTTTGGGTTATCCACTCTTGTTTTACAATAATTTCTCCGGAACTGAAAATAATATTGCAATTCTCTTCATTTTTTAAGATCTTTCTTTTTCCTAGAACTTCATTCAATTGATTGTTTCTCATGATGTGCCATAAGTTTTGCGCTGCAATCAATGTTAGGATCAATCAGCACCCGTAATGGGTATGGTGATACCGGGAGGGTCAGCTTAGCCTTCGTAGAGTCAATTCCGAAACAAGGGGCGGCTTTTCAACCACGCTGCACAGATCATGCAGTAGCCCTGTGCCATTCATCGAACCCTTCCAAGGGTTGCAAGTGTTGAAGAAATGATTTGAATTGATTCTCGAGCCAGATTCCAATATTATGATTGATACAATGAATCGTAGATTTGGAATATTTTAGGGAGAACAAAATTGTATATATTTTCTTTGTTTTACATTTCTTTTACTCTAAATGCAAACATGTCCTTGTACGTTGAATGACAGAAATACAGTATACATTTTCCATTGCCCCACATTTTATGTCATGGTATCAGAGCCTTATTTCCGATCCACCTTCTACAAAAAATTTTCAGTATTGCCTTCGATCGTTTTTTGGTTTGTTTATGCAAATTACTACCTGCAAAATAATATCAGCAGATCGGATAGGAATTCATTTTATCAATCAATATGGAGAACCCAACTAGTAGTGAAATTCAAGATCCAATCTTACCTTCAACAGAGAATTCACCCGACCAAGTCTTAGAGCAAGTCAAGCAGATTGCTTGACATCCTTTGGCTCCCATCATAAACCCTTCCACTTAATCTGTTCCAATTCAATGGCCATATGTGCTGTGGATCCCTGCCTAAGGCCCAATCAATGGGCTCCTAGGTCTAGCCAACAATGGGCAAACTACGACCCACAACACCCAAGCAAAGATCCAAATTCACCTTCTTCGGGTCACAGACCCGAGTTGAACTCGGGTGGGTTGAGAACAAATCCCTATTCGAGTTTCCCACCCAGGATCATGCCCTTGTTGTTTCTGACCGTTGCCAGCCGCCTAAAACCTAGCGACCCTCTTTTTATACTTCATCAATTGACAAGCTAAAGTTGTAGCTAATTACCCTTTAGCTCACAGGACCGGACCATTACTCGACCTGAGCAAGAGAGTTCTAGTGGGCCCTCATTACGAAAGATAAGGACAGATTCCTTGATGGATCCATCCCCTTCCAGCAAACAAACGAATGTACCGGCGCTAGTCACTAGCACCGGTGCAACCAAATTAGTCCATACTTATATTGGGAATTATGTTGTACCGGAGGTGGGGACGACATCAAAGAAATGTATGGCAAACTCGACTAGGTTAAAGTTTTTTCTTTCACATAAGCCCTCTAGGAGTTGAAGCAAGGGAACCTCTTGGTTACCACTTGCTTCAACTGGCTCTCGACCCTCTAGAATGAGCTTGAGGCAGCTAGGTTAAAGTTTTTTCTTTCACATAAGCCCTCTAGGAGTTGAAGCAAGGGAACCTCTTGGTTACCGCTTGCTTCAACCGACTCTCGACCCTCTGGAATGAACTTGAGGCTGCCGAAGAGTAACTCAAGGGATAGAAGATGAGAGAGAGAGAGAGAGAGAGAGAGAGAGAGGACAACTCGATTCCTTTTGGTCCTAAATGATAGTTACATACCTTTTTGGTTGCAAATTCTTGCCATGGATCATGTTCCGATGCTTGAGCGCATTTTCTAGCTAGCCATCCAAGAAGAAAACTAGTGACTTGCAACCACTGAACATGAGAAGGGGGAGAAAGCGTGGCTCTTACTGTGTAGGCATGGCTCTCAAGTTGATCTCACTTAGGCTTCGTGCGCCACAGCGAGTAGAGGGCTCGAGAGGAAACCCTAGAGGACTCAGTGAAGAAGAGGATGCAGAGAGCTTTAGAAGCTGCCACATCAACCATCTAGATCAAAGGAGTGGATCCGACGACTCCTATTCATTTTGAGTCAACAATGGAGATCAAAAATATGGGCGTGGATCTAACAGCTCATATTCTTTCTAAGCCGATGGTGGAGATCAAATGTATGGGTGTAGATTTGACAATTCCCATCCTTACCGATCCAACAGCTCAAATCCATGGTAGGAAGAGGATCATATGGCTCATATTTAATCCCTTATGGCCTCGAATTGAATGGCCCTCATAATGCCATGTCATCACAGGAAGGGGAGGCCAAAATTATAAATTCAAGAGAAAGTATTGCTAATATTGTTGGCGTTCACATCATACTATTGAAACATGTTGGAAATTACATGGTATGTTGGCTGAGAAAGAAAAGAAAGGAAAAGAATTTTCTGTTTATTAGTATTAGCACAAGCAAATGACAAGATTCACCAGGTAATTATTTAGGATCGATATCAACAAATTATGAATGCACTCAATCAATTAAAGACTATTGACAAAGCTACAAAATTTTCAAGTACTTCATTATATAAGGATATTGATATTTCAGTTAATGCATGGATTATTGATAACCGCATAATTTGCAATGAATGTTTATTTTCTGATATCTACACTAAACCTAATTCATCCATATCTATTCGTCTCCCAAATGGGAATATTATCGGTATGCAAAAGATTGGTATTGTCCGCCTTAGCCCAAACATTATCCTTAAAAATGTTATCTACATTCCTGAGTTTGAATTCAATCTTATAGTTGTTTCCAAAATTTGCGAGGACAATTCTTATTGAGCCAATTTCGATTCTGAAAATTGCTCATTTCAAGATTTTTTTTGACTGGGAAACTAATGGGCTTAGATGGAGTAGAACAAGGATTGTATTTTGGATCAACTTCCCCTAAGACTTTGATTTGTCTTCTTTAAATAAAAGCATACATTGTAATGCTACTACTAGTAATAAAATATCCTTGTTTCATAAATGTTTAGGCCATAGTGCTCGTTTCCCTTGTCCTAATTGTAAAATATACCCTCTAGCGAAACAATCATGAGCACCATTTCCTACTAGTGTGCCTTAAGCCACTAGTGTGCTCTTATTAAATCATGTAGACATTTAGGGTCCTTATCATATACCACATCGCAATGGGTCTTGTTTCTTTCTTACAATTGTGGATGACTATTCTCATGCCACTTGGGTGTTTCTCGTGCATTCCAAAAGTCAAACTTTTTCATATTTGTTATAATTCTTGTCCATGATTAGAAATTAGTTTGATAAACATGTCCAAAGGATTCACACAGATAATGGGAGTGAATTTTTTTTTTTCAACTAAGTACCAATCTTTCCTATCCTCTCAAGGAATGCTCCATAAGAGTTTTTGTGCATACACTCCCCAACATAATAGAATTGTTGAGCGTAAATATCAACATCTTTTAGAAGTTGCTCATGCACTAAAATATCAAGCTTCCATTCTTGAGTCTTTTTGGGGAGATTTTGTGGTCACAATAGCCTATTTAATAAATTGAATGACAACTAGAGTATTAGGAGGATGCACTCCATTTGAAATGCTCTTCAGAAAAAATCAAACATTGGTCATCTCTGAGTATTTGGTTACTTTTGCTACATGACAAATGTGAGATATGGAAGTAAATTGGATCCTCGTGCTCTTCAATGTATTTTCATGGGATACCCCACCCTCTCGAAAGGTTATCGAGTTATGGAGATATCCTTAGGATGGTTCTTAGTTAGCCGAGATGTTGTCTTTCATAAAGATATATTCCCCTTCTTGGAAATGACATCTCTAAATGAGCCACCAATGCCAACATCAAATCATTGACATTTTTTATCATAGGAGGATGTTTATATAACACTACAGTATGTATTGCTTGTACCATATCAATAAAGCCCCAATCTATGTCCTGAGACAATATGCCTCGAATCCCCCCAACATATTAGAAGAAACTCTTGATTCTTCCATTTTAGTATCATCATGAAACACTAGTGGGTCTTCATCGTAGCAATATGAATCCTCATCACCAGCTACACCAACCTTGACATTCGAGAGGACAGGTACACCTTCCAACATGGACCAAGGACTATATATGTTCTTCTTTGAAGACCAAAGGTGCACAATATCCGGTATCTTCCTATGTTTCCTTTAGTTGACTATCGCCATAACATATGTGTTGTATTGGTTGAATTTCTGAAGAATAGGAACCTTCTTCCTATGAGGAAGCAACACATTACATTCAATAGCAAAGGGCCATGAAAGAAGAACTAGCTGCTCTTATAGAGAAACACTTGGGATATTGTCCTCTCTGCCTCCTCACAAAAGGCCCATTGGCTGCAAATGTTATACAAGATAGAATATAGGGCAAATGGTTCAATTAAGCAATATAAGGCTCGACTGTCGCTAAAGGATTCACACAACGAGAAAGTTTTGATTATCATGAGACTTTCTCCCCTGCTACTAAGGAAGTCATTGTTCATTCTTTTCTATCTATCGCTGCATTACAAAATTGGGAGCTACATCAGATGGACGTCAACTATGCTTTTCTTCACGACCTCGATGAGGAAATTTACATGGAACTTCCATAGGAATTATGTAGACAGGGGGAGTTACACGTATGTCATCTCCGTAAATCCTTGTATGGGCTTAAGTATGCCTCTCGACAATGGTATGCAAAATTTACCATGGCACTTACAAATGTAGGTTTCCGGCACTCCAAGCATAATAATGCATTGTTCACATGGACCAATGGTACTTCATCGATGTACTTGTTAATTTAAGTCGATGATATATTTATCATGGAAATGATGATGTTGCAATTCGGAACTTTAAAAGATATTTGCATTTGACTTTCCACATTAAAGATTTGGGACCACCAAAATATTTTCTTGGTATCGAAATAGCTTGATCCAATGAGGGAATTTGTCTTAGTCAACGAAAGTTCATTCTAGAAATCATATTAAAAGCATAACTGTTAGGATGCAAACAAGTTGTTATACCTATTGAGCAGAATGCCAAATTAACAACATATGAATATGATGCAAGTCTTCTTCTCCAAATGAAGATTCACTGCTCAAGGATCTATCGGGATATTAGCAATTCATTGAAAATTGATTTATCTTATCATGACTAAGCTTGATATTTGTTATGCAGTATAGATTCTTAGCCAATTTATGCACAATATGAAGCAATCACATATGAATGCAACGTTGAAGGTTGTAAAGTATTTGAAGGGATGTCTAGGACTTGGAATTCTAATATCACGTGACAACACCATGAAGATGATGGCCTATTGTGATACGGATTATGCTATTTACCCAATGTCAAGAAGATCCATTGTTGGTTTTTGCATCAAATTGGGAATGTCTTTGATTTTGTGGAAGACGAAAGAGCAGTCAATAGTTTTCATTATCGTTAGCCGAATCAAAATATTGAGTCATGGTGAAAACTGTTTGTGAAATAGTTTGAATACGAGGATTACTTTTAAATCTTGGTGTGCAAGTTGATGGCACAAGTGAATTATTTTATAAAAATGATGTCGCACTCAAGTTAGTGGCGAATCCAATTTTTCGTGAAAGAATAAAGCACATTGAAGTTGATTACCATTTCACTCGAGAGAAGATTCAAGAAGGGATTATTATGACTCAAGAAATTAGAATTATGGAACAATCTGTAGATATTTTCACTAAGTCATTATGTCAGAGATAGCACACATTTTTTTAAGTAAGCTAGGCGTCTTTGATATTTATAAACTGCTAGCTTGAAAGGGAGTGGTGGAGAAAGGATTTAAATTGATCCTTGATTGATTCCTGAGCCAAATTCCAATCTTGTGATTGATACGGTGAATCGTAGATTTGGAATATTGTAGGGAAAACAATATTGTATATATTTTCTTTGATTTACGTTTCTTGAACTATAAATGCAAACATGAACTTGTGCATTGAATGACAGAAATACAATATACATTTCCCATTGCCCCACATTTTGTGTCAGCAAGCCCATACAACGAGTCATGATCGGCATCAGTTGTGTGAAGGCTATGTGCTGCAACAAGTTGGCAAGGGTCTTCATCGATCGCTAGTGATTCATTTCTCTCTCTGTCTTTCCTTCTTACACCCTTTTTTTTTTTTTTGTGTTATGCTGATGTGGCATGCCACACCAGCACCGGGTTTCCCACATCAGCTATGTCACATCAGTGAATTACCAGAGCTATGTACTGAAATAAGGAATGGGTTGAGTAACTTAGGCTGCATTTGGTTCAACATTTGCAAGGGGCTTTAAGTCCAATACAAATGCTAAAATCCCAAAGCTATTTGGGGAAATGCAATTGTGTTTGGTAAATTTTTTTGCAAATGGACTTTAAGTTGAATGTGTGTTTGGTAAAAAATACTTTCGCAATGAGTTTTGATGGGTATAATATATATATATCTTTTTTTAAAAATTAAACTTCGCCAGACCGGCGAAAGGCTATGGTTGCTGGCGAGCCAGATTTGGCATTGGCGGCCGTTAGCTGAGGTCGCGCAACCCAGCCAAGGGCCACCGGAGGTCGCCTGATCTTAGGCGACCCATGGCAAGGGTTACTTGACCTAGGGGCCACACGACTCAAGTGGCCACCGCCTGGGTCTCGCGCCACAGGCGACACTCGCCTGGGTCTTGCAACGGCGGCCGGAGTCACGCGACCCTCGCCAACGGCCATAGTCCTTCGCCAAACCAGTGAAGGGCTGCCTCTTTTTTCAATTAAAAAAAAATCAGGGGCAAAATCGGAAATATGAAAAATTAGTAAGGGTAGTTTTGGAAGGAAAAAAATAATTTCAGCATTTGGCGGAATACTGAAAGCCCAAAGCTAGTTGAAAGCTAAAAACTGGCTTTAATGTTGAACCAAACGGTCTAGCATTTTTCCAAGGGGCTTTCAGGCCTGAAAGCCCATTAGAAATGCTGAACCAAATGCAGTCTTAGAGAGTTGCTTCCAAGAGTAGAAGGACCAAATTGCAAAATGCTACAAGTTGAAGAATTAAACCCTGACCCTCATTTTTATGAGGGGTCTCAACAAAAGAGAGAACATGGAAGAGCAAAATAAAAAATAAAAAATTCTCTGCCACGCACTACGCATGAGCTCCAAAGTGAGGAGGCTTGTTTGGTTTAGCTTTGTCAAGGGGCTTTCGGGCCAAATGCAAACCTGTTTGGTTTGTTTTTTGTAGGATTTTGGCCAAATACAATTGCAAATTCAAAGGGCTCTAAAGGCCTTTAGCCCAAGGGAGATCCGAAGTCACTTTGGGAAGTTGTATCTTCCAAATGCAAGTGGCACTGTTCACGAATTATTGTTCATCTTCTCCGAGGAGTTGACAAGGCTGAAGACCGCTAGCTAAGCCGTCCTTGACACCAGCGACCGTCGCTCAAGGCGTCCCCGACGCCGGCGACTACCGCCCAAGGTCGCGTGACCCAGGCAATGGTCGCTTGCGCGACGCTAGGCAGTGACCCAGGCAATGTCGCCTGGGTCGCACGACAGAGGCGACCCCTGGGTCGCATGACCCTAGCGGTGTTTGCCTAGGTCACGTGCGACGAAGGCGGCGCCTGAGTAGCGAGACCTTGGCGGTGTTTACCTAGGTCGTGCGCCCAGCCGATGGAGGCGACCGTCACTTGGGTCGCATGACGGAGGCGATGCCTAGGTCGCGCGACCCTGGCGGTGTTTGCCTAGGTCGCGCGCCCAGGTGATGGAGGCGATCGTCACCTGGGTCGCATGACGGAGGCGGTGCCTAGGTCGCGCGACCCTGGCGGTGTTTGCTTAGGTTGCGCGCCCAGGCGACGGAGGCGATCATCACCTAGGTCACGAACCCAGGCGACCATCACCGTCGGAGATTGACCAGCGGCCAGATCTGGCCGTCGGAGGGAGAATAGATTAAATTTTTTTTTAGTAAAAGTACTTTAAAAAATGTAGTATTTACCAAACGGCATTTAGGCTAAAGTTGCTTTGCACTACAATGAAAAATTTCATTTTACCAAACGGTATTTGCATTTTGAAAAATCCATTTAGCCTAAAGATATTTGCATTTTCCTAAGAGCATTTGCCCAAAGCTAAACCAAACGGGCCCGGAGATTCTATGACAATGCCATGAAATATTCTCCTTTGTGTCATTTCCCTCATTCGCCACTAGGGTTAGTCAAATCACAAATGTCTAAACTTTAATTCATTTCATAATCAAAGTGCTTAGATTTTTTTTTAATCAAAGAAGTAGCTCAATTTTTCAAATGTGAGTTAATATGAGATCTCCATCAAAATCACATATGAAAAATGTCGAGAATTAGGCTCTAAGGTAGTCAAACAGCTGTTAATTATCAAATTTGGAGATTAATACAACCTCTTCAAATGATGTTGCAAAGTCGTTTTCGTCGACCAAGATCATTCAGGTCAGCATTTCCTTTCTCGTCATCAGCCATCACCTAAATAGATATGACATAATTTTTACTTATTTAGAAAGCGAAGGTACCAATCACACAGAGATCTCACATCGACCCACGTTTGATTCAATGTAAAAAAATTAAATGCTTGACTGTAAAATGAATGAAAATTCAGATAGTTGCAGGGTTTATTGCCCCTTCCCGTTCGAAGACAACGAGATGGACAAATTGCTCGGTGGGTATTCCTCATATTCACCCCCCGATCTCTTCTTTCTGCTTTGTTTTCTAACGTGGAATTGTCATATGCTGACACGGTTTCGGATGCAAAGCAGACGACAAGATTCAAGTCAAATCATTTGACAAATCATTTGGCGGAGATTTCCCTGCAAACTAAGAGACAGCAACGGAAACATCCTGGCCGGTCGCGTCCCAAATGGCGTTTTCTAACTCTACGGTCGTTTATATTAATACTTTAACATTGATGCGAAGTTCTTGTATCATCGGCTCGTCTTTGGGATTCACGAGTTTTTAAGTGGAAGCCCACCTGGAAAATGTTTCAGGCTTGACTCAACAAACTTCATCCTTCTTCAACCTTCATTGATTTCTCTTCATTTAATCAGCAAAAAAGGACTAAGAAGCTGCTTCTGTTTCAAACCCGAGTCGCCCTCACCAATGGCAGTAAGTGCCCATCTGCTATCATCGTTGTTGATCGACTTCTTTAGGGTGTTTGAGAACTTGTTTGTTATAGACTGGACTCTGATTTTTGTGAGTTCTTGAATTTCTTTTTCTGGGTTTGTTGGCACGGAAGTTATGAATGAATGCTCGATCAAACGAGTGTTTGCCCCCTCTAGATTACATTGAAGGTACAGAAATGGCTATAGCAGAGTTTTTCTTAGTCGTATTACCTGTGGTGATCGGACTTTGGGGATGATTCTTAGTCTAAAAGCTTAACAGTTTATGAAACCATCCTTCAAGACTTGAAATACTAACTCACCTTCTGTACAGGCTTTGAGATTGGACATAAATTAAAGCATGAGTTAGATTTTAAATGAGGAGGAGTTCAAATATGACCTCCTGCAAAATTACTCTGCAGAATTAGAAGGACGACAATTATCCGTATGTTCTAAAACTTTAGATGGCGAAGGCACAGATGAACATGCAAAACTCTATGGACACTCGGTCATCAGAATTATGAATCAAGTGTCCGTTGGATGGTAAATTTCTCAATGCATGTCGATTGTCGGTAATTCCTTTGGTTGTCTCAGTAACTCAGAGCTTGTAACCTTTGCTATGAGATTAGTAAATTCCTAAACAAGTATGACAAAGTGATTGATATGAAGATTTGCTTGGTTATGTTGAATTATCAGTAATTAGACAGGGACTAGGATTGGGATTATTATGGACTGCCCTTTTGTTGTTCAGGGATGGTTCAATGAAAACATGGGTGTAGCAGCAAGATGGTGTACCCACCCTACAGTTGGGAATTAAATGCTGACAACTTGTTATGTTTTCCCGTGAAGTGGCTGATCACATGTCCACTTGAATCTTAACCGTCTTTTTTCCATGTGAAATTGGACTTTTTATTGTTCTTTCACTAGAATGAAATTCAACAGACCAGCTCACACAATGCTTGTCCTAGGATTTTGTTTTTCTCTGGTTTTCCTACAATTGCATAATTCGATAAGCATTCATGAACAATGTCTACTGAAATTCATTTCAAACTAGTTCAGTATACAACAGGCAAGCAACATGTAGGGATTGTTCATGAAACTCTAGAGGAAGTTACCACAAATTGAATTCAAAGAGGGTTGGATCTGGTCCTCACAGAGATAAGTTCAGAATACAACTCCCACCAAAAATCTTTAACCCCTTAATTGTTTGAAAAGGCGATCCATGTTCTAGTGTCTGCTGTTCTTTAGAATCATTGAATCACCATTCACCAGTTGTGGGTGGCTTTGCCGCAGCAACATTCGCACGTTCCGAAGTTCGGAAACTGGGACAGCAACAACATACCATACACAACTTGCTTTGAGAACGCGCGCAAGGAGAAAGCAGGCGTGAAGATGAACCCAAACGATCCTGAGGAGAACCCGGAGATGTTCATGCTCAGGAGAGGAGGCGTCGAGATCCACAACGATAGCCAAGCATCAGTTGCTTTTGAGCACAATATAAGTGAAGGGCACAGGAGGTTCAATGCGTACCGGAGGACCCCTTTGGATCAACACAAGAGTACAGCGAGCCACGGCAGCGTTAGGTCAGAATCTGGCAGTGAAAAGAGCAGTTCTGATTCACGCCCGAACTCGAGTCGACATCGTGCTAGGCCAGACCGCAAAAAAGGGCTAACAGAGAGCAGCAACAGCTTGTCGCCCTCTGCGGCTAGTGTCCCAAAGCATGCAAGACAAAGGAGTGGAAGTCAACCATCCGATGATTCTGTAAGTCTGTACTTTGTGATCTTAGATTCAATCTTGCACATGTAATTGCTGTGATTTTTTCTCCTCAGTAGCCTTTTCTGGCATCTGATTATCCATTGCATATGCTCAAAGTATTTATCACAAGGCAATAGCATGGGCTCAGTGCTACCGTCAAATGGCCATTGGCCCTATGTCATAGATAAGCTTCAAGTAGATTCACCAAGTGGTAAGATTGCTCGTTCTTCTGTCTAATTCTGCATCGCTCAGATCTCAAGCAAGAAAAAAAAGAATAACTGCCAAAAGGCAGAACCATCACCCCTAGCACGTTGCCACCATAAGCAAATCTCATGTTTCTTCTGGTGAATCTCGCGTTTCTTCGAGCATACAAGACGCTGCTGCGCTTTGCTCTCAGACTCATTTTTCTTGTTTGCAATTGGCAGTAATATAATCATTGCGTTGCATGATCAATCCCTGCAATGAAAGTGATGATATGGTATGATATTGCGCTTTTTTTCTGTTTTTCTGGGGTAGACAGCATCGGAGAGCGCCTTCAATACCTAAATTCGGGGCCTGGGATGAAACCGATCCAAGATCGGGAGATAGCTTCACTGTCATCTTCAACAAAGTGAAAGAGGAAAAGGACAACGCATCCTCCAAGTTCCCGGTCATGCCCCCTGAGCAGATCTCCTACTCCAGCAATCAGAAGAAGCAAGAAAGCTCTTCTTCCTCCAGATCAAAGGTACCCAAATATATCCGATGATTCTGCTTATTAGTGTATGTCCCATTTCTCATCAGCTTTTCACACAGATTGATGATCTTCAACTTGGGATGTCTTTGCAGATATGTTGCTGTCCCTGTTTTGGGGGAGGGATTGATTCTAATAAGCTTCACATTTGCATCTCGGTGTTTCGATGATTCTAAGACATGACTATACTTTTGATTTTGATAATTACTGTGAAATGGGTTATTGCTTAAGACTTGAAACTGTTTGTTTGATTGAGATTTATGTATTCTTCGACATTCCATTGCTTAAACGCTTTCCCTCCTTGTCCAGTGAATTAGAAGAAAAGTCTTCATGTCCTGCACTAGAACTGGCAAGTTTTGATCTGATTCTTCCTTAGAAGGATTGTGATTGTGACGTTGGCTTGAGTTACTCCAGACATGAGAAAGAATTCAAGCTAAGGTTGGAATTAACGGTGCTTGAGTTATCTCTTTACTTAGATTGAACACCATGATCTGAAATTATAGTACTAAACCTTTCTTTTTGCTTTCTTGTTTTGCATACAAATAGATGAATTATTGGCTTTAAGAAGACTATCTGTTTGTTTCATCATGACTTGAGAAGCAATAGAGAGCAAGCCAAACTTATTAGGGTGAGCAATAGGATCGGCTTAAGAGAGAACCGTATGAATTAGCCTTATCTGATTGGATAAGTTCTTTGATAAAAAATCGGGATTTCAAACTTGGAAAGCCTATGATAGGTTGTTCTCATAGTATACTTTTTTAATATAATAGTTATATTACTTCACTACAACATAAGAAATTGAAAAAAGAATAGATGCAGTTCCCAAGTTGATGTTATAATCAACTAGTTCGGTTCTAAGATGATTCCTAAGGTAATCGATCTGATTCCCATTTCCAAAAATTAGGAATTGACTTTGACATGGTAGGTTTCAAATTGAATTTGATTACCTCTTAAAATTAAACTAAAAATACACATGATACAAACACAACATATCTTGTATCGATTTCATGGAATATGCTTTGGGGTGATTGGTTTTTGGTCCAGTCTAATAGAATAAATCACTTTTTTTTTCTCACTAAAGAGTATTCATGTATAATGAAAAAAGGTGACAAAAAGATATCGATAAAAGTGACAATAAATGAAAAGTCATTGTAACATATCTTGTGATGCCATTGGATGATACCATATTCAATTCACATTCTATTAATTTTTATGAATAAATAAATAAAGAAATTATATGTAGTCGATCCAATTCTTTTTTGGAATCGGGAACTATACCACCCGAACATTAATTTCATTTTTCTAGGAACTAAACCAATATTCTCAAGAACTGAACCAAATTGACATGTTTGGTTCAATCTAGATGATCTGTTTTATATGTCCTTAAAATAGAATATGCTTGACTCTTGAGCAACAAACAACGGACATGACCCATGTTCCAAGTATCATAAATTAGAACAAATATTCTGTTTCAATCCTTCCACCTAATCAAACTTATATCAAAAGTTCAAAATTCACCCCATTTCACAGCGATTCCACGAGCCCAATGCAGGGCCCACGTAGACAGCTTCATTCGCGCTTTTCAATCTTCAAATTGAGCTATGACCAAAAAATAAAAACAAAAATCCTTAAAATGGAGCTCGAAATTCGATCAAGTGTAGCCTAGGTTAAATCAATCACACCGTCATCACTTTCTGTCCAATCGCGCTAATTCAAAAAAGCCCCCACTGCCCACTCAGAATCCGCCAGCTGTCACTCACTCCCCGGGTAGGGTCCACGGGGTCTAATCAACGCAAGCTCGTTCAAAAATCAAAAAACGCCAGAGCGTTTTGCGAGCCCTTCGAAACCTCCGAAACGACGCCGTTTCGACCCCCGTCGAGCGCCAAAACCGGTAATAAAAATTTGAAGAAACGAAACTGCACACAGCAAGAACCAGAGCATCTCTCTTCCTCGCCTCTTCGACGCTTTTCAAATTCCTTCGAGCGAGCGACGATGGAGATCAAGTCGGGCGCGTTGGGTTCCTGCTCGAAGGACCACCAGCGGATCTACCAGGAGTGGTTCAACGTCGTCGATTCAGGTCCGCGCTTCGAGTCGCATTCGTTTTCGGCTCGTCGGATGATTCGCAGGCTCGATCGGGCCGGGGAAATCTCGCCGGATCGGCGATTTTTCTCTCGATTGCTGCTTGTTGTTGTTGTTGTTCGTTCGTTCGGTGATGATGTGTCGCGGGATTGTGGTTTTTTTGTAGATGGAGATGGGCGCATCACTGGAAATGCCGCCACCAAGTTCTTCGCCATGTCGAAGCTTTCGCGGCAGGAGCTCAAGCAGGTTTATCTGTCTGTCTGTCCATTGTTGAGAGTGCGGAAATGACAGTTGTTTCTGTTTGTTCGATGATGAACTAGATGAAATTGGGCTTTTTGAAGCAGTGTGTGCCCGATTCGTTTTTGATTCCATTTGGGGGATTTTGTGTGGGTTGTTATAGGGGGTGAATAGGAGAAGTTGATTGTGGGTAAGTGTTCTCCATTTGGCCGAAGATAGGATTGAAAGAGCAAGCTGTTGCTTGATAAACTGATAGTTGAAGTTTCGGGCTGATTGTGTTCTGCAAGGTGTACATTTGAGCTCACCTTTTAAACCCTCTATCATGATTTTCCCCAGTGGAGTTCTGCTTGAATCGGAGTTTATGGCAACTTGCACAGTAAAGTAAAGTCTACGCATGAAGTAATTTTATGTGGTTGTCATGAACGATTGTTTCCACTCTTCCAGACTATGGGTTTTTGCAGGAGTTCTTGGAAATTTTGGAATGTGGATTGTTTTTATTCTGTTGGTAGAATCCACTGGTATTTAATTAGGAGCCTGTTGTTGCCTTAACCTAAACTTCTCGGTTGTTTGACCTCCCTGCAGGTTTGGGCCATTGCAGATTCCAAACGCCAGGGGTTTCTTGGCTTTCAAGAGTTTATTATCGCTATGCAGGTTTTACTTTGTCGCATTTTTTTTTCTGGTATGTATTGTTTTTGATTACTTGTAGGATGCAATTTCTCTCTTAACATTCGAAGTGAACAGCTAATTTCTCTGGCTCAAGAAGGAGTTGAATTGACCCCTGGCAGCCTTAAGTTTGAAGGCAAGTTGCTTATATGTTCTACTTCCAGACACGTTGTTTTTACTTTCTAAAGTCTCTTATCTTCTACTCAAATTAACTTTGAGAAATGGAGAATGGATTATAAACATAAGAATTGAAGACCGCTTGGATCTTATAGGGACCACCAATAATCCTATCTCTTCCTATACTTTGACCAGAATGACAATTTGGAAAGGGATAAAAATTGCCTTATACTTCGATTATTGCCCCTCTTAGTGTAATACTTTAAGTGTGTGCACCCATTTTGCATCAGTTACCTCAGCAATAGGCAAAATTTCTCCATGAATAGTGAAAAAATCTATATCTTCTGGTGAATTACAATTTTAGGTTTTTTTTATACAAGAATTACAGTTTCAGGTTGTTTACAATTTAATCTTGCTTAAATATGTCTAATTTTCTTCTGCTTGGCTTTCATTCATGACAAGAGAATAGAAAGTTCCTCATTGTGTACCATTTGAAGGGTAGTTCTACTGCATGTTCTTGTAATAGAGGTTTTAAGTTTCTCCATTCTAATGGTAGTTTCTGTAAAACATGGCTGACATGCCACATCATGTTATTCTCACTATTTAAGCTCTGCTGATCATATGTTACTTGGTTATGAATGTATGTGCTTTTGACAGCTGATGTGGAAAATATCAATCCTCCTGTGATGGAAGGATTGGATGACCTGGTTGCTGTAAGTGAATTTCTTTTGTAGTTCTTGCTATGGCCTGCTCTTAAAGATTAGATATTTTTATAGCTTGAGTTCTTATTTTTGCTTCTTTCCTTTTATTAGAAAAGCAAGAACTCAACAGTTGTTGTCAATCTTGAAACAAATGGTGAGAAACTGTACTGATTATCACTTTGGAAGTTCCTATTTGGGAGCTCTTTCTGTTAACTATTACTTCTTGCAATGCAGGAAGTGCTCAGCCCCTGCCACCACCATCATCTCAATGGTTTGCTTCGAAAGCTGGGAGGAAGGTGAGCTTCAAGTATTTGTCATTTGTACGAGAAATTACTTTCTTGGTCATTTTGTGGTGTTGTTCCTTTTTACTTTATCAGGAGATGGTATTTTCTATTTCTTAATGTGACATGGCATTTTTTTAATACTACCTATAGGTCATCTCATAGATGCCTTTTTCTTTCTTCTCAGGCACAGGCACCCCAATATTCGGTTACATCTATTGTTGACGGCTTGAAAAGATTGTATATAGAAAAGCTGAAGCCTCTTGAAGTTGCTTATCGTTTTAATGATTTTGAGTCCCCTTTGTTGGTGAGTGAAATTGAGGAGATTCAATTCATTTACTGTTTAATTTTTTTTTTTTTCTTTGATTTTTGGATTGGCAGATATAATTTGGATAGTTCTGTTCTGTTTGTGCTGTCTAGTTTCTACTTTTGGAGTAAATCGTGAGAAGAGTAATCAGTTACATGTGTTTGCAGACAAATAGTGATTTTGATGCTAAACCCATGGTGATGCTTCTTGGTCAGTATTCTACGGGCAAAACTACTTTCATAAAGCATTTGTTGAGGTGTGAATACCCAGGTTAGTCAATATTATGATGTATTCTTGTCGTCTTTACATGCAAATATATGAAATTACTGAAAGATTGCTCCCTGTCTTGGTCTATTTTTGCTGGACAGGAGCTCATATTGGACCTGAGCCTACAACTGATAGATTTGTTGTTGTCATGGTATGTTAAGTTTTCTTTCCTACCTTCAGTTTAGTCTTATAGAGTGACTGAGAGACTGTTACAGTCTTTGAGCGAGAAGTCATTCTTAATTCAACTCGAGAATTTCTTTGTTAGCAGTTAGTTAATTCTCTCAATTATTTATTGTAGTTAGGACCTAAATTCACCATGTTAAGTTAAACAAGTAGTGATTGATGTATATTTTCTCTGATGGATTCTGGATCAGTTATTTTCTGCATTGGATGGTCATAAGGATTCTAGTATTCAGTATCATTGGCTATCGCCATTTGGATTTTGTCAGTCTTGTGACTAACTGATGTGATTGACTTGCATTAACTATTTTTATGTGGATATTTCATGACTTTCATCTTTTCTGTCTGAGCTTAATTGACTTTATACTCAGTCTGGACCGGATGAGAGAAGTATCCCGGGGAACACAATTGCCGTCCATGCAGACATGCCCTTCAATGGCCTGACGAAATTTGGAGGAGCATTTTTGTCAAAATTTGAGTGTTCCCAGATGCCACACCCTGTGAGTTGTTGAATTTCTTCTCTTCTGTTGATTTAAATATTACTTGATGTCTTTAAACTGGTTTTGGAAAAATTATAGTTTTTGTTCTTGTACTTTCACATGTTTTCACACCATATCCAGTCAAATCCATTGAGTAACCCATCCGCAATTCCTGAGGGTGAGGCGGACAACATTATGGTGATGTGGATGCTACAGTGGAAAATAAAAAGAGAATGTCTTTTTCTTCCACTCATAATCTCTTTTCTTCAACATGCTTTTGGGTCTTGATCTTTAAAAATGTTGTCGGCATCACACTAGGGCCTTGTCTGATGGCTGTGTAAGCCTGATTTTGCCAAATTTGGTTTTGAAGGGACTTGATGAGGCAGTTTGTGCAAATAGAAATTACTCGATTAGAAAAGTTAAAAATGTAATGACTTGATTTAAAATATATATATGTAAGGCTCTCTTCTCAATGACAAGTGACATCAATATTTCCATAATGTGGTTACAGCTGCTGGATCAAATTACTTTTGTGGATACTCCTGGTGTTCTATCTGGAGAAAAGCAGAGAACTCAGAGGAGCTATGATTTTACTGGTGTAATATCATGGTTTGCAGCCAAGTGTGATATGATTCTTCTTCTGTTTGATCCTCATAAACTTGATATCAGTGATGAGTTCAAACGTGTTATTGCATCTCTACGTGGTAATGATGACAAGATACGTGTTGTTCTTAATAAAGCAGACCAAGTCGATACACAACAAGTAAGATCTCTAGATCATAGTTTGTCTCCGCTCCTCACTTGCATTTTCAGGCATATACTCTATGGGAGGATCAGCTAACCTGTTTGTGCTATTTACAGCTAATGAGAGTCTATGGAGCACTAATGTGGTCCCTTGGAAAGGTTTTGAATACTCCTGAAGTTGTACGGGTTTATATCGGGTACACATTTTAGTATGAGATATTATTTCTCAGAAACATTGTTTGAAAAGGGAGCTGATGCGTTTTATTCTTCGATTTTTCTTAGCATACTCTCTTCTTATACCTGTTTACTTATAACTTTTACTTATTGGTTGTTGGGTATTCAAAATCACAGGTCCTTCAATGACAAGCCTGTTGATGAAGGCATTGTGGGTCCTATAGGGCGTGATCTCTTTGAAAAAGAACAGGATGACCTTCTTGCGGACTTGGTTGACATCCCTAAGAAAGCTTGTGACCGTCGGGTATGTCATGATAATTTCAAGCTTGGTTTCTACAATTTTGTCTTGTGTACTCTGATTGTGAATCATCTTGCTGCATCCGTTTGTTGCAGATCAATGAATTCGTGAAGCGTGCTAGGGCTGCTAAGATTCATGCTTACATCATTAGTCATCTTAAGAAGGAGATGCCTGCCATGATGGGCAAGGCAAAGGCTCAGCAACGATTAATAGATAATCTTGAAGATGAATTTGCCAAGGTCCGTTCTCTCTCGCTCTCTCTTCCCTTTGCTGATGTTACATTACTTGATGAATATGTTGCTTTGAAATAGGTTCAAAGGGATTACCATCTACCGGTAGGTGATTTTCCCAGCGTCGATCATTTTAGGGAGGTCTTGAGTGGCTACAACATCGATAAATTTGAAAAGCTGAAGCCCAAGATGATACAAGCCGTCGACGACATGCTCGGCTACGAGATCCCTGAGCTCCTGAAGAATTTCAGAAATCCTTATGAATGAATCTTCCAGGGGGCGTGCCTTCTTTGTGGAGGCAATATTTTCTTGCTTTGCGTTATGTTATCTGAAAAAACAAACCTTGTGTATAACATTTTTGGCCTCCGATGCTCCATCACATCCTCAGATGGGGCTATCAGGATTATTATGCATGCATGTTAAGTTTCATTTCAATTTCCGTGTAACGGATGGCTTTGTCTACGCCAAAGAGACAAAGCAGGAACTCGTTAAGGTGGCGATTGGCAAAATGAGTCAAAAGTTCTCCCTTTGGCTCAAATGTGACTTTACTTGTCTTGGATAGTCGTCTAGAGCATGCATCAAAAGTTTATCTTGGATGCATAAATATCCAAGTTTAGCAAAGGGAATGCTCCAGCTAGTGTAAAGAGAGATTTTATGATTTTTTTTTATTTTTTGGTGGTTTCATCTAAAAATCGTCACTTAAATTGAAGTAGCCAAAGTGGATCAATTACGAGGAAAGTGAATTTTTCTCTTCTTTCCTTTTTTATGGGGCATTATCATTGCAATGGATCGCTACAGAGAAGGAAGAGCGAGGACATTTCAACCGCATCTAATACGGCAAAAGAGGGAAAAGGAATGGAGGGAAATCTCCATTTAGTTTCTTGAAGTACATTTTAGCACAGTACTCCTGAACTTGGGTTTATCTCAAATGGCCCCCGAATTTGATCAGTGCGTTGTATTGGCTGTGAGAACATGATCAGCTGGTGCAACTGCTCATCTTGCGTGTTAAGGGTATTTTCATCCGAATTTCATGAACTGCAAAGAAACGATGGAGGGGTCCAACATCCCTTGCAGGTCTTAGGCAAACGTTCTCTGTTGCCGACACTGCAGAGTGCAGAGCTCTCCCATAGACAAAGAAACTAATCATGGATTAGGCTGTTGAATTTGCAACTTCAATGATGGGTTAATAGACGTGGTTAAGTAACTTGTGACACCAATCTTTCATTGGATTCTCCATTTTGTTCACTGTATTTTGCACGCACCACTGTCGTAAAGCAATCGACACTTGAAATATCAATAGGGACTGATAATTAAGCATTCAAATGACAGCAAAAAAAGAAAGAACCTAGTTAAAACAACTTATCTTCATCTTAAAATTCAGTATATCTGAAGAGAAGCAGACACTTTTTGCATTCCTCAAAGGAAGCTCTGCAACTTTTGTACATGAAATCGATCAAATTCAGAAATCTGCAGCGTAATAATATACAATTTTTCGCCTAAGCCTCACAGAAAGGAATATATATCCTTCTTTGAGGCCATGACACGATCATTATACCAAAGGATGTGCTCTGTGAGCCAGCGCAAGAGAAACCTTCACTCCATAGCCGGCTTTAACTAATGCTCTTAATCCCAACTGGAAGTCAGATACGTAGAAGTTAGCCATATTTCATTTAGAGCAATGTGAAAAGGAAGGCCAAGTCGGGGTTCCAAGTTCATGAAGTGCTAGAGTAGAGAACAGGATAGTGTCTATTCTTGAGGAACTGTATAAAATTGAGACTAAAGAAGGCCAGATATGCGCAGCAGTTGATAAGAAATTTTGGTATTGAAAAGAGCGCAGCTTCCAGCAATCGTTATGTTCATCCAACTTCAGAGTTAAGAGCATCCATGCATTAGGTCAGGTCAGGTCATGACAATTTGTTACCTCTGAATGTCTACATCCCCACGAGAAGCAACGTGTTTCAGATTTGCAGATTCTCCACCCAATCCTTCATATTCATACAATTCTGTCAAGATGTACACACATCTTTGAATCTTCTGATAAGATGATTCCAAAGGATTGCTGCCGCAGATGACAACCTGCCAGAGACAGAATGTTATCAAGCACTCTCCTAAACAAGAACACATAAGCAGTCACATGTGGGAAAGAATTGTATCGAGCCATTCTCAGAATTATTTGACAGAGTAAGTTCGGCATCACACCATCGCATTCGCTACTCTGAACCCCCACCCTCAGAGTTGATCAGCCCTGACGGAGCTAAGGGCGTCATGGGACCTGAGGTCCTCTTGATCGGACTGGAGTTGGAGCCTGACTTGGGTACCAGCCTCGAGTTCAGGCCGGATTGGATAGATCCCCCTATCGTGCTGGGAGGAGAAGGGAGAGGACTGCTTGAAGGAGGGAGAGCCCTCCCTGAAGACTGCAATCTCGAACATCATGCCAAGGTCGCCGGACGTCTTGACATCATTGCAGGTGCAGGGCATGGTGATGCCATTGTGGGCAGCTGCTCCTTGAGTTGCTTGGGGCCCAAGAAAGAGTAAGAAGCGAAGCACAGAAAGTGGGAGGCTTGAGATGTAGATGTTCCAATGCACCCTTTGAAAAGTTCAGTTGAACTCTAAGTATGAATGCCTGATCGACCAAATAAAGTAGGAACGCCTGTACTACGTATTCTCATAAAGTTTCCAAAAAAAATGATCAGACCGTATGAGCTACAGAGAAGATATGTCCTTCTGGATGCCTTGGGTCCAAAACATCACAAACAGCATTCCAACCTGCGGCGACTTTGATCATGGTAATCAAATGCATTCGATAAAAAGAATCACTTCTTTCCGCCTTAAAACCAGTAAAGCCACTAAATACTCTCTCCTCTCACGCATGAACTCTAAAAGTTCCAGTCAAGTGCTCGGATTCAATGGTTTGAGCATGCTGAGTCCCAAGGCATTCATCATGATCAGCCTGATGGCCGCTGGTGTTTAATTCTTGCCAAGGCTCACCGGCAAAGCAGAAGGATAGCTTCTTCCAGTCCATCAGCCACCTCCACCCGGGCTTGAACAGCTGCTCCCCGGTCTCACTTCTGCCCTTGAGGACATGCGTGAGCTTTTCCATTGTGTTAAGTTTCTTTTCCTCTACTCTAGTTACCTTCGAGAAATGGAGACCACTTGGATCTTAAGTGGACCGCCGATGATCCAATCTCTTCCTATATTTTTTACCAGAATGACAATTTGGGATGCGATATAAACTACCTCATGCCATCTTAGTGCAGTGCTTTAAAGTGTTTGCACCTATGTTTGCCTCAATTACCTCAGTACTAGGCAAATTCCTTCATATATATAGTGTAACAATCTGTTTCCTGATACAAGAATTAGACTTTCAGGTTATTTGCAATTTGATCATGCTTACGAAGGTCTAAATTTCTGCTGCTTGGGTATCATTTGAGTTTCTGGACCAAGAAATAAATCACAAAATATTAACAAGATTCTCTCCGTTTGAAGGGTAGTGCTGCCACATATTCTTGTTATGCAAGAGGTTCTAACTTGAGGAGTAGTCTTTCTCCGTTCTGATAAAGTTTCATAAAGCATGGCTGACATCCCACATCATGCTATTCTTGCTATTTAAGCTCTGCTGATACATCTGCTAATTGGTTTATGCATGTGTGCGCTGTTGACAGCTGATGTGGAGAAGTTCCATCTTCCTCTTATGGAAGGGTTGGATGCCCTGGTAGTAGTAAATGAATTTCTTTGTTACTCTTGTTAAGGCCTGCTCTAGATATTTCTACAGCTGGAGTTCATATATTTGCTTTTTTCCTTTAATTAGAAAAACAAGACCTCAACAACTAATGGACAGAAAATGTACTTGTTATTACCTTGAGTAAATTATTTCTGAGCTCTCTGTTTACTAAAACTCTCACAATGCAGGAAGCGCTCAGCCCCAGGCACCTCCATTGTCTCAATGGTTTGCTTGGAAATCTGGCAGGAAGGTCAGCTTCGAGTATTTGTCATGTTGTATTAGGAATTTAGGCTTTTCGCAGAAAACAACTTCTAGAAAGATATTTTCCGAATGTTTGTTTCATGAAAAATGAATTATTTTGAGAAAACATTTTCCATCAAAAGAAAAAAGTCTTCCAAGTTAAGGGAAAATATTTTCCATTTTTCAAGATGAGGAAAATATTTTCCTTACTCACTTTCTCTTATTTCATACTGTGAACCTTTCCATCTTTTTTTATTTATTTAAAAAAATAGAAATTTTCTTTTCTTTTCTAAATTATTTTGCTGTTTCTTTTTTTTTCTTTCTTTGTTTTTTTTTTTTAACTTCTGTTTTGGCTGGTTGTTGGCCACGAAGATGGCTAGCGACCGGCCACGTGAGCCTCGAGCTCATAAGCCTCGGTCAAGCTTGAGGCTTGCTTGATCGGTGGTGCTTCAACTTGCTACTTGCCTCAGTCGCCGATCTGGCGAGCGACAAGAGCCTCAAGCACCGATCTAGCCAACGGTAGGGCCTTGAGAACTGATCTGGCCAGTGGTGAGGGCCTCAAGCGCCAATCTAGCCAACAATGAGGGCCTCAAGCTCGCCATTGATGGCAAGGGGCGAGGCCCGATGCCTTGAACTCGCCTCTCACCCCTAACGCCTTGAGCTCGCCGCTCGCTAGATTAGTGAGCCAAGCGAGTGGCGAGCTTGAGCTCACCTTCAGCTAGGTGTTGGCCGTTGCCGTGGCCAGCACTTGGCTGAAGAAGAAGACAAAAATAATTAGAAAAAAATAAAAAATAAAAAAAATTTATTTTAAAAAGAATGAATAAAGGAAAAGATTATCCTTGCCGGACAAAGGTAAATACTTTTCACTTATTTTAGGTTTTAGCCGAACAGAAAATAAAGTACATTTTCTTGAAAAACATTTTCCAAAAACGTTACGTTTTTCGTGAAACAAATGGAGCCTTAGTCCTTAAAAGGCTCATCCGGGTCTTTGCCCGGACCTTAGGATCACCTAGATGTAAAACACAACAAGGGTATTAGGAATTTTACTTTCTTGGTCGTTTATTGATTGTGTTCCTTTTTAGTTTATCAGGAAATGGTTTGATACCACCGGGACATCACGTAATAGATGTGCTTTCTTTCTTCTCAGGCACGGGCAACTCAACATATGGTTACATCAATTGCTGATGGTTTGAAGAGATTGTATGTAGAGAAGCTCAAGCCTCTTGAAGTCGCATATGGTTTTGAGGATTCTGTTTCCCCTCTGCTGGTGAGTGAATTTGAGGAGATACGACTCATGTACTGTGAAATGTTTTATTTTCATTCGCTTTTGGAGCAACAGCTATAATTTGGGTAGTTTGTTCTGTTCTATTTGTGCTGTACAGTTTCTACTTTTAGTGTAGGATCATGAGAAGAGTGATCAGTTACGCATGATTTTGCGGACAAATGGTGATTTTGATGCTAAACCCATGGTGATGTGATGCGGGGGCAGCAAAACATAAATCTTCTAATGGTCATATGCTCAACCCAACTCAAGTTTCATTAATCCATGAAGCCAATTTGTCAATCATGGAAGCACATGGCAAATTCATCCTCAACATGGTCCAATGGATGCAAGGCACATAATATAGCATTTGCCTATGATTTATGGCTTAAATGCAAGGTTGAAGTAGCAATGGATGTGTTCTCTTTGTATGATGTGCTATGTTTGTCTTCTTGTGTCTCAATTCCTTTAGTGTGATGTCTGTCTTCTTGAGTCTTTAATGCAAGACTAGAATGTCAAAGAGTTTTTATTGCAAGTTTGAAAGAATGTGGAGCTATTCTACATTATTAGGCTGAAGAGTATGAATGTAAAGTGTGCTCAATTTGTCTTCTTACATTAGAGGGTATTTAATGCAAGGTTAGAATTTCAAAGAATCTTTATTGTAAGTTTGAAAGAATGGGAGCTAGTCTTCATTTCTAGGCTGAGATGTAAGAAGTAGAGTATACTGACATTTATTGTAAGAGTCTTAGTACAATGTCCTAATATGGCTATAAATAGAGATGTAATTTGTATGGAGGGACACTTGATACGCAATACATGAGATTTCCTCTTGAAGTGAGTCATAACCTTCATATTTCGGTTCTTTACCATTTGTATGGTGGTGAGCCTCAAGTTCTTTATCCTTAGTTGATGAATTGTTCCTTTAGGCTTTGATGGTGAGCTACATTTATCCTAGCTTCATTTTCATCCATAATACACTCCATTTTTGCCTCCATTCCACATTCCAGCAAGTTCACATTTTAATAGAAATCACTAGCACATTTCATCTTCCATATATCCAACTAAACGTTTATTCATTCACTCTTTCCATAAGACACTACCCAAGAAACGAATTTCTCATCTCTTCATTCCCGTCACGCATCATGATGCTCCTTGGTCAGTATTCTATGGGCAAAACTACTTTCATAAAGCATTTGCTGGGGTGTGAATACCCAGGTTAGTCTATGTTATGATGTATCTTGTTTTCTTTACAATCACATACAAGAAAATTACCAACAGAGTGCTCCTTGGCTTGGCCTATTTTTGTTGGACAGGAGCTCATATTGGACCGGAGCCTACAACCAATAGATTTGTTGCCGTCATGGTATATTAAGCTTCTTCTTTTTTTCCCTACCTTCAGTTGGTTTTTTTGAGTGACTGAGAGACTTCCATGGTCCTTTGAGCATGAAATCCTTCTAAATTTAACTTGAGAACTTCTTCAGTGGTAGTTGATTAATTCTCGCAATTATCTATCGTAGTTAGGATGCCACTCTAACTTGTTAAGTTAAACAGGTATTGATTGATATGTTTTCTTTCTCAGATAGATTCTGGATCAGTTATTTTCTGCATTGGACAGTCATCGAGGATTTTAGCATTCAGCATTGTTGGCTAGCCATTTCCCATTTGAATTTAGTTTGTCATGGGACTAAATGCTGCAATTGAATTGCATTAACTATTTTTGCATGGATATTTCCAGATTTTTCGTTTCTGCTCTGTCTGAGCTTAATTTACTCCTTACCCAGTCTGGACCGACAAGAGAGGTATTTCAGGGAACACAGCTGCTGTCCATTCAGACATACCTTTCCATGGCCTGATGACATTTGGAGGAGCTTTCTTGTCAAAATTTGAGTGTGCCCAGATGCCACATCCTGTGAGTTGGTGACTTGCTTCTGTTGATTCGAATATTATTTGCCAGTCTTTAAACTGATTTTGGAAAAATTATACTCTCATCATTGGGTCTTGATTTTTAAAAATATTGTTGACGTCGCACTTTGTCAAACAGCCTTGTCGGCCTGATTTTGCTGGAATTGGTTCTTAGAGAGTTGATTAGATAATCCATGCAAATAAAAGGACTTGATCAGACAAATTAAATGTATGAGACTTGATTAGAAAAAAGCATGAAAGTATAGGGTCAAAAAGCAGTATTTTCCATCGGCTTTTAAAGGCGGCTCTATCAATAGCTGCAATAAATCAAGGCTTACATGATGCGGTTGCAGCTGCTGATCAAATTACTTTTGTGGATACTCCTGGTGATCTACCTGGAGAAAAGCAGAGGATGCAACGGAGCTATGATTTTACTGCTGTCATATTGTGGCTTGCAGTCAAGTGCGATCTGATTCTCCTTCTCTTTGATCCTCACAAACTCGACATCAGTGATGAGTTCAAGCGTGGCATGACATCTTTACGCAGTCATGATCACAAGATACGTGTTGTTCTTAATAAAGCAGACCAAGTCGATTTGCAGCAAGTAAGATGTTTCGGTCATGTAGTTTGCAATCCGCTCCCCTACATTGTCAGGCTTCTTCTATCTGGGGGGATCGGCTAATTTCTCGTGCTATTTACAGCTGATGAGAGTTTATGGAGCACTGATGTGGTCGCTAGGAAAAGTTTTGAACACTCCTGAAATCGTACACGTTTAGATAGGGTATGTTTCTAGTATGAGGAATTAATTCTCGGAAACAATTCTGGAAAAAGCAAGCTGATTCTTTCTATTGTTGAATGTTCTGTTGACACATGCTCTCTCCATCTAACTTATGATCCTTTATACTCATTACTTTCGCTTGTAGGCTGCTGTTGGGTATACCTCTCTGCTGACCAATATTCCAAAATCACAGGTCCTTCAATGACAAGCCTGTCAATGAAGACAATGTGGGTCCAATAGGGCGCGATCTTTTCGAAAAAGAACAGGATGACCTTTGCAGACTTCAGGGACATTCCTAAGAAATTTTGTGACCGTCAAGTACATCTTGAAAATTTCAGGCTTACAAACTAGTTTCTATAATTTTATCTTGTGTGTATTAAGAACCAGGCACTCTTAAGGAATTGTTGCTGCATACTGGTTGTGAACCATGTTGCTGCTTCTTGCAGATCAATGAATACGTGAAGATAGGGCTGCTAAGGTTCATGCTTTTATTATTAGTCATCTTAAGGAGATACCTGCATTTATGGGTAAGGCAAAGGCTCAACGACGATTAATTGAGATTCTCGAAGTTGAATTTCTTAAGGTCCGTTCTCTCTCCCTTCTCTTCCCACCTATCACGTTACATTACTCGATGGTTTTGTGTTTTGAAATAGGTTCAAAGGAATCAACATCTACTGGCATGTGATTTTCCTGACGTTCGTCAATTCAAGGAGGTCTTGAGTGGTCACAACATCAATAATTTTGAAAGGCTGAAAGCCCAAGATGATACGAGCTATTGATGAGATGCTTCGCCATCAGATCCCTGAGCTCCTAAAGAATTTCAGATATCCTTATGAGTGACTCTTCCAGGGATGTGCCTGCTTTGTCGAGGCGATGTTTTCTTTACTTCATGGTATGTCATCTGAAAAACCCTGTGCATAAAATTTGGCCTTCGATGCTCCACCACATCTTCAGATGGGACTATCGGGTTTATTATAAATGCACGTTAAAGTTCAGTTTAAATTTCTGAAGAACGTATTGGTTTCTCACTACCAAAGAGATATCTCTGAATATAAATCTCACCAACCATTAGGTTTTTTCAGTATTTAAGTTTGTCCAATTACGTATATTAGTGTGATGGAAGTCGCCTTTACTTGTCTTGGATGGTCGACAAGAACATGCATCAAAAGTTTTCCTGGATGCATAAACACCAAGTTAAGCAAGGGAAATGTTCCAACAACTGTAGAGAGATTTTGTGAAGAATTTGCAGCTTCATCCAACAGTTGTCACTTAAATTGAAGCAGCCAATGTGGATCAATTACAAGAGAAGTGAACTAATTCCTTATATGGTGGGGATAATTCTGATTAGTCCCCTGAACTTGAAGTAGTCTTGCTTTTGTAAACTCCCTCTGAACTGGATTTTGTCCCGAATGATCCCCTGAATTTGACTAGTGAGTGTCGGTCAGCCCTCTATGCTGATGGGCAGTGGAAAAATGATGGCCCAACGCACGCGTGCATCTCACGTGTCAATGTCAAGGGCATTCTGGTCCAAATTTTATAAACTGAAACTGCAAACCAATTCAGAATTGAGAAAGAGAGAGAGTAGGGGAGGCCGGGCAGCAACGGCCCCGCCCGCCAAGAACCAACAAGGGTCCGACGTCCCTGGCCGGCATTAGGCAAACGTTCCCTGCCGCCAATGCCGCGGAGCTCTCGCGTTCAAAGAAACTAATCGTTGATTTGGCTCCGTTGAAGTTGCAACTCGACACCAATCTTTCAATGGACTTCCATTTCTTTCGCTCGTTTTGGCCGTTAATAATTGCTGTGGAAGTTTCAGTGCCTCTAGACTGCAGAAATTTGCTCTCTTGGGAAAATATCAAGAGAGAAAGCTCGCTCGGTCAATGGCGCGTTTCAAATGGCTGCTCATTTCCAGCAGACCAAAATCTCAAACCCAAATTCGAAACCAGAAAAAGAAATAGGAAACCTTTAAAAACTGGTTTATCCATAATCTAATCAACAACAGATGCTTTGATGCGTGAAAAGATGCAGAGGTTACTAGACACAAACACAGATAAAGCGCCAGTGAGAAGGCTAGCTCAAAGAAAGCGGCGGCACATTTGCCTGACCCCGGCGAGGGACACCAGACCCTCACCGATGTTCAGGTGGTGAGCCTTCGCTAAGCCTCCTCCGGTGCTGAGAGAAACTCGAATTTAGGGAGTAGTTTGCAAAAATAAGCCCACTTCAGGGGCTGCTTGAAATTTTCCCAAAAGCTAGATTCTCTGCATGCAAGCACCACTGAAGATGTACTCTCCTCTTATGTTCAGAAGCAATTAACACTTGCAATATCAATAGGCGCCGATAATTACACATTCAGATGACAAAGAGAAAAACAATAGAAAGACTGAAGAAATAGATAAAACAACTTATATTCATCCTAGGATTTAGTATTTATCTGAAGAGAAGCAAACACTTTGTGCATTCCTCAGAAGAAGCCTCTGCAACTTATGTACATGAAATCAACCAAATTCAGAAATATGCAACATAATAATATACACTTTTTTCCCCTAAGCCTCGTGGAAAGGAATATATACTGTGTCCCCTTGAAGGGTCTTCATCACAACCTGCACATCATCCCTAATTCTCAAGTCTCAACTTTTCCCTTCATACCTCGTCGATCATCAGCTCTCTGGATGCAACATTTCCCTCGCCCCTTTAGGGAACACTCGCAAAACAGCAGAAAGTTTTAACAGAACTGGCATTCTTCCATCATCTAGATACAAACGTGAGAGAGCACGTCATGAATAATATAACAAGATGAAACCTCGTGGTATTTACACATTCACTACGTCGGCATCCTGGTTATCTGCACACGTCACAATAAGGCCTTCCACATAGGTCGGAAGGAGGCATTGGAGCCATTGGCAGCCCGTTGATACGGGCTCCGGTGGTGGAACAATCATGAGTACATTATCATGGCGTCGCACAACCCCCATAACACTTACCGTGCTTCCTTCTTTTATGTATCTGATGCCAAAAACAGGAGAAAGAAAAATCTTAGAGCAAGAGAGGGATTTTCAAGAGCAAATGATTACTCATTAGAGTTCCATTTTGAAAGTTTGACCAGAAAAAAGAAAGAAAAAGACTTCCTTTTAAAAGAATAAGCTGAAAGATGATAATGGATATAATATCGTCTATTGCATACCCTTCTTTCAGGCGCATTACGCGATCATCATATGAAAGGCTACGCTCTGCCAGCCAGCGCAAGAAGCTCGGAGACAAATCTCTCTTTTCCTTGGTCACATCAACAGCTGTGGTGGGTTTGACAAATGGAGCAACCTTTGCTCCATAGCCGGCTTTAACTAATGCTCTCAATCCCGACTGGAAGTCTGATATGTAGAAGTCAGCCATGTACCTCTGTTCAGCAAATGTGACATTGTTATCTTTAGAAAAAGAAGGCCAAGTTGGGTCCCCAAGTTCATGACTGCTATAGAAAAGGAACTTAGTAGCAAAACATCGACACATAATTAGTGCCAATTCTTGAGGAACTATATAAAATTGAGACTAGAGAAGGCCAAATCCACAACACAGTTAGTAAGAAATTGTGGTATCGAAAATGGTGCAGCTTCCAGCAATTGTTAGCTTCATCCAATATAAGAGGTAAGAGCGTCCACCATCAGGTCATGTCAAAATCCACAAAAATAGTTGTCTGCGTTCAACAAGATTGTGAGCATATCAACTGGAAAGACAATTTATTACCTCTGAATGTCTACATCCCCATGAGAAACAACGGTGTTTCGGATTTGCAGATTTTCCACCCCATCCTTTATATTCGTACAATTCTGTCGAAATGTACACACATCTTTGCACCTTCTGATAAGATGATTCCAAAGGAATGCTGCCACAGGTGACAACCTACCAGAGATAGAATGTTATCAAGCAATCTCCTAAACAATGGCACATAAGCAGTCACATGAGAAAGAATCATATCAAGCCATTTTAGAATTATTTGACAAGAGTAAGTTTGGTATCAAATATAAATTTGGCACACAATTAATTGCCAACTATCTATGATGCATACAAAATATCAGCATATAAAGAAAGTACTAATCATACAGTGTTTATTTTCCCTAAAGACTGAGTCACGGACCTATCAGCAGCTTTTTACAAGAAGAGGGAAGAAGAAACTATTTTAAAGGTCTCAATGCATGGAGAAATTCATAACAATTTCAGAATCAGCACTGGATGTTGAGAAATATGTAAGAACACCAGATAACAATTGAACCTCTTCCTGTCCATTAGGCACTTCAAAATAACACCAACCTTACCAGCCAAAGATTTTGGCGACACAGAAGATACAGAAAAGTGGGAGGCTCAAAAGGAGGAGAAATCGTTTCAACCAAGGATGATGTTAGCATACCATGCCCAGCACAAACAAGCAGGCATTTCCAATGGATTTTGCGATGCCATGTATGATAACCATAAAAAATATGTTGACTACACAGCAAAATATCTGTCATCACTCATTAGCTTCAAATTTCAACGTTGGACTACAAGGCAAGGCAACTTGCAAGTTGCCAAGGTATTAGATTCCAAACTGTCAATTTCTAGTCCCAAAAGCAAGAGACTCAAGCTCAACCGGTCCTGATAGGAAGTAACATAAGCACCATCTGAAAAGGACTTCAAGCGCATCCATATGCAAAATGTAGTTATTCAATTCCTAGGTATCGAAAGGAAGCCTGTCTCAAGAACTTATTCCCCGAGTACTATAATTCGCCAAATCGAGCACTCTCGATGATCAAAAACTCTCCAAAAAAGGGAAAAAATTTTGCTGTACTTAACGAGCTATCTGCCCAGAACGTGTGAAACTCAGCACTCTATTGACAAAATTTCCCCATAGTACCATAATTATGCTTTTAGCATACTAAAACTTTCAGCAGGACAATCAATTGACAAGCAAAGAACTAAAGATTGCCTTTTTAAGGTGGACTGTCACATCGTATCAAATCCTCTGCATAAGCAGATGACCGATTCTACAATTCACGACAGAAAATCATAGATTTTAAAGATAAAAGTACACACCCAAAGAATACAATACCATATCAACAAAAATTAAAGGTAAATTAATTAAGATAACCAGATATATCCACCTCGAAAAGAAATAAAGAAATTTGGAGATTATTACCCCAGTGACCTTCACATACTGTCCATCCACAGCACCTCTGAGCTCGGCGTCCGGGTACCTCCCCACAAACCCTAGCAGCCCCCTCCTCCTCCACGCCCAGTTCCAGGCCACCACCGCCACCGCCGGCGCCACCACCGCCGCCACCGCCACCAGTATGACCGCCTTCTTCACCGCCGCCATCAAGAACGCCCCCACCAGCACCCCCATCGCCACCACTATCAGGAACACCCACACCACCGCCTTCGAGACCCGGAACCCCACCCTCGCCTCCTCGCTCAGGCTCGTCACCGCCGACCCGTACACCGCTTTCGCCGACCCCGCCGGCGGCTGGTCCAGCTGGCCCGACCTAGCCCGCCCGGAGCCGAGCGGGCCCGACCCTATCGGCCCGGAGGTTATCAGCCCCGTCGGCGTCAAAGGCGTCAGGGGCCCCGAGGTCTTCTTGACCGGGCCAGAGTTGGAGCCGGACTTGGGCACCGGCCCGGAGTTGGGGCCGGATCGGACGGATCCGCTGTTGTGCTGGGAGGAGGAGGAGGGGCGGGAGTGCTTGAGGGAAGGGGGGCCCCCCTCGCCGGAGGAGACCGGAATGTCGAACATCTTGCCGAGCTCCCCGGACTTCTTGATGTCGCCGCCGGTGTACGGCACAGCCCGCGACGCCATTGTGGGCGGCCGCTCCTTGTGCTGCTCCTTCCGCCCCGACACGTAGAGCCCGTTGCTGAGCTGGTGCGAAGGGATTCGACTCCCCATCCCCGCGACCTTCCCCTAGAGAGAGAAAGAGATAGAGAAGAGAGAAGAGGGAAGAGAGGAGAGAGAAAGTGCGCCTGTGCGTGCCTGTGCGTGCGCCTGTGAGGAGAGAGAAAGAGAGAGAGAGTGAAGTGGTGGAGCTTGAAGACGAAGAAGGAGTGTTTTTTGGGAAAAGGTGGGTGGTGCGGTGAAATGACGATTGAGGGGCCGCGGGAATGTGATAATTACGTCCCTGACCCCGCGCTTTCTTCCCCATTGGAGGCAACAGAAATAATATAAATAATTAAATAGAAATTATTACTTTCCTTTTCCTTTTTATATTTGTTTATTTTGGGGCTTTCGTCGTTTAGTCCTCGAGGGAGTTACAGGGGAAAACCTCCGTCGATGGCTCAAATTACTTCTTTGCCCTTGCCGTCAATTTACCTTATCCGTGCCCTCTCGTTCTTTGGAACACGACTATAGTAACGAATCAGGAAATCCGTTCCGATAGGGAACAGAATAATATAGATTAATATCGGTTTATTTATGACAAATTTTCTCAAACTATTTTTTTATTACCAAAAAATTTTTAAATCAGTATACCTTTAACAAATTTACCATAAATTGGTATGCTTGTGAAAAATATATCATTTTTTAGTTTTTGTTAAATTTTATTGTTAAATTACCAAATTAAATGATATGTCATAGTTAATTGATTTTACTCTTTATTTATCACAATTTGTGATATTAATCTAATTCAACGAAGAGTGTCTTTATAAAAAATATACTAGTTTAGAGTTTTTGTCAAAAAATTAATTTTTGGTAAATTTGTTACAAATATAATAGGTTACTATTTTTTGTAGTGATTTGAGGTAAGTTTATCACATGTATACCAATTTTGTGTTTTTTATTGTCAAAACTTAATTTGAGGTTAAATATATAATAAGTGTACTAATTTTAGATTTTTGGTGGGATTAACCCTGATAATGCTCATAAAGTCGAGCATGCAAAAAAATCTCAAAACTTCCATACATTATCCATATTTCTTTATTCGGCTCAATGCCGGCGAGCTCGTGGGAAAGGAAAAGGAAAGAAATTACATTGGGCGTAATTGCGGAAGGGTTTCCCGCCAAGGTCAATATCGTAAAATAGCACTAAGGAAAACCCCAACATTCCATAAATGAGCATGTAGCAGCATCAAATGATTGAACCCCTCCCCATCATAAATTTTATAAGTCCAGGGGACTAAAAAATAAAAAAAATAAAAATAAATGAACAGGCCAATGTATATGGCAGAAGAGGAAGCAAAGTTCTTCAGATATGTTATGCCTTCTCTCTCTCTCTCTCTCATCACTTGTCACATTCATGGTAAAAAAAAATTAAAAAATTAATTTTAATTTTACCCATGATTAAGTACATCATTAAACTAATCTGGGTTTTTCCCACTGAGATGGGTTTTTATCAACATTGGGTAATTTCTGGAAATTCCAAAAAAAGAGGAGAAATCTTTGGAGGGCCTACTGCACAGATTTTGCTAAAAGCCATAGGGTCTTGCAAGCAATTTGCATGATTAAAATCTTGTCAAAATGATGAGAGCCCCATCCAACGGCTCACGTCGACCCACCCCCCAATAGGAACCAGGCCTCCCTACATAAAAAAGAAAAGAAAGAAAGAAAAAAATGCATAATAATAAATAAATAAAATTGAATTGAATATGGGAAGAGAGTGAAAAAGGGCCCCACTCCATTGCTTGCTGCTGGTATAAAAATAAATAAATAAAATTTAAAAACGAGGAAAGTGAAACAAAATAAATGAAATTATTGATTATACATGCTGTGTAGAATTTGTGTTGTTTTTGTGACAGTGGTGGATCTGCTGTCATCATCAATTCCTGAGCAAATTAGACCTGTGTTTTAGGACAGCTGTGGGGTCCACCTGGCTCGAAGATTGTCCTCCCCCCCCCCCCGGGGAACTGTCCAATCGGAAGGGTGAGACGAAATTAGCTAAAAATAACAAGGGCTTTCAAGGGGAAAAAAGAGTCTTGAAGTGCTAGCATAGCTAATATAAATATAGAAATAACTTTTTTTTGAATTAAGAAGTATTATTTAATGCGAGAAAATGACATAAATTATCCCTAAATTTTATTCAATGTGACGTATATTCAATTCGATTCCTAAAGTAATTTGTTTAATTTAGTCCATAAATTTTTGTTTAATATTCATTGTGGTCACTAAAATTTCATATAGTCCAAGAATTACATTAAATATTTACCAATAATAAAGAAATAATATTAAATAAATTTAAAGATTATAGATCACATTGTAGCGAAATTGAAGAAACATTGCACTATTAATCCTTTTGGATATGGAAAGGAGTGTGCTTTTGACATTTCCTTTTTTTTTCAATTTTAATTCGAGTTTTTAGTAGAGTGGAAATTTAATCTCAAACCCATCATAGGACTGAGCGAGGCCAAATTAACATTTTAATCAAAATCGAATCAAATTGACAATGTATGTACAAAATAAAATGATGGTTTGTCGTTATTCACGATCATAATAAATATCACTTCAATTTAAAGCCAACTTTCGAGTTCTTTTCCACGAACAGGATCAAGATCGTGAGCGTTTGTTGACTTATCTTGTGATTGCAAATTGGACGGTGCAAATCGCGGCAAACGGCAAAATCTTGCGTCCTGATCAGCACAATCAGAGAAATCGCTATCTGAGAAACAGGAAAATTTGATGGGGACATTTGCTATTTTGGGAGCCGGAGGAGGGTAAAAATGGGAATTCGCACACCGCGGAGAGTCGGTCGGGACTGTGATGCGGCCCTAGCTCTCCGGAAAGTAGGCGCTGGTGGACGAAAATGTCCCTATACGGAAAAACAGTTAAACATTTATATTTTGGCCAATAGCAGTGTGATAGCTGCTTGATATCAGATATCCTTTTCTTTGTCGATTTTTAGAGGAAGTTGCCAAATTGGTATTATGGAGACCAATTATGTGTCGGTATTTTTTTTTTTTGCATAAATTAATATACACTATTTTGAATTTCCTTTATTAGTTTTTTTTACTTATTTATATCACGTGTTTCGAGTTGGATTTACTTATGAAGAAATAATAATTGATGTAATTTTACTTTTTAATAGAGAAGATAAATGCTGGGTTTGATCTTGAGTTGACTCTACGGAAGCTAGAGCAGGTCTAGGGTGGGCGGGTTCGTCCGGGCACTCGAACTCGTACCCAATTTTGTTATAATTGGTTCTCTTTTTTGGATCGTATACCTCTCCCGATTATACTTTGGGCATGTTTTTGGATTTTTTTTTCCAATCCGAGAACAAGATTTACTTTGTTTTCATTGGAACATGTTTTGTAATTATCCGATATCCTATACGATTTTGAATTTTACATTAATTCACGAAAAAACGACATCGTAATCCTCTTAACGTTATAAGACAAAGCAAAAATCTTAATAATACATAAATATTAGCAACAAATATGGATTTCATATTAGTGTCATTCCCATAAATATTGCTAATATAATCTAATGAGCCTGTTCATGTGTATGCGACGAAACTATTGAACTAAGAATGTTTTAATTATAATTGAATGTGAGACCATTAAAAAAGAAAAACAATGCATGAACACAGTTTTTTTAATAATTTTTTGAAGACAATTCTCCATTAACTTGATTCAATGAGAGTGACCCAAAAGCACTATACAGAGACTATTTTGTTTTTTGTTTTTTTTAACAGAGTAAAAATTGGGTCCAAAACCGATTCGATTCGGGTGGGTCTTTGCTTGGATCTGGTTTCCAAACCAGTTTCAACCGATTCCAAAAATTGGAACTAGTTCTCGGACCAGTTTAACCAAAACCGGTTCCTAACCCTATTTTTCGGGTGGTCTAATCCGAATTCCGGTTCAACCCGATCCGATTGCACACCCCTAGACCCCACTCTCTTGTCAAATTGAGTTGGAATTATGGACACAATTGAAAAGGTGATGGGTAATTAATCAAAAAAGATAGAAATTAATCAATGTCACTACTCGCCAAAGAGAAAAATCTCAAGGTACTATTCACGTCATTACATCAAGATTAGATAAGTAAAGTATGTTTATCCAATTTCTTTGGTCCACAATGCAATCTTATCCAAGGCATTATTTACCAATTTTTTTTCTTGATTGTGGATATTTCATAAATCCTAATGAATAGCGAGTTCGGCGTAACAAAAAATCAAAATTCAAAAAAAAAAATTGAAGGAGGGGGCCGGGGTCGATCTTGATAAAAGAATTCACATAAAAGGACTTTTGGGTCACTCTATCTTTTCCTAAAAATCATTTTTATTTTCTCTTTTTCTTGACTTTTTGGTCCTTAGGGTTTACTTTGATGCTAAAGCTTTCGAAAGGATTCCATACACGATGCACTTTTGCTCGCACGCCTCCTTCTCTCTCGAGTTTCGTGGCCTTGAAACTCGCATCTTTCCCTCGTTCCCACACACGAGCGGAGAGCGACGGGAAGCAGCCTCCTCCTCCCTTTCCGAATTCGAACCAATTCCTCCGAGCAGGTCAAGAACATCAAATGATCTTGCCGGGTTTTCCCATTGGGTCTTCGTTAGGTCCGGTTTTGCAGGAATTGGTCAATGAATTAGTCAATCTGAATGCACGGTTTATGGATAAGAAAAAGGGGGATTATAAAGCTTGAGAATGGGGCCACATTGCATGGGAGTCTGGGACCATACATGCATGTTCTTGCCCTAGGAAAGCAGCAACTTGTCATGAATTGATTAGCGGAAGAGAGATAAAAATCTTTTTCAGATCATGAATTATGGCTCGTGATTACTTGCTCGGTGTCGGCCGGGTCAACAACAGAGACCCCATTTCGCGTTGCCTATCGAATCAAAAATCAACGGTTCTGAGGAGGCTAAGGAATCTGCAATCGCTTTCGTGCCTTGTTTGAATTGTACAAGGTACTTAAGGGTTTGGTGATCGCTTTCTTTAATCTTAATCTGCTGCAATTTTCAAATGTCGGACGTTTCGAGACTATGGCCAGGCATGCATGCATGCAGGCCGGTCCCTTTCCCCTTTAGTTTAATAAGAACAGCTTTCTTAAGTTGGTTAATGATGTTGGTGTAAAGCTAAGCCAATTGCTTTCTAATTAACTTTCTTAATGCGAGGAAGAGTTCGGGGATACGTACTCTCGTAGCAACATCCTTGAATTATTTTAATTATGGGTATTATACTACGCATTTATCTGCTATGATGGCAATGATTCTCGTCTTGTTTTTTGATCGGGTGCAGCGAGAGTAGGGAAGGGAAAGCGAGTGAAGATGCGTGCCACGGGGTTAAAACCGAACAAAACCCTAATGACTATACTTAAGTGAATGTCAAGCTTCCTTATTTTATTGTTGAATTTGATCTCTTTTGTGGTTCAAGTAATGCGTATGGAAAAAGGAAAAAAGAATAGGGGCGGTCCAATCATGTCACGAACTTATGCGCACATGGTCTTGTTAAAGTTGATAATGTGGGTCTTGTAAAATTTGATCATGTCGGGATATAGTTCTCGCATCAAGAGAGCTTAGGATCCTTGATGTTCACAAAAGTTTATAAGATACTCATTTTAAAAGGCAGCATCATTTTCGTCACCGACAACGTTGTTTTTAATTTGTCTCTCGTAATTTGGTTGGTATTTAACCTAAATAATTGTTATTTAACCTAGGTTCAAAAAGTTAAGGCCGAATTTAGAGATATGGAACATCCAAGAAAAGGTTCAAAAAGTTAAAGCCGAATTTAGAGATATGGAATAATGGAACGTCCAAGAAAAGGTGGTCCAAATGGATGGAAACTACTAAAAGCTACGTTTGCTAATTTGGATTTTTAATCAATATAAGACTAGGTAGTGTATATAAAGTTTATGGATTTTGCTATATCTTATATATTATTTGGCAAATCACAATAATAGAATCAAATATTTTCATATAATATCATGTTTATTGCTTAGTAAGAACTGCATATTATGTAAATGAACTTGAAAATGTATAAATGGAGACAGGTAAGTATGTTTCTCAATTCACTACTAAAGAAACCAAAAATATACAAATGGAGACAACCGCCGGTGATCAATCTATGATTATTCTATGATCTAAACCTTCAACATCAAAAGAGCTCATAGCAATATTCCCAAGCCATAGGTTCGACCATGATAAGAAATATAAATGGGTTACATCAACATTTGAAATGGATCAGCTGCATTTGTAAAGTTTCAACTTGAACCGGAGCTATAATAGAGAAGAAGCTTCGACTCTTTCATTGTTTTTTTTGGGCATTGACGTGAATTAAATAATTACAGAAGAGTCATGAAGTTTCTACATGAACCAGAGCTATGGGGGAGATGGAGAAGAAGAGGGTATGATCTTTATGGATATCTCTTTGCTGCTCATTTTTTGAGAATTAGAAAGATATTTTTCAAGTTGGAATTTGTTCATTAAGATTTTGGATTCTTCTTTACTTTTATTTACTTATTTTGTTATTATTTTTCTTTTTTTTTTTTTTTTTTAATTCTTTTCCATCAATTCTTAATTAAAATTTTATTAAATAACAAACTTTACTAATATATGTAAAATACTAATAAACCTAAAATATATAATTAATATAATAATATATATGTACTATACATTATAGAATAGAAAGAAGTTGAAATGTATAAATAAAAATAGGAATAATTAAAAACGAAAAATGTTGTTATTTTTGTTTTTTATTTTGAATTTTCCTTTAATGTTAGAATTTACATAGTATCTATGTTTAATTTTAACCTAGGAAGTTTGTTTATTCAAGAAAAATGGTTTTTATACCATGGACATTAAAAATCTTACCCACTTTTATCCTACATTTCACAAATAATATTTTTGTCTTGATTATATCTCTCTTATATCCAGTTTATCTTGAATAGGAACCAAACATAAGATATAATATCTCAACTTTTATCCTAACTCTCAAATGTAGCCTAAATGGATAATTAATTATAAAGTTTCCAATTAAGTTAGACACATATCGATATTATTATCTGTAATTGAGGGGAAAATATCATATTTTTCCATCATTTTGTTTCAGCGGAAACAATAAGGCCTCCTTACCTAAAAAGACATTGTACTTCAAGGGCTCTTTCAATTGGAACTAGTTACCGATGTTGTAAAATTCGATGAGACTGCTACCAATTGCTTTAAAAACTTAAGTTGTTAGGTAAAAGTGTGACTTAATATTTAAGTTTGTTATTACTCCCCTTTATGCGTAGGTCAAACTTTACCCCAAGACTAAAAATATGGCAATATATAATAAGAAAGCTAAATAATGAATCTCGAAAAATTTCAACTCAGTTTCTTCTAATCTGATATCATGTTAAGTTTTAGAATAATTGGAAGTGATCTTACAAAATTTACAATTTCGAATATGTTCAAATCCATTCATCGATGCAAGATGTGTCTAAGTCACTCACAATATCATGCCATTCAATTGCACATGTTGTTGAAATATAGTGCTAATTGGGTAGAATTGCACCAAGCAATAGTAAAATCGAAACGGATCGACAGAAATTCGCAAAGGATGGAGTTCTTTAGATAATAAGGCCCAATGAAGTCATAGGAATTTCAAAAGAAAAACCCTTGATCAAAGGTCTAATCAGCCAATACACTAGAACGAGTGCACCTGAACGGATCAGTTCCTGGGCCTCTTGAGCCCATTGGTCCAAAAGTGCAGAGGCTATCGGTTGTTAGAACAGACATCAGATGCTCTGCCAAGGTACCAAACTCGCAATGCAAACATCGTATGGCTCGTTTTCGTCGATCAAATCCGAGGCAAGAGAAGGATAGAGGCTTTAGCCTCTCTCTTGACATTTAATGGAGCAAGAACTTACCGAAGCTTTCGGCGCTAGTTTTGGCAAAGGCCAACCTCTCGATGACCCGGGGTCGTATACAATTTAGACCATTCATAGCTAGCTTTCTAAGATCTCGACAGTGTTGAATATTGAGCTCGGAATATATTGTTTTTAACGTATTCTTAGCTCCTAATGCTAGATAAAAAGCATTAGCAATTTGTTCATGGTCGGGGCGTATCTATATAAAGAGTCATATGATAGTTACATGTTTGGGTCAAATTAAATGACCATGGATTGCCAAATAGGCTAGGGCAATCTCGCTTGATTCCAATATTCTTGGAGAGATTGGACGTTTGCTTCTCCTCTGCATATGCTTGGGGAGACTGTTCCTTCCACTACCATATGATTGTGAGATCATTTCAGAAGGTACTGTTAGTCCGAGCAACTAGATACCATTTTCAATGAATTGCTCAATTAAATCATTAGAAAATTACACATGTTTTGACTACGACATGAGATTTAAAAATTAATGTTTTGATGTGTCCTAATAATTCGGGCAATACAATTCCCAAAAATGCTTAATGAGTAAACCCTTTTTCTCCTAAAACAGCGAAAAAAAAAAGAGAAAGAAGAGAAGAAGCTCCTCGACTATTTCTTGAAAAAAAAAATCATTTATAAAGTTAGGGTGCATTTGTTTTGGCAAAAAATTAATGATTTGAAAAATACTTTTCTAAAAATGATAATTCGTATTGCTTACAAAATGATTGAACGAAATATATTTTCATCATCCACAAAAACTTTTAGACATAAACTGTTGTCAATAGTGAAAATATTTTTCATTAACTAATTATTTCAAATAATGTAAGCAATTTTTTAAGAGAACATTTTTCAAATTATTTATTTATTTTTCATGAAATAAATAAGTCTTTATCTCGATATTTTTTTAAACGAAAATAAAAAGGAGTGATTTCCACGTTCACATACTTTTACTCTTAAAAAATATAGAAAATGTTGTGTTGGATTGGACCTCCACTTTTTTGAAAGTGGGAATTGTCGTTTTCTAATTGGAATTTCTCTAAACCTGTACTGTATAAGTTGCCTAAATTCCACTGGGTTTGTTCTTCTTGCCTTGGATTTGCTTTTGAAAGGCCATGGCATATAATATGGAAGATGCCTAGGCTAGCATAACCCAGTGGATAAACCATGTTCTGCTGTTATTTTTGTATAGCTCTCGAGAAACCTTCCCCAATCTTTACCTAGCATGTCATAGCGACATTGATCTTTATCTCAATCCTTAAACATAAAATTGTAAAAATAGGAATATCCGAAAACTTTCAATAAACAACTGAGATTTAATATCTGTAATTCAGCGATTTTAAATTCGCTAGGAAAGAGTTTTCTAAAAGTACATGGTACCTGTCGTGTTGTGTTATGTTCAGGTAGTGGGATTGGAATAGATTCCTAGTCCTCCAAGATATGCAAAGTTCTATGTTAAGTCACGAGGCTGCATTTGGGACCTACTTTCCTAAAGGTTAGGCCTCCAAAAGGTTTTTAGGCAAATGGTAGCGTTCGGCAACTCTTTTTTGGGAGAGTTTTCGGAAGATGCATTGCATTTTTTCAAAGTTCTCCAAACCCGTTTAGCTCAATGCAAATACTACCTAACTTTATGTTAATGTAAATTTTTTTAAACTTTGCTCAAGCTATGATTTTTAAATTTCAATTTCACTCTCACCATTTTCACTTTGGGTGACATTGCCAATAAGTCTAGATCTAATAGTCAGCAAGTCAAGTCTAGCGCTAGTGAGATTCTCCTAGAGTCAAGTGAACTTTGCTTGGGGTCGCTAGGGTCATTTAAGGTTGTGTGACTATGACCTCAGGTAACAATCGCCAATACTAGATTTGACTCACAAGCATCCGATCATTAATTTAAAATTTGTAACTAAAGTTCTTTACATGTCTAGTTTTTTTTCTAAACAATATTTAAATCAAAATTGATTCTCAAAGCAGAACTCTTCAATAATATTTTATCAAGCATTATTTACATCTCGAAAACCGGAAAGATTTTCCTAGAACCCGAACCAAATGCAGCGGAATCTCTCTTGCTCTGCACTGTGGCCACTTTTGCCTTTGATGATGCAAAAGAGCAACAGAAACAGAAGGCCACAAAAGAACACAGGAGAGTCAGATTCGGTCTAACATGATCCTAAAGCATTTTTCTACAAAAGAAAACATCCCTCTCTCTCTCTCTCTCTCTCTCTCTCTCTCTCTCTATCTTTCTGTGGGAAATGAACAGAGAAGTCTTTTTAACTTTTGAGCCAAGCAATCACGAGACGCTCCTGAAAGGCTCTGGCTTTTGAGCTTGTCTTTCTACTGCTAAACAAACCTAATCTCCTCATCCGCTTCTCCCGAAACCGTGAAACTCTAGACACTCTCTCTCTCTCTCTCTCTCTCTCACCTCTTCAAAACCTGCATGAGAGAAAAAAAACTCTTCTTTTCACTTTAATTCTGGACGAAAGAAGAAAAAACAGGAAACCCACAGAAACTCATCTTGCCCTTTGATGCCTTTCGTTCACCAGGATCAGCTTCCTCAGCTTCCATGAAGCTTTCCTTCAGAATTCTTCCTTTCTCTACTTAAAAGGCTGTGTCTATTCAGAGATGGCAAGCAGAAAGCACCGAATTTTAGTCCTTTCTCTCTGTTTTTCGATCCCCTGTAACCTTTGACACATATTGCCTTATCTTTTCTCTGTTTTTTGTCTTTCTTTCTTTCTTTCTCTCTCTTTTTTTTGGATTTTATGTTCTTGATTCATGAACACCTTACTCTCTTTCGCACGCTCGACAAGAACCCATGTTTCTGAATCAATTCATGCACTTCCTGAAATCAATCCACACGTTCAGAAGGAAAAGCCACTTCTTTTGATTGGTTCCTGTCGAGACACCCTCTTCGCTAACTAGCCATCCGTTTCTCCCTCCCTCTCTGTCTCTCTCTTTGAAGCTCCGATGGCCACCTCATGTTTCCACGCGTTTCGCTTGAGGAAATCGAAGAGCAAGCAGTTCTCGGCACCTTCGTCTTCAAGAACCAACTTGAATTCAGACATGGAGAACATGGAGAGAAAGAGATTCGATAGCCTGGAGTCGTGGTCAATGATATTGGAGTCTGATAATGTGGAGGCCTGGGAAGCATCGAGAGAAGATCAAGAAGAGTGGACGGCCGATCTCTCTCAGCTGTTCATAGGCAACAAGTTTGCTTCAGGTGCTCACAGTCGGATTTATCGTGGAATTTATAAGCAGAGAGCCGTGGCAGTGAAGATGGTAAGGATTCCGAATCAGAAGGAAGAGACAAGAACTCTACTAGAGCAGCAGTTTAAATCTGAAGTCGCATTGCTCTCGCGTCTGTTTCATCCTAGCATAGTCCAGGTAATATTCTCTTTCTCAAATTCTCAGACATGAAGCATTCTTGTCATATGTACAGGCGATATCGTTTTCTTCTGTTATTATCGTGATGTGTTGTGGAATGACATCAGTTCAGTATCGTAGAATTTCGATATTAATCTGCTTATATAAATAAAGAGTATTTCCCGAGCGTGGTTAACAGAGGATAGAAATGAAAGAAGATGCGTGATTTAGAATGTCTAATGCTTCGGTATTGCAAAAGGAATACTTGTACTGGTTTATTAGCATAATGATCCACCATAGTGAAGCCATGGAGATGCGATAGATCAGTCTCCAATTCAAATGCTGCATAAATGTGCTGAGATCTTCCAGAGATCAATCTAGCTCCAAGAAAGGTTTCCGGCTCAATCTTTTGTGCATCGAACTCTATAAAACACTCTCATGGTTTGCGAAGACTAGATGTACTGAAAATTAAGGCAGAAAGACGTACTTGCATACTCAGGCATGTGTTAATTAGCCTCGGCAATTTAAACCAAGAACTCAATATCGCAAACTTGGTGACCCATCCTTCTTGGCAGTTCATCGCAGCTTGTAAGAAGCCCCCGGTATACTGCATCATCACTGAATACATGTCGCAAGGAAATCTGAGAATGTATCTCAACAAGAAGGAGCCTTACTCTCTCTCGATCGAGACGATCCTAAGGTTAGCTCTCGACATATCCCGAGGAATGGAGTACCTTCATTCTCAGGGGTGATCCACAGGGACCTAAAGTCGAATAACTTGCTTCTTAACGACGAAATGCGAGTTAAGGTGGCAGATTTCGGCACTTCGTGTCTGGAAACACAGTGCCAAGAAATTAAAGGGAACAAGGGCACGTACCGTTGGATGGCACCAGAGATGATCAAGGAGAAGCCGTACACTCGTAAGGTCGACGTGTATAGCTTTGGGATTGTTCTGTGGGAACTCACCACAGCCTTGCTTCCTTTCCAAGGAATGACACCGGTACAGGCTGCATTTGCCGTGGCAGAGAAGGTTAGATGGCCAATCCGCATACAAATTTTTGGCTTTCATTCAGATTTTGTTTCATTTCGGTATCTTCGTGCAACTTCTCCCGTAGAACTTTTCGGGTTCGCCTTTTTTTTTTTTTTGGCACTTCATCAGGAGATTGTTTTACCCTGAACATACACTAAAGGTCCTGATTGAGTTTCGCATTGACGCCTTGTGCTACATAAGATGGTTGTTTTCTTCCGAATGAGGTCGGGAGCGATATCGTTCCATGACTCGTTTCTGATCCTTTTTGTCTGACAGAATGAAAGGCCTCTGCTGCCAGAGAGCTGTCAGCCTGCGCTAGCCCACCTGATAAAACGTTGCTGGGCGGCGAACCCTTCGAAGCGACCGGACTTCAGCGACATCGTGGCTGTGCTGGAGAAGTACGACGAGTGCGTCAAGGAAGGGCTTCCCCTCACTTCCCACTCGTCGCTGGTCAGCCGGAAGCACATCCTGGAGCGCTTGAAGAGCTGCGTTTCGTCCATGAGTTCGTCTATACCTGTACATGCCTGACGCTTAATTGTAAGGTATATAACTATTGTTTTCTTCAAAGATTAGTCGTCTGTTGGCCGTGTACATTCGATGTTCGTGCACTACGATATGAGGTGATTGTATTTATTTGCCATCACAAACGTTGCTCTCGAAGAGTTAGGAAGATAGGGGCACTGTCAAATTTCCCCTTTTTTCCTTTTCTATTTTTTCGATTTTCAGATCGATCTTTCTGTTCTTAGTGCTTAAAGAAGGGCATCGACATGCCTCGAGACAATTTGACATGAAAGTCGCAGCTAGATATAGTGACTTGATGGGAAAAAAGGAGGATTAGTGAGAAAAGGAAAGAAGATAAGTATTGGTGCATCGTGAGTGAATCAAATCCCTCAAAACAATCAATGTCATTAAGGCCGACCAACTTTGGTATCGTATCTGCTGGATGAGGAAGATTGTATCTGCCGGATTAGGAAGATAATTTAGCATCAGCATGCCTGATATGACACTGCCGATTTTGGAATAGAGTTGGTAAGAAAGATTGTGATTCAAACTCCGGCGAATTCAATCTGCAGTCCAAGATAGGCGGAATTTTAAGATCGGAGTGACTATGGAGGAACTTTTCTTCTTATTGTGAATGGCCCGAGTCAGTACCTGAGGAAGCAACGTTCCGATCAACAAGGCAAACTTGCTGTCTCGGCAATAAACAAACAATTGAACATGCTTTCGTAGTATTGCCAGTTGTGGCTGAGAGGTCACTGTTTCGTCTGTTCACCATACATTTGCCATATGATGTCTTAATTTAGGTAATGCAATCTTGTGTAACAGCAGTTGTTGGACCAGAATGAGTCAATTTCAAGCACATCAAACTAAATGTCAAAGATTGTCACTATTTCATGAGCTTATTCCATATATGCGTACTCGTCCTTGTTGTCATGTATAAATAGTCAAATGGATGAAGGATCAACACACCAATGGTGACTCAGTGACCTTTTCCTTACCAAGAGCTGCCCATTCCAGCTGTTCTCAGAAATATTCAAAATGACCCAAGAGGCTAAAACCACATTGAAAACAAGATGGCATCAAATGGCCAAGCTCAAGAGCTTCTGGTGTTCGGTTGGATCCACACAAGGATCTTTGAATGTTTGCTTCTTCATCTAAATATTGTGTTAGTTTTTCTATCAAATAAACTAGAAAACAGACTTCCCAGAATTAAAAAAAAAAAAAATTGTTAGTCCATCATACGTGTACAGTGACGATAATGCCAACTCAAAGAGGTGGGAATGTAGAGAATGTGTGCTCTTGTTGCCCAGACTTGGCCAACTATACCCTCTTTTCTGTGTTTTCTATAATCTCCAGATGGATACAACTTCGCACCTTAAGTCAAAATAATCAAGAGGCAAACATTAGACGATACCAGGATTAACAATCAAGTCAGTCAAGAGCAGGTAAGTGCTTTTTGGGCAGTAGTCAGGTAGTTTCTCTTTCTGAGTCCGATGCTGATGACCCTAAATTAGACTCAAATGGTTCAGGAGTAAATAAGGAGTTCATCCTCTTTCTAAGCCAAAATAAATCAGACCAGACCACATAACCTTTACATTAAAGAGGCAGTGAATGATGATACTGTCCAGACAAATAGTGGGGGTGAGAAAAACTAAGGGAAAGGAAGAAAACAGGCTCTTGGGAACCCCCAAAGGGAATGTTGGATTGGAGTTCCAATACCATTAGTGGGACTTTGCTTTAATTGAAGCCCTTCCTTTTTCTATTCTCTTTTGTTACATGGATTGAAGCCTTCCTTTTGCCAACCTTTATAAATATAAAAAATCACAAGGAAGATTGCAATGTACCGACTACTTTCACACAAATTTGCATCCAGTTATCACCTATTCAACACCAAATTGCATCCACTGCAACAGAGATGCAAGTCCATACGAAATACTAATACAGAGAGGTAGGAACAAAAGAGAGACAGCAAATTGATAAAATTCAGACTCACTTCTATTGGCATTGTTACATCTGATGTCAATTCAAAATCAAGTTTTGGGTACCCCAAGTGCATGAATCAGAACTTCCCCCAATTAATTCAAAAAGAAAATTTTTCAACCAGAGTCTATGGTATGATCAATCTATTGGCATACTTACATACCCATTTCACCAGGTATAAGGCAATGCTAACAGTAGCAAGCTCCCATTTCGTGGGGAGGAGGTGTATTGTTACTTGACTGCCTCAACCGAAAACTGAATGTCAATTCTAGTCGAAGGAAATCTCAGAAACTTCATCCCTAGAGAAAAGTGACTGACCTAAGAGTAATAGCTAATCCGGCAAAACAGAAAGCCACAGATTCTATATGACTTTTACTTGTCTCGGCATGTTTTCCAACAAAACTAAGAGAGGAGCAAGTTTAGATGAATAACTTATACTTTATTAGGATTCTGAGAAGCTGCCACTTTCACATTTTTTATTATTGTAAGGCAACTAACTACAGAACTCTCTTCCCTTCCAACCGATGGGAGAAACAGCACTCACCACTCTCAGACACCCCATATCTTCGCTGCAATGAAACTTAGGAACCTCCTCAAAGGTCCTTTCTCCGCCACTTCCTCTGCACCGCCGCCACCATTACTGGTGGGTTTCAGTTCCCTCATCGACTCCGACTGAACCAGCTCAGCATTCCCTGAGTTTGACTGCTTTGACTCACCTGACCTGGCATTGAACCTTCTCTTATTCCTTCTCTCCTTCCTTGTTCCTGAATTTCTAGGCAGTTTCTCTGATGTCAGCCCATCTTCATAAGCATCGATTATTTCATGGATCAACTGACGATTTGGAGATGAGTCCCACCTCACCCAGTATCTCAAATAACATCTGAAGCAGTCACAATTAAAGGTAGAGGGATGATCATCATTAGCTGTGCCGCCTTTGGCAAAAGAAGAGCTTCTGTGGGAGATTTTGAGGTTGTTCTTGATGACGGAGGTTGGGGTGGAGCAAAAAATGAGATAGGCTAAGACTTCTCTGTCCTGTGGTGACAGAGCCGCTGTGAGGGTAAGGATGGTGGCTGGAAGGAGGGAGAGATAATAGGACACAACGATCGGCAGTGATGGTGACGGATGCACCGAGCCTTTTCGGAGTTTCTTCATAGCTCTCGTTTTCTCGACGAAGTTTTCAGAGCTTTTGTCTGGGTCGCGAAAAACAGACTTCAAAGTAGGTAAAAAAGGGTCAGGGAGGTCTTATAATGCAGAGAGAGAGAGAGAGAGAGACTTCAAAATGTCCCCTAGGCATTAATTTATTATACAGCTTTAAAAGGTCTAAACATAAATAAGCCAGGATTCGGATTTAATGTAGATTTAGAGACTTACGAATTTATGGATACGTAGACTATAATAAGATTCTCTGTCCCTCTTTCTCTCTCTCTCTCTCTCTCTCTCTCTCTCTCTCTCTCTCTCTCTCTCTCTCTTTTCTCCTAACAACACGGAAGCCATCTTAGGTACATAAGCCTTGGGCTCATAAATATCCCACTAACCTCCTGGACCAAGGAGAACATGAGCCAAGACATGAAATTAATTGCACTAGGTTATGGACTAATGCTGGGCGCCCATCCTCGCATACCCTATGTTCCTTAACCACTAAGCCAAACCGAAAGCAAATACAAGCATCTTTGGCATTATCCTCATCATTATTATATTTGGAACAAGAAAATCTGATATGGCAACAGCTTAATCAGTCAGGTTAGTGAAGACATAATTAATTGCGAATCAGATCACATACCGACCGATTCCATGGCATATCTGCAATGGAAATGAAGTCAACTCCACAACCTTAATGCAATGACATTCATTTCCAACGCATGGAAGTACTGCAGTCTAAACATCTAAAAACAAATGACTGATTCCACGGCGGGCATATGACACAAACACCTTGACATCTACTTCCTTTATAAGCTACTGGAGTAAGAACAACAACAAAGAATGAGAGTGACATCATCAAATGGTTGTTTCCTATTTCAAAATATAATATTCCATCTTCATTTCTCTTAGTTTAAAATTACTAGAATCATGCCACAATTTCCCCATGTCCACACTTTATATCAAGTCAAAATATATATTAAAAAAGTGAAGCAATGTATTTGAAATCTCATGGTCCAGTTCTTTGTTTTTGTAATATATAGAAAAGAAATAATACCACCCCATAATTTTTTCCTAAGAACAAATCTCAAGACCATATTGAAAGCATGCTTAGCAAATGATGTGCACATCTTGAACATCTTTCATGTATCAGTTTGCACATGCGGCATAACACAAATCCACAGGAAGGATCGAAAATATCTGCCACTTCAATCATCACATACCAATAATTCTACGACGAACTCTGAAGATGAGCTCTAATCCACGACTCCAAATTACGGAGCTCCTCATTGTTTACAGAATGGCCAATACCCAGATAAGCCTACATATCGATGGAATTTTTTAGACATCTACATGTTAATGATACAAAGAGAAAAATTTACTTACGATCCATCAAGGACCATCAAATAAAATTTTAAAATGTTGAATAGATTTACCTTAAACTCGCAACTCATGCCAGCCTTTGCAAGGAATGGTGGACCCTCTTGCCCAGCTTCAAATAATACTGTTCTGTCACCAACTCCATGAGCCCACAAGATAGGTGTCTGCATAGAGAACCATAACTCATGCCCATAAATCATGCCGACATACCAAAGAAACAAAATGGATCTTCAGAAGATCTAATCAGTAAAGGATTGCCAATTGGCATTCAATTCAAAATCTTGGTCTTAGTCCTGACACAACAGTGGACATTCTTTTCCAGCAGAAGTGACCATCAAATTGATTGAAGAAATTGGCGTAAAACAATCTCTTTAAGGCCCAAAAGCACATTTTTCAATGTTTGCTTCATTTTCCATATGCTACTACTGAGACAAACTAGCCCAATTCATAGCCATCACCAAAGATGTAGGATATAAAAGACGACTTAATAAAAATATATGGCTGAATTTTGGTCTAACTATATGTAGTTATCAATTACAATAAAAAAATGGAGAAAGAGAAAAGAAAGGAGAAAGGAGAAGGAAACAATGAGGAATGAAAAAAACCAGAGTGCCTTTTACAGGAGCAAATTATCAACAAAAGCTTGCACATTTCCATCTATTGCCAGGACTAACACCGAGAAAACAACTAATCAAAAAGCTAATCTCTCCATCTAATACACGTGTCAAATAGGTAGCAAAATGAAGCACTGAAAAGGAAAAGTAAATGAAGTTGAAGTTTCCAAGGTCGAGATAAAGAAGTACTCTTTTTGCATCTGGTGAAACTTGATCAAGAATAGATGAATCGAAAGGCACCCATCCGCTGAATATTACACCACCTCCGAGAGTTTTAGGGTATAGGAGAACACTTGCCAAGGTCAAAGCACCTGCATAACATGAAACCACCTAGCTGTAAGACTATTGCAACGAATATAAAGGTATATGCATGTGATGTGGAGAGAGAGAGAGAGAGAGAGAGAGAGAGAGAGAGAGAGAGACCTCCTTGACTAAAGCCACACACAAACACATTATTGGGACTTATACCAGCAGCTATCTCCTTGTCAATCATTGCATGCACATTCTTTACTGCTTGAAGCACTCCTTTCTCATCTTTTGGAGAGTCCTGGCATATGTAACCCATTCCATGTCACAAGAGGAAGTCAAAAAGAGAAAACACATGGTAATAGTTGTCTAAAGCCAGGCAATCCACTTCATGTCTTAGAGGAGATTGCCGATTACATCTTACAAGAGTAGCCACAGGAGTTTTGGAATCCAAAAATATATTTAAGGGCTTGGGAAAGTATTAGATGTCTCACTGCTTATAGGAAGAAGACAAGCCATAGCAGCAAAGAAATGGCTTTTGGTGGGAGTCCTGGTCACAAGGTGACTTCATTTTTTCTCCCTTTAGGATGTGATAAATTGTTATCTCAACTAAAATCCACTAGGGCTTATTGATTACCATGGATAGGGAGGTTAACATGGTATTGAAAGAAAGATGTGATAGGAGAAAATTTAACATGGTATTGAAAGAAAGATGTGATAGGAGAAAATCATACTTACAGCTGTTATAGGGATCTCATGTATATCAAACCACGAAGGCATGACTTCACCATCTGCAAGGAAAAATATGTGAGTAAATGTAGGAAAGGATGCATGGTAGGGTTTATATTTCTAGCAAAAAGGTAAGAATGATTATCTATCATTACAGAAACTATAGGACAAGTCAAGAGATGTCATTTTCTCAGGGTATCCAAAAATAATGATTGAAAAACCAAGGCATGCTATTTTATGATACTTTTATTCTGTAGCAAAACCAGCAACGAAACCTCTTTCTTCCTCATGGCTAGAGTGTGATTAGGGAAAGATGTTTCAAATGGCCAAAATGAAGTCATTTACAAGAAGTTCAGCTAGTATGAAGGAGAAAAAAATCTGAAGGCAGTTCACTCTCCCAATGTAATATTTCCGCACACGATTGCTTTCTAATGAGGTGCAAAGGCATGTCAAACATGAATGGGTTTCCAATGTCTATACTCTTCAACAATGCAAACCATCGGCCTTCGTTCGCAACACCCTATCTCTGATTGTCATACTAGAAGAAACTCTCATTTCCATCTAGCAATCCAGTTTCCTACACGGCCCAAAAGGAGCTCAAGGTCGGATCAAACATCATCCGCACGTATAGCTTCAATCTCACAAACAACAACACACCGCAGTGTCCAGTTCACCAAACAACACCAAAATCAACAAAAAACCCAACTTTCCAACGACGCATCGGAAGATTCCGCAACCCATTTGATCGCTCTAATTGCAGACACCGAATAGCTCAACATCATTCGATCACACTACCTACTAATCGCAGAAAAATCTCACGGGCGACTGAAATTAAGAACACCATGAGCCCGCCCACACACGCAAATCAAAAGGGCACTAGAGAACCTACAATTGCAAGTGACTGGATTGGGAGGAGCGGAAGGGAAGGACCACTTGGTGAGCCTGAACGCCGGGGAAGTGAAGCGGGTCTTGACGAACTCGTTGGCAGGGCCCGAGTCGCCCAACCCGTGGAGCCAGAGGACGAAGCTTCGAGCCATGGAGGTCGGCTTCGGAGCAGGTGGGTTCGGCCGCGAGAGGAACAGGAAGCGGATGGTGGCGATGGAGGTGAGCGGGACGAGGACGATGAGGTATCGGATTCGTCATCGCATCTCGTCATCGCATCTGATTCGTCATCGCCACCATCATTTTTCTTCTCTGCGAACGGCCGAGGTTGAGTATGAAAGGACGATAATAGCCATCTGCTCCGTTTCGATTTGGTTAGATACTGTAGGAGTAAAATTGGAATTTAAAGTGTATTTCGGGGAAAAAAAAGGAAATAAGAAAATGCAAAGAAGAAGTAGAACGGGGGAAAGATTCCAATATTATGAAGAATAATCTATCAATAGACCTAAATGTATATTGCACCTCATGCAAATTGAAGTATTGAATTTGTACTATCGATTTTATGTTATATGAACTAAAATGTCATTAATTTAAAAAGTTGATAGACCTATTAAAATTTCATAAAAGAAATAAACTCAATCACCTCATTTGTCTTTGAATTATTTTTTTATTTGTGAGAAAAATATTTCATTTTATCACGAATCAAATCAAATCTTCGAAAGGGAATTTCCCTCGAGTAGGAGTATCGATACCCCTTGTCCCTTTCGAGTTGATGTTACAAGATGTTCTGAGGTTGTGAGTGTGAGCTTTTTAGGAGTGGAGGATGGTAAGTGGAAATAGTTGAAGGTTGGGCTTGGTTAGTGTAGGGATTAAGATTCTCTTGGTGCTCAAGAGGGTTTTTTATCAGTCTTCAAAGCAGCAGCACAAGAAGCATTTGCATTCCTCCACGCACCTCTCAATCTCTCCCTCTCCTCTCTCGTAGCCTCGTTTCAATCAAAGAAGTATCAACAACCTTTAAAAAAAAAAATTAATACCACGTGTACCTATATAAATTTACTCCATACTAATTTTTTTATCAAAAAAGTTCCAAACTGATGCATTTTTTATAAATTAATCTCTAATTACACTTATAATAAATTTACCCTCTTTATTAATTTTTTATTAAATTTTACTGCTAAATTACTAAATTGGATTACACATAATAGTTGATTAATATATCACTTTGGAATTTTACTCTCCGTTAGTTATAGTTGTTCGGTTTTGTGTTATTAATCTAATTTAACAGAGGGTGATCTTTCATCAAATTTACTAGTTTGGGATTTTAGCATAAAAAAAAACTTGGTTTAGGGTAAATTTGTTACAAATATACCAGTTTGGAGTTTTTTGTGGTCATTTGGGATAAATTTGTCGCAAGTATACTAGTTTGGGGTTTTTCGTGGTCAAAAAATTAATTTAGGATAATTTCAATTTGGGATTTTCATGTTAAAAAAATTAATTTAAGATAAATTTATCACAAATGTACCAATTTGAGGTTTTTCTTGGTAAAAAAATTAGTTTATGATAAATTTATCATAAATGCACTAGTTTGAGGTTTTTCATGATATCAACTAAAAAAATCATCCTAAGCATCATGACTTTGATACATGCTCATTCAATATAATATTTTTGTGCTCACTTTATGTGTCACATTGGCAAAAAAAACAATCACTTAAAAGTGCCTCCATGTAACAACCCAAAACAAAGGAGTCTCTAGTGAGAAAATCACCGTTGGCTTTTCTTAAAAAAATAATAATAACATCGAATATGGCCTTTTTTAGAAACACAATTAAGTCCAAAACTACGTTCCAACTTATGTAATTTTCTCAAAACTACAATGCATCCTATTTTCTCTCTTGCTGTCTTTGTTCTCCATATACTTACTTTGATCTTTGTATGGGGAGGATTGAGGGTCTTAGACCTATTGCACTTTGGCCGATTTATTTTAAATCTTTTGATTTTATCAATTGAATTATAAACATTTTTATATTTTGCCCATTGACTCAATCCATCAATATCGCTGACGTGGGCATTGCTTATCCTACATGGCACGACCATAATGGGCTCGCCCAAATTTAGGTGAGCTTTTGCCTACTACCTCAGTTCATGAAAGCAATATGCTTGATTTGCTGTGAGCCTCCACCACCATTGGAGCCTTGCCCAAATTATGTGTGAGGTGAGGTGTTGGTCACAATTGAGCAAGGATGGAGTAGCTCGATGTTGAACCTCACTCACATTTGGGCCGGGCAAGGGTCACAACCATCACCTATAAAAAAACAAAATCAAAGAAGGACAATAGAAAAAAAAAGAAAAAAATAATTCGAAAAATATTAAATCATTATTAAAAATTATCCGTGTTAAGACTGGATTGCCACACATAGACGACCAACGTCTATTTCATTGATTTTCTATCAAAATTAACTGGATGGATTCAATTAGTAAAAGGTAAAAAAAGTTTAAGACTCAAATGATAAAGTTGAAAAGCTTGGGGTTAAATTAGTAAATGTGCAATATTTTGAAAAAATTTTGGATAATTTTTCCATACTTACCTTTTGCTCGTGCATATTCAAAAGTGCTACAAATCAATGTTTAATAGAAATTGTAATATTTGATCAAGTCTCGAACAATATGGTAGAAGTTGATTTGTTTATGCACTGAAAAATCGATTGCTTGCATATACTCCAATATGTTCTTAGTGATGTTGCTGAGATTCATCCAAATGGAGAGCGACACTAAAATTTATGCTTTGTTGATTCGCAAAAAATGAATGATTATAAAATATTTTCTTAATATAAAAATAAATGCATGAAAAATATTTTCATTATTCATGAAAATATTTAGACATGAATATTGTGATAATATATTTTTTATCGATTAATTATTTTAAACAATACAAACAATTATTTTTATGAAAATATTTTCTTAATATTTATTTTCATAAAATAAATAAAACCCAAAAGAAAGAGTTAGACAATTAGGCTAACACTTTTTGGGAACAACCGATTCTTTTTTTTTTCCCGAGAACAAATTTGGAACAAAAATGCGTTTGGTAAATTTTTTTGTTCCCTGAACAAATTTGTTCCAGGGAATATATTTGGAATAGAATCATGAAGTAAAAAAAAAAAATTAATTCTTGCTCTCGAGAATAATTTTGAGAATCGATTTTTTTCTCTCTTTTCTCTTTCGATTTTTTCCCTTCCCATTCTTCTTCTTTTTTCCTCTTCCTCCTCCCACCCCATCACCACCCCATTGCCACCCCTCGCTCGGCAGCCGAGGCTCCGACAAGCTTGCCGGACCTCGCCTTAGCCTAGTGAGGGTCCGGCCACTTGCTAGCGGTGGCCCAGGGGCGGCAGCCAAGAGGAAGAAGGGGAGAAAAAGAAAATTCTAATAAAAAATATTAAAAATTAAAAGAATCAAAAGATCAAAATTTTTTACCAAATGCATTTATGTTCTCGGAGTTAAAATTTTAAATAGTTTATCAAATACCTTAAATACTCAAAATTTGTTCTTGGGAGCAGAATAAAAAAAAATCATTTTTTATCAGAAATTGTTCTCAGGAGTAGAATCGTTGCCAAACACACCCTTATGCTACAATTGATATCCTAACGAATAAAAATCCAGCTCTACAAGATGAGCATTACCTTCCGGCTTCCTATATATTCAAACAGGACCCTAAAAATAACCACAGATGAAATCCCTAGATTATCAATGCCAACTCGTAATTAACAATCCAAAACCACTAATTAGTATATAATCAACCCCATTAGAGATCACTAATTCCTAGCGATTGACACAGAAATCAGCAATGGCGATCTCCAAGAAGGTGTTGGCTCTTTGCATGTATCATCGCCGTCCTGGTGTGCTTGTTCGCAGCGCACAATGTAGCTGTCAAGGGCTCCAAATGCTTGCCCACTCCATCCAATGGTTACGATCGTGGTCGTGAGAAGGCCAACCGATGCCACGGGGACATGCCGGCTAATGTCGTGGAGACAAGTTAGGTGATTCCTTGAGTAAAGTGAAATAGGGTGTTCCTAGAATGTGGGAATCAAAAGGCCCTCCCACTTGTAATGATCGATCCAAGTTTAAATGTAAAATTATCGATTGTGTTCTCCAAATCATTTTGCCTTATTGTGATTAACATTGTGAAGTTGCTTAATCTACTTACCGGAACATATTATCAATTGAATTCATCTTCATCCTTCTTTAGGAATGACTTTAGAACAGGTCGAGTGGCTAATTTCTAATCAACTAGCTATTCGACAATATCAGCACATTAAGTTTGCAATTACATTCCGTTGGGAAAAAAACAAAAATTGTAAAAAGGTAGATGATCATAATTCACTTCCATTCTCTAGTTAATTGCTTAAATTTGTTCAGTTTTATTAATCAACAATTACCTCCGATTTTACTTGATTACATTCTACAAAGAGAAATTATCACAAAAATCCTAAATTTATTATATTGATATCAATTTAGTCAAAACTTTTAATTTGACCAGCTTAGTTATAAACCTTTTCACATTTGTACTAATTAATGCCTCCTAGGCATTAATTTATTATACAGCTTTAAAAGTTCTAAACATAAATAAGCCAGGATTCAGTTTTAATGTAGATTTAGAGACTTACAGATTTATGGATACATAGGCTATAATAAGATTCTTCGTCTCTCTTTCTTTCTCTTTTTTTTTTTTTTTTTTAACGACGTGAAAGCCATCTTAGGTATGTAAGCCTTGGGCTCATAAAATATCCCACTGACCTCCTGGACCAAGGAGAACATGAGCCCAGAGATGAAATTAACTGCACTAGGTTCTGGACTTGTGCCGGGTGCCCATCCTCGCACGCCCTACTACGTTCCTTAACCACTAAGCCAAACCCAAAGAAAATACAACCATCTCAGGCATTATCCTCATCATTATTATATTTGGAGCAAGAAAATCTGATATGGCAACAGGTTAATGAGTCAGGTTAGGGAAGACGTAATCAATTGCGAATCAGATCACATACTGACCGATTCCATGGCATATCTGCGTTGGAAATGAAATCAACTCCACAACCTTAATGCAATGGCATTCATTTCCAACGCATGGAAGTACTGCAGTCGAAACATCTAAAAACAAATGACTGATTCCAAGGCTGGCGTCTGACACAAACAACTTGACATCTACTTCCTTAATGGAGTAAGAACGACAACGAAGAATGAGAGTGACATCGTCAAATGGTTGTTTCCCATTTCAAAATACAATATTCCATTTTTGTTTCTCTTAGTTTAAAATTACTAGAATCACCATGTCCACACTTTACATCAAGTCAAAATATATATAAGTGAAGCAACGTATTTGGGAGCTCATGGTCCAGTTCTTTGTTTTTGTAATAAATAGAAAAGAAATAATACCATCCCATAATTTTTCCCTAAGAACAAATATCAAGACCATATCGAAAGCATGCTTAGCAAATGATGTACACATCTTAAACATCTTTCATGCATCAGTTTGCACATGCAGCATAGCACAAATCTACAGGAAGGATCGACACTTCAATCATCACCTACCAATAATTCTATGAAGAACTCTGAAGACGAGCTCTAATCCACGATTCCAAATTACGGAGCTCCTCATTGTTTATAGAATGGCCAAGACCCGGATAAGCCTACATATCCATGGAATTGTTTTAGACATCTACATATTAAGAAAAATTTACTTACGATCCATCAAGGACCATCAAATAAAATTTAAAAATGTCAATAGATTTACCTTAAACTCACAACTCATGCCAGCTTTTGCAAGGAATGGTGGACCCGCTTGCCCAGCTTCAAATAATACTGTTCTGTCATCGATTCCATGAGCCCACGAGATAGGTGTCTGCATACAGAACCATAACTCATGCCCATAAATCATGCTGACATACCAAAGAAACAAAATAAATTTTCAGAAGATCTAATCAGTAAAGGAATTGCCCATCGGTATTCAATTCAAAATCTTGGCCTTAGTCCTGACACAACAGTGGACATTCTTTTCCAGCAGAAGTGACCATGAATTGATTGAAGAAATTGGCGTAAAACAATCTCTTTAAGGCCCAAAAGCACATTTTTCAATGCTTGCTTCATTTTACATATGCTACTACTGAGACAAACTAGAACAATTTCATAGCCATCACCAAAGATGTAGGATATAAAGACGACATAAGAAAAAGATTTGGCTGAATTTTGGTCTAACTATATGTTGTTATCAATTGCAATAAGAAAATTGAGAAAGAGTAAAGCAAGGAGAAAGGAGAAGGAAACAATGAGGAATGAAAAAAAACCAGAGCGCCATTCGCATTTCACAGGACCATATTATCAACAAAGGCTTGCACATTTCCATCTATTGCCAGGACTAACACCGAGAAAACAACAAATCAAAAAGCTAATCTCTCCATCTAACACAGGTGTCAAATAGGTGGCAGAATGAAGCACTGAAAAGGAAAAGCAAATGAAGTTGAAGTTTCCAAGGTCGAGATAAAGAAGTACTCTTTTGGCATCTGGTGAAACTTGATCAAGAACGGATGAATTGAAAGGCACCCATCCACTGAATACTGCACCACCTCCGAGAGTTTTAGGGTACAGGAGAACACTTGCCAAGGTCAAAGCACCTGCATAACATGAAACCACCTAGCTGTAAGACTATTGCAACAAAGATTAAGGTATATGCATGTGATGTGGACAAATGCATACACTAGGATGCACACTCCCTACATGAGAGAGAGAAAGAGAGAGAGACCTCCTTGACTAAAGCCGCACACAAACACATTATTGGGACTTATGCCAGCAGCTATCTCCTTGTCAATCATTGCATGCACATTCTTTACTGCTTGAAGTACTCCATTCTCATTTTTTGGAGAGTCCTGGCATATGTAACCCATTCCATGTCACAAGAGGAAGTCAAAAAGAGAAAATGCATTGTCATAGTAGTTTAGAGCCAGGCAATCCACTTCATGTCTTGGAGGAGATTGTCAATTACATCTTACAAGAGTAGCTCCAAGAGTTTTGGAATCCAAAAATATATTTAAGGCCTTGGGAAAGTATTGGATGTCTCACTGCTTATAGGAAGAAGACAAGTCATAGCGGCAGAGAAATGGCTTTTGGTGAGTGTCTTGGTCACAAGGTCATTTCATTTTTTCTCCCTTTCGGATGGGATGAATTGTTATCTCAACTAAAATCCACCAGGGCTTATTGATTACCACGGAGAGGGAGGTTAGCATGGTATTGCAAGAAAGATGTGATAGGAGAAAATCATACTTACAGCTGTTATGGGGATCTCATGTATATCAAACCATGAAGGCATGACAGCACCATCTGCAAGGAAAAATATGCGAGTAAATGTAGGAAAGGATGCATGGAATGGTTTAAATTTCCAGAAAAAAGGCAAGAATGATTATCTACAATTACAAACACTATAGGACAAGTCAAGAGATGTTATTTTTTCAGGGTATCCAAAAATAATGATTGAAAAACCAAGGCATGTTATCTTATGATACTTTTATTCTGTAGCAAAACCAGTAACGAAATCTCTCTCTTCTAAAGTGTGTTTAAGGAAAGATGTTTCAAATGGCCAAAATCAAGAAGTTTAGCTAGTATGAATCAGAAAAAAATCTTAAGGCAGTTCACTCTCTCAATGTAACATTTCCACGCACGATTGCTTTCTAATGAGGTCCAAAGGCATGTCAAACATGAATAGGTTTCCAATGTCTGTACTCTTCAACAATGCAAACCATCAGCCTTCGTTCGCAACACCCTATCTCCGATTGTCATACTAGAAGAAACTCACATTTCCATCTAGCAACTCCAGGTTCCCTCACGGCCCAAGACAAGTTCAAGACCGGATCAAACATTATCCGCAAGTATAGCTTCAATCTTACAAACAACACACCGCAGTACCCAATTCACCAAACAACACTAGAATCAACAAAAAACCCAACTTTCCAACGACGCTTCGGAAGATTCCGCAACCCATTTGATCGCTCTAATTGCAGACACCGAATAGCTCAACATCATTCGATCACATCACCTACCAATTGCAGAAAAATCTCACGGGCGACCGAAATCAAGAACACCATGAGACCCCGCGCGCGCGCGCGCGCACACACACACACACACACATCAAAAGGGCACCATCAGAACCTACAATTGCAAGTGACTGGATTGGGAGGAGCGGAAGGGAAGGACCACTTGGTGAGCTTGAACTCCGGAGAAGTGAAGAGGGTCTTGATGGGCTCGTTGGCAGGGCCCGAGTCACCCAACCCGTGGAGCCAGAGGACAAAGCTTCGAGCCATGGAGGTCGGCTTTGGAGCAGGTGGCTTCGGCTGCGAGAGAAACAGGAAGAGGATCGTGACGACGGAGGTGAGCGTGATGAGGACGATGGGCTTCGTCGCTGATATCGGCTTCGTCGCTGATATCGGCTTCGTCATCGCCACCAGCATTTTCTTCTCGGCGAACGGCGGGGGCTGAGTGTGAAAGGACGATAATAGCCATCTGCTCCGTTTCGATTTGTTAGAATACTGTCGGAGTAAAATTGGAATTTAAAGTGTATTTTACCAAAAAAAAAGGAAATAAGAAAATGCAAAGAAGAAGTAGAACGTGGAAAAGATTCCAATCCTATGAAGAAGAGAAATGTACATATCTTATGTAGAATAATCTATAAATAGGCCTAAATGAATATTGCACCCTCCAAAAGAAATGTGTATTACACCTCATGCATAATGAAGTGTTGAATTTGCTCTATCAATTTCATGTTATATGAACTGAAATGTCGTTAATTTAAGATGTTGATAGAATTATTAAGTGAAAATTAAAATTACATATGATAACTTATAATTCAATCGCCTCGCTTGTCTTAAAATTATTTTTTTATTTATAAGAAAAAACATTTCATTTCATCACAAATCAAACCAAATCTTCGAAAAGAAATTCCCCTCTTAGTAGGAGTATTGACACCCCCTTGTCCCTTTTGAGTTGATGTGACAAGATGTTATGAGGTTGTGAGTGTGAGCTTTTTAGGTGTGGAGGATGGTAAGTGGAAACAGCTGAAGGTTGGGTTTAGTTAGTGTAGGGATTAAGATTCTCTTGCTGCTTAAGAGGGTTTTTGATCAGTCTTCAAAGCAGCAGCACAAGAAGCATTTGCATTCCTCCACGCACCTCTCATTCTCTCCCTCTCCCTCTCCTCCCTCCCCTCTCTCGTAGCCTCTTTTCAATCAAAGAAGTATCAACAACCAAAAAACAAAAAAAAATTAATACTACGTATATTTTTGACAAATTTACTTAATATTAATTTTTTGACAAAAAATCCAAATTGGTATATCCTTGACAAATTGATCCCAAATTACACTTATTACAAATTTACCATATGTTATTTTTTTCATTAAATTTTACTATCAAATTATTAAATTGGATTACATATAATAGTTGACTGGTATACTAGTTTTGGATTTTACTTTCCGTTATTCATAGTTATACTAATTTTGTGGTATTAATCTAATTTAACAGATGGTATATTTTTTTATAAATTTACCATTTTGGGATTTTCGACGTCAAAAAAATTACTTTGAGGTAAATTTGTTACAAATATATAAGTTTGGAGTTTTTTTATGGTCATTTGGGATAAATTTGTCACAAATGAACTAATTTGGGATTTTTCGTAGTCAAAAAATTAATTTAAGGTAAATTTATCACAGATGCGCCAATTTGAGGCTTTTCATGATATTAACTAAAAAAACATCCAAAACGTCATGACTTTGATATGATGCTCACTTATATATATATAGTATTTTTTTAAGTGTCACATTGATAGGAAAAAGATCACTTAAAAAGTGCCTCCGGTGTAACGACAAAATAAAAGCATCTCTAGTGAGAAAATCACCGTTGGCTTTTCTTAAAAAATAAAATAACATTGAATATGGCTTTTTTTAGAAACACAATTAAGTCCGAAATCTACATTCCTACTTATCCAATTTTCTCAAAACTACAATGCATCCTATTTTCTCTCTTGCTCTCTTTGTTCTCCATAAACTTACCCTGATCTTTGTGTGGTGAGGATTGAGGATCCTAAACCTATTATACTTTTATCAATTTAATTATAAACTTTTGATTTTATCAATTAAATTCTAAACGTTTTCATATTTTGCCCATTGAGTCGATCCATTAATATTGCTGACGTGGACACTACTCATCCTTACATGGCATGGCCACGATGGGCTCGCCCAAATATGGGCAAGCTTTTGCTCACCACCTCTGTCCATGAAAGCAATATTCTTCATTTGTTGAGCCTTTGCCACCATTGGAAGCCTTGCCCAGATTAGGTGTGTGAGGTGAGGTGTTGGTCACCGTCAAGCAAGGATAAAGCAGCTCGAGGCTGGAACCTCACTCACATCTAGGTAAGCCTAGGCAAGGGTCACGACCCTCGCTTATAGAAAACAAAATCAAAGGAGGACAATAAAAAAAAAGGAAAAAATAGTTTGGAAAATATTAAATTATTATTAAAAATTATCCACGTCAATATCGGTCAGGTTAGGCCACATAGCACGATCAACTTCTACTTCACTGATTTTTGATAAAAATTAGCCAGATGGACTCAATTAGTAAAAGGCAAAAAAATGTTTAAAACTTAATTGATAAAATTGAAAAGCTTGGGGCTAAATTAGTAAATGTGCAATATGTTTATAATTTTTTAGACAATTTTTCCATACTTACCTTTTGCTCATGCATACTAAGAAGCGGTACAGATCAATTTCTAATAGAAATTGTAATATTTGATCAAGTCTCGAACTAATGTGGGAGAAGTTGATTTGTTTATGCACTGAAAAATTGATTGCTTGTATATACTCCAATATATTCTTAGTGATGTTGTTGAGATTCATCCAAATGGATAGCGAGATTGAAAGTTATGCTTTATTTGAATCGCGAAAAATAAATGATTATGAAATATTTTCTTAATATAAACATAAGTGAACGAAAAATATTTTCATCATTCATCAAAATATTTAGACAAGAATTATTGTGATGATAAATATATTTTCAATGATTTAGACGATACAAGTAATTATTTTTAAAAAAAACATTTTCTTAAAAATTTATTTTTCATGAAATAAATGAAACCTCAAAAAAAAAAATCAGACAATTAGGCTACAATTGTTATCCTAAAGAATAAAATTCCAGCCCTACAAGATGAGCATTACCTTCCCACTTCTATATATTCAAACATGACCCTAGAATCAATCACAAACGAAATCAGTCCAAATTAATCTGTAAAGATCTGTGCTAAACAATTTAGTTTAGGTCACCACATTTTGGTTTCACATTGACAATTGCAAAACTATTCATCGACAATCACATGCGTTATGGTGGGCGTGGATAATCAAACTCAAGATTTTAGTTTCCGATACCAAATGAGAACGTGACTTCAAGAAAGGCTATCAAAATTTCCAACCTTGTGCTTAGTGATCCATATGTGTTGGAGTCATCTTGTTTTACAAGGTGCACACAAAACACTAAGGTTGTGTTTGGCAATGATTTTACTCATGGGAACAATTTCTGATTAGAAATGATTTTTTTTTATTTTGCTCCCGAGAACAATTTTGCGTATTTAAGGTGTTTGATAAAATGCTTTAAATTTTTATTCCAGAATAAAAATGTCTTTGGTAAAAAATTTTGATTTTTTGATTCTTTTAATTTTTAATACTTTTTGTTATAATTTTATTTTTTCTTTTTCTTTTTCTCTTTTCTCCCCTTCTTCCTCTTGGCCGCCGCCACAGGTGGTGGCCGATGAGTGGTTGGGCGAGGTCTGGCAAGCTCGCCGGAGGCTCGCTTGGTGACTAGCGAGGCTCCGATGAGCTTGCTGGACCTCACTTGGCCGCTCACTGGCAGCGGCCCAGGGGTGGCGATGGGGCGGTGATGGGGTGGGAGGAGGAAGAGGAAGAAGAAGAAGAAAGAGAAGGGAAAAAAAGAAAAGAGAGAAAAGAGAGAAAAAAAATTGATTCTCAAAATTGTTCCCGGAGCGAGAATAAACTTTTTTTAGCTTTTCGATTTTACTCCAAATCTATTTCCCAAAACAAATTTGTTCCTAGGAACAAAAAATTTACCAAACAAATTTCTGTTCCAAATTTATGCTCTCAAAAATAAAAGAACATAATTAGTTGTTCTTGGGAGTGTTAACAAACAGGCCCTAAATCATTAAATTAGTAACACACGATCACCAAGGCCACATCCCTAATTCCTAATTCTAATCCCCAATTAGTGCATCGATGACCTTGCATAGTTCTTTTGCTTTTCGATAACCCATAGGTCTAATCTTTCGGTTGTCGCCCTTGCCGATTGTTCTTCTCCTATTTGAAAGGCTTGGGCAAGGAAGTGTAACTGTCATCGTAACCCCGACCACCAATTTCAAGCTCAAAAATTAGTATAAGATAGATCCTCTTGAGAACTAATTCTCAAGGAATCAACAACCATGGCGATGTCAATTAAGGCATTGGCTCTTTGCATCATCGCCTTATTGGTGTGCTCGTTCGCGGCGAACAATATGGTGGTTGATGCAAGGATGATCGACTACCATGCCAACATTTACAACCATGGTTGCGAGAAGGCTAGCATGTGTTACGGACGGAGATAGAATTGGTTTCTTGGAAAAACTAGAAGGGCGGTTTGAGAATGTGTAATCCAAAAGACCCTTTGCTACCGACTATATCGGTCAATTCAAATTGATTTTGTGGGATCATTAATATTTTAGTCTTTTGCCAAATTGATATATATCATCACAATTCATGGCCTACAATTTGATTGATTTGTTTCATTGCAGCCTCATATTTGCTTCTTGAGATAGATTTTTTCTCCTTCTTTGTAAGAGATGATTGAAATACATTAGGGGATTTTTTAGCCACCCTCCGCCGTAGCTTAAACCCTTTTGCTTGCCCTTTGTCCTTGCTAATTGAGAATGTTGGTTTTACACTTCACCAAAAGGAGAAAAACACTTTTTTTTTATTTATTTTCTTGGCAAAATCTATAATCTACTTATAATCTTTTAAAATAATGAAAAATAATTACGTGAACTAATGAGTCGATCTTTATTTGTTTTTAAAGTTTCAGGAGTTTTGAATTGAAAAAGGTCACAGTGCATGCGCCATTAGGTTTACAATAAGTAAAAATAAAAAGTTAAAATCAGTTCAAGCACTTTTTGATGATCTCTTGGTGGGTTCTCGTTTTGTACTTTGTTGATCTTTTGTTGATTTTTTGGCCAAGTCGATACCTGTTATTAGTATATATTTTAATCAAGCAACCAAACTTGAGATTCTTTGTTCCGATACCGAGTAAAAACATAATTTAAAGATAGAATTTGCACAAACTTCTCACGTTATACTTGGTGGTCCATATATGTACACAATTTTCAAGAGAAAATTATTCAAAAATCTTGAATTTATCATACTTTTACCAATTCAGTTGTAAATTTTTTCATTTCTTGTCAATTGAGTCTGTCTATCCAATTTGGCCTGAAATCACTAAAAGTGGACACCAGCAAGGTGACACATAGGGCGATTGATGCCGATGTGGACAAAATTTAATAATATTTTAATATTTTTCTATTTTTTTTTTTTTATTGTTTTTCTGATTTCTTTCTTTCTTTTTGCTTTCTTTTTCCTTTTGCCAATGGTTGACCTCCGACCATAGGCGATGGCTAGGCGGGTTGACCTCACCCGCCTAGCTTGGGCAAGGCTAACTCTTCTCGAGTTTGGCTTGGGCAAGGGCAAGACTCGTCGAGGCTTTCCCTCACCCAATCACCGACAAAAGAAAGAAAGAAGCAAAAAATTAAAGAAAGAAAATTATATAAAAAATTAATAAAATATTAAAATATTATTAAAAATTAGCCACTTAAGCGCCGATCGTCCTATGTGGCATTGCTAGTGTCCACATTAGTGATTTCTAGCCAAAATTAGCCAGATAGACTCAATTAATAAGAAGTGAAAATGTTTATGATTTTTTTTGTCAAAATACTTCATAAAATTAACAATACTTAAATAGTCTTTACATCTAAACCCAACTTAGGAGCATTAAGCATAAAAGATCCCACAAAGCTTGGGGGGGATAGGTTAACCAAGAAGAAGGAAGAAGAAGATTTAATCGCTGGACTTTTACGACTCAATCAGCCACCTTATTTGTGGATCGGGGACAATGGGCCAAGGATATAGATTGATAATGGGCCGGATACTGTTGCGCCTCTTCTATTACTCCTTGCATCACCCATCCTATGTGCGTCTTCTGCAGAAGTGCTTCGATCAAACTCTCGCAATCCGACTCCAGTTCGAGCTTGTCTTCTTTCCTTACCAGAAACCATTTCAAAGCTTCAACCACAGCCATGGCTTCCATTTGAAACACCGATGCAGCTGGGATTTTCATTGTGAAGCCATCCAGTAGAACTCCCGCTTCATTATGAAGAACTCTTGCAATTGCGCCCTTTGTTTTGCCCTTGAAGAAAGCCTTGTCAACAATAATTTTGCAGGCATGGGTCTTCGGTGGGAGCCAATCCTTTGCTAATTCAGTTTTTTCTACATAAAGTTTCGAACTTTGGTGGTTTCATTTGCTGTAATTACTGAGCATCACCTTCACCAATTCGATTAGGGTTTTTGGATCTGAAGTTTGTCATCAAAATACAAAATTGTTTCTCACTTTCCACAGGAACCATAAGAGGGTTGCAATTTCTTCAAAGGTGAGTAAGTTACCCGAGTTTCTGATTTGATCTTGAAGCCATATCTCGATTCTCTTTAGATTTTGACGCGATACTATAGGATCTGTCCACACCGCATTTGTCCAGTTGCAAAGCAAGAGCAGGTGTTCCACAGATTCCACTTCTTGGTTACATTTTGGGCATGCTGGGGAAGGTATGATTTTATATAGGTTTTACGTGGTAGGAATCGCATTCTGGCATATACTCCATAGAAAATTTTTAACTTTTGGGGGTGTTTTCATATTCCATATTTGATGCCAAAGTTTGCGGGATGGCTGGAAAGATGATGTTGCTTGTAGATTTTGTTGTTGATGATATGTGGCCCATAGTTAATTGTACGCGTTTTTGACAAAGTACTCTCCCTCTTTTGTTCCCATCTACATTAACTCATCATGTGTTGCCCGATTGTTTAGTGGTATTGCTAAGACTTCAACCACTGTTTGCTCATCAAAGTATGTTCTGATTTTCAGTTCATCCCATCTTCTCTCCTCTGGAATAATTAACTCCGATACCTTGGCTGGATCATTTAGGTTTGCTGGACCCCCTATGACTCCTCTCTTTAGCCATCTATCTTCCCGAATATTAATGGTTTCCCCTGTACCTACTAACCATATTACTAAATTTGAGATCGCCTCTCTTCCTATAAATAAACTTTGCCATCCCCAAGAAGGGCGAGAGCCTCTCCCTGCTAACCAGAATGATCTTGTAGGAAATTATAGGCCTTTAAGGATTTGGCTCTGTCGCGACCTCACCTCTGGTGCACCACCTAGGGTTTGGCTAATGGATCTTGTAGGAAATTATTGGCCTTTTTAAGTTTTTGGCTGCTAGAAACCCAAGTAAAGTAACGGGATGATTACTTTACTCCTACGAACCAGAGACTATGGGATCGGGGGCTTGATTACGTTAGATTTTTCTAACGCCCTTTCGGTACCTTTTTTCCTTTATTTTGAAAAAAAATGATTTGCAGGCAGCTTGCATTGATTTTAATTTACTCCCTAGCATGCAATGCGATCGTGCGAGTGCGCAATCATTATTTAACACTCAATCATCAAAGTATTAAATAAATTGCGAGGAAAGGGATGAAATTACTTACCTTGAAGCTACGAAAGCAGCTGCAATATTAGTTAGAAAATCACACTGACCTAAAAGTGATTTCTAATTAATACGCGATCACTCGAATTTTGGATTTTCTCTTATTTAATGAGGCCTAAAACTAACGTGCAATGCATGTAATGACGTACGAAAGTGTCTAACTATAATATGCAACCTAACATGCGAACTATATGTCATGCGACATTAATTATTTAACTTAATCTAACGCCAGAAAATATTTAATGCAACTATCCTAGTATGTCACGCATTCGAATGACCCTAAACATGTAATTGCTAGATGACATGCAATGGATGATGTGCTAGATGACATGCAATAGATGATATAATTCTATGCGATGCATAGATAATATGATGCGACCTAGACTACATGACATGCAAGTGATATGTTTTTTTGTGTGTGTTTTTCCATGAAATTTCAAAATTAAAATAAATTTTCTAGCTCTAAAAATTATCCAATTCAATCTAAGGAATTAATCTAGCCCGAATCCTAGTTTATATTATCTCTAACTAAATGAACCCTATCCTAACATGCAATCTATGTCAATTAAAACATATTCTACGAATAAAATTAATCACCCAAGAAACAAATAAAATCGACGAATTGTATCTCGGGCATGAGATCGAATTGGCCGATTTTCCGTGCAATCGCGAATCGTATCTCAAACGTGAGATCGGATTGGCGATTATGGAACGTTAAGAAATTATAGAATAATCTCTAATTTAAGAGGCTATTTGAAATTTGGGATAATATCACAGGGAGTCCAATCAAATATATCCGCAATATTTCAAATAAGGAAACTAAATATTCGGAAAAATCAAATTAGACGAGATTTTACCTAATCCGAATATTAGCTTCCAATTCAGCAACTTGCGAACCACGGTCCGTGAGCGGTGCACGTGATGGGGCTCACCGAATCGTCGTGGAGAAGAGTTGAGTACGATAGGATGAAACTTCGATGCTCCTGGACTTTCACTAAAAGACTACGGTCAAAGAATCAAACATGAACCGACTGGACATCTCTGGACTTGTGGGCAATTCAATGCTGAATCGAACATGCAGGGAATTTGCCAAGTGTTGCTGGAATTCACGTGGAGTTGCTGCCTTCGATGGTCAACCTGAAGTTGCTTGGACTCAACGGTGAACGTGAGGCTAGTGGCACGTCCGGACGGCAGCTTCTTCGATGGAAATCTCGGCAAAACGTTGCCAGGCACTTGGGAGGTTGGTCGACAATGGATCGAGGATCGTCAATGGCAGGGGGTTCTCAGTACAGAATGTCAAACTCCGAGCATGACCGAATTGTGCTGAGATGCGCAGTGGTGGACCGAGCAGTGGTTGGATTGAGGCGTCGGCTTGGTGGGATCTCGAAGATTTCCCCCTCAAAGAAAACCTCTCTTTTCCCTCTTTTTTCACTCTCTCTCTCTCGCTTTTCTCTCGCTCTCCACCGGGGCACCCTCACAATTTCGCTCACTTTTGCAGCTGTGTACTCCCCTTTGTCGGTGTGTCTATCCCCCTTTTATAGGCAAGACAACACGATGTCCTAAAAAAAACAAGATAAGGACACGATGATCTGTTTTCTTATTGCGAATATATCTTTTTTGCTCTCTTCCTATCTTTAACCATGCAGATATACTTTACCTTTGAACCAGCCACATCCCTACAGATATGTTTTACTTTTGAAACAGTCACATCCCTGCAGATATGTTTTACTTTTGAAAATTCTTGAAAGATTATGCTCCTAAAACTATATGCTATGTAATTACGAATGATTGATCAAAATTTAGGTGTCAACAGGCTCCATAACGATGAGGGATTCTGGGATAACCTCCATGCTTGCTTTCCGAGCATTGCCTTATTTAGAGATATTAAGTCCTTGAAACCCATACCCCCCTTGTTTTTTCTGGTTTAAGAACTTCCCATCTTTTCCAATGGAGCCCTCTTTGTGTTGCACTATTTTTCCACCAAAACGCTACAATTCGTTTCTCCATCGCTTGACATATGGAAACTAGGATTTTAAAAAAGACATTGCATATTGAGGGAGAGCTTGTATTATAGCTTTTATAAGAATTTCCTTACCCACCTTCGAAATCAAATTTTCCTTCCAACCCTCCAATTTTTTGCTCACTCTTGCCATAATCCACGAGAACATTTGTTTCTTTGTTTGATGTTCCCTAGTCCGAACGAATTCCTAAGTATTTTCCTATCCTTTCTACTTCTGAAACACGAAGCTCATATGCCATATTTCTTCTTAGTGTCTGTGGGTAGTCTAAGCTAAAAGAGATACTGGATTCGTTCATATTTATAGTTTGCTTGGATGCAAAACAATACTGATTTAACAATATTGCTAAATTTTGACATTCTAACACCTTCCCATCTAAGAAAAATATTAAGTCATTAGCGAACAGAAAATGGAATAGAGTTGGGCAGTACTTGTTCAGCTTTATTCCCACCAAAGTTCCTTTCTGGACCACCGTTTTCATTAATGATGAAAGTGTATTAGCTATCAATATGAACAAATAAGGAGAAATGGGATCTCCTTGTTGGATACCTCTCGATGGTTGAAAAAAGGGCAATGGTTCGCCATTGAATTGTACATTGAATGACACTGAGGTGACACAAGTGTTTACTCTAGATACCCACCATTCACTGAATCCCATCTTCAACAAGCATGCCTGTAGGAAATCCCACTCTGCTCGGTCATATGCTTTTTTCATATCCAGTTTCAACACCACCTGGAATTTCCTCTTTCTATTTCTTACTCTCAATTGATGTAGCACTTCTTGCATTATCAAAATATTATCCTGGATTTGTCTCCCCCCAACAAAAGCAGTTTGTTCAGCTGCTATTAGTTCAAGAAGCCATGGTTTTAATCTATTCGCCAAGACTTTAGATATAACTTTGTAAGCAAAATTACATAGGCTAATCAGTTTGAATTGGTCTAGCTATTCTGGGTTCTGCACTTTAGGGATCAAAGTGATATAAGTTTTATTCAAGTCAGGATGCAGAGTTCTAAGCCTGAAAATTTTTTGCACTTCTGTGAAGATTCCTTATTTGATATCTTCCCAATGGTGTTAATAAAACTGACCATTCAGACCATTCGGCCTTGGTGCCTTAAGTGTACCCAACTAAAAAACAACATTCCGGACTTCTTCCATTGTGATCTTAGCATTCAACTTCTCATTCATCTTTGCCGTAACAATAGTTGGGCATTTTTGTACCATTGGATCAAAGATTTTGGGACCCACTGAGTGTAAAGTTTTTTAAAGAAATCCATTGTCATTTCTTTCAGCCTTCTTGTGTCACGAATCCAGGAATCATCAGCATGTTTAAGCATTGAAATCTATTTCTCTGTCTTATTTGGATTGTTGTGGCATGAAAATTTTTTGTATTCTTATCCCCCCCATTTCAGCCACTTAACTCTCGATCTTAATCCCTAATACATTTCCTCCTGTCGCCACAATCTTTCAATCTGTTCAATCAATTCCTTCCTCTGTTATGCTTCTTCCAACATCACGTGATAATTAATTAGACCTTAAAGCTCCTCCTTCAAACACAAAATCTTACGTTGGCTATTTTGGAAAGTCATCTTACTCCATTTGGCCAATTCTATAGTTACCGCTCTAATTCTGTGTACTAAATTGGAATCATTCACGTGGAGACATTCCAAAAATATTTTATAATATTTCCACATTCCTCATGTTTGACTCAATATGCTTCAAATTTAAATTTGCGCATTCTTTTAATACATTCCCTTGATATAGTCAGTAAGAGTGGGCTATGATTCGAGCCTATGGCAGGTAGAGCATAAACTTCAGCTTCCGGATAAAGTACTCTCCATTTAATGCTACACATAGCTCTATCCAGTCGTTCTTTTACAAATTCCTACCCTTCACGGTTGTTAGACCAAGTCTATTCACATCTCTTACTCTCCATATCTATTAGACTACATGCATTGAGGAAGTCTCGAAATGCTTGCATCCTATATGGTTCCATCATCCTCTTTCCCACCTTTTCCCAAGGATACAATGTTTCATTAAAGTCCCCTAGGCATAGCCAAGGTAGGTAATTACTGGTACTCATTTGCTGAAGTTGTTCCCGTAACTGCAGTCGTTCCTGGAAATTAGTTGGTGCATAAATGAAAGTAACTCCGAAGGTACTCCTCTATTTAACTTCCTCCATTGTCACATCAATATAGTTTTTCATGGTTGAATTCACCGTCAAAGATAATCCTTCCTTCCACATCAATGCCAAGCCCTCACCCATCCATGTTGGATTCACTATATAAAGCTTTTTTAAATGTAGTGTTTTGCTCACTCGACGAATCACCTCCTCTTGATTTTTAGTTTCTAGTAAACACACCACTTCAGGCTTATCATGAGCCATAATGGCCCTTAAAGCTTGAACTATCAAGGGTGAGCCCAACCCTTGACAGTTCTAACATAATAGTTTCATTGGCAACCTAGTGGCTTATTAGGGCTAGCCACCAAAGCTCATTTTTCAGTATCTTTAGCCATCTAGACTGGAGTTTCCAACAGTTGGTTTCATCTAGTTTTTGTGAGTCTGCAGTCTATTGATCATATGGACAATATCTCATGCATTTCTTGGTGTCTCTTCCTTTTGTCCTTCTTTGCTTGGCATGCATCACATGATCTACTTTTTGTGTTGAAGGGAGCTCAATCAGAAGGGGGGAAGCTCTTAGTGAGTTGGCAGCTTCCTCCATGTCCTATAATACCAAGTCAGCCAAGTCATCATTTTCTAATATCTTCCTTTTACCCCTATCGATAGGTAAGCTCTTGTTAATAGTCTGAGATCTAATAGACTTGTTTGTGCTGCCCCCAGTAGTCCCACACTCATAGGGGTTTCTGGAACAACTTCCTCCTCATCGGGCCCTCATAACACTTCCCGAAATGGGCTATGTTCATTCACCTTTGCTTTCAGCCATGCACTATAGAGTACGTTATCATAAGTGCTAGGGGATTCTTTATCAATCGGTACAAACTCACAGTTTTTAGTAGAATGCCCAATTCTTCCACATAAGTAGCAAAAATGAGAGAGTCTTTCATACCTAAAGTCCAACTAATGTTCCTTGCCTTGGAAAGTTGTAATCATCCCTGGGGATCCGATAATTTTATCTTCACTCTGGCTTTACCACAATGGAAGAAAATCCCTTAGTTTCAATTCTAACTTATGATACTTCCCCTATACTTTGTGCAATACCTCTAATTGCTTCTTATGTTCTTCCTTCAATAGGCAACCCATGAATTTGCATCCAAAAGAATCAGGAGTCGAAGACTACACACTGTGGGTTGGGGGGGGAGGTACTGGGCTCCCATTGCTTCAGCACCAGCAAATTAGTAGAGAATGACTAAGGCCCCGATTGAAGTACTTGGTCTTTATCCCGACAGAACCAAATCAAATGAGAACAATCCTGGTTCTAAATATTTGTAGGTAACATTGTCCGATTTCCAAACTTTCTTCATCATAGCTTGAAATGCCTGAAAGTTAATAGATGGGCTACCATATATTGAACTGGCAAAAGTGTAAGAAATTAAAGATTTTTTGGATGATTTTTTCCATTTTCCATCGGTATGGTTTTACAATGTTTTGTATGAAAAGACAAGTTCTCAAATGAAACCACAATAGTCATCATGGTTATCCATAATCCTTTGATTAGTGTGCTTATGAGCTTTCTAGACTTTTTATTTTGGGTTGTCCATAAGCTAACATGAGTTTTTCCTTATTCAAAGGGTGGCCAAAATGGTGGAACTGAAATTGAAACCTTAAAAAATCAATGCCTACTCAAAACAACAGCCCCCAAAACAACCCCGACCAATATAAAATTAGCTTCTCAGAGAGCTAAGAATCCTCAACAAAATCAACAATGGCGATGTCCAATAAGGCGTTGGCTCTCTGCATCATTGCTATGGTAATATGCTCTTTCTCATGGATGATGTGGTTGTCGACGGACCCTGACGACAAATTGATTTATGTTATAGTAATTTATGACAAATTGATTGATCTATTTGGCATGGCCTTATTGTGCCTTGTAGGTCTTTCTCTCTCTTAATCAGAAACTTTTATAAACTTGTCCCTTCGACACTTGGGATGGTTTATTCATGGTTTCAATCACATCTAATGTGGATATATTTGATCCAATACGGTATGCCAAATACCAAATATGACTATAGCCTTTCTAGAGTCTATAGATGGAGCCTTAATTTTAATTATGAAATTCATAAATTTCTAGCAATAAGTCCGATTTCCAGACATATAATTAAAATCCGTTAGTAAAAATTACTGCATTCTGGACATCATTAGGTTCCTCCCTAATAAAGAAAAAACTATCATGTTAAAAATCATTCATAAACAATAGTCACAAAATAACAATTCAAAATTCACCTTTTGGCTCTCGTGCTTGGATTTGTGCTAAATGGCTTAGTTTAGACAACTACTCTTTGCCTTCACATTAGCAATTGCACAAACATTTATTCCTAAATTTGATGAAATTTATACAAAATGCAATCAAATTAAACTTTATTTGTCCAACCTATGATAAATTGTAGTAGGGATTATTTTGCATTTTACAAAATATTAAATACCTAGGATGATACATCAACGCCTATGCTCTTTTTTTTTTCCCATTACATGTTTTGGTGGAGTACCATGTAAAATTTCCAATTTAGTCAAACCACATTTAGTTTATATCTGTGGTGGCTAAGGGCGAGCATGAGGAGCAAAGTGTGAAATGATTCGTTCACCTGGCCTTAACAAATTCCTCCTTCATATTCTGGAGTCTTCGTCTGTGTTGCTGCTCCTCCAGGTGAGCTTCTTCCCCTATCCCTGCTGGTGATAGTCAATCCGTAAACCCTAAATCCCCAAATCAGCTCCATGGCAAACCTCTCACAACTACAACAGTGATAGGAGTGACCTTATTTCCCTTCCCCAAACCCTACTGGGTTTCTCCTTCCCCATTCTTTGATACCCACCATGGATACCCTCACTCAACACCCACTAGACTAACCCTCGATCCAACATTCCCATGAACCCTCTTACTTGCTAGATGTCATAATGCATTAGTCCCGTGCCCACACAAAATCAGCATTTGAGCTCCCTTCATCCCAACCCTAGAAATCCAAAATCCGCCCTCCCGAGTTTCCTTTTCACCTCATCTTCAATCTTTGACCCCTACCTATCAGAAATGGAAGACGAACGGTTGAATCAGATGTGTATGAACTCCTTGTGCAAAAGAATGGGAGATTTATGGACAGAAGAAGATATCACTGAGCTGTCCGCAGCTATCCCTGACTCGGTTAACACAGAAAAATAAGTTCTTCCTCTATGGCAAATTATTTTCTAAACCAAATGTGAACTTTCAAGCGTTCTTGAACACCATGAAGAGAGCTTGGAAAATTGAATCAGTGAAATGCGAGATGATAGAACAAGGGTTCTTTCTATTTACCTTTAGTTCTGTGGAAGAGAAGGAAAGGGTTTTAGAATCAGGGCCATGGGCCTTTGCAAGCAACTTGCTAGTGCTGAAGGAAGGGGACCCCACCATCCTCGAACACCGTTATGAATTCTCCCACTATCCATTATGGGTTCATTTAGTGGGTATGCCTAAAGCTGCAATCACAGAAGATGTAGTTACAAAAATCGTAGGGAAACTTGGCCGAGTGGAAAAAGTGAAGATTGAAGCTAAACATAACAATTCCAACAGGGTGGGCAGAGTTAAAGTGTGCCTGGATCTGAACAAACCCCTCAAAACCGGATCAATTATTGATTTAGGAGGTATGGAATGGTGGATTGACTTTAAATATGAAAGATTACCACACTATTGCTACTTATGTGGATGTATGGGCCATTATGCGACTTTATTGCCCAATGATCTCTTATGAAAATTCGGGATTACCACAAAACAAACCTGGGCGCTATGGGTCGTGGCTCAAAGCTAAGGAAAAGGAGTTGAGTCCCTGCTGGAAAACCTTTTATGGGGATATAGAACCTGTTGATGAAGAAGAAGAAATGGTGCATGAAAACATAAACAAAAATGAGTCACCTTTCATCACCAATGCTTTAGTTCTTTATAACCTAACAATGCATGAAAACAACTCTGAAGGCATACTTTCAACCCAAGTTCCCCAATCCAAAGGGAAGTGACCCCAAAACTAGCAGAACCTGTCTCTGTTTGAATTTGGCCAGCAACACTGCCCAGGTTCTAACAAAAAAAACAAAGCAGTACTAAAATCACAAGTGGCAAAAAAACAGAAGTGTTTCACCCCTTATGGGCCTATAGAGCACTAGGAGCTTTTGCTTAATGAGGAACATCTACTAGAAACCCCCATCCTGACATGGGAAGAAGAGCAAACCCGAGCTTTGGTGGTTAGCCCTAATAAGCCACCATGGGAGATATGAAAATCATCACCTGGAACTATCAAGGGCTGGGTAACACCTTGACAGTCTAAAACCTCAGAGCCCTAGTAGCTCGAGAAAGGCCCAAGCTAGTTTTCCTCATGGAAACCAAAATAAAGAGGAGGTAATTCAACGCTTAGTGAAATGTCTCCAATTTAAACATACAAAGTCTATGGACCCTGTTGGCATTGTGGGTGGGTTGGCTCTCTTATGGAGTGATGAAGTAAATGTTGAAGTGGAGGTCAACTCCAAGGAGTGGATGGGGGTACTTTGCAAAGATCACAGCAATGGCATAAGCATGAGGATTTCTTTCCTCCATGCACCTACCGATTTCCAGGAAAGAATAGCATTATGGCAGACCTTACGCCACTATAACCGCCCCATCTCCTTCCCATGGTTATGCATTGGGGACTTCAATGAAATTATGTATCATTGGGAGAAATGTGGCATTCGGGAGACATAATGATATCAAATAGTGGCATTTAGAGAATTTGTGGACTCTTGTGCCTTAATCGACATAGAGAGTAAGGGCTGCACGTACACATGGACAAACAAAAGGACAAGGGATCAGCTTGTTAAAAAAAGGTTAGATAAGGGCCTTTTGTAACCTAGAATGGAGACCTACATTTCCAAATGTTGAGGCATATGCTCTTCCTGCGATTGGGTCAGATCATAACCTTATCCTCCTTTCATTATACCCACCCATCCGCAGAACGAAGAAACCGTTTAAATTCAAAGCTTTTTGGTTAGACAAATCGGAACTCTCAGAAATTGTTTAGCAAGCTTGGAAGGTAACGGCTGGGAACACATGAGACATTATGGGGAAAATATAAAATGTTGTTCAAGTGTTGAGATCCTAGAGTAGAAATACTTTCAAGAATGCTAGTTGCCAAATAGACTCTCTCCAAAAGAAACTAACGGTTTTAATGAATACTGATGACAGGGTTTCAATGGGAGAGGAGTATAGGCGGATAGTGGAACAAATAGAACACTTATAGAGACAAGAGGAAATGTACTGGAGCATGAGATTTAGAGTAAATTGGCTAAGATGGGGGACATGAACACTAATTTTTCATGCTACCACTCTTTAATGTAAGCAATGGAAGAGAATTTCTATTATAAGGATTAATGACCAGATTTGAAGTCAAGACCCAAATGTTCTTTAAGAACCACATTTCAAACTTTTATCGAGCCTTGTACTCGTCGGTTGGGAACAAAGACTATGTTCCAATATTGGCACAATGCCCCCAGATTGTCACAAGCGACATGAATACAACCTTAATGAGGCCAATTACCAAGGAACAAGTGCGTATTGCAGCCTTTCAAATGGGCCCTACTAAGGCACCGGGGCCAGACGGATTAAACGGGCTATTTTACCATAACAATTGGCCTATCATTCAGAATGACATTTTTAAAATGGTGGTTTCGTTTTTTGAAACAGGCACTTTCAACCCTGAATTGAACAATACCCAGCTGACCCTCATCCCAAAAGTCCCTAATCCTGAATATATATCTCAATTTAGACCCATTAGCCTATGCAATTTAACTACAAAATCATCGCCAAAGTTATGACGAATAGATTAAAACCATGGCTCCCACATATCATCCTCCCAGAACAAAGTGCTTTCATAAGTGGTAGGCAAATTCAAGACAACATCATGATTGTGCAAGAGGTCCTACACCAGCTACGGATTAGGAAAAGAAAGAGGAAATTTCAGGCGGTGTTGAAATTAGACATGCAAAAAGCCTATAACATGGTCGAATGGGATTTCCTATGTGACTACATACTGAAAATGGTTTTCTGTGATAAATGTGTCTCCCTAATCAAGTGGTGCATCGCTTCAGCATTTTTTAGTATAAAGGTCAATGGGGAATTCACAGAACAATTTCAGCCATCTCGTGGCATTAGACAAGGTGATCCCTTATCTCCCTATCTATTTATAATTATGGCTAATGCATTATCTTCCCTTATGGAAAATGCAGCGCTGAATGGAACTATTAAAGGGATAAAGCTGAACCCAAATTGCCCAACTTTATCGCACCTTCTATTTGCGGACGATGCTATTTTTTCCTAGAAGGAAACATTCATGAAGCACAAAATCTGTCCAATGTCCTTAATCAATACTGCTATGCATCAGGCCAAGCCATTAACCTTAATAAGTTGGGAATTTTTTTCGAGAATGGCTATTCTCATAGTCTAAAAGAAAATCTTGCTGCTGAGTTGAGAGTGTCGATGCTGGAAAAAACAGGGAAATATTTGGGGATACCATCAGACTGGGGCAACACAAAGAAAGAGATGTTCTCTTGATATTGGCTAAAGTGGATAGAAAATTAGAGGGCTGGAAAGAAAATTTAATTTCCAAAGCAGGCAAATAAGTCCTACTCAAATCAGTCATCCAAGTTCTACCATAATATGCTATGTCTATGTTTAAAATCCCTATTTCCATTTGTAGAGCAGTAGAAAAGAAAATTTCAGCCTTTTTGTGGAAGCAAAATATGCATTGTCGGGGTATCCATTGGAAAAATTGGAACTTGCTGAAGGAGAGGAAAGACCTAGGGGGACTTGGCTTCAAAGACTTGATTGATTTCAACAAAGCCCTATTGGGAAAACAAGCTTGGCGATTAAGCCAAATAGGTGATGCACTTTGGTCCAAGATATTCAAAGGCCTCTACTTCCCTAGAGGAAACCTATGGAGTGCAACGAGAGGACCTAGACCATCATGGGGATGTCAAAGTATCTTACTAGGAAAAGATGCCATAGCATGGGAGGTTAAATGGGAGGTGGGTGATGGCAAAAGCATACTGATTAGAGATGATCGATGATTGATTTTGGGGAGGATTGGTGGTTCGGCCAACAAAAATGAACCAAAGTACGTCGCGGACTTCATAAATCAGGAATCTAGGGAATGGAAGGCAGAGTTACTGCAGGAAACTTTTGGTGATAATTTTGTTCAGGAAATTCTAGTCACACCCTAAGTTTAAATCAAGGGCCAAATTAGTTGATATGGATGGCGAACAAGTCAGGAAATTACCAAGTCAAAAGCAGCTACAACTATCTCAGAACACATAACCACACACACCCTACTTCTATAGCATTTTCATCCCATCAAAACCCTAAATGGCTATGGGATCGAAATTTGGAATCTGCATACACCCCCTAAAATCAAAATTTTCTTATGGAGCATTTGCCATGACGCTCTTCCTACAAAAGAGAATCTTTACCGAAGGAAATTGGTACCTAAGCCGTTATGCCTTGTATGCAAACAAGCCCCGGAGTCGCCCGAACACTTGTTTATTCTCTGCCCCTTGTCTACACAAGTTTGGACAGTTTCAGGACTAATGTTAGACACCTCCCGACGAATATCACACACATGGATAGGCTAATTAGTGAATGGCTTACCTCAGACTACCCACCGCCCACCAAAGCCCTGTTCACGAATGTCCTTTGGCTCATTTGGAAATCTAGAAATAGAACTACATTTGAGTGTCTCAAACCGAACCCACAACGAACAACAACCAAAGCCCTACTCCAGCACAATCTAAACACCAAATGGTCTTCGAGAAACTCGAACAAAACCATACCTCAGTAGGAAAAATGGACTTCGCCGAGCTCGGGTTGTCTGAAGCTGAACATTGATGTCGCCTAGAAAAGCTCCTCCATGGATGGATCCGTCGCTGGCGTATGCAGAGACGAAGCAGGCGTCCTCATCGCCGGCTTTAATCGCTCGATTCGAGACCCCTCCCCCCTTGTTGCAGAAGCCCTAGCTCTGTGCACAGCTTTGAATTAGATAGTAGAAACCAAATCTAATTCTGGAACTCAATGTCAAAGTCGAAGTCTTCCCCCTGTTCAACACGTGCAAATCTCCTTAGACAGCTTAACGTTTGTGACGTCCTGAAATTCGAGCCCTTTGAGGGATGAGTGAACGTGAATTTCGCTAATGCATTGTTGGTTTATTTTGCTCGGACCCAATCATTTCCGAGATACTGACCTTGAGGGGACCCCCGCACCCTTCCAAGCCCGTAATTCAAGCCCAAGAAATTTCCGAGCCCGTTCCTATTCATTTTCAAGCCCGTTTCCTAGGCCCGCCCTTCATTTTCAGCACAAGGGCAGATTGGGAAATGTGCAAGGTGGAAATGACCAAAATGCCCTTGGTTATTTTGAAGAAAAGTAAAAAGGAAGAGAGAGAAGATGATGTCACTTACTTGGGGAATTGGAGAAGGCATTTAATGCCCTTAATGAAGCTGAATTGAAGCCCTCAATGCTCTCTCTCCTCCTCCTTCAGCCCTCACAAATCGCAGCCCTCTCTCTCCTTGTTTCCCTTCTTCCTGTAATTTTCAGCTTCTGACCTTCCACCGAAATCTGAGTTGTTCATTGCCTTCCCGATGGAATATCGGGCCGTGCCACCCACCGTTACGCTCAGAAGAGAGATTCCGTACGGATAACGTTGGCCGTTCGTCGAACGAAGCCGTCGAACGATCCGTACGGCCTCCGAAAGCCGGCTGCTCGCCGACCGCCTACTGTTCACGCGGTACTGCACAGTTTCGCCTTTGTTGCTATTTTCCTCCATTTCTGACCAAACCACCGCCCATCCCAGCCTCCAGTAGTTCCCCCTCGACCCCCAGGTGCCGCTGGTTGTCGGCCCGCCGCTCGCCGGAGCTCTGGCCAGCTTGTTTTTGCTCCGACCAGCAACCTCCTCCTCCTGCAATGCTGTTTTGTGAAGTTCAGTGGGGAATCCGAATTTGTTGCTGCTGTGTTGAGCTCGGGACCACCTTGGAGTGTCATGGGAGAAGTCCCCGGGTGTCGGGTTCATCGCCGCCGCCGCGCACGTGTCGCCGGCCCGCTTAACGGGTGAGTTTAGCTCCTAAACCCTATTTAGTGCATAAACTAGCTTAGGGTTGGATTAATTAGTGCTAAGAGCTGATGAAGGTGTTTAATTAAGTGTATTAGCCCTAAGATAGGTGGTTAGATAGTAGATTAATATTAGCTTAGCTTAATCTTGCTTATTTGTGCTTAATTGTGCTTAATTAAGCCTAATTGTGTGTTTGGTGCTAATTAATCATGTTTTTCCTTAATTGCTCGATTAATGTGATTCATTGTTTAATTTATTGATTAAATTAATTTCTGCATTTAATTAAATAATTATTTAATTATTTAATTTTCGGAATTTAATTATTTAATTATTTAATTTTCGGAATTTAATTATTTAATTATTTATAATTTCTGAATTTAATTATTTATTTATTAAATTCGGAAATTACTGTTCATCCGGAAATTAAATTGTGTAATTTCATGTGTATTGATCATATGAAGTGAATTAAATGTGGCATTGCATAAGCATCCGCTTGAATTGTGTGATTTTCACAAAAAAAGAAAGAAAATGGTTTGTCAGGGACACCGGGAAATAGACCGCCTTTATGAGAAAGAAAGTGATTTGTTCGAGGATACTTGAAATGGACCACTTTTATGAGAAAGGTGGGGAAAATGGTTTGTTTGAGGGACACCGAAATGGACCGCTTTTGTGAGAAATGATTTGAGGTTTCATATGCAAGCATGTGTGCATTGGCTAATGCTCAAAGATAATAAGTGAGTTGTGATGGTATGCTTGCATGATCACTAAGTTGAAACCGCCATCTTGGGAGAGTATCCCTTGATGTTCTATGGGCATGCCGTCTTGGGAGAGTATCCCTTGACGTTCTGTGAGCATGCGGTCTCGGGAGAGTATCCCTTGACGTTGATTGGGCATGCGGTCTCAGGAGAGTATCCCTTGACGTTCCTTGGGCATGCGGTCTCGGGAGAGTATCCCTTGACGTTCGTTGGGTATGCGGTCTTGGGAGAGTATCCCTTGACGTCTTTTGGGCACGGAAGGGCACGGTTGTGCCTCTGCGGAGGAAGGGCGCCGTAGCGCCGTTGCACCTCGATTGTAGCCCGGTGGGGCAGTAATAATCGGAACACGTGTGGATGCGAGAGTGCATGAGAAAAATGTGGCATCATTGGTTCCGAGAGTAGTCGAGGTTTCGCTGTTCATCTATCTATCCCCGATTGGTTGATTGTTTGTTGGACCCTTTGTCTTCCGCTTGCGCATAACGAAAGATTAAAATGAATGATCGCCGACGAGTCCCGGGGGCCAAGAGTCTCGGCCGTGAGTCTTGAGGTCTCGGCCGTGAGCCTTGAGGTCTATCGTATTGGGCTACCAACAGATGATAAGCCAACTTCAAGAAGTCCAGTTGATGCATGGGCCAAGAAGCACGAACACAACAGCCATTGGGTTGCCAATGCCCATTTAGATGGTACCCTCCTGCCGAATTGGCTGTCCCACCCCCCGCATGCTCTATTTTCAATTTTATGTCTTGAGTTCGGACCGATATGTACTCAATCTTCGAGTTAGTGATGCAAATATCTTTCCGACCAAAAAAAAAAAAGGGCGGGCATGAAACCATTTTATTTCTCTATTTTTCTGTTTTCAAAATAGATTTGAAATAAAAATCCATTTGGTAACACAATTTTATTTTTTATTTATTTCTAGAATAAATTTATAGTCCATAAATAGATTTTACATCTAAAGTGTACAATCCCAACTTTATCACTAAGCAAAACATGAGATAATTCTTTAGGAGGCTACAAGTAGAACATGATATTGGAATGTTTCGCCATATTAGCAGGCCGATTACCTTTTGGAAAAATGTGATGAATTTTGAACTCTAAAGAGAATCGGTAGTCTTTTGATATCCTTAAATAGTGCCGATCTAGTACTATCCACTACTCTCTCTTGGTTAATAAGTTCGATAATAATTTTGAAGTCCATCTCGACAAAGAGTAAGCCTATTTTAAAGGATTGTCCCTAGATCATCAATGCCAACTCTTAATTAACAACCCAAAACCACTAATTAGTATATAATCTCCCCCTTAGAGATCACTAATTCCTATCAACGATCAACACTCAAATCAACAACGGCGATCTCTAAGAAGGTGTTGGCTCTTTGCATGTATCATCGTCGTCCTGGTGTGCTTGTTCGCGGCGAACAATGTAGTTGTCAAGGGCTCTAAATGCTTGCCCGCTCTATCCGGTGGTTATGATCGTGGTTGTGAGAAGGCCAACCGATGCCACGGGGACACGCCAGCCGATGTCGTGGGGGCAAATTAGGTGATTCCTCGAGTAAAGTGAAATGGGGTGTTCCTAGAATGCGGGAATCAAAAGGCCCTCCCAATTATAATGATTGATCCAAGTTTAAATGTAAAATTATCGATTGCATTCTCCAAATCATTTTGCCTTATTCATGAAGTTGCTTAATCTACCTATTGGAACATATTATAGATTTTGTTAGTTGAATTCATGCTCATCCTTCTTTAGGAATGACTCTCGTCGAGTGGCTAATTTCTAATCGACTAGTTATTCAGCAATATTGGTGCATTAACTTTGCAATTTGCTCCTTTGGGCAAAAAACAAAAATCGTAAAAAGGTATATGATCATAATTCACTTCCATTCTCTGGTTTCTTGCTTACATTTGTTCAGTTTTATTAACCAATAACAATTGCCTTTGATTTTACTTGATTACATTTCACAAAGAGACAAGTACCAAAAAAGTCATAGATCAATTACATTGATATCTATTCAGTCATAACTTTTTAATTTGACCAGTTTAGTTATAAATATTTTCACATTAGTAATAATTCAATCCATCTAGCCAATTTAGGTTGGAAATAAGTAATGTGGACATTGGCCGTCCTACATGGCACACTTGGCGCCGATGTGGATAATTTTTTTTATAATTTTTCAATTTTAAATTTTTTTTCCTTTTCTTTTTCATTTTTACTAGTGCCAATGGTTGATTGGCCACTAGCTACTGCCCATAGGCCATGGTTAGCGGGTCGGCCTTGTTAGGCCATGCTAAGGGGAGGCGAGTGCTGGCCTCAAGCCGCACCTAGGGGAGTGTGAGCACCACGAGGCCAAGGCGGGGCTACCTCACCTGGGTGAGGGTGAGGTCTCAATGAATTGACACCAAGAAACAAAGGGCATCGTGCTTGGGTGTAGCATTAAAGGAAGCCTAGACGAGGCCTAGTTCAATAAGCCCATGCCCAATACCCAGTATTGGTATCCTTTGCTTGTGCAATTGTGATGGTTGTAGATGCCTTGGCGAGCTTCTACTTGTGGTAGGCTTTGGTTCTCAAGTTGCTACTTCGGCCCCAATGCCATGTTGCTGAGTGTCATTGTGGTCTCGATCAAGCTCGCGTTGACCTCAACACGCCGATGTTGCGAATGACTCTTGACTAGCCTAGCAACCAAGCCATGGCAAGGCTTGCCAGGCCTTGCCCTCGCTTGGCGAGGCCACCATGACCTAAACGAGGGTCAACCTTGCTAAATCTAACGAGAGAGGCCTTGTCGGCACTCACCCTCACCCAAGTATAGCCCAGCAAGGCTAACCCTCGCCCAACTGAGGTTAGCCCTTACTAGGCATGGCTTGTGGTCGATGGCTAGCAACTAGCCACCAGATCAACAAAAATAAAGGGAAATGAAGAAAAATTCAAAAAATTATCTAAACATATAATAAACAAACATTTTCATCAACATCAATCATGCCAAGTAAGATAGCAAGCATCCATGTCAACGATTTTCATTTTAAATTAGTTGGATAGATTAAATTGATACAAATATAAAAATAATTTATGACAAAATTAGTCAAATTAAAAATTTAGGACTGAATTGGTATCAATACTATATATTTAAGATTTTTTTTATATATTTTTCCCTTTATACAAATGAGTAGTTATAAATCTATTTTCTATAAATCAATTGCATGATTGCACGATTGCACACTAGTTGATAAAAAAATGAGGAAATGCAATTATCATTCATCAAAAAACATGTTTTTTTTTCCTTCCGGGTCCCGCGTGAGGATATTTCAAAGCCGACAGTATTGACAGACAGAGCATTAGCAGAAAATTTTTTATAGGAAGAGATTTTATAAATGGCAAATAAGAGATATATATATATATATATCGAGAGAGAGAGATTGGTAATTATGCGATACAATCGTCCTACTGTAAGATCAGTGATCTCGAGCTCGTGCTCGCCCCACCTGGCGTGATCTCACCGGTCAACGATTCCGATCAATGTAAAAGTCGGGTGAGGTTCATTCCCATGCGATCACCTACCTACCATCGATCTCTCCCCCCTCAGTCTGGAATCGGAACGAGGCTCTCTCTCGGGGAGAAGAAGAGGAAGAAGGAGGAGGAGCCTTGAATCCGCCATGTCTACTTCGAAGCTTCAAGCTCTCTGGAACCATCCGGCCGGTCCCAAAACCAGTGAGTCGACTCGTTCCCCATCGCTCCAAAACCATCGGTCGCCGTTTGACCGGTCGTGCAGCTCGTGGCGTTGCGGCCGTGTGATTCCCGCTGTGTTTTTATCTGTCTTTGGCCTGCGATTCTATCGAGACCCACGATTCTATGTCGTGTTTCTGCTCTAGCTCGCGTTCGTCCGCGATCATTTTGTTCATTCGCGCTTGTTTTACCCGAGCTTTCACTGTCGAGAAATGATAATTAATTGATTTAACTGGCGCTGGAGTGGATAGTCGCTAGATTGGTCAAATGGGTAGATGCAGTTCGGAGAAAGTTTTGGTTTTGTAGTGCTGAAGGTAGAATTCGACTCTGTCTGGAAACTTTGAATGATATCTGTTGAGGTATTTGCGCTTGCTTTACACGTGCTTTAACTGAGGAGAAATGATAATAAATTGATTTAACTAGGGCTAGGGTGGATAGTTGCAAAATTGGTCAAATGGGTAGATGCAGTTCCGAGAAAGTTTTTGTTTTGTAGTGCTGAAGGTAGAATTCGACCCTGTCTGGAAAAGTTGAATAACATCTGTTGAGGTATTTTCAGTCTTAACGAGGGAATTGAATATGCATTTTTTACATTCGGATGCGATTAGAATTGTTAAGAGATGCTTGGGTTGAGTTGGTGCCTTGCCAGTTAATGGTACTTGTTCGTGCTGTTCTGGTTGAGATTTGGTTGTGTTGTGTTGCATCTCTAATGCAAGAGACTCATTATGTTCATTGCCCTGTCAATGCAGTTCACTTCTGGGCACCGACGTTTAAATGGGGTATCAGCATAGCCAACATTGCTGACTTCGCTAAACCACCAGAAAAGCTCTCTTATCCTCAGCAAATCGGTATGTCTTTGAAAGTTTTATATGTATGCAATTGTTTGCGTCTTACTCTTGTGAGTGGCTTTCCAGTTGCTGGTATCAGTGTGATGCACATTGATAATTGTAGCCTTTGTCTCATATAAATGCCACATTTTGTGCAGCGGTCACTGCCACTGGTATTATCTGGTCACGCTACAGCACAGTGATTACTCCTGTAAGCATCTACAAAGAAAATGATTGCCTTTGCTGGATATGCTGTCTGTATGCTGTAGAATATTGGCTACTGAGATTGAAGATGGATCTTCTTCTTTTCCTCAAGAAGGAAAATGAAGCTTTGTATTCTGGTTTCATTTGTATCCATGAACATGAGCGTGAGGATGGAAAGTAATACATAGATAAGTCTCTAAACCTAATTGGTAATATCAAGGTTAAGATGATCGAAGTTCTCTTTGTTAGCTTGAGTAGGGTGTTTCAAATTCAAGCTCTCAAACACTGATAACAACATGAGAAGCCATTGCTGGCTTGCAGAGATTATTGTTGCTTGCCTTGTTTCTGTCTGCTCTCAATGATGTTCCCATTTTCTTTGGAGAAAATCCCCCATGGTACTGACCAGTGTTTGTTCTCCTGAATTACAGAAAAATTGGAATCTCTTCAGTGTAAATGTTGCTATGGCTGGGACAGGCCTCTATCAATTAGGGCGTAAAATTCGGTGAGTTTATACTTTCTATAGTATTATCATTTTTAGGAGTAGAACCCTTGACTATGCCAAATTTTATGGTAATTTTTCTCATTTATCAATTTGGAAGAAGGAATAGACCAACAAATCATTAGCTTTTTAATTAGCAGAAAGAGATCATTAACTTTCTAATCATTTGTTTATATACATTGAGTAGGATCCTTTCCCTGTGTTTACTGATCTGGAGTACTACACAGCCATCCTTTTTGCACTCCTGTTATATATGCCAATTAGAGGAAATAATTTTGTTGATATTTGTCACATCTTGTTACAGCTCTACTTCTACTTCTCAGCTCTCTTATATGTACCTAGCTAGGTAGTCTTTTGTTATTTATACTTCACTTGAATCAGTTAAGAGTTCTTCAATTTAGATAGCCAGTCATGAGAAGATATGAAAACAAACGAGCCATGTGGGTAAACCCTTGATAGGTTAGTGGTCTAGTTCCTATGTTAATCATATTTACAGTAATGATCGTGGAATTGCATGAGTGCTGGGCATTCAGTCCGGCTGCATTGTGGTTCAGGCCTGCCAAATGCGACAAGAACTTCTCCTGAGCTTCTTATTTCCTGTCTTTTCAGGCATGACTACTTCTCAGATGCTGAACCAGCCATTGCTAAAGAATGATGACGAAAAATTTGTCAAAGGGGCTGATGGTCGGGAGAATTGCTGCTTTCTTGCCTCGCTTTTGCAACATCATCTCCACTTCGATGCCTCTATCTTTGTTTGTGTGTTTTTGAGGTCTGCCAAATGTCTCTCGTTCTCATTGCACCTTGCATTCATAAAATGTAGCATTTTGGCAGACCAGTGGATCCCCTCTTTGATCAGTGACCTTTTCTCCCTTCCCCGATTATTAATGATCCATTTCTATTTGTAACATCCATTGAGAAGGATCTGCAGCAGTGCAGATATTTGACTGCTTTCTGGATGCATCGGCATTCGGTTTGTCTCTTCAAGTAAATGGCGTCTTATGGAGTAATCTGCCATGGTTCTGATAGACGAGCTGATGGACATTGTCATGGAGTTTACATGTCGAGTTGAAAGCTTTTGTTGATGCATATTTATATAACATGAGCCGTTGATGTGAAAGCAGCACACGAAGCTCAACTCGCCTCCCATGTGATTCATATTTTGCGCTTTCCAAAGATCATCTAAGCCTTCGTATGATCTTGGTTATGCCATCTTGTTTGGCTGAACAAGAGCCGTCTTTGTGAAGTCTTTAGTGAAATTAATTTAGATTTCATTTATTTCACGAAAAATGTAATATTTCTTTAAAATATTTTTGGAAAAGTTATTTTCTAAGAAACTGATTTGTATATTTCGGTGTTTGTGCAGATCTGAAAATGAGATGAAAAATATTTTCTATCATTTGATAACGAAACCTCATTTGTTTTGTCTATATGGACATTTGGGAGCTAATGACTTGTGCATGGATGGCTAAGGACCTGGGCATTAGGGTCTCGGATCCTCCGCTTCTGGGCATCAGCATACGCGCTAGTCTTAGGCCCACCAAAACCAAACTCGAGAACTCGATGCCCTAGCCAGCATCGATGGATTGCGGAGGGGGCGCAGGGGATCTAGGTACAGGCATGAGATGAACGGCTACGATCTCTTCTTCCTCGGCCATAAAAACCCATCGCTAGGGTTTTTGTTTCTTCACATCCTCTTCCTCTTCCTCTTCCTCTCTCTCTTATTCTCTCTTTCTCTGTTCTGTTGTTTTGCTCTCTTCTCAGGTTCTGCTTCCTTCTTCTCAAATCCGGATTTGCTCTGCTCGGACCCATCTGAGATCCGAGGAGGCTACATTGTACCGAGACGAGGGCGTGTGATCGATTCCGACGCGGTGCCCCTCGATCTTGAATCTGCCATAGCGGCTGTAGCCAGATCCAACTCTGTAGAAGTTTAACTGGCCGGTTGTCGTTAAACCTCCGTCGGCAATTCTGCTTACCGAACTTCTCACATTCCTTTCCCATTTCACGGAAATTTACACCGTCAAGATTGGATTTTTTCCTGTAAAAATGTTCCCTTTTCTTTGTTCAAGTAATTTGAGAAGGGGGAGAAGAGGAAATGGGCATAGGATTTAGCCTTTTTTAGAGGCCCTTCTCTTACATCGAGTTTGCATTCTTTTGTGCTGGTCACCTTCCAAGCAAAGCTGCTTCAAATTCCCCAGCAGTTTTGTGTCTATCGGTGTCCATAATCTACTTGAAATCCATTCGTTCGCATGCTTTTCGGTATTGCCGAGCTCGGCCCGATTGATTCTCTTGAAAAGCACTAATTTTTCAGTGGTTTCAATTCCGGACCAAACTTTTTTCAGACAATAACAAGAATCGCAGCTATCTAAATCAGTGAACTCAATGGGAGGAAGAGTGTCATTTAGTTGACAAATGCCTCCTATTACTGCTAATTTGGGCACTAAATTGCTGAATTCATATGAAAGTTTAAAGATTTTATCTTTAAAAAGTGTCTGACCAAGAAAAAAAAATTGGGCAACTGAAATTGCCAAGATTCGGAATTTGAGAAACTGATTAAATTAAGGAAAAGGCCAAAAAGATAGAATAAAATTTACGGTATAGAGGAAGCGCTAGAAGCCATGCTCGACTTGTCATTGGACAAAGATTGTGACCAGGGAAAGGAAAATAATTTGATTAGATTTTCCATTCGACCCTGCACTTGATCTAATTTACAATTCATACCCTTTTCTTGTAGCAATGGATTAGATTACGCATCATGCACAGCAACACATGATCCTAACCAATCTTATTTTTTCCATTTTTATATTTTCTCTTGCCTGAGTCGACTTTCACTGGGCTTTGTTGATGGCATATGGAGCTCGCCGGCCTCAGTCAAGGGATGCTAGCGCCTGGGCTATATAGCAAGGGCCGCCATCCATGGACATGGGTTGTGCGAAATGATTTGGACTAATCATGTGACATCATACATCCCCAAAGATAGAGTCCACATAAAAAAGAGAATGATCTACTAGAAGAAACGTAAACAAGGCCATTAATCGGATGACATGAATTAATTTGCCAAAAGAATAAATGATGAATAATTTCACGTATCAACTCGTATTATCTTCTATGGTTGGTATAGAGTCTGTTCTCGGAATGCTTTTCGAGATTTTTTAGGAACTTAATTTCATGTCCCACCGCGGCACCCCCTGAACTTCTTGCAACCTCGGTCGTAAGGGTTGGACGGAAGAGGAAAACAGTGCAGGCCCTTGCAGTAGGCCCTGCCCCTCCTTATGCTGTCATACCTGATCATCCTCGCGTCGATGACCGCTTCGTTTGTCATGAACGAGCACACTAACAGGGCGACGATCCAAAGAGCCACCAATGCCTCATTCGACATTGCTAAGGAACTATTAACGACAACACCGAAAGAAATCGAAGTTTGAAACATCACAAACGAAGCATCAAAGAGATTGTGTTCTGAAATGGTCGGGAGTTTGGAAGCTGCGCTGGTATTCATGAAGAGCTTTCGAGTCCTTACCTGAGAATACTGAATGTCTGCAGTCTTTCCCTGAGATTTTGGAATTTTGGATCAACTGAAACAGGGGAGGACCAAGATTCCGCAACCAACTCCGACAGACGAGCCGCACTCGGGTGTGATAGAGTCCAAGCTTTGCGATTTTAATCCGAGGAAGGTTGACTCACTTGAGGCATTAGATACAATTAATGATAATCCTTTCTTTCCCAAAACTTCTTCGCATTCCATCTTGTTCTATTTTCTTTTTCCTTTCTTATGCGTGCAACGCCACCGATATTTCCTTCCTTTATTTGTGAATCTAAACCCGGGCACTAATGACTTGGGTACCTAGGCATGGCCGTTGGGGATTCTAGCATGACCTTGACAGACTGGACCCGAGCACTAGCTAGTGGGGCGTTGGAACCGAGTATTTGGGTTGGCATTGGAGTCTTAAGCCCAACCTCTAAGGACGTGGGCCCGACCTTGATGGACTTGGGCCCTAGTGCCGGTGAGTTGGCACAAGAGCCAAGCACTCGGGCACAGGCACTGAAATCATGGGCACTGCATTTATGGACCCAAGCTCGACTACCAAGAACTTGGGCCAATAACTAGGGTGGTCTCTAGGATTGAGGTCCCGCCACCAAAAACTCGGGCCAATAGTGTCGGGATTCCCATTTTGAGTGCTAATATCTAATTATATATATAAATATAAATTTTCATTTCAAAAAGAGAAAATCTTTTATTTGAATTTAAGTGTGTGTTTTTCATTGGCTATGAAAAGATTCTTCGTCGATTTTTTTTTAAGCAATTCAAATACTAAAAAATGATAAATTTAAAATTTTTCATAAAATAAATAGAGAATTAAGACAGTTTTCTTGAAAAAAGCTCCCACCTCATTGATGGAGGGCTTTTGCATTATATGCTAGAAAGTGAAGCACTACGCCATTTGCGTCACCTACTCAAAAAGGAGATTATGTCTGTTAGGATCCAAAGTGGGGAATCTGTGTACCTACACCTTTGGAATTATTTTTTCTAATTTAGGTCCAAATTTTTCAACTCAAATATATGTGGGATCATCCTCTTCACGTTGATCGAATAAATTCAAATCATGGTTTTCTCAAAAAAGATCAGAAAACTCCATCTGAGATGGATAAACCCCACATCTATCGAAAAGAATTTTCTATTGAACAGTGTATTGATGCACGAACATTCTCTGTTAAAAAGGTCCTGTTTTGAATTGAAATCCCAGTATGCTGCGAGCATAAATCGTGGTTCTATCCCTTATACGGTCATTCCATTCATAAAAGCAAGGTTTTTCTAAGCTTTAGCTGTCATACGGAAATAAGCACGTCTTTGGCGTACGCTTGCTTAGGTCCCTAATGAGCAAAGTCGACCATCTCGTTTAATTTTATGCTTTCGTCTCTTCCTATTTAGTTAACCATTAATCATTTTTTTGCCCTTTTTTTTATAAATATTTTTGTGTATACGCGTATTAGCAAACCCGCCCATCAAGTCTGACCAAAGGAGACGAGCTTCGAAGTGCGAGGTCAAGTTGCATTTTGTCCCTCAAAGAATGGTCTCGTTCTCATTTTAAACCTCGAAAGATATTCTTGTATCTCTCAAACCCCTGAACTTACGACTTGATTTTGGGGAAAAGTGTCAAAAAAGTCATAAACTTTTTGCATTAATGCTAATTTAGTTCTAAACCTTCTATTGGTGCCAATTTAATTATAGACATTTTATTGTGCCGATTTAGTTCTAAATGTTTTGACTTTGTGTTAACTTAGTCCTAAAACTTTTAATCTAACGTCAATTCTGTCCTTCCGGCTAATTTTGCTGGATTTTGCTGACATGGATGCCGGTTGACTGACGTGGCATGACCGGCGCTAGCATTGACAACTTTTAATAATATTTTAATATTTTTTGAATTTATTTATTTTATTTTATTTTTTCCTTTTTTATCTTTTCTTTTTCTTTTTCCCCCCTTCTCCTCCTCCTTCCTCTAGTTGGTCACTGGTTGTGTGATTGGCCAAAGGCGAGGGCTGACAAGGTTGACCTTTCTTTTTCTTTTGTCCCTCTCTCCTCCTCCTCCCTCCAGTTGATCATCGGCTGGGTGACAGGTGAGGGCTAGCAAGGTCGAGGTTGACCTTGCCGGTCATTGGTGAGGCTCGGGCCCTCACTAGTGACCATGAGGGCAGCCTCGGGCCTAGTGGGTGAGGTCGGCAAGGTTGATTGGTTGCCCAGTCGGGGATCAGTTGTAGGAAGGAGGAGAAGAAGGGAAAAGAAAAGAAATAGATAAATAATTTGAAATCATAAAAATATTATTAAAAATTGTCCACATCAGCACCGTTGTGCCATGTCAGTCGTCCGGTGTCCACATTAGCAAAATCCAGCCAAAATTAGCCGAAATGACCAAAATGGTATTATATTAAAAGTTTTAGGACTAAATTGGCACCAAGTCCAAAAGCTTAGAACTAAATTGACACCAATAAAAGGTTTATGACTAAATTGGTACCAATAAATGGTTTATGACTAAATTTGCACAAATATAAAGGGTTTAGGACTTTTTTGACACTTTTCTCCTAGATTTTGTGTTACCCCTAAACCTAAGAACTCCAGCTCGTGTCAATTTCGTAACAAGATCGAAGGAAATCAAAGTGGAAAGAGCACAAACGAAGCATCAAAGAGCTTATGTTTTCAAATGGTTGAAGGTCCATATGCCCTCGGAGTATTTATGAAAGATGTCAGGTCCTTAGCCGAGAATACAGAATGTTTGGAGTCCTTACCTGAGATTCTGAATGTTTAGGCTCGTTAACTGATGAAAGGGAGGACGAAGGTTCCTCGGTTTACCAGCCACCCTGTCATCTGATGAACGCGTTCGTGCGTGTATGCCTAAGCATGTGATATAATCTGAAGAGAAGGCGGACCCGGTCTGGAGCGCCGTGGACTCCGCTCACCAATCAGACTGCGGATGCCGATTGATGAAAATAAGAACCTAGGCACTAATGACTTGGCCACCGAAGTTGGGTACCTGAGCTTGGCCATCGGGGATTCCGGCACGGCCTTGAGAGACTTGGGCCCAAGCGCCAGTGATTGGGGCGGGGGAGACAAGTTTTCAGGCATGGCAATTAGAGATCAAGGCATGGTACCGGAATCGCGAGCCTCGACTATGGGGAAGTGGGCCCAACCACGATGTACTTGAGCTCCAGCACTGGTGATTTGGGTGTAGGAGCCAGGCACCCAAGCATAGGCACTGAGGTCTTGGGCATGACATAGATGGAGCCAAGGAACTAGGCCAATCTTTGTGACTCAGGCTCGGCCATTGGGGACTCAGGCCACAAGTGTCAGGGATCCCGTTCCAAGTGTTGATATATAGTTTATTTTTGGAAAATAATTTTTTTAATTTCAAAAAGATGGATCGCTTTTCTAAATCTAAGGGCAGGTTTTCCATTGACTAGGAAAAGAATCTCCCTCGACTATTTTTCTGAGCAATGCAAAGGCTAGAATATGGGGAAAATGTTTTCCGACATGAAATTTTTCATGAAATGAAGGGAGTATCGAGACAGAAATGTTCCTTCAAGAAAGCACCGATCACATCGATGGAGTGCTTTCGCATGATATGCCAAAAGTGAAGCAATACATCACTGCCGAAGATTGTATCTGTTAGGATCCAAAGTCGGAATTCTGTGTACCTATCTATGCCTTTGGAATAATTTCTTCAAATGTAGGTCAGACCTTGTTCAGCTTTAAGTACTCACGTGCACACGCGTGATCATCCTCTCCACATGCATCGGATAAATTCAAACTATGATTTTCTCAAACATAACACGAAACTCCATCCAAGATGGATAACCCCCACATCTATCAGAAGAATATTAATATGGACGGTGTATGGCGCGCGACCAATCTCTGTGAAAAACCCGACATGCTGCGAGCATAATTCGATCCTCGTATGGTCATTCCATTCCTAAAGCAAGGCTGGTCTAAGCTTTAGCAGTGATACAGAAATAAGCGTGTCTGTGGCACAGGCTTGCTTAGGTCTCTAATGTGTAGAAATGACCCATCTCGTTTAAATTATGCTTTGGTCTTCTCCTCTTTAATTAGGCATTAATCATTTTTCTCTGTGGCTCCGCTCTCATATAAGTCATTCCACGATTCTCTTCTTCATGAAAAACGAGAAGCCTTGCCACGGGGGAGTACAACTCTATCCAGCTGTCTCGTTCAGCACTGGTGATTTGAGCGTGAGAGATAGGCACTCGAGCATAGACATTAAGGTCTTGGGCATGACATTTATGGACCAAAGCTCGGCTTCCAAGGAATTGGCCCAGACCCTGGGATTGAGGCTCAAACATAGGGAACTCAAACCAAGAGCGTTAGGGTTCCCGTTCCAAGAGCCGATATCTAGTTTTATTTTTGGAAATATTTTTTTTCTGAATTTTAGTGTAAGTTTGCCATTGACTAGGAAATGAATCTCCCAAACTATTTTCTTAAGCAATACAAATGTCAAAAAATGGGGAAAATGTTTTCCGACATGAAATTTCTTGCAAATTAAAAGGAGAATCGAGAAATAAATTTCTTAATCCATTTCCATTTGTAACATCCATTGAGAACGATCCGTGCCATAGGATGCACTGTGCAGATGTCCGATGGTCTGTCCATGGATTCGGATTTGTTTTCTCCTTTATTATTCGCTGCTTTGACGCGGATTATTGACCGAGTAAATGGTGTTGGACATATTAACCCGCCAAGTCGATTCAACCGGTTCGGTTCCCTTATACAAGGTATAGGTACAAGCCTTGATGGTTCGGTTCCTGATTCTCGGCACCTAATTAAAAACCCATACCCAACAAATCTCTTGATGGATAACTGTTGTTAAAAATAATGAAGCGACCGATACTTTTTACAAAAAACAATGCATGATATAGACCAATTATATAATAAAGATGAAGCAGGGAAGGAAGGAAAGAAAAGAAAACAAAGAAGAGTGAGGCGCTTGGAACCCACGTGGGATTAATCGGTTCGCTTTTCGATTCCAAAAATTAGGATCCAATGATGACATGGCAGTTTCTAAGTTCCTGGTTCGAGACCTACTCATCCTAGAATCGATCGGCTATGGTCTCAACCCCATTCGATAAGGTCAAGTCTGAAATCCTGGCGGGTTTGGGCAATAAATTTGCAGGAAATGAAAATCACAGTGAATAATTCGCGTTGTTTGTGCACGGTTGATTTTAATTCCTTCTTCAATTTGTTTTTGAGCGTACAGCAGGTCATTAGCTGTCACACTTATACATAAAATAAGTAGAATAACATAAGTTAACGATGATTTGAGAGACGGGGCTAAAGGACCCGACGGAACGAACGGCTTAAAATGAACGGCTACGATCTCTTCTTCCTCGACCTTTCTTTAGGGCCCTTTCTCTTGCATGGAATTTTCATGCAACTTGGGAAGCTCATTCATTTCTTTTTGTAAAATTAAGGAGAAAAAGAGAAAACGAAATTCAGGGTATAGAATAGAGGAAGTACCAGAAGCCATGCTCGACTTTTTGTCATTGGACTAAGATTACGAGACCGGGAAAAGAAAAAAAATCATCTCCTTAAAATTTCCAATCGGACGCCGCACTCGCTCTAATTTACAATTCCTACCCTTTTCCTAAGCTGTCATGCATAGCAACGCGTATTTTCATGAATCTCACCCCCTCCCCTCTTTTTCCTTTTTCCCCTCCACCGGCTTTCGCCAGGCCTCGAGCCTGGGCCGGTGAGGGCCGCCCTCGCCGATTTAGCTAAAGGCTAATTGGATCAGACCCTTCTTGTGGACTTTGAATATTGGATCGAAATCGAGTCAAAATCAATATTTATAAAAAGAGAGAGAGAAGTCACTTGAATTGCCATAAAAAGAAAGATATATCACGAGAAACATAGACAAGGCCACTAATCGAGATGACAAAAATAAATAAATAAATAAACAAACCAATAATCTGACATACCAATTCTTATTTATTTTTATGGTTGGTATAGACTCTCTAGGTCGATCCATCACACGTCCTCGAAACCCCGTTCGAGTTTCTCCCAAGAACTTAATTCATGTCCCTCCACGGCAGCCCATGTCCTTCTTGCAGCCGCGGTTGTAGGGGTTGGAGGGAAGAGGGATACAGTGCGAGCCCTTGCAGTAGGCGCTGCCTCTTCTTAAGCTGTCGTACCTGATCATCCTCGCGCTGACGATCGCATCATCCGTCGCCGATGAGAACAGCAACAGGGCGGAGATCAAGAGGAAATGAAATATTCTCGACATCGTGAATGTAGCCGGCCAAGAAATGGCGCAAAGTCGAAGAGCTTTCTGTTCTACAAGAGTTTTGACTTGGAGAATAGAAAGGTTAGCAGGGACGGTGGTATATATAGAGGAGAGACAAAGAACTAACTCTCATTCCCTCACTTTCACCAACCAATCCTAGATACAATAAACGTGTCCCGCTCGCGCGTCTTCAGTCGAATAGACAGTTGGGTTTGAGGTGGCAGCACGGAAGCCTCCTTTCCTCCCATAACATCCAAGTTCAGACTCGAAAGATACTTTAGATACGATTCATACCCATAATTTTTCTATCTAAAGAAAACATCATTGGTTTAATCACATTTTCCTTTTTAATTTTCTAACGATGATGTTCCTTTGTCGGGGCCCATAATATCTCATTATCATCGCGTTTTCTACGGTCTTTGACCTGCTCGTGAGCGAAAAAGGATCAAATACGCTCTGCAAAAAAATTATCATGCTCGTGCGAGTCATTTTTACTCTTCGTGTGGATCGAACTAGGGTGTTTTGACTCAAATCGCCAAATCCATCATCTCTCGTTCAAGAGCGGAGCTCGATAGATCTTCTTCGCGTCAAAAAGATGAAGAGCTAAAGAAAAGCAAGCTTAGCTTTCGGCGGTTTGGAGCATAATGGGACTGATTCTGTGAAATTGAGGTCCAAAATGATAGAAAGTAATCCTTGAGGACGCAAAATGGGGAGAAATAAAAACAGTTTGATCCGGGGATGATTGCCCAAAAAAGAATCATGAACCTATTGTAATCGTACTAATTCAATCACAAAATTTCTTCTTCTTCTTTTTTCTTTCTTTTTTTGTGCTTATTGAGTCCTAAACCTTTTGCATTTTCAGTTAAAATAGCCGGAAGTCGCCCACATTTTCAGAATAATATATAAGAGATACAAAGACAGCTTTCCAGCATAGCAAAGGGCTTGGTAAACTTTGTTGGCCCTTTCTTGACCACAGCGAGGATTGGGAGCCTAGTGGCCAGTGAGGGCGGTAGCGCCCTCGCCTAGTACCGGCAAGGGTCACCGGCCTTCAATCTAGAAATAAAAGAAAAAAGTAAAGAAAGAGAAAGAGAATAAAAAAATCAATACAATTATTAAAATATTACTAAAAAATATCAATGCCAGTGCTAACCATGTCACGTAGCATAGCCGGCATCCACGTTATCAATTTCCAGCTAAAATTGATCAAATGGACTCAATTCACAAAATTAAAAAAGTTTATGATTAGATTGACACAAAACAATACATTTAGGGCATTTTGGACAATTTTTCTGTTTAGAAATGCTAAGTAGCACGGACAAAAAGAAGCATCTCAACTATCTAAATTAGTGAATCCCAATGAAAAATGGTCTAATTTAGTTGACGTTGACGGTAACTCCTAATTCTGCTATTTTGGGGAACTAAATTTCTGAAACCATGGGAAAGTTTAAAGGACAAGGCCAAGAATTCGGGAAAGCTCATTCATTCTTTAGTAAATTAAGGAAAAGGGAGAAAAAGTGAAAATAAAATTCGAGGTATAGAAGAAGTGCCAAAAGTCATACTCGACAATAATCTGACGAAAATTTCCAGTCGGATTGCGCACTCGATCCGATTTTTTCAAGTAGCAAAAGATTCAGCGTCCCTTGGCCTTGGTCGTAACACATACATGTACAAGTACGTTGACTCATTCTTCCTACTTGATCTACTTCCTCCTCTTAGTAACCAAAATGCCATGACGCGTCAAGCATTCGATTTAGTGGAAAATAACAGCTGGATTTCGGGTGGCAAAATGGAAACTTCGAAAGACGCTTTGGATAACGATATGATTAACCGCAGCGGTTTTCCTATTTAATGAACATCGGATTTTCCATTTTAATGTTCTAATCTCTCCCCTCTCCTCCCTCTCGTTCGATCTCAAAAGCAGAAACACAAACTAACGCATAATATTACACACGATCCAAACTTTGGCAGTGTTTATGGTTTGTGATTATTATGCGCGGTATTGATTATGTCACATAGGACAGCCGTCATTTAACTTGATGGTTTTCGGTCAAAATTGATATGATGTACTATATGCGTAAATTTTCAAAAGGTTTATGATTAAATTGGCCAGATTAAAAAGTTTATGACTGAACGGACATGAATATAATAGGTTTTGGACTTTTTTTTCTTGACAATTTTCCCATCGATCTTCTCGCAACTGTGTTCGTAATGGCTGGACGGAAGAGACAAACAGTGTGCACCCTTTACATCACACCCTGCCCCCTTTCCTCAAGCTGCAGTAGGTGATCATCCTGGCGCCGACGACCATTTCGTTCGTCGCGATCGCAAATGAGCATATTGCTACAGAAATAATGCGAACGAGCCAATGCCTTATTTGACATCGCCATCGTTAATTTTGTTGAGGATTCTGGCTCTCCGAGAAGCTAATTCCATACTCACTAGGGTCGTTTTGGGGCTGTTATATTGAGTTGGCATTGTTGGTTTAGGGCTTCAATTTCGATGCCTCTGTACAGGCCATCCTTTAGAGAAGGAAAAACTGATATTAACTAATGGATGATTCGAAATAAAAAAGATCTAGAGAGCTCATAACCGCACTAATGAACCCTAGGATTTACGGTTAGCTACGACAATGGTGGGTATTATTCATTTAAGGACTTGTCCTTTGTGGTATAGACTTTCCAAATGGACATGGAATAAAACATGGACCATTCATTATAAGGAAATAGACCCGTGCGAGAATGGATCTCCACTCTCTCGATCCATGCGTGAGGAAATCTTCAGCTATTATTCAATTAGCTACATTGTAATTGATGCACAAAGAATCTTAAAATTTGCCTTATGTAAGTTCTTTCAATCATGAAAATTTCAGAGTCTACTGCGACAGAACTCACGTGGACCTAAATCTTTTTATTACAGAGCAACCACGATACTAACGTAATCACACTCAGTATCATCTTGCAAACGTCACTCGCAGAAATTTAAACATTGTACGCTATAATTGAGATACGATTTGACTTTGACAATTTAGGTTATAGATACATTAAACAACATTGATGGAGTGCTTTTGCATTATATGCTGAAAGTGAAGCATTAAATCATTGCCATTTATGTCGCCTACTCAGAAAAGAGACTGTGTCTATTAGGATCCAAATTCAGGAATCTGTGGACCTACGCCTTTGGAATTATTTTTTCTAATGTAGGTCCGAATCTTTCAGCTCAAATATACGTGGGATCACCCTTTACAATGTATTTCATCAGCCCATATGTGATAACATAACTTGATGAATAAACCTTATGTCCATTCTAGGTCAAACATGATTGATTTTATCAGAATAACTGAATGTATAAAACTATATTGAAAAAAACATCATAATGAATGATAGTCTCATAAATTCTTCCATATAAAGAAAAATTTACATGATTGGACCAATGCCCATTCTGACTATATGATCCTTGTAACTTATTTGTGTTATGTCTAGTTAAAGGATTAGCTATCATCAATTTTAGCTAAATACTTGATGTCAATGTGCTTTCTTCGACTACCACTTTTGTGGTTCTTAGCCATGAAAATTGTAGCTAAATTGTCCCAAAACATTTTTAAGGGCCTAGCAATGGAACCACAACTCTAAGCCCCAATATGAAACTTTTCAACCACATACCATATGGGGACAGGAAATGAACCAAGCCTTCATGATGGAAGTGCCAACCAAGGTCTATTTCACACTTCTCCAGGATACAGCTCCATTAGCGAACATAAAAATACATCTCAAGGTTGATTTACGAGAATCAATGCAGCCAACGAAGTTTGAATCCGAATAGCTAACGATCTCCTAGCCGTCAGTCATTCTACACATGAGCATGTAGTCCTTTGAATCTTGAAGGTACCTCATCACCTTCTTTACAGCCCTATAGTGGTCCATACTCGAATTACTCTAATATCTTCCTAACATTCCAATAACAAAAGTAATGTCAGGTTGAGTGCAAATTTGAGCATACATCAAGCTTCCGACAGCAGGAGCATATAAGATGTTCTTCATTTGTTCCATTTCAAAATCATTCTTCGGGCATTAGTTTAAATTAAACACGTCACCCTTTACAATAGATCCTATACTTGGCGAATAATCTTTCAACCGAAATTTCTCTAAGATCTTATAGTTACCGATTTCTTGAGATAGTCCTAATATACCTCGAGGTCTATCTCTATGAATCTTAATTCTAATGACATAAGATGCCTCATCCATATCATTCATATCAAAACTCTTAGAGAGAAATTCTTTTACCTCATGTAATAATCACTTATCATTAGTTTCAAGTACAATTTCATCCATATATAGGACAAGAAAACAAATCCCGCTCCCACTAACCTTTTGTTATACACATTGATCCATGACATTCTCTATAAAACTGAATGAGGAGATAACTTCATGGAGCCTTAGGTACCATTGGTAGGATGCTTAACTCGTGTTGCCATATGAGCACTTTCTCCCTTCTCTATGAGTAGCCTCTCTTCCTCTAGAACTCACATGGTCATGAGTTCATTGATTGACCATTTAGCATTATGTATGTTGTAAGAAATCTTGAAAGGGGCATACTCTTGTGAGAGAGTGTTCAAGATATAGTATAACAAAAAGGATTCTAATATCCCAACCTCAAGATTTTTTAGTTGAGTTGCAACGTCCCTCATTTTCATGATGTGCTCACACACAACTCTTACATAGGTTAGCTTTAATGATGAGAACTTCACAATTAGGGTCATGGCATATGCCTTCTCTGAAGACTCAAATTGAACACCAATAGCCTCTAGCAATTCCTTGGCATTGTTATGCTAAATGACTGAACCACGAATGCTAGCAGAAAGTTGTCTTTATGTACATCACATTGAAGCGGTTGGATCACGCCCATTGTGAAAAATAGTATATTCAGCTGGAATGCTAGCCTTGGTAGGAACAGGTGATTCGTTTGCTCGTATATCATAATCAATATCCATGCACCTCAATTGGAAAAGAATTGATGCTCTCCATTCTTTATAGTTATTCCCATTCAACTTGAAAACAGTTATACCATAAACTACATAACAATTAAAGAAAAACTTATGTATCAATAAATTTGAGGCAAATAAACTTAAATCATGTTTTACCAATGTACAACATGTTATAAAAAATAAATCACCTAACATAAAAAACTGCAGGTGGGCTAAGTTTCTAATTTAAATAGATTCATAAACACTATATGATAAAACTATCAAATATTATCCCCTTTTTTAATCCCTTTGGGTAAATTAAGAAAGATAAAATGATATTTCATCCTAATTAATCGCATTAACAAATTGAAAATTCCTATGGGATAAAATTCATAATATTAATGTGACTAATCGCATTAACAAATTGAAAATTCTCTATAAAACTGAATGAGGAGATAACTTCATGGAGCCTTAGGTACCATTGGCAGGATGCTTTTTTCAACCCATATAAAGACTTCTTAGGTTTGCACACCAAATGCTCAGAAGCACTAGAGAAGAATCATTCTGGTTGTTTCATGTAAACCACTTCTTCTAGTTTTTCATTGAGGAATGCCGTTTTCACATCCATTTGATGTAACTCCGCATCAAAATAAGCAATGAATGCTAAAATAACACGAGGAGAATCTTTTTTAGATACTGGAAAAAAAATATCTTCGTATAATTGATTCCTTCTTTTTGAGTGAATCCCTTAGCAACGAGTTTGGCCTTGTATCTCTCAATGTTAGCTAATGAATCTTTTTTAGTTTTGAAGACTCATTTACAACTAATGACTTTTGCACCATCAGGCAACTCAACTAAATCTCAAACCTCATTAGAGGTCATATAACTCATCTCTTCTTTCATAGCTTTATACTACAAATTGGATTTGTCACAACTTATGACTCATGAAAGCGTTTCCAGATCATTTTCAAGTCTAGCATTATAGTCAAATTCTTACAAATACACAATGTAGTCACTAGGGATTGTTGATTTCTTTATTCTAGTAGACTTCCTAAATGTTGCATCAACATTCTCCTAAGGAGTCTGTTGCTCCACAAGATGTTCAACAGCTCTTGGTAATTGTCGAACAATTGGGTCTATCGAATTAATATCAGTAGGTTGTGAATTCTTAATAAATTGTTGTTCAATAGTCGGTTGAACTGAGGGGGCATTGTAAAAACAACCAATCTAGTACCTAAGATAAAAGGTGGAGTATTTGAATGATCTTATTTAGGAACAAATTCTCTGAACTGATTGATCCCACTAATCAAGTCATTCTCAAGAAACTTAGCAGGTCTTGATTCCATAAACCTAGTGGTGTAAGATGGACAATAAAACTTGTATCCCTTGGACTTTTGCGCATATTGAATGAAATACCCATTTATAGTTCTTGTGTCGAACTTCTTTTCTAGTGAGTTGTAAACTCTTACTTCATATGGGAATCCCTAAACGCGTGTATGTCACAAACTTGATTTCCAACCTTTGAATAATTCAAAAGGTTGTCTCAAAGAGGCCTTGGTTGGAACTCGATTTAATATACACACTGTCGCTTTAAAAGCCTCAATCCACAATGACTTAGGAAGTTCAGAGTTGCTAAGCTAAGAATACTCCACACCACATCCAATGAAGTTTGGTTTCTTCTTTCTGCCATCCCATTTTGGTTCGAAGAACCTGGCATAGTATATTAGGCAATAATCCCATGCTCTTCAAGAAACTTCACAAATGGACCATGTGCTTGTCCATTTTCAGTGTATTTATCAGAGTATTTTTCACCTCTATCTGATCTCACAATCTTAATTTACTTACTGCATTGTTTCTCTACTTCGATTTTGAATACCTTAAAGGCATCCAAAATTTCGTGTTTATCACAAAGCAAGTAGAGATGCATAAATCGTGAATAATTGTCTATAAAAGAGATGAAGTACCTTTGACCATTTGAGTCCATATCTGGACTACAATTATCCGTATGTATGATATCTAATATTTTTGAACTCCTCTTGGCACATTTCCTTGACTTGTTGGTTTGCTTTTCCTTTATGAAGTTCGTAAGTTTTATAATCAGTAAAATTCATAGTACTAAGTATTCCATCATTTACTAATCGCTTAATTCTATCCATGGAGATATGTCTCATTCTTCGAAGCCACAAAAAGGAGGAATCCTCATTTATAATGCTCCGATTTATGTTAGCATTATCATGAACATGCATCTCATTATAAATGGAATTGTCTTGTAAATTAATTCGAAAGAGACAGTTAGACAAAATATCACTTCCAACAATGTCACATTTATACAATAAACTGAATGTCGAATCTAAAATTCAAATGAGTATCCCAATGGTACAAGTCTTGAAACTAAAATTAAATTCCTAGAAAAATTGAGAATATAAAAGGTCCTTTCTAAGTTTAAAACAAAACCATTACTGAGAACTAATCTATATGTCCCAATAGCTTCTACACATGAATGTATTTTGTTTCCTAAATAGAGGCTTTGTTCACTTCCCATTGGTTTTCATTGGTTATGAAAACCCTATAAGGAATTTGAAATGTGGATTATAGAACCAGAATCAATCAATCAAGTGTCGTGACATATATCAATCGTATTAGATTCATAATAAACACATGAGAGTGGGTTACCTTTCTTTTTGAGCTAGGTATTAAATTTGGTGCAATCCTTCTTCATGTACCCCTTCTTTTACAGACGAAGCACTTGAATTCTTTCTTTATGCCAACTTGGGGAGGTATTTTACCTTTTTCCCTTTTCCTTGCCTTGCTCTTTATACTTAACCCATGTTGCCATATGAGCACTTTCTCCCTTCTCTATGAGTAGCCTCTCTTCCTCTGGAACTCACATGGTCATGAGTTCATTGATTGACCATTTAGCATTATGTATGTTGTAAGAAATCTTGAAAGGGGCATACTCTTGTGAGAGAGTGTTTAGGATATAGTATAACAAAAAGGATTCTAATATCCCAACCTCAAGATTTTTTGGTTGAGTTGCAACGTCCCTCATTTTCATGATGTGCTCACACACAACTCTTACACAGGTTAGCTTTAATGATGAGAACTTCACAATTAGGGTCATGGCATATGCCTTCTCTGAAGACTCAAATTGAACACCAATAGCCGCTATCAATTCCTTGGCATTGTTATGCTAAATGACTGAACCACGAATGCTAGTAGAAAGTTGTCTTTATGTACATCACACTGAAGCAGTTGGATCACGCCCATTGTGAATAAAGAGTATATTCAGCTGGAGTGCTAGCCTTAGTAGGAACAGGTGATTCATTTGCTCGTATAGCATAATCAATATCTATGCACCTCAATTGGAAAAGAATTAATGCTCTCCATTCTTTATAGTTATTCCCATTCAACTTGAAAACAATTATACCATAAACTGCATAACAATTAAAGAAAAACTTATGTATCAATAAATTTGAGGCAAATAAACTTAAATCATGTTTTACCAATGTACAACATGTTATAAAATAGAAATCACCTAACATCAAAAACTGCACGTGGGCTAAGTTTCTAATTTAAATAGATCCATAAATACTATATGATAAAACTATCAAATTATATCCCCTTTTTTAATCCCTTTGGGTAAATTAAGAAAGATAAAATGATATTTCATCCTAATTAATCGCATTAACAAATTGAAAATTCCTATGGGATAAAATTCATAATATTAATGTGACTAATCACAATCAATGTCTTTGGCTATATGTGATCCAAAGGCTCTTGATATATATAATTTAATATAATCAAAGATGCTATGGCTAATTTTCAAATAATTAAATATATACGGATCACTAGACATTTAATTTCATGAGAAAGTATTCATAAAATTTCACGCAGAGGCAAAACAGTAAAATCACATATAAAGGGATAAAACTGGAATTTTACAAGTAAGGTTAGAATTGGAATTTCTTCAGTAAGGGATATAATGGGAATTTTACACCCAAAAGGGGTAAGATCAAAAATTTTCATGGTTAGGGCATAATCGTAATTTTACTTTATGCGGAGGGGCAAGATCGGAATTTATGCGGGCAAGGGCAGAACTAGTAATCTGCACCGCGAGACCCCTGCGTGCATGTCATTAATGCCCCTCGAGTGTTGTAGGCGCCCATGCGCCTAAGGTATCCTCTCGGCGATTTTTCTTCTGCCGCTGGGTCTCCTTCCACAGCCCATATCAGATCAAATTGATCGACGGGTTTCGAAGACAACACTAGGATGAACATATAGTTCCAAGATCCAGTGAAAATAACCAACAAATTGACCGGAATTAAGCCTAAAACAATCTGCCCAAAAAAACCCGAACCCCTGAAACCTTTGCCACTCGTTTAGTTCTGGTGGTCAATAATATGCCAAATAACCTTATGGCTCTTCTTCGTAATGGCAGTGTGACCACACACACCCGTTATTGCATGGTGGGTCGCCTTAATTTGACGGGAATTAACGATTCCGTTCCAAGCCACAAAAGATCCGAATTTTACCGATCTATAATATAGGGAAAACATACAAAATTCCTCCAAATTTTACCACTTTATAATCCAATGAAAACAAATAAAATTCCAAAATTTCATCAAGGCAGAGATTATACGGGTTCTGATACCAACCGTAAGACTAAATTCAATAAAACTAATGATCTCGATTTTTCATTGATGGACAAAACCTTGCAATGTCGTGAACATTTGTGGAAGCATAAAGAATCCGTACATACCTCTAGCCATCGATGAAATTCTACAAAATGCAGAAACTCCAAACCTCGAACGGATGTGCGCTACAAATATGGAATCACCTAACCTGTATGTCACGTTCCATTACCCGATATCTCTCAAAACTTGATGGCATTTGTTTTGGTAATGATGGGATTTGGTGTAGATGACTCATTTCTCACATTATCGAGATCTTCTATCAAGACCAATATCGTAACAATTAAAAAGGGTAGTTATCATGTGTTCAATTTGAGTAATAAATCAGATAATAAATCGGAATCAATTTAGAAAACTGTATGGGTTCATATAATAGTTAATAAATATTTATTTAAAAATATGGTAACAAATTCAACTCTTTCCAGCTGTCTCGTTCAACAAAAGTCCCCCCAACTCGCCGAGCACAGCTATCTCCCAAAGGCATGCAAGGAAGGCTGATGAGAGCTTTTCTTTGACCCATGATAAATAAGTAGGAAGGCTCTTCAGGACCTTGGTGCTGCCTGGCAGGCTTTCTCGTCCTAACTGCCTGCCGAGGCTACAAACGCTGCTTCGTTGCCTCGCTTTTGCAAGATCGTCTCCAATTTAACGCCTTCGCTTTTGCTTGTGTGGTTTCGAGTTCTGTCGTATATCTCTCATTCTCTCTGCACTTAGCATTCATAAAAATCTAGCACGTTGGCAGACAAGTGGATCTTTCTATGATGAGGGAACTCTTTTATCTATTAATCGATCGAATACATCGATAAGCGATCCATTTCCATTTGTAACATCCATTGAGAACGATCCGTGGTAGAGGATGCACTGTGTAGATGTCCGATGGTCTGTGTATGGATCCGGATTTGTTTTCTCCTTTATTATTTGCCGCTTTGACGCGGATTATTGACTGAGTAAATGGCGTTGGACGTATTAACCTGCCAAGTCGATTCAACCGGTTCGGTTCCCTTATACAAGGTATAGGTACAAGCCTTGATGGTTCGGTTACTGATTCTCGGCACCTAATTAAAAACCCATATCCTACAAATCTCTTGATGGATAACTGTTGTTAAAAATAACGAAGCGACCGATAACTTTTACAAAAAACAATGCATGATATGGACCGATTATTTAATAAAGATGAAACAGGGAAGGAAGGAAAGAAAAGAAAATAAAGAAGAGTGAGGCGCTTCCGAGGTCGGCTTGGAACCCAGGTGGGATTAATTGGTTCACTTTTTTATTCCAAAAATTAAGATCCAACGCTGACATAGCAGCTTCTAAGTTCCTGGTTCGAGACCTACTCATCCTAGAATCGATCGCCTATGGTCTAAACCCCATTCGATAAGCTCAAGTCCGAAATCCTGGCAGGTTTGGGCAATAAATTTGCAGGAAATGGAAATCACAGTGAATAATTCGCGTTGTTTGTGCACAATTGATTTTAATTCGTTCTTCTACTTGTTTTTGAGCGTACAGCAGGTCATTAGCTGTCACACTTATACATAAAATAAGCAGAATAACATAAGTTTACAATGATTTGCGAGACGGGGCAAAAGGGCCCGACGGAACGAACGGCTTAAGATGAATATCTACGATCTCTTCTTCCTCGACCTTTCTTTAGGGCCCTTTCTCTTGCATGGAATTTTCATGCAACTTGGGAAGCTCATTCATTTCTTTTTGTAAAATTAAGGAGAAAATGAGAAAATGAAATTCAGGGTTTCGAATAGAGGAAGTACCAGAAGCCATACTCGACCTTTTGTCATTGGACTAAGATTACGAGACCGGGAAAAGAAAAAAAAATCATCTCATTAAAATTTCCAATTGGATCAGGCCATTCTCGTGGACTTTGAATATTGGATCGAAATCAAGTCAAACTCTATATTATGAAAAAGAAGAAGAAGCCACTTGAATTGCCATAAAAAAGAAAGATACACCACGAGAAACATAGACAAGGCCACTAATCCAGATGACAAAAATAAATAAATAAACAAACCAATAATCTGACATACCATCTCTTATTTATTTTTACGGTTGGTATAGACTCTCTAGGTCGATCCATCACACGTCCTCGAAACCCCGTTCGAGTTTCTCCCAAGAACTTAATTCATGTCCCTCCACGGCAGCCCATGTCCTTCTTGCAGCCGCGGTTGTAGGGGTTGGAAGGAAGAGGGAGACAGTGCGGGCCCTTGCAGTAGGCGCTGCCTCTTCTTAAGCTGTCGTACCTGATCATCCTCGCGCCGACGATTGCATCATCGGTCGCGGATGAGAACAGCAACAGGGCGGAGATCAAGAGGATATGAAATATTCTCGACATTGTGAATGTAGGCGGGCTAGAAATGTCGCAAAGTCGAAGAGCTTTCTGTTCTAAAAGAGTTTTGACTTGGAGAATAGAAAGGTGGGCAAGGACGATATATATAGGGGAGAGACAAAGAACTAAATCTCATTCCCTCACTTTCACCAACCAATCCTAGATACAATAAACGTGTCCCGCTCGCGCGTCGTTAGTCGAATAGACAGTTGGGTTTGAGGTGGCAGCACGGAAGCCTCCTTTCCTCCCATAACATCCAAGTTCAGACTCGAAAGATACTTTAGATACGATTCATATCCATAATTTTTCTATCTAAAGAAAACATCATTAGTTTAATCACATTTTCCTTTTTAATTTTCTAACGATGATGTTCCTTTGTCGGGGCCTACAATATCTCATTATCATCGCGTTTTCTACGGTCTTTGACCTGCTCGTGAGCGAAAAAGGATCAATTACGCTCTGCAAAAAAATTATCATGCTCGTGCGAGTCATTTTTACCCTTCGTGTGGATCGAACCAGGGTGTTTTGACTCAAATCGCCAAATCCATCCTCGCTCGTGCAAGAGCGGAGCTCGATAGATCTTCGTTGCGTCAAAAAGATGAAGAACTAACGAAAAGCAAGCTTAGTTTTCGGCGGTTTGGAGCATAATGGGACTGATTCTGTGAAATTGAGGGTCCAAAATAATAGAAAGTAATCCTTGAGGACGCAAAATGGGGAGAAATAAAAACAGTTTGATCCGGGGAGGATTGCTGAAAAAAGAATCATGAACCTATTACAATCGTATCAATTCAATTACAAATTTTCTTATTTTTCTTTTTTTTTTTGTGCCTATTGAATCCTAAACCTTTTGCATTTTTAGTTCATTCGGCTATTTTTGGCCAGAAATCGCCCACATAGATAACATTCATCTTACATTGCGCGTGGCACTAACATGGACAATCTTTAATAATATATTTTAAATTGACCGAATGGATTCAATCGTCAAAATGAAAAGGTTTAAGATTGAATTAACAAAAAAACAATATGTTTATGACTTTTTGGATTATTTTCTTGTTTAGAAATGTTGGGCAGCATGAACAAAAAACAAGATCTCAACTATCTAAATTATTGAAAATAGTTTAGTTTAGTTGATAGAACCTCATATTTCTGCTATTTGGGGAACTAAGATTGCCTTTGGTAACCATCCTATTCTCGAGAACAATTTCTGTTCAGAAACAAAATATTTTTATTATGTTCCTTGTACGATTTTCTGAGTATTGGAAGGTATTTGATAATTGCCCAAAATTCCTAGAATAGAAATGTGTTTGGTGCGACTTTTAAATTCTTTTGTGACTTAAAATTTATTTTTATTTTTTAATACTTTATTATATTTTTCTCTCTTTTTTCCTTTTTTCCTTTTCTTCTTCTTCAACCTTTAGCTAGTCACCACCCTCGGGATGGCCAACAATCGACTAAGGTTGAAGAAGAAGAAAAGAAGAAAATGAAAATAAAAAGAAAGAAAAGAAGAATAACAACAGAAAAGAGAAAAAAGAAAAAAGAAAATGTGCTTGATTTTGGAGTTGTTCCTAATAACAAAGAAGTAACTTCTTATTTATTTATTCTTGATTCTATTCCAAATTTATTTTTGAGAACAAATGTGTTATTAAGAACAAAAAGTTACCAAATAGATTTTTTTTTTTTTTTGTTTCGGAGAACAAAAGAATAGAATTATGTATTGTTTGACACATTATCAAACATGCCCTAAATTACTGAAATCACGTGATAGTTTAAAGAACAAGTTCAAGAGTGTTGCTTTGTTTTTCTCCTTGTAATTTTTGAAATGTATCATAAATTGAAAATTCGGGGAAGCTCATTCATTCTTCAGTAAATTAAAGAAAAGGGATAGAAAAAAGTTAACATGCAATTGGGGTATGGAAGAAGTGCCAAAAGTCATGCTCGAAAGTAATCTGATTAAAATTTCCAATCGGAACCTGCACTTGATCTAAGTTGCGATTTCTACTCTTTTCCTGTAGCAAAAGATTCAGCATCCCTTGGCCTAAGTTGTACAGAAGTCCACATTATGGATAGCAACACATGTACAAGTACGTCGACTCGCTCTTCCTACTTCATCTAATTCCTCTCCCTTGTTCGAGGTGGTGGTGTTAGGGGGGGGGGGGGTGACTGATCTCCTTTCTGAGAAGATCTACTATTTTTTCACGTCAAGAACTCCAAATGGAGCCCATCGCAAAAGAAGTCGATCCCATCGGCATAGAGGTCGACCCTCTATGAAATAGAGCGGGTCGACCGTCGGCTCAAAGGTTCAAATTATAGCATAGTGTGTCGACTCCTTTTGCTTAGGATTCTAATTGAATTCTTGAAACAACAAAGGTCCACCCTCCTGCAACGCAAGCAAGCTCCACTTCTGACCGGAGTTCGGAGGAGATCCTGAAAAGTAAGGAGGTGACGACGGATCTCGCTACGTAGAGATATTGTCCATGGAAATCTCCCTATAAACAATCATACAAATGGAGAGAAACTTTTATCATCTGAAGATTGTGTGTACATTCGTGGGTTGGAGACAGAAAAGCTTTCCAGTTCTTGGCCGAAAGCGAGGAAAAGATTCCTCCTCTTGCCAATCGAACTGCGATGACGCGTCATGCTCGCGCCTGTTAAGTCCAAGCATGCGATTTAGTGGAAACAAACAGCTGTAAATGCCATTGAAGTGCCATTGAAGCTTCGTCAATCGCCTCCCTCCTCCTCCTCCTCCTCTCTCTCTCTCTCTCTCTCTCTCTCTCTCTCAAGCAGAAACGCAAAACAAAAAGGACCAAAGCGGCGACTTTGAATGCGTTCCCACATGACCCACCGAGGTTTGTTTCTCCGATTCGTGCCGTTCGTTGTTGGGTTTTACTTGCATTTGTGTTTGATTTCTCGTATTCCCTAAAGTTTTTGATTTTTAAAATTTTTTTTTTTGGAAGAGCTCAACTTGGATCCCCTCGTAACTTGTTCGTAGCCGGCATGGTAACTACATTTTGAGAGAAGCGAATTATTTGCCGAGGTCCATGTTACATAAGATCCGAACTTTGGCGGTGTTTATTTTTTTGTGATTATTGTCCCCATCGGCACCAACCCGTGCCACATAGGATTGCAAGGCGTCCATATCAGAGATTTCCGATCAAAATTGACCAGATTTCCTACATTTCAAAAGGTTTATGATTAATTAGTCTATTGAAATGTTTAAAAATGAATTGATGCAAATATAATAAGTTTATGACTTTTTTGGTAATTTTCCCATCAAACTTCTCGCAACCATGTTCGAAATGGTTGGAAAGAAGAGGCAAACAGCTTGCGCCCTGGCAACATGCCCTACCCACTTTCCTCAAGCCACAATAGGTGATCATCCTTGCATTGATGGCCACATTGTGTTAAAATATGAAATCTTTTTGATATTTTTTTTTTAATTTCAAATTAGCATACCAACTATGGATGAGTTTGCATTCCTTGATTTTTGCTCTGTCAAATGTTGTATTTTTCTCTTTTCTTTATAAACATGTACAATCTGTAAATTAATGGCAATGAAAATCATTCACAAACTTTGAGCTTTTTCATGGTATCAAAGTCTTCCGCTCCTAAGAGCCTTTTGATCTGGCCATTCTACATATTTTTTAGCAACCATTTAGCATCCTTTAGCCATGAAAGTCACCTCAAAATCAGCTCACACCATCTCAAATTTTGGTTCCATTTTCGTCGAGACAAACGCACCTAATGATCTGATCTCAATCTTGGTGGCCATCCAATTGCCATTCAAGCTCTTCGCTGCCAATTATCCCTCTTGGCGCACTCAATTTCAAGCGTTGCTCATTGTTTATGATTTAATGGGATTCGTTGATGAGACTTTCGTCTGTTCGCCTCTCACTCTTTTAGCTTGGAAATCAAATGATGCCAAATCCATCTACAACAACCTAGATTTGCCAATATCAACTCTTGTTTCATGCAATTTTTGCATCTGTATCCAAAGTTGTGATTTCTCTCATTGCCTCTTACAATTCATCACATGTTGTCTAGACAAAACTCATGAATTTATATGCAAACAAATCCTAATCAAGAGTTATGCATCTTAAGGATCAATTCTCTACCACTCGTCAAAACTCACACTTTATTTCAAATTTTTTGCAGGAATTTAAAGCCCTTGCGGAAGAATAGCAATCATTGACACTCCTCTCTTTGATGATGATTTAGTCATTCATTCACTTCGGGGACTTGGAACTGAATACAAAGAGTCGCAACGGCAATTAATGCTCGTGAAAACATAATCAGCTTTGAAGAAAATACATGAAAAATTGGTGGCCTATGAAATCCGATTGAAACTAGAAGAAATCAGACTTGAAACAGGACCATCACAGCCAACTACAACAACAAAACTCATGGTACAGGAAGCAAATCCCGCTAACACAACAATCACGGCAACCATCATCAAAATTATTCCCAATTTAACCAGCATTGTGGATTCTCTTATGGAAGGTATTTTGATCAAGACAGCAGAGAGCCTCATTCGACATGTCGGTTTTGCAATCAATATGGACACTCAGCCAAATCTTGTTTTTAAATCCAAAATAGTCTCCACGAGCCTACTGCTCATGTTGCAATAGCTTCACATCAAGAAAATGGCTGGTTACTAGATTTGGGAGCACAACACTATGTCACAAGCAACCTCAACAATCTCACTACTTACTCAGAGTAAAGGCCCCAACAAGATCATCATTGGTAATAGCATATGTTTGCATATTAGTCACGTTGGATCTACTAGTTCATCCTAGCCAAACCAAAATTTTGAATTGTCCAATGTTTTATGTGCACCTAATAGTACAAAAGACCTAATTTTTGTCTCAAAATTTTGTCGTTATAACCATTCATCTATTGAATTTTTTGCCAATTATATTTTGGTGAAGAACCTTCGCATGGGGGCGAACGTTGCTTCAATGAGGGCTTATCAATGGTGTGTATTGGATGCCTCTCACAAACACACATCCAAAATTCACAGCCTTTATTAGTGAGCGGACAAAATTGATGGTTTGGCATAATAGACTAGGTTTCCCTTCATTTTGTATTCTAAGTCATGTTCTTAATAATTTTCCAACTTGTTCGTCTTCTGAGTCAACCGTAGGTTCTAAGTTATCATGTATGCGTGTCAGTGCAATAAGAGTCATAAACTTCCGTTTGGAGTGTCAACTCCTGTGAGTCATTTTCCTCTTGAAATTATTTATTTCGATGTTTGGAGTCTCGTGTCAACTGCTTCAATTAATGGTTTCATTATTATCCTATATTTGTTGACCACCATATGAAATATACTTAACTTTGTCCTATAAGAAGAAAATCGAATGTTATCCAAATGTTTGAATAGTTTAAAAGATTGGTTGAAAAACAATTTTTATCTCCATTTGAAATTTACACTCAGATTGTGGCGGAGAATTTAAAAACTTGAAACATTTTCTTGCAAAACACGGAATTTCCCATTTAACCACACTGCCATGTACATTGAAACACAATGGTACTACAAAAAGAAAATACCGACACATAGTTAAAACCGGACTCGCCTTATTACACAGTAAATTTACCACCATCTTTTAGGTTATATGCATTTCAAACTACCACATACCTCATTAATATTTTGCCAACACTTGTTCTAAACATACACTCACCATTTCAAATGTTATTCTAAATGGCTCCCGATTATAAAAAGTTTTGTCTATGTTATTTGTTGTTACCCCCATACAATACAAATAAACTTATGTAATGTTCTCGACAATGTATATTTTTAGGGTATTTGTTGTCACAAGTGCGTATAAATGTTTTGATCCACAAAATAATGGTCTCTATATCTTGCATCATGTTGTGTTCCAAGAAAACACGTTCCCATATCAAATATTTATCAATTTTAAGAGTGTCTTGTCACCTTCTCAAAGTTCATCTCTTCCACCTACTATTTCTCTCCCAATCTTACTGCCAAACACTAGACCACCTGCACAAGTGTCCCCTTAAAGCAGCATTCTAGCCCGTGTTGCATCCCCGTCGGCTTTCCAAACTTCCAATAAATCCCAACAAATGCCACATCTTGGAAACTTATCTCATGCATCCACATCTATTGCCCCAAATCAACATGCAATAACACCCAAAATTTTTCTTCTTCCAACTCACCCGAAACCCAACTTGCCACTCTCAACAATGACCTAACATTTGAACCCAAAAAATCCACCTACATGAACTTACAAAATAACCACTGGATGTTATGCAAGCCCAAATTAATCAACCGCATCACCATCGAGTATAGAATTAACGGAAATTATACAAGTTATGTTCGATCCTCAATGGCGTGAAGCAACATCAGCAAATATCAATGCATTTATTTATAATGAGACTTGGGAACTAATATCTTTTGATCAATCTTTGAATATTGTAAGTTGCAAATGGGTTTATCGGATAAAAAAATGTGCGGATGATACTATTGAGAGGTACAAGGCACGTCTTGTGGCCAAATGTTTTCACCAACGACCGTGCCTTGATTACACGGATACATTTAACTCGGTCATGGAAACAAATATCATTCGAGTGGTCTTATCATTAACTCTAATGCGTGCATTGACATTGAGACAAATGGACGTCAACAATGCCCTCCTCTAAGAAACTCTCTAAAACGAGATGTACATGTCGCAACCGCCCAATTTTAAAGACCTAGAAGAACCAACACATATTTGCAAACTTCACAAAACCATATATGGGTTAAAGCAGGTTTCATGGGTTGGGTACAATAAGCTAAGTTCATTTCTTCTCACAAATTCATTTGTCAATTTTAAAGAATGATAGTTCACTGTTCATTTACTCTCATTGTGGCATTCAAGCCTATTTTCTAGTATAAGTAAATGACCTCATTATCATAGGAAGTGACTAGAAATTTGTTTTGGATTTCATCACCGCTCTCTCTAATTGGTTCTTAATTAAAGACTTGGGGCCACTAAATTTATTTTTGGGAATTGAAGTCATTCCTACAAAGACTATCGTACTTCTTTCTCAACATAAATGTATAAAAGAGCTACTTGAACACTTCAAAATGGGAGAACAAAAGAGGTAGGGGCACCATTAGTCACGGGTCAATTTCTTTTGGTCCATGATAAAGAATCACTAGTTGGTGTTACAGAATTTCAAAGCCTTATTGGCGCACTTCAATACCTCAACATTACTCGTCTAAACCTTAATTTTACAGTAAACAAGCTATCTCAATTCATGTATAAGTAGACCACAACCCATTAGACAGTTGCAAAACGACTCTTACGCTATCTTAAGGGAACATTATTCCATTGTTGTACTTGAGACGTGACACAAAACCTGTATTTCATGCCTACACCAACGTAGATTGGGCAAGAAACATTGATGATTGCACATTTACTTCGGGCTCTGTCATTTATATTGGGGCTAATCCAATCTCTTGGAGTTTTTGGAACCAACGATCGGTTGTATGGTCATCTATTGAAGCAGAATACCGAGCCATTGCTACGGCCTTAGCAGAACTCATTTGGGTAAAATCTTTGCTTCAAGAACTTGGCATTCACATCGATACAACACCAAGCTTGTATTGCAACAACATTGACGCACAAAAAAGCCAGATTCGCCATATGTGTACCACAAAATTCTTTCAATCATGAGATCTGCAAGTCTAATGAAATAGAACTCACGTGGACCTAAAGCTTTTTATCACAAGAGCAATCATGCTACTAACATAATCACACCGACTATCATCTTACAAATATCACTTGCAGAAATTTGTACATAATAATTGATATACGGTTTAACTTTGAGAATTCACATTATAGCTACATTAAACAACTGAAATTTATCTAGACATTTATTTGATACACATAAGACGGATAGCATTATGTGCAATCGATTCAGTCGAATCTCTACACTTTTGACTAGCTTACATTAATCTAATTTTTATGGAGGGCAAATATATATTTTAGAATTTACTAGTAATAGCTATTGACATGGCAACGAAAGAGCACGAAAGAGAAAAGTTGAAAATTATTCATTTGGTATCAAATTTATTATAAGAATATCAATTCAATTTTAAATTTTAGTACAAAATTTCACTATAGTTATTTCAGTAAATTTTTATTGAAAATCACAAATATAGAGGTCTTGTCATAATTAGTCTTTTTATGCGACATATCTCTACATAGATTAGGTCCTCTCTCTCATTCTCTCTGATCTTGCATTGAGATAAGGGCATGTGATCAATTCGACCAGTGCCCTCAATCAAATCTGCCAAAGTGGTTGTAGCCAAATTCAACGCCTCAGAAGTTAATTGGCTGGTTATCATCAATCACTATTGACAATTATGCTTATCGAACGTCTCACATTCCTTTCAATTTCATGAAATTTTCGTCAATATTCAATTTTTCTCTCTGTAAAATTTTTCCCTTTTTGTTTGTGTAATTAGAGAAGGGAGAGAAGAGGAAAAGGGCATAGGATTTAGCCCTTTTGGAGGCCCTTCTCTTACATCGAATTTGCATTCTTGTTCGGGTCACCTCCAATTGGTGGCTATATTCATTCGAAATCCATCTGTTTTCATTCTTTTCTATTTTGCCGAGCTCGACCCAATTCTGTTAAAAACACTAATTTTTTAGCGGTTTTAGTTTTGGACCGAACTTTCTTTTCTCAAGCGACGAGCAAAACCAAGGACATGTATCTAAATCAGTGAATTCATGCGAGGAGTAGTTTAATTTAGTCGACAAATGCCTCCTATTTCTGTTATTTTGGGAAACTAAATTGCTGAGATCATATGAAAGTTTAATGACCAAATCGAAGGGTTCTATTTTTTCTTTTTCTTTTTAAAAAGTGATTTTCAAAACTGGTTGTTGATACCTAAATTTTAACTACTTATTTAACATAAATTGCATAGAAAATTAAGTGTTAGCATTTAGTCCCTAAATGAAAATAATATAATTAAAATACATAGCATATAATTTTTAGGAGCATTCATCGTATAGTGTAATTAATTCATTGCATTGGACCAGCGGTAGTAAATGGACCTGAATTGACCATGTCGATCGGGCCGGAACATCAAGCAAATTTCGGACAGCACTAAGGAGGGGGGCCAAAATTATAAGCCCTAAAACTAGAGAAATTGACCTTTGATTGAGTTGGGTTTAGCCTATAATTCTTAAAGTTAATTCTTAAAGGCGTTGAGTTTAATTAGAATAACGGCGTTTAATAAACCCCGAATGGATCAACGCCTGTCATTAATAAAACCCGCAACATGCAAAATTCGGCCAAGCCCATCCAGTGGATGGAATCCACACCTAGGGCTGGCCGAAATTCACAAGAGGGGGAGGCTTTAATGGGCCTATCTTTGTCTGTGTGATTGGAGGAGGGGGAGAAGAGTAAAAGGGCATAGGATTTAGCCCTTTCTTTAGAGGCCCTTCTCTTCCATGGAATATTCATGTAACGTGGGAAGCTCATTCTTTCTTTTCGTAAAATTAATGGAAAGGAGAAAAAAAGGGAAAAATGTACCGAGTCGAGGGCATGCTCAGACCCATCTGAGACCTGAGGCTACATTGTACCGAGACGAGGGCGTGTGATCGATACCAACGCGATGCCCCTCGATCTTGAATCTGCCAAAGCGGCTGTAGCCAGATCCAACGCCTCAGAAGTTTAACTGGCCGATTATCATCAAACCTCTGTTGGTAATTTTGCTTATCGAACTTCTCACATTCCTTCCAATTTTCACGAAAAATTTACAGTCAAGATTGGATTTTTTTTCCTGTAAAAATGATCCCTTTTCTTTGTTCAAGTGAATGGAGAAGGGGGAGAAGAGGAAAAGGGCATAGGATTTAGCCTTTTTTAGAGGCCCTTCTCTTACATCGAATTTGCATTCTTTTGTGCGGATCACCTTCCAAGCAAAGCTGCTTCAAATCCCCCAGCAGTTTTGTGTCTATCGGTGTCCATAATCACCTCGAAATCCTGTTCTTTCTTTTCGTGCTTTTCGGTATTGCCGAGCTTCGCCCGATTGATTCCTTAAAAAGCACTAATTTTTGAGCAGTTTCGATTCTGGACCAGACTTTCTTTGGACGAAAACAAGAATCGCAGCTATCTAAATCAGTGAATTTCATGGGAGGAAGGAAGAGTCTGATTTAGTTGACAAATGCCTCCTATTACTGCTATTTGGGGAACTGAACTTGCTGAAATCAGATGAAAGTTCAAAGATTTTGACTCTAAAAAGTGTTTTTAAATACTGGGTTAGTGAAATCGCCAAGATTGGGAACTTGGGAAAGATCATTCCTTCTTTTGAACATTAAGGAAAAGGCAAAAAAAGATAAAATAAAATTCAGGTTATAGAGGAAGCACCAAAGGCCATGGCGGACTTGTCAATGGACAAAGATTATGACCAGGAAAAGGAAAATAATCTGATTATATATCTCCAATCAAGACCCTGCATTTGATCTAATTTACAGTTCCTGCCCTTTTCTTGTAGCAAGCAATGGATTACAGCATGCATGCAACAGATCATCTGATGAATATACACACACACACACAAAAACATGTCTCACTCTTCCTACTTTTGTCTCCTTCCTCTCTCCCTCATTCGAGGTGGGGACTGATGCCGTTTCTGAGAAGATCGACTTGTTTCCGTGTCAAGAACTCCAAATGGAGCCCTTAGCAAAAGAAGTCGATCCCGTCGGAGTACAGGTCGACCCCCTATGCTTCAAAGAGTCCAAGATTGGATTCTTGAAATAGAGCAGGTCGATCCGTCATCCGCACGATGGGTTCAAATTATAGACATGGGGGCGTCGACTCCTTTTGCTTAGGATTCCAGTTGAAGTTCTTGAAACGACAAAGGTCCACCCTCCTGCTGCACGATCAAGCTCCGCTTCTGACCGAGAGTTCAGAGGAGATCTTGAAAAAGTAAGGAGTTGACGAACGGATCTCACTACTATAAACAATCATATAAATGGAGAGAAACTTCAATCATCCGAAGAAAGCAAGCCATAACTTATGCCGCGACTCAAACTAGAGATGGCAAGCTGGTGTCGGGGCCCTCGAAAGCCACGGTTAAATTCCCCATCATCCTTGACCTAGTCATCCTTGACCTAGTCTTCCTCGTGAAATCCTCACGACAAAAGCAATCCTTTACTCTAGAGGCCTCGAATCCGATGAGATGTTTCATAATCTGACTGTCCTGAGATTTGGCCATGCTGCCGGCTTCTGAAACCCTGTTGGTAGTTCGCTTGTAGGAGCTGAACCATTTGTTCTGCATATACCTATTCTTCCTCCATGGAGGCATAAGCAAGCCCTTCTTCTTCAAGGACTGCCTTATTGCCGTGCTCATTATCCTCACCACCTCCTTCAACTCCTCAGGCCGGCCGACGAATACTGGAGGAAATAATTTGAGCAATGAAGTGATGTGGTCAGTCGGGCGGGCAATTTCAAATTCTCCTGCTAGGGAGACCTCGGCGATGTAGCGAGTATCGTTAACATTAACGTCTATGTACTGGTAATCTCCGGCTGGTAATCGGCTGGTCTTCTCCCATCTGGATTTGCAGAGACCTGGTGTGTATCGATGTAGGAATTAGACACCAACATTAAACGATGTCCTATGGTGGATTTAGCGTTTGAATGAAGTCTTTCAAAATAGGGTCATTGGATCTATTGAGTATAGCTACTCCAACAGAATTACTCTACTAATTCTGATTAATGAAGCAATGGAATTGATCAAATCAAGTACAAGAAAACATGATTAATTTGATTAAGGAATATACTAACCAGCGTCAACGCCTCTGTCGCAAAGGCGAGCCATCAGCCGTCGCTTAAAGTCATGCGACGACATATTCACCCGATCCCTCCCGATGAACTCGCAGGCGAGCTCTACTTCGGCTCCAATTTTCGCCTTCTCTTCGTTGCCATTGTCATCCCTCGCGAGAATCTCCTGCAACGCCTCCCTCGTCGATGACTCATCAGAATGGGATAAACAATCATCGAAATCGTTGCCCTCGTACTCTTCCTTGCCCAACTTCTCATCATCATCATCATCATCCTCTTCGGCTTTGACCCTTCCTTCTCTCTCCATGAACGACGTCACCAGATCAGAGAGATCAGCGAAGCTCTCCGACGACGGGGAATGCTCGCTCCCGCTGCTCTCGCAGAGCCGAGCTGCCTCATTGAACGCCGCTGCTACCCTCTTGAACTTGATGGGCAATACTTTGGCCATATTGGCAAATGAAGATGAGATTGGCTTTGTTGTCAATATCGCTTCGCTTTTTCTTTTGGTCTTTTTGAGAAATTGTGATTGAGAGCGAAGATGATGGAGTGAGATTCCCAATCACAGGTGTTATATAGATATTAGTATGTGAAGCGGCTTTTTGTGGATTTGGAAGGTCGTGTAAATTCATTTTTTATTATTATTTTTTGTGTTGGTGTCGATGATGAAGAAAAGACAAATTAACGAGAGTTCTACGCATGAGAAGTGGAGGAGATGTATGTAGCCGTGATTGAGGTGAGATTCGGAGGTATCTGCTCGTGTTCACGTCCACGTTCATTCATGAGTCAGTTTGTCGAGAATGAACCGGGTCGAGTTTACTCAAATAATCATGTGCCTTTATCTTCAATTATGTAGCTTAAATCAATCCAAAGTTGACTGGGGAGGTCCTCACTTGAATTACGTGTCCTGGGAACATGGAATTCTATGGAAGATAATTAACTCATAATCCCGCTTCAGATCTCATCAATCAACCGAAGTGAAGGGATATATCGGCCATAATATGATCCAACGGGTCCAATGAGGAAAAGATGCCCAAGATGGAGTTTCTAAAAGTTTGACAGTAACGAGGCTAATTCTATAGGGTCAAAACTGAGGGTTGTTTTTGAATTTAAATAGATTTCCCAAATTAAGCAGGCTGAACAGTTTTTGGGGAGAACCCTTCTTTGGCTGTGGAATATTCTTTTATGCTTTTAAAATGAACTCTTACATCCCGTAGTCTTGTTCCCTCAAACGCCCAACACTTTCATTCATCCCATCAAACATTTTCAAACAAGTTCTCACAAACTCAGCATGTATCAAGTTAGTATCAGAGCTTCTAGGTTGAACAGGTTTTGGAGAGAACCCTTCCATTCTCTTTTTCATACTTCCATTCCAGAAAAATAGAGTATGAAGTGGAGTAAGTCCTCAATATCTTAGAAAATCAAGTGAGACATGGACAGCCGTGGAGACCTTTGGTGTACCGTCCGTGGCATATTGATCTACTGCCTTCCAGTGTCCAACAATACCGACGTGACTCTAGTGATTCAAATTATCCAATTACAAGAAGAATAGGGAGGCACCAGGAGAATGACCACGAAATTAGGATGAAAGAGCATGAATTTGAAGGTAGCCTCAATCTAGATGACTTTGTTGATTGATTGTATGCTATTGAATGGGAATTTAATTTCAAGTCATACTCAAATGAAAATAAGAGCAAGACTTCTGCTCTTAAATTTAAGAAGTATACTTACTTTGGTGGGAAAACTTGACAAACTAGAGAATCAAGATAAAAAAAAAGGTAGGGCCAAATCTTAGAAAAAACTAAATAAGCTTATGAAGACGAGGTATTTGCCTGACAACTATGAGCCCTGCTTGTTTTCAAAGTTGAACTCTCTCAATTAACATGGGATGAGCATCGATGAGAATATTAGGAAGTTTAAACAACTCCTTATGAGGTATGATGCACCAGAGATGCAAGAGAATACCGTTATTTGCCTCCTCGAAGGATTAAACAAGGATATTGCCAATTTGCTTGAGCTTCAATCATATTGGTTGTTTGAAGACATTAGCTAGAAAGCTGTGAAAGTGGAGAAACGATAATAGTGTGGCTAGAGGTTTCGGCCAGGCCTTCGAGTATAAGAACATCCTTATTAATGGATGTTTCTTCTAGCAAGGGGGACATTATTTCGACAAAAGAGAAGCTAACTAAGTTCGTTAAAGAGTTAAAAAAAATAACTAAGATGTTGGAGGTAGAAAGTGCTTTAGGCATAGGCATTTGTGATTTAATTATCCTAATCGGAAGCCTATGACTCACAAGAAGTTAAGAAAATTGATTTGAAATTTCAAGAGGCTAAGTAAGAATCAAATCAAGTTGAGTTTGGAGCCAAGGAGCATCATGGAACAAGCTAATGAAGATGAGTCACTGGTCATTTCGAGGGCTTTACAGACAATATGCCCCGAAGATGTAAGAGCAAAGGATTCAAATCCATTGCACAATTAATAGGAAAGTGGGAGCTGCACCAATGTGGCATCCACAAACTTTGCTAGAGAAGTTGAAGCTATCTACTCTAAGCATCCTCAATCATACATGCTTCAATGGATTAGCAAGGGAAGCAATCTCCAAGTAACTAAGTAAACTCTTGGCCAAATAGGCCAATTTACAAAACTTAGCAATTTTTCGTGGAATAACTCAAGTTTGATAGATGAAGGGACCATTTAATAATATCATAAACAATATACTTCTATTAGAAAAACAAGTAAAGAGATAAAAGATTATGAATGCAAATTTTTATAGTGATTTAGCTTAGATCAAACCTAAATCCACTCTCTCATACTAATGGCCACCAAGTTAAAATCCACTAGTAATCTTGTAAGTAGTTACAACAAAGCATGTGTTGCTTATAATCAAAGCTATTATTTCTCACTACCAATTGCTTACTCACTTGTTGAATTCTCAAAACAGAGATTACAATGAGTAATATCAACTGACAACAGAGTAGACCATAAATGAACATCTCAATGAGTACTATCAACTTTCAACAGAGTAGACCATAACAATCACGCTTGCAAAACTGAAATAATGTGACTTCATAAGTGCTCATAGAACTTACTCAATTTTATGTCTGCTTCTTCAGCGTGCATTAATCTTCTTATATATTCTACTATATTCAAACTAGGCACAGGACAATTTTCAAGAAAATCGATTTACTTTTGAAAATTATGGACACAATCATCGAAGATTTGGTCGCCAATACAATTGAATTTTTTTGGTAATGGTGAGGTTTTTCAAATAGAGTCAACTATTCTTGGTAAAGTCCCTTTCACTAGATAAGTAAAAATCGATTAGATTTTGCTAATGGCCTATTTGGTAACCATTCTACTCCTATGAACACTTTTTGGTCAGAAATGTTTTTTTTTTATTCTGCTCCCAATGACAATTTCTGAGTATTTAAAGGTATTTAGTAAACTGTTCAAAATTTTTATTCTCGGAAAAGAAATGCGTTTGGTATGAGTCTTCAATTTTTTGATTCTTTTAATTTTTTAATACTTTTTATTATAATTTTATTATATTTCTCTTTTATATTTTATATTTTTATTTTTCCCTTTTCTCTCCTTCTTCCTCTTTCAGTGGGCGGTGGCCAGGGGGCGGCGATGGGGTGGTAGTGGGTTGAGAGGAGGAAGAAGAAGAAGAAAGGGAAGGGAAAAAAGAGGAGAGAAATAAAGAGAGAGTGAAAATTGATTCTCAAAATTTTTCTCAAGAGCAAGAAGCAAATTTTTTTTTTCTTAATTCTATTCCAAATCTATTCTCAAGAACAAAAAATTTACCAAATGGATTTATGTTCTAAATCTGTTCCCGGGAATAAAAAAATAGAATCAGTTGTTCTTGGGAGGATTATCAAACGGGCCCTAAATATTCTTTCCAAAATTCCAGACATGAAGCTAGCTATCAACTTCTTTTGACTTACAAGATTAGTAAAAGAAATATCTTGGTTTTCTTATGCAAATTGTGTAAACACGTGAAAAATATTTTCTCCACAATTAACGTATTGGGTTGCTTCTATCAGCAATCCCATGAGTCTATCCAAGCATCCTGCTAGTAATTGACTTTTGAACAACTATCCATTTGGTCTTCTTGATTACACTAGTGATCATGACTTCAATTAGTTGATCACCTTGTCACGGCACCTCTAATTCTTCACAAACTTCTCATCCTCCCTAACTCTCACTTTATCAAGGTTTATCCAGCTTCTATGAGTCTTCTCACTTTGTACTTCGGATTTTATTAATGGTGGTAGAGCATCTCTTTTATTAACATTACTTGAAATAAGACAACATATACGTTTATCATATAATAATGATAAATAGAAGATTTTTTTTTTAATTTCAAAATATTATTGGAGGTTCTCCCAACAAAACATAGCAAAATTAGTTTCTATGTAATACTATTCCTATGGAAGCATGTCACTTGTCCCGGAGAGAAATTGGCAAATTGATAGGTATGCCATGCATGATGGCCATAGGAACACCTACTTGTTCCACAAGGAGTGGAAACACATTACCCTTGCACCTTAAACTCATCTCTATTCCACAAAAACAACTTGGGGTGGGAAATACAAGCAAAAGAAACCTTTTCTTAAGTGAAATATTGGTTGAGATAGTCATTCGCAAACAAAAGACTATTTTTACCTTACTCATAGCTGAGAGGCAAACGAGTGAGAAAGAGAGTCCACTGCACCGTAAAATGCACTCTTTGATGAATGACTTTGTGGATGTATTTGCGGAGGATTTATCCCATGATTTGTCTCACTGCGAGTACTAACTAGGCCGCCTATTGATGCAAATCAAAGGAAACCAAAAGCTACAAAGGCAAATTAGATGAGCTAATTGCTAGAGGATATACCAGGAAAAATATGAGCCCCTATTCAATTTTAACCCCCCCTCATGCCTATATAAGATGGTTCTTTCATAATGCGAGTGAATAACCGAGTCATCAACAATATAGCCATTAAGTATAAGTCTCCATACCCAGCCTTGATGATATGCTTGATGAATCCTATATTTGACTATATTTTCCAAGATTGATTTGAGAAGTTGCTATCATTAGATTAGGGAAAATTGTCCAAAAAATCCTACACTTATTGTATTGCGACCAATTCAGTCATAAATCTTTCAATTGTACCAATTTAATCATCGACCTTTCAATTATGTCAGTTTATCCTAAATCTTTTAACGGTTTGTGTATTTGGCCTAAAACTTTTGACAATTTGTCAATTTAATATTTTTGATCAATTTTGATTAGAAATTATTGATGTAAACACCAACTATCCTATGTGGACCTAGGGACAATTGGCCATGAGTGAAGGTCGACGAGAGTGGCCGCCACCTAAGGCTGTTGACCTCCATTGGCCATCAATAAGGCCCGGCAATGGCTGGTGGAGGGAAAAAAAGGAAAAAAAAAAAACAAAAGGAAAAGGAAAAAAATTAAGAGAATTTAAAAAATTGCAAAAATTATTCACTATAAGATCGGTTGTGCCACGTAGGACGGTCGATGCTTACTAAACTACCACATTATCAATGTCTAGTGAAATTGGCATGAATAATTAAATTGACAAATCGTCAAGAGATTTATGACTAAATTAATATCAAAAAATTAAAATTAAATTAACATAATTAAAAGGTTTTAGACTAAATTGGCCGTTATATCATAGATTTAGGATTTTTTGGACAATCTTCCCCATCAACTTAGGATAAGAGAAGGAAGTGAGTGGAGAACATCTTTCAACACCAAAAGAAGCCCCTAGGAGTGGCTAGTTGTGTCATTTGGCCTTTTCTAATGCTCCGATCATCTTCATAAGGATTATGAGTGAAATCTTTTGCCCTTTTATTGGTCACTTTGTGGTAGTTTATTTTAATGATATTCTCGTTATAGAAAGAGAGAGATAGAGCGTTTGTCGCACTTAAAATAAGTATTCGAAGTCTTGAGGGAAAAAAGAAGAAGAAGCTCTATGCCGAGATGAAAAAAAAAATGCTAGTTTCTGTCTCCAACCATAATTTTCCTAGGCTATTATTTCCAAATATGGGATTTTTGAATTAATCAAATATGGAGGCAATGAAGACGTGGTTGATTCCAAAATCTATTTCTCATACGAGGAGCTTTCATGGTCTTGCCTCCTCCTATTGGCAATTTGTTAAGAACTTGGCCACTATCACGGCTCCTATCAAATGCATGAAGAATGAATCTTTTGAATGATTCAAGGCTGCTCATAATGCTTTTGTAGTCATCAAACAAAGCTATTCTAAAAACCTCCAATCTATTTCATCAAGAAGTTGGCAGGTTTAAGGAACAATGATTCCACTTATGATAAGGAGTTGTTTGCCGTTGTGAGAATTTTTTATCATTTGAGTCACCGTGCGAGACTTACATAGCTCGTTGCTCATTTTGGTCATGGGGTTTTCAAGTACATCAGTAGTCAATGAAACTCAATTCAAAACATGTCAAACAAGTAGAATTTCTGTAATTATTTTCCTTTTTCTTGAAAGAAAAGGATTGCCCGCTTGATATAGTTTTATAACGTTTTTTTGTCGGTGCCTCTTATTCGTCGGTAAAAGTTTTGGGAAAATCCACTAGTCACGGAAGAAGATTGAATGGAATACTCTTGCATCATATGCCAAAAGTAAAGCGATCCGTCATTGACATTTGTACTATTTCTTCAAAAGATATTGTCTCTGTTAAGATCCAAAATTGGAATCTGATGCCTTTGTGTCAATTTTTCAAACGTAGGTTCTAAACTCTTTTTCAGCTTAGATACCCACGTGTGGATGGATGATTATTCTGCAGGAGAATTGTTCACAAAATTTATAATTTTCTGCACTTCAATCAATTCAATCCTAAACATTATAATTTTTCTAATTGAGTCCAAAATCTTTTGAGAATTTGCTAATTTAGTCCATCCGACTAATGTTGATAAAAAATTATTGACGTAAACGTTGACCGTTCTATGTGACTTGGCCAATGCTAACATGGACATTATTAAATGATTCTTTTAATTTTCTTTCCTTTTCTTCCTTTTTCCTTTCATTTCTTTTCCTTCTTCTATTTGTTGGTGGCTAGCAAGCTACCATTGACCACTGGCCAGGAGGGTTGGCTTTGCTGAGCCTCACTTGAGTGAACACCTACAAGGGATCCCCTCACCAAGCGTTACTTGGGAAAGGACAAGGCCCGGCAAGACCAAGACTGCTCATGAGGCCTTGCCATTGCACCTCCATCCACTGTCAACACTAGCCCCTCGCCCGCTTGAGTCATTGCTATGTCCCTCCATCGCTCTCTCTATCACCATGGGTGAAGGTCACGAGCTGTGGCAATGGAGGTCATGGGTCAGCCTCATTAGATCAGGTGACTCTTCTCACCCAAGTGAGGCCCAGTGAGGCCAGCCCTTGCCTATAGCAAGCAAGGCCAGCCCTTAGGAAAGAAAAAGAAAGGGAGAAAAGGGGGAAAAGAAAAAAAATTCATAAAAAATGTTGAAATATTATTTAAAAATATCCATGTCAACATTGGCTATGCCCGTAGGACGGTTGGCATTTTTGTCAGTAATTTCAAACTAAAATTAATTGGATGGATTCAATTGATAAGATGTGAAAATGTTTAAAATTCAACTGACAAGAGTAAAAGGTTTAGGATTGAATTGGCAAAAGTCCAATAAATTTATTACTTTTTGGACAGATTTTCCATTATTCTATCCCCATGCATTGATTAGACACAATACACGGCCTTTTTTAATATAAAAGGTGAAACTCCATTTGAGATTGATAAGCCACATCTATCTAAAAATTGTCTATCAAACAAGGCTTGAATACGTTTTCAAATTGAAAAGCAAGTATGCTGTGAGCATAAATCTTGGCTCAATCTCTACATGGCCATTCCGACCACAAAGCATCTACTGTGGTATGCAATATTCGGGTATTCTTATCTAAAAGCGAGGACTTATCGTTTTCAGAGTGTTCGGATTCTGTCCAATTGCAATTTTTCGATTCTTGCCCCTAATTAGTCAAATTAGATATAAATCCCCATTTAGATTATCTATGTGCAGCAATATGATTTTTTAGCCTGGTTCGGCCTATGCCAAATTAAAGGGGATGCCGTAGATCCACTTTCCACGGTGTGTTTCTAATAATTTCTTCTCTATGTACTAAATGAGGATTTAAAAGCATCTTAGTTTGTATAATTACCCAACTAAACTAAATCGAACTGAACTACAACGTTGTCACTTGCAATTTGCAAACACAACGTGAAATGAAAGAATCGAATTCATGGTGACATGGACAAGCTACATACATAACAACTAGTATGACTATGATAATTAAACTCAAAAAATTTCGCCTCACAAAAAAAAATCCCAAAATGGGACTCCATGACACACTTGCCTTAAACTAATTTTCGTTTCACTAAAAACGCAAATTAACACATCCAATCCAAATCTACCATCTATTTCCATTTGGTCCAATAATACCATTAAAAGGCATACGTGCCGACACATGTGAGAGACAACTATAATACAGATTTGACATAAAGAAAAATAGGATCGACATGAATGATTCAAATATGTTCACCTATATGCATCTAAATGGAGGGTAGATTTGGGTCATAGGTACTAGTTTGAGATTTTTTGTGAGACGAAAATTAATTTAAGCTAAATATGTCACGGGAATTAGTTTAAGATTTTTTATAAGACAAAAATTAATGTTGGGATAAATGTGCCATGGATATTATTAGTTTGAGATTTTTAATAGTATTGGCCATAAAATTAACATGATTTTATACTGCTTAAATTCTTCTTATATAGAGTCAAATTAACATCATGTCAGACAAAATTGAAACGGAAATATGCATATCTTTGGCATCTGCTTTTCTTAGGTCTCCGATGTGTAAAATTGACCATCTAGTCTTATTCATGCTTTTGTCTCCATCTTTTTAGAAAAAGCAATAATCATTTTCTTTGCCCTTTATAACCCGCAGTGCAAACTCGCCCATCCACTTTGACCGAAGAATTCAAGGCTTTGAAGTGCGTGAGGTCAAGTTGCATTTTGCCCCTCGAAGAATTGTCTCCATCTCATTTTAGCCCCTAAATGATATTCTTGTATCCCTCAAAACCCCAGAACTTGATCTTAATGTCACGTAAACCCAAGAACTCCGGTTCGTGTCAATTTAATCAAAATTGTCAGCAGTTTGCTGCAGTTTTCGGGGACATTCGTCGTAGAAATATGAACCTCCTGAGCAAAGAGAATTAAGAACCTGATCTCAAACGGACCAAGTGAATCTTGGTAATTAATTAATGATGTCCTATTTGGGGCCTATATCATTTAATAGTTATGATTTTGACGGTCCATGATGGATTGGTCGAAGTAATGATTTTGAGATCCGACATGCTCATGAGCGAAAAAGATTAATTATGCTAGGCCAAATTTATCATGCTTTGGCAAGCTGAACCAGAGAAGAGTTGGTTTTTATCGACCATTTTCTTATTACCCTTCGAGTTGATCAAATCAGGGTGGGTTCACTGAATTGCCAAATCCACGATCCGTCGGTGTAAGAGAGAAGGTAGATATCTCTTGTTTGCGTCAAAAAGGAGAATCAAGAAATAGAAAAACAAGCCATGTTTCTGACTGTTTAGAGCACGATAGGACTAATCGTATGAAATTTAGGGTACGAGATGATAGAAAGTGATCCACGAGGGTGCAAAATAAAAGAAAAAACCGGACAGAGTGTGACAAAATGGAAGATTCCCAATAAAATAAGAATAAAGTCGAAAGAGGCTCTAGATACAATTGAGAAGTTTTCTTTCCAAAACTTCCCTACATTCCATGTTTGGCCTAGGGTCTTGAGTGGTCTTAGATCTCCCTCACTCTAAAATTAGCTTAAATGATGAAATTTTCTCTCATACTTATAAAACAGCCATCAATCTCTTCTACAATTGATGTAAGATAATTTCAACATTCTCCCTCACATATCAGGTGTAGGCCAAAGCTACAACAACCCTTAACTCTCCCATATGACTATTAAGTTTAGATTTGTTGGCAAGTTGAGTTTTGATACCAATGGTGGGTGATCTCAAGTCTCTCACACCAAAAACTAGCTCAAAAGATGAGATTTCCCTCACTTCCACAACCGATGTGGGATAATCTCAACATTCTCTCTCACTTGGGTGTAGGTTGAAACCATAACAACCCATAACTCTCCCGTATAACTGTTGAGTTTAGCCTTATTGGCAAGTTAGGCTCTAATACCATTGTTGGGTCATCTTGGGTCTCCCACTCCAAAAGCTAACTAAAATGATGAAATTTTTCCTCACATTTATAAACCAACCACCAACCCTTGTCATAATTGATGTAGGACCATTTTTGGGTCATCTTGGGTCTCTCAACCCAAAAGCTATTTTAAAGAGTGAGACTTTCTCTTACATTTATAAACTAACCACCAGCCCATTCCACAACTAATGTGAGATAATCCTAACAATCTCTCCCTCACACATTGAGTCTTGGGTAGGAATTGCAACAACCCATATCTCTTCCTTGTGATTGTTGAGTCCATACTTTATCTCTTCCATGTGATTGTTGAGTCTATACTTGTTGAACTAATGTGAGATAATCTTAACAATCTCTCCCTCACACATTGGGTCTTGGGTGAGAACTACAACAACCCGTATCTTTTCCATGTGATTGTTGAGTCTAGACTTATTGGTAAACCTAGGCTTTGATATCGGTATTGGGTAGTATTAGGTCTCTCTCACCCCAAAAGTCGGGGTGAGCATGGTTCCAAGGTAAAACCTAGAACCTAAATACCACACCAATGGGAACTTGTGGGTTCCAAGTTCGAAGGTATACATAATATGCTCTAGATTCCAAAATTTGGAGAACTTGTACTTAAGGGTAGGTTTTAGGTTCTCGGTTATCGATTGATGAAACTTGGAACCCGGAACCTAGAACCTAGTACATGTTTTTATTTATTTTTAATATATGTCTTCATGTGATTCTAATGTATTCCATGATGTTTGATGATAAGTGTATAATTCGAAACCACTAATTTAACTTCCATTTTATGATTGAGAATTTTATTTTTGTAGATTATGAGACCAATGGAAATTCTAATTGTTTCTTTGATACAATTATGTTAGGCAATTGCTTCTTTCAAGATAATAATTCTATATGGCATAAGTACAGCGGGAGTGCCAAAAGTTGGCACAAAGGGACACTTAAGTGCCAAAAGTTACAAAAGGTACACTTAAGTACCACTTTTTAAAAAAATTGGATCACTTAAGTGCCAAGTTGCCGGAACCCTGCCGGAAATCCTATGTTGCAATTTTTTATTAATTTTCTTGCCTACGTGGCTCGCCGGAAACTGAATCGGCCAAAAATCAGCCAAAACGACGTCGTTTTGGGCTGACGTGGATTTAAAAATTATTAATTAAATAATATTAAATAATTAAAAATATATTATTATAAAATCGATTTTATTAATAAAAAAAAGGGGAGGAGGATCGGCGAGGGCAGCCCTCACCGATCCCCTCCTCCCCCTTCTTCTTCTTTTTTTTTTAATAAAATCAATTTTAATTTTTTAAAAATTTGACGTGGACAATTTTAAAAAGAAAAATTGCCATGTGGATTTTTTGTTTTTGAGAAAAATGCTCCGTCGAAAATGAAGTCGCCGGAAAATGTACACGTGGCAATTTGGCCGGAATTTCTCGCCGTTGGCACTTAACGATCACTTTTGCTCCGATTTTGGCACTTAAGTGTACATTTTGTAACTTTTGGCACTTAAGTGTCCCTTTGTGCCAACTTTTGGCACTCCAGAGGTCCACACCTCAATTCTATATAATACAAGAACAATGAATACATTAAAATAATAAAATTTCTTTAATACTATTAGATAGGTGTATATAGACATTCATTCTTAGGCAATTGATAATAAAATCATTGTTCATTTATATTGTTGCGTTTATTTTCATTTTGCTTGACTAAAGATAAAAAAGAACCCGTTGGAACTTGGAATTGGCCTTGAAACCTGTAGCAAGGTAGGTTCTAGGTTCCAGGTTCCCTTGGGTAAGTTCTAGGTTTCAAAAAATGAGAAACTTGTATCAGATTATAGGTTTCAAGTTCCAGACGGAATCTATGAGGAGCCTGAAACCACTCATCCCCTACCCAAAGCTAGCTCAAAAGTGAGACTTTCTTTTACATTATAAATTAATCATCAGCTTCTTTCATAATCGATGTTGGACAATCTCCATATTTTATTATTTTCTTTTTCTTTTCTTATGCATGCAATGCTACTAATCTTTCCTTCCTTTGTGAACTTGAGCCTAGGCATTATTGACTTAGGCATGGAAATTGGGTATCTGAACATGATTGCTGAAAACCAAGGGAAGGAAAGATCAATGGCATCACAAGCATAGCCTTGAGAGAACCAGGTCCGAGTGGTGATGACTAGGGCATGGGTGTAGAGTACCAAAATATAGCAATTAAGGATCTAAGTATAGGCACTAGAATTCCAAGACCAACCTCTAGGGATGTGGGCCCAACCTTAATTGGTTTGAGCTCAAGTGCGAGCAACTTGGGTGCAAGAGTAGGGAATTGATGGGTACAAAGGTCTTGAGTGTGACCTTTTTGGACCTAGACTCGGCCATTGAGGAACTAGGTTTGCCTCTTGACTCAGGCTCGGCCACCTAAGACTCAGGGCACATGCATTAAGGCTTTGGTGGCCAAGTACCAATATCTAGTTGTATTTTGAAAAATGTTTTTTTTTTTTTGTTTTAAAGAAAAACTTACTTTTCTAAATTTAAACATGCCCTTTCCACTCATTATGAAAAAATTCTCGCCGACACATTTTTCTAGCGTTCCAAATGCCGGTAAATGAAAAAAAAAGAAGTTATCTGCCATTAAAATTTTCTAGCAAACAAATGGGGAAATCCAAAAAGAAAAAGTGTTTTCAAGAAAGCTCCGATCCCATTGAAGAAGTGTTTTTTTTGCATTATATGGTAAAGATGAATTGATACGTCACTGCCATGTGCATTGCCGTGGGGAAGATCGTGTCTGTTAGGATCGGAAGTTGGGGAATCTGTGTACCTTCGCCTTCGCATTAATTTAATAAAATGTAGGTCCGAATTTCTTAGCTTAAATACTCATATATGCACGTGAAGTCATCATGTCTACAAGCCCTGAATAAATTCAAAACATGGTTTTCTAATACAGAACGTGAATCTCCATTCAAGATAAGCTAAGCCCATATCTATATAAAAAAAAAAAATTGGGATAAATATAATAAAAATCCTAAAACTTATCACAACAACAAGGCGATTGAGTATTAAAATTTTCAAAAAGTACAATCAAGTACTTATGGTGCATTTGTTTCGCAATAAATGAATGATTTGATTAATATTTATTAGAAATGATAATTCATATCACTTAAAAAAAATGATTAAACAAAAAATATTTTTGTCACTCACCAAAATGTTAAGATGAAGTTGTTGTTGGTAATGGAAATGTTTTTCATCAACTAATTATTGCAAATAATCATTTTTAGGAAAATATTTCCCAAATCATTTATGTTCTGTGAAACAAACAGAGCATAAAATTGTCAAATTGATGTAATTGAATTAAGCTAACAGAAAATGCTGATGTAATATTTTTTTAGGGAAAATTTCAAAAAAGAGCCCATTATGTTCTCAGTTTTTCAAATAAATGCCTAAAATGGACTATATTCCAAATAATGGTTCAAAATGACTATGGTTGTTTCAAATAAGGGTATGAAATAGTTATGATTGTTTTAAATAAAGGCATAATCTCACCGATCACCAATCGGCTAAATTTTTCAACCGGCTAAGGGCATTTTCGTCATTAGCCAATTTTTTTTTTCCGGTTCATCTTCTTTGTTGTCATAGTCGGCCAGCCACCGGCGAAGCCCATAGAGGGCTGAGTGAGGGTCGCCCTCACTTGATCCAGTGAGGGCCACCCTCGTTAGCAATAGCCGAGGGACCGCCTCACCATGGGAAGGCCAACCCTCGCCGATTGCGGGCGAGGCCAACCTCGCTAGATCTGGTGAGGGTTGTCTCGGCCTCGCTTGGGGCTAGCAAGGGTAGACGACCCTCACCTTGCGACCACTCATGAGCTCGCAACCGCGAGGGCCGACCTCATGGGTGGCCGCAAGACAAGGGTTGTCCCACCCTCGTTGGCCCCAAGCAAAGCCAACCCTCACCAGATTTGGCGAGGGTGGGAAGACCCTCCCCTCGTGGCCACTCACGAGCCTATGGTTGGCAAGGATCGACCTCACAGGTGGCCGCGAGGCAAGGATCATCCCACCCTCGTTGGCCCTAGGCGAGGCCAACTCTTGCCAGATTTGGCAAGGTCGGCCTCGCTCGCAACCAACAAAAGCTAACCTCAAGTGTGGCCATGAGGCGGCCTCAGCCAGGGTGAGGGTCTCCTCACTGGATCGGGTGAGGGCCCTGCCTAGCCGCCAGTAAATTACGAAAATGCCTTTAATTGCTGGAAAGCAAGTCTTTATTTGAAACATATATAACTACTTCAAGCCTTTATTTGATACAAAATTCACTTCAAGTCATTATTTAAAAAAGTGATGGCACTTTAGGCTCCGAAACAAGCCATTGGGCAATTTGAAAAATGAAGAACTTGGTGAACCAAAAAAAAAAAAAATTCCAAAAAGGAAAAAATAAAAAAGTTGACTTGTCTTAAAAAGGGCCCAAGTGGCTATTTGTTTCAAATGAGGGGCCCGAAAATGCCTTTGATTGATCATGGGCATTTTTGTCATTTGCCACTTTACTTTTCTTTTCTTTTTTTCTTTCCTTTTTTTTTTTTTTTTTCATCTTCTTCATCATCGCCGGTGGCCGGCCGGCCACCTAAATTCTCCGACAAGGGCCCCCTTATTTAAAACATATATAACTACTTCAAGTCATTATTTGATACAAGATTTACTTTAAGCCCTTATTTAAAAAAATGATGGTGTTTTAGACCTGACGGCCGCGGGCGGGCGGCCTCCCCTGTGGCAAGGGTCGCTTCGCCCATTCCTCGCCGACCCGAGCGAGGGTAGCCCTCACCCAGCCCCGTGTGCACTCCATTCCGAAGAAGAAGATGATCGAAAAAAAAAAAGAAAAAATAGTAAATGACGAAAATACCCTTAATTTGATTTGAAAAAAGATTCACTTCAGTCCTTTATTTGAAAAAAAATGATAACACTTCTGTGCCCTTATTTGAAACAAAGTTAATTTCGGCCCTTTTTGAGAAATTTTCCCTTTTTTTTGAAATTTTCCCTTTTATCATTTTCTCTCTCCTAAAAGGTTTTTTTGATTATTTTATGTTTCCTACATGGCCTACCTTTTTTTTAGTCAGTGTGTACTTGCATAAGACTAAAATGACTAAAAATGCCACGTAGAAGAAAGAAAATAATTTAAAAAAAGCCACGTCAGCATTTTTTGTTAATCTAATTACATGGAGTGAACAAAAAGACTTGATTGCATTAATATGATAAATTCTAGGGTTTGATTGTACATTTTGAAAGTTTTAAAATTTAATCGTATTTTTAAATAAGTTTTAAAACGTTTGATACACTTTTCCCAAGAATTCTCTACGTAACGGTGTATGGGTTCACGACCTATGTCTGCAAAGAAAAAGGCTCCGGTGTTGAATTGAAAATCCAATATGCTGCGAGCATAAATCTTGGTCCCATCTTTGCACGGTCATTCCATTCATTAAAGCGAAGGCCTGGCTAAAGCTTTAGCTGTGATCCAGAAGTTGGCATTGTCTTTGGCATATGCTTCCCCTCCTTAGGTCCTCTAACGTGTAAAGTTGACCATTTCGTTTTGATTATGCTTTTGTCTCGTCCTCTTTAATTAAGCACTAATCATATTTCGATGCCCTTTATACCCCCAATGGTGAAGTCCCCCGTGAACTTCGACAAAAGAGGGCCCCTTTCCAAGGCTTCGAAGCGCGTGAGGGTCAAGTTGCATTTTTGTCCCCCCCAAAAATGGTCTCAATTTCATTTTAACCCTTGAATTATATTCTTGTATCCCTCAAAACCCCAGAACTTGATCTTGGGTCACCCCCATAAACCTAAGAACTCCAGCTTGTGCCAATTTAATCCAAATTCGTCAACTGTTTTTTTTTTTTTTTTTTTTGCAGTTTTTGAGGACATTGGTTATAGAAATATTAATCTTTCGGGCAAAATAATTATTACTAAGGCCCAATCTCCAATGAAATAGGTGAATCTCAATTGTTTGTGATGATGATCCCGTTTGGAGCCTATGACATCTAATGATTATAAATTTTATGGTTCATGATGGATTGGTCTAAATAATGATTTCAACACTTGACTTGCTTATCAACGAAAAAGATTAAATATGCTATGTAAAGATTATTATGTTCGGACAAGTTGAACTAAAAAAGGATAACTTTTCTAGATTGCACCATTTTTACCCGTCGAGTAGATCTGGGGTGGTTTGATTGAATCGCCAAATCCACGGTCACTCGTGCAAGAGAGAAACTAGATCGATCTTGTTCGAGTCAACTCTTGCACGAGTCAAAAGGATGAAGAAAAATACATGTTTGACCATTTGGAGCATAATAGGACTTGTTCTATGAATTTGGGGCACAAAACAATATATACTAATCCTTGAGGGTGCAACATGGGAAATAAAATCGAAGTTCAAAATGGAAATTTCCGTAATAAAAAAAGGACCAAGTCCGAAAAACGCTTTAGATACGATTAATAGAAATGATTTTCTATTTAGGGAAAACCTTAATGAAATCGAATTTTTTCTTTTTGATTTTCTAATAATATTGCCACCACTGCGTCCCTCTCTCTCTCCCTCGATGGTTGAAAAGGAGATGCTATTGCAGCTTCCTCAATCGCCTCCCTCCCTCCCTCTCTCCCTCACCCTCTCTCGATCTGAAGAGCAGAAACGCAAACGGACGCAGAATAGGGCAAAAAAAGGGCCAAAGCAGCGAACTTTAATGCGTTCCCACATGACCCACCAAGGTTTGTTGCTCCGATTCGTGCTGCCCGTTGTTGGGTTTTCCTTGGATTTGTGTTTGAATTCTCGTGTTCCTCAAGTTTTGATTTTTTCTTGGGGAGTTTAACTTGGATCCCTTCGTAGCCTGTTCGTTGTCCGTGTTGTAAGTACATTCTGTAAGCGAATTATTTGTCCGGGTCCATGTTACATAAGATCCGGACTTTGGCAGTGCTTAATGTTTGTGATTGTCTAGATGGTTGAAACTTGGAAGGTTGCTTTGTCACTAGATCCTAGGTTTTGTTCTGTATTAGGTTTGAGATGGTCTCTTTGGGTATTCATTGAGGGGCAGGACTTCATTATGGGGAAATTATGTCAGTTGGGGAAATCACGCTTAAGTTTCGTAGATTCAGCAAAACCTGAAATATGTGGCAGTCTAGAGTTTGTGGCTTTAGTTTTGTGGATTGAGCAAAAATGGAAATTCCCTGTAAGTGTAGAGTTTGTTCTCGATGGAGCTTCACGTGATGTTATAATTTTGTCAGCATTTCTGTTTCTAATAAGCGGCGGATTTCTGTTTCGGACTTCTTGAGGCGTATAGTCAATATAAGCAGCGTTTCTGTTTTAATGTCCTCTCTCTCAATTTTAATGTGGTTATGGGCATCGGAGTCGCTTTTGCTATGCTCTAGTGTTGTAGTCTCAGCAGTCTGATTGAATGACAACTTTCGGCACCGGTATAGGTGCTGGTGATTCATTGCTAGTTTCTGGGTAGTTGGGTGTTTTTATATGTTGAACAGATTACCAGTTGTTTCCCGTGGTTCTTTCCATTTCATCAAAATATTCCCACTTATGAGGGAGAGAGAACTTTTAGGGTTTTGCATTAGCTGATAAATCATTTTTTAAGGTTTTGTGCAGTTGTTCTTAGTACATCCTGTAATCTGTTTGTTATGCCAGTCAGTAGCTTTAATTGTCTAATACACGCGAAATGTACGTGTATGTAGATGTCGTATTGTAGCATGATGTATCACTGGCTGACACAACCTGCTGTCTGTGACAAATCACATGCATGCAGAAGCATAGTATCTTTGTGGCTTATGGAAGTTGCGACTCTCTCAGTGAGATTGTGATCTAATGAGCAATGAAATGTCTTGTGGTACTGTGTGATGTGTTTTTTGGACCATCTTGCTGATGCCTGTATTATGACAACTGGAATGAGCTACTTTGTATTGGAGGACTTCTGTAGAGGATTTTTTGCCTGCCTAGAAAGTTGAATTGAGCATTCATTTTATATGATAATCTTCTATGATGTTTTTCTTCATATTGGATCTTTTTCTAACATACAACTACTTTAATCTTATCATCTGTTGATTATTTGAAACTCAATGCGTTGCAGTGTTGCGTATGTATTAAAGTTAGTCTCGGCATTGTTGTAATATGCAGGGACAGTTTTACTTTGAGAGCGAGTTAATTTTTCGTGTGACATTTAGTTGGATCTATATATAAACTCATCCTACCTGAGGGAGAATGGCGAATGGAAATTCAAGTTTCTGGGGCCCAGTGACATCCACTAAAGAATGTTGTGAGCAGAATTACATCTATTCTTCATATGTCGCTGAATTTTTCAACACAGTATCGAACATTCCCTGCATTCTTTTGGCACTGATTGGTCTGATAAATGCCCTAAGACAACGATTTGAGAAGAGATTCAGTGTCCTTCACATTTCGAATATGGTGCTTGCTATGGGAAGCATGCTATATCATGCTACCCTGCAACGAGTGTAAGTACCTTTCTTAATCCTGCATTACTTTGAATCAATCTGTTGCTCATGAGAATCATTCCATGTTAGGTATTGTGCATCATTTAGTAGATGAGATGTTAAAAGCACCAAATCAGATTAACGGGTACCTCATAAATGAATCCAATACTTTTTTCCCTATAAACATCCAAGGCATAACTTTGGAGGGAATATTGAATTTCCTGACAGAGTAGCCCTTAAAGTGTGTATTCTTACCCTGAGACCAAGGATTTTTCACTCGTTGGATACTGTTTTACCCAGGCAATGGGCATGGGTTCAGCTTCCCCAATCATTGTCCCATACCTCATACCTATTTTGTTACTTAAGCAAAGTAACCTATATTATGTCCCTATAACTTTGAAATGTTAAGGACAAAAGAAGTATCCGACACATTAAACAGTCAAGTTTTGACAGATGGAATCACATTTACGACTGTGGATAGATCTTGGCTTGTCTCATATAGTTGGCTTTACCATAATTGCACTCATCATTCTTATGTACACATTAGTATAAGTGCATGGATTTGCATGTTACAAAAGTCGTGGATGGCGCCAATTCTTTTACTTTGTTTGATAGGCTTGAAATATGTTGTGGCGTGGGCTTCCTGCTTGATTTATCATAGATTGGTTTGCATCCCGATAGCCTGTTAATGATAATCTGTCTCCAAGTTGATCAGATGACTCTCATTAGAAATTATTTTGTTTTGTAAGCTTAATAGATATGTGGATGTGATTTGTTAAATTTATCAGGCAACAACAGAGCGATGAAACTCCAATGGTATGGGAAATCTTACTGTATATGTACATACTCTATTCTCCGGACTGGCACTATCGCAGTACAATGCCCACATTCCTCTTCCTCTATGGTGCTGTCTTTGCCATTGGACATTCATTCTTCAATTTTGGCGTTGGCTTCAAGATTCACTATGTGGCCCTTTGTCTGCTGTGCATCCCCCGAACGTACAAGTATTATATATACACTGCTGATGCCTCAGCCAAAAAACTTGCCAAGCTGTATGTGGCAACCCTTGTTCTTGGTAGTGTGTGCGGGCTGTGCGATCGCTTCTTCTGCAAGCAAATATCCTCTTGGCCCATCAATCCGCAGGGGCATGCACTATGGCATGTCTTCATGGGTTTCAATTCATACTATGCAAATACATTCTTGATGTTTTGCCGAGCTCAGCAACGGAATTGGTCACCCAAGGTGGTTTATTTCATGGGGATTTTGCCCTATGTGAAGATTGACAAGCCTAAAGCCCAATGAGTTATATCAGAGGAGGATCGACTTTTATGTTCTTGGAGATAGATTGAGAGTTTTGAAAGGGAGAAGACGGGGGTAAGCAAGCAATTGCATGAGTTCACTTTTGCTCTTTTTGTTGGTATTAATTTGTCTACACTGTGTCAGCTACTCGCTTTTGCACTTGAAAACAGGGAACGTGTACCATAGCCCATTCGTGTTTCTGTTAGTCGGATGCAACAGCTCTGCTTGCACACCAAGCATATGTTATGTAACAGCTGTGGATTCAAACTCTCATCTCTTTTTGGTTATTAGTGTGTTGTTAGTTTGAGTCTTTGACTGCTTGTTATTGCTAGAGAACTGCCGGGTTATTACCGAAGCAGGATTTTGTTTTTGAGGACTACTACATAGGAGTACCTGTGTTGAAGGGAAAGGAGCTAGCTTTTGTACTAGAATTTTGCAAGCTCTTGGTTGCCACTTCATCTTTTTTTTTGCACTTAAACGAGCCCGTGTGGTCCACGTACTTCTAATCTGTTGAAGCAGGCTAAGCCCGTATGCCCTAAAAATATTAATACATGAGCAAGCAGACGTACACCCTCCTGCCGAGTGCGACTTGTGAGCTGAATTATCCAATGAATAATAAGAAAGGATAAGTATATTGAAAATCTTAAGAATTGTCAATAAAGTATAATTTAATCTCAAAATTTATCAAATTGTTCAAATCAAATCTTTCGTTACATAACATTTTTGAAAATTTTAAAATTTAATTGTACTTTTTGAAAGTTGTAAAATTCAAATGAATTTTTCTGATAAGTTTTACTATTCCTAATACTCTTTATCTTTAAGAGGGACAGACATAATTTTTTTTTTTTCAAATGCCGCAAAACATTGTGTTCTAAACCTGAATAAGTCTCGATTTTTTCGATTATATAAATCACGAGATACAAGTACGCCATATCCCAATTGTTTCATGTGGGTAAACACTCATTCCTTCTGCGAGTACAGGCGCACCATTAGGATGCTCATTTTGGCACAATAGAAAAGCCAACACAGAACAAAAGATAACGAGAGCAAAGCATACCAATCCCATTCCGATCTCACTCCCTCTTTACCCAATAATCAAAAGTAATTAATTACGACCCCAATAGCCCGCGCAAGAGAAGAAAGATGTACCGCGAAACGAGATCAGAATAAATGATTCACTGAGTGATAAGGGAAAGGGAGAATCATCTGTTGGTACTCCTAAATCTTTTCCCTTGCTAAACATAAATCTCGTTCAATCCGATAGTCAGGCATCTGATGCTCTCCTTGATTATCAGAATTCAGACAAAGTGGAGCTAAGTACGGTGCCTCCAAAGGGGTCGAATAGAGTGAAAGAGGACAAAAGAACAGACTTAAGTTTCGCAGAATGATATAGCTGATCGAGACTTCACCTACGTGATTGGTTAGCATACACTGTACAGAACATTCGTCCGACAAAAAGCCTCCCTTGCAGTCGTGAATGCTGCAAATGCTGTAAAGAAATGACAGCATATACGGTGTTCTTTCGTCACTGAGCTCCTGCAGACATGCTACACTCGGTGCCGACGGCTGAGACCAGCCGTCCACAAATAACAGTCCGTGCATACTGCAATTCTTACTTATGATTCTGCGGTCATTGTCTCGTTGATAATTTGCCCAAGCTTCATTAACAGGGTTTGCTGCTCCTCGAGAGTAAGGTTCATTAGAATCTGCAAGATATCAACAAGCAGAGACATTCTCAATGGAAAATTGAGTTACAACAGAATATGTTTGATAGAGTAATAAAAGATATTGTATATGTCGTCATACCTGCTCCAAGATCGTCTCGACTGACAAGTTCAGAGCCACTACGAATGACTGATGGTAGATATATGCAAACACAGCCATCACCATCTAAAGTAGAGAAGTTGGACTTAGCAAAGCATAAGAGGCGCGCAACACAAAACCTATTTCTCAAACAATATGCACACTGGCCAACTGAAATGGTGAAACTAAGACAGATACATAACAGAGAACAAGAAAATCACTGCGACAGAATGTTCTGAGTTAATTATTATGTCACCTGACAATCCATTCTATCAGTTATTCCACCATGTCCTGGAATACTGTCACCAAAATCCTGTGGCACAAAGGAGCAAAATGGAGTGTCAAGACCTGAGTAGCATACAAGTCAGACCAATTAAGATTGTTCTAGATTACAAACCTTGATCTTGAAAGCACGTTTAAAGCCGCTTGCGAAGAAGCCTCCAAAAGGTGCTATAATCGACGCGAATAGACCAAGACAGAGAGCATGCCATTGGACTGGCATTATTGCCACCTCTTTCCATGGAAACTGATCATTAACAACAAACTAAGTCACTGAATCTATACTTTTCTTAAGTATAATGCCAACTCTCTTGGATCCATTTCTCACAAGTTTCCTTAAGGCAAACCAATCGCTCAAACAGCTCAAACATACAATAGAGGACTAATCAGGCCAGATTTTACAAGCTGCTGAGGACACTCGTAAACCAACTGAACTGACATTCGGAATTTAAGCAGGAAAAGACATTGTTCATTCCAAAAATCAAAATCAAAAAAAAGGACATCTCCAGTTCAAGCATCAACTTAGTACAAAAAGCAATAAAATGAAGAGCAATTGACTCACCCATTCAGCAAACAATCTGGGTAGCATGTAATGCTCTGGCCTGAAAAATGGACCAGGATCACACTGAAGCCAACTAGTAGATAAATCCTGCAATGATCCAGACAAGACATTGAAGACCAGAGGTTATTCTGAAGCAGAACCAGATTCAAATAAAAGTCTATAGTAGTAATTACCTTCCTTGGACATGTTAGCCACCGGAAACGGCCCATAATACTCGCAAGCTGCATATACATGAAAACATACCATGATTGCCACCATAAAACTGAATTGGGTCATGGTTAGCAGCAAAAGACTACACAGGCCAATATGGGACCAGATACCCTTAAAGCATGAAAATCTCAAAAGGAGAGGTTAGGAACTATCCAGACAGGTTTGAATGCAAAGATATCTTAAAATCAAAGAGAAGCGCCTCAATAAAGTCTGAAGGCCTTCCAGGAACCAACAATATTATTTCAACAGACTTTAAGATTAAAGTTGCAAAAAGGGTACCAACAAGGAGTTGAAAGGAAAATACTGTCCATCCTTAGAAACTCATTGGAATGGAATCAGCACAGGTCCATTAAAACACATACAAAATCCAAAATAGATGCCCTCTATTGATTTATTTATCTATGTGAAACACAAATAACTCATACTAGTTTGGAAATGCATAAAGACCAATGCCATAAATACCAATCTCACGAAAACCAAAACAAACCTCATATCCTAACATGAGACAAACAGTATTGTGAAGAGCATGAATTGAATAAAGGTCTTCTTCCATCATCCCAAAGCAAAACACAGGAAGCATTTGGGTACTATTACTTGCACACATGCAAACCAAAACAACACAAGACATAGGTACTGAAAGATATCTTGACAACTTACCACAAATGCAGAGATCATAGTAGTAAAAGATGCTCCTATAAATCCCTCCCAAGTTTTCTTTGGAGACAACTTGATCAATGGGGTTCTTCCAAAAAAGAAGCCAAAGATATATGCGGCAATGTCATTGATCACTATAAGCGATGCTGGAAGAAGAAACCTGCAGGACCCATAACACTATTGCATCAATGACGTATGATTACTCATGCCATTGATTACCAAACGGGCAACTAAAAACTGAAATTTTTATCACAAAAGAGCGACAGCTTCAAAGATACACTCAAATACTTGTCGTAACAGATTACTTGACATAGCAAGGGTACTTGACAGATTAATCAATACCTTTAGAATACTCCACTGATGTCAAACCACATGAAAAATGTGAATATGGCATCAAATGTCAGATGTTGGCAAAAAATCTCTCCAAGGATAGAACATGTCAAATATCCTTACATGGGAAACAAATCATGGGTGAACCCCAGCTAGTTATATTCAAAAGTAAATATCGCAAATTTTTTCAAGATACCTATCAAAGCCCCTTGTGATACAGTCATAGAATATCTATCCATGCTTACTGAAAGTTCCATCAAATTTATGTCCAGTCTCTCCAAATTAAAATGGAAGATGTCTTGAAAAATCATTCATAGCTGTGAGTAAACAGAAGGGGAAGGGGATGCAAACATAGAGATACATAAGAAATCCTAAAGGCATCCATTTTCAATCTCAAAAAACCATAATACCAAAAATCGCTTGCTTTTTTTAAAATGGAACATCGACTGTGCAAAGCAAATATTTCAACAAATGGAGGAGCTATCAAGGAGTAATTGCATCTATCATTTAATGATACTTTATTTGAGTATATATAAGTTCGACAGTGCAGCAATAATCCAAGATGAAAAAATGAGGACATAATCTCTTAGCCATGCACCTTGCAGAACTCCAAGAGAAAAACCCGACAGCAGACACTGCTATCTTTTCTTTTGATATAAACCCGACAGTTCAATGAGAGATGATGATATAAATAAATAAAAAAGAATACACGACAGTTCCAGCCCCACAAGAATACAATATCAAACCAAGGATAGGAAGTGGACATAACAAGCACGGATGAGTAAGTCATGTGAACTTAAATATAGGAGAAGTGCAGGGCTCAAGGAAATGAAGAACAACACTCTGGGCTCAGAGTACAAATTCGAGTTTGACATGCATCTTTATATGCTTTCAAATAGACAAAAGGATTGGAAAAGATCATTCCTTTTCTAGATGTAGTGACTCACCAGAATATTCCCTCAAAGATGTTGGCAACAGTAAAAGCAGACTGAGTAAACACCACAATGAGAATCATGTGTGTCCAAGCATACTGGCCAAATTGATACTTGTACATCTTCTTCTTTAACGTAACAATGAACCACACAAAGCCTGATTCAAGTTAACAAGGATTACCTATATCAGCAATTTTTCATAGTCAAAGCTGCAGACAAGAACACCAGCCATTTGTACATTGATATAATCCATTTCCATGCCAGCATGTCCACTATGTGTGCGCAATATGAGACGCCATCCTTGTGGCAACACAGGAAAAAATGATAATTCAATTACAGTTTTGATGGACATCTCAATAATTGAAGTCAATTTAAGAAGATTCACTCAGATTAACAAATGGAGTCAACCTACTTAGAATGCTTGTAATGTTTGCACGTGCCTAATGTTGTGGATTGGAGTGTGATATCGATGGAATCAACATGGTTAAGGAAGTGTGGTTGAAAACTACCCTTATACTAACATTTAGTACCTTTGAATTTCCTCCCATTCTTCCCTAGCAAAATACTTTTCTATGGAAAACTATGGAATTTGAAGAAAGAACTTAGTTCACAATGGCCAATCTCAATATCCTTATTTAACAGTAAACTACACACTGACATCATGCAGAACACAACAGTCAGACAGGTTACATCAGATCATCCAGACAGGCATTATACAGTAAAGTACAGCCATCTCATTTGTCCAAGTCATTTTGAACATTTAATACGTACCTGCAATGTACAAGGCATAACAGGCCATCATATGATACTTGACAAGTTTGCTGACGAGCTTATATAAAACCTTATCCGTTGTTACAGTGTTGACTAGTTGTTGACTGAGAATGCGTCCATATACAAATAACATCGCTGTGAAGAAAAAGTGCCTGAAAAAAGACATGCGAATAACAACTGGTTCTCATAATAAGCCTCACCAATGCTGATCACTTTCATAGTAACCCTAAAAATGAATCAGTCTGTGTAGATTTTAATCTATGCAATACCAGTTCAACATCCTAAATCCTGGTAGACGTCTGTCTTCATGGGTTCTCCTTAGTAGATTGAAAAGTTCTTTTGCCATAAAAATTTGTATAACAACAATCATGGCAGTGATGTATAGGTGACCCATGTAAATAACTAACGCAAATCCCGCGATCATCCACACAGTTGAGTAAGCCCTAATCAACATCGATCGGTACTTATTTTGATCGTTAACAAGCAAATGGGATCCATTTGCTTTACTAGCTTCTTGAACAACCTGGACAACATGAAAATAAATGATACCCCTATTAGACAATGGCAGCATTCAAATGCAACAGCAGCTGATAAAAAAAGCTTCTATTTACAAACCTCACTGGAACGCCTGCGATGCCGGACCCGAGGCGTTTGAGAACCACTGTTCTGCATAGCTCTACTTTGCAATTGTCACTCAATGGCAAACGCATATACTCTTGAAGTGATTCTGGCCGATTTCACGTGATGAGCTGCTACCTGATAACACCAGTTAAAATGAATGCAAATTACTTAATTCAGTTCATTACAATAACACAATCAGATAGACGATGATATGTCCACAGGAAAAAGAACAAATGCACAAACTGAAGTATACACTGAGAAAAACATATTCCGAGCTGGATTAACTGTCTCCAACAACTGAAACGTAACCTACCCTTACTCCTTTTTGAAAGCAACACAGCTAATTACTACTAGCATCTTCAGTCACTAACAATCATCTATCTGCTCACGATTTCTCCCCATCTCGGGCAAGTACAGAATCTTAAACAGAGCAACATTAGCTAAAGAACGCACCAACCCAACATAGCACGCCAAAATCCAACACGAATTCCATCAAAATCACGCCCCGCCGCCAGAGAACATCAGAAACGAAACATCATATCGCAAAAACAAACTAAACCCAACAAAAGGAATTACGAGAAAGAACGGAAAGGAGTTTGATTTGCATCTAAATCGTGGGCTTCCGAACATACCCAAGAACCGCTACCAAGAGAGCACCATGAAAAAACCCACAACCCATGTAATGGAAAGTGGGGAGGAGTGATTATAACCTAGTTTTGCTTCAAGAACAAGAGATCCCGCGAGAGGAGACGAAGCCAGAGCGAATAATGGAGGGACAAGAAGCGACGCCAGACAGAGAGAGAGAGAGAGAGAGAGAGTGAACGAAAGTGGGAATTTTTCCTCCCTTTTCTTTCTGCTTCGTTGCTAATTTTGTGGAGGAAAACCAAGAGAATCGAAAACGGTGCTCGCAATCGGAAAAGAGAGGAAAAAAATTGCTCCTTTCTTTTCCAACTTTCGATTTTCTTATTCAGCTTTGCAGTGAGAAGAAGTGCTACAGAAGAAGAGAGAGAGAGAGAGAGAGAGAGAGAGAGAGAGAGGCCGAACCTAACACGTGGAAGATGGAGGGGCCGCGACACGTGGAGAACGTGCAATCTCAGGCTGGCTACGGCGCACAGTTGGGAGTATTAAAATTTAAATTGAAAAAGTGTCGATGGGTCAAAGAACAAAGTGAAAATGAATTATTTACGTGAGATTTATTTTTTTGGTAATTGAAAAAGGTATGTAGATGGGTAAAGAACAAAGTGAAAATAATTTTTGGCCTACAGTTTATTTAGGGTATTGTTCATTTGGAAAAAAAATTTCCTAACAAAAAATAAGATCGTCTTTGTCATTTACAAAAGTAAATCACCGCTCATGGAAATGTCTAGACCTAAAATATTGAGAATATTTTTTATTAATTAATTATTTTAAATGATACCGATAATCATTTTTTTTGAAAAATATTTTTCGATTATTTTTTTAGCAAAATAAATGGAGGATTAAAGTTTCCTTGAAGAGCTGTCCCTTTACTAGAAGAATCTCACCGAAAAGATAAAGATTTGCGGACATCGCAAAGTTAGTCTAAATGGAATAATATTAGATAAGTGAGTGTGTTTTAGGATAAAGAGGCCAGGAATCTCTAACAACGGAGAAAAGAACGGTGGATGGGAGTAATGCTTAGACATGTCTGAGAAGAGAGAATATGTTTTGTAAGTGCCGAATGAATAAAAGTAACATAATTTAGCAAAAAATATTCTTGAGCATATGACTTTATTGATCTTTCTCTAGCTTATGCAAACGGTGTTATTCATTTAAAAAAAAATAAAAGGTGGGTCTTTAGGCTAGGACTTTTAGTCACACGTTCTCTTGATACCCATGACTGGAATTTATATGTAAACCTCAATTCCTAGAAAATCTAAAGTTAATATTACTCTCCATTACGAGAATCAGACCAACCTGAGAACCGGATTGAACTAGATTGAACCGGCCAATTTTGGGCAATAGCTTCCAAATTTTTGGAGCTCAGAATAATTGATTTAGCCCCCAATTCTAGGCATGGAACCAAATTGGACCCATATATATTTGTTTATAGAATTTTTCCTTTTTTTTAAAGAGTAAAGAAGAAAATTGCCAAAACCCTAAATTGGACTAGTCCAATTGAAGAACCCAATTACTTCTAGTTCTCAATTTTAAGTAGGGTTTTGTAAAATGGACCGCCCAAATCAAGAATCACTTGGACTGGTAGGTTTAGTCTAATTCTTAGGAATGTTGGTTCGGCTCTCGATTCTTAAAAGTGGAACTAGTGTTTTCTTCAAAAAAAAATGTGAACTAAAATACTATCTCGTTAAATGATACTATAAGTTACAACATAACAACTTTTCATTTGTCATCACTTCTGTTAATATTTTAAAATTCGTTACTTTCTCTCGTAATTCACGATCACTATTTAGTGGGAATAAAAAAATGACCGGTTCCATTGGATTTTGATGGTCCAATTTGGTTCTCGGTTCTAAGACCATACAATCCAATCTCCGATTCCCAAAATTAAGAATCAAAACCAATCTCCCATGATTCTAAGGTGGAACGAACCCAATCCAAAAATTTATCACCCCTACTTTCCACCTCCATTCTCCATGGTCTTGAGTTCAAACCCAGCTAGGTGTGAACCAGTTCAGAAAACATCATATAACTAAACACATAAACTACTGCAAACATGGACCCCCGCCTCCAATTTGGCACGTTGCTATTCCCTGTGTCAAACTGGTGGGACACGTCTGGAAAAAATGTCGGTTTGAATGTTACCCGCCGCCTGACCTTTTAGGAAAAGATGCTATTGACTCTCTCTTCTCGTGTATTATGGCAGAGAAGCCTACGGAAAATTAAAGTCAATGCTAGTTCGAAGGTCATCCTAGGTTCTAATGATTGGAGCTATTTAATTGTTCATTAACCTCAAAAACGAGTTCAGAGTTTTCAAAATAATCGCTTATATTAATTATAAAGAGGGTAATTTCGTTAATTTTGCAAAAATTAAATGATTTCAAAAATATTTTTTCCTAAAACTATAATTTTTAATATTTCCGATTTTATATTTTTTTTTTTTTAATTGAAAAATGAGGCAGCCCTTCGCCGGCGAGGGTTGATTATAAAGAGGGTAAAAACCGCTAAGAATTCTAAATTAGGCATCGCCCGACCTCGGGCGACCCAGCGACCGCCGCCCGGGTCTCGCGAGGGTCGCGCGACCACCGGCCGCCGTCGCGAGACCCGGGCGAGGGCGCGCTGCGGCCGCGAGACCCCGGCGGCGGTCGCTCGGGTCGCCCGAGGTCGGGCGACCTCGGCGGCCCTCGGGCCGGGTTGCGCGACATTTATAAAAAATTATATATATATACACCATTATTCAAAGTTTGTGAAAGTTTTTTTTACCAAACACACATTCAACTATATTTGTAAAAAAATTTTACCACAATCATTTCCCAAGTATTTGTAACATATGTGATGCACAATGTGTCCCATTTTTTTAGTATATAAAAAACCTCATATTTGTACATATGTGACATAGTTATCTCAAACTTGCACAATGTGACATTTATTCCCGAACTTTTCTAATGACACCAAAAATCAAATTTGTATCCATGTAATACATTCATCCAAAAATTTTAATGTTGCAAATTTTTTTTTGAAATTTTTTGTGTCACAAAAAAAGTTTGGGGTAAATGTGTCACCCACGTAAAGTTTAGGGTTTTTGGTATTATAGAAAAATGTTTGAAGCAAAAGTGTTATATAGGTACAAATTTGGGATTTTGGGTATCATAGAAAATTTTTTTGGGTAAATATGTCACAATAGGCACAATTTGAGGGTTTTCGTGGCTTTTTCCCTTGCAAAAATGAATGAACGATATATTTTCTTCATTATTTACAAAAATGTTTAGATATAAATTGTTATTGATGATGAAAATATTTTTTAGTAACTAATTGTTTCAAGTAATTTAGGTGTTATTTTTAGGAAAATATTATCTAAATCGTTTATTTTTCACAAACCAAACGGAGCTTCAATTAATAGGGCAATCCGATGCCTCAAGCAGTTGTGAGCTTGCAGTGATATATCGATGGCTTTAATCAAGTGTACAAATAAATGAATGAATGTTGTTCGAAGAAATATGAGAAATAAATAGTAGGAAGCCCTACATATGCCTTATGTAACTAGCAAATTGTCACGTGTGTTGCACATGATAAGACAATACATTTACCAAAAAGAATTCATCGAAACCCGGATTTATTATGGCGTGCTTTGAGTATTCTTCATTCCGCTGTGAGTGTTATTAAATGTACGACTTATTAACTTTGAAGCGGACCATGAAAAAAGAAGAACATAGAATTTGACATCGTACAATTAGTAACATAAGCCACGATGATTAGTTATCTATCAAAGTCATTCGTGAAAGTCGTTGGATTTTCTTAGCACAAAAAAGAAACCCTCGTTTAGAAAACTAGACAACAATAACAAACAAATTAAAGACAAAATATCAACACGAGGGAGACAAAAAGATGAGCACAAAGTATTAGGCATCGCCATGATATTAAGGATTGGATGATTTGTAGAACAATATATATAATGTAATGTATGATGTAAGGCCAAAATGGGTCATGTACCCATATTTTAACTCAATTTAAGAGGCTCCATTTTATTTGGGTAACTTGTTTTATTTTAAAATGGGTTAAAATGGGTTGAGAAAAAGTAAAGCTATTCCATACATTTCGACAAAATGCCTATGCGAATTGATTCCATTATTACTTGCTTGTGATAAGGTTGTTCCGTATTTTTGGGTTCATATGTTTTGGTCAAATACTGTCCCGAAGTCCTTTGCAGATACATGATTGAAGTATATTGAAGTTTCGATATTTTTTCTTTTTTTGGTCGAAGAAGTTTAAGTAATTGAGATATATTTTGGTAGGTAGATATCCATATACAAACTAGAGCAGTATTTCTTGTCTAGATCGAAATTCATTCAAGATCGAAATAGAAATTCTAAAGTTAATGTGAGAAATATCATGTAAAGCAGAGACCAAAGTTAATGTGTTTGTGGTTACCAAAAAAAAAAGTTAATGTGTTTGTGCGATGTTTTCAATTTTAAAAATAAGAGGGAGTGCAAATCACATAGCAAGCATACTTTTTAAAAAACAAACACCGTCTAATTACTATTAAAAATGTAAAGAAATGTACCTGTTCAAACTTATTGTCTCGAAACCGACAAAAAAAGAATTGCCATCTCGAGAAGCGATATTTGCATTTATATCATCTAATAAAAATGTTTTCCTAAGCTACTTCTGGAAATGTTATTTTGAAGAAAGGTGTGCATTTATGCAAATGTCAAGAATACTGTACTTCATAAGCACCTGTGCCATCTAAAACAATTTTGATGAGACATGTCTTTTTTCATGTGATTGTACGTAATTGAAAAGCAAACAATACCTCGATTGGGGGGCTATTTGTCTTAGATCATATGAATAAGAAATTTGTGAGAAGCATAACAAACGTTTTGTTTAAAAACAAATATAATCTGAACTACGATTCAATGCCATGGGATAGGTATTAAAAAGAGGTGTTAGTTTATTAAAATAAACAGAAAATTGTTAAAAAGTTCTAAATTTATTATAATTGTGCTAATTTAATCATAATTTTTTTTGGCCAATTGAGTCCTAAATATTTTGCATTTATGCTAATTCAGTCCATCCATCCGATTTTAACCGGCTAACGCTAAAGTGGATAGTTTTTAATATTTTAATTTATTTTTATATTTTAATTTTCTCTTGTTTTCCTTGTTCTTCCTTCTTTTTTTGGTCTGGTCGGCTAGAGGTGAGGATTGACAAGGTTAGCCTTGTTGGCCAATGGTGAGGTTAGCCTCGCCATTGCTAGACAAGGCCCCACCAAATTTGGTGAGGCTCAACCTCGCTAGTGGTCAACAAGGGCAAGCCTAGTTGACCCTCACCTCTAGCCAAATTTGCCATAGGAAGGAGGAAAAAATAGAAGAAACAAATTAAAAAATTGAAAAATTTATTAAAAAATTATTTATGTCAACATCAGCTAGCCAAAATTGGCCGGATACTGAATTAGTATAAATACAAAATGTTTATGACTAAATTGTCCAAAAAAAACTTTATGACTAAATGATACCTTATAATAAGTTTAGATTTTTTTTTAATTCTCTCTTAAAATAAACTATTTAAAAAAGCATGTAAATATTTAATGAAATAGATTACGAGTTTGTTTGACAATCAAATAAACGGTACCCGATTCTATTCTTTTATTCTCGAGAACAAAAAAACATAACAAAAATTCATTTGGTAATTTTTTTGTTCTCAGAAATGAATTTGAAATAGAATCAAAGAATATAAAAAAAGTGGCTTCTTTGTTATCAAGAACAACAGAATCAAGCCAACTCATTTTTTTTCTTTTTTCTTGTCTTTTTTTTTTTCCTATTCTTGTCTTCTTCCTCCTAGCTAGGCCACCCCTACCCATCGGCCAAAGTCACTTTCGGCAGTCATCGACAATTGGCTAGGCAACATTCAACAAGCTCAGTCTTATCTTGTCCCAACAAAGCTTGAACTCCCCCAATAGGTGCGAGGTTAGCCTCATCCTAGCTTGGCGAGGCCAAGCCTTGCACTAGCTAAGTGAGGCCAAGTGTTGACAATGGGCAGGCAAGGCCAAGCATCATTAGTGGCCAAGCGAGGCTCTCCTTGCCAGATCAACTGACCTCATGTTGGTTGGATGAGGTTGAACCTCGCCAGCTAGGCAGGCTAGGCTCATTGGCTGGGTGAGGGTTGCCTAGCCATCGATGAGGCTCAACCTTATCTAGATATAGCGAGGTCAAGCTTCGTTGTAGCTAGGCGAGCCTCTGGCAAGCTTGCAAGACCTTGCCCAAGCTTGGCGAGCCTCTAGTGAGCTTGCCGGACCATGCTTAGTTGGTTGCCGACCACCATTGTGGCCTATGATCAACTGGAGGAAGGAGGAAGAAGAAGAAGATAAAGGGAAAAAGGAAAAAGAAAAAGGAAAAAGAGACAAAAGAGAGAGTAAAGTACAATCAAAACATTAAAAAATTAAAAGAAAAAAAAAAAAAAAATTGTACCAAACACATTTCTATTCTTAAAATAAAATTTTTGAATAGTTACTAAACGCATTCAAATGCTCAGAATCTTGTTCAAGAAACAAAACAAAATAAAATTATTTATGAGCATAAATTATTTCTGGGAACAAAATAATTATCAAACGTACCATAAGCTTCTAAGCTATTATGCTTGAACTTTCAACTCAATATTAAGTGTTACAGTTTTTATGTCTATGAGTGGTCGAATAAATATAGATAATGACAAAGAGACTACTTAAAGCAAATGTATTACAAATTACCATTTAAAAGAGGAGATGTATGTTTAATGTCCTCTTGTAAGAAAATGTGCGTTCTATGTTAAAAGTAAGCATACTATATATAGAGAAGAAGAGGGAGCTTTTATTTTATATATATATAATAAGAAGTAGCTTTTACTTTATGTCAAAGCGGCATATTTTCAACCATTCAAGACAACATCTTACTCTGTAAAAAAGAAGAAGAAGAGAGAGCCATCTTATTATGTAAGGCAACACTGGTTTAATTATTATCGATACAATTAGAAACAAAATTTAGTACAATATACCAATATGCATGACAACCCAAAGCCGATGTGCAAATTATGATCTCATCCCCCACATTACTAATCTCACAATAGTTAGATATGATTAAAAACGTAATTAGTTCGCATCACTTTGGAATCAATGAGAAAAATAAATATGAAAGTGTGAATAAATAAATCTAGATCATAACATAGTAGCATGTATTTTTAATATCATATATATGTAAACATGTGCTCGGGTAATGTAGAAAAAAAAAAGTCTAAAAATGTGATCTCTTTTTCCTGATTTTACAGGGTTTTAGGGAAGTATCGTTTGAAGCCAAAGATCTGCGACTATCTAGCATATGAAACGCCTTCACTTAAGATCTCAAATTGGGGTATTAGCAAGAAAGCACGATAAATAGGGGATACGCACCAAATTGCAGGGTTCGCAAAATTTCGAGGCTGTGAGTAGAACTTCTTCATTTCATTGTTCGTATGACGACGAATATGTGCATTGAACATCATTGTGAAGAGAGAGAGAGAGCTTACTTCAACCAGACCCAGGACGCCTTCTTCAGATGAGGTCATTGAAGTCTCTGCTGAAATATACAGTTCTGGTGCACCCACTTCATAATGAGTGCGTTGAAGTCTCTCATCCGAGAGAGAGAGAGAGAGAGAGAGAGAGAGAGAGAGAGAGAGAGCTTACTTCAACCAGACCCAGGACGCCTTCTTCAGATGAGGGCATTGAAGTCTCTGCTGAAATATACAGTTCTTGGTGCACCCACTTCATAATGAGTGCGTTGAAGTCTCTCATCCGGTCTTCAACCAGAAAGAGGTCATTTTCTTCAGATGAGTGCATTGAAGTCTCTGCTGACAAGGTAGTTCTTGGAGTACCAACTTCAAAATGAGTGCGTTGAAGTCTGTCACCCAACCCTAGTACCTTCTCCTTCTCCTTCCTTAGTCCGCTCCCTCAAGAAGCCCCACGCCTTCCCTTTCCTCCTCTCCGTTTTCTTTCTCCTCACTTGGACCTCTCTCCACCTCCGGAGCAGCTCCTCCTCTTCCTCTGCCGCCTTGCGCTTCTCTGCTAGCCGTGACAGTGAGCGAAGCAGAGTGGACGACCACCGCAAGGCCAATCTTATCAGGTTTCCCCACAGTTCCTCCAGTGATAAGCGCGGGTGGCTCCTCGATGCTGCCTCTGTCACGCTCGATTCCGGCATCCAAGGTCTCTCTTTGTCGCTCTATATTATGGTTGCATGTGAATTGCAGAGCCTCGTTGAGTTAGCTTGTTGTTGATCTCGTGTCCTTTTGGTTGATGATTTTATATGGAAATATTACTCGATTCCGGCATCCGAGGTCTCTCTTTTTCTCTGTATCTTGTTGTTGATTTCATTGTTTCTCTGTTCTTATGACATGGTCTTCTTGTTGATTTCATTGTTTTCTCCGTTCTTATGTTATGGAAATTTTAATTCGACAAAACTTAATTTAAATTTTGATGATGTAGAATGTGTAGCCCTTATATCATACGTACAATGCATGTTTCTTTTTTGAAAAATGAAAGGAAAATTTTCTTTCAAAATGACAAAAATAACTTCTGGTTTATTTTTAAGTTTCAGCCAAATATTAGAAAAAATTTTCTTGTTTTCTAAAAAATGATTTATTAGATAACAGTTTCCAAAAATGTCAAATTTTTCATGAAATAAAAATGAAGCATTAATGCTCATATTTACTTGGGAAATATTGTCATTTTCTTCTTGGAAATTTTTTTCAGAATTTTCAAATTTTTCATAAAATAATTGGAGTATTCATGCTCAATTTTCCTGGAAAATATTGTCATTCTTCTAGAAATAACTTCTTGATAAACATTTTCCTGAAAATGTCAAATCTTCCACAAAAGAAATGGAGCATTGATGCTCAGTGAGTTTTTAGAATATATAGAAAACGTAGGCAGATCGACACTCAGCATATAAGATAAAATATATGCCTAGTGAGTGTTAGACAACCTACTCGTCTTTGATATGTCTTTAAGGTTGCTTGGAGGTGTGTCATGAAACTTACCAGGGTCTGGAAGAACCAACCAGCCCTAGGACAAAATCTCCTTTCACCCCGCATCACGTCCATCTTAATCGCAGCTTCATATCTTTACATTGCTAGAGGTGCCACTGCCTATTAACCTCCGAGAACTCCTGATTAAGCAAATTGTGGCATGGAATACCAGTGTTCCACATCTTGTTCCACTTCCTGAACTCTTCTTCCCAAGTGAGAAGCAAGCTCACAGACTTCGGATGGGAATCAGGGAAGAGCTTGAGATACATGTGGTGAAGAAGTATAGCCAAGCAAGTCTTTCCTGTGCCTGCAGCACGAGATATGATGCATCCGCTAAAGTCCTTAGGATCAGAGTTGGACGATTCATTTATATCAGTAGACCCTGCTAGGTTCTTCCACATGAACTCAATGCGCTCTAGCTGGTGCGGATACATCTTACTCCAGTCACAAGGGATGATATCCTAAATAGAGACGCTCTGATGAGAGCTCGACAGAGTCATTTCCAGAAGGCTGAAGACAAAGCCCCTAAAACAAAGACGGATTCCCTCTGATGGACAACGTTTTCGTGCCTGAAGTCTTAGTGGAGAATTTTCCCTACAGGATAAAAGGCATAAAAAAATAAATAAAAAACAGAAGAAGAAGAAAATGGTGGTCTTCAAAGATTTTAGTGGATAGACATACACCAGAGGGAACGTCGAAATTGGGGAGCAAAGCAGTTGATCGATGGAAGTGACGGTCAATAACATAGCTAGTCCAACTGTGAAAGGGGTATTTCTAAAACGTTATAAAATAGTAATAGTCATAGAACTTGGTAAATCAACAGAATTTACAAAAGTGGGTAAAAAAGATGGCAAGATATTTTTAATCTCGAGTTGTATCTAATTACACGAGGCAAATCAAACCAATTTACACAAGGCTGTGATGAGGAAATTGATTTGATTTGTCCAATTTGATATAGCTCGAGATAAAATATCTCTTGCCATCTTTTCTACCTTCTTTCATAAGTTCTGTTGCTTTAGCTCGTTGGTTTACCAAATCGAGAGCTGGTATCTTATGGCTGTTAATAGTTAGTGCAAGAGAAGTTGCAAGGTCAGTTTGTCAGGTCTTGTGACTACTGTTGTAACCAATGAGCTGAATCTGTAATCAATTGTCTGTGAAATGTTCTTAGGCATTGGCCGAGAGAGGGGTGTCTACACCTACCATCTAATCATGAAGGAACTGCAGAACGCAACTAGTGCCGGAAACAGATTACGAAAGATTGTCTAAGCTGGTTTTCTCTCCACACAATGAAAATGGTGAGAGAAGAAACTACGGCGTGGTTGCCAAAGACAGAATATTGGATGAGATGACTTCCAGCGAAAACCTCAAGGATTTGTTTGATCCGATACTTCACCAGCCGAAGGATTCCGATGCAGTCGAGAATTTTTACTATGAGACCTTCCCAATCCCATGACTTGTCGTGTGAGTGCGTCTGGCTGTATGATCTGAAGTTGAGAGCTGGTTTCTTATGGCCACTGTAGTTAGTGCAAAAGAAGTTTGTCCGGTCTAGTGCTTACTATTGTAACCGATGAGCGGAATCTGTAATCAATCAACTGTAAAATGTTCTTAAGCAATGTTCTAAGGATAAATTTCTTTCTCCTCTCTCTCCCGTGCTGATTCTTCTCTATTCTGATTCTCTCAAAACTCCACTTCATTGGTTCTGATTACAATAGTGCAATTTTAGCTAGTCTTTTTGGAGCCTAGGAAATTTGCATTCTCGATATCAAAGAGCTGGGAAAGTATATACAGAATTCATCGCTCCTGGCACAGAATTCATATCCATTCTAGTTAAAGCAACAAAGAGAAAATGCGGTCTGCAGGTAAAGTTTGCTTTATGATTCTGCCTTTTTTCCAATTAAATCTGCGCCTACTTATCTCAATGATACCGTCTGGACTTCTAGTTTACGTAAGTGGAATCCATACTCTAGGCAGATTTCCTGGTGATACTTGTTTGAGTGTAAATATTGGATTCGCTTTTTTGCTAGTTTGTACAGGGCAGCAGGGTCTGGACTCTGGTATGAGGCCTTCTTTTTCTTCAATGGCAGATATTTGGAAAAAGAGAGAATGTATTGAACCAAAGAGACGAGAGATAAGCTGTCCGATAGTTTCCTCGTGATTTCTCCTTCACTCCCAAGGACTCGGCACAGCTTTCTCTGGTGATATCCCTTCGAGGGGGACAAAAAAAGCATGGCCAGGAGAGAGGCCGAGCCGAGGGGTATGTTCACCCGCAGCACCTTGGTACCGTCTTGGTAATCTCTTTAAATCGAACTTGGTTTCGATCTTAGGAGAAGGGTGATGCATTACTGCCTTGTGTGCATCTTACACTTACAAAAGTCTGGATCCATTCTATATCTACTGCTACTATCCTACGCAGGGCGATTTTCGTGTATGCAACTATACACACCTTTTATGAATCAATAAAAACCGAAACGCACAACGTCGAGCAAAGTCTTTGCAGACTTTGCTCGGTCAGGGACCGGTGGCGGCCAAGCACGCGAATGTACAAATTGAAAAGGCAGCTCAACTCAAATTTCCATAGACAACCAACAAATGTCAAATCATTCTTGTGCAATTGGATATTCAGAAAGCTATAGACTAAAAGAGCGTTGTAGGTAGCCAAGCGATGATAAATATGAAAGAGATCCTAAATTTCCTACTCTGGAGCCAAAAAAGAGAGATTGCTGCATTTATTTTACTAAAGCAAAGGACAAAAAGAAGGAAACAACATAACAAAGACCGTTGAAGAACTCGTTCATTCTACTTCAGAGCCCACTGAGGGCTTGAATCGCTAAGTCCTTGTCGAAGATGGGGCAATTGATTAGTGAGAGTTTGCAATTGACTTTAGATGCTGGAGATTATCAAAAATAAACTCTTGGGGTTCTTGATGGCTAGTCCAATTTCTTTAGTCGTGTAGTGATTAGTAATGCGTCATCCAAAAGCGAGTCAATATTCAAGATGTTTGAAGGTCGTGAACTTCATGGAATATCTTACCTAGGAGGGTCAAATTGATCAAAATCCAACGAACAACCTAGGTAAAATAGGAGGAATTGACCACCATAGTGCCATTGTGCACATTGACAAGTTTTGTCGAATATGGAAAAGACCCATCTACATACCCATGGTACATCGCTGTAATTAGAATAGAATCAAATTGAGAATTCCACGGAAGATAATTGTCTGCATCAAGCTTGATGGAGACAAGCCTTAAGATGTTGGGAAGAACAAAAGACGGCGAAGTTGAGTGCACCATTGTAAGCAACAAGGAAGAGAGAAGAAAACGTGAGAGTAATGTTGGGTAGAGATGATGGGAAATTGGACCAAGGAAAATGGAAGATAATGGGTAAAGATATGGTAGCAAAGATGGAAAATTACCAACCAATTGTAAACCAATTTTACAAATATCAATTTAGTCCTAAATTTTTCAAATTTGTCAACATAGTCTTCAACTTTTGTGCAATCTTTTGTGCAAATTTCCAATATGATCCTTCTAATTAATTGATGCCGGAAAACGTTGATAGGGCAATTAACATAGGATAGTGGTATGAGTTAAGTTGTCAAGTTCAACGTGCCATGTAGACGGCTCACAATTACTAGAAACTTATCAGCATTTGTACAATAGGTTTATAACTCATTTAGGGATTATCCAATAGAGAAGAATGAAAATTGGATATATATAAACACTTATCAGCATTTGTATAATAGGTTTATAACTCATTTGGTGATTATTAGTTGGATATGTATTGGCCATTATAGAGATAAATAAGAGCAAAGGAAATGTTAGTTTGGAGTAGAGATGGTGAAGAATTTGATACGTTTTTCTACTCCGATACCATCTTAATCTTTAAAGTCAGAGACAAAAAGCATTATAGTATTTATAGTATTTATGGTGGCAAGACTCTAAGTAGGGTTTCGTGATATGTATTTATAAGAGTAATCATAATTAGAATATAAATAGAAACTTAATTATTGAAAAACCCCCATAATATTTATCAATTATATATTGATGGAGCTAAGCTTAAGTAGGTTTCAAACTTATCCAAAAAAAGTCTTGATTTCACATATCCTAGAATCATTTTTTTTTTTTTATGACCCACGGAACCCCGCACCCCGCCGACAAACCGGGTTCTCTAATAGAACTCTTGGGATAATAACATAATATCCTAGAATCGTTTTCTCTAATAAACTAATTAATTCAATGTACAATTTGGTCATTGAACTTTCAATTTGTTCAACATGATCCATGAATTTTAGTTCAATGTGCAATATGGTCTCTGAACTTTTAATTTGTTCAATATAGTTCCTGAACTTTTGGTACATGTTTGATATAATTCTTGAACTGTATAAAAATGTTTAGTGAAGTCCTAGTCTTAAGTTAATGGAAAGAGACTATATTGAATTTTTCATATAGTTTAGAGACTATATCGAACATGTATCAAAAGTTTAATGACTACATTGAATAAATTAAAAGTTTAGGAACCACATTGCATATAAAGTTAAAGTTCATGGACTAAATTACACATTAAACCAAAGTTTAGGGTACTGTATAATTCATTTTTCCCTAAGAAAATGTACAACTGCAATTAGAATTTATCACACTCAGATTTTTTAGTTAAACAAGTGCATTCAAATGGAGAGAAGAAAAAAGGTTTGACTGAAGAAGAGAGAGACAGAGAGATGTTTTAGTATTCAAACGTAAATTTAGAGTTATCAAGTCTATTAAGAATAAGATACATGACTATTTAAAGATTAACAAGAGATAGGCACACTACATTAGAGACCTGTTCTCACTTTCCCTATCGGGAAGCGCTTGAACACACTAATGGGTCATGCACGTATGATATGCACATCTTGGCAATTGCAAATTTTGACAGAACTTTCTTGGGAAATAAAAGAGTAGTGATAGTGTGTAATAAATTCAATTTAATTCGTTTTTTTTACATGCAGAAATTTGAATATCCTTAGAAGCTCCATGCTGTACTTTTCCCGTAACATTCTCTCCTCTAGAAACATGAAATGTTCAACTTGGATACATCCACTTTGTTCGTCCTTTCCTTCGTTTGCTCCGATGTACATGTCTGAAAAAGAGGCTCGATTCGAGGTTTCGGAGACAACCAAAAACAAATCTCCAATCATTCTTCTCTAGTTGGAATATTCGAAAGGCATAAGCATTGAATCTAGCCAAGCGACAACAAATATGATTGACATCCTAAGTGACCTAGTCCAGAGCCAAAGCAAGAGAGATGGCTGCATTTATTTTATCAAAGCAAAGGAAGGAAGCTACATAAAAGAGGCGGCCGTGGGAGTACCTGTGGATTCTTGATAACCGATGCCGTTCTTGTCTTTACGAACCCTGTTCATTATAATTACATCAACCCTTACTTTGTTATCCCCACCAGACTTGTCCAAACAGCATCTACCTCAGAACACGTCGTGGCGTAAACCATGAAGCAAGAAATCCTCGCGTAAATATGCCATATCCCAAGACGAGAACTTGGCCTTAATAGCTGTCATATGATAATACTCCCATGCAAAAAGATTCGAAAGCACAAGAGGGAAGCTCCTACCAAAGATGATAACAACACCCCTTAATAAGAACGGACAGATAGAGATTATTGCTAAGTCAACCAGTAGAGACCTCCGCCTCCAGAACCCTACATAATCCGCTCGAGAACACTTGATTCGATCTGTTTCTCATCCAACCATTCGTCGATGCATTACTATTCTTTATTCTTCCCTTAGTTGTTGGTGTCGTTCGTTTGGAGAGGCGGGTCAGAAGTCCGACCATGGGTTCAGTGCTTACCACGAACAATCCGAGGAGAAGGCATCCGAACTTTGAGATGGCCAACCCTGATGATGATTACAATTCGATTGCGGGACAGAAGTGCTTCAGCGTGAGGAAGTTGAAGGGGAGAAAGAAGAGGGAATACCAAGAACCGCAATGTGAATCACCGCTTCCAGATCAGAAAATCACAACAATGGTCCAGTGCTTGACTTTGAGGGAATGGATCTTGTCTTCTCCTGGAAGACAACCGGAATGCTTCAATGGACGTGAGTCCTTTGTGTTCTCGCCACTGTTCGAGAAGGTGTTTCCAACTTCTCCGGAGGTTGATGAAACTTCAATATCAATGACAGCTATGCCGTGTAAGGCCAGGGACAGTTTTTCGTTGGAGAGGCCATTGAAGATCAGCGGAGAAGATGATAGAGAAGAAGAACAAGAAGAAGGTGCGGTATCTTCAGCTTCTATTTGCAGGACTGAAAGTGGGAGGTCAACGAAGAAAGTGAGATTCAAGTTGCCTGAGGAGGCTGATATCATCATCTTTTACTCTCCAAGATATGACTACTGAATATGATGACGACGACTACGTCGATTCTGGAGAGCTGAATCAAAGATGAATAACCGAAGCAAATGGCGAAATCATGTCTTGGAAAATTACCTATGAACTCATTTCCTATTGTTGAGATGCGGTGAACAAAATCAATCACTTTGCGAGGATTGCCTGGACTCTTGCTGTTTTTCCTTTTGTGATTGGTTTGAATAACTAGAATGAGCGTAGCAAACATCTTAATTTCCTCTTTCGTATGCCTCGTATTGGGACTGATCCAATGTGCACTACGGCAAATTAACATCTTGCTTCAACTTGAAGTCTTCGAGGGCCACTTTTGGCTCGAGACGATTTGTATTTTCTATACATAATTTCTTTTGTATTGTCCTCTTATGAAAGAAAAACAGCCTTTTCGATATTTAATTGGAGTTTAATTTGACTTTTAAACGTTTAGGCAAGTGGAACCTTAAGATGCCTATTGAGTAAACCTATGGAATGGACCTTTAGGCAAAACCCACGCCACAGGGACACAAAAGACAAATTTAGATGGGTATGAGTAAAGGGTAAGTTGAATTCAGCTCGACTGAACTTGAGGCAAGCCCGCCCGACCTGGAAAATGGTACCTATCCTTTGTCGATTGGCCTGTCCTATATATAACCAGTTGAGCATGACCCTAGGGCCCGGCCTAGTCCATCCTTACTTAACGATCACCTCTTCGATGGAGATACCAAGGTTGGGTTAACTCGATATATTGTCTTAAACTTATTTTGATTAGGTCCCCACATCATCCTCCGCCAAACCAATTGCAATTATGATAACAACAATCAGATTTTGAATTAATCAACATGTAGATATCGAATGTCCTAAATGAGGACAATCGGCTACATGTGAGAGACAAGACTTGCGTCCTAAAGTCAAAATGGAATACAATGATGTATTTGTCCTTTGCGTCATACTTTCTTGCCGAAGAAACTTAGTGTTTAAGGCAACTAGCTAGCCAACTACGCAAGAACAGCTAAAAAGCAATCGAAGGAAGTAATTTCCATAAATAAACCGAATGGATTGTCGATGTCACAAAATTAGGTCAAATATCTTATCTCATATCTTAGTTCGTGCCATGGACTTCAATGAAACTTTCGGTTCGAATGGTGCACTTTTGATGGAAATCCCCCCCCCCCAATTTCGAATCTTGTGTTTTTATGTGGAATTTGTTCTATGCATTGGTTTCATGTACACATATTTAGTTTTGTTATGTAATTTTGAACCAAATGAATATGACAAGAAAAAAATGTTCTGAAAATCTACCTCCAAACGAACCAAAAAGAAACGCAAGAAGCATTTTCACCCTTACTATAGTTCAACTCTTACAAACAAGAGAGTACTTCGAGAGAGAAAAGGCCAGAATATTTGTCACATCCAATTTCTTCCTTACCCAAGATGGCTGAAAAGTGGAGGTTTACGTTAAGTGTGAGAGATGCATAAGGTTTATATAACTATTTTGAGAAATTAACGTTAGTGTGTTTGTGCTAAAAATCTGAGACTAGAATTATTATTATCTTGGAGTGTCTCTAAAAGCAGGATTCGTCTCTTGTGCACAAATTAAGGGTTGATGCTACCCTTTTGATGATTGCCACGGCATCCCAATATTAGTTATTGTATCGAAGTAATTTTAATGTCTTACTCAATGGGCTCAATGCTTGAGCTAAATGGGATGTGGTATGATCAATGATAAGGATGGAGTTAATCATGTTATCCTTAGAATAGATGTCTTGAGAATTGGGTGGTCTAGTGTTTCGGCTCATCAAGACCATATGGGCTTCTCTTTGGTCAGGAAAGTTTCACCCCATAACAAATGGCATCAAATCAAATTTCCTAAACTGTATGAGTGAATGCCAAGAATAGGTTTACTTTTCCAACAAGAAGAGAACAAATCTATTGGTTTGCTAAGATTAGGAGAAGCTTAATAGCCGAAAGAAAGTGTTACCGATGGAGTGCAATTGGCTTAAGATACCACACTTGGTAGGTAAAGCACAAATGACTAGAGATTAGTGAACAGCTTTAACGGGGAAAGCCACCTATGAAGGGGAGTGGCATGTTCTATTGGGTGAGTGTTTGTCATTCATGGCCATGGGAGTGGTAGTGATGGTTGAAGAACGGAAGGAAGGGATAGATTAGCCCACAATGATGGCATTTGAAAATTGGGTGGGGGACAATGTCAGAGTCCAATTTCTTCCATATCCATCTTAACAGAAAAGTGATGGTTTATGGCATCATAGCAAATCGTGAGAGATGTTGAAGAGTTCATATTACTAGATTGTGAGAGTGACATCAAAGTATATTTTCTAAGAACTAGAGATAGGATGATTATCATCTCGAACGATATCTTTGAAGCGAGGCTAGCTTCCTGTATGCAAATTGGTCTGGAACTCATACCCCTCTACTAATCATAGCTACAATAAGTCAAAATTAATAGTTGTGCTGAAATGATCTGTATGTCTTACTTGAAAAACTGGATGCCAGAGTTAATTAGGTGTGATATGATCAACAATGAGGATGCAGTTGATCTAATGATCTATCGAGGAAACTTTGGCATGATATCTCGGCTTATTAGGTGCCACATGAGCTAGTTCGTGGAGGAACGTTTTATCCCATGACATGTGCACGAACTTCCACACCAAAGATGGATGGGTGAAATTTCATGTGATTTTGGATTAGTAGTGGGATTAATCAACATCGAACCCTTTACTATCATTCCAAACCAAACCCATGAATATCCATGCCAAACTCATCCCAATCTCGAGCCATGTTTTCAAAAAAGAGGCAAGAAGCTGTCCTAATCACGACAAGTAAGAACTCCAAGTCCAACAAACCTTTTGATTAGGGTTATTTAATTTCACAAATCGGGCACTTACCGCTGTTGATAAATGGTAACACACTAGCTAAATAAACCTAGCCGTTTCCACTATCAAACACTAGGTTAAACTAACGAAGATTGCATTTGGTAACGTCACGATCATTGAGTTTTGGGGGCTAAATCAAAGGATCGGCTGGAAATTTCCGCAGGATAGACGGGCCCGTCTCGGCCACAGACGAGGCCGGCCAATGGCGGGAAGCAAGCGCTCCTTTGCTTCGTTGGTATTGAAGGCGAGCGTGGGGTGGGGCCTCGCTGTCCGCGCCAACTACCATTCAAGATTGTCAGGTACAGCTTCGCCACAGGGAAAGCGCCACGAAGCTCACTTTAATTGCGACCAACCCCATCCCCATCCGCCATTGCATGCACCGTCCTTGCTTTTTAACTCCCCCCACATAGAGAGAGACAGAGGGAGAGGAGAGAGAGGAGAGAGAGAGATATTTTCTGTTCTTCTTGCTTCTGGGTTAAGCGACAGAGGCCAAATAGGAAAGGCGATGGCGGCGAAGGCGGCGGCGGCGGCGGCGGTTCTCGTCCTGGTCAGCTTGAACGCGGGGTGGGCCGGAGCTCAGGTGCACCATGTGGTCGGCGGCGACCGCGGCTGGGACGCCTCCAGCGGCGTCGGGTCCTGGTCCTCCGGCAGGATCTTCAGGGTCGGAGACAAGCTCTGTACGTAACCTTCAAGCCTCTCTCTTCTCCCTCCTCCTCCTCCTCCTCCTCCTCCTCCTCCTTTTCTACTTTTTTCGGGAATCCGGAAGAGAGAAAAAGTTAAAACAGAGAGCCCGAAATATTCCAAACGTAATCGAACAGCGCGCTTGTTCACGTGTTGGCATGTCGTCCGCTCTTCTTCAGCTTATTCCGCTGGCTTTCTGGCTAGTTGTGCCGAAAGTAGAATGTGGGTATTGGGTGGGAGGTTTAGTTAGCAACAAAGACCATGTCTTTTCTGGTTTTAACAAGGAGAACACGAGCAGGTTCAGATGCATCATCTGCAACTTCAGACTGCTTATCCACGAATGTTTTGCTCTCTGCTCTGGCTCTCCTGGGAACGAACAGTCCTTCCTCCTCTATAGAAGAAATATATTATGACATCCCTCGATTATTCAAGTACCTTTTGTCTTGTTTAGTTGCTTAAACGAGACGCTATGCGGTTCTTGGAGTTTGGGTTCGCTTCTTTATTCCGATGGACGATAAACAGGGGAAAGAGAAAAGAGATGAAAGAAGGGTTGTCTTGTTGGGCAGGGTTCGCCTACTCGGCGGCGCAGGAGAGCATCGTGGAGCTCACGACCAGGGCCGAGTACGAATCGTGCGACGTGCGCAACCCGATCAGGATGTTCACCGACGGCCTCGACGGCATCCCCCTGGAGGCGCAAGGCGTCCGCTACTTCGCGAGCAGCAGGGAGGAGAGCTGCAAGGGCGGCCTGAAGCTCCACGTGGAGGTCCAGCCCCGGGAGCCCCCGACGCCGTCAAACTAGCCACCTCCGACGAGGCCGTGCTCGCCGCCGCCCCCACGACGCCGTCCGCGGCCGGTCGCGCCGGCGGGCTCGCCGCGCTCGCGTCCGCTGGATTAGGGCTCTTTGTTGCGGTGCTATTTTAGCATGTTCGGAATGATGTTTTGGTCCGGCCCAAAACCTCTCATTCTCTAGACTGAATCATGTAAGGCCAAGCCTATCAATTTAGGCCTTTTTTTTTTTTTTTTTTTAAATTTTTTGGGTTTTCTGGGTTGTTTCAGCTTGTGAAGGTCATGAGGACAATTACTGTTTCTCCCATGTTCTCATTTCCTTTTCCCGTGGAATGGTGTAGTTTTTAGTAGTGTCAGAAGTACCTTAGTATATTCGAATAGCAGCAATGCATGGTATCCAAAGACTCTTTCGCTAATTAGGAGAGGCCGGCATAGCCCGATCCATCGGTTCCTAGAGATTTATTCAATTCAACTTACGACTTTGCTTGCAGATCTCATGAGCGATGGGAAACTTGTTTGATATAATATCAATGGACAATGCAAAAATCTACTACGAACATCAGAATTCCATCACTTATGGAAATCTTGTCTATTGGCTTATCATGTGGATCTTGTATTAGGGATGAACTGTTTTAGATTTCCAGTTTATATACATGTTTCACTTGGAACTTAAAACCAATATGTCGAAACAAGTTTATCATTTTTTGGAATTTGGAACATAATTTGTAGACCTTAGAACCTGAAACCTACATTGTTATAGATTTTAGGGTATACCAGTTCCACTTTTATTATTAATTAAATGACTACAATTTATTATCACTTTTAATAATTATCATTTGCTATAATTCACTGATCATAACTTATATTTAAACATGTAAAAAAATATTAACAAAGTAATCTTCTTAGTGATAAAATGGAAACTTCAAATTAGTGATTTTAAATTATGTAATTATCATCAAACATCATGAAGTATTGCAAGATCGAGCGAAGAAAGGAAAAAAAAACATGAAAACTCATCCTATATTCTAGGTTTACATGTTCTAGATTCCACCAATCTATAATTTAAAACTTACGTATCGAAATAAGTTCCGTAATTTTTGGAATTGAGAATCTATTCTTTATACCTTAGAATCTAGAATTTGACAGGTTTTTATCAGTTCAGTTACTATCCTAGAACTCTACTCACCCAATCTTATATGTAGTCGAGCATCATGTCCAAGGTTGTCATTTTTTAATTAGGTAGCACGGCAAGATATATGCTACGTTTTCCGTGTTAGGCCTTATATAATTAGGCCATCCAATGAAACATCCTTATCAGGCAAATGGGAATTGGGGACCTGTCTCCTTGTCTCCTTCGTCGAGTTGGTATGCGAGCTTCTTAGCCCCCACTTGCTGACGTGGCGAAGTCATCGTCCTTGGACGGCTGCCGCTGCCTAATTCCAGGCCCGATTTGCTTCCCTCGTGTATGATTTCAGGGTTAGACAAGTAGCGAAACCTAACCCGTCAAACCTACCCTCCCCTTCTTCTTCTTTTTGGCTTTTTTTTCTTGTAATTTGTCTATCACATATGTTATTTTTGCAAAAGTTCTCAACTAAAAGACTTTCGTTATGAATCAGAACTGGACCGATCAAGGCCAATTTCCAATTTTTTTTAACTAAGAACTAAACCGGTCCTCATGTAAGCTGTTTGCAAATCGGCAATAACACCAGTTCCTAGGTTAAACCGACCCGATAATTTCTCTCATTCTTTCTCTCCACACCGCGCCCGAACCCAAGGCGAGGGTTTGACCAGCAACAACTGAGTTGACGGGGAGGTGACCGGAGGTGCGGCCGCGTCACGTTTTAGTCACCGCTCCTAGCTAAGGATCATCCGCTAAATCCGCGGGACCCACCTAGTCACGCCAATCCTACGTTGTTTATAAAAAGTCCCCGCCACCGTCCTAGTACATTAAATTAAAAACAAATTCATAGAAATTCACAAAAAAAAAAAAAAAATAGGAAAAAGAATTTTTTTTTTTATGTTCAGTTTAGAGGGTGGTACGTTGAAGGAAAGATGGATCGAGGGGTAGCCTCACCGCGTGTCACATTCCGGCCGTTGATCCCAGCTACCCCGCCAGTCCCCACATTACTTTCTCGACATTATTTTTGTATTACAAAAAAAAAAAAAAAAACGAAATTATGAAAAAAAGTTTTATCACAAAAAAAAAAAATCACCAATCGGCATGTTCAAGTCACATTTACTTCAAAATGATTTTTGTATTACAAAAAATCTAAAATTGATATATTTACGATAAAATTATTATTAGTAATTTTCATATGACAAAAAAATTTCAAATCAATACACCTAAATAACTTTACTAAAATTATAAGACATAGTTGAGGCAAAATTAAGGATTTTGATAGATTTCGATATGTAAAGGAGCTCCTGGGGCAAAATCCCTAATCGACATATTCATGTTGCATTTCGTATTACAAAAATCCAAAATTGATATATCCATCATAAATCTATTCATAGTAATTTCCATACAATAAAAAAATCTCAAATTAATACATGCGAGATAACTTTACCAAAATCATAAGACAAAATTGAGGCAAAATTAAGGATTTTAATAGGTTTTCAATACATGAAGGAGCTCTCGTGGAGAAAAATCAATAGATTTTAGCAGACTTGTCAATCTCAGTTTTCTTTTCTTCGGATTTGGCTTCCTCAAAGCGACATCATTGAATTATGGAGGATGAATTTATCACGCACGTACCCATTTATAATTTTTTTTGTAATACAAATATTAGCTTGTGGTTACTGTAATATGTTTATACTACTTTAGGACTTATGATGATACGGAAATTAATTTGAGATGATAAAATTTAATTTGTCGTATTATCATTTTGCCTATGGGAAAATATTTTGTAGGGACGATATTATTGTACCGCCTAGGATTGTGATTACTCTATAAACAAATCACCAAACACAAAGAAAGTGACTCCCTTTGCATTTGCTTGTATCACTTCTCCTCCTTCCCCTTACTGTTTCTCGCTCCAAAAACTCTCCGGCCAAACCCACCACCGCACCTCCCGTCGGAGCTCCGGCGACAGCGCTTCCGATGGCCCTCGAGTCCTTCATCCCCGTCGGCCCCGACTCCCACTTCCCGATCCAGAATCTGCCCTTCGGCGTCTTCCGGCCGGGGAGCGGCTCGCCGGCCCGGCCCGGGGTCGCCATCGGGGACCAGGTCCTGGACCTCTCCGCCGTCGCCTCCGCCGGCCTCTTAGGCGGCCCGGTCCTCGCCGGGTCCGACTGCTTCCACCAGGTTTGGTTTTCCGTGAGCTTGTCTCAGTGCTTCGTTTGGCTGGCCGCGGGATTTTGTGTGCGGATTGAAGTGTCGGTTTTGCTGCGAATTGCTGTTTAGAAATTGATTGTCTGTAGCTTTCTGACGTGCTGAAGAATCGGAAATGCTCTGTTTGCGGATAATTTTTCTGGTCATGAAGCCAATGTGAAGTTTATCCCTTCGTAATGATCGATAATTAGTAGGTGAATTGCGTGAAATTTAACGAAGTCTTCGTTTTCTGAAGGTTTTAAGAGTAGTCTGTTGGCTCTCTCTCGTCCTGTTACTTGATGAGAACTCTTGAGATCTCTTTGTTTTGGGTGAACTGCATTTGCAAAAGGGTAATAGAAGTTGAATGATTGATCTTCACCTGATTTTGTTGCCAGCCCAACCTCAACAAGTTCTTGGCATTGGGGCGGCCCGCATGGAGGGAAGCTCGTGCCACGCTGCAGAAGATATTGTCATGTATGTCATCTACATTCAGTGAAGTGCACTTTCTGATGGGTTGTCCCCATAAAGGCATAAACCTAAGGAAGTGATTTGTTTAATGTCCAGTAGATGTATGTGGCTATGGTGCTTCAAGAAGGGAGCTCCTGGCACCCTTTAAGGCATATTGTTTGTTTCGTACAAAATGATGAGATCTTTTAAATTTTACTCAGCGACTGAACCCATACTGCGTGACAATGCTGAGTTGAGGAAAAAATCACTTTTCCCCATGGTGAGACATGCTTTTGGCTAGAATTCATTTTCGTATCGATAGATTATATTGTCTCTAATGATGTTTATGTTTGAATTTTCAGGACAAGGTGGAGATGGTCCTTCCTATTGCCATTGGTGACTACACGGACTTCTTTTCATCGATGCATCATGCAAAGAACTGTGGGACTATATTTCGCGGGCCACAGAATCCAATTCCTCAGAATTGGTATGTTCATTCGATTGGAAAGGTTTTTGCTCTTTTCATTCCCAATTCAACCTCAGAAAAGTAATAAAACAATGCTTCTTTTTGCTGGTTTTCAGGTTCCATCTTCCCATTGCTTATCATGGACGGGCATCATCCATTGTTATATCCGGAACAGACATCTTTCGACCTAGGTACTTAAGTGATTAATCATAGTTCTCTCTGCCTATTTACAGGAGAAAAGACAGCAAAGGTTTGGTGTATGTTGAATTCACACCTCTGGGCTGTAAAATGAACCATCTTTATTTGAGTGTAATTCGACATGCCAGGAGTCTTCCTTAAATAATTGGGGCCTGCTGGTTCCGCACCTAGCATCTTTTATGGAAGAATCTTTTGGATTGTCGATTTGATTCCTCAGTTGTATCATTAGAGCTCCCATTCTTTATGATTAGATTCACCGCATCTTTATAATTTTCCCTCTCTGTCACAGAGGTCAAGGTTACCCGAGCGGCGACTCTCCGCCTTATTTTGGACCTTCATTGAAGCTAGACTTTGAGCTAGAAATGGTAAGTTTTATGCTGACTTTTTATCCAATAAACTGATTTACTGTGAACCCTAGTATTTGTGCACATAGTTGCACCTCTTATCCTCTGTCTCTGTTGTTTTTGATGGCAGGCTGCAGTAGTTGGTCCTGGAAATGAATTGGGGAAGCCTATTGATGTTAACAATGCTGCTGATCACATATTTGGACTTGTGTTAATGAATGATTGGAGTGGTGTGTGCAACTTCTTCATGTTTTTATGCATTTCCAGTTATCATATTTATGTTTTACTTAATAGAAGTTTGGTTTTGCAGCTAGAGACATTCAAGCTTGGGAATATGTGCCTCTTGGGCCTTTTCTCGGAAAAAGTTTCGGTAAATGATCTGTTATTTTCAGATGTTTACTTGTCTTTACATAATTAAAAGTGATGGCTAAGCTGCACTCTGCAATCACCAAAAATGTACTTATGTCATAATTTGACCGTAACCAATGACGGTCATTTTATGTGTATGGAGAAGGCATGACCTAGTCTTTGGTTTCTGCTGTAAATGTTTCTAGGTACCACGGTATCCCCTTGGATTGTGACCCTTGACGCTCTAGAAGCTTTTGCATGTGACGCACCCAAACAGGTAAAAACATTTTTATTGCTTCAGTAACTTCTCTAGTCTTGCATCAAACTTTGCTGGTCTCAGGCAGTGGGCTGCATTATATCCTTTGTGACTTTCAGGAGCCGAAGCCATTACCGTATCTGGCAGAAAAAGTATCCAAGAATTATGACATATCTTTGGAGGTGATACTCTGACACCATTCCTATATGCCAGTAATAACTCAGATTAATTGTTCTACATCTTCTTAATACATTCCTGTGTTCAATGGAAACTTTTACTACCGCTAACAGGTTCAGATCAAGCCTGCTGGACAAAAAGATTCCTGTATTGTCACGAAGAGTAATTTCAAGAACCTGTAAGTCATCTCAAGTTTCAGCTGGTGAAAAATAATGCTCTGAGAATTTTTGGACACTGTTTAATAGGATTATAAAGGTCTTAGCTGCTACCCCTAAGCATGTTATTACATCATTCAGTGTACATCAGCTGCGATGCCACTGGTTCAGTGAAAAGCAGTGCTATCATCTCAAAAAAATAAATCTTCCACTGTTAAAAAATTTTTGAGGGACTTACAAACTGGACAGTGTCAAAATATTTGATTAGTAAGCCTTATATCTTTCTATGCATGTTATCTGTAGAACTATGTAGCTTGACCCTTTCCCTTATTTCCTTGCACTTCTCTTTAGACACCCTCTTTAAACTTTATTTTTCCTTCTTTATCCAAATGGCTTGCCTTCTTATACTCTTAATTCTCTTGTATATTGATGGAGTGCATGGGCTTCATTGCTCAATTTTCAGCTGAATGAGTGAGTGGAATTCATTGCTCAGATTAATGACACTCTTGATGAACCTAGTAAGCTAGGCATCCCTGATCCCAAACTTTGACTCTAGTTGTGGGTGGGTTTCAAAATTTGAACACCAAGGCCCATGTCAGTTCCTTCCCACCTACAAATTTGTACCTTATGAAGAAAGCATCCCGAGGTTTATGTGCAATTTGTGGTGCTGTGTTTGTGTGTGCTCATCTTCCTTGAATTATGTACTGGGTGCTTAGAAAATTGCGACAGCGAACTTTTCATGTATACGATGGCAATTATAATGCTCTCTGTGAATTTATTCTTTATATCCTTATCTGCCTCCATAATCCATGATTTCCTTATGTTGTGCAGATATTGGACAGTAACACAACAACTTGCACACCATACAATCAATGGCTGCAACTTAAGGCCGGGGGATCTCCTTGGCACAGGAACAATCAGTGGACCGGTATTGTTTTGTTTATCTTTATCTTTCTAGAACTTTCATTTGGTGTCAAGCCTATTGCCTCTAGTCTTATTAAGTCGAATTATGCACACCTGGAATTTGTGTTGAATAATTCTCTCTTATGGTCCACTAATTTGTACAGGAACCAGAATCTCTTGGATGCTTGCTGGAGCTGACTTGGAATGGACAGAAACCACTGTCGCTAAATGGGACACCGCGCAAATTTCTCGAAGATGGAGATGAAGTAACCATTACTGGCCTTTGCAAAGTAAGCTTTCCAGCTTCTATTTTTCTTTGATTTCCAATTTCAAAGATCCACATTGTTACTTTTGGCTCGTAACTGCTTCTGAAATTTAAGATGACATGTTGATAGTCATGCTGCCTGGCTAGTCTGTGAACGTTCTAATTTCTGATTCCCATGCAGGGAGACGGATACACTGTCGGATTTGGGACATGCTCTGGAAAGGTTGTTCCGGCACCTCAGTGAGTTCATGAGTGGCGGGGGCGATCGAGGGCATTGTTGTTCTTGTTAGTACTAGAGTGAGAGACCCTTATGGAGTCAGTGAACTGTCCAGTTGCATCCTATCTGTGTAACTCCAATAATGTACACTTTGGTGAATAAAAAGTGCTTTCTCTGGGACTTTGTTGCCTTGTCGAGCAGGTCCTAATACAGTGAAGTCTCTGACAGTAGGATTTGGTATGTAGATAAATTTGTGGGGGAAAATTGTTCAAAAAACTCTAAATTTAATGCAATTTTACCAATTCAGTCCTAAATCTTTTAATTTTATCAATTGAGTTGTAAATTTTTTCACATTTTGCTAATTGAGTCCATCCGATCACTGAGTGAGAGTGGTGAGGGTCTCATCAGCCACTGGCAAGGGCTATGACATCCTTGCCTGCAACTCTTGCCAGCCATTGGGCGAGGGTGACCATTGGCAACGGCTGCGACACCAGCCCCTCGCCCAGATCTGGTCGAGGTTTGGTATGTATTAGACAAATTTGTGGGTAGAGAAAAAGTAGATGGACCCACGTTGAGCAGAATACCATGCATGGCCCACTAGCCCAAAAGAAGGACGAAAATGGTCCGTTGCCAACGGGACGGTGGTCTCTCAAATCTTCTTCCCATTATGCGCCAAAAAGCATTCAAGAAAGCAACTTCTTCTCCCTCACTTTCCTCTCTGTGTTTCTCTCCATCTGTCTCTCCCCGTCTCTGCCATGAAATCAGCTCGCAAGCTCAGCTTCTCCTCCTCCTCCTCCTCGCCCACCGCCACGGCCACCGTCACCGTCACCTCCCCAGATGACCAATTCATCCCTCCTCCGCCGCCCAACATCACCCTCCACCTCCAACCCAATCAAGCACACTCCCAGGCCGCCACCAAGATCCAGTCCGCCTACCGCGCCCACCTGATCCGCACCCTCTACAGGGCCATCTCCTCCGTCGACTCCGCCGCCGACGGCCTCCAGCGCCGGATCCAGCGGCAGGACACTGTCGACGCCCTCCGGGGCAGCCCCATGGAGAGGGCGAGGATAGAGGAGGAGCTGATGAGGCTGCTGCTGAGGCTGGACTCCGTGCCCGGCGGGATCGACCCGGCGCTGAGGGAGGGGAGGAGGAAGGTGAGCCGCCGGATCGTGGGGCTGCAGGAGATCGTCGACGGGGTGTGCTGCAGCGGCGGAAGAGGAGCTGCGGAGGGCGGCGACGACAACTGGTGGGGATGGTGCGAGAGGGTGGAGGAGGAGGTGTGTAGAGAGAGAGGAGGGGAGGAACTGGAGAGGTACTGCGCCAACTACTTGGGGTTTCGTTGCCTGGAGAGATTTCTTCACGAGCCTTGAGCACCGCCGCTCCTGTTCTTCCTCGTACAACATCACTCTACAGTTCAGTTTCCTTTGTATGGTCGTGACTTGTGGCAATAGATCTATACAGTCGTGTCCTTATCCGTTCGTAAATCTTGTAGGCTCTTCTATTTTATCTTCAAGCTTGTAAACTATTCAATCAACGTATATTACGAGATTAGAACTATGGTCAAGAAATGTGCATAGTGTAACCGGCATTTCTTTGAGGAACTTTGATTACCCCGAAGTCCGATGCCATTAGATTTTGACAATCATGTGCTAGCCATTGTGAAGTTGCTATGGAGCTCAAGGGGCGTATTCGACCGAAGTTGAGTTTAGTGTCAAGTTTGAGCCAGGCTCGACTCGATTTGCATTATTGAAACCTTCTAGCTATGTAAAAGGAAGGTGTGCAACTAAATAAAATGACAGGTGAGTAGTGCGGCGTGAATTGAAGAGTAGATTGACTTTTATATTAATATGCACGAATACTTACCTATTGCTCCAGTTTAGGGGAGCTGGTCATTGTACCATGAAGTATCTTTCCAGAAACATTTGACGGCCAAATTGGTCTTGCCACCTAACCGAATTTATTATCAAGTGTCATCACGTATGGACTGTGGATTATTGTAGGCCTGCTTGTTTGTCATTAATTAAAAGTAATTTTCTATTTTTCCCATCAAAATTTTTACAATATTGTTTTGGATTAAAAAAAAAAGTGATTGGAAGTAAGTGGGTTTCTCAAATCAAGTATAAACTAGATGGCATGGTTGAAAAATTGAAAGCGAGACTAATAACAAGAATGCTATAATCAACAAAATGGATTAGACTCGAAGAAATTCAGTTTTGTTGTGAAGGTCGTAAAGACACGTTGGCATCTTCATTATCCTTGAGATTTGTCCTCTTATTTTTTTTTCCATGTCCTTTTTCTTCTTCCTTATTGTCTTCCATCACCACTGCAAGCCCTTGCCATTGCGCCTTGAGTCGCCTTTGTTGCAAGGATTGGTTTCACTACCTCCAATGCCGAAGTCCCAAATTCTAATGAGAGATTGCTTGAGGCATTTGAGTGACATCCCTAAATTAACTCTATGTATAGTCTGCTTTGGTACATCCCATGTCGAGTCTCACAATTTTGTCCTTTGATATATAAATAGGAACTATCCTAGGAAACCACTCATCTCGATAGTGTTCTCATCTTAGCACGTTTGACATTGGAGTTCTAATGCTAAATAACCTTTGTCACGACTTATTTTTTCCATTTCCTTGGAGGAAAGGAATATTTGAATAAATAAATAGGTTTAGGGGTATTCTTGCAAAGAAATGGGTCAAGAACCTCATTTAGATGTGCGCTCCTGCCCCATACTTCGCGTGACATTAGGTGTTTATGAAAATTTTCAAATGAGTGCCACTAACCTATTGGGGTCGGCTAGAAACCAAATGGGGCATGGGAGTGTGCCTTACTTTCTACGCAACCAAAGATTCTAGGGTCGGGGATTTGATTACACTAATTAACCAATTAGTGCCCTTTCGGTACCTAATCTTGTTCATTTCAAAAAAGAGATTTTTTTTTTGTCAAGCAATTTGGATTGATTTTAGACTTAACCACTAACATGTAAAGTGATAATGCAGGTGTGCAATCATCAAAATAGCGATAAACAATTAAAGAAAGTATTAAATAAATTGCAAGTGAAAATAATTACCTAGCATTAAGAGGTAAATAAATGACAATCATAATTAAACTAAGGGGGAAAACCATAATCATCGCATCCTACACATGCATTCAAGGGCAACTGTATTCGAGGAATAAAACCCTAAGATGAAGCCGTGAAGGCTTGTTCAATTTTAAGCACAATCTTAGACTAATGATTTTCCAACAATTTATAAAAGAAAATTGGTCCAAGAATTATTTTAGAGCTTCTTAGGGAAGTCTAAAACAAACTTGGAATTTTTGGGATTTTTGAATTTTTTTTTGGAAATTTCAATATTTTAATATTTTAGATTTTTTTTTTTTGAAAATTTTTATAAATTTTTAGGTTTCTGACTTTTCCATGGATTTTCTAAATTTTTTTATTTTTTTCAATATTTTAAACATTGTTTTTAATTTTCTGAATTTTTATTTTTTTATGATTTTTTTTTACAAAAAATATAATTCGGACCGGGTCAGGAGACCCGGCCCTACTAAACTGACCCAGACCCAATTGGTCTTGGTTGGTTAAAAGGAAACGGGCTGGCCCACGAAGAATTCTTTTTTCTTTTCTAAACCCAATTTGATTTCTATTTTCCTAGCCCAACTAAAAAACCCGGCCCGTGAAAAATTCGACCCAACTGAAGCGGGCCCGGGGCGAAGCCCATCTCCCTGGCCCTTATCTTATTTTTTTGCCTGTTTTGTTTTTTTTTTTTTTTTTTTTTTCTTTAATTTTTGTTTTCTATTTTTTATTCACTTCTTTGGTCTTCTTCTTCACATTTTTCTGCATGCAGGTCTTCCCCATGCACGCCCGACGAAAGCTGCTGCAGCTTCTTCGCCGGCCTGCCTCCACGTACGATGAGCCCGTGTCGGCTTCTAGAGGGCCGCCAGGTCATCGTCCGGCGTCGGTCTTTCCGTCCGATTGATGCCGAGCGCCGCCGGCAGCTGGTGACCATGAACGCCCTCCATCGCCGGAACCGAGGACGTCCCCACTCGACTCGACGTGGGCCACTCAAGAAAAATCGCCATAACATGAAGAAAAGCACGAAATCAAGGGCAGGTTCACAATATGCTAACAAACATGCACGGAACTAAGCTACCGAGCACGGATCCGACGATAAAAAATTCTGAACTTCATTTAGGCATTTTAACAAACAGGGGGTATGCATTGTCGAAACAAATGATTTTTGACTCGAACAAGAATCGACTCGGGCTTAAGCTTCTAAACGAACATGCTGGTACGCACAAGGATGTAAATGGAGACACGGTAGGGGGCGGGGCTCGCTCGAACTGGTCGGTGCGAACTCTGGCCCGACGCCTTGCAAAAACAGCGCAGAAAGTGACCCTGGAAAAAAACTTACCTGCTTCGGGCGAGGCGTCACGGCGGGCGTCGGCTGACGAGCGGTCTCCGGCGGCGTCGAGACACGCTTCTGGGTTTGCTCTCTCACCTCTGACTTCGTCCCGTCTCTTTTCCTCAGTCGCAACTAAACGCCGGCCGGCTTCAGGCACAAAGAGTGGAGGCACGGCGGCGGGTCGTGGATCGTAGGTCAGGCATGGCCGCCGGCAGTCTCTCACTCTCTTCCTATGCTCTCGTTGTCTGTTCTTTCGTTCTCGGTCCCTCGGTCTCTCTCGGTCGCTCCGCCCCGGTTTCTCTCTGGAGCTCTCCCTCGGTTTCTTTTCTTTGGCTCCCTTTCTCTCCGGCCCCCTTTTCTCTATTTCTTAGTTCCTTTCTTTTCTTCTTTTTTTCGCTGCCTTTTTGCCCTTCAACTGCAGCACGCCCGACACCTCTGCCTTGTCTTCTCTGTCAGACTTGCTGCTGCCCTCTGCTCTGCTGCTGAGTTGCTGCTGCTGACCTGCTGACTTGCTGCTATTGCTTTTCTTGCAGGTTGCCGTTTCCACGCGCGGGAGAAGAAGGGAAGGAGAAGAAAGACGGACGGGCCGGGCCCGGAAAGGAAAGGCCAAAAAAGTAAATGGGCCGAACCCGAGCGAGGAAAGGGAACGGGCCACGTGGGGGAGGCTAGGCAGCCCCAGCCTTGGCCCGTCCTCTTTTTTCGATTTTTTTAATTTTCGATTTTTTAATTAATTTTTTCTTGATAAATTTTAATACTACTGATGCAAGTGCTCATAATGTCTATATGCGATGCAATTTTAATGAAATAATTTTTTGTTAAGGGATTAGAAATTAATCTCTAATTTTTCAATGCAATTAATAAATACTAAAACAAATTGCCAAAATTTAGGTGTCAACAACCTTGTTGCGTTAAAAGACATTCTCTAAGTTACTTTAGTATAATCCAAGAAAGTTTTTCCTCTTTTGGTGCATAATTTGGTTTATTCTTGCCCTTTTCTCCACCTAGAAGCCTACCAAGAGCCCTATAAATGGGGCCCTATGACCTTGGCAACTGCTCCTTGTCCTCATTGGACTTGACCGTTAAAGGTCCACTAACTTATGCACAATTCATCTTAGAACCCCATACCTACTAGAGGGGGTTTTGCTTTATACCATATTGATATCCCTAGATTAACTCAAGGCATTGTCCATTTTAATCCATCATATCATGCCTCACCTTTTTGTGTTTTGGCATACAAGCAAACTTGTTCCATGGAGGTTACCCATCCTCTTGTGCTTTATACACACACTAAGCGTGCTTATATTGCAAATCTAATGCTAAATGATGCTGTTATGTTAAAAAACACATCTCATAAGTTAATTGCAATTCCATAGATATAATCCACAAACATTTTCCCTTTTTAATGCGCAACACAGTTTATTCCTAGCTACTATCCTTGAAGCCTATGGATAGTTGTTATTTGTTCAAGTCCTCTAGCCTCATCTAACCAGGTCTTTACATGCCCAATAGTTTTTGCCTAATTCATCCTCAAATCACATACTTATTGGAGGGGATTTTGCTTTAACACCATATTAGAACACCCTTGCATTGAGGTATTGTCCATTTCGACCCCCCATATGAAACCTTAGAGTTTTTTCCCTTGCTGTTTAGGAGTCAAAAGATGTTTCTTGTGAGTTTCTTCTAATTTCACATATAAAATCCAGGCATATTTCTCCTTTAAATGTGATTCCTTCACCCTCCTAAAAGTTTGTTAGGAGCTACTTCTCATTTAATTGTTCTCATCTAGAGATTACTCCTTGCCCTTGTTGAATCAGACCCTTACAATGTGACCATAGATCCATGGCTATGCGACCATCGTTGAGCCTATGCTAGAGGTCGTGGCCTCCGCCTCGTGTGGCTTGCGAACAACGTGGAGCCAAGACTAACGGGTGACGTGATGGAGAGGACAGGGGCTGAGCGGCTCAGCTATGGCTACTAGGCTCTTCTCTGCAATTGGGATAACGAAGAGTGATGATGATGGCGTTGGAGCACGGCGGAGCCACGATGGAGGGGAGAGGAGAGAGAATTTGGGGGTTAAGGTTTTTACATTATGGTAAAGGAGAGCATTTTTGGGGGTTGTAAGAGTGTTGGATTTATTTTTTTTGCTAATCGATCATGTTTTACTCCTACTCTAATACTCACTTAGACTTTTGCATTATCTCCTTATAGGGTGTGAGAGTTAAAATTCAAACCGGAAACTAAATTATCCCAATTCCAACTCCCTCTGTAAAGATAGGGATTTAAACCCTCACCTCATTCTTTTCATTTAGGAGGAGTGATCACTGAGACAAAGCCCGGTCATTTAAGATGGTTGAATTTAAGATGTAACTTATACTCCTAAATTTGGATTGGCCTAATTGAAAAGGTTCATTGGATCCAATGACCGATCGAAAATTCATTGCTACTTTGACAGCAATCTGCCAAGCCAAGCATTTATGTCGCTATTACTTAACATCGCATACGTGCCAAATGCACTTCATGTCCACCATCAATACCACCACCCACTCGCTTTCACGACGGAGTCAAATCTCACGTCGCTCCAAGTCCTTTTCCCAAAGTGCACGACTGCCATGGCCTCTCTACGCGCCTTGTCCTCCGGGTCGCACCACAGTAGGGCCGGTAGGAGCAGCCACAACGCTGTCACGAGGATGAAACCGACCGCCAATGGAACCGACACCGCCCTCAGTAGGCAGAATTTGCCGGCGAGCACTTTCTTGGCCATGATCTGGCGGCCACGCAGAGGCCGTGCGAGAGGAAGAAGGAGGTGACGACCCCCGTGGGCTCCTTACGTCCGATGTAGTAGAAAATCAGCTCGTGCATGAGCGCGGAGACTAGGAAGCACGCAAATGACGCCGGCAGGGCGGCCCACTTCCTCCGGATCACGCGGCTGGAAATGGACCTGGTATGTGACAAGGAAGAGAACGATGCGTCAGAATTAAGTAAATGCGGATTCAAGCATTCAATGAGAATTACTACTTTGCGAACTATTTTTTTTTTTTTGTCTTACCATGTCCAGGTTGTTATATTCATGTCTAGCATTTATTGAACTTTTTTTTATAGTCCATTAGATAGTATACATTCATATTATGCAGTCGACATTCTTTTTCCTGTACAAGACTTCATTACATGTACGAAAATTTAACATGGATATGACAGACATGAACCTCTGGTAGTGTAGAGAACTTCTGAAGGTATGTGCTTTACCCTCATGTCTGTCATGTCGTTGTTATATCTTCATACATGGAATGAAGTTTTATACGTAAATCCATATCAAAATGATACAAACTTTAATTCAGTTTCCTTTCTATGGTCGTGACTTGTGGCAACAGATCTATACGCGCGTCCTTATCCGTTCTTAGATCCTGCAGGCTCTTCTATTTTGTCTTCAATCTTGTAATTTATTCACCCAACGCATTTACGAAATTAGAACTGTGGTCAAGAAAAGTGAATAGTGTAACCGGCATTTTTTTTTTTTTTTTTGAGAAACTTTGATTACCCCGAAGTTCAATGACCGATTTAAGTCCATTAAATTTTGACATTATGTGCTAGCCATTGTGAAGTTGCTATGTAGCTTAAGGGGCATATTCGATTGAAGTTGAGTTCAGTGCCAAGTTTGAGCCAGGCTTGAGGGAAAATTATCAAAAAAAATTTAAACCTATTGCAATTATGCCAATTTAGTCAATTCAACCAGCGTCGGTGACGATATTTTAATATTTTTTTCATTTTTTTTTCTTTTCTTTTTTGCCTCTTTCCTCCCTTGCCTTTCCCACTGTGGCAGTGGCCACCCAACTCCGACGAGGCTCACCAGTAGACCTGTTAAACGGGTGGGTTGGGTCGGGTCATAAATGGTCCGACCCAAATTGACACATTAACCCGTTTATGACCCATTTAAGTATAGTATAAAAGTTTTGACCCATACCCAACCCATACCCGACCCGACCCGACCCATATAGTTAAAACATTTATCTATCTAACTAAACTTAGGAAAATTTATACTTATAATTTTTTTTGAAGATTTTAAACTTATTCAAGTTCATTAACAACCCATGTATTTTAGTCTTTTTAATTTTTAAACCAATTATAGATATACTTGTCAAGATGGGTGTATAATCCATTTATAACCCATTTAAATATTAAATGGGTCAGGCTTTCTTTTAGTATAACCCATTTATGACCCATTTAAAGAAAGCCTGACCCATTTTGACAGGTGTACTCACCAACCATGAGGTGAGGGCCATGAAGCCCTCACCGCCAGCCTTGCCCAGACCTAGGGGCTCCAGCGAAGCGACTTCTCCTAGATCTGGTCAAGGCCAGCCTCATCCAAATCTGGGTGAAGCCGCTTTGCCTAAGTCTAAGCGAGGCTGCCGGCAAGGGTGGGGAGTCTGACAAGGGATGTGACCCTCTTCGGTGGCCTCGCCCATACTTGGGGGAGGCTTGGGGACCGCAGGCAAAGGTGGCCTGGCCTACAGCTGGCGAGGCCATGTTGGGCTTGGGCAAAGGTCGCCATTGCCTCCCCAACTCCAGGTGAGGTTGCCTTCGCCTGCAGCCAGGCCATGGCAAGGCTAGCTTTGCCTAGATCTGGGCAAAATCACCTTGCCATGGTCCCCAGGCCTCGCCCAGGTCTGGGCGAAGCCGCCGGTGAGGGTGGGCAATTTGACTGGGGCCGTGACCCTTGTCGGCCTCTAGCGAGGGTTTTGCGGCCCTCGTGCAATGGCTAGCAAGCCTTGTTGGAGTTGGCCATCCATCGCCCCTCAAGGGGGGAGCGAGGAAGGAGACAAAAAAGAAAAGGAAAAATAAATAGAAAAATAGAAAAATAAATAAATAATTCAAAAAATAATGCAAAATATTATTAAAATATTGTTGCCAGGGCCGGCTGGCCAAATCTGGCTGGATGAACTAAATTGGCACAATTATAAAAGGTTTAAGACTGAATTGGTAAAAAAAATAAGTTTATGACTGAATTGGCATAATTAGAATAGGTTTATAACTTTTATGATAATTTTTCCCAATCTCTCGACTCAATTTGCATTATTCTAACTAGATAAAAGGAAGGCGTGCAACTAAATATAAAGACCGCAGTACGGCACGAATTAAACAATAGATTAACTTTTATGGTACCATGGGCGAATATTTACTTATTGCTCCGGTTTAGGCTCCTAGGGACCTAGTCATTGTACCATGAAGTACCCAGCTTTAGAAACATTTAACAGCCAAATTGGTCTAGCCGCCGACCAAATTAATAATCCAGTGTCATCACGTATGTACTATGGATTATTGTAGGCCCGCTTGTTTGTCATTAATTAAAAGTAAATTTCTATTTTTCCCATAAAATTTGTTGCAATATTATTTTGGATTAAAAAAAAAGTGATTGGAAGTAAGTGGGTTTCTCCAATCAAGTATAAACTAAATGGCACGATTGAAAGATTGAAATCAAGACTAATAACGAAAATGCCATAATCAACAGAAAGGATTAGACTATGAAGAAATTCAATTTTGTTGTGAAGGTCGGAATTGTATGATTAACATTAGCTATTGCAAATTGCTATCATTGGAAGTTTCATTCAATCAGATGTCGAAAATGCATTTTTTCTTAAGATCCACAAAAGTATATATGAAGCAACCATTCGGACATCATGTATTAGGTAGATGGTTCTAAATGAATTTGAAAATGAAAAAAGGAAATCCATGGATAAAGACACGTTGGCATCTTGATTATCCAATGGTGGGGATTTGTTCTCTCTTTTTTTTCCTATGTCCTTTTTCTTTGTTCTTTTTTTCTTCTCCGTCATCTCGAGCAGACCACCGTGGTTGCGGTCAAAGCGTGTCGTTGCCAAGCTGTTGTCTTCCATCACCATCCTCCCCCCCCCCCCCTCTCTCTCCGCAAGGATCGATTTCGCTACCTTCAATGCCGAAGTCCCAAATTCTGATGAGAGGTTGCCTGGGCGTGTTAGTGATATTTCTAAATTAACTCACTTGATGTATTTTCTGTTTTGATTCATCCTATACTATGCCTCATGATTTTGTCCTTTAATGTATAGATAGGAACTATCCTAGCAAACCACTCATCTCGATAGTGCTTTCACTCTTAACACATTTGACATTGGAGTTCTAATGCTAAATGTTGCCATTATGTTAAAATGCACATTATGTGAGTTAATTCAATATCACATGTATAATCCAAGAATGTTTTCCCTCTTTCGGTTTATAATTAGGTTTATTCTTACTCTCTTCTCCACCCTAGAAGCCTACCAAGAGCCTTATAAATAGGCTCTATCACCTTGGCAACTACTCCTTGTACTCATTGGACTGGATCGTTTTAGGTACACTACTTTCTGCATGGTTCATGTTAGAACCGCATACATACTAGAGGAGATTATGCTTTATATCATATTTTTTTAGTCAATACTTTATACCATTTTGAAATCCCTGGATTAACACACTCAAGGTATTGTCCATTTTGATCAGTCACACTATGCCTCATGGTTTTGCCCTTTACCATACAAGTAGACATGTTCCACGGATGTCATCCATCCTAATTGTGCTTTATACACATGCACATCCTAAGCATCCTAATATTGCAAATCTAATGCTAAATGATGTTGTCATGTCAAAAGCACATCTGTTAAGTCAATTCCAATTCCACGTATATAATCTACAAACGTTTTCTCTTTTTGGCGTGCAATTTGGTTTATTCCTAGTCACCATTGTAGAAGCCTATGAATAGTTGCTATTTATTCAAGGTTTCTAGCATTAGCGATCACTCATTGCCCTCTTTTAACCAGGTCGCTATATGCCTACTAACTTTTGCATGATTCATCCTCGAATCACATACCTATTGGAGGGGGTTTGGTTTTGATATGCATTCTGGGATACCCGTAGATTGAGGTGTTGTCCAATTTGACCCTCATATGAAACCTTACAGTTTTTTCTTTGGGTGCCTAGGAGTCAACCAAAAGTTTGTTATGAGTTTATTCTAATTTCACGGGAATGTTTCCTCTTAATATGTGATCCCTTTGCTGTCCTAAAAGTTTGTTAGGAGCTACTCATCCTTCAATTGTTCTCGTCTAGAGATTACTCCTCGCCCTCGTCTAATCAGATCCTTACAGAGCGGCCACAGAGCCTATGCCAGAGGCTGTGGCCTCCACCTCGCGTGGCTTGCGAACAATTTGGAGACAGGACTAACAAGTGGCGCGGTGGAGAGGACAGGGGCTGAGCAGCTCGGCTGTGGCTGCTAGGCCCTTCTCCACAGTTGAAACAACGACGAGTGATGAAGATGGCGTCGGAGCGCGACAGAGCGGCTGGGGGTTAAAGTTTTTACGTCGCAGTGAAGGAGAGCATTTTCGGGAGTTGTAAGAGGGTTGAATTTAAGATGTAACTTCACTTCTGAATTTGGCTGATCCTAATTCAAAAGGTTAATTGGAAAACGACCGCTCGAAAATTCATTGCTTACGTTGACAGTAATTTGCCAAGCCAAGCATTTATGTCTCTACTAATTAACAACGGACGTGTACCAAATGCACGTCAAGTCTACAATCAGTACTACCGCCCACTCGCTTTCATGACGGAGCCAAATCTCACGACGCTCCATGTCCTATTCACAAAGTCCACGACTGCCATGGCCTCTCTACGCGCCTTGTCCTCCGCATCGCACCGCAATAGGGCCGGCAGGAACAGCCACAATGCCGTTGTGAGGATGAAACCGACAGCCATTGGGAACCGACACCGCCCTCGGTAGATGGAATCTGCTGGCGAGCACTTTCTTGGCTGCGATCTCGGCGGCCACACAGAGGCCGTGCAAGAGGAAGAAGGAGGTGACCACCCATGTGGGTTCCTTACGTCCGATGTAGTAGAAAATCAGCTCGTGCATAAGCGCCGAGACTAGAAAGCACGCGAATGATGCCGGCAGGGCGGCCCACCTCCTCCCGATCACACGGCTGGAAATGGACCTGGTAAGATGCATAGGATATTGAAATCTTCAGTGCGTACATAAAGTTTAGACATTCGTTAAGTTGCAAGTGGACGTTTGTACTCATTTTATAGTCCATTAAATAGTATACATTTCCATTATCTAGTTGATTGATCCATGTCAAAATGATCCAAAATTCAATACAATATAATGATTAATGACGCATCTATTTATATCTTATAAAAATAAAGAAAAACTGTCTCACCTAACGGGTAAATATACGGCGGGACGTAGTATATTCGTGACCATGAGGTTCCATCTCCTCCCCCAAAAGTCCTGCAGTGAGGTCGAGAGGAACGGTTCTTCAAATTGTGGCTCGAGCTCGATGCCGGTAACTGCTCGGACCATGGCTCCGACCACGGCCAGGGACACCTCCAGCCCGACGTACACGTGCACGCAATACATCAAGTTGATGATCACTGGATGAACTCGATCTTTCCTCTCATAGGCAGGCAAAAAGGCGACTATCACCAGGCACTTGACGACGTAATTCATCGGCGATTTGAGGCCTCTCTTGTTGATCTCCGAAGATGGGCGTTCTTCATTTTCGTTGCTCTCAACTGGGTCGGGAATCTTGATGGGAAGGCAGGCGAGGGAATGAAGTATGCCAAAGAGCAAGATCGGCTCAACGACAGCGGGCCTTTGCCATAGGCAAAGAGGATGAGCTTGAAGTTGCAGAGCCAAGCGATGAAGAACGAGGTGAGGCCTCCGAGAGAGATGGTGGTGAGGCTAAGAGGGAGGATGAAGAAGAGGACAATGACCGGGGAGATGGCCAAGAGCCTCTTGGTTCCGCAGGGACGGTCTTGAGATGGTGTGGCAGTAGGTGAGTGAAATCACCACCAAGGTCCAGACCGTCATGAAGTTGCTGATCTCTCCTCCATGTTTGGTCACTTAGAGTAGAGCCACACGCTTGAAGTAGTGAAGCTTGCATAAGTAGTTCGTGTCGCACAAGTGAAATAGGGTCGTATAAATAAGCACTAGCTCTCTCTCTCTCTCTCTCTCTCTCTCTCTCTCTCTCTCTAACCTAAGACAATGGGCCATAAATTCGCATTTACAGAAGTTGTCGGGAGGGGAGACGCGGGGCTTGTCCTGAAGACTCAGTCGACTAAATTTCACAAACGAAATTCATGTGGACGATGGCGGTCCAGCCATGCCCGTTCCTTGTCAATGCCGGTCCTACCGAGGAAGAAAAAGGTTGTGGAACTGCAAGATTGACCGATTGCTTTTTGCTAATGTGGTGCGTGGTGGAAGGGAGTCGTCAGTTTTGAATAGTCGCCCATTTTAAACCCAGTCAATTGCATACTACTTTTTTGAACGTTTGAAATTTGGCTGGTGATGGTCCCCGAGTGATACATGTCACCTGATGAGTAGAGTGAGATTTTGATACGTTGGAAGTCCACTCTTCCCCAATATTTTGGGCTAAGTGAGTTAGTCGTTGTGTCTTGAAGTACCTAGCTTTCTAGAAACAGTTAATAGCCAAACTGGTCTCGCCACCTAATTGAATTTATTATCACTGTCATCACGTATGGACTACGGATTGTTGTAGGCCTGCTTGTTTCTCATAAATTAAAAGTACTTTTCTAATTTTTCCCATCAAAATTTATAATATTATCTGGATTTTTTATAAATAAAAAATGATTTGAAGTAAGTGGGTTTCTAAAATCAAGTATAAACTAGATGGCATGATTGAAAAGATTGAAAGCGAGACTAGTAGTAAAAATGCTGTAATCAACAAAATGGACTAGACTATGGAGAAAACGGCCGGACTGTATAATTAGTATTAGTTGTTGTAAACTACTATAACTGGAAGTTTCATCCAATTAAATGTCAAAAATGCATTTTTGCATCAACCTACAAAAATGTAAGGAAATAGATGGGTAAAGACACGTTGGCATCTTGATTATCCAATGGTTGAAATTGTCCTCCATCACCTCTCTCTCTCTCTCTCTCTCTCTCTCTCTCTCTCTCTCTCTCTCTCTCTCTCTCTCTCTCTCTCTGGGAATGCAAGGACCGGTTTCCCTGCCTCCAGTGTCGATTTCACCACCTCCAGCGCCAATGGCGCAAATTCTGATAAAAGATTGCTTGAGACGCATGAGTGATGTCTCTGAATTAACTCACTAGATGTATTGTCTGCTTTGATCCATCCTATTTCAAGCCTCATAATTTTGTCATTTGACATATAGGTAGGACCATACTAGGAAACTGCTTATCTCGATAGTGCTCTCACCTTAGCACGTTTGATATAAGAGTTCTAATGCCAACTAACGTTGTTATGTCAAAAGACGCATTCTCTAAGTTATTTCGGTATCACATATATAATCCAAGAAAGTTTTTCCTCATCGGTGTATAATTTAATTTATTTTCGCCCTCTTCTCCACCCTAGAAGCTTACCAAGAGCCCTATAAATGGGCCCTATCGCCACGCAACTACTCCTTGTCCTCATCGGACTAGATCGTTTCGGCTCACTAACTTCTGCATGCTTCATCTTAAAACTACATATCTACTAGAGGGGGTTTTGCTTTATACCATATTGATATCCCTGAAATAACTCACTCAAGGCATTGTCCATTTTGATTCATCATGCCATGCCTCACAGTTTTGTCTTTTAACATATAAGCAGACATGTTCCACGAAGATCATCCATCCAGTTGTGCATATATATCTTCTAAGCATGCTTATATTGCAAATCTAATGCTAAATGATGATGTTATGTCAAAAAACACATATTGTCAGTTAATTGCAATTCAATGTATATAATCCACAGACATTTTCCTTTTTTGGTGTGCAACTCGATTTATTCTTAGCCACTAACCTAGAAGCCTATGAGTAGTTGTTATTTGTTCAAGCCCTCTACCCATGGTGATCACTCATTGCCCTTGTCCAACCAGATCATTACATGTCCACTAACTTTTACTTGATTCATCCTCGAACCACAAACTTATTGGAGGGGGTTCCGCTTTAATACCATATTGAGACACCCTTGAATTGAGGTATTGTCCATTTTGACTCTCATATGAAACCTAAGAGTTTTTTCCGGTGCTGTTTACGAGTCAAAAGATGTTTCTTTACTTCTATATTTGGATTATCCTAATTCAAAAGGTTAATTGGAAAATGACCGCTCGAAAATTCATTGCTTACTTTGACAGCAATTTTGCCAAGCCAAGCACTTATGTCGCTACTAATCAACATCAAATCTGTGTACCAAATGAACGTCAAGTCTACAATCAATACTGCCACCCACTCGCTTTCATGACGGAGCTAAATCTCACGACGCCCCATGTCCTGTTCACAAAGTCCAGGACCGCCATGGCCTCTCTACGCGCCTTGTCCTCCTCGTCGCACCACAGTAGGGCCGGCAGGAACAGCCACAATGCTGTTGCGAGGACAAAACTGACTGCCATTGAAACCGACGCTGCCCTCAGTTGACGGAATCTGCCGGCGAGCGCTTTCTTGGCTGCGATCTCGGCGGCCATGCAGAGGCCATGCAAGAGGAAGAAGGAGGTGACCACCGTGGGTTCCTCATGTCCGATGTAGTAGAAAATCAGCTCATGCATGAGCGTGGAGACTAGAAAGCACGCGAATGATGTCGGCAGGGCGGCCCACCTCCTCCCGATCGCACGGCTGGAAATGGACCTGGTACGATGCATCGGATATTGAAATCTTCAGTGCGTACATAAAGTTTAGACATTCGCTAAGTTGAAAGTGGACGTTTGTACTCATTTTATGGTCCATTAAATAATACACATTTCTATTATCTAGTTAATTGATCCATGTCAAAATGATCCAAAATTCAATTCAATATAATGATTAATGACGCACCTATTTGTATCTTACAAAAATAAAGAAAAACAGTATTTCACCTGACAGGTAAATATACGGCGGGATGGAGTATATTCGTGACCATGAGGTTCCATCTCCTCCCCCAAAAGTCCTGCAGCGAGGTCGAGAGGAACGGCTCTTCGAATTGTGGCCCGAGCCCGATGCTGGTAAGTTCTCGGACCATGGCTCCAACCACGGCCAGGGACACCTCCAGCCCGACGTACACGTACACTCAATACATCAAGTTGATGATCACCGGATGAACTTGATCCTTTCTCTCATAGGCAGGCAAAAAGGCGACTATCACCAGGCACTTGACGACGTAATTCATCGGCGATTTGAGGCCTCTCTCGTTGATCTCCGAACATGGGCGTTCTTCATTTTCGGTGCTCTCAACTGGGTCGGGAATCTTGATGGGAAGGCAGGCGACGGGAATGAAGTATGCCAAAGAGCAAGATCGGCTTGACGACAATGGGCCTTCGCCGTAGGCGAAGAGGATGAGCTTGAAGTTGTAGAGCCAAGCGATGAAGAACGAGGTGAGGCCTCCGAGAGAGATGGTGGTGAGGCTAAGAGGAAGGATGAAGAAGAGGATGATGACCCGGGAGATGGCCAATAGCCTCTTGGGTCCACAAGGTGTTAGGATACATATGTGAGCTGTGTTAGAGAATTAGTCCCACATTGAAGAATTAATGTGATATGGAGCAGTTAATATATACTAGTTGGCCCATAATTAACTAGTTTAAGCTTTTGAGTTAAGATTGGTTCAACTAGATATATTGACAGATTCGGACTTGAGCTTCCCATTTGGAGATCTTCCCATGTAAAGGTATCAAATTTCTGCTGCGCATTCCCAACAATTGGTATCAGAGTCGATGGTTACGGTTTCCGAGCAGGTGAGTGTTGTAGGGTAACAACGCGGGCCCGTGAAGATGATGTTGGGTTGTTGGTATCAGAGCCAATGGTTATGGTTTTCGAGCAGGTGGGCGTTGTGAGTCGATGGTTACGGTTTCCGAGCAGGTGGACGTTGTGGGGTAACAACGCGGGCCCGTGAGGATGATGTTGGGTTGTTGGTATCAGATCCGATGGTTAAGGTTTTCGAGCAGGTGGTATTGTAAGGTAACAACGTGGGCCCGTGAGGATGATGTTGGGCCAAAAGGATATCCGATTTAAGAGGGAATTGACCTAACACTAGATCTCATACATGATGGGGAGATTATTAGGATATATGTGTGAATTGTGTTAGAGAAGTAGTTCCATATCGGAGAATTGATGTGCTGTGAAACAGTTAATATATATACTAGTTGGCTCATAATTTACTAGCTTAACTTTTTGAGTTAAGGTGGGTCCAACTGGATATATTGACGAGCTCGGACTTGAACTTCCCACTTAAATATCTCCACACGTAAAGGTATCAAACTTCTGCTGCGCACTCCCAACACGAGACAGTTTTGGAGATGGTGTGGCAGTAGGTGAGCGAAATCACCACCAAGGTCCCGACCGTCACGAAGTTGCTGATCTCTCCCTCCATGTTTGGTCACATGGAGTAGACGCACATGCTTGAAGTAGCGAAGCTTTGGATAAATAGTTAGTGTTGCACAAGTGAAGTAGGGTCTTGTAACTAAGCTTTAGCTCTCTCTCTCTCTCTCTCTCTCTCTAGCCTGAGACAATGGACCCTAAATTCGCATCTACAAAAGCGGTTGGGAGGGCAGACGTGGGGCTTGTCCTGAAGACTCGGTCGACTAAGGGTGCCGTATGGCAACGTTTACGTTCCCGGAACGTTTACGCCGTAAATGTTTTTCTTGTTTCTGTTCCCCTGAACTGTTTCGAGCATTTGAGGGTGTTTGATAACGGTTCAAAATTTTTACTTCGGGAACAAAACACGTTTGGTAAAAATTTCTAATTTTTTGATTTTTTCTTTTTTTTTTTTCTTTTTCTTTTTTTCTTCCTTCTTTTTGTTGGTCGCCGCCGGCGAGGCTCCGCGAGCTCGCCGAGCCTTGCAGACCACCGACAAGGCTCGGCCTCGCGCCGGCCGCCACCGACGAGGCTCGGCCTCGCCCAGATCTGCGAGGCCGAGACTCGCCGGTGGCCGGGCGAGGCTCGCGCGGCCTTGCGCCGCCTAGGCGAGGTTCGGCCTCGCCTAGATCTGCGAGGCCGAGCCTCGCCGGTGGCCGGGCGAGGCTCCGGTGAGCTCGCCGGACCTCGCCCTGCGGCGGCGATGGGGCGGCGATGGGGCGGCTAAGGGGTGGGAGGAGGAAGAGGAAGAGGAAGAAGAAGAAGAAAAAGAAAGAAAAAGAAAAGAAAAGAAAAAAAAAAAGTGTTTCTTAAAATTGTTCCTAGAACAAAAAAACAACTTTTTCTTGTTTCTGATTTCTACTCCAAACCTGTTAAACAAAAATTTACCAAACGCGTTTTCTCCTAACAAAAAATCTGCGTCTCGAACAAAAGAACGTAAACGAGTGTTCCCTGAGCGTTACCATACAGGCCCTAAATTTCAGGAACGAAACTCCCGAGGACAATGGCGGTCCAGCCATTCCTGTTCCTTAGTCAATGCTGGTCGTACTGAGGAAGAAAAAGGTTGTGGAACCGCGAGATTGACCGTTTGCATTTTGCTAAATATGGTACGTGGAGGAAGGGAAGTCATCAGTTTTGAAGAGTTGCCTTGCATAGCACTGAGTAATATTGGACTTGGTAGTAAAGAATATGTTGCTTTGATATCACATAAGCTACAAAGTCCCACGTGGATTATGAATATCAACCTCCGCACACCACACACCACAGGTGGAAATCACGTATTTCGCTAGGTGTTGGGTCGATCTGCTCTATCGATGGCTAATTATTGTTTATTTCTGAGGAAAATAAAGGAATTCGGTACTCGTGGGGTCAATTTTTCAAGATCGAATCACAAAAATATAAGAACCGAAGCGGAATTTGGAGACTCCAGTCAAATTTGATGACGAAATAAGGCTGTATGCATATTTTCAAGTCATCCTGAAAGCAAAAAAAAGTCACTAAGACATATTAGTGAGCCAACATATATATCTTCCAGAAGAATTGCTTACGATGCATTTTAATTACCTTTTTATACTTGTGCATCATTCCCAGTATCAATGCATTGAAATAGGAAAAACTGTACAAAAAAGTTAAATTTATCGTAAGACGCTAATTTAATTTTAAACTTTATAATTTGACCAATGTAATCCTAAACCTTTTAACCATCTTTCAATATAATCCGTTCATCCAATTTATGCTAAAAATCATTGATGTCATCATTTAGTCACTGTCGGGTGTATTATGTAGCATGCCTGGTGGTTGACTTGGGAGAATTGAATTAAAACCACGTCATTTTGCAATTTTCTTCAATTTCCTGGTTTCTTTTTTCTTTTTTCTTCTTTTTTTCTTATTTCTTTATTGTCGGTGCCAACGTTGATCTTCTTTTCCGGCCACACCCTTGTTGAGAATGTGAAATGCACCTAATAAAGAGTCCCTCTCTCCCTCCCACAAGTCCTCCGTGGCGGTTTTAGCTTCTTCCTCCAAACCTCCCTCTCTCACTCCTACAAGCCCTCCATGGCTGTGGCCTCAAGCAAGGTCCATGACCTCACCCATGACCTGCAGCCTTTGTCGGCCATTGCTAAATGGACCTGACGACCTGCAGAGGAAAGGAGATCAACAAGAAAAACGAGGAAAAAAAGGAAAAAGAAATTAATTAAATTTCAAGAAGAATTCAAAAATCATCCATATCAACCATAGTTAAAACACTTTAGATTATTGGCACTAATTAGATCGTTACATCTATACTACATTAAAAATATATATCAAAATTTTAAAATTATATAAATCAAATTAGAAAATTTAGAACTAAACTATTGGTCATGCAATAAATTTATTATTTTTTGGACAACTTTTTATTGACAATTTTACTATCGGATACGAATAAGCTTGACAATTGTTTTTTACATCAAATCAAATAATCTATTCGTCAATATAATTACAGAGCAAAAGAAATCAATCTAAGTAAAATGAGGGAAAGTCCTCTCAGCGTGCTTTTCTATATCAAGTCAATCCTCTACTCTGATGTGAACATTTGGCCGCAACAAGAGACATCAATTAAAGTAATGAGATTTTTTTATCAGTAATTATATATGCGTAAATGCTAAACCAAATAAACATATGAATAAATAATATTTTAAAGTAAAATACAGGGTAAGGCAAGGTGGTGGACTTGGTTGCCCGACGTAGCCATAGCCGTGACTTGCGGTTGCGACCCCATACGACTATTGACTTGGGGGTCGCAGATGTGGCCATGACTGGGAGGCCAAAAAGATTCAAAAAGAAAACAATTGAAAATTTTGGTGAGGCTTTTTATCATTTTTTTTTAGGCCGAATGGGCAGGAGAAATCCCTCCGTTTCTTTTTTGGGCCTTTTTTTTTTGTCGCTTTATTTTTTTTCATATTTTAAAATAATTTATTTAAGGAATCCGTAATTATTGAAAAGGTCGATTGATGTATCGAGCGTCAAATTGTTAAATGATTGTCAGATGCATATCCTCCCATTACGTGGGTCTAAGAGAGGGATGGCCCATCCAGCCTTGAAAGCATTATAAGTTGTGTCCGAAACCATTCTCACCCTCTCTTTCTTTATGCTTTTCTTGAGGGAGCCATCCACAATGATAAATTCAACTTTTGGATAGACCTGTATGGATTGTGGGAAATTGAAAAAACGATCAAACGAACATGAATCAAATTTGATCTCACTTATTTTAAAACCCGCTCAACAAAAGTTTGTTTCATATTTCACTCACGTTTCCTTGTTTTCTCTGTTTTTCCCCTTTTTTTCTTTTTTTCTTTTTATATAAGAGAAAGTTCCGTATATTGTAAAACTGTACAAGGCAAAGTAAGTTTTTATCACAAATGATTGAGAAAACTTCAATGTCCAGAAGAAATTTATGAAATAGCTTAACGTCTCTTGTTAAAATGTTCTTCTCAATTTACATGGAGAGAATTGTTTAGTGGTTTAGCATTACTTGAAGTTACATGTGGATGGGGCCGGCCAAAGTAGTGAAGTGTGTTCCAAAAGAACCTAAATTACTTATGTACGATTTTTTCTTCTAAAAAAACTGAAAATCTAATTGATAGATGATATATTTCTGCATCCCCTCCTATTTTACAGTTTGGTTGAAGGTCCCTCCAAACATAAATTAAGGCTGTCGATTTTCTAGGCATTCAATTTTTATTTTTTTTAAGTCAAGATTTCATTTCAGGTAGAGTGTACAATCAAGTTCCGGTACTTGTTTGGTGTTAACTTCTGCCAAAATTTAGTCCATCATGGACGTAATAGCTTCATAATTTATCTAGATAGGGAACACCACCATTTTTCATCAAAGTTTTATGTACCTGACAAGATCAATTATATTTGTGCGTAAGCGAATTCCACATGGATGAGGTTTTGACCAAGCTGCTTCTATAACTACGCTAGATAGAAAGGGGAAATAGAGGAGGAGGAAAGGTTTTATTTACTTGATAGCCCTGATCATTTTCGGACAATAACATATTATTTCTCGAGAGAAGCTTATATTTTATGCAGATAACATGTCGAGCCAATCAAATATTTTATTAATATCATGGATCAGGTTGGCAATGAACCAAAGACCGGTGGATGGTTTCACGTGAAATTGTTTGCATTTAGTGACGTAGAAATATGGAACTCATGCGATGTGGATGATCTGTACCCAATTCTGTTCCTTAATCACTACACACGTATCCCACACGATTCAAGACATACTTTTATATGAGATCGGTTTCCTTCTTTATACATAGATCCTTGGTCGCATTTCAATCTCAACAAATGCAGTTAAAACTTATATTTTTGACTTTCATAAGTATCTTTTGAGGATTTAGAACATCTTCTATCTATTTTCTTGTATATAGGATACATTGACAAACAGATCAAACCCGATAGATATTAGTTGATATGCATCACTGCTTGATTTGACTGCATAATATTAATCATTTTATTCCTTTTTTGAACTTCCTTAGATTTTATATTTTAGGACGCTTTCATTGGACTTGATTGTGTTCTAGAGGTTCATGAAGTTTTGAAGACAACTCGGGCCATACTTGTTAGCATGCAGGGATGGAACTAGCATATTATCATGTTAGTGGGGGCAACGCACTAAATAGTACAAGATTAGGTTTTTCATTAAAAAGAAAGCTAAAAAGATGCAACCTAGCTTGATTTCAAGTAGTATATTGACGCCCAGTTCAACTTGAAATTGATGGTTTGATATTGAACTGTGAATATGACTCACTTGGGTTCCTCAACCCCGTGCTAGAGCTCAATCTAATACAATATATATGCTCGGGATTAATCTCAATTTAACTCAAAATTCAAAACTAAATCACAATGAAATCTTGAACTCCATCTCAAGTTTTCATAACTAATAAAAGAAGTTATATCCTTCTTTCATTTTTTTTTGGTAACATCCTTTATATCATTAACATTGCTTGCAAGTCCCGTCACTGCAGTATTACAAAATTTGACCCCTCTTACATGGCCATGGACATTGTTAGCTCTAAATTCAAAATCAAGATGGGTTGAATTAGTTTTTATTTATTTATTATGTAAAAACAGATTTTTGTGGTCCCAGCCCATTTTTGAAAGATCTGCTTCTATCAAAAGCTAAGTGGCAATTTGCAATTCAGAATATAAAGAGTTTAGGCAAAGATAAATTGCAAAAGAGATTTTTAATGATTTGGCTCGGATGGACTTTTCCTCACTTCTAGCTCTAGCAACCCATTTAGGCTAAGATCCCTTTTTGAGCCAAAAGTGCATATTGTCTTTGTCACAAGTGTATAGAACCTTCCGCCTTGCTATTAGATACCTTTTCAATAGTCGTTCCCACACCTTGTACACGCATGATAATATACTTGTTCTCTCCATCACAAAGAGTCATTCGCACATATTATCTCTCATATAAACAATTTCCTTCACTTTAACTATAATGGATATGCCAATGTTGCTAACTCTTAACATCTAACACTCAATTGACCACGATGCATTTAACAAAGACCTCAAGAGTGCTCAATATGCTTTCAATTTCTCTTGTTTCAAGCGCTCGATGAAAAGGAACATTGTTCTCATTGTTTGTCATTATAGGCATTTTCAAAAGCAAATATTACCCATGAATCCACCGGCCGTTATGTTCGTCTGTCTTCATGTAAAAAATCTTGTGGAATAAGACCTGACCTTAGTAGAATTTGCCAACCAACGTTTTCGTTTTGGCCACGTCTTTTGTTGGTTAGCTAGCCTTATCTTAAATTCGTAATGCTTCTTTTGCGCGAGTTACATATTTTTTCAGAGCGTTACCCTTCGTGTTGCGCAAATTTGCAATTGGGAGAGAAAATTTACAGTGGTTTGGAGTCCAAAACTATGTGCATTTATCTAAGTGTTTGGGATTATGGTACATCTAGGGAATGGTTTTATAGTGTTTTTGACAGAGAGATTGGACAGAATAACCGACCATTTTCAAGAAACAATTTAAAACTTTTGACGTCGACCATCATTAACGACAAAGATGAAAAGATTCCACGGAGAACTGATGATTTCTTTTCGTATCGTTGGTCAAACTTAGGAGTAGAGACATGTGTATCGAAGAATGTCTTATCTTTTAGACACAAAATTGTTGACATTTAAATTTTGGCGACTATTTAAGTATTTAATTGCATAAGAAAATTAGGAATCGGACTTGACCCTAAACAAAAATTTCATGGTCTTACACTTCTGCATTTAGAAATTAGGGGGCGTGTCGAGATAAAACATTGACTTATGGTGAGCTGCAAACTTCGCAGCTTAAGCCCATTCCGCAAACAATTGTCCGTGCTCGTGAACGAGGCCGCACTCGTGATCCAATGTTTAACAAAGGTCTCTCATCATGAGTGAAGTAAATTGTGGTGGATGACCAAAAGCGAAAAAAGATGGATCAGCTGCAAATCTTCGAGCACGACCATCTCTGTCAACATTGCCGTCTGGAATAGCAAAAGAAAAGAAAAGGTCTGCTAGAGAAGCATGGCCATTCGGTGGTCAAAAGAAAAAGGAGCTCAACAAATAAACAAAAAGAACAAAGAAGAAAGGAAACCAGTCGGTAAGATAAATAATACAAAAACAAAATAAAAGAAGTAGAATGAAGCAAACAAGCATAGGCCACCCACAACACGTGGCAAAAGTCAAAAGGGGTAAAAAGATAAAGACATGCGCGTGGCGTAACAACAAAGTCATGTAATACCCGACTTGTAAGGGGTTTTGATTTCCGCACCTTTACTTAAGAGTTTTCATTATTTGGGTGCTTAAATAAGCGCTTCGCACTTCAATAAATTACTTGTTAATCTCCTTTTCTTGGCTGGTTATGACTAGTCTAGGACCATAATGAATCCTTCAAAAACATGCACATGATCACCTAGCAACTTCGATACCTTATGAAATAATTGGTAATTAAGATTGCATGATCATTTAGATAAATAACCATTCAAGTTAGTGGTATCGAGAGGACGCTAATAGATATTAGTGTAATCAAGTTCTAGAACTAGAATCTCTGATTGCGTAGGAAACAAGACAAATCTCTTGTACCTCGTTTGGTTTCTAGTTGACCCTACATAGCTAGTGGTGGCAACTCTTAGAATTACTTAAGCTAAAAGGAACTTAAAATGAAAATTCAATATTGCGCGAGGTATGAGTTTGGAAGAACCTATGCCTAATTGATAAGCCATTTAGTCCACCTTTGAGCATTACCTTTAAATCTATTTCCTTTCTTGATAATGGTGATGAAAAAGGGAGGTTGTGACAACGTAGACAAAACTTGTTAAAAGCTGGTTGTTTCTGGTCTTGTGCTGTATATTTCCATTCCCTTGGCCATTTATATAGGCCTATTTCCCAAAAAAAAACTCCTAACTTTAGGTCATTTTTCAGTTTTATCCTAAATTATTTTTTTGTTATATAAATATCTCCGGACTTCAAGTCTTGTCGCGATTTTATCCTAATTTTTTTTAATCTAAAAAAAATTATTAATTTTTACTCGAGTCCCAAATCTATCATTGTTAACCATCTATCCAAAATTTGTCGTAGATGGGAGAGATGGAAAACTTCCAAGTGTGAGTTATTTGAGTGTCTCAAGCATGAACTCTCCAAACGCAAGCTCTTAGACCATGTGAGATTAAAGACTATGCGCAAAATCGCAAATCCATAAGTGAGATGGAAGGAAGACTCTCTTAAATAAAAAAAAAGAGCAATTGTAAAAGGCAAACCCTAACTGGTCTAGTTTTTTTTATCCGAATTTCATATCGAAGAAGACACTGTTTGGATTGACATGAAAATTCATTTTCAAAAAATGTCTTCTTGGATTAGAGATTCGAGGAAAAGCTAGGGTAATAATGTGAAAATGCCATATACAATTACTAAGGGCGATTTTGGGCGTAGGGCTAACGTGAACATATATGAGAGTCAAGTAAGAGGTGGTAGTTTTTTATAAGATAAAAGAAAATTTAAGATATAATTGAGATTGGATATATAGTTTGGATTTTTTATAAGACAAAAAAAAAAGTTTAAAGTAAAATTAGAACTGGAGCTAAAGTTGAGGACTTTTTGGGAACTAAGCCCATTTATATAGTTGCATTTGGTATTTTACATGGACAATTAACATTTGGTTTTTATGGTCTTCGTCGTCAAAGCTACCAACTTTCTGTTTCAATCATTTTATCTTCACGTATCAATAATACACCTATAATTGTATTGTTTTCATTTTCTTTCCATTGAAGCTATAAATTGGACATTATACTTGATTTATGGTTGATCATGAGTGATGTGGCAATTTCTGATTTCATTGTGTTCGGATGCGAACATCCAATAGCTGTTTTTCTTTTTTTGGTCGAAATCATATAGTTGTTGATAGATCACATTATAATCCTACAACCAAATAAAATTATTTTCTCAGAAGTATTATATTTATACGAAAATGGAATGGCCACCTGCCATATCATTTACAACCGTTTTTTAATTTGCAAATTATCATCTATATTGTCAAGAAGCGATAGAAAGAATATAATAATGCACCATGAAATACGATAAAACCTACTCCATTTGCGGTATCTGGCAAAATGACGGATGAATTCCCTAGTTGCCAAAGATTCAGCATATAGCTTAAAAAAATTATTCTCGAGATAATTATAAATACCACAAAAGTTATTTTGTCAAATTTTTTACAATTGGATTGTGTAATGGTTAACTTTTGGGGTTTAAACAAGCCAATGACTATTTATCAAACTCACTTTTTTCCAAAAAAGTCCCTTAAAGTCTTGATACATCAAGCTAGTATAAGTTCTCAATATTTCTGGCATTGCCTACCATTTTATGGATAATAAAAATGATAAGTGAATGCGTGGCGTCTACAAAGCCTAATTGTTTCCTCTTCTGAAAGTTGTTTTAATTTTCTTTTCTTTTATAAAGTTGCACATTAAATATTATACTTGATCGTATCTGATTTGATATGGCTATTATTATCATCCAAAAGTAAGGAAGAAAATTAAAAGGTAATATCCGATATCCTTCGTCCTTCAATTTTAAATAGCTAAATGATGTTGATATTGGAGAAGTGGTATGCCTTAATCATGACTTCGACAACTAAGCTTGTCCTTATCATTTATTTATTCCTAACTAGTTGTGTGGAAGATGTTTGGGGCAAGACACATGTTGAGATCATTAACAATTTGCCGAGTGGAACTACTTTAACAGCTCATTGCAAATCCAAGAATGATGATCTCGGAATCCAGCACAAAACAAGGAGCTGGGGATTCTCGTTTTAACCTAGTGTCTCTGGAAGGACTTTGTTCTTTTGTAGTTTTGCATGGCCAGGTCAAATTCAGTGGTTCGATATATATGTGCAAGGCAGGGACAAGAATTTTTGCACCCAGTGTAAGTGGAAGATCTCGCCAAATGGTCCTTGTATGCTCAATTGGTCTGCCGGACAATTCGATATTTGTTATCCTTGGAAACTTCCTTCGCCGTTAGGGGCAAACCTCTTATTTTAACATGTGTAGGAACATGATGCAGTGAACTCATACATCACAAGTTAGATGGAATAAAAATAATCTTTATTCAAATAAATATGCACAAAAATTTGTGTGTTCTCTTCTAATATATTCATCATTTCGATTTTGATTTGCATCTCTTTCTTCATAATGTTGTCTCTTCATTTTTTGTCATTCTATTTGTACTTATTACTAGCATGTTTGCTATCGCTATCAAATTGCTTCAATGTAAATCATTTTTAATCAATAAAGCTAAAAAAATGTGAAGTCATATTGGTTTTGAATTTTTACTGCTGGAGTTGTATCAAGAATCAACACTCTTGAGTTCATAAGTACGTAAACCAAAATCAACACCGAATCGATTGGAAACATTTTTTAGTTGGTGATACTTTGGGTATTGATATAGGAGTGATCCTAAAAGCGATTTAGCAATTTGCAATGGCCAGTTCGGGTGTAGGCCACGTGAGAGGAACAATTACATTTTCAACCTTGACTTCTAATAATGTTCCTCCTCCACCCGAAGAAAATGAAGATTCTAGGCTAAATTGTCGGAATTAGAAACAATGCCATGCTTCTAAAGGAGAAGGGTATGGAACAAGAAAATTCATCATTATACGTAGCGTAGAAGGGAAGTAGCTCTTGGCTCAAAAGATGCAAGTGTCGCTCGTTACAGATTAGTTTGTTTTCTTTTTTCATAATGTAATTGTATTTCAAATCATTTAGCTAAGATATTCTATAATGCAAACATCCTTGGATATCTTGATGTGAACCGATACATATCATCTTTTGTGGAATCAAAATCATCATAGTTAAATATTCACACACATATGTAAATTCTGCTTCCAATATACTCATGATTTTACATATGTTTGGCATCTCTTTCTTTGTAGTCTTGTCTCTTTATTTTGTGTCATTCTACTTGTACTTATTACTTGTATTGTTTCTTATCGCTATTAAAATATTTATATGTTAATCCTTTTTAATGAAAACAAGTTAACAAGTATCAAGCTGTGTCATTTTGAATTTGGTAATGTTGGTCTCGCATCACGAGTCAACACCGTTGAGTTTATAAGTACATAAAATAATAATCATAATCATGTTGACAAATCTGGCAAAAATAATAGAGCACTGAATCGATGAGAAACATTGTTGAGTGGACGATATTTTGGGCCCGTGATCTTAGAGTGATTGCGGGTAAAGATGGCAAGCTGGCTAATATTTTTAACAGCGGAACCGGAGAGTTCCCTCGCTGAAAGAACTGAGAGGACGCTTGCCATCAAGTCACGTCGAAGTTGGCTTAAAGCAGAGCTAGAGCGAAAAGAAGCACTAGAACGGAGAAAATATTGGCTGTGTTCGGGCACAGTGGTTGTTGATCGGATTCGGGCTCGGAGAGAGAGAGAATCGAGGCGCGGAGAGAGAGAGAGAGCTGGGTGTTGAACTTGAGCATGCAGAGGAGAGAGGACGCTTTCTCTCAAGAATTGTCACTCAAGTTCAAAAATTTGGTTTGATAACTTGACCCACTTGAAGGCGCGTCACAACTTGAGCCCTTTCTTATTTATCACACCGGCACACCAGATGCACCTAATATTTTCTTGAATCACCATTGGCTGGGAATAAAGGCCACCTTCCATGTACTGTATTTTTTTTTTCTTTCGTAATCTGTACTGTATTTGTGGCCTATTATTTTGCCTAGAAGGCTTTTGTTTCTTTAATTAGTCTTTGCTTTTGAGCTTTAACTCCCAATCAATTTGCAATAATAAGAATGTGGTTGTTCTTCTATTCACAGAGAATGACTTGGTAGATGATTCGGAGCTACGAAGCTTAATCAAGGCATATAATGCTTTTCTCTATTCTATTTAATTCATGTGTGATTGTTTATCTGATGAACAATGGCGTTCAATTTTAACAAATAGCATTGAAATTGAAAGATCTTTTTCTTTTGTGTTGCTCTCACATAATCACAATGCCAAACTTCTCTGAATGCTCGAAATTAGAGAGGCTTCCTTTCCAACATTGTTCTGATTTGAGGAAATTTGACAGCTTTAGAATTTAAAGTTTCCGATTGAATACCAATAGTTGCTAGCATCTTGAAGTCACTCGAAGAAATTGGAGTCCTTGTGAATCTTCAGAGTCTGACTTTAGAGTGGTGTTGTCGAGTGGAGAATGGATGTTGAAATCGTTAAGTTGCACTTTTCAATTGAATACTTCTAATTAAATTCATCTCCAAATAATTGTTGACATTTAAAATTTGGCTAATCAATTTGACATTATTTGCACAGAAAATTAGGGATCAACTTTGGTCCCTAGCAAAACTAAAATAATTAAATTGTATATAGATTAGGTAAATTTTTCGTAGCGTATATCAAAATATCAAAAAATAGCATTAACATTGAATTATTTGTACTGAGCCCATGAATGAGATAGAATTCGGCCAGGGATTGGAGGCTCTGGCCGAAAAGCACAAGGACAAAAGAGCAGAGTTCCAAGTTTCAATTGAACTGGATTGAGCCCATGTGATCAGGGCCAAAATTAATGAAACTTTTACGTTGAGCCCATAAGTGGGCCAAATTTGACCATGCCCATGTACTGTTAGGCTGGCCAAAATTCACGTGGGGAGGGGAAACCTAATTGAGCTTCAATTAAGACAAATTTAGCCCATGAAAGCTTAATTTGAGTTAAGCCAATTTAGTCATAAATTTTTTGTAATTATGCCAATTCAATCAATCTATCTAAATTTGACCGGCGGATGCTAATATGGCATGATCGGTGTTGACGTGATATAGTCACTGCTGACGTAAACAATTTTTAATAATATTTTGATACTTTTTCCAAAATTTTAAATTTTCTTTCTTTTCTTTTTTCTGTCTTTATTTTTTGGTCGATCACTCGACTGAGGTGAACTCGCCAGCCAATGGCAAGGCTCACCTTGTTGTCGTTGGGCAAGGCAAGCCCTCATCGGGTTTGGCAAGGGCTTGCCTCGTTAGTGGTTGAGCGAGCTTGACCTCACCCACTCCTAACAGGGCTCACACTCGCTAGATCTGACGAGAGCTTGCCTTGCTAGTGCTCTCATAGCGATGGCAAAGTCAAGCTTGTCTCACCATTTGCTAGTGATTGACTAGAGGAAGAATGAGGAAGGAGGGAAAAAAAAAGGAAAATATAAATAAAAAATATTGTAAAAAATTATTTACATCAATGTTGGCCAAACAGCCGACATCCACATTAGTTCTGGTTGGCTACAATTGGCTAGATAGACTGAATTAGCACAATTGCAAAAGGGTTTATGACTGAATTGACAAAAAAAAATTATGACTGAATTGACATAATTAGAATAAATTTATGATTTTTTTTTGTAATTCTTCCCATGTGCATGAAAAGTAGGTTCGAGAATTATGTGCTTTTTGACGTTTTCTGTTAGATTCATATATTGATGGTTACAAAAAATTAGCTAGAAAAATAAAATCATAAGTCCTTCGATGTCTGTTCCATTGTTCTCTTCTGAGTTTTCTTCTGTACATGCAGGGTGGTTTTTTTGGAACTTTGCATGATCATGAACGGAAGGCTGGGACAACAAATCAGACCGCGAATATTAAGTTATCACAAGCAATACGTAAGAAAACCTTAAATTGAATATGAGCCTTTGAGAACACACTTCTTGATTATTGATGTCCCATTATTTATCTGCAATAAAAGAAGAAGATGAATTGCAAAGAAGGTCATTATTAAATTCGCATCAAGTAACGTCACCTTCAGGTTTGCCATGTAATTGTGTATGAATGTGTTAATTCATGTCAAAAATTGGTAGTTCTCTATCGCGAATGACCTAAACAAGTTAAAAGGGCATGGATTATATGTTCCAATATTGGTAACACATATCTCAAGGGTAATTTAAATAAAAGGTTAGTTTTACTTTTTGTTGGGTAACTTATTTGTTTTGGTTTTGATCCTTGTTTTGGAGCCACTCAATAGTGACAAGGTTGAGATAATTGGCGGCCCATTAAGATCAAATAGGAGATCATTGTGAAGCCCAAAGTGCCAGCAACTTCAGCACCGACGAGTTCGAGACAAAGCTACAATCAACCAGTGGCCCAGCAGAGTCCTTATACTTGCTTATCAGTACTCGTGAAAAAGCGATCCGGACTTTCATACTTGCAATGTCAATGCCAACATGAGCATTTGCAATTTGTAACTAGATGTTCATAAGTTGAGAAGTAGTGAGAAAAATTAGCTCAAATTGTCTCGATTTAAATAGTTTTTTAATTTTGATTTTTGCTTCTCAAAGATTAGAGGAATAGTAGATGTCATCATTCAAACACAAAGGAAAATCAAATTGGACCGAAACATAGAAGTTTCCTTTGAAAAAAATATATATATAACTACAGAGAGCAATTAAATGAGCGGGGTTGAGGAAAAGCCGTTGCCGTGTTAGGCAGGGCAATCGGCGTAATTTGGGGCTTTTAGTCAACCGGCTTTGCTTTTCTTTTTTATGGCAGCACTTTGCTTTTCTGTTTTCCAACGAGTAGGACAATAATTTCAACTTCTTTTTTTTTTTTTTTTGATAAGGTAAGTGTATATTAAGACAACCAAGAGCTAGTACAGAAAAAGGAAAATATGGTACCAATGGTCACTCAGCTGGATTACATGTTGCTGGAGTGGAAGGGTACCGTGTACACCAAGAAAGGTAATACAACAAAGCTTGAGCTACACGGAATAGAGGGTATTCTAATTCCTAGTCGACCCGCTATTGGGCTCCCGAGCAAAAATACGAGGGTCTAATCCCCAACTGCACTGCAACCTTCGATTCCTGGGACAGTCTTCAACTTTGGAAAAGGTGAGGGTTTTATCTTTCACCGTCTTGAAGAGATGTAACTTTAAAGCCGGAACAAAAAGGGTATGCCCTTGAAAGAGGATCTCATTCCTAATCTTCTAGATGAGTTGGCAGAGGGAGCCAAAGGAGAAGCGCAATCTCATTCCTAGTCATCCAGATAACTTTAAAGCCGGAAGAATAATTTCAACTTTGTAAAAAAGAAAGACAGCCATTCTTCTTCTTTTCACACATGGCGTGTCGAGAGAGAGAGAGAGAACTATTGATAGACCAAGAAGAGCAATTATGGCTAGCTCAGACGCAGGAAGTTACTAAGAAGAAAGGGTAGCAAGTGTTCTTGAGCTTTACAAGACCCTGTTCTCATCCGCCAGTAGCTTTTGATGTTATGGTCTTCGTCGAGATATGTCATGACTCTCTGCTTTAACTATTTTCTCATGGACCCATGGGCGTTTGATTGGATGCCCATTACTCCTCTGTTGATGAATGACACAGAGGCCCAAGCACGACCTTACTGGTGGCATCTCCTGCAGTTGTTGCGTTAGCTACTTCATTGAGTTTTCAATCTCATCTCAGTGAGCGACGGGAGTTAAAGTCATACAATTTTTCTGACAACGCGAGACAATCCAACTTTCACTTGGACTAATCAATCCATACTGATGTGTGTAAAAGCATCGTCCACACGTATCGAAGTAGTCTCCACCACACAATGAAGAACATGGTCTTACAGATTGGTCTGGGCATGAGAATACTGTAATTTTAACACACGTTTTTTTTTTTCACCCAAATCAGAATAATACCTAGCATTTGATCACTTAAGTAATCATTATTCAAGGCTTTAAATTTGCATTTATGTTGTTCTATAAATTCATTGAAAAAAATCCGACGAAATTCATCTTTAGCAATATACTTTATTCTAGAAAAAGACGGAAGACAATCATGCATGCAATCACATCACTAGATTTTAGAAACGGCATCTTTAGCAATGCTAAAACCTCTATTTCCCCGATTGAGCAGTCTAACCAAACCTTTGACGCCACATTGCAAGTTGGACTTGGATATAGACATATATAATCCTAGGGAGAAAAATTCTTTCTAACTTCCTTTTTTTTTTTTTTTTTTTTGCTTTTATGTCATCATATGAATAAGGTTGCTAAGCTCGTGCTAAGTGTGAACTCAAGTAAATAAATTAAACAGAGCTAAAAAGTACCATTCCCAGTAAAATATTGCTTATATTTCTCAGGAACTAGGAGAAGCTCACGACTCCATCATTTTCTTGCAAAATAAGTTTAATTTATCCTTTGATTTAAGAGAATCTTGATCATTACAATGACCGCTATGTCAGGAGTGATTTTCATCTGATAATTACCTTTTCAGTCTTTGCTACCTTATTCAAAACGAACCGAAATTGAAAATGGTGACAAGATTCCGATCGGAAAAAAAAAGATAATATGACCTCAAAATTCGTATTTCCTACAATAATTGGCTAAGAACATTATTTTTCCTCGAGACATTTATCCTTTATGGTGACTACGATATTGTTTTTCCAAACCAATTCCTCGGTTTTCATCCAAAATTTATCTCTATAATTCTCTTTAATTCGTTCATAGTTACCAAAGTATTACAAGTATAAAATTTCAGATTTTTTCCGCACCATTTTCCATCGAAAACATATAAATTAACATGTTGACATCACTAGTCGATTTTTTACGCACTATTGTATTCCCTTCAAATAATCTCTTTAAAAGTAAGAGTCGACATGGCCATATTCTACGTTGAGAACATCAGGTCAATCTCCGTGAATGGCAAAGGCCTAGCAAAGGATCACGCCTCTTCCTCTGTTTCACACACGGTGTTGGAAGAGAGAGAGAGAGCTATCGATAGGCTAGGAAAAAAAACTATGGCTAGCTCATACGCAGGAAGTTACCAGGAAGATAGAGAAGTAGGTGCTCCTGAGCTTTAGAGGACCCAGTTCTCATCGGCCAATATCATTTGATGTTATGGTCTTCGTCGTGATACATTATGACTTCTTAATTCGCCGGATGAATGAGTGACTATGCAAGTGATGCCCTGAGTGGCACCGACACAAACACGTGACACACAACACGATACGACACAACACGTTATTTTTCAAAAATAAAAATTCTAACATGTTGTGACACGTTATTTATTAAATATATATTTTAATATATTCATGATAAAATATTATTTTTATGATTATTTCAATTAAATTAATTTGATTCAAATTCATAAATAAATAAATAATAAAAAGAATCTAGAATAAATTTACACTAAAAACGTTAATCTATCATTTGTTAATATCATTCATTGTTTCAATTTAACAAATTCAACTCAATTTAATAATTCATAAAATTTGGAGAAAAAAATAAACAATCCACATTTTAGACTCTCGTGTCAAAGCGCCTCGGAAGAAAAAAAGGAAAAAAAAAGTTGAGTGGGTGAATTGTGTGCCAAGAGAAGTAAGAATAAGAAGAAGAGAAAAACTAGGGTTTTCATCTTTCCACATTTTTATTTTTATTATTTTTTATTATTTATATACATATTTACATTTTGACTTATTATTTATTGAAAAATTTTATAATTGATCTCCTACCTGTGGAATAACATTTTAGAATTTTGACATGAGTGTTGGAGAGTATTACGGAAAGTTGACTAAATGTTGAATTTTTGAGACATGTTGATTGAGTTTCGAAGAGTGTGCGAGAGTGTCGGAAAGTGTTGGACACATGTCGGAGTGTCCGACAAGATATAAAGAAGACTCTCGGTGCTTTTTAGGTAGTGCCTATTTTGCAACAAAAAAAAAATCTTGACATAAATATTAATTTCCCTTTCAATTCGTTAATTTTCATTCATACAAAATTTTAACCTTTTTATTTCCTTTAATTTGTTCCAAGTTCAAACTAACCAAAGCACTCAAAGAACGAAAAAGTTGATTTTTTAAGCACTATTTTCATTGTAAATATAGAAAATAACGTCTTGACACCACTCATGAATTAAATAATATTAATGCTTTCTAAATAGTTTCTTTAAATGAAAGTGATTTTGATTTGTTTTTTAGTCCGTCCTACTCTAATTTTCAATTCACTCTTGGACTTTTATCCTACTTCTTTATAAAGCTTTATTAAATTCGCGTCAATAGATGTCACTTTCGGATTTATCATGTAATTGTGTATGAACGTGTTAAGTCATTTAAAAAATTGCTAGTTCTCAAATATTGGTAACACATATCTCAAGGGCAATTTAAATAAAAGGTTAGTTTTACTTTTTGCTGGGTAACTTATTTGTTTTGGTTTTAATCCTTGTTTTGGAATCACTCAATAGTGACAAGGTTGAGATAATTGGGGCCCATTAAAATCAAATAGAAGATCATTGTGAAGCCCAGAGTGCGAGCAACTTCAAAACCGACGAGTTCAAAACAAAGCTATAATCAACCAGTGGCCCAGCAGAGTCCTTATACTGGCTTATCAATCTTTCCAATTTTAAAAAAAAACGATCTGACTTTCATATTTGCAATGTCAGATGCCAGACATGAGCATTTGCAATTTGTAACTAGATGTTCATAAGTTGAGAAGTAAAGGAAAAATCATCTCAAATTATCTCAATTTAAATAGTTTTTCATTTTGATTTTTGCTTCTCAAAGGTTAAAGGGAAAGTAGATGTCATGATTCAAACACAAAAGAAAATCAAAATGGACCAAAACATAAAAGTTTCCTTTATAAAAAAAAAAGCAAATATAAAACTAAAGAGATCAATTGAATGAGTGGTGTTGAGGAAAAGCCGTTGCCGTGGAGGGTAGTGTAATTTGGGGCTTTTAGTCAACCGACTTTACTTTTCTTTGTCGGCTTGATAGCAGTGGGGTCCTCCTTATCGACTTCTAGCACTCTGCTTTTCTGTTTTCCAAGGAGTAGTACAATAATTTCAACTTTGTAAAAAAGAAAGACATCCATTCTTCTTCTTTTCACACATGGCGTGTCGGAAGAGAGAGAGAGAGAGAGAGAGCTATCGATAGACCAAGAAGAGCAACTATGGCTAGCTCAGACGCAGGAAGTTACCAGGAAGATAGGATAGCAGGTGTTCCTGAGCTTTACAGGACCTGTTCTCATCCGCCAGTAGCTTTTGATGTTATGGTCTTCGTCGTTATTTCTCATGGCCCCATGGACGTTTGATTGGTTGCCTATTCCTCCTCCGTTGATGAATGACACAAAGAGGCCAACGCACGACATTACTGGTGGCATCTCCTGCAGTTTTTAAATTGGAAAATTTAATGAGTTCTTAGTTTCATCTCAGCATCAGGAGCTAAATTCATAAATTTTTTTTTTTTTGACAATGCAAGACAATCCAACTTTAACTTGGACTAATCAATCCATACCAATGTGTGTAATAGCATCGTCCACACATATCAAGGTAGTCTCCATCACATGGTGAAGAACATGGCTTACAGATTGGTTCCAGGGCATGAGAATATTTTAATTTTAATACGTACTTTTTTTTCACCAAATCAAATATAATAACTATACATTTGATCACTTAGCTAATCATTATTCAAGAATTTAAATTTGTATTCACATTATTCAACAAATTTGTTAAAAAAAATTCGAGGAACATATATTTTCATAAAGTAATATGAAAACATTTATTGTAGAAAGAAAACGAAAGAACCCAAGCATCTAGAATAAAATAATTGAATACATCTTGAGAAGATAAAATCAGAAAAAGGAAGAAAAGGACAAAAACATTCATGTTTCTCAGGGCCTTCTGCCCGAGACCTCCGCTACGGCCATAGACCGAGAAATAATTGATTAAAGCTTGATATGAAGAAGGATCCGAGAAATCACAAGGTTGAATTGAGACAATCCATGGTCTTTTAAGTGTATATGAACTTTGATCCAATATATAATGTCGTTTATGAATTTTTAATATGTTTAATGTGATTTCTTAACTATTAATAAATGTTCAATTTAGTTTTTTCTATGTAACAATGACTATTGAAAATCTTGTATTTTGCCAAGTTTTTGGTTGATCGATTTTACTGATGATTAATTAGTATTTATTGACAAAAAGTCCAACCTAAAAATTTGAGCTTATAGATGAAGAAAAATGGTGTGAATATAAATAGCATATTTGATTCATTGTCGAACGATTTGGAACAATATTTCAATATTTATTTCGTACTAAAATGGAGCAGTCCGGAATTTGTGAGATCAACATAATATTTCAAGATCGAACCACAAATTAGACCGGGGTTAACTAAAAACTTAAATGGGCCGCATGTGTATGTTATCGTATTTCGTGTCATTTAGCTTTGGACAACGTGGTTCCCCACGAGGAAGGGGGATTTGCTAAATTCACAGTTCAAATTCTAAAATTAAATAGTCTCCACGTCCGCACCTCCGAATTTAAAAAAAAAAAAAATCTAAGAGAGATAAATAAATCATCCGTGCAAAAGAGCAATGAAAATAGAGAAATGATATATGAAAGGGAAAAGGACACCAAAAATCCCAAAATATGCATTCTACAATTTTACCCCCGAACTTTTTTTGGGTTATAAAAACCCCAAACTATCTTTCTTGGGACAATTTTACCCCGAACTTTTTCTTATGCTATGAAAAACCTGAACTATCTTGCCACTTTGGACACATTTATCCTAGACTTTTTAACTGAATGACATTTTCGTATTTTCACTTTTTTTCTTTTTTTTTTTTTTTTTTAAATATTTCTTTCTTCCCATGCCAGGAAGAGGAAGATAAAAAAAAAAAAAAAAAAAAGTGAAAAGACGAAAATGCCCTTCAATTAAAAAGTCTACGGTAAATGTGTCCCCAAATAGTTCGGGGTTTTTCGTGGCATAAAAAAAAGTTTAGGGTAAAATTATCTCAAGTGGCATAGTTTGGGGTTTTTTATGATCCAAAAAAAAGTTCAGGATAAAATTGTCCCGAGGGACATAGTTTAGGATTTTTGGTGTACTTTTCCCTATATGAAAAGAGGCAAGTGTCTGAATTACGAAAGCGTGATTCCTCGACTTCCGCGCATGTCATTGTCATGCCATAACCACCGTTCGTTCGGCCCTCTGCACAATGGGCCTGCAATTGGGAACGGTGAAGAGAGTAGAAGGAGAGAGACAATTCACGCGGGGCCTGCAACTGCGTGCTCGTTTGAGCAAGCCAGCTAATGTCATATATAAAATATATCGTAAACGTCCTTTAGATTTACATTTCTCCGCGAGCGAGAGAGAGAGAGATCTTTCAAGGCGAGCAAACTACTATTATGGCAAGCTCAGATGTGGATACGTCCTCCGGAAGCGATTACCAGGTGTTCTTGAGTTTTAGAGGACCTGACACTCGTACTGGATTCACCGACATCCTCTACCGTGATTTGACCAATGCTGGAATCAACGTCTTCCGAGATGACGAAGAGATTCGTGTCGGTGAAAGGATTGATGGATCGCTTTTGACAGGGATCAACAACTCTACAATCTACATACCCATTTTCTCTCGAACCTACGCTTCGAGCCTATGGTGCCTCCGTGAGCTCGCGCACATCATGACAAACATCTCTGAATCGAAAGGTAATAAAAAGATCTTACCTATCTTTTTCAATGTAGATCCTGACGATGTTAAGCTGAAAACTTCACTGTATCGCGATGCCATACTCAATTTGGAGAATGAGAAGAAGTTGAGTACTGAGCAAGTAGATGTGTGGAAAGACGCTCTCATGAAGGTTGGTAAGATCAAGGGATGTGAAGTCAAGAAATACAAAGGGTAAGCATTTTTCCCGAATTTTCCTTAGCACTTAATCAAAGATGTAAAGATTCCAGTACGATTGAGGTGGACTTTTATTATAATAACACTAAATAAATATTTGACTGTGGGTACTGGGAGGAAATGAATGGGATAATGAAATGCCAAGCACATTCCTATCTAATCGTTTAATCTTTCATTGAAAGCTTCTTTTCTAATCATACACAATTTTTAACTTTCGTCTCTCGAACATAAATAATAAAATGCCAATTTCGAATGCAGAAATATTTCTAAATCTATTTTGCATGAATGTTATTGACATCATCGTGAGAATGCTAATCTCATGACATGGCGTACGTGTTGCCGAGGGGCATAAAGAGTATGTTATGGATTGATGTTAATGTCCAATATGGACTCTTAGAAGATCCTTCTAGACTGTTAAGGTTCCATTATCTATCAGATTATTATCTAGTATTTCATGTGCTTGAATAACGTCACTTCTAACTAGGAAATTGTGACATGGCATTGTTCCTCCACTAAATTGGTTTTGCTTTATGGCAGCCAGGGCGAACTGATCGATCTGGTGGTTGAGGAAGTCATAAAACAGCTAAAGAAAAACATAGATCGGTGAGGAAATATTTAGTTGGAATTGATGATCGAGTGATGGAAGTGACCAATTTATTAGACATCAACTCTGGTGGGGTACAATTCATTCAAATTTATGGGATGGGGGGTATCGGTAAAACGACTCTTGCCGAGGTCGTTTTTAACAAATTATGTTCTGATTTTGGAAAGCATTGTTGTTTCCTTGAAAATGTTCGATCGAAGTCATCAAGAGATGTTGACCTTATTGGGTTGCAAAAAAAATTATTATCCGAAATCGGCCATCCTATCGGAAAAGAAAGCATTGATGAAATTCATTATGCGATGGAGAGGATCGAAAGTGTACTTAGCACTCAGAAAGTCCTTCTTGTACTTGATGATGTGGATGACAGTAAACAAGTGGAGAAATTAGTTGGAAATCGTACTTTACATTCAGGATCTAGAATATTGATTACAACTAGAAATAAAGATATTTTGCAAATCCGTAGACCAAAGGAGGATCAAATGTTGAAGTATGAAATGGAGTTGATGAATAATGAACATGCTCTTCAGCTTTTCAGCAAGTGTGCATTTGATAGAGACTCTCCTTCATATGAGTACAATGATCTCTCTAGGGAAATCGTATATGCTACTGGGAGACTTCCATTGGCTCTTGAAGTAATTGGTTCACTCCTCTATTATAGGAAAAAGCAAGAGCAATGGAAAAAGACATTGAAGGAATTAAAAAAAGCACCGCATGACAGTGTTTATGAAAAGTTGAGGATCAGCTATGATGCCTTAAGTTTCGAGCAAAAACAAATTTTCCTCGATATTGCATGCTTTTTCATTGGTGAGGATACGATGAATGCAATTTACATGTGGGAAGATTGTGAACTGCTTCGAGATGATGGGATCGATATCCTCCTTAGCAGGTGTTTGATAAAAATTGCATATAACATGTTTTGGATGCATGATCAACTCAGAGATCTCGGAAGAGAAATTGTTCGTAAAGAAAATCCAATGAATGCTGGAGAGCGTAGTAGGCTATGGATTCACAAAGATATCCTTGATACAATAATGGCAAAAGAGGTGAGGTACCCTAGGAGGAAACTAACAGTTTCTCAACTAAAAATATCCTCCACGCTGCACTAGGATGCTCTTTTTTGTTTCTTCTTTTTCCCATTTTGATACTTTCCTCTGAAATTCAGCACTAAATGCCACTCATTTTGTACTCTCATTTGCAGATGAAGGAGAAAGTTCAAACATTGGATATAGATATGCGCCTCTGTGATCTTAAGGTCATTAAAAGTAAAGAGATTGGAAGGTTTAAAAAAGTAAGATGCCTCAAATTAAATGGGGGAACCTTCATTGGTAACTTTGCAAATTGTCTTACTGAATTAAGATGGGTTTTTTGGAGCCATCCTCCTCCAGTGTCTAAGCCAACCAATATGCACTTCAAGAATGTGGTCATTCTTCAAATTTCTAACCATGACTTCATGGATGATTTAATGCTCCAAGGCTTAATTAAGGTGTGTAATATGCTTATTTCTATCCTATTTTCTTTGAAAGTATGTTTGAATGTTCATCAATTGAATATTGCATTCTTTTCAACAGATGGCAATAAAATTGAAAGTTCTTTCTATTGAAAAGTGTCCCAACATAACTAGAACACTAGGCTTCTCTGAATGCTCGAAATTAGAGAGGCTTAAATTCTCCAGGTGCAAGAATTTGAGGAAAATTGATGGCTCAATTGGGAAGTTAAAATGTCTAACTAACTTGGTGATTGATGGTTGCCGTTATCTCGAAAATGTGCCTGAAGAAATCGGTGGCCTAGTGAATCTAGTTTGCTTTTATATACATTCTGGTGCAGTATTAAAGCTCCCGGGTTCCATATGGAAGTTGAAGTCATTACGTAGTGTGCACTTTACAAGTGGGCATCATATTAATATTGGATTTGATCCAACAAATAATTGGGAATTACCTAACTCTATTGGGATGCTTCAGAATTTGGAAAATCTTTGTATCATAAATAACTTCTATTTAACAGGTCCACTTCCTTGTGAAATCGAAATTTGCCCTTTCTAAGAATCTTAGATCTATCAAATACTAGGGTTAGTGAAGTTCCAAAGACTGTCGACAAGCTTCCTTGCCTGCAAATATTGAATTTGGAAGAATGTAATCATATTCAAGAGTTGCCAATGCTCCCAACAAGTTTAACCAATCTATTTGTGTCATCCACATCGTTGAAGGTAGTCCCGAATCTCTCAAATTTGACTAATTTGGTTAGTTTGCATCTATATGATGGAAGAGGACCTTGTACTGGTGATTTACGGTGGTTGGGGAGATTATCCAAACTAACTCATTTGAGTTTAGTACTTCACATTGCCCCTACTCCTTCTGAGCTGGCTTCCCTTCATGTGCTGAAGGAACTTTATTTGTTTGGACTGGACCAGCAAACCCTTCCGCAACTTCCCTTGTCTTTGGAAAAGCTAGGCCTTAATAACTTCAATTCAGTTGTCTCAATCTTTCCGAACCTGAGAGATTTGGAATTTTTAGAGTTAATTGAGTCTCCGATGCAAGAATTTCAATTTGATGGGCTTCAGGTTCCACATTTAAAGAATATGTTTGTGAGAAGCTGTGGACTCCTTGAGAGACTCAGGCTATCAAACATGAGGGAGCTGACAGTACTCATGGTGAGGGAATGTCAAGTGCTAATGGAGATCGAATATGCTTGCCCGTTTGAATTACTGGATTGTTTGGGTATTTCACGTTGCCAATCCTTGGAAAGGCTAGTTTATGTGGAGGAAGCTGCGCATGATAATAATGAGGCTGTCAAGAAGATGATTACTTGTGAAGGGAGACTAATCTTCCCATCGAAAGCCTTTAAAAAGTTGGGACATTTCTTTCTTCGAGGTTGCGATAAGATAAGTGAGATTGAAATTGAAGGTGCGTCGGAATCGTGGGGTAACTTCCAAGTTCAGTCATGTCCCTTGTTGCAAAGCATTCGTGGTTTACCAAAATTAAAGAACCTATGGGGTTTTTCAATCCTCGACTGCAAAGGCGTACAGATTGTCGAGGGACTGGACGAGCTGGAGTTTTTGAACCACAGTACTAGTTGTTGCGACTCTTCCGAAAGGGGGATCAGCATATCAACCACATTGCCAGATGGCTGCTACATAAATGTCGCTACATGCGGGAACTTACGTGGGTTTGAGAATGATTGGAATGGATTCTTCCTGTGTTTCAAGTGTGAGAAGGTGAGTCCAGACTATTCTCTCCTCTTTGGTCTTGACGCAACCATCCACAAACATTGAAATCAACCTTTTAAGCAGATTTATATTCACTGTGGGAAATAAAAAAAAAAATTAATATAAATTTGCCGCATTTATTTTAAAATTCACTCGACACTGGTTCATTTTATTCTGCGCTCGTTTTTTCTTCTTCTTCTTCTTCTTCTTCTTCTTTTTGTTTTCCATTTTCTTTCCTATTTTGTATTTGAGAAATTTCAATATTTGCACAATTCCACGGGACAAGGTCAGTTTTTATCACAAAATGATTGGAAAAACTTCAATGTCTTGAAGAAATATATAGAATAGCTTGAGTTTCTTATTAAAATGCTCTTTTCATTATGTATAGAGCGATTATTTAGTTTAGCGTAGCTTTTACATAATATACTCCATCTTATTGTCCATTTATTACTTAATACCATTTTTATGTCAGATGAAAGACAGGACATTAAAAGAATCAGATACTCATTGCACAAGTCAAAACAACTTAGCTAACGGAGGTGTTTCAAGAACATAGTTTATATGGATCACCTTTCCACTAATCAAGTGACTCATGTCGCTGATTGAAATGAGTGTTTCTTGAATTTGGATGTTGTTAAGGTTGGCCAAGTAGGAGGTGTGCTCCAAAAGCACCTCAAATACTTATTTTAAGATTTTATAGTTTGATTAAAAGCCACTCAAATAGGAACGGGAACGGCAGGAACGGGAACGGGAAGAGGAAAGGCATTCCATACAGGAACAGGAAGGGGAGAGGCACTTCGAACAGGAGCAGGATCAAGAACAGGCAATCCACTCCGAACAGGAAGTGGAAAGGCACTTCGAACAGGAGCAGGATCAAGAACAGGCAATCCACTCCGAACAGGAAGTGGAAAGGCACTTCGAACAGGAGCAGGATCAAGAACAGGCAATCCACTCCGAACGGGAACGGGAGCGGGAACGGGAATGGGAAGAGGAAAGCCATTTCATACAGGAACAGGCAATCCACTCCGAACGGGAACGGGAACAGGAAAGCCACTTCGAACAGGAATTAAAACCGAGGAAAAGGCTGGGGGAGAGTGTGGTCCCCATGCCTGAGCTTCAACAGAGTGCTGCACTGCGTCCTCCCCTGTTTTTTCCCGTCTGATTAAAAGCCACTTCAAAGAGGAATTAAAGCAGAGGAGATGGCTGGGGAGAGTGTCTTTCCAATGTTAGAGCTTCGGCAGATTGTGATGTTGATTGCAGGTTAAGATGGGAAGCTGGCCGATTGATCATTTGACAGCGGAAATGGAGAGGCCCCTCTCCGAAAGAAGTAAGAGGATGCTCGCCATCAAATCAGAACGAAGTTGGGCTGAAAGCAGAGGTAGGGTGTACGGAAACACTCGGAATGCAATGGAGGTCGTACTTGCCCATTTGAGTGAACAATGCCAATGGCGTCTAGCAAAGCAAACCCGGAAGTTGTCTCCTTTGGCCGCGAATTAAGGCTATATTGTCCGTACTGTATTTGTGGCCTTTCTTTTTTTTGCCTAAAAGGCATTCGTTTCTTTTAATTCGTCTTTCTTTTTAAGCTCGGGCTTTGGCTATATGCACTTTATAGAATGTGGTCTTTCTTCAATTTTCGGACAATAGCTTCATAGATGATTCAAAACTACGGAGCTTAATCAAGGTGTGTTATGCTTTTCTCTATTCTACTTAACCAATATATGATCATTCATCTAATGAATAGCGGAGCGAATTTTTCACAAATGTCAGTGAAAGTTAGGTTCTTTATCTTTTACATTATTCTCACATAATCACAACTTGTGACTTCTTTGGATGCTCAATTTGAGGAAAATTGACAGCTCTATTGGGAATTAAAGTATTTGATCAACTTGAATATCAATGGTTACCATCATCTTGAAGATTCGCCCAAAGAAATCGGAGGCCAATGCTTCACTCTAGGGTGGCATTGTTTGCCCTTTTTAAAGAAATCAACTTGAATATCAATGGTTACCATCATCTTCCAAAATCGAAAGTTTGCCCTTTATAATGAATCCTTTGCTTGTCGTGCCCTTGTATCATTGAAGTTCCAGCGACAGACGGCATGCTTCCTTACCTGCAAACAGTTGAGTTAAAAGAATACAAAAAGATTCAAGAACTGCCGATGCTTCCCATAAGTTTAAACAATCTATGAGGGTTATCTATATCGTTGCCAGTAGTCCCAGTTCTCTCAAATTTGACTAACTTGGTTTGTTGGACCCATCTGATGGCTCTAGTTGGAGAGAAGTAAACAAAATTCTCAGGTTAGTAGGTTGGATTGGGAGGTTACCCAAACTGAATGAGCTGAGCTTGAATTTTCTCAATGTCCCTATTGCTACTGAGTTGGTTTCCTTTTCTCAATCTAGGTTGGACTTGCAAACACTTGCGCAACTTCCACCATCTCTGTTTTAATGTAAGCTTTGATAACTTCAGTGCAACCGTGTCACTCTCATCCAATTTAGAAAATTTTATCAAGTATAGAGCTCTCACATTCTCAATTGCAAGAAATTCAACTCAATAGGCTTCAAAGTCAAAATTTAACATAGTTGGTTCTCATAAGCTGTGAAGCCCTGGAGATATCGTTGCCCAAAGCTATTTGAGACCCAACTTGCCGAGCTGTGTGAATCAATGGAGACATTTTCTATCATCTGGTGTGGGTCCTTGGAAAGGTCAACTTTAACGGGTAAAGTAGTCTTCTGATGAGTCGATTATTTGTGAAGGGAGACAAGTTTTCTGTCACATTTTTAAATAAGCTAAAAAAGTTTCAATATTAGGGGTTGCCCAAAGATACTCCAAATTCAAGTACTAGGTACATCGGAATCCATAAATGATTTGTCTCAGATTATTGTTCTGTGGAAAGTGTTTGTGGTTTATCAGAACTTAAAGAAGCTCAAGTATTTATACATCTATGACCGTGATGGGCTACAAGTTGTTGAGGATCTTGACGAGTTAGAGTTTTTGAATGGTTAATCATTCATCGTTGCGGATCAATAGAAAGGTAGATGATGTATCACTAGCAGAATTGCTAAGGATTGCAAAATAGACATCTTCGACTGGGAAATTAGCTGAGGCAAAGAAACAATTCGATGGCTCCATCCAGTCTTGCGAGCATTTCAAGGTGAGTTCAAAACTTCTTTCTTTGGTTTTTCTTCTCACCTTTTTTTTCGATGGATAGCAACGATCGCCTTATTCTATCCCTGTTTGCTTACTCCCATCTCTATATCACTTACACGTACTAAACATTTGATGTGTTAATATAATCCGGTATTGCCTTTCTATGTAGTTTATACGTGCCTTATATACACATATAGTCTATCTCCATCTAATAACTCATTCCAATATAATGAACTGAAAAGAGAGATTCGGTATCCTATGGATTCTAAATAAAATGATTCAGAAGGCCATCAACAAAATTGAACTCAACTTTTGAAAACAGACGGAGCAGTTGTCCAGAACCCTGGTCTGGTGTGAGGTTGGGGCATGTTGCGTGATCTCCTCGGCTGCTGGGTTTCCGGCTTTTACAGGTTTTGGGGAACCACCGATTGCGGAATTGTGGGCTCTTAGAGAGGGTCTGAGACTTGCTCTGCAATTTCATATATTCACAATGAACTCGATGCAAAAATCCTTCATGACAGGTTTCTTAATAAAACAACTTGTAAAATGAGAATAGGGAACAGCTCTTTTTAGAATAAAGGACTATCCTCAGGAGCTTTTGACCGATACCAGATGGAGCACATACCTAGAGAGGCAAATCGCTGCGCTGATTTCCTGGCAAAGAAGTGCCGCTTGCAATAGGATAATCTCAAGATCTTATCGGAACCTCCATTAGACGTTTTGAAGCTACTGGAGTTCGACTGTAGGTGCTGTTGTGTCCAAAGAACCGTTAGAATTTGCATAGTAGCTTTGTTTCTGCATTTTACGACCGCTGGGTCCTCTTTTATGCACTCGAAATATAACAAGACCATGCCGCACTTGTAGCGAACGTCTGCTGCCGAACAAAGAAAACATTCCCTAATTCCCATGGATACAAAACGAATAGCTTTCTGGCGGTAGCGAAATGCATTAATAATAAAAGCTTTTGTGGTCCTCAAGATCTACAACCGAATCATGTCCTCAACCGCTGGTGGAGAATGAAGATTAGAAGAAGAGAATGATAAAGATTATCTTGTTTTGCCTGAAACAGAGATGGGAATAACAAAGCCAAAAAGAAAATCGATGCCGAAATTCGCATTAAGAAACAAGAGAGACCTATTCCAAGTATTACCTTCCATTTTCTTCAATCAAATTTAGGCAAAGAACTTCTACTTGGTACTACCCAACTCTCTGATTAGTCAGAATGAGGAAATATTGCATCAAGACATTCTTTCAAAAATCCTCGACATCAAAGCTCGACCGGCATCTTTAAAAAATGTGCCTGCAGCTGCATACTCTTCCAAGGCCTTCTTGACGGCACCATCCCTCAGGAATCGTGGAAAAAAAGCCAAGATGCGGTCGCCATCACGAATGACACCGTCATCAGACCCGCCAGAATCCTCAGCAACCGCCACCTCACGCCACACTTCCTTTTCACCACCACCTGAGTCACCAAGCACGCCCTGTGGAGCACTCTTAAGATCCTTATTGCCCTAATTTTTTCATTCCTGCTTGCGAAGACTAAGCAAATAACAGGTTAGTTTTACTTTTTGTTGGGTAACTTATTTGTTTTGGTTTTAATCCTTGTTTTGGAACCACTCAGAAGCGACAAGGTTGAGATGATTGGGGGTCCATTAAAATCAGACAGGAGATCATTGTGAGGCCTAGAGTTCAAGCTACTTCAACACCAACGAGTTGAAGACAAAGCTCCAACCGAGTAGCGGTGAAGCAGAGTCCTTATACTGGCTTATCCATCTTTCCAATTTTATTATTGCTCATGAAAAAATGACCCTGACTTTCATATTTGTCGTGTAAGATGCCAACATGAGCATATGCAATCTGTAACCTGATGTTCATAAGTCGAGAAGCAAAGAGAGACATTATATTTTCATATTCAACAAATTTGTTAAAAAAAATTCGAAGAACATATATTTTCATAAAGTAATATGAAAACATTTATTGTAGAAAGAAAACGAAAGAACCCAAGCATCTAGAATGAAATAATTGAATACAGCTTGAGAAGATAAAATCAGAAAAAGGAATCATGTTTCTTAGGGCCCTCTGCCCGAGACCTCCGCTACGGCAATAGACCGAGAAATAATTCATGAAAGCTTGATATGAAGAAGGATCCGAGAAATGACAAGGTTGAATTGAGACGATCCATGGTCCTAAGTGTGTATGAACTTTAATCAAATATATAATGTCGTTCATGAATTTTTAATATAGTTAATGTGATTTCTTAACTATTGATAGATATTCAATCTAGTTTTGTAAAAATGATTATTGGAAATCTTGTATTTCGCTAAGTGTTCGGTCGATTGATTCTATTGATGATTAATTATTGTTTGTTCACAAAATGTCCAACCTAAAAGCTTGAACTTATAAATGAAGAAAGATTGTGTGAATATAAAGAGCATATTTGATTCATTGTGGAACAATTTGGAATAATATTTCAACATATATTTCTTACTAAAATGGAGTAGTCCAGAATTTGTGGGATCAACATAATATTTCAAGAACGAACCACAAATTAGACCGGGGTTAACTAAAAACCTAAATGGGTCGCGTGTATGTTGTCGTATTTCGTGTCATTTAGCTTTGGACAAGGCGATTCCCCACGAGGAAGGGGGATTTGCTAAATTCACAGTTCAAATTCTAAAATTAAATAGTCTCCATGTCCGCACTTCCGAATTTAAAAAGAAAAAAAAATTCTAAAAGTTAATTATTTGTGCGAAGAGAGATAAATAAATCATCCGTGCAAAAGAGCAACGAAAATAGAGAAATGATTTGAATTAAGAAAGCGTGATTCCTCGACTTCCGCGCATGTCATTGTCATGCCATAACCACCGTTCGTTTGGTCCTCTGCACAATGGGCCTGCAATTGGGAATGGTAAAGAGGGTAGAAGGAGAGAGACAAATCAGAGCGCAGGGCCTGCAACTGCATGCGCGTTTGAGCAAGTCAGCTGTGTCATATATAAAATATATTGTAAACGTCTTTTAGATCTATATTTCTCCGCGAGCTTTCAAGGTGAGCAAACTACTATTATGCCAAGCTCATATGTGGATACATCATCTGGAAACAATTACCATGTGTTCCTGAGTTTTAGAGGACCCGATACTCGTATTGGATTTACCGACGTTCTCTACTATAATTTGAGCAATGCTGGAATCAATGTCTTCCGAGATGACGAAGAGGTTCGAGTCGGTGAAAGGATTGATGGATCACTTTTGGAAGGGATCAACAACTCTACGGTCTACATACCCATTTTCTCTCGAACCTACGCTTCGAGCCTATGGTGCCTCCGTGAGCTCGCGCACATCATGGCAAACATCTCTAAATCGAAAGGTAATAAAAAGAACTTACCTATCTTTTTTTATGTAGATCCTGACGATGTTAAGCTGAAAACTTCATTGTATCGCGATGCCATACTCAATCTGGAGAATGAGAAGAAGTTGAGTATTGAGCAAGTAGATGTGTGGAGGGACACTCTCATGAAGGTTGGTAAGATCAAGGGATGGGAAGTCAAGAAACACAAAGGGTAAGCATTTTTCCCTAATTTTCCTTAGCACTTAATCAAAGATGTAAAGATTTTTGTATGATTGAGGTGGACTTTTATTATAATAACACTAAATAAATATTTGACTGAGGGTACTGAGAGGAAATGAGTGGGATAATGAAATGCCAAGCACATTCCTATCTAATCGTTTAATCTTTCATTGAAAATTTCTCCTCTAATCATGCACAATTTTTAACTTTCGTCTCTCGAACATAAATAATAAAATGTCAATTTCGAATGCAGAAATATTTCTAAATCTATTTTGTACGAGTGTTATTGACATCATCATGAGACTGCTAATCTTATGACATGGTGCACGCGTTGCCATGGAGCATAAAGACTATGTTATGGATTGATGTTAATGTCCAATAGGGACTCTTAGAAGATCCTTCTAGATTGTTAAGGTTCCATTATCTATATGATTATTATCTAGTATTTCAGGTTCTTGAATAACATCATTTCCAACTAGGAAATTGTGACATGGCATTGTTCCTCCACTAAATTTGTTTTGCATTATGGCAGCCATGGCGAACTGATCAATCTTGTGGTTATGGAAGTCATAAGAAAGCTAAAGACAAAACATAGATCGGTGACAGAATATTTAGTAGGAATTGATCATCGAGTGATAGAAGTGACCAATTTATTAGACGTCAACTCTGGTGGGGTACGATTCATTCAAATTTATGGGATGGGAGGTATCGGTAAAACGACTCTTGCTAAGGTCGTTTTTAACAAACTATGTTCTGATTTTGGAAAGTGTTGTTGTTTCCTGGGAGATGTTCGATCGAAGTCATCAGGAGATGTTGGCTTAATTGAATTGCAAAAAAAGTTATTATCCGAAATTGGCCATCCCGCAGGAACAAGGAGCATTGATGAAATTGATTATGGGATGAAGAGTATCCAAGAAGTACTTAGCACTCAGAAAGTCCTCCTTGTACTGGATGATGTGGATAACAGCAAACAAGTGGAGAAATTAGTTGGAAAGAGTACTTTATATTCAGGATCTAGAATATTGATTACAACTAGAAATAAAGATATTTTGCAAATCCATAGACCAAAGGAGGATCAAATGTTGAAGTATGAAATGGAGTTGATGAGTAGTGAACATGCTCTTCAGCTTTTTAGCAAGCATGCATTCGATAGTGACTCTCCTTCATATGAGTACTATGATCTCTCTAAGGAAATCGTATCTGCTACTGGGAGACTTCCATTGGCTCTTGAAGTATTTGGTTCACTCTTCTATTGGGAGAAAAGCCAAGAAGAATGGAAAAAGACATTGAAGAAGTTAAGACAAGCACCGCATGGACGTGTTCTTGAAAAGTTGATGATTAGCTACGATGCCTTAAGTTGGGAGCAACAACAAATTTTCCTGGATATTGCATGTTTTTTCATTGATGAGGATATAGCGAATGCAATTTACATGTGGGAAGATTGTGAACTTCTCCAAGTTGATGGGGTTGATGTCCTTGATAGTAGATGTTTGATAAAAATTGTGGATGAAAAGTTTTGGATGCACGATCAGCTCCGTGATCTTGGAAGGGAAATTGTTCGTCAAGAAAATCGAATAAGTCCTGGACAACAACATAGTAGGCTATGGATTGACAAAGACACCATTGATACAATAAGGACAGAAGAGGTGAGGTACCCTAAGAGGAATAGTTTCTCCACTAAAAAATTCCCTTCGCTATACTGGGATGCTCTTTTTGTTTCTTCTTTTTCTCATTTTATTACTTTCCTCTGAAATTCAATAATGAATGCTATTCATTTGGTACTCTCATTTGCAGATGAAGAACAAAGTTCAAACACTGGACATTGATCTACGCAAAAGTGACCTTAAGGATATTAAAAGTGAAGAGATTGCAAGGTTTACATATCTAAGGTGCCTCAAATTAAATGGGGGAACCTTCATTGGTGACTTAGCGAATTGTCTTGCCAATTTAAGATGGATTTTTTGGAGCCATCCTCCTCCATTGTCTAAGTCAACCAATATGCACTTGAAGAATCTGGTCGTTCTTCAAATATCTGACCATGACTTCGTGGATAATTTAATGCTACAAAGCTTAATTGAGGTATGTAATATGCTTATTTCTATTCTATTTACTTTGAAAGTAATATTTGAATGTTCACTAATTGAATATTGCATTCTTTTTACAGATGGCAATAAAATTGAAAGTTCTTTATGTTGGAAAATGTCCCAGCATAACTAGAACACCAAGCTTCTCTGAATGCTCGAAATTAGAGAGGCTTGAATTCTTCTTGTGCAAGAATTTGAGGAAAATTGATGGCTCAATTGGGAAGTTGAAGTGTCTGACTAACTTGGTGATCTATGCTTGTAGTCGTCATCTCGAAGATGTGCCTGAAGAAATTGGTGGCCTAGTGAATCTAGTTCACTTCTATATACATTCTGGTATAGTGATAAAGTTGCCAAATTCCATATGGAAGTTGAAGTCATTACGTGAAGTGCACTTTTCAAGTGGGCATCTTGTTAATACTCGATTTGATCCAGCAAATGATTGGGAGTTACCTAGCTCTATTGGGATGCTTCGGAATTTGGAAGAGCTTTCTATCATAAGTAACTTCTATTTAACAGGTCCACTTCCTTCTGAAATCAGAAATTTTCCCTTTCTAAGAATCCTAAATCTATCATGTACTAGTGTTAATGAAGTTCCAAAGACCGTCAGCATGCTTCCTCGCCTACAAATATTGGATTTGAGGGATTGTAATAAGATTCAAAAGTTGCCGGTGCTCCCAACAAGTTTAACCGATCTATCGGTGTCATCCACATTGTTGAAGGTAGTCCCGGATCTCTCAAATTTGACTAATTTGGTTAGTTTGCATCTAGGTGATGGAGGAGGACCTTGTACCGGTGATTTACGGTGGTTGGGGAGATTATCCAAACTAACTAATTTGAGTTTACTGCTTCACATATCCCCCACTCCTTCCGAGACAGCTTCCCCTTATTTGCTAAGGGAACCTTATTCGTCTGAACCGGACCAGCAAACCTTTCTGCAACTTCCCTTGTCTCTGCAATGGCTACGCCTTAGCAACTTCAATTCAGTTGTGCCAATCTTTCCGAATCTTAGAGATTTGTTACTTTTAGAGTTCATTGAGTCTCCGATGCAAGAATTTCAATTCGATGGGCTTCAGCTTCCACATTTAAAGGGTTTGGTTGTGAGAACCTGTGGACTCCTTGAGAGACTCAGGCTATCAAACATGAGGAAGCTGACACGACTCAAGGTGGAGGGATGTCCAGTGCTAATGGAGATCGAATATGCTTGCCCGTTCGAATTACTGGAGCGTTTGTCCATTGAATATTGCCAATCCTTGGAAAGGCTAGTTTATGTGGAGGAAGCTGCGCATGATAATAATGAGACTGTCAAGAAGATGATTACTTGTGAAGGGAGACTAATCCTCCCATCGAAAGCCTTAAAAAAGTTGCAACGATTCAGGCTTGAAGATTGCGAGAAGATAAGCGAGATTCAAGTTGACGGTGCGTCGGAATCGTGGGAAGAGTTCCAAGTTGGGAAATGTCCCTTGCTGCAAAGCATTCGCGGTTTACCAAACTTAAAGAACCTACAGTATTTATCAATCCACTACTGCAAAGGGCTACAGGTTGTCAAGGGCCTCGACAAGCGGGAGTTTTTAAACCATAGTACTAGCTGTTGCGACTCTTTGGAAAGGGGGATTGGCATATCAACCCCATTGCCAGATGACTGCTGCATAGATGTCTCTAGTTGCGGGAACTTAAGTGGGTTTGAGAAAGATTTCAAGGGATCCGTCCTATCTTTCAAGCAGTACAAGGTGAGTCCAGACCATTCTCTTTCTTTTCTCGTTGGTCTTGATGCAACCACCCAATAACATGAATTCAACCTTTAAGTAGATTTGTAATAATCGTGGGAAATCGGGAACAAAACTAATATAAATCCAGCCGCACTTATTTTAAAATTCACTCGACACAGGTTTATTTTATTATGCACTCGTTTTCTCCTCTTTTACTTTTTTTTTTCCGTTTTCCATTTTCTTTCCTATTTTGTATTTGAGAAATTTCTATATTTGCACAATTCCACGGGACAGAGTCAGTTTTTATCACAAAATGATTGGAAAAACTTCAATATCTTGAAGAAATATATAGAATAGCTTGAGTTTCTTATTAAAGTGCTATTTTCATTATGTATAGAGCGATTATTTAGTTTAGCGTAGCTTTTACATAATATACTCCATTTTATTGTCCATTTCTTACTTAATACCATTTTGCCGCGGGAAAGACAGGACATTAAAAGAATCGGATACTCATAGCACAACTCAAAACAATTTAACTAACTGAGGTGTTTCAAGAACATAGTTTATATGGTCTGCCTATCCACTAATCAAGTGACTTATGTCCCTGATTGAAATGAGTTTCTTGAATTCGCATGTGGTTGGGGTTGGCCAAGTAGGAGGTGTATTCCAAAAGCAGCTCAAATACTTATTTAAGATTTTTTACGGTTTGATTAAAACCCACTTCAAAAAGGAACAAGAACGGAAACAGGAACAGGAAAGCCATTTCAAACAGGAACAGGAACTGGAACTGGAAGTCGAAAGGCACTTCGAACAGGACCAGGATGAAGAACAGGAAATCCACTTCGAACAGGAGCAGGAACAGAAAAGCCACTTCGAACAGGAATTGCAACAGGAATTAAATCCAAGGAGAAGGCTGGGGAGAGTGTGGTTTCAACGCCTGAGCTTCAGCAGTTTGCTGCATTGCGTCCTCTCCTGTTTTTTCTCGTCTGATTAAAAGCCTCTTCAAAGAGGACTTAAAGCAGAGGAGAAGGCTGGGCAGAGTGTCGTTCCAATGCCAGAGCTTCAGCAGATTGTGATGTTGATTGCAGGTAAAGATGGGAAGCTGGCCGATTGATTATTCGACAGCGGAGCTGGAGAGGCCCCTCTCCCAAAGAAGTCAGAGAACTCTCGCCATCAAATCAGAACGAAGTAGGCTGAAAGCAGGGGTAGAGTGTGCAGAAACACTCGAAAATGCAATGGAGAGCGTACTTGCCCATTTGAGTGAACAATCCCAATGGCGTCTAGCAAAGCAAACCCGGAAGTCGTCACCTTTGGCTGAATCCGTTTGGTTTGCTTTTAGGGAAAGGACTTAGAGAAAATGCAAATAACTTTAGCCTAACAAGGCTTTCTGAAATGTTATTGTGTTTGGCAAACTATAACTTTAGAGTGCATTGGAAAATAGCCTTGGCTTAAATGCCATTTGGTAATACCACTTTTTTTTTTTTAATCCGATGAAGCTCCATTGCCAGCCAACTGTTGACAGCTAGATCTGGCCGCGGGCGAGCTTGCCTGAGGTCAGACAACCTCAGGTGTGGCGGTCTGGCTGCCAAGCAGCCTCCCTTGGGTTGTGCGACCTAGCCACGGCGGTTGGTCGAGCAACCCAGACCCAGGCGTGGTGGTCAGATTTGGCCGCCGCCCGCGGTCGCACGACCCAAGGGACGCCGCCTGAGGTTGCGCGACCTTAGGCACCGCCCTAGGTCGAGTGACCCAGCGGCAACAGCTGGTCGCGCGACCCAAACCCAAGCGCGGCGGCTAGATCTGGCCACCACCAGATGGGTGTCGACTGGGTCGTGTGACCCAGGGCGTCGCCTGCCAGAGGTTGCACAACCTAAACCCAAGCGCGGCGGCCAAATTTGGCCGCCACCTGACAGGTATCAACTGGGTCGTGCAACCCAAGGCATTGCCTGCCGGAGGTCGCGCAACCCAGGGGAGGCCGCCTGAGGTCGCTCGACCTCCGGCAACGCCTTGGATCGCACGACCTCAGGCGGGCGATGCCTTGGGTCCGGGACCTCGGGCGGTGACGCCCTGGGTCGTGCGACCTCGAGCAGGCGACGGTCAAGTGATGGACGACCATCGGGTGGCGGCCAGGCGGTGATTGCCTGAGGTGCTGCCGCTGAAGAGAAGAGAAGACGATGAACAGTAGCATTTGCATTCTTAAAATGCTGAAAGCCCAATACACCTCAAGACCTGTATTGGGCTTTCAGCATTTGGAATGCTAACATTTGGCCAAAGGACCCTCAAAAATAGTTGCCAAACACTTTGTATTTTCCCCAAGGGACTTTACAAGCCTAAAGCTACTTCCCACTGTTGAACCAAACAAGGAGGCTCTATTGTCCGTACTGTATTTGTGGCCTTCCTTTTTGCCTAGAAGGCATTCGTTTCTTTTAATCCGTCTTTCATTTTGAGCTCGGGCTTTGGCTCCCGACCAATATGCACTTAATAGAATGTGGTCTTTCTTCAATTTTCAGACAATAGCTTTCTAGATGATTCGAAACTACAGAGCTTAATCAAGAAATGTCATGCTTTTTTCTATTCTATTTAACTAATATATAGTGGCGTTCATTTTTTACAAATGGTTGTGAAAGTGAAAGTTGTTTTCCTTTTACATTATTCTCACATAATCATATAACCCGTGGCTTATTTGGATGCTCAACTTTAGTAAGGTTTACTTTCCAACATTGTCCCAATTTGAGGAAAATTGACAGCTCTATGTGGGAATTAAAGTATCTGATCAACTTGAATAACAAATGGTTGCCATCATCTTGAATATTTGCCCAAAGATCTCAGAGGAACCTCCATTAGACATGTTGAAGCTACTGGAGTTTGTCTGTAGGTGCTGTCGTGTCCAAAGAAGACTATAATTTTAACACGCGTTTTGTTGCATCAAACTGATATAAAATCAAAACAGTTGATCACTTAACTAACATTAATCGAGGATTTAACTTTGTATTTATGTTGTTTTACAAATTTGTTGAAAAAAATTCGACAAACATTTATTGTCGCAAAGTAATCTGAAAACATTTACTATAGAAAGAAAACGGAAGTTATGTCCCCACTTTGACGTGTTTAGGAATATATCTTGAGAAGATAAAATCGGAAAAAGGAAGATAAGGACAAAAATATTCATATTCCTGGTGTGTGGGAAGCCAATCCCACTTCTTATTGCTCGAGACTTATATCCTTACTTTGATAAACAGGATGAAGGAGTGACTGTGCAAGTAGTACCAGTTTTACAAAAATTAAAAGATTGACAAAAATATTAATTTCCATTCAAATTCGTTAAATTTCATTCAGATTAAATTTTATTTCGCTTAATTCGTTCCTAGTTTTGTAAAATAAATGGAGCGTAAAAATATGAAAATGGTGATTTTTACGAACTACACCATCTGTGAATTAAATAATATCAATATTCTTTAAATATTTTCTTTAAATGTCTGTGTTTTCTTTTAGTCGAAAAATGTACGTGTTGACGCGGCCTCATTCGTGGGTCTCAGTCAATGGCAACGGCTTGACTACTTTTTATGCTTTTAATGCCTATATTATGTTAGCACAAGGGCTGGCAATTCTATTCATGCGTATAAATCGGGTTTGGCAATTGTGCCATGTTGTGTATTTTGAAAACGCTATATAATTGCTAATTAAGCTATAAATTTTATATATATTAAATTCGCATCAATTCATGTCACTTTTTATTGTGTTAGTTCGTGTAAAAAATTGCCGGCCTCTATCATCGATGATCAAAAACAAGTTTAAGGGAATGGATTATATGTTCAAACATCGATAACATATATTATAGGTATTTGAATAACAAGGTAGCTCTATTCCTATTTGGATTACTTCTTTGTTTATGTTCTAGTCCTAGTTCTTGAACTACTCAATAGTAATTGGGTTGAGATAATTTGTGTTTATTAAAGCTTCATTCGTCTCACGAAAAATAACTTCTAGAAAAATATTTTCCAAATTTTCCGACGTTTGTTTCATTGAGGAAAACATTTTTCATGAAGGAAAAAAAGTCTTCTAAAGTGGGGGAAAACATTTTCCACTCTCACTCTCTCCTATCTTACATAAATTATTAGTCCTCACTTCTTTCTTTTATTTTTTTAAATCAATTTTTTAATTTTTTTCATAAATTCGAATTTTTTTGTTATTTTTTAATAAAATCGATTTTTTATTATCTTTTATTTTGTCTTTCTTTTTGCTGTTTTTCTTTTTCGGCCGGTCGTCGAACACGGCAACAGTCGGCGACCAGCGACAAGCGAGCCGAGCTTGCCGATCTGGCATTGCCATACTACAGCGAGGCTTGGTCATTGTCGATCTAGTGAGGCCCGAGCCTCGTCCCTAGACTACGGCGAGGCTCGGGTGTCGCTAATCTGGCCAGGCTCGAGCCTCGCCGCCATCTAGTGAGGCCCGGGAGTCTCCAATGTGGTGAGGCCCAAGCCTCGTCGCCAGACTGCGATGAGGCTCGGGCATCGCTGATTTGGCCAAGCTTGAGCCTTGTCGCCATCTGATGAGGCCTGAGAGTCGCCGATCTAGCAAGGCTCAAGCCTCATCGCTATACTGTGGCGAGGCTCGGGCGTCACTGATCTAACCAGGCTCAAGCCTCGTCGTTGTTTGATGAGGCCCAGGTGTTGCCAATTTGGCAAGGCCCGAGCCTCGCCGCCTCAAGCTCGCCTCGCTAGTGAGCTGATCGGGCAACTCACCAGAGGTAGGCAAGCCCCGAGCCTCGTCGGCAAGGCGAGCTTGAGGCGTGGCCAATCGGTGACCGACCAATAAAGGAGAGAACAAAAAAAAAAAAAAGAAAAAAATAATTTAATAATAAATTTTAAAAATAAATAAATAACGATTTAAAAAATAAAATAAAATAAAAATGATTGAAAAGAGTTTATAAAGGAAAATATTGTCTCAAGCGAATAGCGGAAAATATTTTTCACTTCAAAATTACATTGGAAAATAATTACGTTTTCTTGAAAAATAGCTTCCTGAAAAATATTTTTCAGAAAAGCAATATTTTCTGTAAAACAAATGGAGCCTAAGGTTCAATTTGTTTGATGAAAAATAAATTATTTAGAAAATATTTTCCTAAAAATGATTGTTTATATTGCTTAAAAAAATGAATGAACAAAATAATCTCTTGGTTCAACCAAGGAGATTTTTGTATAATTAAAAAGATCAACCAGGAGACCATTGTACCCATTGGGCACATAGCTCGATGATAAGGGAATTAGACGAGGTGGTGACGTTTAATTTTAGGTGTGGAGTTCGATTTTAAAATTATGTAAAAATGCAGACTAAATGTTTAATAGAAGGAGAGGAGAGTTAGGGTAGGATAGAAAAGAAAAATTCAAGAGACAATTATGAAGCAAGAGAGTTAAATAGCAATTTTAGCACCAATGAGTTGGAGACTCAGCCACCTCCGGGCAGCGGGGTGAGTCCTTTGAGTGCTTATCCCTCTTTCAGGTTTTACCAAGAGTGATCCCGACTTTCACACTTGCAACATTAGAGGCCAACACGAGCATTTGCAATTTGTAACCTGATTTTCATTAGTCGGAATATTAAGAGAACTGTTGGCTCAAATTGTCTCGGTCTGAGTTGTTTTTTAATTTGATTTTTTTCTTCTCAAAGATAAGAGGAAAAGTGAATGTCATGATTGAAACACTAGGAAAATCAAGCTATACCAAACATACTTTTCCTAAAAAGGTGAACCAATGACGCAACTCTTAATGACCTGTCGGGGAAATGGATTATTTATCAGGTCTGCCACCGAATTTTCTTTTCAAAAAACATGATATTAAATGCAGCACATTTTGTATATTCAATTGTCAATTATCACAAGAAACTTATGCCATTAGTTAGGCGTGCAAACACAACAAAATAAAAAATAAAAATAAAAAAGAGAAATCGAGATATAAGATTTATCTTGGTTCACCCTTAAATTAGGGCTACATTCAAATGAGGATTTTATTATAATTGACACATCTCTATTACAATTCTCAATTACAAAAAAAAAAAGATATTATATATAGACAGATATAATTATTCATGAACTTAAGCCCAACTTACTAATAAAATACAAGTTCAAATTATAAAAGCCCTCTAGTGGATTGAGAGTAGTGTTCTTGTGCATTCTTGTTAATGGGAGTATGAATCACATTTCAACAGTGCCCGAATAGGAGAATCTAATAATTTGGAGCTTTCTATCAACCAACTTTACTTTTTTTTTGTCCCCAATACCCTTTATCGGCCATATGATGTGTTTGGTAATCATTCTATTCTGGAAAAAAATTTCTGCTTAGAGCCTACATGGTAATTTGTTCAGGAACAATCGATTCTATTTTTTTGTTCTAAGGCATAGATTCTATCCATTTGGCAAATTATTTGTTCTCGGAATTAGATTTGGAGCATAATCAAAAAACAGTTGATTATTGTTTTCTGGAACAATTCCAAAAATCAAGTCCAAGTTTTTTTCTTATCTTTCCTTTTTGTTCTTCCTCCCAGGCCATGATCGGCCTATAGTCGCCTCATCACCACTCGTCGGCCACTATGAGCCTCAACCTCACAGATTTGGGTGAGGCTGAGGCTTGCGGTGGCCAAGCGAGCCTCTAGCGAGCTCGCCGAGGCCTCACCTAGTCGATCGCTAGCCACCGCCAATGGCAACAACCAGTCACAAAGAAGGAGGAAGAAGAAAGAGAAAAGGAAGAAGAAAAAAAGAAAATAAGAAAAATACAATAAAAGTATTAAAAATTTTAAAGAAACAAAAAATTTAAAGGTCATGCCAAATGAATTTCTATTCGGAAAATAAAATTTTTGGACAATTATCAAACGCTTTCAAATGCTCAAATCATTTCCGGAGTAGAATAAAAAAGAACAAATTTTGAACAGAAAGTATTACGGGGACAAAATGGTTATTATTCGTATCTTTAGAAATAATTATTTTTATTCTATTTCCTAGACGAATTTCCGGATATTTGAAGGCATTTGATAACTACGAAAAAATTTTATTTCCGAAATAAAAATACATTTGATACAACACTTAAAGTTCTATTTAACTTAGAATTTCTTTTAATTTTTACTATTTTTATTATATTTTTCTTTTCTTTTTCTCTTTTTCTTCTTTTTTGCCTTTTCTTCTTCTTCAATCTCCAGTCAGTCGCGGAGTGTCGCTAGTAGTTGGGTGAGTTCAAGTGACGGGAAGAAGAAGAAGAAAGAAAGAAAGAAATAAAATAAAAGAAGAAAAGAAAGTAAAATGGGCTTAATTTGGGAGCTATTCTCCGGAACAGAGAAGTAATTTTTTTTTACTTCTTGAATCTGTTTCAAATCTATTCTTGGAAACAAAATAATAGAATCAGGCACTATTTAGCCGCTTAACTAATGGAGCGTTTAACCATTTGCTTTCTCTCATTGACTACCGGCTCTTTGCTTTTTGGTCTGCCAAGGAGTCATGCATTTATTTCCACTTTTCTTGAAGAAAGAAAGCCCCTATTCTTGTTTTCACAAAAGTTGATCGATCGTTGATATGGATGGTTCCTCTGTTTAATGGATGATTCAATATTGGGGTGGGAAGTGAAGAAGTAAAAGGGGTAAGCTGCTTTCAAGATCCTTATTTCCTCAATTTCTTTTTTTAACGTTTGCAAAGATTAGGGCTTGTTTATTTTAAGATTAAACATATGACCGTTAAAATTTAAAACATTATTCAAGTTTATAATACAAATTTACGTGTCAATATTTATAAATTATTGATGTTCAAGGTATTTTGATTTGAAAAAAAGAGGTCAAAAGTGCACGTGCCGCAAAAAATAAGTTAAATAAATAAAAAATCAATCTGTACCACCATAAATGACTTATGGATGGTTATGACTTGACATGAATGACTATGGAGGCCATCTCTCCAGAAATTATTTATAGCTAAGTAGAACTAACAATATTTGCTTGGGGGCAGTGGGAGAAAATTGTGACAATGAAATACGATGCATGCAACTATCTAATCATTAATTTTTTTTCTGACAAAAAAATCATTAAATCTTTCAACATGTTAGATATTTCTTCTCTTGAATATGCAGATTTCCAGTGTTCCGTCAGGCAAAATACAAAATAATATTCTGTGTAGGTAAATTTTTAATACCATCGCTAACTTTCAAAGCCGTGTCAGTTTTTTATTTTTTTCTTTTGGTCGGTCAGTTCTTTAATGTTGATCGACAACTTATTTAGCTGATAAAATATTAGTAAGTCACCAACAGTTTTATTATGGTACCACCATTTATTTGTACTTCCAAAATTACCAATTATTTTCATAATCTATCAATATAGATTCATGTAACTTACCAACGTGTTAACAGTATTAACTTTCGTCGAAGGTGGAACTGACATCCCTCGAACTAGCTCTTTTAGCCTTCTCCCGATTGTCCTTCTCTTGGGCAACCTTCTCATGGGCAACTTGGATGGTGTTGATAACATTGGAGTTAGAAGTCACTATCACAAGAACATCACTCTGATGCTACTTATTACGGGTTAATATTTTAGATTGCAAACCATGCGGCATTAGACCTTGAATGCCTTGCTTGACCTAGGTAAACCATACATGCTCTCGGTCCCACTATAAATTCAAGGAAAGACGTGCGGTAGCATGATAAAATACAGGCCTTAGCAAATAACAACTTATATAGTGAAAAACAATTCTTCAATAACCAATTAAACATTAGTAAAATCATGATCATATTTTTTAAATTACTAAATACGCTTGTAGAGTTTGCAACATACTAATTATTTGGACGTTGTTAACTCAGTAATTGATTTTGGTACATTATTTAATAAATTGGTAATTTACCAACGAAACTTGTAAAATGCCAAAGAATTTTGTAACTTACTAATTTAATGGAATTTTGATAAATTTCAAGTAGGTAGGAATATTTTCAAACTTTGACAGAAGTTAGTAATTTATTAATTTATTGAGATATTTGTAAATTTTTTTCTAATATGGTACTTTACTAAAAGCACAATAATATTATTGGAAATTTACTGTGAGAAATTATCAACAGTGGGAAATTATTCAGATTTTTCCTTGACGGGACCCCAAAAATCGTATCGAAAGGTGGGCCACTTCGGCCTTTCCCCAGCTTCGTTCTGTCGGCCACATCTTCGGTTTTTTATTTTATCCTCATCAACCAATAACATTTGATTTTATGGTCTCCCTTGTCAGGAATTACGACTTTCTCTTATTTTTTAATTGATCAAGGCATTTCGTTGGTTTTTTGTTTGCTGCTCGATTATTTCGTCGGGACATGTGGATCCGGCCTCTTTCTCTGTTAAGAACATTGGGTGAGAGAGAGAGAGAGAGAGAGAGAGAGAGAGAGAGAGAGTAATGAATAAATGATTTGTGCAAAAAGAGAAATGAATATAGAAAAAAACAATAATATATGGAATGAGATAAATGCATGAATTATGAAAGTGTGAATCCTTGACTTCCGCGCATGTCCTGCCATAACCACCGTTCTTTCGACCCTTTTAAATATGGGGCCTGCAACTGCATGCACGTCTGAACATCCTTAGATATAATTCTCTAGAGAGAGAGAGAGAGAGAGAGAGACGTCTGATTCCTTGGCTTACGCACATGGGGCCAGCAACCGTATGGCCACATCTTTTTTTTTTGGTAAGGGTATGGCCACATCTTTAGTTTCTTCTTTTTCTTATTTTCTCATCGACCAATAGCATTTGATTTTACGGTCTTCTTCTTTTTTCTAAAATTACGACTTTGTGTTTCGACCATTTATCATCGACCCATAGTAGTTGATTGGTTTTCCTATATCTACTCCATCATTTCATCGCAACATGCCTCTTTCTCTATTAAGAACATGGGGAGTTGGGGGGAGGGGGAGGGAGAGTGATTTGTTGAGCTGAACGAACTACTATTATGGCGAGTTCAGATGTGGAATGGCAGTGGAAAGCGAGTATCAAGTGTTCCTAAGTTTTAGAGGATCGGACACTTGCATTGAATTCACCAACTTCCTCTATCATAGATTGATTAATGCTAGAATCTGCGTCTTCTGAGACGACAATGAGATCCATGTTGGTGAAAGAATCGATGAATCACTTCAGCGAGCAATTGACAACTCCAGGATCTACATACCTATCTTCTCTCAAACCTACACTGAAAGCCTATGGTGCCTCTGTGAGCTTGCACAGATCGTGGCAAATACCTCTAGACCAAAAGTTAATAAACAGATCCTACCTATTTTCTTTGACGTGGATCCTAAGGATGTTAGGTTGAATACTCCGTTGTATCGCAATACCATAGTCAATTTGGAGGGTGAGAAGAAGTTGACCACTGAGCAAGTAAATGCGTGGAGAGAGGCCCTCGTGAAGGTTGGTGAGATCAAGGGTTGGGAAGTGAAGAATTACAATGAGTAAGCTTGTTTACCTCATTTTCCTCAACACTTAATTGTAGATGTAAACATTCCGATATGATTGAGGTGGACTTATATTATAATACTAAATAAATATTTGATTGTGGGCAGTGGGAGGAAAAAGAATGGGATAATGAAATGCCATGCACATTTCTATCTAATTCTTAACTTCCACGATCGTCGCTCAAACATAAATAATAAACTGTCAATTTTAGTTGAAAAAATATTTCTAAATCTATTTTGCATGAGTGTTATTGACCCCATCTTGAGACTGCTAATCTCATTACATGGCGCACACGTTGCCAAGTGCATAAAGGCCGTTATGGATTGATGTTATTGTCCACTATGGACTCTTAAAAGATCCGTCTAGATTGTTATGGTTCCATTAGCTATCCGATTATTGTATAGTATTTCCAGTGCTCGAATAACATCACTTCGAGCTAGGAAATTGTGACATCGACTAAATTAGTTTTGCATTGTGGCAGCCATGGCAAATTCATCAATCTGGTGGTTGAGGAAGTCGTGGAAAAGCTAAAGATAAAACATAGATTGGTGCTGGAATATTTAGTTGGAATTGATGATCAAGTAGCAACAGTAAGCGAATACTCTAGTGGGGTGTGATTCATTCAAATTTATGGGATGGGAGGTATCGGTAAAACAACTCTTGCCAATGTCGTCTTCAATGAATTCTCTTCTAGTTTTGAAAATTGTTTGTGTTTCCTTGAAGGTTTTCAAGCAAAGTCATCAAAAGATGTTGACTTAATTGAGTTGCAAAAAATGTTATTATCAGAAATCAGCCATTCCACAGGAACAAAGTACATTAACAATATTGATTACGGGATGAGGAGGATCGAAGAAGTACTTCGCAAAAAGAAAGTTCTCCTTTGTACTTGATGATGTTGGTAACAAAGAACAAGTGGAGAAATTAGTCGGGAAGGGTACTTTATATTCAAGATCTAGAATATTGATTACAACTAGAAATAAAGATGTTTTGCAAATCCATAGACTGAAGGAGGATAAAATATTACCGTATGAAATGGAGTTGATGAGTCATAATCATGCTCTTCAGCTTTTCAGTAAGCATGCATTTGATAGAGACTCTCCTTTAGATGAGTACGGTGAGCTCTCTGAGGGAATCATATCTGCTACTGAGAGACTTCCATTGGCTCTTGAAGTAATTGGCTCGCTCCTCTACCACAAGAAGAAGCAAAAACAATGGAAAAAAAAACATTGGAGGATTTAAGAAAAGCACCACATGATGGTGTTTCTACAAAGTTGAGGATCAGCTATCATGCCTTAAGTCCTGAGCAACAACAAATTTTCCTCGATATTGCATGTTTTTTCATTGGTGAGAATAAGACAAATGCAATTTACTTATGGGAAGATTGTGGACTTCTCCGATATGATGGTGTTGATATCCTCCATAGCATGTGTTTGATAAAAATTGTAAAGAATAAGTTTTGGATGCACGACCAACTCAGAGATCTTGGAAGAGCAATTGTTTGTAAAGAATCGATGAATCCTAAAGAGCGTAGTTGGTTATGGATTCACGAAGACATCATTGATATAATAACCACAAAAGAGGTAAAGTGCCCTAGGAGGAAATTAATGGTTTCCCTAATAAAAAAATCCTCTACACTGCATTAAGATGCTCTTTTTTGTTTCTTCTTTTTCCCATTTTAATCTTTCATTTGAAATTCAATATTGAATGCCACTCATTTTGTACTCTCATTTGCAAATGAAGAAGAACAAGTTTGTTTAAACTCTAGATATGGACCTATGCAAAAGTGATCTTAAGGATGTTAAAAGAGAAGAGATTGAAAGGTTTGAGAGTCTTCAATGCCTCAAATTAAATGGGGGAACCTTTGTTAGTAACTCAGCCAATTGTCTTACCAAATTAAGATGGATTTTTTGGAGTCATCCTCCTTCATCGTCTAAATCAGCCAATATGCACTTCAAGAATGTTTTTGTTCTTCAAATTTCTAACCATGACTTCATGAATGGTTCCATGCTACAAAGTTTGATCAAGGTGTGCAATATGCTTATTTCTATCCTATTTTCTTTGAGAGTAATATTTGGATGTTCATCCATTGAATATTGCTTTCTTTTTTACAGATGGCAACAAAATTGAAAGTTCTTTCTATCGAAAGTTGTCCCAGCATAACCACAACACCAAACTTCTCTAAATGCCTGAAATTAGAGAGGCTTAGTTTCATACGCTGTTCCAATTTGAAGAAAATTGATGACTGTTGAAGTGTCTTATTAAAATAAAGATTAATAACTGCCATCATCTTAAAGAGTTGCCTGAAGAAATTGAGAACCTAGTGAATTTGGAGCACTTTTTTGTTTAGGCGGAATTGGTGGATCAACTACCAGATTCCATATGGGAACTAAAATCATTACGTAAGTTGCGTTTTTTTGGCTGGATACTACCGCATATCACAGATTTTTGGGAGTTACCTAGTGCTATCAAAATGCTTCAGAATCTGGAAGTGCTTATAATTCATGCTGGGAAATTAGGAGGTCGACTTCCTCCTGAAATTAGAAGTTTTCGCTGTCTAAGAATCCTAGATTTAACATATGCTGGCCTTGAAGTTCCAAAGAGCATTGGCACGCTTCCTTGCTTGCAAAGATTGGAGTTGAGGTAGTGTAATCACATTCAAGAGTTGCTGGCACTGCCAACAAGTCTAACGCATCTACTAGTGTCTGCTTTTTCTTCGCGGGAAGTCTCGGATCTCTCAAACTGACTAATTTGGTTGAGTTGGAACTTAGTGGTGGAGAAGGACTTTGCAGCGGTCCGTTAAGGGGAATTGGGAGATTATCCAAACTAACTAAATTGAGTTTAGGACGTTACAATGTCTCTGCTTCTACCGAGCTAGCTTCCCTTCATCAGCTAAAGGAACTTTATTTGTATGGACTAGACCAGCAAACCTTTCTGCAACTTCCCTTGTCTCTACAAAAGTTAGGCCTTAATCACTTCAATTCAGTTGAGTCAATCCTTCCGAACCTAAGAGATTTGTTATCCTTACTGCTCTTTAATTCTCCAATGCAAGAACTTCAACTCGATGGCTTCAACTTCCACATCTAAGGGATTTGGATGTGCAATTCTGTGGACAGCTTAAGAGATTAAGTCTATCAAATATGAGGAAGCTAACAAATTTCAGAGTGAGTGATTGCTCAGAACTAGTAGAGATCCGATTTTCTTGGTCGTTCAAATCACTGGCGTATTTGCATATTAGTTTTTGCCCCTCCTTGGAAAAGCTACTTTACGTGGGGAAGCAGGGCCTGATAATAAAGAGTTTGTTAAGGAGATGATTACTTGTGAAGGGACACTAATACTCCCATCCGAAGCCTTAAAACAGTTGCGAATTTTCGTGCTTCAGAATTGCTATACCATAAAAGAGATTCACGTTGTTGGTACGTCGGAATCGTGGGAAGGCTTCAATGTTCATGATTGTCAATCGTTGCGAAGTCTTCGTGGTTTAGCAAATTTAAAGAACTTACGGTATTTAGTAATTGACTTCTCCAGCGGCCTACAAGTTGTGGAGGGCCTTGATGAGCTGGAGTTTTTGAACCGCTTACATGTTAGTCATTGCGATTCTTTGGAAAGGTTGATTGACATATCAACCACCAAAGGGCCAAATGATTGCCACATATATATTTACTATTGCGAGAAATTATGTGGGGTTGAGAAAGCATTCGAGGGCTCCCTCCAGTCTTTCAAGCATTATAAGGTCAGTCTAGACCATTCTCTCTCTTTTCTCTTCGGTCACGACGCAACCATCCACAAACATGAATTCAACCTCTTAAGCAGATTTGTAATGATCGTGGGAAATCGGACAAAAAACGAATTTAAATCTGGCCAAACTTATTTTTAAACTTACCCGACACAGTATTGTTTTATTCTGCGCTTGTATTGCTCTTCTTCTTCTTCTTTTTTCTATGTTCCGTTTTCTTTCCCATTTTGTATATGACAAATTTCTATTTTTGCACAAGTCTCTGGGACAAGGTCAGTTTTATCAGAAAATGATTGGAAAAACTTCAATGTATAGAAGAAATACATAGAACAGCTCATAGTTTCTTATTGAAATGCTCTTTTTGTCATATATGGAGTGGATTATTTATTTTAGCATTTTTTTGTGTAATATATTCCACTTTATTGTCCATATCTTACTTAATACTACTCATTATGGAGATGGGTTTGGTGATTTGCCATTTCTACCGTGTTGATGGAACATTAAATGAACCGGATACTCATTGCACAACTCAAAACAATTTTGCTAATGGAGGTGTTTCAACAACACGATCTATATAGTCTCCCCATCTACTAATCAAGTGACTTCACGATGGAATTGAGTGTTACTTGAATTTGCATCGGGTTGGGGTCGGCCAAGTAGGAGGTGTGTTCCAAAAGCACCTCGAATATTTATTTGAGATTTTAAGGTTTGATTAGAAGCCTCTTAAAACAGGAACAGGAAAGCGACTTGGAAACGGAACAGGAATTAATGCCGAGGAGAAGGCTGGGGAGAGTGTCAATCCAGCAGGAACAGGAACCGGAAAGCCTCTTCAAACTGGAACAAGAGCCTGAAGGCCACTTCAAACAGGAACTGGAATTAAAGTCGATGAGAAGGCAAGGGGTAGTGTCGTTCCAATGCCTGAGCTTCAAAAGCTTTCTGCACTGCATCCTCCCCTGTTTTTTCCCGTTACATTAAAAGCCATTTCAAGCAGGAATTAAAGCAGAGGGGAAGGCTGGGGAGAGTGTCATTCCAATCCCTGAGCTTCAACAGAATGTGATGGCGATTGCCGGTAAAGATGGCAAGAACTGGAGAGGTCCCTCTCTCAAAGAAGTCAGAGGACGCTCGCCATCATAGTCAGGACGAAGTTGACTAAAAGCAGAGCTAGAGAGTCAAGAAACAGTCGAAAATGCAATGGAGGGCGTACTTGCCCATTTGAGGGATCAATACCGGTGGCGAATAGCAAAGCAAAACCCAGAAGCCGTCGCCGTTAGCCGGGAATAAAGGCCCCCTTTGTCCGTACTATATTTGTGGCCTCCTTTTTTGTTCTGGCCTAGAAGGCATTCGTTTCTTTAGTTCGTCTTTGCTTTGAAGCTCGGGCTTTAACCAATAGCACTTAAAAGAATGTGGTCTTTCATCAGTTTTCAGACCATAGCTTTTTAGATGATTTGAAACTATGGAGCTTAATCAAGGCTTGTTATGCTTTTTTCTATTTTATTTAATTAATATGTTATCATTTATCTGATGAATAGTGGCATTCATTTTTTACAAAATGGTGGTGAAATTGAAAGTTCTTTTTCTTTAGCATTATTCTCACGTAATGATAACCTGTGACTTCTTTGGATGCTCAATTTTAGAGAGGCTTACTTCCAACATTGTCCCGATTTGAGGAAAATAAATAGCTCTATTAGGAAGTTAAGATGTCTAATTGATGTGAATATCAATGGTTGCCATCATATTGCAGATTTGCCCAAAGAAATCAAAGGCCTCGTCAATCTTCAGTGCTTGACTTTAGGGTGGTGTTGTTGAGTGAAGAAATTACTAGATTCCATATGGAAGTTGAAATCGTTGCGTAAGTTGCAATTTTTGATTGAGTACATCAAATCAAATTCATCTCCAAACATTGCATGGCAGTTGCCTAGTGCAATGGAAATGCTTGGAGTCAGGACTCGAAATTTGAAAGGTCGACTTCCATCCATAATATGAAATTTGCCCTTTTTAAGAATCCTATGCTTGCCATACCAAGTTTCAAAGACGGTTAGTATGCTTCTTTGCTTGCAAACACTCGAGATAAAATAACGCAATGAGATTCAAGAATAGCGGACACTTCCTACAAGCTACAAGTGTTGGACCTATCCGATGGTTCTAGTAAGAGACAAGGAAGCAAAATTCACCACTGAGTTAGGGTGGACTGGGAGGTTAACCAGACCGATGAGCTTGAAGCTTCTCAATGTCCCTGCTTCTACTGAGTTGGTTTCCTTTTCTCAGTTAAAGGAACCTCATTTGTCTGGGTTGGACCTGCAAACATTTGCGCAACTGCCACCATCTCTGTTAAATTTAATCCTTGATAACTTCAGTGCAACTGTGTTACTCCTATCAATTAGAAATTTTGTTAGGTATAGAGCTCTTATTATCTCGATTGCAAGAAATTCAACTCAACAGGCTTCAACTTCAAAATTTAACAGATTTGGTCTTAAAAAATCTATGAACACCTTGAGATATTGTGGCCCAAAGCTAGTTGAGACCCAAATTGTCGAGTTGTGTGAATCATTGGAGGCATTCTCTGTAATTTAGTGTGAGTCCCTGGAAAGGTCAGCTTTTACAAGTGAAGTAGAGTCTGCTGATGAGTCTGCTGATGAGTTGATTATTTGTGAAGGGAGATAAGTTTTCCATCGCAATAAGCTTAAAAAGTTTCAAGATTAGGGGTTGCTTGAAGATACTCCAAATCCAAGTACTATGTACATCAGAATCGGTGAATGGTCTATCTCAAATTATTGTTCCGTGGAAAGTGTTTGTGGTTTATCGAACTTAAAGAAGCTTGAGTATTTATACATCAATGACTACAATGGGCTATCGTTGATACCCAAATCTTTGTCGACACTTTTAAATATCCTTTTTTTTTTGCAAAAATATAAAAATTTATAAAAAGGCAAAAAGAGAAAGCAAATGAAAATGAAATTAAGTCGAGCGGGCCAGTAGGTCCGGCCCACTCTTTTTAATAAATTTTCGGCCATCCTACATCCAGCTTCCCATTTCCCTTCTTTTTCTCGGTCCATCTTTCCTCATTTTCTTGAGCCCATAACAAGAAGCCCAGCCCATTTTTTTTCCTTTGCACACGCGCGGGGCCAGCAAGGAGGGAGTACGTGCGAGTGACGCCTCCACCGTGACGGAAGAAGGGCGGGGGATTCTCCAGCTATCGTCGTTAGAAGAGAGATGGGCGAACGAGCATGGAGCATGACAGAAATCCATTCGGCTAGGGCGCAGGGAGCATGCTCGGGCAAGAGGGGGTGCATCAACCTTCGGTCTGAGGGAAGCTCGCTCCTCCTCGGAGAGCAACCGAGAGAGAGGTCTGGAGAGGAGGAGAGAGCGGCAGAAAGTGAGAAGCCGGGAAGGTCCGGATGGAGCGCAAGAGAGGAGGGCTGAAATCATCTCGGCAGACCGAGCAAACCGACAACGCCTGGTCGGCACCACCGGACCCGCGGCCTCCCCTGCTATATGGCGCCTGAATCTCCGGCGAGTGTGCTTTGAGTTCGATCCGTTTTCATCCCGAGGATCTCGGCTTGGCGATAAATCGATTCGTTTCGAGACTGCCTTCCGGCCGTTGCCGCCGCCAATCCCGGGTAGGGATCCTCGCGGCTGAACGTTCCTCCCCGTGAAAGCCTCTCTGCGAAGTCGAGACTCGCTGCTTCTTGTTCGGCCAATCGTTGGGATTTAGCAAGCCCCTCCTGGTCGATTTTTGAGCGTTGTTTTTGCTGATCTGTTTATGTTCTGGCATGGGTATGGATCCTCAGTGAGCGAATGTCCTCCCCTTAATCGACGCCCACCAAATGTTCGTCAAATTGCCTTAGCGAAGTTCCTAGGGTTTTTAAGAGTAACTTTCTTAAATATGAACATTGGACCCTTGTGACACCCTCAAATCTCCATGGGCAGCTTTGATTCATTCATTTTACCTCAGTTTCATAAGATTTCATCATGAGACCTCGAGTGCCCCCTGGTGTTGCTTCATTGCTATGCTCTTGTGCTTTGCATTTCGTGATTCCAATGACGAATTTTGTCGAGAAATGAGTAAATCATCTTTGCGACAATGTTCGGCGAACGACGAGGCGAGCCGACGGCCGTTGGGGATGATTAGTGGCCGATTATAATGGCCTCTTGGTGGTCTAGCGATTGGAAGTGGCGAGTGTTGAATTAGAGCATTCCCGGTTCAAGATAGAGAAGGCATGATTTGCGTCGTTGAGGTTTTAGCGTAAGTGGTCAAAGACTGATCTGGCATTAGCTTCTGGGTTTGTTGTGTTCGGAGAGGAGAGGGACGCTGGTGGTTCTGGCTGGTGTTCGTGTCTCGATGAACCTTCGGTGAGGAAGCATGGAGACAGGTTGCAGGCATTCCGTGTCGATGAAGGAGAAGGCGAGAAAATATTAGGTGCGTGCGACGTGCCAACATGACAAACGGGGAGGGGGCTCGCCTATCGACACGTGTCTTGGTGTCAGTCCACGTCAGTCTGGGGTTTCAATATTTTGAAACCCCGCGCAAAAGTCTTCTGCCCCTTTTCTCTTCTCGAAGCGCGTTCTCTTCTGCCAATCTTCTCCCATCTCTCTTCTGCCTATTGTACGAAACCCTCCTTCTCTCCCTTCAATTATTCGGAACACTCTCTCTCTCCTCTCTCTTCTGCATCTTCCAAGAAAAAAGAACAAGCCTGCTTTCTCTTTTTTTTGAAAATACTCTCCCTCTCTCTCTCACTCCCAGGAGCACCCTGATCGCCTCCCAAGCTCAGAACCGCCGCCTCCACCTCCGCCGTCGCCTTCAGGAGTCACTCCCTTTCTCTGTCACTCCCAAGAGCCCCCACCGATGGCATCTCGAACTTAGGTCCGATGCCTCCACCACGCCCTCCGACGCGTCGCCTCCAGGAACCACTCCCTGTCTCTCTCTATCTTGCCCCCGGGAGCCCCCGCCGGTTGCATCCCGAGCTCATATCTGCCTCTGGCACGTCGCCTTTGCCTCCGCCCTCCTTAGCATCCTTTTATCCTTGCTCTCCAAGTTTGGAGGCTTTATCAGCCGGGTGCGAGCCTCGCGGAAGCATATGTGATGCGGAGGCTTTACAAGGAGAAGATGGCCGCGGTCTTGGGCGATCGTAAGGAGGAGAGGACGAGTGGAGAAGGGGGGATGTTTCTCTTTTTCTTGGGTGTTCGGGAAGGCCCATGTCCATCATTCCTCTGCAGAAGCACTGCAAGCTGCTCCCTCGAAGTAGCTCCCCGCATGAATGGTTTTGTAGCTTTAGATGTGACTTTTTCTTCTCTTCTTTCTTTCTGCTTGTACAAATGTCTGTAGCCAAATCTTGTCTCATGAGTTCGCGAGGATTTTTCCTTTTTTTGGGTATTATGTTGGATACTGATATTGTATTTCTAATGTTGGATTTCTTGAGTTAAAAGTACAGTTCAAACTTGAAGGAATTTGCTTCAATTTGCTTCGGACTACTCGAAATAAAAGAAGAAAAAAGAAGAAAAAAGGGGCCGGGCTGAGACTTCATTGAATGGGCTGATCGGCGAGCCGAGGATTTTGATGCGGGCTGGGCTGTTTTTAAAAAAAAAAGTGAAATGGGCTGATTTCTATTTTTATGCTCTTTTTTTATTGGAAATTCCTGTGGACATTAGGGCCTGTTCAGACCGATAGGGTCCGGGTCGGTTTAGTAGGGTCAGGTCTCTTAACCCGATCCAAATCTCTCTCTAATTCGGAAAAATTCCAGAAAAATCAGAAAAAAATTTAGAAAAATTTGAAAACCTTAAAAATGTAAAAACACAAAATTGGATAAGCCTTTAGGGCTTTATGATAGGGTTCTTTATTTGACATTCCATTTTCTGATTTTTAAGACAATTGTTGGATGCTTGTATGCTTCCTTCTGTGATTTTATTATTGATTATGCATTTTACTCCATTGGGTGTTATTTTCCTATTTAAAAATGGTTATGATAACCCTTAGATTTCTTGGATAGGCTGTCAAGGTGTTAATTAGCACACAATTGAGTTAGGTACTAAAATGACGTTAGTCTTAAAATTAGTGTAATCAAATCTCCGAGTTTAGAATCTCTAGTTGCGTAAATAGTAAGATATTCTTCCTTATCTTGGTTTTTAGCCGACCTCAAAAGAGCTATTAACAACTCCTTTTTTAAAGATTTGTGTAGGCTTAATTGATTGAAATTTTGAATGTCTAATGTTGTGCTGGATATAGGCTTAGAAGATCTTAAGTCAAGGAAAGGTTGTTGGCTCGAAATCGACAATATCCCTAAACCTAACAAAGCTCCCTAGTTGGCAAGGAAAAGTTAAGTTGCGACGACTACAAGTCATCGAGGACCTTGACGAGTTATAATTTTTGAATAAATTAACCATCATTGCTGCGGATCAGTAGAAAGGTAGACTGTGGGAAAGGATTGCAAGCATTGCCAAAGGATTATAACGCAGATATCTTCGACTGTGGGAAATTTGCTGAGGGTAGGAAACAATTCGATGGCTCCATCCAGTCTTGCAAGCATTGTGAGGCGAGTTTAAACCTTCTCCTTTCTTTCTTTGTTTTTTCTTCTACCTTTTTTTCTCGATGGATAGCAACGATTGCCTAATTCTATCCCTGTGTGCTTACTCCCATCTCTATATCACTTATATGTAGTAAACATATGATGTGTTAGTATAATCCGGTATTGCCTTTCTACATAGTTTATTTGTGCCTGATATACACATATAGTCTACCTCCATCTAATAACTTGTTCTAATATAGTGAACTGGAAAGAGATTTGGGATCTTATGGAATCTAAATGAAATGATTTAGAAGGCCATCAACAAAAGGGAACTCAAACTTTTGAACGTGGATGAAGCAATTGTTCGAAACCCTAGTCTAGTGTGAGGCGGGGGCTCCCTGTGTGATCTCCTCAACTGTTGAATTTCGGGCTTTTACAGGTTTTGGGGAACCATGGCGATCCCGACTGTGGAATTGTGGGCTTCGAGAGAGGGTCTAAGACTTGCTCTGCAATGTCATATATTCACTATGTCTCTGTGCCCCCTTCACGAGGCTTTGCTAATCTCTCGTCTTTCTTCATTCATTGCATATTGACAATTGAATATTGGTCCGTGTCAGTATTAATCATGAACTTTTTATGATTATGGATAAGATACCGATCACCTGTGTCAATAAGATGTTGTATAATTATGCTCACGTGTTTCTCGTGTGATTGCTTATATCCACGCTGAAAGTACATATCTTTCCGTATCAACAACTTAACTATTTTTTGGTGTAAATATATGCCCCCTTTTGTAAAGGAATTAAAATGATTTTAATCCTTTAAATATATTACCTCCATCTTGCGTATCCCTGCTCGGCAGATTGCTCTGATATACTCATTGTCCCACTGGTGCTTTTTTACATTGCGCGCGGTCAGCTAGCTTGCAACACTCTTATAGTATTCCGACATGTCGTTTTGATTGCTTTTGGCTTGTGAATCATCATCATTATAGATCGTATCATTCACTGTTCTCTAGAGCACCAAGTGATCAATGTGCGAAGCGATTCAAGAGTTTTCTTTACACCTCTTTTACCTGTCTTTTAAACTTTAATTCTTCCTACAACCCAAAAACTCTTGATCTTCCTTGTCCAAGTTCACTGTTCTCATGGCTCCAAAACCTCCCGGGTACTCTTCCCCAGATTATGTTCCCCAATTCGATAGTTTGCAAGGGGATGAGCATTCTGAGAATTGCTATTTCTGTGTCCTGAACCTAGTGGAAGAGTATCCAGATTGGCTTATCCTTGGCCCCTACTTCAAAAATCATCACAAAATCCCTGCTTCTCTTAAACCCTGTTTTCTCGGAAAAGGGGGGAATTACTTCCTATTCAGAGATCGTCCACTGTTGACATCTCGAACACCGAGCCTTCTCAATTCAGGGGATTTCCATCTTTCGAAGTAGAGTTTTACAAGTAGTATTTGCAGATGAAGACCGATCTTCGGATAAAACTTGCATGGAAAAGGGCCGGTATCGAGACCACGCTTCCATTTAGTAGTTCTAGCTGGGATTAGGATTGGGCTTTTCTTGGTGTCGCGGGTCCCGTGTCAGTCACTCTTTTGGATGCTTTTACAATAGCTGGTTTTCTTCCCAATGGTACAGCTGTAGAAGACGTCGGTCCCCCTGAATTTCTTAAACCCGTTAGCATTCCTGATGATTTCCTTGCTTACGGAAGGTTTCTATCCAGATTCCGTCACAAATCAGGTTAAGATCATCGAGGATGAACATACTGCCTTTTTGCTCTTATGGCTTTTCAAGTATGTTTTCTTGCATCCAGCTCTCAGAGCATTAAAGGACTTCTTAGTTATTGCTTCTAGTCTTGCCGCAGGCACACCAATCGTTTGTTCTCGCTGCTCTGTACGTGGATTTTACCCATGCTTCGCTGGCCATGTGTTCCAAAAAGGATGGAACTTTTATCTGGTCCATTTTGGCTCCTTCAAGCCTCGATTGCCCCATATTTCCCGTCTCATTTCAGTGATAATCTTCGTGTGCTTCCCAATTACAAATGGCTGGATTCTCAGCCTTATTTTCCATTTACTCCTGGGTGTCGGTTGTTGAGTCGCTCTGATTTGCGTACGCCAAAGGGTCTCCTCTTTCAGATTTATCTAAGGTCGATTTTAGGAGTTTGAATCGAATGGTTTCTAGTTCTTTCTGTCTGCTTCCTCGGATTACTCTTCCCTCTACCAGTTCTTCCCTTGGAAGTCAGCTTTTGATTTCTGGACCAATGTGCTTACCCCAGTTGATTTCCCAAGGCCATTGATGCAAGGAAGATTCTACCATGAATTCGAAATATATTCTCCATAGTACTATGCTAAACAATTTGGCTTAAGGCAGGCTGTACCTATGCCTATCCCGTATTCTCCTGAGTTCCCTTTCACGAGCAAGTGTAAATATAAATTCTCAGATAATGGTCCTTTCAGCTGCTGTGCCGAAATTACTAAATCACGCATGCTCGGTACTCTACTGATATCGATGTGTTCAGACCCAATGTTGGTTGTACTCCTGAATGGACCGATTGGTGGGTCTTCTTTAGTTTTTACAGTCCTTTTAAAGCTACTCTACTTGCCCTAGATTGAATAAAACCATACCACCGTCGTTCCAAGTCGAAAGCTAAAACTACCACACGTTCCAAGTCGAAAACTACTACACGGACGTGTAAAAGACTCGTTGATTTTGGGGATCAAGCAGATTCTCCTTCTGGATTGCTGCACACTGTTGCTCAGAGCGATTCCTTCGACCATAATTCAGAACTGATGGATGAGGCGACCAAAGATGAGATTTATGATGACTTACCAATATCTTTTATGTTAATGCAATCTTCTCAATCAAGTCCACGGAAGAGGGCCATGTTAGCCGGGTTCACTCCTATGTGGAGGAAGTTCAACGAACCAGAACTGGCAAAAACCTGGCTTGAGATAATAAGTTACATGGAGAAATAGGGTTTCTCACTATCGTTGAAGTTATAGCCGCAAAAGACATAGTAACAAGAGAAAGTAGAAAATCTGGGGTCTGGGGTAAAGTCTGATTTACATCAAGCTGGCATCGGAGGTCGATTCGAGGTCCAATTGAGCTGCGTGGCGCAATCTTCTCGAATCTGAACGGTTTGATTTTCGTTTGAAGCTCCCTACATCAGGTTTTTCGTGGATTGATCAAAACCTACATTTTTGGTCAGATTTATCATTGATCTCTTATGAAGTTTATGTGTATTACCAAGAATTATGTTCTTGAGATCTTTGCTGCTATGTACCTCTAGTATTTGCTAGAGAAGAACATTGTTCACCCAATTTTATTGATAGTGAAGATTTTCGGGTGGACTCCGGTCCCGTGATTTTTGATCTCCTCACACTGAGGAGGTTTTCCATGTAAAAAAATCGTCTTGTGTTTGCATTCTTGGTATTTATTTTGCTCTACTATATCGGTTCCTATTAGGTTTACACAAGAGGGGAGATTATTTTATTCCGCTGCGTTAATTCGATATTGTTCGAATTGTTACCGTTCTCCCATCAAAGTGGTATCAGAGATTCTAGTTGTTGCTTGATTTTTCTATCTTGTGTTAAACAATGGAAACGAATACGAGTAGAATGGTTACACTGAATGGTTCGAATTATCATATTTGGAAAGGGAAGATAGAAAATCTTTTATATGTGAAAGATTTTTTTTTGTCCTTATTTGTCGAGGAGAAACCGGAGAATAAAACCGATGCTGAATGATCTATATTTCATCGTCAAGTGTGTGGTTATATTAAGTGGGTTGATGATAATGTTTTGAACCATATTATTGAGGAAACACGGTTTATGGAATAAGTTCGAAAGACTAGGAATAATAAGTTATTTCTAATAAAACAGATGATGGCTCTGGGATATCAAGATGTACTCATTTGACTGATCATTTAAATTGGTACTTTGCCGGACTCATGGGAAACGTTTTGAACATCTTTGTCTAATTCTACCCCGGATGGTACGATTACCATGGATTTGGCCAAGAGTAGTATTTTGAATGAAGAGATGAGAAGGAAGACACAAAGATCGATATCTTCACATTCTGATGCCTTGGTTGTTGAGAAAAGGGGAAAAAGTGAGTCTCGAGATCCGAGAAACAGAGACAAGAGTAGAGATAAAAACAGAGGTAAGTATAATAAATTTGCTAATGTTGAGTGCCATTATTGTCATCAAAAGGGACATATTCAGAGATTTTGTCGCCAGTTGAAAATGGAGAAACAAAAGGAGAAAGGTAAAGAGAAAAAAAATGATAGTGACAGTGATGACAATCGTGTTACTGCACTTAAAGAAGACTTTCTTATTATTTTTGATGGTAATACAGTGAATTTTGTATCTCATGAAACCAATTGGGTAATTGATAGTGGTGCATCTATTCATGCTACATCTCGTAGGGATTTTTTTACGTCATACATGTCAGGTGACTTCGAATATGTAACGATGGGAACAATGGGCTGTCTCAAGTTATAGGCATCGGTGATGTATGCCTAGAAACCAGCAATGGCACTAGGTTAGTATTGAATAATGTTAAACATATACCTGATATCTGCTTGAATTTGATTTCCACATGCAAGTTGGATGATGAGGGGTATTGCAGCACTTTTAGTAATGGTCAATGGAAGCTCACCAAAGGTTCTCTTGTTGTGGCTAGAGGTGAAAAATATCTTCGTTGTACCTTATGCAGGCAAAGTTGTCCACAGAAAAAATTAATGCAGTAGACAGCGAAGATGCAGCTAAGTTATGGCATAAGAGGCTCAGTCATATCAGTGAGAAGGGTTTGTCAATATTGGCCAAAAAGAAGCTCCTTTCAGGATTGAAAAGTTCGGCACTAAAGAAGTGTGCTCACTATTTAGTAGGAAAACAGAACAGAGTTGCATTTAAAAGCTCCCCTCCTTCAAGAAAGGTATAAATATAAATAAAAAATATTGTAAAAATTATTTACATCAATGCTTTGGCCGAACAGCCGGCATCCACATTAGTTTTGGTTGGTTCAATTGGGCTAGATAGATCGAATTAAGACAATTGTAAAAGGGTTTATGATCGAATTGAAAAAAAAAAAAAAAATTATGACTGAATTGACATAATTAGAATAAATTTATGATTTTTTTGTAATTCTTCCCATGTGCATGAAAAGTAGGTTCGAGAATGATGTGCTGTTTGACGTTTTCTGTTAGATTCATATATTGATGGTTACAAAAAATTAGCTAGAAAAATAAAATCAGAAGTCCTTCGATGTTTGTTCCGTTGTTCTCTTCTGAGTTTTCTTCTGTACATGCAGGGTGGTTTTTTTGGAACTTTGCAAGATCATGAACGGAAGGCTGGCAGAACAAATCAGACCACGAATATTAAGTTATCACAAGCAATAGGTAAGAAAACCTTAAATTGAATATGAGCCTTTGAGAACACACTTCTTGATTATTGATGTCCCATTATTTATCTGCAATAAAAGAAGAAGATGAATTGCAAAGAAGGTCATTATTAAATTCGTATCAAGTAATGTCACCTTCAGGTTTGCCATGTAATTGTGTATGAATGTGTTAATTCATGTCAAAAATTGCTAGTTCTCTATCGTGAATGACCTAAACAAGTTAAAGGGGCATGGATTTGGTGTTGATCCTTGTTTTGGAGCCACTCAATAGTGACAAGGTTGAGATAATTGGCGGTCCATTAAGATCAAATAGGAGATCATTGTGAAGCCCAAAGTGCCAGCAACTTCAGCACAGATGAGTTCGAGACAAAGCTGCAATCAACCAGTGGCCCGGCAAAGTCCTTATACTTGCTTATCAGTACTTGTGAAAAAGCGATCCAGACTTTCATACTTGCAATGTCAATGCCAACATGAGCATTTGCAATTTGTAACTAGATGTTCATGAGTTGAGAAATAATGAGAAAAAATTAGCTCAAATTGTCTCGATTTAAATAGTTTTTTAATCTTGATTTTTGCTTCTCAAAGATTAGAGGAATAGTAGATGTCATGATTTAAACACAAAAGAAAATCAAAATGGACCGAAACATGAAAGTTTCCTTTGAAAAAAAAATATAAAACTAAAGAGAGCAATTAAATGAGTGGTGTCGAGGAAAAGCCGTTGCCGTGTAGGGCAAGGCAATCAGCGTAATTTGGGGCTTTTACTCAACCGACTTTACTTTTCTTTTCCAGCACTTTGCTTTTCTGTTTTCCAAGGAGTAGGACAATAATTTCAACTCTGTACAAAAGAAAGACAGCCATTCTTCTTCTTTTCACACATGGCGTGTCGATCGAGAGAGAGAGCTATTGATAGACCAAGAAGAGCAATTATGGCTAGCTCAGACGCAGGAATTATTTTTTTGTTTTGTCAAAGTAGAACTCTTTCTTTAGAAATTAACCCAAATGGGGAGATCCCGAGGGTATGGCATCAGTACACAATAAGTTCCAAAAGACAGCCCCGGGGGGAGGGGGCGGGGTGCGAACCCAATCTAACGGTAAATAATATGATTTTTAGCAACCCAATCAGCAGTGTTGTTGGTCTCGCGTGGAGAGTATACAACCTGAAAATTTGGCAAATGCGACAGAAATTCCCTGCATTTTTGGACTGGAACCCGCGCTTCCCACGATGTCGTTTGCTGATTGGTGAGGTCTGCAGCTAAGGGTTGGCAATCAGTCTCAACGAGAACGCTGTCGTTTTGGAGGGGAGAGGATATTTGGCCTGTAGATGGGGAAGACAGCAGTCGGGCAACGCAAAACTCTAGGGCATCACAGATTGCCCATGCCTACTAAAGAAGAAAGGGTAGCAAGTGTTCATGAGCTTTACAAGATCCTGTTCTCATCCGCCAGTAGCTTTTGATGTTATGGTCTTCGTCGAGGTATGTGCGACTCTCTGCTTTAACTATTTTCTCATGGACCCATGGGCGTTTGATTGGATGCATATTCCTCCTCCGTTGATGAATGACACAGAGAGGCCCAAGCACCACGTTACTGATGGCATCTCCTGCAGTTGTTGCGTTAGCAACTTCATTGAGTTTTCAATCTCATCTCAGCGTCAAGAGTTAAAGTCATACAATTTTTCTGGCAACACGAGGCAATCCAACTTTTACTTGGACTAATCAATCCATACTGATGTGTGTAAAAGCATCGTCCACACGTAATCGAAGTAGTCTCCACCACACAATGAAGAACATGGTCTTACGGATTGGTCTGGGCATGAGAATACTGTAATTTTAACACACGTTTTTTTTTTCAACCAAATCAGAATAATACCTAGCATTTGATCACTTAAGTAATCATTATTCAAGGATTTAAATTTGCATTTATGTTGTTCGAAAAAAATCCGACGAAATTCATCTTTAGCAAATATACTTTATTCTAGAAAAAAGACGGAAGACAATCATGTATGCAATCACATCACTAGATTTTAGAAACGGCATTTTTAGCAATGCTAAAACCTCGATTTCCCCGGTTGAGCAGTCTAACCAAACCTTTGACGCCTTATTGCAGGTTGGACTTGGATATAAACATATATAATCCTAGGGAGAAAAATTCTTTCTAACTTCTTTTTTTTTTTTTTGCTTTTATGCCATCGTATGAATAAGGTTTGATAAGCTTGTGCTAAGTGTGAACTCAAGTAAATAAATTAAACAGAGCTAAAAAGTACCATTCCCAGTAAAAATATTGCCTATATTTCTCAGGAACTAGGAGAAGCTCACGACTCCATCATTTTCTTGTAAAATAAGTTTAATTTATCCTTTGATTTAAGAGAATCTTGATCATCACGATCACCGCTATGTGAGGAGTGATTTTCATCTGATAATTACCTTTTGAGTCTTTGCTACCTTATTCAAAACGAACCGAAATTTAAAATGGTGACAAGATTCCGATCAGAAAAAAAAAGATAATATGACCTCAAAATTTGTATTTCCTGCAATAATTGGCTAAGAACATTGTTTTTCCTCAAGACGTTTATCCTCTACGGTGACCACGATATTATTTTTCCAAACCAATTCCTCACTTTTCATTCATACTTACCTCTATAATTCTCTTTAATTCGTTCATAGTTTCCAAAGTATTACAAGTATGAAAATGTCAGATTTTTTCCGCACCATTTTCCATCGAAAACATTTAAATTAACATGTTGACAACACTAGTCTATTCTTTACGCACTATTGTATTCCCTTCAAATAATCTCTTCAAAAGTAAGAGTCACATGGCCATATTCTACGTTGAGAACATCATGTCAATCTCTGTGAATGGCAAAGGCCTATCAAAGGATCACGCCTCTTCCTCTGTTTCACACACGGTGTTGGAAGAGAGAGAGCTATCGATAGGCCAGGAAAAGAAACTATGGCTAGCTCTTACGCAGGAAGTTACCAGGAAGATAGAGTAGCAGGTGCTCCTGAACTTTAGAGGACCCAGTTCTCATCCGCCAATAGCATTCAACGTTATGGTCTTCGTCGTGATATATTACGACTTTCTGCTCTAACAATTTTTTAATAGACCCATGATGGCATTTGATTGGTTTCCTATTCCTACTCCATTAATGAATGACGGAGAGAGGCCCAAGCACGATGTTACTGATAGAATCTCCTGCAGCAGTTCCATTAGCAATCCGCATCAGAGGCTAAATTCATACAATCCTTTTGGAGAATGCAACACGATCCAATTTTCGCTTAGAAAAATCAATCCAATGGATGTGTGTAAGAGCCTTTTTCACACGTATCGAGGTGGGTCTCCATCAAACGAAGAAGAACGTGGCATTGCAAATTGGTCTCGGCACGAGAGTATTGTAATTTTAATGCATATTTTATCATATCCAAACCATAAAAAGAAAAAACCAAATAGTTGATCACTTAACCAATCGTTACTTGAGGATTAAAATTTTTATTTATGTTATTCTAGAAATTTCTTAAACAAAGTCGACCAAAATTTTTCGTCATTAGGTAATATGAAAACATTTATTGTAGAAAGAAGACGGAAGTAAGCGAGCATCTAAAATGATATAATTGAATGAAGATAAAATCAGATAATAGGAAGAAAAGAGGGACAAGTATTTATATCCTTGGTGAGTGGGAAGGAAATCCTCACTTACTATTGCTCTAGATATCCACACTTCGATTCGTCGGATGAATGAGTGACTGTGCAAGTAGTGCCTGTTTTGCAATAAAAATATAATTATAATCTTGACATAAATATTAATTTCCTTCCAATTCGTTAATTTTCATTCATACTGATTTTAATCATTTTATTTCCTTTAATTTGTTCCAAGTTCAAACTAACCAAAGTATTCAAAGAACGAAAAAGTTATTTTTTTAAGCACTATTTTCTTTGTAAATATAGAAAATAACATCTTGACATCACTCATGAATTAAAGAATATTAATGCTTTCTAAATAGTTTCTTTAAATGAAAGTTTTTTTTTGTTTTTTTATTTTTTGTCCATCTTACTCTAATTCTCAATTCACTTTCGAATTTTTGCATTATTTCTTTATAAAACGTTATTAAATTAGCGTCAATAAATGTCAATTTCGAATTTATCATGTAATTGTGTATAAATGTGTTATTCATGTCAAAAATTGCTAGTTCTCTGTCACCAATGACCAAAAGAAGTTAAAGGGTAAGAATTATACGTTCAAACATGGTAGCACATATCTCAAGGGTAATTTAAATAACAGGTTAGTTTTACTTTTTGTTGGGTAACTTATTTTTTTGGTTTTAATCCTTGTTTTGGAACCACTCAGCAACGACAAGGTTGAGATGATTGGGGGTCCATTAAAATTAGACAGGAGATCATTGCGAGGTCTAGAGTTCGAGCTACTTCAACACCAACGAGCTCAAGACAAAGCTACAATTGAGTAGTGGTGAAGCAGAATCCTTATACAGGCTTATCCATCTTTCCAATTTTATTATTGCTCATGAAAAAACGACCCTGACTTTCATACTTGTCATGTAAGATGCCAACATGAGCATTTGCAATCTGTAACCTGATGTTCATAATTCGAGAAGCAAAGGGAAACATTATCTCAAATTATCTCAATATAAATTGTTTTTCAGTTTTGATTTTTTGCTTCTTAAAGGTTAAAGGGAAAGTAGATGTCATGATTCAAACATAAAGGAAAATCAAACTCGACCAAAACACAAAAGTTTCCTTTTAAAAAGAAAAGGCAAATATTAAACTACAGAGATTAATCAATCGAGTAGTGTTGTGCAAAAAGTCATTGCGCGTGCAGGGCAATCGGCTTGGGGCTTTTTGTCAACCAACTTTACTTTTCTTTGCAATGGGGTCGTTCTCATCGACGACCAACACTTTGCTTTTCGGTCTTCCAAGGAGTAGTACAATAATTTCAACTTTCTAGAAAAGAAAGCCGTTCTTCTCCTTCACACACGGTGTTGGAAGAGAGCAAGCGACCGATCGACCAAGCAAAGCAACAATGGCCAGCTCAGACGCAGGAAGTTGCCAGGAAGATAGAGTAGCTGGTGTTTCTGAGCTATAGAGGACCCTGTTCTCATCCACCAATAGTATTTGACTTTATGGTCTTCGTCGTGATATGTCACGCGTCTCGGCTTTTATTGGTTTCTTATTACTACTCCCTTAATGAAAGACACAGAGAGGTCCACGCACTACGTTGCTGATAGGATCTCCTACAGTTGTCACATCGGAAAATTTAATGAGTTCTCAGTCTTGTCTCAGCACCACCAGGAGCTAAATTCAAAAAAATTTCTAGATAATTTAAGACAACCCAACTTTCACTTGGAATCAATTCATATCGATGTGTGTAATTGCATTGTACACACGTATCAAGGTAGTCTCCATCACGTGACGAAGAACGTGGCTTTACTGATCGATTCCAGCATGAGAATAATTTTGTAATTTTAATACATACTTTGTCGCATCCAAACCAATATAATAACCATACGATTGATCACTTAGCTAATCATTAATCGAGGATTTAAATTTGTATTCACATTATTCAACAAATTTGTTAAAAAAAATTCGAAGAACATATATTTTCATAAAGTAATATGAAAACATTTATTGTAGAAAGAAAACGAAAGAACCCAAGCATCTAGAATGAAATAATTGAATACATCTTGAGAAGATAAAATCAGAAAAAGGAATCATGTTTCTAGGGCCTTCTGCCCGAGACCTCCGAAATAGACCGAGAAATAATGATGAAAGCTTGATATGAAGAAGGATCCGAGAAATGACGAGGTTGAATTGAGACCATCCATGGTCCTAAGTGTATATGAACTTTGATCAAATATATAATATTATTTATGAATTTTTAATATGTTTAATGTGATTTATTAACTATTGATAGATGTTCAATCTAATTCTGTAAAAATGCTTATTGGAAATCTTGTATTTCGCTAAGTGTTCGGTCGATTGATTCTATTGATGATTAATTATTGTTTGTTAACAGAATATCCAACCTAAAAGCTTGAGTTTATAGATAAAGAAAGATTGTGTGAATATAAAGAGCATATTTAATTCATTGTGGAACAATTTGAAATAATATTTCAACATTTATTTCTTACTAAAATGGAGCAGTCCGGAATTTGTGGGATCAACATAATATTTCAAGATCGAACCACAAATTAGACCGGGGTTAACTAAAAACCTAAATGGGCCGCATGTGTATGTTGTCGTATTTCGTGTCATTTAGCTTTGGACAACGCGGTTCCCCACGAGGAAGGGGGATTTGCTAAATTCACAGTTCAAATTCTAAAATTAGATAGTCCCCACGTCCGCACTTCCGAATTTAAAAAGAAAAAAATTCTAAAAGTTAATTATTTGTGCAAAAGAGAGATAAATAAATCATCTGTGCAAAAGAGCAATGAAAATAGAGAAATAATATACGGAAAGAGGCAAGTGTATGAATTATGAAAGCGTGATTCCTCGACTTCCGCGCATGTCATTGTCATGCCATAACCACCGTTCGTTCGGTCTTCTGCACAATGGGCCTGCAGTTGGGAATGGTGAAGAGGGTGAGAGAGAGAGAGAGACAATTCACGCGGGCCCTGCAACTGCATGCGCGTTTGAGCAAGCCAGCTAATGTCATATATAAAATATATTGTAAACGTCCTTTAGATCTACATTTCTCTGCGAGCGAGAGAGATCTTTCAAGGTGAGCAAACTACTATTATGGCAAGCTCAGATGCGGGTACGTCGTCCGGAAGCGATTACCAAGTGTTCCTGAGTTTTAGAGGACCTGACACTCGCATTGGATTCACCGACATCCTCTACCGTGATTTGACCAACGCTGGAATCAACGTCTTCCGAGACGACGAAGAGGTTCGTGTCGGTGAAAGGATTGATGGATCGCTTTTGACAGGGATCAACAACTCTACAATCTACATACCCATTTTCTCTCGAACCTATGCTTCGAGCCAATGGTGCCTCCGTGAGCTTGCGCACATCATGGCAAATGAATCGAAAGGTAATAAAAAGATCTTACCTATCTTTTTCAATGTAGATCCTGACGATGTTAAGCTGAAAACTTCACTGTATCACGATGCCATACTCAATCTGAAGAATGAGAAGAAGTTGAGTACTGAGCAAGTAGGTGTGTGGAGAGATGCTCTCATGAAGGTTGATGTAAGATCAGGGGATGGGAAGTCAAGAAATACAAAGGGTAAGCATTTTTCCCTAATTTTCCTTAGCACTTAATCAAAGATGTAAAGATTCCAGTATGATTGAGGTGGACTTTTATTATAATAACACTAAATAAATATTTGACTGTGGGTACTGGGAGGAAATGAATGGGATAATGAAATGCCAAGCACATTCCTATCTAATCATTTAATCTTTCATTGAAAATTTCTTCTCTAATCATACACAATTTTTAACTTTCGTCTCTCGAACATAAATAATAAAATGTCAATTTCAAATGCAGAAATATTTCTAAATCTATTTTGCATGAGTGTTATTGACATCATCGTGAGAACGCTAATCTCATGACATGGCGCGCGTGTTGCCAAGGGGCATAAAGAGTATGTATGGATTGATGTTAATGTCCAATAGGGACTCTTAGAAGATCCTTCTAGATTGTTAAGGTTCCATTATCTATCTGATTATTGTCTAGTAGTTCATGTGCTTGAATAACGTCACTTCTAACTAGGAAATTGTGACATGGCATTGTTCCTCCACTAAATTTGTTTTGCATTATGGCAGCCATGGCGAACTGATCGATCTCGTGGTTGAGGATGTCATAAAAGAGCTAAAGACAAAACATAGACCAGTGACGGAATATTTAGTTGGAATTGATCATCAAGTGATGGAAGTAACCGATTTTTAGATGTCAACTCTGGTGGGGTACGATTGATTCAAATTTATGGGATGGGGGGTATTGGTAAAACGACTCTTGCCAAGGTCGTTTATAACAAACTCTGTTCTGATTTTGGAAAGTGTTGTTGTTTCCTGGGAGATGTTCGATCGAAGTCATCAAGAGAAGTTGACTTAATTGAGTTGCAAAAAAAGTTATTATCTGAAATCGGTCATCCTGTAGGAACAAAAAGTATTGATGAAATTCATTATGCGACGAAGAGGATCGAAAAAGTACTTCGCACTAACAAAGTCCTCCTTGTACTTGATGATGTGGATAACAACGAACAAGTGGAGATATTATTAGGAAAGAGTACTTTATGTTCAGGATCTAGAATATTGATTACAACTAGAAATAAAGATACTTTGCAAATCCGTAGACCGGAGGAGGATCAAAAGTGGATGTATGAAATGGAGTTGATGAGTAGTGAACATGCTCTTCAGCTTTTCAGCAAGCATGCATTTGATAGAGACTCTCCTTCAATTGAGTACAGTGATCTCTCTAAGGAAATCGTACATGCTACCGGGAGACTTCCATTGGCTCTTGAAGTAATTGGTTCGCTCCTCTACCATAAGAAAAAGCAAGAACAATGGAAACAGACATTGGAGGATTTAAGAAAAGCACCGGATGAAGGTGTTCTTGAAAAGTTGATGATCAGCTATGATGCCTTGACTTTCGAGCAACAACAAATTTTCCTTGATATTGCATGCTTTTTCATTGGTGAGAAAAAGACGGATGCAATGTATATGTGGGAAGATTATGGCCTCCCAAAAAAGGGGGTTGATGTCCTCGATAGCAGGTGTTTGATAAAAATTGAAAGGAACAAGTTTTGGATGCACGATCAACTCAGAGATCTTGGAAGAGAAATAGTTCGTAAAGAAAATCCAATGAATCCTGAAAAGCGTAGTAGGTTATGGATTCACAAGGAAATCCTTGATGCAATAACCACAAAGGAGGTAAGTGCCTTAGGAGGAAACTAATAGTTTCTCTACTAAAAAATCCTCTACGGTGCACTAGGATATGCTCTTTTTGTTTCTCCTTTTTCTCATTTTATTATTTTCCTTTGAAATTCAATACTGAATGCTACTCATTTCATACTCTCATTTGCAGATGAAGAACGTTCAAACACTAAACATTGATCTATGGAACAATGATTGGAAGGATATCAAAAGTGAAGAGATTGGAAGGTTTAAAGATCTAAGGTGCCTCAAATTAGATGGGGGAACCTTCACTGGTAACTTAGTGAATTGTCTTACCAAATTAAGATGGATTTTTTGGAGTCATCCTCCTCCAACGTCTAAGTCAACCAATATGCACTTCAAGAATGTGGTCGTCCTTCGAATTCATTCCCATGACTTCATGGATGATTCCATGCTACAAAGCTTAATTGAGGTGTGTAAAATGCTTATTTTTATCCTATTTTCTTTGAAAGTAATATTTGACTGTTCATCTATTGAATATTGCATTCTTTTCGACAGATGGCGATAAAATTGAAAGTTCTTTCTATTGAAAATTGTCCCCGCATAACAAGAACACCACAATTCCCTGATTGTCGGAACTTAAAGAGGCTTACTTTCATAAAATGTTCCAATTTGAAGGAAATTGACAGTTCCATTAGGATGTTGAAGGATCTTATTAAACTAAAGATTGCTTCTTGTTGGAGTCTTAAAAATTTGCCTGAAGAAATCGGGGACCTAAAGAATTTGGAGCAGTTTTTTTGTCAAGGGATTTCGGTGGAGAACTTTCCAGATTCCATATGGAAGTTGAAATCACTACGTAAGTTGTTGTTTGATGATAGTCAAGCCAAATTAAAAAGTTCCTTGAAGTTACCTAGTGATATCGGAATGCTTGGAAAGATGGAAGTGCTTATACTCTGTACTCCCTTATTGGAAGGTCAACTCCCATCTGAAATTGAAAAAATGTCCTCACTAAGAATCCTAGATTTATCAAAAACTAGGGTTAGTGAAGTTCCAAAGACCATTAGCAAGCTTAGTTGCCTGCAAAGATTGGAGTTGAATTCATGTAATGAGATTCAAGAGTTGCCGGCACTCCCAACAAGTTTGACCCATCTATTAGTGTCATCTACTTCGTTAGAGGTAATCCCAAATCTCTCAAACTTGACTAATTTGGTTGAGTTGAAACTAAATGAAAAAGTAGGACTTCATACCGGTGAGTTAAGGGGGTCAGGGAGATTAACCAAACTAACTAAATTGAGCTTAGAACTTCACAATTTCCCTGTTTCTACCGAGGTGGATTCCCTTCCTCTACTAAAGGAACTTGATTTGTTAAAATTAGACCATCAAACCTTTCCGCAACTTCCCTTGTCTCTGCAAAATCAACGCCTTAATAACTTCAATTCAGTTATGTCAATCTTTCCAAACCTGAGAGATTTGTCACTCGAGTTCATTGAGTCTCCGGTGCAAGAATTTCAACTCGATGGGCTTCAGCTTCCACATTTAAAGAATTTTACCGTGAACTGCTGTAAACTCCTTGAGAGATTCAAGTTATCAAACGTGAGGAAGCTGACACGATTCGTGGTGAAGGAATGTCCAGTGCTAATGGAGATCAGATATGCTTGTCCGTTCGAATTACTGGAGGATTTGTGTATTAAACAGTGCAAATCCTTGGAAAGGCTATTTTATCAGGAGGAAGCGGGGCATGATGATAATGAGTCTGTCGAGGAGATGATTATCTTGTGAAGGGAGACTAATCCTCCCATCGGAAGCCTTGAAAAATTTGAAAATTTTCGAGCTGAATGCTTGCGATAAGATACGCGAGATTCACGTTGTCGGTACATCGGAATCATGGGAACTCTTCGAAGTTTCCTCTTGTCCTTCGCTACGAAGTATTCACGGTTTAGCAGACTTACAGAACCTGGGGTGTTTATCCATCAAATTCTGCGAAGGGCTACAGGTTGTCGAGGGCGTCGACGATCTGGGGGTTTTGGTGATGTTGGTGGTCTGGGATTGCAAATCTTTGGAAAGGTTGATTGACATATCAACCACCTATCTGCCTGATTGTTGCGATATGAAATCCGCTATGGCGGGAAATTATGTGGGTTCGAGGAATATTTCGTGGGCTCCTTCCAGGCTTACATGCATGCGAAGGTGAGTCCAGACCATTCTCTCTCTTTTCTCTTTGGTCTTGACGCAACCACCCACGAACATGAATTCAACCTTTGAGCAGATTTGTAATAACAGTGGGAAATCGGGAAAAAAAAAATTGAATCTAAATCTGGTCAAACTTATCTTAAAACTCAGTAGAGACAGGTTTGTTTTATTCTGCGATTGTGTTTTCTCTTCTTTTTTTCTATTTTCCGTTTTCTTTCCCATTTTGCTGAGAGAAATTTCATTTTTGCACAAGTCTACGGGACAAGATCAGTTTTTATCACAAAATGATTGGAAAAACTTCAATGTCTAGAAGTAATATATAAAATAGCTCAGAGTTTCTTATTAAAATGCCTTTTCATTATATATAGAGCAGATTATTTAGTTTAGCGTATTTTTTATGTAATATACTTCACTTTATTGTCCATTTCTTACTTAATACTATTCATTATGGGAAGAGTTCGGTGATTTGCGAATTTCTACCGTGAGGATAGAGCACTAAAAGAATCAGATACTCATTACACAACTCAAAACAATTTCGCTGAGGTGTTTCAAGAACACAGTTTGTATGGTCCGCCTAACCACTAATCAAGTAACTTGTGTTCCTGACGGAAATTGAGTGTTGCTTCAATTTGCATGAGGCTGGGGTCGGCCAAGTAAAATGTGTGCTCACCGATAAAATAAAAAAAATAAAAAAGTGGAATGTGTGTTCCAAAAGCCCCGCAAATACTTAAATAAGATTTTTCAATTTGATTAAAGGCCACTTCAAACAGGAACAGGAAGAGCAACTTCAAGATAATCAACTAAGATCCAGCTTTATCCTACGAGGTTGATCATGGATCAACAAATTCAACAATCAAGAGTTCACATGTGCACGAAGATATTTCGAGCAAAGCATATCTACAGGAAGACTCGCAGGATTGTCAAATGAGCACCGGGAAACATAATAAAATAGTATCAAGTCTAGAAGCTGAGAGTTCACACATGCACGAAGATAGTCCGATGATCGAACTAGCTCTACTTAATAACTTTCAAGATTATCAAATGAGTATTGAGGAGCATAGTCAAATAGGATCAAAGAGAAAACATGAGCTTATTCTCCCTCAAGGTTGGCTGCATTTGTAGTTGGAATGATCGGGAAACTTGCCAAGGAAGCAATTCGTAGGTGAGTGAACTGAGCTGATCTTGATTAAGATGCCTTCTTTCTTCTCATTCTCGTTTTCTCTTCTCAAAAAAACTTGTCACTAGTACCCGCGTTCACCCATAAATCGAAACTGAGGCATTTTATGTGTCCACTTCAACTAGTGTTGATTTTGCCAGCTGCAATGAGGGAAATGATCAGCGCTGGGCAAGAGCGAGAGAGGCTCGACCTCCTTGTCGACTTAATGTCGAGAAGATGAGTTCGACCAAGAAAAGCATGCAGAGGACGTGGCTGGGTGAGTCGCGTGATGAGGCTTGGGCAAACAAGAAGAAGAAGAAGAAGAAGATCGCAGCATGCTTTTTTACATGGAGGCAAAGCATGCAAACATGGAAAGGGCGCGATGGTGGATGAAGATTTTGGTCAAAACATGCGATGAACGTGGGCGGGATGAGGATTTGATGCTGCTGGAGTAAAAATTGGAAGAGAAGGCACAAACAACTTCCATTCCAGGTGAGTATAGACGACCAAGAATACTCTCCGTGAGTTTTATCCATCTTTTGCATTTCATTTCCTTTTACGTTCTCTTTACTTAAGCCTTTGGTTCTTGCACTTTCATTTCCGTGTACTTTCGTTTCACAATTTTATTTCTTTTCTATGCGATTTCAATTTCAGTAGACCTATTTTTATTCGCACTTGGATCGATCCCTCGATTCAAGCCTCATTCTTGCATTTTTATACTTGAGTATGAAATCACCGAGCGATCTCGATCGTTCTCCCTTCATTCAACTATTAGATTCGAATACCCGGCTCATGAAAATTTATCCAAAGTCTTGACTATAATACTGTCTCATTATGTCATTTTTCTGGAACGGCTTTTTGAAAATCATAAACGTCAAATTTTTCGTCTTTGTGGGAGTGCCGGAACAGGAACTGGAAAGCCACTTGAAACAGGGAGAGGAGCGGGAAAGCCACTTCAAACAGGAACAGGAATTAAAGCCGACGAGAAGGCAGGGGGCAGTGTCGTTCCAATGCCTGAGCTTCAACAGTTTTCCAATGCCTGAGCCACTTCTGGTATTAAGACACAGGAGGAGAAGGCTGGCGAGTTTTCTGCATTGCATCCAGAATGTGATGGTGATTGTAGGTAAAGATGGCCTGTTTTTTCCCGTTAGATTAGAAGCCACTTCAAACTGGCATTAAGACAGAGGAGGAGAAGGCACAAGGAGGACGCTCGCCACAGAAAAATAACAGAAAATATTTTGCAATATTGTCTCCCGAAGTTATCCATATCTCCAATCTTCAACAGGCTGAAAGTAGAGCTAGAGAATACAGAAACACAATCCCTCTCGAAAATACAATGGAGGGCTTACCCCATGGCGCTCCAAGATCCGCATCATGCTCTGTAGTTAATCTAATATTCTGCTCAATTGGAATAATCACTGCGCCTGCACCACGATTTTTTTATAATTTCAATCCTTGAGATTTTCGCCGACTTAGTGCAATCCCTTGATCGGATCGAGCAATTTCAATCCCAAGGAAATATTTAGGCGCTCCAAGATCTTTGATGCGAAAAGTGGAATGCGAGATATTCCTTGAGGTTGTTTAATTCATTGCCCATGATTAGTATATCATCAACATATATCATTAAATAGATGGATGACATACCCTTTCTCCATGTGAACAAGGCATAATCATATCTCGGATTGCTTGAAACCCGCAGCCGTGAGAGCATTGGTAAACTTGGCGTAATATTGTTTTAAACCATAGAGGGATTTGCGGAGACGACATACTTTATTCTCCCCCTGTCTCCGTAATCCTTGAGGAACTTCCATATAAATTTCTTCATCTAAATCTCCATGAAGAAATGCATTATTCACATCCATCTGATGTAATGACCAATCATTAACAGCTGCAATTGATAAGAAAGAACGGTCAACGTCTTTTGCTACTCGGAGAGAGAGTCGTTCGAATGCTTGAGCGTCAACAGAATGTGATGGTGATTGCAGGTAAAGATGGCAAGCTAGCCGATGATTAGATGGCAGAACCGGAGAGCACCCTCTCTGAAAGAAGTCGGAGGACGCTCGCCATCAAGTCAGAACGAAGTTAGGCTGAAAGTAGAGCTAGAGAATACAGAAACACTCGAAAATACAATGGAGGGCTTACTTGCCCATTTGAGCGATCAATGCCAATGGCGTCGGGCAAGGCAAACTCAGAAGATGTCACCGTTGGCCGGGAATGAAGGCCCCCTTGTCCAGATTGTATTTGTGGCCTATTTCTTTCTTCTCCTTCTACCTTTTTTTTTTGCCTAGAAGGCATTCGTTTCTTTAATTCGTCTTTGCCTTTAAGCTCGGGCTTTGACCAATATGCACTCAAGAGAATGTGGCCTTTCTTCAATTTTCAGACAATAGCTTCATAGATGATTCGAAACTGCGGAGCTGAATCAAGACGGGTCATGATTTTTTCTATTCCACTTTAACTAATATGTGATCATTCATCCTATATATAGTGGCATTCATTTTTTACAAATGGCCGTGAAATTGAAAGTTCTTTTTTTCAGCATTGTTCTCGTATAATGACAACCTGCGACTTTTTTGGATACTCAGCTTTAGAAAGGCTTACTTTCCAACATTGTCCCAATTTGAGGAATAGACAGCTCTATTGGAAAGTTAAAGTGTCTGATCAACTTGAATTCAATGGTTGCCGTCATCTTGAAGATTTGTCCAAAGGAATTAGAGACATCGTGAATCCTCAGTGCTTGTCTTTAGCGTGGTGTTGTTGAGTCAAGAAACTACCAAATTTCATACGGAAGTCGAAAAAGTTATGTAAGTTGCAATTTTTGACGGAGTACTTCAAATCAAATTCATCTCCACACATTGCATGGCAATTGCCTAGGGCAATCGAAATGCTTGAAGTCAGGACTCGAAATTTGAAGGGTCAACTTCCATCCAGAATCAAAAGTTTGCCCCTTCTAAGAATCCTATGCTTGTCGTACCCTTGCATCAGTGAAGTTCCAGGGACGATTAGTATGCTTCTTTGCCTGCAAAAACTTGACATAATATGAATGCGATGAGATTCAAAAATAGCCGACACTGCCTGCAAGCTACAAGTGTTGGACCTATCTGATGGATCTAGTAGGCGACAAGGAAGAAAAATTCAGTAGTGAATTTGGGTGGATTGGGAGGTTATCCAAATTGATGAGCTTGAAACTTCTCAATGTCCTTGTCTTACTGAGTTGGTTTCCTTTTCTCTGTTAAAGGAACTTCATTTATCTAGGTTGGACCTGCAAACACTCGCACAACTTCCACCATCTTTGTTAAATTTAAGTCTTGATAACTTCAATACAACTGTGTCACTCTCATCCAAATTAGAAAATTTTGTCAAGTATAGAGCTCTCACGGTCTCAATTGCAAGATATTCAACTCAATAGGCTTCAACTTCAAAAATTAACAAAAATGGTTCTGAAAAGCAGTGAAGCCCTTGAGATATTGTTGCCCAAAGCTAGTTGAGACCCAACTTGCTGAGCTGTGTGAATCATTGGATCTATCATCTGTTGAGAGTCCCCGGATAAGTTTTTTGTCGCGAGTTTTAAATAAGCTTAAAAGATTTCAAGATTAGGGGTTGCCTGAAGATACTCCAAATTCAAGTACTAAGTGCATAGGAATTAGTGAATGGTTTATCTCGGATTATCATTCCATGGAAAGTGTTCATGGTTTATCAAACTTAAAGAAGTTTAAATATTTATACATCCATGACTACGATGGGCCTTGACAAAGTTTTTGAATCAATTAACCATTCATCACTTGCGGATCAGTATAAAGGTAAATATGTGTCACGAAATAGAATTGCCACGTAGATATCTTGGACTAGGGGAAATTAGCTGAGGCTAAGAAACAATTTGATGGCTCCATCCAGTATTGCAAACATTTTACGGTGAGTTCGAAACTTCTCCTTTCTTTCTTTGTTTTTCTTCTCACGTTTTTTCTAATAGATAGCAACAATCACCTAATTATGTTCCCTTTTTTACTCCCATCTCTACATCACTTATATGTAGTAAACATTCGATATTTTAATATTATCCGGCATTTCCTTTCTACATAGTTTATATGTGCCTTATATACACATATAGTCTATTTCCATCTAATACCTTATTTTAATATAGTGAACTGGTAAGAGAGATTCTGTATCTTATAAAACCTAAATGAAATGATTCGGAAGGCCATCGACAAAAGTGAACTCAACTTGAACACAAACGGATTAGTTGTTTGGAACGCTGGTCTAGTGCAATTTTGGGGGCATCTGGCATGATCTCCTCGCCTGTTGGGTTTCGGGCTTTTATAGGTTTGGGGGAGCCATGGCAACCTCGATTGTGGAATTGTGGGTTCATAGAGAGGGTTTGAGACTTGTTTTGCAATGTCATATATTCACAATAAACTCAATGCAAGAAATCTTTTATGATAGGGTCCGAGAAAACTCCTAGTTGTGATGTTAACAAATCATTTTATGCAAGAAATTATACATTTCTTGAGAAGGAAAAGCTATAGGGTGGCGTATGCTTTTGAGTCTGCTGGTGGCAGAAAGAAAAACATAAAGTGTCTCTGAATTTGTCCATATCAGACGGAAGATCCGAAGAGACACAGCTTCTGAGTCTAATAGTACCAAACAGAAGACCCGAATAGACGCAGTTTCTGAATCTGACCATGCCAGATGGAGAACTTAAGCAGACTCAGAACATTAGTCTATTAGACTCAGAATGAAACTACAGGACCAGATCACCAACGGTCAAGTATTTCACTTACTTTATTTATATTGATTCTGTTGTATCAAACTGATTGGTAGGATCAATCAACGGACAACTTCCAAAGAACAATGGAACACTTATGGAAGCCCGAATTTTGATTGTATTGGCGAACATAATCCAAGGGGATCCGATCTACATTCAAACGGTCAAAAAGACTTACCTTATAAAGTTTGTCCAGGAAAGGGAAGACCAATTTCTTAAGGAAAGAGCCAACGGTTGAGTGTGGCTTGGAGAGTATATAAGGATATGATGAGACCTAGGAAACAAGAGAGGATTAAAAATTCCAAAACTCGATTATGTTATTCATTAGTTATCTAAAGCACGAATTTGAGTAATCCTAGTGTATTATCAAGAAGAGTGACTTTGTGAGACATATCATCACTAAGTGCTAACACTCAAGAGTGTGTAATCACCTTTGATCACATAGTGAAATCCAGCCTATTGGCTGATTGCCTAGAGAGTGGACGTAGGCTTGTCTAAAGCCGAACCACTACAACTATGTTTGCAATCTTTTCTAGTCTCTCTCTATTTAATTTCTATTTGTAGATTGCAAAAGATTGATATTGCTTACACCTATTCACCCCCACTCTAGGTGTTAATACTAGTTACATCACTGGAGAGGCCCCTCTCTCAAAGAAGTCAGAGGACGCTTGCAACCAAGTCAGAATGAATTTGGCTGAAAGCAGAGCTAGTGTACAGAAACACTCGAAAATGTAATGGAAGTCGGATTTGCCCATTTGAGTGAACAACGCCAATGGCATCTAGCAAAGCAAACCCGGAAGTTGTCACCTTTGGCCGTGAATTAAGGCTCTCTTGTCCGTACTTTATTTGTGGCTTTTCTTTTTTGCCTAGTAAGGCATTCGTTTCGTTTAATTCGTCTTTCATTTTAAGCTTGGGCTTTGGCTCCCGACCAATATGCACTAAAATAGAATGTGGTCTTGCTTCAATTTTCAGACAATAGCTTCATAGATGATTCGAAACTGCAGAGCTTAATCAAGGCATGTCATGCTTTTTTCTATTCTATTTAAGTAATATGTGATTGTTCATCCGATGAATAGTGGTGTTCATTTTTAACAAATGGCAATGAAAGTGAAAGTTGGTTTTCCTTTACATTGTTCTCTCGTAATCATAACCTGTGACTTCTTGGAATGCTCAACTTTAGTGAGGCTTACTTTCCAACATTGTCCCAATTTGAGGAAAATTAATAGTTCTATGTGGAATTAAAATATCTGATCAACTTGAACATCAATGGTTGCTATCATTTCGAAGATTTGCCCAAAGAAATCAGAGGCCTCGTGAATCTTCAGTGCCTGATTGTCACACCTCGACTCTCGAGCTCGCAGTAACCCCATTTCACTTGAGGTCTAGTTGTACGACGTCCCAGGTATTATCGTCGACCAATTCATTTTATCTTGTAATTAAGCACATGCGAAAATGAATGACTCCCAAACCAAAGAACAGGGATAGCAACAACAACAGTAGAGGAAAGACAGACAGTATTTTATATATCTGAAAGTTAACCAATACACTAGCAAATACATACACACCTTACTACAGGCGACAAGCTAAGGCCTACTCAAAAAGAGACTGGCCTAACTAACCTAGCACTGTACAAGTGCCTACTCGCTAGCCTCGGTGGGATCGCTCTCTTTGATCCTCAAGTACTGCATCATCTAGGGCCTGAAAAGGTTAATCACGACGGGTTGAGATAAACTCAGCAAGTTAAAGCCCTAAGCCCCGGTTAGGAACTTCGCTCGCCTCAGGAGTTTAACATACAATCTAATTCAACAGTCAATACGGTGCAAGGAGAAACCAAATAGAGAATAGTTCAATAAGCAGACACAACCACAGGCGATCCTACCTAGCCTTGGCACATGTGACCTGCAGAAATTGTCAATCATCTCACAACAATAGTAGGAGACATACAAATAATCAGAGCCTTGCATAAATTATTCTCAAATCTCAATGGCCACACGTGCTCTGATTATTACGACCCTCAAGGCCACGGCACAATCTTATGGTTGGTGATCAACTGGTCGTAGACCAGGCATTGTCCTCTACCTCGAGGCACGGCGACGTCATGAGCTTTCCCCCACCGACGGCATTCCCTAAGGAGCATGGGGCCCGTCCCACTAACGCAGCCCCGCATCTGACCACTGTCAGTCGACCTAATGGTCACGGCACAACCCCGAAGGATTGGCGGTCATCCGGCTCAACCGGGCTATCAACTTTAATATGACCATGCAACACATCAGCAAAGAGTTCATTCTTGTCTTTGCTTTTGCTTGGTCGTGAATGCAACATAATTCGTGCTCATACGACATGCTATTGCAGTTAAAACACGTATAATGTCATGCAGCAGTACCCATCAGTCACGTACAAAGCAACAGTCTAATCATTCACGAAAGTTGCAATAATCAGCAGTTCAAATCATAGTCTGACAATCAATTCCGACCAATCAACATCATAACGCTTGCATACTTGTCCAAAATAATCATGTACCTCAATAATTACCGGTACCCACTCACGTGACTCAATGTTCAACAATAAATAAACACGTATCCTCATGACTACGACAATCAACCATTCCCATAATTAATTACCCAACCCAATTAATTTCATTTAATAAAACCCTTCTTTAAACCAATGTCATTTAACAAAGTAGTATATAAATACTATTGACATTAGAAAATTAGACCATAGAAATTTTCCCACAAAATTACTCAATTAAAAACATTTCCCATAAATAATCACAATTAATTATTTTCCCCAAAAATAATTAATTTTCAGAAATGAATAGTAATAATAATAATAATAATAATAATAATAATAATAATAATAATAATAATAATTCTAAATTATAAATTAATTTAATTAATTAATAATTCCGAAAATAATATATAATTATTATTTAATCCAAAAATAATTATTATTATTAATACTAACCATGGTTACAAAATTAACTCAACCCTAGTTAATCTAACCTAACCATGATTAACATTTAACTTTGATTACTTTAAAACTAACTATAGTTACTTTAATCAACTAACCATAGTTACTTTAACACTAACTCTAGTTACTTTAAAACTAACTCTAGTCAACATACTAATCTCAACAGCATAATTAACCATACTAATCCACTAATTAACTCTAATTAAACACAAACATACAAATACACTAATTACCCCTAAAACAAGATTAACCCCTAAACAAGGATTAGGGAATCAACTTACTTGGATCGGAAATCTGGTGACACCGGCGCGTAGAGGGGGATGAGGGCTAGTAAGCTCGGGGACGGCAATGGATGACAAACGATGGCCGAAACGGGCCAAAAACACTGCTGGTTACCGTTCACGCGGAACTGACCAGCAGTGCAGAAAAGGCCGAAACAGGCAGTTTGGGGCGACCAGGGATGACCGGGGGTGTGCGGTTGGCTTCCTAACTTCCAGGACTACACTTTGGGCGGTGGTGGCGGCTCCGGTGACGGCGGCAAGGCTGTTTTCCGGCTGGAAAACAGTAAAGACAGCAAGGAACACCAGAAATGGAAGAGAAAAGGAAGAAAAAAAGGGAGAGAGAGAGTGGCTGGGCTGGTGCACGAATTTTGGGGAAGAAAGAGGAGAGAGAAGAGGCTGAAAACTTGAAGGACCAATAAAAAAACAAGCAATAAACAAGAAAAAAAAAACAATGCCCACTTGGGCACAAAAGCAAAAGGCCTAAGAGAGAAGCCCATGGGCTGAGGAGGGAGAGGAGAATGGGCCAGCTTTGGCCCCCTTTGGGCTGGGCTGAATGGGTGCAAGGCCCATTGGGCCGCCGGTCTTGGGCCGCCCACCTGCGGCCCGAAACCCGGTCCAATTTTCCTTTTTCCGACGCTTCCGTGTCCAATGGAAAATCCCAAAATAAATGAGGTGACGTCCAAGTATTTAGTCCTGATATCATCGAGAAATCGGTTCCAAAATCGGATTAAAAATCGGGCTAAATTGAGTCAATTTTCAGGATGTTACACTGATTCTAGGGTGGTGTTGTTGAGTAAAGAAACCACAAGATTCCATATGAAAGTTGAAATCCTCACATAAGTTGTAGTTTTCGAATCAAATTCACCTCCAAACAACACATGGCAGTTGCCTAGTGTGATGGAAATGCTCGAGGTCATGACTCGAAATTTGAAAGGTCAACTTATGCGGAACCGAAAGTTTGCTCTTTTGAAGAATCCTATGCTTGTTGTGCCCTTGCATCGGTGAAGTTCCAGCGACAGACAGCATGCTTCCTTTACCTGCAAACACTTGAGTTAAAAGAATGCGAAAAGATTTGAAAACTACCGACACTTTCCGCAAGTTTAAACAATCTACGAGTGTTATCTATATTATTGCAAGTAGTCACAGTTCTCTCGAATTTGACTTACTTGGTTTGTTGGACCTATCTGATGGCTCTAGTTAGAGAGAAGGAAAATAAATTTGCCGGTTAGTAGGGTTGGTTGGGAGGTTATCCAAACTGAAAGAGCTGAGCTTGAATTTTCTCAATGTTTCTACTCATACTGAGTTAGTTTACTTTTCTCAGTCTAGGTTGGACCTGCAAACACTTGCGCAACTTCCACCATCTTTGTTTAATGTAAGCCTTGATAACTTCAATGCAATCCCGTCACTCTCATCCAATTAGAAAATTTTGTCAAGTATAGAGCTCTCACGTTCTCAATTGCAAGAAATTCAACTCAACAAGCTTCAACTTCCAAATTTAACAGAGTTGGTTCAGAAAAGCTGTGAAGTCTCGGAGATACTGTTGCCCAAAGCTAGTTGAGACCCAACTTGCCGAGCTGTGTGAATCACTGGGGGCATTTCTATCATCTGGTGTGAGACCCTGGAAAGGTCAGCTTTTACGGGTAAAGTAAAGTCTGCTAATGAGTTGATTATTTGTGAAGAGAGAAAAGTTTTTTGTCGTGATTTTTAAATACACAAAAAATGTTTCAAGATTAGGGGTTGCCCAAAGATGCTCCAAATTCAATTATAGGTACATCAGAATCCGCGAATGGTCCGTCTCGGATTACCCTTTCGTGGAAAGTGTTTGTGGTTTATCTAACTTAAAGAAGCTTGAGTATTTATACGCGATGGGCTACAAGTTATCTAGGATCTTGACAAGTTAAGAGTTTTTGAATCAATCAACCATTTATTGCTATAGATCAGTCAGTAGAAAGGTAGATGGTATATCACGAACAGAATTGCTAAAGGATTGCAACGTAGATATCTTCGACTGCAGGAAATTAGCTGAGGCTAAGAAACAATTCGATGGCTCTATCCAGTCTTGCGAGCATTTTCAGGTGAGTCCCAAACTTCTCCTTTCTTTCTTTGTTTTTTCTTCTCACGTTTTTTTCTTGATGGATAGCAACGATCGCCTAATTCTATCCATGTTTGCTTACTCCCATCTCTATATCACTTACATGTAGTAAACATTTGATGTGTTAATATAATCTGGCATTGCCTTATATCGTAGTTTACACGTGCCTTATATACACATATAGTCTATCCCCATCTAATAACTCATTCTAATATGGTGAACTGAAAAGAGAGATTCGGTTGGATTAGGAGGTTATCCAAACTGAATGAGCTGAGCTTGAATTTTCTCAATGTCCCTATTGCTACTAAGTTGGTTTCCTTTTCTCGATCTAGGTTGGACCTACAAACACTTGCGCAACTTCCATTATCTCTGTTTTAATGTAAGCGTTGAAAACTTCAATGCAATCTCGTCACTCTCATCCAATTTAGAAAATTTTATCAAGTATAGAGCTCTCACATTCTCAATTGCAAGAAATTCAACTCAACAAGCTTCAAATTCAAAATTTAACAGAGTTGGTTCTCAAAAGCTGTGAAGCCCTTGAGTTATTGTTGCCCAAAGCTATTTGAGACCCAACTTGCCAAGCTGTGTGAATCAGTGGAGACATTTTCCATCATCTGGTGTGTGTCCATGGAAAGGTCAGCTTTTACGGGTGAAGTAGTCTGTGGATGAGTTGATTATTTATGAAGGGAGGTAAGTTTTTTGTCACGACTTTTAAATAAGCTTAAAAAGTTTCAATATTAGGGATTGCCCGAAGATACTCCAAGTTCAAGTACTAGTTACATCGGAATCCATAAATGGTCTGTCTCGGATTATCATTCCATGGAAAGTATTTGTGGTTTATCGAACTTAAAGAAGCTTGAGTATTTATAAATCCATGACCACGATGGGCTACAAGTTGTTGAGGATCTTGATGAGTTAGATTTTTTGAATCAATTAATCATTCATTACTGCGGATCAGTAGACAGGTAGATGATACGTCACTAACAGAATTGCTAAAGGATTGCAACGTAAACATCTTCGACTGCGGGAAATTAGCTGAGGTTAAGAAACAATTCGATGGCTCCATCCATTCTCGCGAGCATTTCAAGGTGAGTTCTTTCTTTGTTTTTTCTTCTCACGTTTTTTTTCGTGATGAATAGCAACGATCGCCTAATTCTATCCCTGTTTTGCTTACTCCCATCTCTATATCACTTACACATAGCAAACATTTGATGTGTTACTAACTTATTCTAATATAGTGAACTGGAAAGAGAGACTCGGTATCTTATGGATTCTAAATGAAATGATTCAGAAGGCCATTGACAAGAACACAGACGGATCAGATGTTTCGAGCCCAGTCTTGTGTGAGGTGGACGGCATCTTGCATGATCACCTCGGCTATTGGGTTTCGGGCTTCTACAGGTTTTGGGGAACCATGGCGACCCCGATCGTGGATTTGTGGGCTTTTAGAGAGCGTCTGAGACTTGCTCTGCAGTGTCATATATTCAAAATGAACTCGATGCAAAAATCCTTCCATGACAGGTTTCTTAATAAAACAACTTGTATAATGAGAATCGGGAACAGCTCTTTTTGGAATAAAGGGCTATCCTCGGGAGCTTCGATACCAGATGGAAAACATACCTAGAGAGGCAAATGGTGGCGCTGATTTCCTGGCAAAGAAGTGCCGCTTGCACTAGGATAATCTCAAGATCTCAGAGGAGCCTCCATTAGACATGTTGAAGCTACTGGAGTTTGCCTGTAGGTGCTGTTGTGTCCAAAAAGCCGTTAGAATTTGCATGGTAGCTTAGTTTCTGCATTTTACGACCACTGGGTCCTCTTTTATGCACTAGAAATATAACAAGACCATGCTGCACTTGTAGCGAACGTCTGCTGCCAAACAAAGTTAAACAATCCCTAATTCCCATGGATACAAAACGAATAGCTATAACTCAGGCTTCTGGCAGTAGCGAAATGCATCAATAATAAAAGCTTTTGTAGTCCTCAAGATCTACAACCGAATCATGTCTTCAACCGCCGGTGGAGAATGAAGATTAGAAGAAGAGAATGATAAAGATTATCTTGTTTTGCCTGAAACAGAGATGGGAATAACAGAGCCAAAAAGAAAATCGATGCCAAAATTTGCATTAAGAAACAGGAGAGACCCTATTCCAAATACTACCTACCATTTTCTTCAATCAAATTCAGGCAAATAATTTTCACTTGGTACTACCCAACTCTCTGATTAGTCAGAATGAGGAAATATTGCATCAAGACATTCCTTCAAAGTCCTCAACATCAAAAGCTCGACCGGCATCTTTAAAAAATGTGCCTGCAGCTTCTTCCAAGGCCTTCTTGACGGCACCATCCCTCAGGAGTCGTGGAAAAAAAAGCCAAGATACGCTCGCCATCACGAATGACACCGTCATCAGACCCGTCAGAATCCTCAGCAACCGTCACCTCACGCCACACTTCCTTTTCACCACCACCTGAGTCACCAAGCACGCCCTGTGGAGCACTCTTAAGATCCTTATTGCCCTAATTTTTTCATTCCTGCTTGCGAAGACTAAGCAAATAAAATATGAAAAGAAGGAAATACCAGGTATGAGGAGAGAATTCAAAAACACAAGAATCGTGCCAGAGCTCGTAAAATTTTACTATAAGGAAATCGATCAACGCTTCTTCAAGGCTCTTCACCAATCACTTCCAAATATAGACTTTGCCATATGTTTTGATGATGACAATAACGATGTTATCATCTGCAACGTGACCTTTTCTTTTTTAAAGTGAGTTAAATCCAAAGTGCAAAATCGCCCAAATGATGTGGCTTCCCAACCCGAAAATGACGACGCATTGAAGAAGAATTGATCAAGGAGAATTATTGATATCTCTCTCTAAAAATGACGACACGTTAGGATGAACAATTTCTGCATCATTACATGTTGGAAAATTTGAGCTCATGGAACGTACGGGCACTCTCTTTCCCTCTCCTCTTTCTATCCATCTACGTAGCCCTACACGTTCTATTCCAAAATCTAACTTATAGAATCCAGAACAATTCTTGAAGAGGAAATTATCGAAAAAGTCATAAATCTATTATAATTATGTCAATTCAATCCTAAATTTATTTGGTCAATCTACTCCTAAACCTTTTACAATTGTGTCAATTTTGACATAACGCGGGTAATTTAATAATATCTTATTTTATTCAAATTTTTTTACTAGCTTTTTTTTTTTCCTTTTCTTTTTCTCTTCTTCCTCCTTTGGCTTCTTTTCCCCATCTTGCTGACCATTAGGCAAGGGCCGCAAGCCCTCACCAGCCACCGTGGCCCTCACTTGGCCTTCCCTAGATCTAGGCGAGGCTACCCTCACCATGGCCTTGCCAACTCATGGGCAAAGGCGGCCTCACCCTCATGAAGGCAGGTGAGGCTGCCTTCACCCACAACAAGGCCATGGTGAGGTGGGGCAAGGGTTGCCTTGGTGAAGGCGGGCGAGGCCGCCTTCACTTGGAGCAAGGCCATGGCAAGGTGGGGCAAGGGCCGCAAAGCCTTCGCCCAGTGGCCAGCGAGTCTTGCTAGAGTCTCATAAGCTACTGTGGGGAAAAGAAGCCAAAAAATGAAGAAAAAAAAAAAAATAAAAGGAAAGAGAAAAAATTGAAAAAAATATTATTAAAAAATTACCATGTCATCATCCACCGGACAGTGGGCTTTGGCCGATGTCATGTCAGTGCTAACTAGCTAAAATTAGTCAAATGGACTAAATTGACACAATTGCAAAATGTTTAAGATTGAATTGGCCAAAAAAAAAGTTTATGACTAAATTGGCATAATTACAATAGATTTAGGACTTTTTTGGTAATTTTCCATTTTTGAATCATGTGAGAGCAGAGTGCAATGCCAATAAGTTGTGACTTGAGAAATCCTATTGACATCATGTTTTTTTAAAAGGATGAGTGAGATGAAGTCTCTGCAATTTTTTGATATGTAGAGTTGTGGGGTTAGGGTTAGGTTTTTGATTGGACCTAATTTAGCCCCATCTATTTGGGGCAAGAAAAGGGTTAAATGAGACCATTCTACACACTTTTGAGGATATCATTTTTTGGGCAAGCCATTTCGGACGTTTCATATTAAATTAACGACACGTTGAAATTTCAAGCAAGAAAAATCGTCACATCAATTAAGTGGAAGTTTTTTTAAAATTATGGTACTTAATTGATCAATTGAAAAGTCATGGCATCAAAATGAATTCCGTACGATAATTATAATATTGTTAATGTCTTCTTTCCCACCTCTATCTATTTTCTTGTATATAGCATACATTGACATAAACCAAACACGGTAGACATTAGTTGGTATGTATTACTAGATGCTTTGACCGCATAATTTTAAATCATATCATTTCTTCTATGAAACTTCCGTTGATATTATTTTTCAGGAGTCCCGCTTTCATTGGTTACCTTATAGGCCTTCAAAAACGACTTCTTGTTTCAACGCTCATTATGCTTCAATTTTTCTAGTTTCCAAGCACTCGATGACAAGCAAAGTTCTATTTGTAGTTTGTCCTTAATAGGCCTCCAAAAACGACTTTCTGTTTCAACTATTTCCTTGCCGACCCATAGCATTTTTGTCTGGTTCTCTTACAACTGCTCCATTATTTCCTCACAACGTGTTGACGCGGCGGCCTTCTATTACTTTTCTGTTCATATGAAAATTCCTAATTAATAATTGCCTACCCCTCATCAAACATTGCTATTTTTCTCTCCGATTTGAGTTGATAACACAACGTGTTTCATTTCATCACTTGGAAAAGAAAAGTTAAAGAGGGGGTTGTTTCGAAGACAACTACTGCACGCCTCAGTTCGTACCATATATAGAGATTATCAAGAAATTAAAAATCGAAGTGATTAGGAGAATGAGTATATTGGTATCAACCCATGGTTCATTTGAACATTTCCCAACTCGTTAAAATGAAATCAAAGACTTGCATGGTTGATTTTTGTTGTGTTGACACCTAGCACACACAGGGACTTACAATAGATATAGGATAAGACCAGACAAAAAAAACAGCAATGAAAAATAGAGAAGTAATAATATCTCGAAAGAGGCAATGTATGAATTAAGAAAGTTTGATTCCTTGGCTTCCACACATGAGGCCTTTCACCTGCGTGCGAGTGAGGAAGGCTAGTTTGGCAAGAAACACTTTTAGGATCGGATCTTCTCATTCAACACAGACACACTTTTCAAATAATGATACGTGAATTTCATCTTTTGTACAAATGTCAATAATCTCATTCATTGTAGGAAGCAATTGCATCTGTCTAATTCAACAAACAAGCCTTATTCCTGAAGTAACTCTTGATTTAATTCTTTTATTCACATGTATTTAATTTTTCTTTCAAATTTAGCGATTTCACTCTTTCGTCCAGTTTTCATACATCTCAAGTAATTTACCTCCCTTAGTGATTTTAAGGCTGCATTCTTGTACATCAACATGGCACGTACAAAAGAGAATTTTTCCAACCATCATATCTTCAACTAGTGTTCATTTTTTGTTGTAATTATGGCATGTTATTTTGAAACAATATTAGAGCTTTCATGCTTATAAAATTATAATTTATACTGCATATTTACTTCTATTAATTTTTGTAAAGAACATAATTGATAAAAAGACTGATTATGTACTGAAAATAGTTCAACAACAACCATCTAAGCATTAGTCAATTCAATAAAATGTTTGTAACTTATGAACCACACTGGTACAGTTTCAAAGAAATGGGTTACCTCATTTGGTACATTCAAGACACTTGTAACAAGTTCATTGAATGCAGGCTTTAGCGAGTAACAATTTACATAGTAAAAAAAGTTTCTCAATAACCAAGTAAACATTAGTAAAATCATGATAATATTTTTCTTAAATTACTAAGTCCGCTTTTGGAGTTTGCAACATATTAATTATTTTTCACGTTGTTAACTTAGTGATTGATTACAAAAAATGTTGATAAATTATCTAGTATTGGTAATTTACTAACCAAACTTGTAAAATGCCAAAGAAATTACTAATTTACAAATTTAATGGAATTTTGATAAATTTCTAGTAGGTAAATATATACGTAAATTTCAAAGAAGTTGGTAATTTACTCATTTATTGAGATGTTTGTAAATTCTTTCTAGTCTTGTACTTTACTAAAAACACTTTTTCTTGGTCGGATAAAAGGAAATTTTTTTTTTTTTTTGGTAAGGTAAGTAATATATTCAGAAAAAACTGGAACATTTTAAAAGGAATTGATAACTTATAACTCACCAAAATAGTAATAGGAATTTTCCAGTGTGAGAAATTTATTGACAGTGGGAAATTTCTCAGATTTTTTCTTGAAAGGGCCCCCAAACTTGTCTCGAGAGCTGGGCAACTTTGGCCTTTTCCTTACTTCATAGATGATTATTGATGAACTTTTTTTCCCATATGTGAATAGTTATTTATCCATTATGTACTTTAGGAAACTGTCATATTGCAATAAGTATATTCTATAAAAATAATTATATTTACAATATACATTTACAAGAAAATTATACATCTAAAAATAGAAAATTATGATGATAATAAAAAAATAATATTATGTGAAAATAAGATGGCGTAAGAAAATTCTCTTTTGAAATTTGAGAAAAGTCATTTTTCTCATAATGTACACGTGCTCTGCGCTATAGAGAGTTGAAAAGACATGATTAATAAAGTGTTGATTTAGATGACAAGGGAGTTGGCTCCTCTCATTTTGGTCTTGGGTTTAAGTTTTATTGGGAGCACTTCATCAGTAATCTTGATTGCACCAAGCTGAGTGAGGAAGTGCTCCCTTAAGATTGCTTAAGGAAGTTAATAGATTACTAACTTCTCCGAAAGTTTACAAGAACAATAGATTACCAACGTCATAACGAATTTATCTGGTTTCCCTTTTCAAGTCTTGGAAATTTATTTTTATTTTTTATATCCTCGCCGCTGTAAGACTATTAAGAGTGAAAATTTTGAAGTCTAATAGCCAGATAAACTCGATCAACAATCCCGACCAAAAAATGGCTCCTAACTAACTAGTCCATTCTGGATTTTCTTCCTTTTGAAAAATCAAAATTGGTTGGCCAGCATCGACAATATATTCATAGATTCTCAAATTAAAAAGAATAGCATTGCACAAGGAATATAGAATTAAGAATTTTACAATATTACGCTTCTAGAGCATGTCTATGTCTCTTTTATCTTATGCATTATTCAGTCAAAACATCATTTTATTTCACTTCTTCTTCTTTTTCTAAAATTGAGATATTTATCAACTTTAGTGATGCTAACCAACAGTCAGTCCCCATTCGTCATTTATTCTCTCCGATCACAAATAACTACTCACTTTTTTTTTTTCTCGAGCTAACTCTAAAGTTAATTCATTTAATGTTTTTTAATCTTTAAACATGTCCATGTAACTTTTTTTCATTTAGTGATTAAATAGTGTTTGGACCAACTTTAGTGCATCTTGACTAGTCTACTGCTCCGAGCAATCTTAGGGACAGACTCCTTCACTTCAGTTTAGTGCATTCAAGATTTTACTCCTCTAGTGCTCTAATCAAGGTTTCAAGCAAGACTATGAGGAGAGGAGCAAACTCGTTTCCCATCAAAGCTAACAATTTATTGGTAATGTTTATTTAACTTTGTACACACAGAAAGCGCATAATACAAGTGTACATTATTGGAGAAATGTCTCTTGTTGCTATTATAGATTAATCAAACTTCAAAAGAGAATCTTCACCTGCCACTATATAGCCAATTTTGGTATTTTCCTAGCTCACGTTCTGTCGGCCGCTATTTAGCCACATTCTTAGTTTTTTTTTCTCATCGACCAATAGCATTCGATTTTATGGTCTTCGTCGTAAAATATTACGACTCTCTGGTTCAACCATTTGATATGCCAAACAAACTACTCCATCATTTCCTGATGGCGAGTTGACGCGGCCACATTCTATGACTTTCTGCTTCAACCATTCATATTCATACGTCAGAAATGTTATCTGGAAAACTTGTATGAATTATGGAGGTTGGATTACTTGGGCCTGCAACCATGTCACGCGATAGTCACCGTTCCTTCGAACCGTTGCACATGAGGCCTGCAAGATGCGACTGGACGCACGACAGTCGATATAAGTACAAATAATATTAAGATGGACAGATGAGAATGGTGCAGAGGGTTGAGAGAGAATAACGTTTGATTCCTCAGCTTCCCATATGGGGCCTCCAACTGCGTGCACATCTTCTTCCCTTCCATGACAAACCCAATTCCTTCCGCTTTCCCCTTACCCTTTTTCTAATGTTACTAATTTTATGTTCATCTGAACAATCATAATTTACTTACTCCAGGTCAAACATTGCTACTTCTCTCACCTCTTTCAACCATCCTATTGGAGTTTATAGCAGAATGCGTTTCATTTCGTCACAAAAAAGAAAAGTGAAGAGGGGGTCTTTTGACGACAACTTTAGGGCATTTCTGTTTGCACCGTGTTTGGAGATCATCAGCGAATGAAAAATCAGAGTGATAAGGAGAGTGAGGAAGATTGGTATCGACCTATGTTTCGATTGAACTGTTCCCGACTCATTGAAAAGAAATCAAAGACTGGCCGGTTGATTTTAGTGGAAACCATCACGGGCAATCTGAGGTTAGACACGGTCTCCACGCAGAACAGCTCATCAACTCTGCATTGGTTGGAGATCTTTTCATTTTATTTATTTAGATACTTAGGACGAGGAGTATGATGGATCTGAATTCTACAAATTTGCTTTTCTTTGGAAAGGTCAACTCCACTTCCACGGTTCGATTTCTGAATGCCACTGAAGTTTCCATTATTTGTTGCAACTGGCAGGTACTGTGAGCGTTTGTAAGTGAAAATAATAATCACTGAGGAAGGACAGCCTGGCAAGAAATTGAGCTGGTCTTGTGCATGGAATACGCGTTTCCCAAAAATCTATTCCCTTAACGAACATTGACTCCCCTTAAATAATGACTCGTCAGTTACATCTTCTATACAAATCTCAATAATCTCATTCGTTGTAGATCTGCTAAGCTGAGAGAGTGAGACTGCGAGAGCGAGAGCGAGAGAGATCGATCTACACCCACCTAGCTGAGAAACAACTGCTATGGCGAGTTCAAATGCAGAAACATTGTTGGGATGCGAGTATCAAGTATTCCTGAGTTTTAGAGGACCCGACACTCGCATTAGCTTCACCAACAACCTCTACCATTGCTTGACTGATGCTGGAATTTTTGTCTTCCAAGACAACGAAGAGCTCCGTGTTGGTGAAAGGATTGATGGATCACTTCAGCAAGCAATCAACAACTCCAAGATCTACATACCCATCTTCTCTTCGGACCTATGCTTCCAGCCAATGGTGCCTCCGAGAGCTTGCACGGATCATGGCAAACATCTCCAAACCGGAAGCTAATAAAGAGATCCTTCCTATTTTCCTTGATGTGAAACCAGATGATGTTAAGTTGAAAACTCGGTTGTATCGTAATGCCATACAAAAACTGAAGTGCGAGAAGAAGTTGAGCAATGAGCAAGTAGATGTGTGGATAGAGGCTCTCAAGGAGGTTGATGCAATCAAGGGGTGGGAAGCAAGGAAGTATGAAGGGTAAGCTAGCTGCTTTTAAGATCCTTATTTTTTCCCATTTTCATTAGCACTTAATCATAGATGTAACAATTCCAGAATAACTTCTTCTTCTTTTTGGGAAAAAAGTTCCAGTATAATTGAGGTGGAACTTTTATTATAGTGATACGAAATGATGAACCTATGCTGCATTTGCCCAAAAAAATGTGAAACTGCTCAACAAAGTCACTTATGTAATGGCTATATTAGTAGCTAGGTAGCAAGAGTAATATTTGATTGAGGGCAGTAGGTGGGAAAAAGAATGGGATAATGAAATGCCATGCACATACCTATCTAATGATCTAATCTTCCAATACAATCACACCATGTTCAACTTCTATAGTCGTCACTCGAACAAAAATCATAAAGTGTCGATTTTAAATGCAAAGATAATTATACATCTATTTTGCACACACGTTATTAGCTTAAACTCACGATTGCTAATCTCATGTTAATTTAATTAATCTTTTTAAGGTTATGACATGGCGCGCGAGTAGTTAAGTGCATAAAAAGTATGCTTTGGACTTGGAGTGATGTTAATGTTCGATATGGACTGCTGGAAGATTACTTTTAGATCGTTAAGCTACATTTTTGTAGTTTATCTGGTGCTTGAGTAACATCACTTCTAGCTGGTAATCATGATTTTGCATTTTTCTCACTTAAATGCTTTTCCATTGTGATAGCCATGGTGAATTAATCAAATTGGTAGTTGAGGTGGTCGTGAAAAAGCTGAAGACAAAAATAGATCGGAGCCTGAACATTTGATTGGAATTGACGATCGAGTTGTGCAATAAAGAAACGGTTAGATATTGACTCTGGTGATGTGCGGTTCCTTCGAATTTATGGCATGGGGGGTATTGGTAAAACAACTCTCGCTAGGGTCGTTTTCAACCAACTTCTTTCTCATTTTGGGAAATATTGTTGTTTCCTTCAAGATGTTAATGCAAAGTCATCAAGAACTAATGAGGGCTTACTCGAGTTGCAAAAAAGGTTGTTATCCGAAATCGATGTTCATGGAGGAACGAGGAGCATTGATGAAATTGAATATGGAATGCGGAGGATTGGAGAAGTGCTTTCCAACAAGAAAGTCTTCATTGTACTCGATAATGTTCGTGACAGTGAACAAGTGGAGTATTTAATTGGGAATGGAACTTTGTATTCAGGATCTAGAATATTGATTACCACTCGAAATAAAGATCATTGGCCGAAGTATCAATTTTTTGATTATGAAATGGAGGTGATGATTGATGTTCATGCGCGTGAGCTCTTTCATAGGCATGCATTTCCCAGAGGCTCTCCTTCAAATGACTATAAAAAACTTTCAAGAGCCATTGTATCTGCTGCTGGGAGACTTCCTTTGGCTCTCAAAGTAATTGGTTCTTTCCTCTCCCGCCACAACATGAAAGAAGTATGGGAAGAGACATTGAAGAAGCTAAAAAAAGCACCTCATGAAGATGTTTTTCAAATGTTGAAGATTAGCTATGATGACTTAACTGACGACCAAAAACAAATCTTCCTTGACATTGCATGCTTTTTTGTTGGTGAGAATAAGACAAGTGCAATTTATGTGTGGGAAGATTGTGACATTTTCCCACATACTGCAATTAGTGTCCTCGTTAGCAGATCTTTGGTAAAGATTGTGGAGAAAAATAAGTTTTGGATGCACGATCAACTCAGAGATCTTGGAAGGGAAATTGTTATTCAAGAAAATCGAACAAATCCTGGAGAGCGAAGTAGGATGTGGATTTGCGAGGAGATACTTCATGTAATGAAAACAGATGAGGTAAAACAATTGTCGAGAGAAGTAATAGTTTTTCTAGTAAAAGATCCTCTACGCTGAACTAGGATGCACTTTGTTTCTTTCTTCTTTCTCCCATTTTAACGCTATTCCACTAAAATAGAATACTAAATACCAGTCATTTCTTGCTTTTATTTGCAGATGAAGAAGAATGTTGGAGCACTAGATCTCGATCTGCGCGAAAATCATCCTAAGGTTGTTATTAAAAGTAAAGAGATTGAAAAGTTTAAGCATCTAAAGTACCTCAAGTTAAATGGGGGAACCTTCGTCGGCAACTTAGGAAATCATCTTACCCAATTAAGATGGATATTTTGGAGTCATCATTCTCCAACATCTAATTCAACCAATATGCACTTAAAGAATGTGGTCGTCCTTCAATTTTCAGACAATGACTTCATAGATGATTTGAAACTACAAAGCTTCATCAAGGTGTGTAATATACTTTTTGTATTCTATTTTCTTCAATAGTAATATTTGACTGTTCATTCATTTAATATTGCATTAATTGTAACAGATGGCCACAAAATTGAAGGTTCTTTCTCTTAAGAGTTGTAAAAAATAAATGGAACACTAGACTTCTCTACATGCACGAATTTAAAGAGGCTTACTTTTGAAGATTGTTCCAATATGGACAAAATCGATGTCTCTATTGCAAAGTTGAAGCGTCTGATTGACTTGAAGATTTTTGCTTGTCATTGTCTTCAAAATTTGCCTGAAGCAATCGGGGACCTAGTGAAGTTGGAGCACTTCATCGTACAAAAGTGTCATAAAGTGATGAAACTCCCAGAGTCCATATGGAAGTTGAAGTCATTATGTGAGCTACACTTTTCAACTGATGGTGCTTTTGATTCAAAAAACTCATGGAAGTTACCTAGTGCTATTGAAAAGCTTCAAAAATTGGAAATACTTCAAGTCAATAGTCCCTATTTAAAAGGGCAACTACCTTCTGAAATTGGACGTTTGCCCCGTCTAGAAACTCTAGATCTATCACGTACTGAGGTTAATGAAGTTCCAGAGACCATTAGCAGCCTGCCTTGCTTGCAAAGATTGGAATTGACGGCATGTCATCATATTCAAAAGCTGCCGGCACTCCCAACAAGTTTGACCTACCTAAAATTGGAATCAACATTGTTGCAAGTAGTCCCAGATCTCTCGAACTTGACTAATTTGGTTGAGTTGTATCTAGATGATGGAGGAGAAAGAGGTAAACGTTGTACCGGTGGGTTTTTCTGGATTGGGAGACTTATCTAAGTTGACTAAATTGAGCTTGAGACTTGACAATGTCCCATCTGCCATTCATCTGCAAAAGTTTCCGGAACTTCCCTCGTCTCTGCAAAAGCTAGGGCTTAATGATGTCCGTTTAATTGAGTCACTCTGTCCAAACATGAGAAATCTGTCATGTTTAGAGCTCTTTGGAGCTAAAATTCATGAATTTCAGTTCGACGAGCTTCAACTTCCAAATCTAGGGAGTTGCTCGTGCAAAATTGTAGTAACCTCAATCGCTTCAGTCTATCAAGCATGAGGAAGCTGAAAGATGTCCGAGTGGATGATTGTTCTTCACTAAAACGGATCGAATTTCCTAGGGTGTTCGAATCACTTGAGGCATTGTCTATTGTAGATTGCAAGTCCTTGAGCTGGCTAGTTTACGTGGGGGTAGGAAGGAACGATAATAATGATTCTCCTAATGAGTTTATCAATCATGGAGAGAAAATAATTCTTCCATCGAGAAGCCTGAATAAGTTGCAAAGTTTCGTGCTGTCGTATTGCCAGCAAATAGACATGATTCAAATTGTCGGCGTGTTGGAATCGTTGGAACAGTTCACTGTTCGTGGTTGTCATTCACTGGAAAGTCTTCGTGGTTTACCAAACTCAAAGAACCTCAAGTCTCTATCCGTCATTTCATGCAATACACTAAAGGTTGTCGAGGGCATTGACGAGTTGGAGTTTTTAGAAGACTTACAAGTTGATGGATGTGGATCACTGAAAAGATTTATTGATGTATCAAGCACCAAATTGCAAGATGATTGTCGCATAAATATCTCCGGCTGCAGGAAAATCTTCAGGAAGAACTTCAAGGGCTCCCTCGAGGATTACAAGCACCATAAGGTGAGTTCGACTAAACACCCCCCTCCCTTTCTCTCCCCTCTCACAGTTAAGAGATATGGTATTTCAGTTTACTTATTGTTATGGGACCAATAAAGATATCATGGACAGATAAAGATGCGTTCAAATCGATCCCATTTGTTTTGACATTGATTTAAATTTTGGCACACTTGCAAGTTTTATTATTCCAATTGTATTTTACTCATTTTCCTTCTAGTTTCTACTCCTTTTCCCTCTTTTTTCTTTCCTTTCCGTCCATGAGAAAGTTTCAAAATTTTAGAAATGGACAAAGGTCAATTGGTATCAAAGTAGGTGGAAATAGGAGGAGGGAAGGCTTTGTGTACTCAGTTCCAGTAAGAATAATTTCCTTTGGACGATTTGTAGTTAATATGATGAGGCTTTCTGAGCCATTCTCGCTCTTTTTCTTTTGGGTTTTCTTGGCGCAACCGTCCACTAGCATGGTTCAAACTTGTAGGCAGATTCGTAATAAATTGTGGAATATTGAAAAACAATCAACAAACACGAATTAAATTGGGTCTTACTTATTCTAAAACCCCCTTTTTGCATATAAAAAGTGCCATATTTGCAACAAGTCTATGGGACAAGGTCAGTTTTTATTACAAATGATTGAAAACATCTTCACTGTCCATAAGAATATATTGAATAGCTAAGAGTCTCTTCTTAAAATGTTCTTTTCATTTTATATATGAAATGAATTCCTCAGTTAAGCATAACTTTTACATAATATAATCCCCTCCATTGTCCATTCACTATGAAGATGAATTTGGTAATTAGTAATTTCTACAATGAAGATAGAACATTAAAATATCATAAACTCGTTGCACAACTCAAAACAATTTTGCTAATGGGGGTGTTTCAAGAACACAGCTTATGTGGTTCACTTATCCACTAATCAAGTAATTGATTGTTGCTTGAATTTGCATGTGGTTGGGGTTGGCTAACTAGCAAGTGTGTCCCAAAAGCACCTTGAAATACTTATTTATGATTTTACAGTTTGATTAAACGTCACTTCAAACAGGAACAGGAAAGCGACTGTGAAAGCGACTACGAAAGCGACTTCGAACAGGAGCAGGAATTTAATCCGGGGAGGAGGCTGCAGCATTTTCTTTTTGACTATTTGAAGATTACCCTGCTTTTGTGTTCTTTCTTTTTTTGGATCGAGGAAGCTGGGGTTGCCCGATTGGTGATTTTAGTTGTTGAAGATTAAAAGTCAAGTGAAAGAAGACAGCGAGGTTTTCGATTTATGTCTGTACTTGAGATTGGGTTGTGAATGTGATCATTTGGGTAGATGTAGGATTATCAAAAACATACTGCAACTTCGAGCTGTCTGTTGCTGTTTTGCTAGATATCTGGATGCACTCGACTAATTTGTACAGTCACATCGGTGGACCAAGTTTCAATTTCTATTAGCTTTGTTGTTGATTTTTCATTTCTTTTGCCTAAGTTGAGAGTAAAAGTCCCCCGCCCCCTCCCGCCCAAAACCCCCGCTCTCTCTCTCTCAAGTTGGTTCATCAGCTGGTGAGATTATGTCCATAACCCATTTTCATGCAGCAAGATATTTGTGACTCATCGTCCGTTTCAGAGTTCGGTTGAGAAGAAGAAGAAGAAATAGTACTAATAATAATAATAATATGCAAGCATGGACAAGGGGTTTTTCCCTTTTTGTTCTTGGTCTGAGCAGAACATTTACGTAATGATGGGTTTCTCGTGGTCTGATGTTTCGGAGATCCAAACTAGCCTTCTGTTTTATGCCTTGCTTCCCTCTGAAAATCTAAGGCATTTGGGATCCAACCCAAGAAGGATGGAGAGTGGTCGCCAAGGCCAAAGAGCCTGGATAAGGAGCAACTCTTTGTATTCTACTAGAATGGCGAAAGAGATAAGAATGGACCGAACTACACACAAAACATTAGATTAGTGATTCCGAAATATATATATGTAAAAACTAGAATTAAATCATGGAGTTGCCTTAATGTAATGGCAAACTTTTCTTTGGAACTCCAAAGGTAAGTAAGCCCAAGCTAGAGCATTAATAAGATAGGTGACCTTCTGATAAGTGCTTGTCTATACACCAAAGAAAGCGCATTTTGACGTAACAACAAACTTTGCTTCAAACTTCCAAAGTTATGTCAACCCAAGTTAAAGCACTACTCACATTGGTAAACTTTTAAAAAAGCCCATATTTGTAGCCAAAGGACAAGACTGTGAGGCTTTGTATGAATCGGGTCAAAGCGGATAATACTTCAAATGCATGTCATACTATGATATTAGAGCAGAACCCCCTCTAGTAGGTATGTGGTACCAAGCCTCATGGTTTTGCTGTTTGGCATATACAAAGACACTTTCCTAAAAGATCACCTATCTTAGTAATGCTCTAGCTTGGACTAGCTTAATTTTTGAGTTCCAAAGCAAAGCTAGCTGTTACGTTAAAATGCGCTTGTAATTAATTCTATTTTTCACCTCTCTCTCTCTCTCTCTCTCTCTCTCTCTCTCTCTCTCTCTCTCTCTCTCTCTATGTGTGTGTGTGTGTGTTCGGTGCATAGTTCGATTCACGCTCGTCCCCTTTGCCATCCTAGAAGCTATCAAAAGTCACTCATTGTCCAAACTCTCTAGCCTAGCGACACCCCGCCCTCATTGAACCGGGTCATTACAAGTCCATCAACTTTCGCTTGGCTCATCCCTGAATCATACACCTGCTGGGAGGGGCTCTACTTTGATATCATATTGTGACGTTCCTTTTGAGATTGCTTAACTTTAAAGTTCTAAAACAAAACTTGTTGTTACATCAAGAGGTGCCTTCGTGAATTAATTCCAGTTTTCGTATATATATAATAACTCTCCCCATGTTTTGTGCATAGTTCGGTTCATTTTTACTCCATTTGCCATCCTAGAAGTATGTTAGGAACCACTCCTTATCCATGTCGTCTAGCCTTGGCAACCACTCCCTATCTTCATTAGATCCTCCCCAAACCACACGCCTACTAGAGGGAGTCTCATTCTAATGCCATATTGTAACATCCTTGATTAACTCACTCAAAGTATTATCCATTTTATTCTGTCTCATATCAAGCGTCACGGTTCTGTATGTGGCAATGAAGTTTATATCCTTGGTAGTTAATGTTGCGGGGGTGCAATATCCTGTTAACATCATGGATTATGTACATAAGAGTCAAAACTCAGTCGGTTACCATTCATGAATTGTTTGCACTTGGGTACGTCGTACATTATCAGCATTCACAGATTTGATCATTACTCCTCGAGTAAGCTGCGGAGTTTATGATATGATTTGATATGATACTGTTTCCATTCTTTGATGTTGATTTTTGATTTTTTTCGTACTTCAAACTGCAACTTATGCAATGATTCTCTCTTTTACTTTCACTAGTATATCCTTTCAAGGAATAGTCTTTGTGTCTTCCTCAGATGATATTTCTTGCTGATCATGTTATTCCCTTCACAAAATTTTTATCGATACTGCTTGTGATTTTTTCAGGGTTCACAATCTCATTGGACATGCTCGTTTTTTAGAAGCTGATGAGGTTTGAAGACAAATCATGTCCCATGTTTGCATGCAAGAGGAGTGTAGCATTTTTTGGAATTAAGGAGTTTAATCATGCAAACTTCCGCTTTAGTGCACCAGGTCTCATTCCTGGCCAGTGAACCGGGTGTATACACCGGATCCTTGTGTCTAGTGTCAAAGGGGTATTCCTTTTCTTCCTTAATTCCAGTGTCTTCCTTCCCAAAAAGTTGGTAAATTTTCCATTGCCTGCAGCGACAGTGATCTTCCTACTCAACTACTTTAATCATCTCTGAACACCTCATGGCATTTTCAGTGCATTCGAGGATTAAACTGAACATGGATGGGTCAGTTATTTGGAACCCTGGTCTGGCATGAGGCGGGGGCATCTTGCGTGATCGCCTTGGCCATAGGATTTCAGACTTGTATGGCTTTTGGAAAACGACAACCACCCAAATGGCGGGATCTCGGAGAGGATGATGTAAGACTTGCTCTGCAATGCAATATACCCAATCCACATCTAACTTGATGCAAAAATCCTTGTTGACTTGTTTCTTAATAATCTGACTTGAAATGAGAATCTGAAACCGCTCTTTTTTTGGAATTCAGGACCATCCTCAGGAGCTTTACCCGATACCACCGAATGGAGCCCATGCCTAGAGAGGCAAATCAGCGATAATCTCAAGATCTTAGAGGAACCTCCATTAGACATTTTGTATTCACTGGACCTCAACTGTAAAAGTTGCTGTTTCCATTCCAATGACCCACTAGGATTTGCTATAGTTTAGTTTCTGCATTTTATAAGCACCGTGTCCTCATTTACACACCCAGAAAAAATGAAAAGACCGCACCGTACTTGTAGCGAGACGGACTGGCGTAAATCGATACGGTAAAGTAGGGTTTTCTAAGAGACCAGACATCTGCTGTCAAAAGAAGACGAAAAATCCCTAATTCCCATGGATACAAAACAAATAGTAAGTACTGGGCTTCTGGCAGCAGAAAAAAGCATTAATAATTAAAGCTTTTCTAGTCCTCAAGGTCTACAACCGAATCATATCCCCAATCGCTGGTGGAGAATGAAGAGAAGAAGAGAATGATAAAGATCCTCCTGTATTGCCTGAAACAGAGAAGGGAATATAACAGAGCAAAAGAGAAAATTGATGCTGAAATTGTTGGAGCTGTGTCTCAATGCTGCTGTTGATGTGCTGTCATTTTAGTTTATGTGCTGTCATTTTAGTTTTTTTTTTTACTCAATCAAGTTATTTGTTAGGCAGTTAATTTTTATTAGCTATTTTCTAGGAAGTGGAACAAGTTTGTGGGCAGTAATGTGTTGCATGTTTGTGTGCAGTTCCAAAGTTGCTCTTATTTAGTTTTGTACAAGACAATTTTTTTTAAGAAGATAGAAGTAAAATGCTCTGTTTTCTCCTTCTCTCTCTGCGCAACAAAGAAGTTTTGCTGCTGTAAATTGTTACTTCAGCCATAACAGTGGTATCAGAGCTTCTGTGGGATCTTAAGGGACCGTGGAGTGAGGGTAAGTGAGTCAAAACTACTTCCAATCTGCAAAGAAAAAGCTGATGGAGGCGGGATCGAGTGGATTCTCCGCAATGGCTGCTCCAGTTTTTACTGGAGAAAATTATCAAGCTTGGGCTGTCAAGATGACAGCATTCTTGGAGGGTCATGATCTATGGGAGGCTGTGGAGAATGATTATGAGGTTGCTCCACTTCCAAACAATCCGACCTTGAATCGAGATAAAGCACCATAAAGAGAGAATCACGAGGAAGGCCAAGGCAAAGTCTTGCCTCGTATGCTTTCTTTGTCTCACCCCCTATCTTCACAAGGATCATGAGATGTCATTCTGCAAAGGCAATATGGGATTTCTTAAAGGATGAATACGAGGGAGATGAGAAGATAAGGAGCATGAAGGTGCTGAATCTCTTGAGGGAATTTGAGAGACAGCAAATGAAGGATTCAAAGTCAGTGAAGGAATATTCTGATAGGCTGATTGAAATAGCCAAAAAAATCAGAATCTTAGGGACTGACTTGAAGGATGAAAGGCTGGTTCAGAAGATCCTAGTGTCTCTTCCAGAGAAGTTTGAAGCCACTATAGCTTCTCCGGAAAATACAAGAGACTTGGGCGACATAAAGCTTGCGAGAATTGTTAAATGCCATGCGAGCACAAGAGCATAGAAGACGATGAGAAGAGAAGAGCACAGTAGGGGTGCATTGCAAGCTAAAGTGAAGTCCAATGATGGAGGCAAAAGGAAGAAATGGAATCAATTCAAAGGAAATGCGGTGACTCCAAGTTTGTAGCAAAAGAAGGGAGTTCTAGTGGGTCAGCGGATGGAAGAAGAACAAGAAGCATTGTCAACAACGTGGTGGAACTAATCATCGAGTCCTTTAAATGCTTTGGAGAAAGCCTGATGCTAAGTGCGAAGATGTCACAAGGTTGGTCACATGGAAGCGATCTGCAAAGAGAACAATTACCAGCAAGTAGGAGAAGCACATATAGCGGTGAAAACGAGGAAGAACACTTGTTTGTAGCTTCCTTTCGGCTCCTCTGTGAGAATGATGCATGGCTGGTGGATAGTGGCTGTACCAATCATATGACCTGCAATTTGAAGCTGTTTAGGAGTCTAGACAGGGTCGGTCGGGTCCAGTCGAGAATCGGCAATGGACGGTATATTGAAGTGCAAGGGAAGGGTACAGTGGCTAATGAAGGAAATCAGGAGGTAAAGCTAATCAGTGATGTTCTCTTTGTGCCAAAAGTTGACCAGAATTTGTTAAGTGTTGGTCAATTAGTTGAGAAGGGCTATAAGGTGAAGTTTGAAGGGAATGAATGCCTTATTGATAATGCAGATAGCAAAGAAGTGCTGAGAATGCTAATAAGAGACAAGAGCTTCATGTTCAAGCCACAAGAGATGCAACAAATAGCTTTAAAGTGCAAAGAAGAAAATGCAGAGCTTTGGCATAAAAGGCTTGGGCATGTTCATAGGAAGAACATGTTGTTTATGCGGAAGAATAGCTTGGCGAGATGATTTGCCAAGTTTGGAGGAGGAATTTCCACGGTGCGAAACTTGTCTTCTTGGCAAGCAAACCAAATTTCCTTTCAAAGGAGGAGGCTGGAGAGCATGTGAGAAGCTGCAATTAGTCCACATAGACTTATGTGGACCTATGTCTGAGTCATCTCTTAATGGTAGCACGTATTTCATTACTTTCACAGATGACATGACTAGGATGAGTTGGATTTATTTTCTGCAAGCCAAATCTGAAGTTGCTGATGTGTTTGTTAAGTTTAAAGCCTTAGTTGAGAATCAGAGTGAGAAGAAAATTAAAATGCTTAGGTCTGACAATGGTTCTGAGTATACTGCTCACAAGTAGTATACTTGCTCACAAGTTTAAGTTAAATTGTGAGCAAGCGGGCATTGTGCGAGCAATTCAACGCCCCTTATTCACTTCAACGAGAATGGGGTCGGTGAGAGAAAAAAATAGAAGCATTATGGAGATGGCCGGATGTATGATGCAAGAGAAGATGTTACCGAAGAAGTTACGGCGGGCGGCTAATGCTTTGCGGTGTTCCTTTTGAACGCAGTTGCCCATAAAGGCCTTAGAGAGGTCAATACCTTTTGAAGTCTGGTATGGTGTTAAACCTTCTGTGAAGAATTTGAAGGTTTTTGGGTGTTTGTGTTATACTCATGTTCCTCAGGTCAAGAGGGACAAGCTGGATAAAAAGGCCGAACTTGGTGTCTTCATTGGGTATAGTCTCCAATCAAAAGCTTATGGGATTTTTCAGCCTATGACAGGAAAGGTGACTGTGAGTAGAGATATTGTTTTTCTAGAAGAAGATGAGTGGAATTGGAAGGAAGAAAAGAATGCAGGACAACAGCAATTTGCAAAACATCAACCTGTAACAATTGTAGAGGTTGATGAAGTTATAGATGGATTGGAAGATAGTATAGATAATCTACCAGTAAGAGGCACAAGGTCACTTGTTGAAATCTATGAAAGAAGCAATGTGGCGGTGTTTGAACCATCTAACTTTGTGGAAGCTAAAGAGGATCAGAGGTGGATTGCAGCAATGCAGGAGGAGTTTGCAATGATTCAGAAAAACCACACATGGAAGCTTGTTGATAGACCGTATGATAAGAATGTGATTGGGGTTAAGTGGGTGTTCAGAACAAAACTTAATCTGATGGTTCTCAAATAAACACAAAGCTAGGCTGGTTGTGAAAGGCTATGCTCAAATATGGGGAGTAGACTATTACAAACATTTGCTCTGTTGCAAGGCTCGATACAATCGAGGCTATTATTAGTCATTGCGGCGAGAGAAGGGTGGTCTATATTTCAGTTAGATGTCAAGTCTGCATTTCTGAATGGAGAGCTCGAGGAGGAGATTTTTGTTGAGCAACCTGAAGGCTTCAGTATCAAAGGGCAAGAAGAGAAGGTATACAGACTGAGGAAAGCTCTATATGGACTGAAGCAGGCTCCAAGAGCTTGGTATGGGAAAATAGATCGATATTTGCAGGATTTTGGCTTTGTAAGAAGCTTGAGTGAGTTCACTCTTTATGTCAAGAGGGTGAATCGCAGTGTTGTAATTCTGTCACTCTATGTAGATGATTTATTGGTGACAGGAAATGATGTGGAACTGATAAAAAAGGTGAAGCAAGGTCTATTTGCAGTTTTTGAGATGTCAGACTTAGGAAAAATGACTTATTTCTTGGGTCCGGAAGTCAAATAAGCTTCACATGAGATCTTTATCTATCAGAAAAAATACATGAAGGAAATTATGAAGAAGTTTCAGATGGAAGATTGTAGAAGTGTAAGCACTCCTATGGCTGCTAAGGAGAAGGCTGCGAGAAGAATGATGGAACGGATGCGATAGATGCTTCTATGTACGAAGCTTGATTGGATGTCTCATATATCTTACAGCAAACGGACCCGGACATTCTACTTGCTGTAAGTATTCTATCCAAGTTCATGAGTAGTCCTAGTCAGTTGCATTTGGTTGCTGCAAAAAGGGTCTTGAGATACCTCAAAGGAACATTGTTCTTTGGTGTGAAGTTTAAGAGATGTCAGCAGTTTATGTTGCAGGGCTTTTCTGACAGTGGCCGGCTGCTCGGTGGATGACATGAAAAGTACATCCGGTACTTGCTTCACTCTTGGTTCGCCCGTTTCTCTTGGTGTTCCAAAAAGCGAGGAGATTGTAGCTCGAGTCCACTTTGTAGAGGCTGAGTTTATAGCGGCTCTTTGCGGCTGCAAATCAGGCTTTGTGGCTGAAGAAGATAATGAAGGATCTATGGTTTAATTCTGGTGATTGCATTGAAGTTAATGTGGACAATCAGGCTGCATTAGCAATATCATAGAATCTAGTTTTCAATGGCAAAACCCAGCATTTTAAAGTAAAATTCTTCTTTCTACGTGAAGTACAACAAAGTGGTGAAGTTAAGTTGGTCTATTGTAGATCTGAAGATCAGCTTGTAGACATGTTCACAAAGCCACTACAAGCTGGAAGATTTGAGTTGTTAAGAGAGAAAATAGGAGTTTGCGGCGGAAGCGATCCAAGGAGGAGTTTGTTGGAGCCGTGTCTCAATCTGCTGTTGATGTGCTGTCATTTTAGTTTTTTTTGTACTCAATCAAGTTATTTGTTAGGCAGTTGGTTTGTTAGCTATTTTCTAGGAAATGGAACAAGTTTGTGGGCAGTTATGTGTTGCACATTTGTGTGCAGTTCCAAAGTTGCTCTTATTTAGTTTTGTACAAGACAATTTTTTTTAAGAAGATAGAAGTAAAATGCTCTGTTTTCTCCTTCTCTCTCCGCGCGACAAAGAAGTTTTGCTGCTGTAAATTGTTACTTCAGCTATAACAGAAATCCGCATTAAGTAACAAGAGAGACCTTGTTCCAAATATTACCTCCCATTTTCTTCCATCAAATTTAGGTAAAGAATGTCTACTTTGTAACATACCCAACTCATTGATTAGTCAGAATCATGAGAAATTGCATCAAGACATTCTATAAAGTCCGAGACATCACACCTCGACCAACGTCCTTAAGAAATGCACCTGCAGCCGCGTACTCTTCCAACGCACCATTCCTCAGGAGTTGTGGAAAAAACAGCCAAGATGCAGTCACTATCACGAATTTGAACCGTTATCAGACCCGTCAAAACTCTCGGCGACTGCCACTTCGCGCCACACTTCCTTTTCACCACCACCTCCATCACCAAACACGCCCCGTGGAGCACAAAAAACCACCTGACCTCCCAAGTAGGCTTCACACGCCCCATGTAGAAAAAATCAGCTGGTTCATGAGCCCCGACACCAGGAAGGAGGCCATCACTTCTAGCCGCACCGCCCACTTGCGCCCAATAGCCGCCGACGCAGCATTGTGGACTGGTTCATATATGGTCAATCGCAGGATGTTGGTGACCATGAAGTTCCACCGCTAGCCCCAGAAGTCTTGAAGTGAAGACGAGGTACGGTTCACGGAACTGCAGCTCCAGCTCCATCCCAAAGGCTGCTCGAGCTGTGGCTTGTATGGACGACAAGATCAGACCAAGGGCAAGGTATAGGTGGCAGCAGTAGATTAACAAGATCAGGTTTGGATGGAAATGGTCGCAATAGTCGTATTCACGTAATAGCATCAACCAAAGCAAAGCTTCTGTGGGATAGTTCAGCAGCAAGATAGTTTTGGGTCTTAACGTTTTCAGGATTTTGAGGAAGTGGGTTTTCTTTATGATGGCCATTTTGAGGTGAGCGTGTGTGATCTTTGGCGTTCTGTGTCCTCTAGTGATTTTTAAGGGGCGTCTGCTGGATTTTGATGGGTAAGCAAGCAATGGCCAGGAAGCGTGGAAGAGAGATTGGAGGATCTGAAGATAAAGGCCCTTTGCCGAAGGCAAAGAGGAGGAGCTTGGAGTTGCCAAGCCATGAAATAATGAAGCTAGTTTGGCCGATAAGATTCACAGCTGATAGATTGAGAGGAAGATAGAAGGAGAGCCACGACGGGAAGTATCGGTAAGAGTCTTCCAGTACCTTTGGGGATGATCCTGCCCACTAAGTAGCAATATCACAGAGACAGCAAAGCTATGATGCATGCCTCGAAGAAGTTGTAAATCTCTACTTCCATTCTCTCTCTCTCTCTCTCTCTCTCTCTCTCTCTCTCTCTCTCTCTCTCTCTCTCTTCCCTGTTCCCTAATTTTCAGCTACTCTGTCTCTGGATCTTTTCGCTGGACAGCCGAACGTGATAGAGTTATGCACGATTGATAGTCAGATTATGACAAGAAAAGGTCAGTCGGATCTTCAACAAGCAAAGACCAAGGCAGCTGCTTGCCTGCTTATTTTATTTATTGTTTCTCATCTTAGCAATGCTTGAATGGACCTCTCTCTTTCTTTTTCTTTTGTACAGGAATAAAAAATGATCGGTACTTCATTCATTTTATTGCCGCGTGAGATGAACAGGCATTTTTTTATGTCGGAGTCAACGAAACCTCAAGCATGTCACGTGCGGCTGCTTTTGTAATATAGCCAAGGACACAGAGGAGAATGGTCAAACTAACAATCTTTTTTCCCTTGATAGTCTTCAGGAAAAAAAAAGATGGCGTTGCTAATACTGAAATCCTAGGTCAGACATGAAAGACTAAGCGTGTGTAAAGTTTCTACGGTTTTCTGTGCAATTTGTGATCAGGCATGAAAGACTAAGGGTGTGTAAATGTTGTAAGGTTTTCTGTGCGACAAAAGAATAATCCACTCTGATTTTGAACTGAGCAGTTGCAGATCTCAGGCTTTTTTCATAGACAGACAAGATTCAAGGACAGAATCAACCGACACAGCCCTTGCACATTGCAGTGTGTAAATATGATGACAAGATCTGAGTTGTGCCTTGCCAAGGCCAATGTATTAGCAGAACAAAAGAATGGAGTTGTCATTAAAGGCAGGCATGGCCCTTGGCCATTCTCACTTTTTGTTTCTTCTAGAAAGATTATTATTTTCAGAGTCTACCTCCATTACTTTCCTCTCCAATACTTCTCCTCAGGAACATATTTGGCGTTTAACATTCATTTCTTGGATTCTCATATTCTTTCTGTGTCACAAACACACAGGTATTAAGATACTCATTCCCGTCCATCCTAGATTGTTTCGTCTTTCGTGTCCTACTGGTCTTCTCTCCTCATCACAAACTATCTCCTTTCCAAGAGTTAAAAGCTATTTTGGAATCTCAGAATGCAGCAAACAGGATCCAAACTAACAAACACCAACACAGATTATTAAACGGCAACTAAAGTAAAGGATAAAGATAAAGGGGGCGAGAGAGGGAGACAGACACAAAAGCAGAGATGGTTCTGGAAAGCTGTGAAGCCCTCTAGATATTGTTGCCCAAAGCTAGTTGAGACCCAACTTGCCGAGCCGTGTGAATGATTGGATCTATCATCTACTGAGAGTCCCTGGAAAGGTTATCTTTTACGGGTGAAGTAGAGTCTAGTGATGAGTTGATTATTTATGAAGGGAGATAAGTTATCTGTCGTGAGTTTTTAATAAGCTTAGAAAGTTTCAAGATTAGGGTTTGCCCAAAGACAATTCAAATTCAAGTACTAGGTACATGTTTCAGTATCTATACATCCATGACTGCAATGGGCTACGGGTTATCGAGGACCTAGACAAGTTAGAGTTTTTTAATCAATTAACCATTCATCACGGCAGATCAGTAGAAAGGTAGATCATGTATCACAAACAGAATTGCCAAAGTATTGCAATGTAGATATTTTCGACTGCAGGAAATTAGCTGGGGCTAAGAAAAAATTCGATGGCTCCATCTAGTCTTGCGAACATTTTAAGGTGAGTTCGAAACTTCTCCATTCTTTCTTTGTTTTTTTCTTCTCACGTGTTTTCTAATGGATGGGAACAATCGCCTAATTATGTCCCCTTTTTTCACTCCCATCTCTATATCACTTATACGCAATAACATTCAATGTTTTAATATAAGCCGGCGTTCCTTATATAGACATATAGTCTATCTCCATCTAATACCTTATTTTAATACAGTGAACTGGTAAGAGATATTCTGTATCTTACAGAACCTAAATGAAATGATTCAGAAGGCCATCGACAAAAGTGAACTCAACTTTTGAACACAAATGGATCAGTTGTTTAGAACGCCGGTCTAGTGCAAGGTGGGGGGCCATCTGGCGTGATCTCCTCAGCTGTTGGGTTTCGGGCTTTTACAGGTTTGGGGGAGCCATGGCAACCCCGATTGCGGAATTGTGGGTTCATAACTTGTAAAATGAGAATCCGGAACCGCTTTTTTTGGAATGAAGGACAATCCTCAGGAGCTTTACCCGATACCAGACGGAGCACAGATTCTGAGAGGCAAATCGCTGAGCTGATTTCATGGCAAAAAGGACTTGCAATAGGATAATCTCAAGATCTCAGGGGAACCTCCAATAGACATTTTGAAGCTACTGGAGTTTGACTGTAGGTGCTGTTGTGTCCTAAGAGCGTTAGAATTTGCATAGTAGCTTAGTTTCTGCATTTTCCGACCACTGGGAATAACAGAGCAGAAAAGAAATTGATGTTCCTGTTTTGCCTGAAACAGAGATGGTGGAGAATGAAGAAAAGAAGAAGAGAATGATAAAGATCATCCTGTTCTGCCTGAAACAGAGATGGGAATAACAGAGCAGAAAAGAAAATTGACGCCGAAATTTGCATTAAGAAACGAGAGAGGCCTTATTCTCCTTTACAGAGATGGTGGAGAATGAAGAAAAGAAGAAGAGAATGATAAAGATCATCTTGTTCTGCCTGAAACAGAGATGGGAATAACAGAGCAGAAAAGAAAATTGACGCCGAAATTTGCATTAAGAAACGAGAGAGGCCTTATTCTCCTTTTCTTCCATCAAATTTAGGCAAAGAATGTCTACTCAATAACATACCCAAACTCGCTGATTAGTCAGAATCATGAAATATTGCATCAAGACATTCTATAAAATCCGAGACATCACAGCTCGACCGACATTCTCAAGAAACGCGCCTGCTGCCGCATACTCTTCCAACGCCTTCTTGACAACACCGTCCCTCAGGAGCTGTGGAAAAAACAGCCAAGATGCGGTCACCATCACGAATGTGACAGTCATCAGGCCCGTCAAAACCCTCGGCAACCGCCACTTCGGGCCGCACTTCCTTTTTACCACCACCTCAATCACCAAACATGCGCCGTGGAGCACGAAAAACCACATGACCTTCCAAGTAGGCTTCACACGCCCCATGTAGAAAAACATCAGCTCGTGCATGAGCCCAGATACCAGGAAGGAGGCCATCACTGCTGGCAGCGCCACCCACTCGCGCCCAATAGCCGCCGACGCAGCTTTGTGGACTGGTTCATATATGGTCAATCGCAGGATGTTGGTGACCATGAGGTTCCACCGCTTGCCCCAGAAGTCTTGAAGTGAAGACGAGAGGTACGGCTCATGGAACTGCGGCTCCAGCTCCATCCCAAAGGCTGCTCGAGCTGTGGCTTGTATGGAGGATAAGATCAGATCAAGGGCAAGGTATAGGTGGCAGCAGTAGATCAACAAGATTAGGTTTGGATGGAAACGGTCGCCATAGTCGTATGCCCGTAACAGCATCACAAAAAGCAAAGCTTTTGCGGGATAGTTCAGCAGCAAGATAGTTTTGGGTCTAACGTTTTCTTTAAGGAAGTGGGTTTTCTTTATGATGGCCATTTTGAGGTGAGCGTGTTTGATCTCTGGCGTTCTGTGTCCTCTCTGGTGATTTTTAAGGGCGTCTGTTGGATCTTGATGGGTAAGCAAGCAACGGCCAAGAAGCGTGGAAGAGAGATTGGGGGATCTGAAGATAAAGGCCCTTTGCCGAAGGCAAAGAGGAGGAGCTTGGAGTTGCCAAGCCATGAAATGATGAAGCTAGTTTGGCCGATAAGATTCACCGCGGTGAGATTGAGAGGAAGATAAAGAAAGAGAGCCACGACGGGAAGAATCGGTAAGAGTCTTCCAATACCTTTTGGAATGATCCTGCCCACTAAGTAGCAATAGCACAGAGACATCAAAGCTGTGATGCATACCTTGAAGAAGTTGTAAGTCTCTCCTTCCATTCTCTCTCTCTCTCTCTCTCTCTCTCTCTCTCTCTCTCTCTCTCTCGCCTGTTCCTTGATTTTCAGCTACTCTTTGGATCTTTTCGCTGGACAGCCGAACGTGATAAGAGTTTTGCACGAGTTTGATAGTCAGAATATGACAAGAAAAGGTCAGTTGGATCTTCAATAAGCAAAGACCCAGGAAGCTGCTTGCCTGCTTCTTTTATTTATCGTTTCTCATCTTAGCAATGCTTGAATGGACCTCTCTTTTTCTTGTACAGTAATAAAAAAATGATCGGTACTTCATTCATGTTATTGACGCGTGAGATGAACCAGCGTATTTTTATGTCAAGTCAACGAGACCTCAAGCATGTTAGGTGCAGCCGCTTTTGTAATATAACCAAGGACACAGAGGAAAATGATCAAACTAACAATCTTTTTTCCCTTGATAGTCTTCAGGAAAAAAGATGACGTTGCTAATACTGAAATCCTAGGTCAGACATGAAAGACTAAGGGTATGTAAAGTTTCTAAGGTTTTCTGTGCAATTCGTGATCAGGCATGAAAGACTAAGGGTGTGTGAAGGTTGTTGGGTTTTCTGTGCTACAAAAGAATAATCCACTCTGATCCTGAACTAAGCGGTTGCAGAACCTAGGCTGTTTTTATAGACGTAGACAAGATTCAAGGACAGAATCAACCGACACAGCCCTTGCACATTGCAGTTGCTAAATATGATGACATGATTTAAGTTGTGCCTTGCCAAGGCCAATGTATTAGCAGAACAAAAGAATGGAGTCGTCATACTTTAAAGGCAGGCATGGCCATTGGCCATTCCCTCTTTTTGTTTCCTCTAGAAAGATTATTATTTTCAGATTACCTTCATTTCCTTTCTCTCCAATACTTCTCCTCAGGAACACATTTGACGTTTAACATTCATTTCTTGGATTCTCATATTCTTTCTGTGTCACAAACACACAGGTATTAAGATACTCATTCCCGTCCATCCTAGATTGTTTCATCTTTTGAGTCATACCGGTCTTCTCTTCTCATCACAAACTATCTCCTTTCCAAGAGTTAAAAGCTATTTGGGAATCCCATAATGCAGTAAACAGGTTCCAAACTAACAAACATCAACCCAGATTATTAAACAGCAACTAAAGTAAAGGATTAAGATAAAGGGGGCAAGAGAGGGAGACAGACACCAAAGCAGCGTCGCCAACAAATTTGAGCAACTCCATTAATGAGAAGGAAGCAAATACAAGTAGCGAGTACGTCTTTACTTCACCACTTCCTTACCCACAGAATCAGGTAAAAGATACCAAAAGATATGGATGACAAAAACATACATTGCTCTTGAAAACTAGTTCTTATGATCACAGTGCTCATTAAGACCGAGAGACAGAGACTGAGAAAACGCTCCGATGAACTGCTTCCAAATTACTCATAAGGAACAGCAGCTTCTTTCTTCAAACCTATTTTCATCATGCCAATAAAATTTCGAACAAATATCTTGTCTTGAATTGTCTAGATGACCATCCAGGACGAAACTGAAGATAAGTTACACAGCTATGGTAATACATCAGATATATCAACCTGCGAAACAAGCGAGACCAGGGCCATGTTTGATAGAGTTGGAGAGCACTTCATGAAGTTGAACTCCATTCTTTTCGGATGTCAAAAGTGTAGTTGATCTCGAGGTAACACTTGTTGTCATCATCAACAAACTAGACATCAAAAATAAAAGAAGAGAGGAAATTGGTAAAAACAATAATACACAGGAATCATTGGTGAGAGGATAATTAAAGTGATTTTTTCAATCTAGCAATCAAGCTTTCAAAAATATAAACTCACACTAATCATCAATGTTGGAGCTAATAACCAGCTAATTTTTCTTTCCTACAGATTGATCTCGGTGACAAATATGGATGCAAGGCTGCTGTCAACCAGTGATTCAGAAAAAGCAGGTTTTAAATGTCGAAGGCCAATGTCATTCCTCTTTTTGATGACTAGATATCTGAACGAACCAAGTTGATCTACTTGTTGCACAATTCTTTGAGCTCCCTTACCAACATACATTTATATTCCCTTTTCCCAGACATGATGTTTGAATTAGAAGAAATGTCTTACAATTATCTATAGGTCATGATCTATGAAAATGCATGCAAGGCGAGTTAGCAATCAAGATACAGGAAGGAGCTGCACAAGTTGACTATTGCAATTTGAAATTGCACATAGTAAACTGACAAGCTGCCACCCACACAAGTGAGTCATAGTCTCATAATTTTCAGATTTTGAAGAAGTCTGAGAGTGTATACCAAGATGCTCCATCGCTTTAGAATTTAGCACCAATAATCTAAGACTGTCCATCATCTTTTTCACATAACTCATTTACCATTGCCAGTGCATTAGATCAAGGGAAAAGTAGAAGTAGCTGAACTAACCTTACTTCTGGCTGTATATGATCCTCTAGCAAACATGCCGGACGGTGTTGTCTCTTCAGGCATTTCATGCATGTAGGGCTCCTGCTGTGGACTGAAAGTTCCAATCATCTCTTTTGTGCCATCCACTGCAAAATTAGACAATGCAAGGTAAGAAGAAAACAGAGCTTAATTTACAAACCATGACATTGCAGGGTTGAGAAACAAGGGGCATAGCACTACCTTTAACCCCAGTTTTCCATACTGCGTTGCTGTATCTGAGACCTGACACGATGTTGTTGCTGACCTGGAAGGTGAACTTGAGGCTATAACGGCTGCCTTCTTTCAAAGTAAACCACAAGCCTTTGGGCTTTCCATTCTCAGGAATCGGCAGTAGTATATCAGGTCTACCAGGAGAAATTATTGCAAGGCTCACAATCTTGACATCTGGTTCCAGTGTTTCTATATTGCGAAGGCATGATGAAAAAAAAAATGATCAGTGACAATGGAATTAGGTTCACCATTAGAGAGAAAAAAAAAAGTAAAAGAGGTTTACAATCAATAACCGAATCAAGTCATCATTCGAGCTCTGGATCAACCAGAAATATGCAGTTCCAAAGCCAGCATTCTATTTGCTAAGGACATCAAGAAAATGTTAACAGAGCATTCATCTCAAATTTGATTTCATCTTCTGAAACAACACTCAGAAAAAAATAACAATCTCAGTAATGGCATCGATGGCAAATTGGAACTCGGGGGAAATTTTTGTGTTCACTTAAAATTACAAAAAGCAGAAAGCCAAAACACAAGGCTCTGTACTCCACCAACCAGGCTCGGTTTGAAAGCTACTTTAAAATAGATTTTTCTTTTTCGTCGTTTTTCATCAGCTCTCATGCACATACTTGGACCGCTTTCTCAAGCAAAGACAGATCTTTCTCATTGAAACTAAAAGATTCATAAGATCAACTTCCTTATAGGCAGAACACCTCACCTCATAGAGGAACCAAATTTCAGATCTCACCCTCTCTTGAGACAGTAATTCTCAGCCATTTTATGAACCTGGCGAGCTTAATTTCAGAGGTATTTTAGCTAGTATATTTGCACCTTTTGAAGCATTCACACATACCTAGGGGAATCCTAAAAAGGACACTCCTGAAAAAATTATCTGAAATAACCAATTTAACCTTAAGAAAGGAAAACAACTAAGCCTCATCCCACTAAGCTTGGTTAGCTGTATGAATCATTTTAGGTTGTTGCACTTTTTTTCCATATAAAGTCTCCTGTACGATCAGAGTACAAACATTTGTAAGTTGCAACCCAAAATTCCAATCGTAAACAAGTTCGAAATAAAACCTTATTGTATACTGTGGCAAATGAAACTAGCTTACAAGATCTGCTTCCTTTCAACCACATTCACCAAATTACATCCATTTAAGCGCTCCATTGATCAGCAATCTTGGACAATCAATCTTTCAGAACTTTTTCTTCCCTTTTATCTTCAAGAAAATTACAAACTTCAAAAGCTAACTGTTCAGTTCTGCCAAACTTTTGTTGATTGTAGATGACCCTACTCTAGTTCATTTTCACATCCCTTGTGCCAGTCAAATCAGGAAATAATTTGTACACTTTTTTTTTTCTTTGAGCGATCAAAAATTTACCTCCAACAGACTCAAAATCCACGCTTCCAAGAAGCTGTTCCTTCCACCTCCTCAAGCTTTCATCATCCTGCATCCCATTCTCAAAAACGTCAATATCAAAAACCCACAAAACTCACACCCCAGCAACTTTCAACACAGGCCTAAAGGTAATCCTTTTTTTTCCTACAAACCTTATCCTTTTCAAACTGTTCCTTGAGAGTGACCTGAGGACCCAAGTCAATCTTTTTCACGTCCTCCTCTTCATCATCCTCGGTGGCGCCTATGGAGCTCTCGCTCGTGGTCATGTGAATCTTCTCTTCATGCAATTCATTCTCCTCTTCATTCGGAGGTGTCTTCAACTCTGTATTTTCCTTGGACCTGCTGCTGCTCTTCTCATCAAATCCCATGTTCTTGGAACTTGAAGCCACTCCAACGGCCAAAGACATCAACAGCACATCCAAAACACAAGAACCCAAAAAAAAAAAAAAGTCCAAGCGACGCACGCAGGATAAAACCACCCCCACTCACTTACCAAATCGGAAAAGACAAAGAAAGGGTTCGAGGTAATTGAAGGGAAACACAGCGAGAACCCAGCAAGATCCTTGCTTTTACGAACGAAAAGAAGAGAAAGACGAAGAAGAACGCCCCCAGTAAAAATCAAAAGAAGAGAGAGAGAGAGAGAGAGAGAGAGAGAGAGAGACCAAAAAAAAAAAAAAAGAAAAGAGGAAAAGAGGGACTTGGGTCAAAGAATCCAAGAAAGGCAAATGCAGACCAATTAAAGAGAACCCAAGAACGCAAACGCAGAGGAGAGAGAGAGAGAAGGCAGAGAAAGAGAAGAACGGAGGGACGAGAGGGAAGCGAGAGAGAATGGGGGGTTGCTGTTTAGGGAAGTTCCAAGGAGGAAACGGTCCTGCGGTGATGCGAATTTGTGAATGAATGAGCTCGTACAGAGAGAGAGAATGAGAGAGAGAGAAAGACAGAGAAAGACAGAGAGAGAGAGATACAGAGAGAGACAGAGAGATCGTGAGGGTCACTCAGTCAGGCCAAGAATGGAAGAGGGGGAGGCAGAGAGGGTTTATTCCAACCGGGAACGACACGCGCACATCCGCGCACGAACCAACCAGCGGGTCTCGCCTTGGATTTCGCTCATCATTTTGTTTCTCCCTCCCCCACCTTTGACCTCTTCCTCCCTCCTCCCTCCTCCCTCTCCTCCCTCCTTTATTTTCTTGCCTTTTCGTATATCTGCTTTTGTTTTCCCCCCTCTGCTGATTTTTTCTTTCCCTTTTTTTTACTTTTTCTTTTTCATATTTCCGCCATGGCTGTAATGACTTTTTCTTTTCCTCTTTGCAGATCTCCCAATTTTGGTATATTTAAATCTGCTCGAAAGACATTAGCCACATGATTTGCCTGAATAGGCAGCTTATCTGTGTCATTAAGAAAGAAACTTGTAAGTTAGAAATATAATTATGAATAAACAAGTGTGTAGTACTTTTTAGTTGTGCGAAAGCAATTTAACTCTTTAATTTTAGTAATTCCATTGTAACATAATAAGCATATTTAAAGTAACATTTATTGTCGTCAACATTTATAATACAAAAGAATTATATATCTATAATATATTAGAATTATGTATTGATGATATACTGGTAAAATTTTCTACGTTATCAACAAGTTTTCGTAAAAGTTTCTCTAATTTACAAGTGATGCTCCCAAACAAAGCCTTAATGTTATTCTTCTCATAGAAGCATACATATTAATCCCACTATTTACTAGAACACGTAGCTTATTTATGTCATTTAGAATTTTAAAAAACAGTATAGAAATAATATGTTACATTTCGCCCACATTTTATCCTTTTTTTGTTATTAGAAAATTAATTTAACTTATCAAATATAGTAATTTCATTATCATGAATAAGCATATCTTATGAAGTAATCTTTTTCATTGATGTTATTAACTTTTATATTGAAAAAAGAATCATGTATCTATGATACTAATAAATGTTCAATACTATTAATAATTATTCATAAAGAAGCATCTTCCAATTTGAATTTGACAATAATTAGTAATATCTCCATGTATTTGATATTATTTATAAAGAGTAATAAGTGTTAATGCATCAAGTGATTACAATAAGTGACTTTCATTGCTGTTAATGAACTTTCATATCGAATAACTAGTGATTTTTCATGCAATTCATGACTTTTCGCAAGGAAAAATAACTTCCATGTTATCACTATAATGAGTGAATTCCCCCATATGGTTTAGTCAATTGTCATAGAAAAAGTTGGCAAATAATTTTTGTGCGAGATGTTTTCACTTGTGACCGGTCATTTTCAATTTGGAAAAATAAATATGTAAATACCAACAACTAATAATTTTTCCAAGTGATTTGTAATTTTCCATTGGGAAAAGAACCTTTCCTTTCTATCAATAATTATTTTTTCAAGAGTACTCTTGGTGTTATTCGTTCACGAGACAAACAATTATCCTGTCATATTCCTTGGGATTATCATGTCACATGCAACGACATTTTTGTCGCGTCGTGGGTTTTAGTGGTGCTCTATTCAATGCACAGGACAGCTCCTACGCATGTTTCTCAAGAAATCATTAGCACGTGAGTGCTTCGTTATCCCAAAATTCAATCAAATGGGCCACCATGAACAATTAAGAATGATATTCCTAGCAGCTGAGAATATCCATTTTGCAAAATAAAATGATAAGCTTTTTATTTTATTTTCGGATTCTTGTTAAGAAGCACTTGAATATAAGAAATTCTATATCTCAAATTGTTAAGATGATTAAGGTGGATCGAAATAAAACCATCTACGTATACTTATTATAAATTTTTAATACTTTGATTTTTTTGGTTGACAACTCAGGAGCACAACCCTAATTAGCTGGCCATATGAAAGGAAACTGGCATAATAATCCCCCGACAAGGCTCCCATTAAAACATTAATCTTGTAGGTCATGAATTGAAGTTGTAAGCATCGGTTATTAAGTCGAATGCATGAAAACGGCCTTATCATTGGGTCAATGGTAAGGAGTTGGAATTACAATGGCTCATTAATTTCCCCTTCTTCTCCTCCTTCTTTTTTGGTTCATATCATCTGTCTAAGGATAAGAATCTTCTGGTTTTTTGGCCCATTTGTGAGCCACATCCCCTTTAGTAACAACCTTCATCAAGTGCCTTCATTGAATAAGGAGTTAGGCCATCTAATCAACTAAAATCAATAGAGGATGGATGCATCCTCTCAATCTCCAATTTTTTAATTCATAGCAAATAGAAAATCTTTATCTTGAACCATTAAAATTTAGGTTAATCGTTAACCTGTCAATTAAGCCATCAATTGCCCTTCACAAAGTCTCACGGTAATTGTGTAAACTGAAAGTTATTAACTCTGATGGGACAAGAGAGAAAAAAGAGATAGAGCTATCACAACATCGATGCGACTGATGGCTCTTGCAATTCAGCAGACGTCAAGACATGGCCTCTAATGTTGCACCGCTGTGATGCCTTGCACTTAGATTCTCAAAGTGACATTGTTTGACATGTTCAATTGCATTGCTATTGTCTCAAGTAGTAGAGTAAAAAAAAAAAAAATGGTCATGCCAGTTGCTAATGCTCATAAATTTTACGACTCAATTGCATATAATAAAATTTCAAAGTTGAATGGCCCCTATATATGTTTAGTATTTTTAATACATTTATTCCAAATCATAGCTTTGATATTGAAAGAAATTCCTATTTCCGTTCTCCAATTGAAAGATTGGAGGACTCCGTGGTAAGATCCTAGAATAGTAAATCACATACCTTAACTGGATTTTAACACAACAAGGCCAACAGATGCCTGCTTTGTCCATGATTGTTGACCCAACTCAAAGCCTCCAAGGGAGTTGAGAGGGGTCCTATAACCAAGGGAATGTCATCATTAATCATCACTGATTATGCCAAAACGGAAGAAAAATGATTCTAACGTTGTCAATCACAAGGTAAAAAAGGAAATGAGCCATCTCAACATCAAATCTCAGAGAGAAATGCCTTGATTCGTGAATGGTGGAGTAATTTTCTATCAATTATAGCATGATTGGTATCTAAACTTTTCTTATTATTATTCAATGTCAACATCTCTAAACTTTTTTGAGCTCTTGAATTTTCAAATTATTGTGCAATGTGGTCCTTCTATTACAAGCATCGATGGAATCCACTCATGTGAAAGTAACGTTTTGTTAAGATGTCAATTTGTCAATTGTCGTAACTTTCTGCCTATTAATAAGGTAGTAGATTAAAAGGGAGGTATGCATAAAGTAGTTAGTTTTCTATGCATAAAGTATTTGGTTTTTCATTATTGTCCCTTGTGCCCCAAAATTTCACAATAGTTCCTTCTTCTTATACAGTGCAAAGCAGAATGAAAAAGAACGAGAAAATTTGAGTATCTCTCTTATTTGCCTTGTCTACTGAAACAAGCTCTTCAGAAGCAATACAAAAATTGCTGCCAAAGAAAGCAGAGCAAGCAAAACAAGGAACCCTGCCCTCTTTGATTCCTTCTTGGAATATATGTAGGAACTCGTCTTCTCTGACATGCTCATCAGAAATCCCAGCATCCTCTTCAAGAAAACAAGGCAAAGAAGCAACCAGAAAAGTGAAAAATAGGATTAAGATGTTCCATATACATATGCAAAGACGTAACTTGGAGAACTCATACCAATCTGAAGAGTTCAATGTAAGGAAATGATTCCGTGAACATCTCTACATTCCTATAAATAAATAAAAAAGTCACCAAAAATAAAAACGTTATGGGAAAAGTATAATTAAAAAAAAATGTGACACAGAAATTAGTTTTTAACTTTCTTCCAGCTTCTCACCTTATTACCACTCTTCCTTGGTATGTCTGGCATATGTGTAAGCTGAAACCTTTTCCCAAAGGCATAGTTTCCTTGTTCCATTCTGCTTATATGTTAATGAAGCAAGATATGAGCTCATAAGTAATATTCGAAGGCAAGTATCTCAGCCGGTAGGGCTCATTGAGGGTACCTAGCTTCCACGAGACACCGACGCTCATTCCATCGTGTGCCGTTGGTTTCACCACAATCTCAATGTTATTCCCCAAGGTCTTGATAAGATAAGAGAAAAATGCCAGAACTTGCTGCAACAAATATGAATCAAACGAACATCTCACACTAGGAACCCAATCTAAAGATGGATATACCACTAGAACAAGTGCCATTTCTAACAAAGATTTTTCATTTCAAGGCCACAGAAACGAGAAATGGGCATTAGTTCCTGTTATGAACTGGAGGAGATGATTAACTACAGCCATGAACTTCAAAGTATATGTTCAAGTGCATTTCAATACCAAGCTTTGAATTTACCTTTTTCCCCTGGAAAGCCCGGCAAAAGGGGATGAAGTTGCAGACACAGCGGCATTCGTCTCCAAGAATATCCGATAACTCCCGGAGATTTTTGTTCTTTATTGCCTCATAAAGCTTGAGGACAGCTTCAAGAGCCTGGTGATCCTCCTCTTCTGCCGACGATGATGAATTGGCAGCAGCTGATGGCTTTAATCCCGAGTCCTTGTTCCTCCTCAAAATCCATGGTTTATGCGAAAATCCGGGTAGACAATGACTAGGAATAAAGTTATGCAATGTTGTGGTAGGATCACTATGGATGTGAATGCCATGGAAATGACTTGGTAGAGGGATACATGGACGAGAGCTTACAGTTCCCCAGCATAGCTTGGCAGATAGAGGGAATACTAGTAAACCCATTTTCATGAGGAAAAGATCACGCTAATACATAAATAGCTAAAGAAGGATTAAGGAATCCAAAGAATGATTGAATATGTAACTGAGGGTAATTCTATGAGAGAAGAATAAAGCAACTTCACCGTGCTTCAGTGACAAGCTAGGTATCTCCCCTTCTCTGTGGTAAAGCTGCAAAGCACTACTTTGCCTTCCAACGTTCTATTCCCATGAGATTTTTCCTTTAACTTGCATCAAACTACAAGCTACAGATCTGCATCTCTCTTTTCCCCTATAGAGCCTTGAAAAATCATCAATTGGAATCGCAAATTCGAAACGCAGAGCTTGATGAAAAGCTCATCAACTGGCATGATGGTCCATGACCTTATTACAAACAACCTACACTGAACAATTCGGTTTTGGTGGGTCGATATGAAAACCAATTCTCGAATAACTAACATTTATCCAAAAAAGGCACCTAGGGTGTTCGAAACAGTTGGTATTTGTCGGATCTCGAATATTGTCATCCTGAAAAATACGTTAAAAGATGAATAAGCTGCGATTATTCAATGTGCTTTGATCTATCTTATATAATCATAACGAGTTATTGTCGACAAGTCCCTTGTTATTCTGACAAGAAAAAACGAGAAAGAGACCTTCTTATTTAAAGGGTGAAACCACCAAAAAAAAAAAAATCCAAACTATACCCACCGTATCACAAATATCCTGAAATTTTTTTGTATTAGTAAAAACTTTGGACTTGCCCATTGATAATGGGCCATTGTTACACAAATACCCCAAACTTTATTTTGTGTCATAAAAAACCTCAAACTAATACTAATATGACATATATATCATCTATTTCAGTTCTATTCAAAGTATTTTTGTCACACTGATATAAATTTAGTTTTTTCGCAACAAAAAAATAAATAACTGAGGGTATTTATGTCACAATGTATTATAGGGTTTTTTTTTAACACAAAAAAAAAGTTTGAGCTATTTGTATCACAATGGACACAATTTAGGATTTTTTGCAACATTTAGGAGTAAGCATGGTCTAAGGGGGCAATTCCCATTATGAAACTAAGAATTGTCCACTAAGGATCAATTTGAAAAATTAGAACTAGGAACCACCCATTGATTCCATGGATCCACTTAGGAACCAAACCATTGATCCAATCCGATTTTTGGGTGGGTCCACCAAATTGGTCTCCAATCCCTACAAAATTATATTCATCAATCAATATCATGGTGAATCTAGTTTCTATGTGGGAACTTCTTTGCAATAAATATATAAATGTTTGTATCTAAGATTGGCCGATTTGTTCAGTCTTAGATGAATCAAGAAAAACAACATTAAATACCGATGACTATACCTTGGAAATCTTAATGTTATAATGGCTTTCAATTGGCATTTGCAAATCAAATCAATCGAGAATCTCACATAGGCCTAAAGAAAATATGCTCACAAAATGATTCCTTTGTCCTTCAAACAAAGTCTAGATGAGCTAAGAAATGAAACTCTACTCACTAGATAGACATAGGAACAGTGAGCTCATTGTTCAAATGATAAGTACTTGTGTATTTCAATTATACACTTGATACTCTACTGGTTTTATTAGTCCATAAATCTTGAAGGTTGTACTAGAGAAGGCCTTTGTATTTCAATTGACACAATTTCTTATTGAATCTATTAGGATTTTATAGTTGAGGGTGGAAATTTTCTTTTTAAATATCTATCGGTCCTAGGTGGGCAGTTCCATACCTAGAGCTAAGGATTGAACCGATCCAGTCCCCATGGGAATTGTAGGTTTAGGTCAGCCTGGTCTGTTTTCGGGTGGTTCCTCATTCTTTTGTACACCCCTGGCGATATTCACCCTTTTCTAAACAAGTGTTTTTTTCTGGCCCAAAATAATTGTTCTTTGGATCGACGAGGGGGGCTTGGACCAAAGAAATTCGGAGCATACCAACCATGGGCCGGCCCGACCAGAATCGAAAAGCTGGGCCCAACCCAGGTCTGTTGGCTCTCCATCACCCGACTCTCTTCTTCGTTCCTTCTTGCATAACTCAGTAAGTCAAAACACAAACCAAGGAGAGAGAAAGTTTGAGAGAGAGAGAGAGAGTAGAGAGATGGCGGAGGATCTGGTGCTGGACACGGCGATCAGGGACTGGGTGCTGATCCCGCTCTCGGTGGTGATGGTGCTCATCGGCGTCCTCCGCTACTTCGTCTCCAAGCTCATGCGCTCCTCCCAGCTCCCCGACGCCAAGATTGTCAAAGAAGGGTCCGTTCCTCTCCCCTCGATCGATCGCATTGTTTCCGATCAGTTTGTTTTTGAATTCGTAGCCTGTAGGACCTGAGATTCAATTGGGTGCTTCTGATTTTTGGTGGGTTTTCTTCGCATGGCGCGATCTTGTAGGCAGGTGATCGTTAGGGCTCGGAACCTGCGCGCCGCGGCTAATTTCATACCCCTCAAGTCGTTCCGCGCTCGGAGGTTCTACTACAGCAACGAGGTTCGTGTGGTTCTTCGCCCGCATCGTCCCTTAGATTTGCTTGGGCGAACTCTGTCGTGTATGTGCGATTTCTTGTGCCTAGGTCGTGCCCGAGAATGTTCAATTGAGCAAATTTAGGTTTTGCGAGCTCAGCTTGTGCTCGAGTGTTGGGGGGTTATAAGTTCTTTCCTGCGTCAGGCATTAATCCCCTTGCACTCTTACCTGCTCAGGCTGGGTTTCGCATTTGATCGATAAAAAACTGATATCGAAGATCCTCATTCGAAGTTGGTCTGGTGATTGATTGATGAGTTTGTCTCTACAAATGCTGTGCCATCTAATTTGAGTAGTTTTGTATGGTTGATGATATTTGATGGCTGTAACATTCACAGCTAGAGTTTTTCCGCTGCACTTGGGTCTCTATTCTTCTTCTTTTGAGGTTTTTGGACATTCAAATCGCCCGTAATTGACATGTCGTGGAGTGATCTTTTTGGTTAGCTGCAGTTAGCAAATTTAGCTTGTACCTTATTGCATTTATTTCTTTGGCTGGGCAGGAAAATGGACTTCTACATGTGCCAAAGGGCCAGGCTCAGAATGCTCAAGCTCAAATGTTTTCTGATCCGAATATGGCTATGGATATGATGAAGAAGAACCTGTCTATGATCGTACCCCAGGTATTGCAAGTTACTACTCTGGATTTCGGGTTTGGTTCCTGTAACTGGGCAAGTATCTAATGGGTGTGCCTCTTTTATCCAGACTCTGACTTTTGCCTGGGTCAACTTTTTTTTCTCCGGTTTTGTAGCAGGTACATTCTTTTCCCTTAGCTTTGGATGTAGCAATTACCAAAATGGGATCTACTATCTTTGCTAGTTGTTCTTCATACTGTTCTATGCATATGGATATGCATTTTTTACAGACTGATATTACTATGTTGTAAATGACTGAATTGTTCCTCTTCTCCCAGCCAAAATTCCCTTTCCACTCACTCAAAGGTTTAGGGCAATGTTGCAAAACGGGATTGATTTAAGTACTGTAGATGTTAGCTACGTGAGCAGCCGCTCGTGGTATGTTTATTGTTTTTATCAATTTAAATAATTTGACTCATTTGTTGTGTATCTGAATAATTTTGGTTCTTTCTATCAGGTACTTTCTCAACCTTTTTGGGCTAAGAGGTCTATTTAGTCTCATTCTGGGAGAAGAAAATGGTTAGCAAAAGTTCAACGACATACTTCTTTAACTATGTTTTGGGTTCTAATCATAATACTCTCTAATATGCTGATGTGATGCTTTTGTTGCAGCTACTGATGATACACAGCGTATGATGCAGATGACAGGCTTTGGCTTTGACCCAACCAGGGTAATTACCCAAATGCGCTTTCTTGTTTCTCTGCTGAACATTAGTTCTTAGATGTGTGCCACTGCTATTCTCTGCCTTTTTTCCTCTTCAACCATTATGTACTAGGTCAGTGTCCTGACAGTGATTGTGATCCTTATGCTGTACATCTGTCATGGTAAAACTGCTTCCTCAGTCATAAAATTTATTTATACTTCACATGGTTTGCTGACTTTGACAGCTTATCCATCAGCCTCTATGGTGGTTTAGCTAGATTTCCATTTTCATTTATTAGTGCTGAGGGACTGCAAGTTTTGTGTTGACTGGCTTCTGCTTTAACAATAGCTACTCATTGTTTGATGTGCTGATAATTGTTGCTGTCACTTTTCAATGGTATTACTTTTGACTCCTCATTTCATGGAGTATTTAGCAGAGTATTTGACCATAATTCACTCCTCATTCATTTCCTCTGTGATAACTGATGCTTTATTTGGTAAGGAGGGGAAGGGAAGTAGAGGGTGGGTGTGGAAAATTGGATAACTTTTAAAATTTTTGTAAAGTTTACAAAGGAATTTAAAATTTTTAATTTATTGTCTTTTTCCCCGTGGCTTCCCATCAAAGCCTAACTCTCACATCTCATGATGTTGTCATGTCTTTTATGAGTTTCTGTAAATTTGTTTCCCTTTTGTGCGTGGTCTTTTCTCTTTTGTGGCTAAGTCATCCCTTTTGTTTTATTATTTTTTATTTTTTTTGGGTGGAGGAGAAAATTGGATTTGCATAATTGCTTTTTGGCTGATTTAGATATTACTGGTGTCCACTTCAAGATTTAAAGTGTAGTTTCCAAAAGTTGTGCAAAACTTTAATGATGGTTATAGTATAGTAAATCTAATTTTACCTACTTGGAAATGGGACTTTTGCCCGTGCATTAATATCCATGATGAATACTTGCTTATATCTGGCCCTTTTCATTGCTGTGTTTCAGAGCCTGGGTGCTGAGAAAGACGGCCTTGACATAGTGCAGCATGACTGGACAATGCCCAAGTTCGAGCGTCGTGCCGAATCTGTATTGAGGAAGCTTGTCCACTGAGTGATGCCTGCATCTGCAACATTTTTCTACTTCAACTTAATCGGCAGTCATCCCATTATTGATTTTAGTGAAAATGTTCGGGCCAGCTGCAAATTCTGGAAGCTTTATTGATGATAGGAAATAGTGGTGACAATCTTTATAGTCGTCTCCCCTAGGACTATGTGCTTTTCAATATAGGAATGTTTACACTCTGTGGTCCTAATCTTTTTTGAAACCCCTGTTTTGAATGATGTATGATTTAAGTTCTCATCAGTTCTTCTACGGATTAGGAAATAATGGACACATCTTTCTTTTGCAATTCCAGATATAGAAACTAGAAATCTTATGCAGCAGGCCTATTAGTAATCTCTTCCAAAAGAAGTCATATGTTAAGTACCATCACGGCAAATTTCCATCTCTCTCCCCCCCCTCTGCACCATCAAGTAAGGGGCTGCTGGCTTTGGATTGAAACTCTAGAGACATCTGTGGGAACCGATTGATAAAGCAGGAAGAACAACAAAGCCCGCCAGGTCTTTTTCCGATAGCCGAATCTTCGGATGAACAGGTTCAGTGTACAATGTGGTTATCAGAAGGCCCACAATCCCTCTGACCAGCTGTCGACAAATGCTGGGACAGGGGAAGTCGGCTCAATCAGAGCGCGAAAGGGCAAAAAGATACTTGCACGATGCGTGCTTCACTCGCACTAAATTAGGTAAAGCAAAGCGGCCACAGACAAAGCAGGTTACCCGGGCCAGCCTCGGCATGGCCGGTTTAGAAGTTAGCAATTGATTGATTAACTTTTACAGTTCCTTAGGTTGTCCGTTCTTTTGCACTCCCCTTTGGAGTCGAAATCGATGGCTCAATAGCGCTTGTCGTGAAAAATCCAGGCCGTGGCTTAACTAGTCAAAAAGCCGAAAACCTCGGTACAAAGATTTCCTTAACCCGCTCGGGGAACCAAGCCCGTTTTCACACTTCTCAAGTCGCGCAAAGACGGCACAAAAGGAATCCATCGCTAGGGAAAACGTACTACGGTTAACATGCTCAGCTCGTTCCGTTCTTTATCCCGAAAACCCGTCGACACGTCCCACCTGAGCTGATGTAACTTGTTTTCTGAGGTCCAATCCTTCTTTTAGGTGATGATTTCTCGATGTCTGGAGAGGTTCCTTTCTTCCTTCAGTATTTGGGGGGCCATGTAGAGAAGCTCCTTCTTGGTGTCTAGCCTAATATGATCGGCTAGCGAATGCAAAGCAAACTAGAAGTTAGAAATTGGGCAATTGGACAAGCATTTGCATCCAAAGGGAGTATCTATAGCATGTTATCGAACTTTTTGATTCCTGGGACCCATGAGGGCTTATCTGTCTAATCAGCTTCCAAATTATTCAATCTCTTGTGGGTCCATTCCCAAAAGCTTAAAGCGTTCCTCCCAGCCTAGCAGGCCAAGTTTAACCATGTTCATTTTCTTGAATGTGTGTCAAAAAAACAACAGACATATATAACAAGCCATTTAGACCAGGTTGTCTGATATCGGGCACTGGACGAGGACATCTATGCATCAATTGAAAATCAACGTTAATGGGTCAAATCATGGCCGTCGGGCCCCACTTGGTGGGGCCATCCTCCACCGTCCAAAAACCTCAGGAGGCAACTTTCTTTTTCCACGCTTTACAGAGTGACATGTATGATTGTAGGTTTTGGGGTTTTTTTTCTTTTTACTGGCCTAGATTCAAAAGGGTATGGCTCCTTCTATAGAAGATGGGACATAATTTTCACCAAAAACAGCCGTGTGCTAAGGACTTAAAACTACTAGGGTTGGAGATAGAAGGATGCAATCCAAATTCAGCAACTCCAATTGAAAATGCTGCATAAAACCTCCATATAGTAATCGCATGCATGTGGTTTTATAGCATTTTTTTCAACATAAGTAGTCATGATTGGATGTGATAACCTAATTTCCACCATAAAAGAAGAGAAAAGAATTGACACCAATACCTCTATTCATTTTCTTAATAACTGGGTTGATCCCTTTTTCATGGATGCAAATCAAACGGGTCGAATCGATGCTAGTTCCACTCACGGACCTCCATCGTCTCTTCGTGACACGATACTGTTAAAAAGACAAGGAACTTTTTCTTGGTTCAGCCTGTGTTGCTGATCTGTAGCCGAACTCCAAGTTCAGATCTACTTTTTCATCTTAACCCCATCATTGAAGGCGGCGACAAACCCGCATCAGATCGCTCCCCGCGCACAGGACCTCAGCAACACCACCACCACCACCACCATAACCACACATGCCGAGACATCCTCATAAGGTCTGCCGGGGAATCATGGAGATCCACGAAAGTGATTAAGCAAAACATTAAAATTTTCAAAGGACATCATGGTAACTCCGATATGTAGCCGACACTAATCAAAAAGTCAACAACGCTTATATCTCAATCATCATTCATTCCGACCTTGAATCTTTCTGATGCTGATGTGAGTGCCATGCATTTGCATTTTGCACTGCAGATGGTATTTCTCCTTCTTTTATAATTTCCGGGTTGGCTACTGAGGCCGGCGAAGCAAAAGTTGCTTTCGACGATTGGCGACGGGCGACGGCATGATCAGAGGGCGGGGCGGGCCGGGGCGGGGGCTGACAGCGATCTTGCGTGGCGGATCAGACGGCTCAGAGGTGGGGCCCGAGCCTCACGAGGAGCCCTACCTACCTGGGTGGAAAGCATCTGGTCGGTGGGGCCCCGGCTCGGCTGCATCTTCGGCAAGGGCGGTTCCCCCCCGGTCCTTTTCTTCTTTTTTTTTCCTTAAGTAATTCGAGGGGGACTCGGGGTTGGGGCAAAAGGACGGCTAATCAGGTGGGAGAATAGCAAAAAGCAGATAGATCCCTTAGGATTAACCCAAATTTGATTTTAATTCCCACATTATATACAGATACGGCGGTGCGCAAAACTTTCAATAACGACAAATATATGTAAGTGATCTATTGAATTAGTAAACTATTTCTCGAGAGATTATAAATGCACCGAACCGATCTAATTTATGTCGTATCTCATAATAATGTGTCTTTTAAATGAGAATGTATGATTAAATCACTATATCTCAATATATGCACACATCGATCCATGATTCGGAATTGTCATTGCCCCGTGGCCTTGTCGCCGATCTTTAGATTCGACATGCTGATCTAGAAATAAATGATATTTAGGTTCGTTATGCTAATCTAGAATGTATAATCAAAATTATAAATTGAATCTATTGTGCCTGTATTTTTTTTTCCTTCTTGAAATGATCTTCGTAATTTTGAACTAGCTGTAGATCTTATGTATTCAAGCAAATCTTCCAATATCATATGTTCCAATATCCTAAATCTATTTGCAACCGTGTCAATTTAGTCATAAATATTTAATTGTGCTATCTTAGTGCTAAACCTTTTAACATAGAGCCAATTCAGTCTATCTGACTAATTTTGGTTAGATATCGCTAAGTAAACGCCAACCATCCTAAATGGCGTGAGTGACACTAGTGTGAACATTTTTAATTTTTTTTGAATTTGTTTTCTTATTTTATATTTTCTTTTTTTTTTCCCTCTTTTCTCTCTAGTGGCCAGCATGACCGTGGTCAACGAGAGCTAGCCTCACTTGAGCAAGGGTGGCCTTCATCGCTATAAGCAAGGGTCAACCTCACCAAAATAAGGGCAAGCATCGACTAGGCCAACAGGCAATGCTGACCTCGTTGACGCTCACCCTCGCCGGCCACCAGAGGAAAAGGGAGGAAAAAAAGAGAGAGAAAAAAAGAAAGGAAAAAAATTCAAGAATTATTAAAATATAATTAAACAACGTATACACATCAATGTTGGTTGTTCCATAAAAACCAACCAACGTCCACATCAACAATATTCAGTCAAAATTGGCCATAATGATTAAATTAGCTTTAGGTCAAAAGATTTAGAAATAAATTGACATAATTAAAAGATTTATGATTAAATTGGCATCAATATAATAAGTTTAAAACTTTTATGATATTTTTCTTTTAGTTTATGCTATGTGAAAAGATTAAGCTTCGGACTCACTCCTACCCTTATAGCCAATCACAATTGGCAACACATATTAGGTGTCGTGGACCCTTCTATGGTACTTCTCGAATGGTGATCACGGTCGATTTATATGAGTCTAACTCACATGCACCGTTAGATGAGGTGAGAAGGATCCGCTCGAGCCGAGCTCGCATCCATATGCTTGCTTGTGATCTAAGATGATGATCACGGTGGCTAATGTACCGGTGGTCCCGACGAATGGGCACACCGACCGACCCCCGCCGTTGCCTTTTGTTTGGCGCTTCCCCATGCGTCAATCAAATGTTGCCGCATCAGTTCAAGCAAAAGCGAACCCCTTTGAAAAGACGACTTAATTAATTTTGACCTCAACAGTTTAATCTTAGTCTTTTATTAAAGTATTCTAATCTTAATCATGATTTATAAATCGATTATGGCCCTTGCATAGATAACATCGTGCCTAAGTAGACCGCTTAATTTTGGTATCTCGATTAACTGCATAATTTATGCTAAGTTAGGTTTGGTAATTTGGTTCACCTGGCCATGTTTCGAGTTTAATTTTTGTTGCTTTCATACTTGATTAGAGGCAACTCAGCATGCATTAGAAATAGGAAAGGCAAGAAATAAATAAATTCAAGTATTGAAAAATGCTGCAGCTTAGTTTAAATGTACCATTTCTTGATTCATCAAATGACAAGCTCACGTTCTAGTACGGTCCTCTTTTTTATTTTTTGGGTACGGTCTGATTTTGTAAATCACAATTTGAAGTGATTTTTTTTTATAAAATTATTTGCCCCAGAATCTATCACTTTGCCTGGTTGCAAGACTAAATCAATGATTTTTATTCGTTTTCTGACTAAAAGTACAAATCATGTGTTTCAAGAAATCGAGGGAATTTCCGGACATTAATTTTCAAATTCTTTTTTAAGGGCGTTCTGAATTAGTCGGTATAATAAGTAGCAAATTTTACACTGTAGTAGTACCTATCAGGTGGGGTTTCACTTTCACCTTGATAGGTCTAGGTGGAAAGATTAACAGCAGATTGATTTTTGTTAAGCTAATGGAAATCCTTGAACATGAGGGCATGATGGTTTAGTGTCCTACAAGACCAATGCACACCAAACAGATAGAAACCCACTAAAGAAAAAAGGATGTGTGATGCTGATTTGAAATTTTGGCCACTAACCATTTGGCATTTTTTTCCTTTTTCTCTCTAAAGTTTATTATTACATAAACTATTGTCAAAATAAAATAAAACCCTCATCAGAAAAAATAAAACTTTAGGTGAAAAGGGAAAACATTTACAACTAGACATGCTGTAATGTCCATTGATTGGTGTCAGTAACATGATGCATCAATAGGCCAAGATTCTTCATGCCCTCATGCCTAGCCAGCTCAAAAATTTCTCTCACCTCAATTTTGTTTATATGAAATTAGTCATCTGAGGCACTATATATACCCCCTCAAGCTGATCATTCTCTTCACAAAGCAGCACAAAACCAGCTCTCCTTTGCTCCCATACATTCATTCTCGGATACCATCAACTTTCCTCCCTGCTCATTCCCCCAGCTTGCCTTTTCGTTTCCAGATGGCCAGCGTTGAGGTATATACACCTATCTGCTTTTAGCTTCTGGGGGGTTGGCTCATCTTCAGTGGATGAAACCCCGAGCGAATTAAGCGTTGATCTACTCTTTATTGATCTGTTGCTGATGATGATCATTCGGATCCTTAGTTCCATCGACCTTTTTCGCATTCTCAGCTAGTTTTTGGCCCTTGAGCGATTGTTATTTAGGTTCCAGTATCATGTTCTTTGCATTTGAGTAGCTTGATCGCCCCCATTTGTCCATAGAGTAAGTTGTACAGTCAATATATATGGTCTTTGATGATCACTGATGAGCATATATACATGTTCTTGGCTAAGTGTTCAACCAAATCTACTGAAAAATATTTTGAGTGGTCGATCGTCTTAGGTATATACTCAGCATCACACAATATTGAATTGATCTTTAGATCTAATAGATCAGAACCCATCAAACAATAGGGATTTTCATGCCACGAGATTTTCAATTAATTTGTCATCAGTCTAGCTGGTCAATCATTGAACAAGAAGTTGAGAGAAAACAAAGGAAAATAAACTAGCTTGCCTATCTTAAATCCTTATTCTTACATGTTTTATGGGACACTAGAAATACATATCATGCATAAAGAAAGGCACAGATCAAAACATCCTAGTGTACTTTGACTGAGATGATATTTGATCTGTTCTTCATTTTCTCTATCGCCATCTGTAATAAGTAGATCAAGAGCCTTGGCAATCAAAACAACCGAAAACGTAGTACATATCATGCATAAAGAATAGCACGGATCAAAACATCCTAGTATACTTTGACTGAGATGATATTTGATCTGTGCTTCATTTTCTTTATCACTGTTTGTAACAAGTAGATCAAGAGCCTTGGCAATCAAAACAACTGAAAACCTCGTGCATCCATCAGTTATACTGAAGTACATATTTGACAGATTGGAAATGGAAGAATCGTGCCATTTGATTACGGTCATCTACTTCAAAATAGTGAATGTTAACTTTTCAAAGCAAATTTAATGAGGTTTAACAAGTGTTTTAAGAGCACTCTTTTACATCTTCCCTTATTTTCATATCTGTAGAAGTTTAGATTTGGAAATCTAATTGATGATCATTAATTTACAGGTTGCACCAGCTACAACATTGCCTGAGGAGAAGGCACCCGAGGTGACAAAGACCAAGGAAGCACCCGCCGAAGAAGTGGCCGCCCCGGCCGCGACTGAGCAACCCGTAGCTGATGCCCCAGCTGCCGAGGAGTCGGTTCCCGCAGTAGAATCTGCTGAGCCAGCGGAAGTCGAAACCAAGGAAGTCGTGGAGGAAACCAAGGCTGAAGAGCCAGCAGAGCCGGCTGTTGCCGAGGAGACAACCAGGGAATTGGACATCACCGAGGCACCGGCCGCCACCGCCGAGGTGGAAGCCCCCGCTGCTCCCGCCGAGGAGGAGGCACCGGCTGCTCCTGCCGAGGAGGCACCAGCGGCTCCTGCTGAAGAGGAAGCGCCCGCCGCACCTGCCAAGGAGGAAGCTCCCGCCGAGGAAACCACACCCGCTGCCCCCGCCGAGGAGGCTGCACCGGCCGCTCCTGCTGAGGAGGAGGCCCCTGCCGCTCCTGCCAAGGTGGAGGCACCGGCGGCGGAGTAAGAACGATCCCGGCACTCGAGTTGCATTCGAGGAAGCTTGAGTAGATATCATCACTGTTTATTCGAGAAGAGAGAGTGCGCAAGTGAACGTGGTGGCGTGTCTACTCTTTTTTAGTTGTTATTATGGGGGTCTTGGGTTCCTAGGTTTGCATGTCGAAGTTGGTCAGGTTTTGCTCATTATGTTTTTTTGTCTCTTGGTTTAGCTTCTTCCTATATTTTAAGTATGGACTAGACCATGCTGTGGTGGTGCTATGATGGTTTGATCAGAGTCTAGAATCAGAAGATGCCCGCTTGGAGCCGCATCAGCAACCCCGCCTCCGCCGCAAGATTGGCTGATAATTGATTCATTTGAGGTCGAGGCTGTGTTGTTTTTTTGGGGGTGACGGTCGGAGGATTGCCGGCGGAGGGGAGGGTGTGATGTTGGTGACAAGAGGGGGTTTCATATGGTTACTAGCGATGATGTGTGATGAGATATGAATAATGAAATTTGCTATCTTCTCCTTCTACTTCTCCTCCTAGTTCGTTTTGCTTTGCTTTGTTTTCATGTTTTCCCCAAACAAGCGCCTAGTTCCACGGCTGCTGCCGACCGACCCAAGATGAAATTCCACTTGCAATGATCGAGGGCGACCTCTAAAGTTATATTGAACAGAAGATGATGTGATTTGAGCATCGGTCTTGTCGAGCTTCATTCGGAAATAGGGCGAAGTGGCATAGCAACTAGCCGGTCTAACCTAGCCATTTGAATGATCGTTTCTTGTCCACTCTTCTAGTTCTCTTCTTCCACATCGAGAATAGAACGAGTACCCCCGTGGCACTCCTCGGTTGCTCGACTGATTAAGGCGGCTTTATAAGCTTTTAGCTGATGCAGACCTCCCTCTCAATTTAGCTCTTAAGAAAGGACCGGATTTTGCGCAAGCAAATGTCGTGGCATCAAAATCGAGGGCTCGTCGCTCATCCAGTTGTAAGGAAAAAAGGTGGTGGACTGGATCTACACGGAGAGAGAGAGAGAGAGAGAAGAGAGATTCCATTGATTACTACTAAAGAAGAATCCCCCACTCCCACTTGACATCTCTAGTCTCTGTTCCGTGTCACGCTTGATTAAAAGACATGCGATTGATTGGCGCCCGGTTTATCTTTTGATAGAAGCGTCATTTCAAGCGACTTCTTTATGTGTATCCTTTTTGACGTCGAGCGGGCGCGCAAACGTTGTATTTTGGAAAAAGCACCTTCCAATGCATCAAGGGATAAACTTCAAAGAGCTTGACAGCGAGGGTTTACAAGTCGTGTTTTCTGATGTAATTGACGAGATATTGGCAAAAGCAGAGTCAATTTAGAAATTATTATTCTTTTCGAGGCGGAAAAAGATTTGTGGAAATCTTTCTCTGCTTCTCTCTCTCCACTCGAGTGAAACCTTTCTTTAGAAGCCAATTGGAATCATCACCCCGAGCGCCTTTCCTATATGAAAATGAATGTTTTGCTCGTCAAGCTGCTAAGTTGTTGATAAGGACTTTAGCCTAGTGAATTCACTCGAACGCAATAAAATGTGCAATGGCAGTTGCACGTTGCTTCTTTTTAGGTCGGCCTGAGCAGATCTACATTTATAAACAAGATAACCACGCGATTCTAACTTCTGCCAACCGCTACAGCATAGAAGCAGAATCCAAAAGCCCAAATAGCTCCCTCCTCTAACCTTTGTTTATAATGCTTAAGGACCGTGCGACATGAAAGAAAATATGGACAACATCAAAATATAGCCAAAACTCAAACAGGTAATGCACGAACCAATACCCAAGATGGTTCATGTTCACAAATCTCTGCCTACTTTGAATGTTTTTCTACCCCGAATCTCTTTCTTGCTCACAAGAGACAAGAACAGCAGACCTTCCTCTGAAGCAAGCTCTCGCAATTTTGTTGTCTAAGCCCTATGTATGTCCCTAGCCCTATGCATAATTATGGTGCATAACTGCATACATTCACCGATGGTCTATGCATATTTGATCGATGATGAAAAATTTTCTGAAGAGGGTTAAAAAACATACTAGTGCGTGCTCATGCACATGCAAATGCAATATGGTTGGAGAGAGAGAGAGAGAGAGAGAGAGAGATGTATTGCAGCCAATCTTTCTGTATATCTACATGTCAAAGCAAAGCAACCGTCTCTACCAGAAAAATGAAGTCCCGCAAAGGGGAGAGCTTCCCTTTCATCCTGCATCCAAACTTTATTTATACCCTGCATCTATAAATATATGTATGAACAGTTAAAAGAGGGGAACACAGACCTCAACGACAGAAGACACCAGACGAGACATGATATCTACAACACCCTCTTTAAGCGTCCAATGATAGATCAGATGGTTATGATGCCCTATACTCTGTACAAGTTGAGAGATCCGAATCTTCTATGTGCAATTAAGGACTTTTTCCTACCCAAAATGATGATGAAACTGAATTGTCACCAAGTACCAAAGCTGCAGCCTACATGTTCTTGAGCGATGATGGAAAGGCGCTGTTGCATGATGGCCATGCTAGGATAAGGCGGAAAGCACAGACGGTAAAAGCATGTATGGGATGATGGTAGGCGGCTCAAGTGCTCCGTGGACTTGTATATGTAAAGGCGAGACGCCAAACCCCGAAAACCCTCCACTGGCAGATACTTCACTGACGTCCAGAAGAAAAGGATGTTCTTTTTCTGCTGCGGTGACATTTCACTGACAATCTGCATTGCATTTACTCAGGGTATGAAATTGAAGAGCAAGTAATGCAGAATAAATACGGTTTCCATTAAAATATATACAATTAGTGAAGAGAATTCATGTCAATAAGGGAAATAACTAGGTCTCTCAAACCATATCTAAAGAATCGTTCACCAACAGTAATGAGGTATCTCTGGGACCTACATTTCAATCCTGTGATGCAAAACTGCATCTCATCACTACTCTTCTACAATAATTCAGCACTAAATTACCATGACTAGAGTGTTATTCGAGGAAACTTTCCACAAGTCCAACCCGAAAAAAACTGCCATTTAAAGGCCATACAAGAGTACAAACAGATCATGCATCCAACAATCCCAATCTGCCCATAATGTATCCCTGTGCAACTAGCCCCCAACATGTATCTTGTGTGGTCAAGTCATAGAGAATAGACCTCAGGCATTTTCATCTCTCTTATTTTATATGAAAAATCTGATGCCATTTAAAGCACTAAGAAACACAGAAAATCATTTTCATGCTTGAGATAGTCAAAAGAGCATTTGTACAGATTATATTTCAGAAGCACGCACCTGCAAACCTAGCCGTGTAAATACAGCCCATGCTAACATAACAAGGCTTCTTACTTGATAAGTATTGGTCGTTGCTTACTATAAAGATAGGTACCATGAATTTGTACCTTGCACTTGTGCGAGGAATTGGATGACTTACCATTCATAAGCAAGCTTACTAAGGACATAAGCAAGTGATAACCATCTCATCTAGCAGGCCAACATGTACTTCTGTTATCGAGAACTTGATCGCATGGCTTAAAATGTTCCTCTAAGATTATGTTGGACAGAAAGAAGAGAGGTTTGCCTCCATGTGGAATGTCTAAGCAAATTTGAGTAGATTGATTTTGCGATACATTCTAAGTTCAATTGTTTTTAAACAAGAAGTTTCATTCAGCAAATTTTCCCAGAGCATGCTCAGACTGACCAACTTTTGGTTCCAGCTGCAAATGTAATGACAATAAGAATAAACTGAATGAAGCTAATAATTGACCACTTCCGAATCTCAAGGCCAAGTAGTCTCCAGTGTGCGGAAATGACACAGCCACGAATTAGACAAGCTAATTATGTCTAATGAGCACATCTACTCAAGTCCCCAAGAAGATGGAGCATACTGCGCATGGCTGATTGCCTGCTTTAGCTAGTTAATTTTAGACCAGTAACCTTATGAAAATTAGAGGTATGCTAGGATTTTAGTAAATTTGCTATTCCTACTGTAACTCAAATTCGAGGTTTCTTGTTTCTACTTAGAGTCAGATTTTAGCAGAATTCATAAATATGATGTTCTTCCGATTAAGAAATCACTGTTTAATGCAGTTTACTGAATTTTAAGCCATTCTTTGCTTCTGAATTGTGTCGTAGAATAATGTTATTACTCATGATGCTTAAAAGAACCCAACAGTGCTGCCTATAAGCTTGAGGCATAATGTCTAAAGGAATTTACTCATAGCAATATCACTTCCAAATTAGGATCCAAGTCCAGCTCCATCTTTGAGATCCAAAATTTCACATAATATGGCAATGGAATATGAGGTGCCACAGGCCCACAGCGATGAAAAGATTATAAGAAAAAAAGAAAATAAAAGGACAAACCAGATAACATTCAAACAAACTACCATATGCAGAGAGAGATTATTGACTCAGGTAAAATATTAAATAATAAAATCCACAAACACAGGCACATACCTTCCAAAACCAGACTATTTGAGGATCGCTAGCTTTGTAACCATTGTACTCAGTATGTGCCTTCCAATCTTCAACTGAAATATCATTCTCACTTCCATGTAGCATTTGATCAATATCTTCAAGCTCTAAACTTTGAAAAAAGAACTTCTGCAACCTCCCTTCGCTAAGAATATCACCAAAACCTTGTGCAAAATGTGTTACCTGTTGAGAGATTGAGGTAACAAACCGATGTTTTATAAGAAGATCAACATAATCATTCCTATTCTTGCTATTGACCACAATGCCCTTCCCACCATCGCAGAGTTCCACAACTCTCCTCAATCCCAACTCCTCAACTTCTCTGACGAATGTTAGTCCTAAAGCATCAGAATCAATAAATTCAGCATCCATTTCCAAAATCTGCTTGCAGCTATTATACATGCAAGGATCTGCATCTCTTATGTCTTCCAGAGAAATAGAATATCCACCCAATTGCAAGAAAAATACCCGATCCAAAACAATCCCTACTTGTACTTTATGCATCAGAGCTAAGCCTATCATTCGACCAGAGAAGTTGAAATACTTGAGGTGCAAGGGTTCCACCGTAGATGCTGCATATCAGTAAAACAACATACCTCAGGTAATCATCATGACTAATATCAAGTAGAGGTCTTATATGTAGAGACAGAAGGCAAGATGAAACAAATCATCTTAAAAGTTCAAATTACAAGACGCTCAAGTGTTCAGCGTCCATACTGATAAGACATCTAGAACAAAGGTAACAGAACAGTAACAACAGAAGGGCAAGGTGACCACCATACAAGTAGATCTCAAAAAAAAAATTTGTTTTTTTTTTTCTAATAGCTATCAACAGCCCAGCCATTTCCCTAAGAAACTTTTTATGTACCCACACCTCCAAGTAGGCACAAATCAGAAAAAATATTTCCCAAATGAAGAACAACAAACTACAAGAACCAAGGGTAAAAGAGAGATTTATGTAAGAAAAAATGAGATTAAAATGCACTTTCACTCCTAAAAAGTTGTCTGCATCGCACATGCTGACTGAAATCATAATGGAGGATTAACGGCTATCACAAAATGAAATTTAGGAGAGTAATACATTGCAGTTGAAAGTTAAGGGGCAAATGTGTATAACCTAAAGCTCAAGGGATTTTGCAATTTCTCTTACTTGTATGAGATTTGAATACTCTACATCTAGCATGCAATTTCATTAAGACTTCAAGGTCATTCAACCGAATTCCAAGTAAACAACCCCAAATTTCTAATAGGCAAAAGTAGTAGCAAAACTTAACTCTACCCATGGAAGAATCTTGTGTTTGTAAGGTCGACTTTCTGGCTGACACATTCCCAAATAACTTCAATTAATCTTTATCTTTGTATAGCAATAAAACCAACGATTAAGCCTTAACTGACAACATGCAGCCATATGATCCATATTAGACGTTTCACTCCACTGAGTATCTAGTTCTCTGAGACTATTATTGTCACAAAGAATAATTGTGTGGCCTGCAAAGGGAAGGTGTTCAACATGCCAAATAACCAGGTTGCCTTAAAACCCATACTTCCAAAACCAAATCGAATAGTTTTAGTTAAACCATGGCCTTGTTCAGACAAAATTCATTTTATCGAAGTTGCAACAGATTGGTTTCAGGTCACAAATTGTTAATACAAACGAAGATAAAAACTTGACTGATTGACCCATTTGGTTTGACTTATTTTAACTATCTTTACCATTTGTCCTTCGGCAAGGCAGCCTCTAAAATTTTACCCATCATCTACTTGGCAGGATTGACCCCGACTTCCCATTCCTCAAAAGCCCCAATATCATGATCTACCATCACCTTTGGATCATTTAGCCTTCCTCTTCTTCCTACAAGCTCATTCATAGTTAGTACTCATCCAATGACACAACCTCTCCATAGTTAGTACTCATCCAGTGACACAACCTCTCCCTCCCTCCCTCCCTCCCTCTCTCTCTTTTGTGCTGTTTGTTCCACCTGTCTAATCCGAAACTCTCTCAACCTCTCCCTCCCTCCCTCCCTCCCTCCCTCCCTCCCTCCCCCTGTCTAATCCGAAACTCCCTCCCTAGAGGGGCCCAGAAGACGCTGACTAGGATCCCATGGAGCTGGACCCTCAACCTACGAAGCTTACTCGTCAGATAGTGCTGCCATGAGCTCACTTGGGGAATCCCATATGGGAAGATTAAACAACGGACTGGAAATGTTTGGCATTTTCGATGGGGAGATTGAGTCATACACTTGTGTGGCTTTTTGTTGCTTTTGAATTAAAATCACGAGTACTTGGCCTGTACTACTTGATATCAACCATCACAACATACAAATAGAAGCATGAAATGCGACCCAGTCGAGGGCCGCTGGAGGTCGCCCAAGGTCAGGGGTGACCCTCGGCGAGGGTCGCTTGACCCAGACAAACATAGGAAGAGGTGTATCAATTCCATTCCAGTCCACTGTAATTTCTTCCTCCATTTTGTTCACCCCAGTCCATTTGTTTATCCATTTTCCTCGACAAACAATTCATAACAATATCAATTTGACCATACTTGTGAGCTGCATCATCTCCCTAACATAGAAGACATTCAATGACACACTTCAGACAGACAAAGGCATTATGCCTCACTGAAGACATAACAACAGGATCCACTTCTGCATACTTACGTATCTATCTGGGAACCAGCTTTCTAGTAACATTCTAGGCATAATTTCATGTGCTTTGATTTTATGAGGTGAATTGGTTCAAACAAGGCCTTGGGGATCCTCTCTCCACTCTTGGATGAGATATAATGATTCGGCTGGTCCAGTGGCTTTCTGTGTGTGTCTAGAGAGTGATAGAGTTACAGAGCAGTTTAACAGTCATAGGAATCACTTGCTGTTTGATGAGGTTACAGCTCCTTGCTCTCTCTCCCTCTCTCTCTTCGTGCTGTCTGTTCCACCTTTCTAATCCAAAACTCTTGGTACTGGTTCTGGTCTGGTGGAAACCAAACAGGACCATCAATGCAACCAACCCACTCATTCACTCTACATACTAGAGCTATAAGTGCTAATTATATGTCAAACTCTAAACTCAATATCCATACAATATAACAACATGATAAGCAGTCTATCATCCACTTTTTTTAGTTTCACAAAACCTAAGGACAAGAACCAGCATTCTTAAACAAAATCACACATATCGCCATGCAATATTACCTGGATTCGGGTAGAACCTTCTGCGATCATTGGGACATGCTACAAAAAGAGGATTTTGTTGATTGAAAATAGCTTGGCAAACCAGAACAAACCACTCACGCAAGACACCAGGACCAGTTGCTTCCTCATTTTTAAATTCCATAAATATACCCCCATGCAAAGATTCAGCTTCTGCATTAGCTATATACTCGAATGATTCTGACAATAACTGAGACCTGTCAATCAGCATCTCATGTTGTTCTTCAAAGTCTTCCTTTACTTCAGGAAACATCATCATCACTAAGTGCCTCCTAGACTCAAAATCCATGATATCTTTGTGTTCAAGAAGCCATTTGTGATCATCATTTCGCTTCGCATAACGGACAACTAGCATACACAATGCACACTTCCTCATGCTCAAAATTGTCCAAAATTCTTCTTCAGAACCCAGATAAAGTTTGGAAATGGCATTCAGTTCTTTCAAAATAGTAAGATAACGAGACCACACTGGATGTGCAATATCAATTTCCCCACTAACCTCTGCAGATAAGCGCTCCTCCATTCCGGTAAGGCACTTATTCATCTTCTTTAGCATTTCCTCGAAGATGTTATAAAGTAATTCAACCTCTTCAGTACACATCAGAACATCGTGATGTTTCTTTTTCAAAGGTAAAGAGATTGGATGCTTGAAACCCTTGTGTCCAGAAATTGCAGTTCGCAAAGGACGCAAGAACATTGTGAAATCAAGGACGTCACTCAAACTCCCCACACTTGCTGCTGAAATAAGGGACAATTCCAAATCTTTGGACAACCTATCTGCCAGCTCACTAACAAAAGGGAATATCTCTTGTATAGAAATCGCTCTCTTTACACTTTCGGGATGTTCCAATAACCAAGAAACCTTAATAACCTCCATCATCGACCCAAGACTACTCCGGCAACATGTGTACAATGGGTCATCAGAAGCTATTCTCCTCAGCAACTTACAAAATTCCAGCACTATTGGTGCACAGCGCGATCGCAAAGACTTTGGCAACTCACTTATACATGAATCAAGGAAATGCCTGATTGAATCGTCGGCATGTTCCTTGTTACCTCTAATCGGCGACATGTAGAGCATAACAAGCGCCGCAGGCGCAGAGGATGACATAAATATTTGAAGATGCCCAGTAGCCGGATCACCATCATCCTTAGGAGTCATCGACAAGTATTCCGATATCCTAGTTCTAATAGTTTTAAGAGCATAGGGCACAGTTTCACCTTTACAAAGACGGCAAACGAGTGAAATCATGTCGTCAATGATTTGCCAAGCCTGCGGGTGCCCTGTGCTCCGCATTCGGCCCACCAAATGCAGCCCGGCGTCATTTTGGATAGCACACTCGGCCAAAGATTTCTCGCACTGCAGCTGCTTCCCTCTGTAGATCAGCCTCTGTTCAATGACGGGAATTCCGGTGATCGCTTGAATCCGCTCATGTACCGATTGAACAGTATCGCTCGAATTCGCCTGGAAAACCAAGGTCTTGCCCTCCGAAATCATCCTCACGAAGAACTGGAGCCGCGAGGCGAAAGATAGCCGGGCGGATGGCAAGGGAGAGTGCGGCAGGGGCCAGGGCACCCTCCCGGAGCTCGAGCTGCTGGCGGGGGCGAACGCGGGGTGCTGGACGGAGTACAGCTCGTCCTTTCGCATCCGAATGCTGAGTAAATCGGCCGCGAAGTCGTCGTCGTCGGCAGCCGTTGGGGCATAATCGTCCAACTTGCGCTTCGCGGCGGCGGAGGCGAGGCGGCGGCTGTCGTTGGCGGGGTTGGGATCGGCGAGCGAAGACATCAACGACCCACGCGCCGCCGTGGACGTCGGTCGCCGCGACGGGAAGGAGGTTGTCAAGGCGGGAAGGAGGCGAGATCGCCGAGGGCCTCTAAAACCCTGGGGAATTCCACTGATCGGGGGGGAGACGCCGCCCAAGCAGCTAAGCAAGAAAGCCCAAGAAACGCATCGACCGGCCGAGCGCGGCCCCAAGAAGCGGCGGAGTGGCGGGAGGAGAGAGAAAGACGGCGATCGGCGGCGGCGGCGGCAGCGGCAGCGGTAGAGAGAGAAGCAATCCGGTGAGTGGGAAAGAGAGAGAAAGTCGGCTCTGGACGAGCAGCAGAGTCATCAATGGTGGGGGCGAGAGAGAGAGAGCGCTTAGACTGTCTTCTTACGCTAAGAAGAAATCAAAGACACCAAAAAATATAAATAAAAAATTAAATAAAAAAGGAAAGGGGGTTGGGGGAGAGGTTCCGCTGAGGGAGACCACACAAACTTTTCATGATCCTTTTTTGCCTTTTTTTTTTAGTAAATATAATAAATACGTTCCTTGATTTAACATATGCACCCAAAATTCACTTTTAACTTCCTGCTAATTTATTGCAAAAGATGGGTGATATATTACCATACACGGTAGTTGTGCTTTCCCCAATGGAGGATTCGATTTTTTTTTTTTTTTTTTTTTGGCTTTTGGTTGTGGTCAAAGCCGAAATTTTCAAATTTCAAATTAAGCTTCTCAGATTCCTAATCGGACGAAGTTATGTAGGGTTCTAAGGTTGGGCAAGTAGGGCTTACGGTACGCGATAGGAGAGAAAATTGACTCGACTTCCAAGACGGGAGTCGGAGTTGTCGGATTAAATTTTTTGCATACCTAATTGGGTGGACTTATGTAGGGTTGAAAGGTTAGGTAACTATGTTTACGATACACGGTTGGAGAGCAAATTGACTCGACTTCCAAAATTGCGTTCAATATCGCTAATCATGACAATTCATTGTGCTAAAAATTTAAATTAAGTAATTTCTTGAGTGTATGGACCTATGTCGCTATAAACTAGGGTAATTATCATGTTATGTTTTGCGGACTGCTTGAAAATGTTAAGAATTACATACTTAATTTCTGATTAGTTGAAAAGTGAAGCGGCTTCACATACAGTACATGATTGAAGACAATTAACTTTTTATTGTCCCAAACTTCAAAAATTGCGGTCCATCTCATTGATCTAAATAATTTGTCACTCAAAATCAATGAGGATAATTATCATGTTACGTTTCTTGGATTGCATACGTCTAGATGAGTTTTTTTAATTTAATTTTGATTTTCGTTTAATCTTTTTATATCCAACCATCATAATAATCTTTTCAAGAAATTCAATATAATTAAAAGGTTATTATATCAATGGATGAACTTTTTCTCATTTTTTTTTATTTTTAAGCGGTCAAAAAGACATAAGTTGTTTCGGATAATTACTTTCGCGCCTGGAATTAGGGAGAAAATTACTGATAATTCGATTGAATTAAGGGTCAGAGGTTTTTTTATTTTTCCCAAAAAGAAATATAAAGAAGAGCTAAAGGACGATGCAGAAAAGAGGTGCGAACATTGGGAATCCGCACGGCCCCCGGGAATGACGTCATCTAACATGAGTCGTCAGCCCTAAAAATATTTCCGGGGTTTGAATATCGCAAGGCATATCCAATTTTTACTCGGTCGGTCCATATGAACATATGCTCCCGTTTCCTTCTCATCGTAAAGAACTAAATTTAAATAAAAGAGATAAATACGATCTTAAAATTTATTCTCAAAGTACAATAATTCTAAGAAAATACAATCAAGTCATAAAAACTTTCAAAAAGTGTTAATTTAATTAGTTTAATAAGTTTTAATGACACGTTTTAAGATTTTCAATACGCCTATTCTTAAATAAAATAATGACACGTGAATATCAATGACTTGAAAAAAAAAATCAAAAATTGGTAATAATGATTATCAATTTGAATTTGGAATTTGGTAAGAATCGATCTCCCTTGCTATTAACCTGGGCCATGTTAACGTGTTTAGTCATTTAGCGAAATCGCATTTTACAAGCTACAAGAGAAAGTTTGCTGCATTTAGGTTTCGTTTGGTTTGGCTTTGAGAAAATATTATCGGGAAAATGTAAATACCTTTGAGTTAAAGAGATTTTCCGATGCAAATAATGTGTAATGAATTGTGATTTTAAAGTGCATTGGAAAACAATTTTGATTTAAATGTCATTTGATAAAAATTATATTTGTAAAAAAAACTTTAGCCAATTTTCTTAAAAAGGCTTTAAATATTTTTTTTGTAGAATTTGGCCATCGGTGGTCAAATCTGATCACCAAACGACCTCACCTAAGGTTAAGGTAGCTTGAGGGGTGACCCAGGTTAAGGTAGCTTGAGGGATGACCCAGGCGTCGCTGCCTGAGGTCACGCGACATCAGCGTGACCATCACCTAGGTTGCGGCAACCCAGGCATTGTTGACTTAGGCATAAGGTTGTGTAACCCCAAACGGCATTCGTTAGCTCAATTCGACTTCTCTATCCAAACTCATGGAGAAGATGAACAATGATGGGGCTAAGACTTGTATTATGAGAATGCAACTTCTCAAAAGACTTCCGAACCTATTTTGGGTTAAAGGTCCATGGAACTATTTGAAGATGTAATTAGGGGTGTCAACGGGGCAGGTTGGGTCGGGTCTTGATGTTACCCGACCCGACCCGAACAATAAGGGTCATGTCCTTTGACCCGACCCGACCCGACCCGACCCGACCCGAAAGGCATAAAACAAGAAGCAAAAAAAGGATCGGGTTGGGTCGGGTCGGCAATATCTCCATTCCTGCTGTAACTGTGACACATGTCACCTTGACAAGAACAGGATGCAGATGCATCAATAATCAGCTACGTCTTATTCTATATTTTTCACCCAAACCATATTATCCTCTGTTTAACATCCCTAAATGACTTAATGCTTCTAAATTACAACTAATTTTAACAGTAAAATTCATATTCGACACTTATTCAAGATATTTTATTCCAGATTTTTAAAATAGAGCACCTGCACATCTGTACATTCATACATTGGCCTCTTCCTTCCCAAATAACTCTCTCCGACTAGCTTCGCATGATATGTACTTAAGTTTGAAAATAACTCCTTGTGCTTGGGTAGTTGTGGAATTGAAGGTGACTTCACCTGATACATAAATTGAACAATTAAAAACTGGGAAATGATGCAGCCTCACGAAATGAAACCACAAAAATTACCCAAAATATTGGATCAAAAGAACAGCAACAAGTTGCATGCAGAGACGCTACAAGGGCAGTTGTGCGATAGAAAGATGTATAAATGAAAAAACCCTGCAGCAATTCTCTCTGCCCTTTCAAATCACATGAATTCTCACATCAAGGAGTGAATGAAGCTGTTAAAGCCCCACTTAGTACCTACTGTAGATAGAAAAAACTGCAGAAATATGACCTCACCCCAAAGAAGGCTCTACCTTATTAAAACAAAACACAAAACTACTAGCTTTTTTGGAGTCAATCAAAGTACAAGTAGTAAGTCCTAATGTACACATTGGCAATTATTCACATCTAGTCAGTTTTTCTATTGAACTTGTGAACTCGACTAAAGGTAATTTTACAACCATAAGCTATTTCTCCATAAAGTATCCATCTCAACAGGATCACATGCAATCATTCAGTTAGTACAAATCCAATTGCACATGAAGATCTCTACCTGATTCTTGTTAGCATCAACCAGAATGACATTGGCAATTTTCGACTGTACTTCAGATGTTTTGTTCTTTATGCCAACCTACACATGGCAGTCCCAGTATCAAATAAGAAATCAGGAAGAACATAACATAAAGAAGATTATAAAAGGCAGAAAAAGTGTCAAAAACAAACTGTAAAATTACATCTGCTGCAGGAACAAAAAATAGGTAGGGCATCTCCATAGAAACACTTATCCACCACTATCAGATCAGACATGTTTACAAGTATACTTTTAAGGTGCACATAGAATTTAAAAACCAAAAGAATTTGCATCTGCTGTAAGCATAAAAAGTAGAGCAGAGAGACATCACCAGAAATACAAATGATTGGCTAAAGGAGAACAACAATCGAACATCAAGTGAAAGCCTCAGTAATCAGCATAGATCACAAAATATAGCAGTGAGAATGTCGGTTTAAATGCAATAGACTAATGATCTAACCAAAACTCCAACACCAACATTTCTGAGATTTGACTTTCACGCACTCCTATGAACATTCACCTGGTAAGTGACAACTCCAACATTCCACACGAGAAGCATCGTGTTATCTTGGTTTTGCCAGTAAGCCACTAAACTTCTAGCTGCAGAACTCCAATTCTGAACTTGCGCGAGACAAACCAAACATGAATGCACAAGATCTGAACTTCCAGTACACCAACAATCACAGGACGAAAACCGCAATTCGAAATTTTATTTTATTTTCCCACTTTCACAGATTGCCCAACAGAAAGGTCCCCGAAACACCGAAACAAGAAGCACCAATAAGCTCAAGGGGGAGGAAAAGGCAATGCAGCATCCCTCTCCAAGCGAATCAAGCCAATAGAATTAGCAAATAGGAACTCAATCAAGCGCCACGACGGAAAAACGGAGGACCCAGAACTACAATGCGCTCGAAAAGGAAGCACACGAAACACCCATCTCCAAGCAAATCGAGTCAAGAACCGCAAGCGGAGGCTCGATCAAACGCGAGAAGCACCGGACGATCACCAAAACAACAAAAAGCACCGAACCCAGAATTCCGTACTGGCATCGCGATGACGATGAGTCCCCAGAAGCGAAAGAGAGGCAGAAAAGAACTCACGATTTGCCGCTGCGACGGGGCGAGATCAGCTGATTTCCGGGCGGGGCGCGCTCATCTCCAGTCAATGAGGGGAATCCGTGAAGAAGATATTGGAAGAGAGACCTCTGGGTCGGACCCAAGAAAGAGAGCCGGAGAAGTGAATGCTCAGCTGTTGCAGACAGATGTTTGAGAGAGATGATGCTGCGCTCCGAGATTTGCCGGCGACAATGGTGAGGCCCTCACCGTCACTGATTGAGAGGGCGGAGAGAGAAGGGGGAGACGAGGGAAAAAAAAAATGTTTTGATTTGGGTAATGGGTAATGAATAAGGTTATTATTTGATCCGATCTAACCCAAATAAAACCCAAACGAAAAAATCTTATCCAAACAAAATTGAGCCCAAACCCCAAAATATTCATAATTTATGAGTCGGGTTGGGTCATGCTGGGCTGGACATTTCTGCCACCCCTAGATGTAATTGTATATCCCGATGTTGAGCAAAATGAACTAAATGCTATTTGCATTTGGCCAAGAACCTTTAGAGTCCAAAAGTCCATTTGAAATGTCGGACCAAACAAGACCTTAAAGTCGTAATTGATTAGATTACCATCTCCTATTAGTTGACTTTATTGGGAGAATTCCTTGTAAGATGTCATGATCATAGTCATTTTTTACTTTCTTATCCTACTCCATTCGTAATACAAAAGTTGTACAAAGGATCATTCATTTCATGAAAAATATAGCGTTTCTAGAAAACATTTTTCAGAAAATCATTTTTCATGAAAATAACAATATTTTCCAATGTTTGGCTAAAACTCGAAAATAAACTAGAAAATATTTACTGCTATTTGGTAAGAACAATCATTTTCCCTATGTACCGCATTTCAATAATTTTATGAATCGATTTTTAATTATTTTTCTCGCTTTCTTTTTCTTTTTTCCTTTTTTTTTTTTTTTTTCTTCCTCAACTAATTGTTGAGGAACACCAATGAGGCCTTGGCAACTCAAGCGAGACTCCAGCCTTGCCCCACTCGTCGAATTGACCAAGGCCTAAGCTCGGCCTCATTGGCCTGTGGCAAGGCTCGAGCTAACCTATGGCCAATCGTCAATCATTGCCGCAGCTAACGATTGACTAAGGAAAGAGAAAAGAAAAAGAATAAAAATCAATTTTAAAAAATAAAATAAAAATAAAAATAAAAGGAAAATTTGTTCGATAAAAGAAGATATGAAAAATATTTTTATCTTTTTGAAAAGCGAAAAATATTTTCTCCTACTTTAGAAATTTTTTTCCATTAGTAGTAATATTTCCCGGACTAGTTCATTTTTTATAAAACAAATATCAAAAAATCTGAAAAACGTTTCACATAAGTTACTTTTCATTAAATGAATGAAGACAAAAGTCCGAATTGACGTAACCTGGACTTGACTTTAGAGTTTAGAACAAACCCACCCCCTTCGCCTTTTGGGTCTCTCGGGGGTTGGGAGATCGAGCGCACCGCTTAGCTCACGATCATCTCAAATTATGTTATTATACTTTCAAAATTATTTCGATTTATTTTTTTTGGTTGCATATTTGGTATATCTCAAAAAGGAAAGGGGGAAGGGGGAGGGGTTCCGGTGGAGGCAACACGAACTTTTCATGAGCCTTTTTTGCTTCTTTTTTTTTTTTTTTTTTTTGTAAATATAATAAATATGTTCCTTGATTCATCATATGCACCCAAAATTCACTTTTAATTTCCCGCTAACTTATTACAAAAGATGAGTGATATTTTACCATACATGGTAGTTGTGCTTATCCCAATGGAGGATCCGATTTTTTTTTTTTTTTTTGGTTTTTGATTGTGGTTGGAGCTCTAGTTTTCAGATTAATCTCGAATGTCTAATTAGGCAAAGTTTTATAGGGTTCCAAGGTTAGGCAAATGGGGCTTATTATACCCCGTAGGAGAGACACTCGACTCAACTTTTGAGATGGGAGTTGGAGTTGTCGGATTAAATTTTCCGCATACCTAATCAGGCGAACTTACATAGGGTTGGAAAGTCAAGTGGCTACGCTTTTTCAATGCATGATTATTGAGGAAATCGACTCAACTTTTGAAATTGTGTTTGATATCATTAATCATGACAATTTGCTGTGCTCAAAATTCAAATTAAGTGATTTCCCAAACATAGACCTTCGTCGCCATAAATGAGGATAATTATCGTGTTACGTTTTGTGGACCACTTGAAAATTTTAAGAATTGCATACATAAATTAGTAACATTTCTATTTAGTTAAAAGGTCAATCGGCTTTACATATTGGAGAAGATTAACTTATTATTGACCTACACTTCCAAAGTTGCGTTCATCTTAATAATTCGTCGCTCTCAAAATTAACAAGGATAATTATCGTGTGAAGACAAAATTCATCTTATACAGTTGCAACAGATTGGTTTCAGGTCACAAAGTGTTAAATAAACAAAGATAAAAACTTAGGAAAATTTATTTTTATAATCTTTTTTAAAGATTTTAAACTGATTGACCCGTTTGGTTTGACTTTTTTTAACTATCTTTACAAAGTGTTAAATAAACAAAGATAAAAACTTGACTGATTGACCCATTTGGTTTGACTTTTTTTTTAACTCTCTTTATCTTTTGTCCTTAGGTAAGGTAGCCACTAAAATTTTTACTCATTATCTACTTGGCAGGATTGAACCCGACACATTCCATTCCTCAAAAGCCCCAATATCGTGATCTACCATCACCTGCGGATCGTTTGTTAGCCTTCCTCTTCTTCCTCCAAGAAAAGACTTTCAAGCCTATTTATCATCATCCTCAAAATATTAGCCACCATAGCTCATTCATAGCTAGTACTCGTCCAGTGACACAACCTCTGGCCAATCACCTCTCTCTCTCTCTCTCTCTCTCTCTCTCTCTCGCGCGCGCGCGCAGTTGCAGAAGAAGCAAGAAAAACCAGAGACGGAAATGTCAAACAAGCAACAGTAGGAAGGCAAAGAAAATGGTGGGTAAACCTGTGGATTGAACCTAACTGACTGGGTATTTGGGCAGTTCATCTATCCTTCGTGCTGTTTGTTCCACTTTGCTGATCCGAAACTATTGTTACTGATTCTGGTTTGGTGGAAACCAAACAGGACCCTTAACGCAACCAACCCACTCATTCGCCATACATGCTAGAGCTATAAGTGCTAATTATATGTCAAACTCTAAACTCAATATCCATACAATATACTGACATGATAAATGGTCCATCATCCACTTTTTCGGGTTTCACAAAACCTGAGGACAACAAACAGCATTCTTAAACAAAGTCACACATAGCGCCATGCAATATTACCTGGACTTGGATAGAAGCTTCTGCCATCATGGGACATGCTACGAAACGAGTGGAACACAGACCTCAACAACAGAAGACACCAGACGAGACATGATATCTACAACACCCTCTTTAAGCGTCCAATGATAGATCAGATGGTTATGATGCCCTATACTCTGTACAAGTTGAGAGATCCGAATCTTCTATGTGCAATTAAGGACTTTTCCTACCCAAAATGATGATGGAACTGAATTGTCACCTAATACCGAAGCTGCAGCCTACATCTTCTTGAGCGATGATGGAAAGGCGCTGTTGCATGATGGCCATGCTGGGATAAGGTGGAAAGCACAGACGGTAAAAGCATGTATGGGATGATGGTAGGCAGCTCAGGTGCTCCGTGGACTTGTATATGTAAAGGCGAGACGCCAAACCCCGAAAACCCTCCACTGGCAGATACTTCACTGACGTCCAGAAGAAAAGGATGTTCTTTTTCTGCTGTGGTGACATTTCGCTGACAATCTGCATTGCATTTACTCAGGGTATGAAATTGAAGAGCAAGTGATGCAGAATAAATACGGTTTCCGTTACAATATATACACTTAGTGAAGAGAATTCATGTCAATAAGGGAAATAACAAGGTCTCTCAAACCATATCTAAAGAATCGTTCACCAACAGTAATGAGGTATCTCCGGGACCTACATTTCAATCCTGTGATGCAAAATTGCATCTCAGCACTACTCTTCTACAATCATTCAGCACTAAATTACCATGACTAGACTGTTATTCGAGGAAACTTTCCATAAGTCCAACCCAAAGAAAACTGCCATTTAAAAGCCATAAAAGGGTACAGAAAGATCATGCATCCGACAATCCCAATCTGCCCATAATGTATCCATGTGGCAACTAGCCCCCAACATGCATCTTGTGTGGTCAAATCATAGAGAATAGACCTCAGGCATTTTCATCTCTCTTATTTTATATGAAAAATCTGATGCCATTTAAAGCACTAAGAAACACAGAAAATCATTTTCGTGCTTGAGATAATCAAGAGAGTATTTGTACAGATTATATATCAGAAGCACGCACCTGCAAACCTAGCCGTGTAAATACAGCCCATGCTAACATAACAAGGCTTCTCACTTGATAAGTATTGGTTGTTGCCTACTATAAAAATAGGTACCATGAATTTGTACCTTGCACTTGTGCGATGAATTGGATGACTTCCAATTAATAAGCAAGCTTACTAAGGACATAAGCAGGTGATAACCATCTCACCTAGCAGGCCAACATGTACTTCTGGTATGGAGAACTTGAACACATGGCTTAAAATGTTCCTCTAAGATTATGTTGGACAGAAAGAAGAGAGGTTTGCATCCATGTGGAATGTCTAAGCAAATTTGAGTAGATTCATTTTGTGATACATTCTAAGTTTAATTGTTTTTAAACAAGAAGTTTCATTCATCAAATTTTCGCAGAGCATGCTCAGACTAACCAACTTTTGGTTCCAGCTGCAAATGTAATGACGAAAAGAATAAATTGAATGAAGCTAATAATTGATCACTTCCGAATCTCAAGGCCAAGCTGTCTCCAGTGGGCAGAAATGATGCAGCCACAGATTAGACAAGCTAATTATGTCTAAAGAACATATCTACTCAAGTCCCCAAGAAGATGGAGCATACTGCGCCTGGCTGATTGCCTGCTTTAGCTAGTTAATTTTAGATCAGTAACCTGAGCAAAATTAGAGGTATGCTAGGATTTTAGTAAATTTGCTATTTCTACTGTAACTCAAATTTGAGGGTTCTTGTTCCTACTTAGAATCAGATTTTAGCAGAATTCATACATATGATGTTCTTCCAATTAAGAAATCACTGTTTAATGCAGTTTACTGAATTTTAAGCCATTCTTTGCTTCTAAATTGTGTCATAGAATGATGTTATTACTCATGATGCTTAAAAGAACCCAAAAGTGCCGCCTATAGCTTGAGGCATGATGCCTAAAGGAATTTACGCATGCCAATATCCCTTCCAAATTAGGCAAGAGATGCCAGGCCCACAACAATGAAAAGAGGATGAGAAAAAAGAAAAAAAAGGACAAAGCAGATAACATTCAAACGAATTACCATATGCAGGAAAAGACTACTGACTCAAAAGGTAACAAATAAAATAATAAAATCCACAAACACGGGCACATACCTTCCAAAACCAGACTATTTGAGGATCGCTAGCTTTGTAACCATTGTACTCGGTATGCGCCTTCCAATCTTCAACAGAAATATCATTCTCACTCCCACGTAGCATTTGATCAATATCTTCAAGCTCTAAACTTTGAAAAAATAACTTCTGCAACCTCACGTTCCTAAGAACATCGCCAAAACCTTGTGCAAATTGCATTACCTGTTGAGAGATTGAGGTAACAAACTGATGTTTTATAAGAAGATCAACATAATCATTCCTATTCTTGCTATCAACCACAATGCCCTTCCCACCATCGCAGAGTTCCACAACTCTCCTCAATCCCAACTCCTCAACTTCTCTGACAAATGTTAGTCCTAAAGCATCAGAATCAATAAATTCAGCATCCATTTCCAAAATATGCTTGCAGCTATTATACATGCAAGGATCTGCATCTCTTATGTCTTCCAGAGAAATAGAATATCCACCCAATTGCAAGAAAAATACCCGATCCAAAACAATCCCTACATGTACTTTATGCATCAGAGCTAAGCCTATCATTTGACCACAGAACTTGAAATACTTGAGGTGCAAGGGTTCCACCGTAGATGCTGCATACCAGTTAAACAACAGAACTCAGGTAAAAATCATGATTAATGTCAAATAGAGGACTTACATGTAGAGACACAGGGCAAGATGAAATAAACCATCTTAAACGTTCAAATCGCAAAACATTCAAGTGTTGATTGTCAATACTGATAAGACATTTAGAACAAAGGTAACAGAACAGTAATAACAGAAGGGCAAGGTGACCACCACACAAGTAGATCTCACAAGTATTATTATTTTTTTTAATAACTATCGACAGCCCCGCAATTCCCCAAAGAAACTTTTTATGTACCCACACCTCCATGTAGGCACGAATCACAAATAAATTCCCCAAAGAGATGAAGCACAACAAACTACAAGAACCAAGGGTAAAAGAGAGATTTATGTAAGAAAAATGAGATGGAAACACACTTTCACTCCTAACAAGTCATGTGCATTGCACATGCTGGCTGAAATCATTATGAAGGATTAACAGCTATCACAAATTGAAATGTAGGAGAATAAGATATTGCAGTTGAAAGTAAAGGGGGAAACCCATGCAACCTAAACTTCAAGGGGTTTTACAATTTCCTCTTTACTTGTATGAGATTTGAATACTCTACATCTAGCATGCAATTTCACTAAGACTTCGAGGTCATTCAACCAAATTCCAAGTAAACAACCCCGTATTCCTAATAGGCAAAAATAGTAGCACAACTCAACTCTACCCACCGGAACAACCTTGCGTTTGTATGGTTGACTTTGCGGCTGACACAACCCCCCAATTACTTCAATCAGTCTTTATCTTTGTACAGCAATAAAACCAATGATAAAGCCTTAACAGACAACATTCAGCCATATGATCCATACTATGATGTTTCACTCCACCAGTGTCTAGTTCTCTGAGACTATCTTTGTCACAAAGAATAATTGTGTGGCCTGCAAAGAGAAGGTGTTCAACATGCCAAAATAACCAGGTTGCCTAAAAACCCATACTTCCAAAACCAAATTGAAAATTTATAGTCAAACCATGGCCTTGTTCAGACCAAATCCATTTTATCCAGTTCCAACAGATTGGCTTTAGGTCACCAACTGTTAAATAAATGAAGATAAAAGCTTGACTGATTGACCCATTTGGTTTGGCTTTTTTTAACTATCTTTACCATTTGTCCTTCGGCAAGGTAGTCTCTAAAATTTAACTCATTATCTACTTGGCAGGATTGACCCCCACTTCCCATTCCTCAGAAGCCCCAATATCGTGATCTACCATCACCTTAGCCTTCCTCTTCTTCCTAACAGAAAAGACTTTCAAACCTCTTTATCATCATCTTCGAAATATTAGCCAAGAAGCAAGAAAAACAAGAGACAGAACTATCAAATGAGTGACAGTACAAAGGCAAAGAAAATGGGTTAAACCTGTGTATCGGACCTAACTGACTGGGTATATGGGCAGTTCATCTATCCTTCATGCTGTTTGTTCAACTTTTCTAGTCCGCAACTCTTGGTACTGATTCTGGTTTGGTGGAAACCAGACAGAGCCATTAACGCTACGAACCCACTAATTCACCCTACATGCTAGAGCTATAAGTGCTAATTACATGTCAAACTCTAAACTCACTATACATACAATATACCAATATGATAAGCAGCCCATCATCCACTCTTTTTGGTTTCACAAAACCTAAGGACAACAACCAGCATTCTTAAACAAAATCGCACATCACCATGCAATATTACCTGGATTTGGGTAAAACCTTCTGCAATCATTGGGACATGCTACAAAAAGAGGATTTTGTTGGTTGAAAATAGCTTGGCAAACCAGAACAAGCCACTCGCGCAAGACACCAGGACCAGTTGCTTCCTCATTTTTAAATTCCATGATTATACGCCCATGCAAAGATTCAGCTTCTGCATTAGCTATATACTCAAATGACTCTGACAATAACTGAGACCTGTCAATCAGCATCTCATGTCGTTCAAAGTCTTCTTTCACTTGAGGAAACATCATCATCACTAAGTGCCTCCTAGACTCAAAATCCATGATATCTTTGTGTTCAAGAAGCCAATTGTGATCATCACTTCGCTTCACATAACGGACAACTAGCATACACAACGCACACTTCCTCATGCTCAAAATTGTCCAAAATTGCTCTTCAGAATCCATATAAAGTTTGGAAATGGCATTCAGTTCTTTCAAAATAGTAAGATAACAAGACCGCACTGGATGTGCAATATCAATTTCCCCAGTTACCTCTGCAGATAAGCGCTCCTCCATTCTAGCAAGGCACTTATTCATCTTCTTTAGCATTTCCTCGAAGATTTTATAAAGTAATTCAACCTCTTCAGTACACATCCGAACATTGTGACGTTTCTTTTTCAAAGGCAAAGAGATTGGATGCTTGAAACCCTTGTGTCTAGAAATTGCAGTTCGCAAAGGGCGCAAGAACCTCTTGAAAGCAAGGACGTTGCTCCAAGTGCCCACACTCGCTGCTGAACTAAGGGACAATTCCAAATCTTTGGACAAAATATCTGCCAGCTCCCTAACGAAAGGGAATATCTCTTGTACAGAAATCGCTCTCTTTACACTTTCAGTATGTTCCGATAACCAAGAAACCTTAACAACCTTCATCATCGACCCAAGACTACTCCGGCAAAATGTGTACAATGGGTCATCAGAAGCTATTTTCCTGAGCAACTTACAAAATTTTAGCAATATTGGTGCACAGCGCAATTGCAAAGACTTTGGCAACTCAGTTGTACAGGAATCAAGGAAATGCCTAATTGAATAGTCGGCACGTTCCTTGTTACCTCCAATCGGCGACATGTAGAGCATAACAAGCACCTCAGGCGCAGAGGATGACATAAATATTTGAAGATGTCCAGTAGCCGGATCACCATCATCCTTAGGAGTCATCGACAAGTATTCCGATATCCTAGTTCTAATAATTTTAAGAGCATAGGGCACATTGTCACCTTTACAAAGATGGCAAACAACCGAAATCATGGCGTTAATGAGTTCCCAAGCCTGCGGGTGTACTGTGCTCCGCATTCGGCCCTCCAAACGCAGCCCGGCGTCATTTTGGATAGCACACTCGGCCAAAGATTTCTCGCACTGCAGCTGCTTCCCTCTGTAAATCAGCCTCTGTTTAATGACGGGAATTCTGGTGATCGCTTGAATCTCCTCATGTACCGATTGAACAGTATCACTCGAATTCGCCTGGCAAACCAAGGTCTTGCCCTCCGAAATCATCCTCACGAAGAACTGGAGCCGCGAGGCGAAAGCTGGCTCGTCCTTTCGCATCGGAATGCTGGGTAAATCGGCCGAGAAGTCGTCGTCGTCGGCAGCCGTTGGGGCATAATCGTCCAACTTGCGCTTCGCGGCGGCGGAGGCGAGGCGGGGGCTGTCGTTGGCGGGGTTGGGATCCGCGAGCGAAGACATCAACGACCCACGCGCCGCCGCGACGGGGAGGAGGTTGTCAAGGCGGGAAGGAGGCGAGATCGCCGAGGGCCTCTAAAACCCTGGGGAATTCCACTGATCGGGGGGGAGACGCCGCCCGAGCAGCTAAGCAAGAAAGCCCAACGAACGCACCGACCGGCCGAGCGCGGCACTGAGAAGCGGCGGACCGGCGGGAGGAGAGGGAAAGACGGCGATCGGCGGCGGCGGCAGCGGTTGAGAGAGAAGCAATCCGGTGAGTGGGAAAGAGAGAAAGTCTGCTCTGGCGAGCAGCCGAGTCGTCAATGATGGGGTTAGGCTGTCTTCTTACTTTAAAAAGAAATCAAAGACACCAAAAAAAAATAAAAAAATAAAAAGGAAAGGGAGATGGGAGAGAGTTTCCGGTGGGGAGGCCACACGAACTTTTCATGAGCCTTTTTTGCTTCTTTTTTTTGTAAATATAATAAATACGTTCCTTAATTTATCATATGCACCCAAAATTCACTTTTAATTTCCCGCTAACTTATTGCAAAAGATGGGTGATATTTTACCATACTAGTTGTGCTTATCCCAAGGGAGAATCTGATTTTTCTTTTCTTTTTTAGGTTTTTGATTGTGGTTGGAACTTAAGTTCTCATATTAAGCTTCCCGAATACCTAATCAAACATAGTTATGTAGGGTTTTAAGGTTGGGCAACTAGGACTTACAATACCCTATTGGAGAGAAAATTGACTCGACTTCCGATACGAGAGTCGGAGTTGTCAAATTAAGTTTTTTGCATACCTAATTGGGCAGACTTATGTAGGGTTGGAAGGTTAGGTGGCTGCACTTATGATACACAGTTGGAGAGGAAATTGACACGACTTCCAAATTTATGTTTGAAGATTTGCTATGCTCAAAATTTAAATTAAGTAATTTCGAATGTGTGAACCTATGTCATCGTAAATGAGGATAATTATTGTGTTACATATTGTGGACCATTTGAAAATATTAAGAATTGCATACCTAATTAGGTAACCATTTTGTCTAATTAAAAGGTGAAGCAACCTTGCATACAATATATGATTGGAGAAGATTAACATATTATTATCCCAGACTTCCAAAATTGCAATCCATCTCATTGATCTTAATAATTCGTCGCTCTCAAAATTAATGAGAATAATCATCATGTTACATTTCTTGGATCGCAAACGTCTAGATAAGTTTTTTAATTTAATTGTGGTTTTCTCTTTATCTTTCTATATCCAACCATCATAATCTCTACAACAAACTCAACATAATTAAGAGGCTATTATATCCAATGGATTAAGTTTTTTCATTTTTTGTATTTTTGAGTGGTGAAAAAAGACATGAGTTGTTCCGGACAATTACTTAAGCGCGTGGAATTAGGGACAAAATTATCTATTAAATTAAAGGTTGGAGGTTTTTTTTTCCAAAAAATGAAAAAACAAATAAAGAAGCGCCTAAGGTTGGTGCAAAAAGAAGGTACGAACGTTGGGAATCCGCACCATCCTCGGGATGACGTCATCCAACATGAGACGCTGGCCATAAAGAATATGTCAAACGCCAAATTCAATATCCATACGATATACCGACATGATAAAGCAGTCCATCATCCACTTTTTTGGGTTTCACAATACCTAAGGACAACAGTCAGCATTCTTAAACTAAGTCACATGCAATATTACCTGGGCTTGGGTAGAAGCTAAACTTGTTAAATGAATGGGTTGGGTTGAGTTTGAATCAGGTCGAAAATGATTTGACCCATATTGATCAATTTAGTCCGTTTTGACCCATATTCATATAATGTAGATCTAGTAACCCATACATAACCCATACCCAACCCAACCCGTATTGCTAAAAGTCATTATTCTTAAACTCACTCTAAACTATATGATAAATGAATAAAACTTCAAATCAAATTAAAAAATAGTAGATAAAATAAAAAATGTAAAAAACCTATAAATTGAAATATTTTTAAAGAATTTCACAAATTAAATATATCTCTATAAAAAAACCTATAAATTGAGATGGGGTAGAGGCAAACGGCGGAGTGTCGCGGTCATTAGTAGGTCACCACCACTCACCGAATTTGATGATGATTCAAAAAGACAAAAACACTTTTTATAGCTAGATTAAAAATGGATCGAAAATGTGTGAAAAATGACTCATATGTTCTACAGTTGGGTCGAAAATGGGTCGCATATTTTGACTCATTTTCGACCCATTAAGATAGAACATGACTCACAAAATAGATCCATGATCTATCTTGACGCTCCTAGTAAAAGCTTCTGCCATCATTGGGACATGCTACAAAAAGAGGATTTTATTGATTGTAAATAGCTTGGCAAACCGCTCCCGCAAGACATCGGAACCAGTTGCTTCCTATTTTTAGATTCCATAAATAAATCCCCATGAAAAGATTCAGCTTATGCACTAACTATATACTCGGAATGATTCTGACAATAACTGAGACCTGTCGATTAGCTTCTCATGTTGTTCTTCAAAGTCTTCTTCCACTTCAGGAAACATTATCATCATTCAATCATCATCGCTAAGTGCCTCCTAGACTCAAAATCCAAGATATCTTCGTGTTCAAGAAGCCACTTGTGATCATCGCTTCGCTTTGCATAACGGACAACTAGCATACACAACACATGCTCCCTCATGCTCGAAATTGTCCAAAATCGTTCTTTAGAACCTAGATAAAGTTTGGAAATGGCATTCAGGTCTTTCAAAATAGTAAGATAACGAGACCACACTGGATGTGCAGTATCACTTTCCCCACTTACCTCTGCAGATAAGCCCTTCCCCATTCTGGTAAGGCACTTATTCATCTTCGTTAGCATTTCCTCGAAGATTTGATAAAGTAATTCAACCTCTTCAGTACACATCTGAACATCGTGATGTTTCTTTTTCAAAGGCAAAGAGATCGGATGCTTGAAACCCTCGTGTCCAAAAATTGCAGTTCACAAAGGGCGCAAGAACATCGTGAATCAATGATGTCACTCCAACTCCGCACATCGCTGCTGACATAAGGGAGGGGGGTTAAGACACTAGGAGTGCCAATACTTTCGTACGACATTCATTTTAGTGCTAAAACTTTTTTTTTTACTTACTTGAGTGCCAAATCAGAGTAAAATCGTTCAATTAAGTGTCATTTTCAGCCAAAATGCATACGTGGATTTTTTTAATGATTTTTCATATTTATATAATAATTTTCGATTTCCGACGTGGCTTCTCATTGCGTAGCAATCAGAAACGATGTCGTTTCTCTTCGTGCAATGGTTAGAAAATACATCGTTTCTCTTCTCATCTCATCTTTGACCTCTCTCTTTGTTTCTCTTCTCTCTGTTCCCAAATTAGGGTTTCTTCCTCCACGCTGAATCGACCCCACACCTAAGTTAAATCGACCCCATGCTAAATCATCCCACAATGAATCAACCCCACAATAGCACTTCATTGATCCCACAGCCGCAGTTCATTGACCCCACTTTGAATCTCAGTACGCCCAAATTAGGGCTTCCAGTGGGCTTTGAGTGGGGTTCCAACTTGTCATCCCTGACCCCTCTTTGCTCGCGTGATCTGGGAAAAGTCAGGAATTATCACATGGCAAGTCGTTGTCAACAAAGAGGTAAAGGTTAAAGTTTTTGTTGTTTTGTGTTGACTAATCGACAATGTAATCGAATTTGGTGTTGTTTAACAGAGTTAAAGTGCAAGAAAAGGCGAAATATAGGAAGGCAAATATTAGGGGTTCAAGCAGTGTAAAGGTAAGTGCTTTAGTTCATTCATGCTTAGATTTTGCTGGTTGGTGTCCACTGGCCGACAGTTGTAAACATAAGTCCACTGGCCTAAAATTATTTATAGTGGTTGTGGAGACCAATTTAATCTATAATTTTTTGTTTGAGTTGTGAGGATCGATATAATATTATTGTCTATATGTGTTGTGGTCCCCTGATACAAAAATAAATTATTGTATTTGGTGCAGTTTTAACATGGACGATACTAGTACACCCATTAAAGTTTGCCACGGTGGACAGTTCAAGATTATTGGGGAAGATAATGAATATTTTGGTGGGAATGTTGCTGTTGTCCTTATCAATGTAAATAAAATGTCCTTTACAGACTTGAAAAAGGATAAAGTAGACCAATTGAAATGCACAATAGGAAAATTACATTACCAAGTACCTAGTAAGTTTCTTAAGGATGGTTTAAGATCTCTACACAATCATAATGGGGTGAGGGATCTTATTTACCATTTTCTTCATAATCATAATGTTTATATGTATGTTGAAGAACATAATGGCAATGAAGATGGGCAAGTAGTTTTAGAAGGACATGTGAGAGCAGAGGATACACTAGATTTGCATACACAAGTTGTGTTACAGATATTTCAGTAGCTTGAGGACACTTGGAGGCATACCTGATGGTGAAGATACATTGGCTAAAGAATCGACTGGAATCACCCTAGGCTCTTGAGATATTGCATTGTCTAGTGATGAAGATGATGAAACACTAGAGCATACTATTTGCACAAGTGATGTTGATAATGAGGATTGCACAAGCAATAGAAGAGATCAGGGCATTCAAAGAAAGGAGAAAAGTACCCCTCGGGCTAGTGAATGAAAGCAATAAAGATGCATGAGCTCATGTAACTGATGGTGTTGATTCTGTTTATGGGGAAAGTTGTTGCGATGATGGCAGTAACCAAGAGAATGATGATAAAGATAGAAGAAATCAGTTTCATTCTTATGATCTAACTTGTACAAATTCTACCATTTGTTTATCAATGACATTTAATGATGCTAAGCAATTCAGAGATGCCATTGTCAAGTACTCAATCGCTCAACAACGAAGTATTAAATTCATTAGAAATACTAATAATTTTGTTAGAGTGAAGTGTGCACAGGAGAATTGTCCATGGAAAATATATGGTGTACTAAGTAAGAAGAGTGTCTCATTTCATATCCGGTCATTACAGGAGGAGCATACCTGTGGTATTGTGTTTGAGAATAAAAGAGTAACTAGTGTGTGGTTAACCAATCACTTATTTAACATCATCAAGGCAATGCCAGGCATCAAAAGTTGTCAGTTAAAACAGCTAGTGAATGAGCAGGTAGGTGTTAATATTTCTCACAATCAATACAAAAGGGCTAAGTATAAGGTGATGAGTACGTTAATGGGTATTTATAAAGAAGAATATGCAAATAAGGGAATGTAAGCTTCAAAATCCATCTAGTAGAATTTATGTAGAAATTTTGGAGAAGCCCTTGCTTGATCATGGGACACAATTTCGAAGGATGTATATATGCTTTGATGCATGTAAAAATGAATTTTTAGCTGGCTGTAAAAAAGTGATTGAGTTGTGCTTTTCTGAAAGGATTATGCAAGGGAGAGTTATTGGTTGCAGTTGGGGGGATGGAAACAATCAAATGTTCCCAATAGCTTACGCCGTGGTAAAAATAGAGAACAAAGATAATTTGTCTTGGTTTTTAAAAAAATTGATGGCTGATCTTGGAGGTTGGGCTTTCATGAGCGATCAACAGAAGATATTGACAATGTTTGCTTGATTTTGCTAATATCATTTTGTCTTGCTATATCATTCAAGTACTGATAAGTTTGTTGGTTTGCAGGGACTTGTTCCAGCCATAGCCAAGTTGATGCAATATGCTGAGCATAGAATGTATGCTCATCACATATATGCAAATTGGGCGAAAAAGTACAAAGGTGACACCTGCAGAAGCGATTTTGGTTGATTGTAAAGAGCTCAAATATGACAGATTTGAGGATTCACACAGAAGCTCTATGTGCTTTGTCAACTGAAGCTTGTGAAGTATTGTTCCAAACAAAAACAAAGTATTGGTGTAGAGCGTCCTCTTTCCCTCATATGTTAAAATTCAAACAAAAGCAAGTTCCTCATCCACAATTGCTCAGGTGGGTTGAATTCAGGTGCGATATCGTTGACAACAACCTTTGCGAGGCTTTCAATGCCAGCATCATAGAAGCTAGGTGCAAATCAGTTTTAGTATGCTTAAAGACATTAGAATTATGGTGATAACGAGACTACAAAAGCATAGAGACAAATGTGCAATGTGGCATGGACAATGTGGGCTTAAGATTAGAAAAAATTGGAAGATAACATTGTTGCTACTAGATTCTGTCATCCAATTTGGAATGGGGACAATGGATTCAAGATCATGAATGATGATGACAAGTATGTTGTGCATTTGTAGAGAAAAAAAATGCTCTTGTTGAGCATGACAATTGACTGAAATACCTTGCTTACATGCAATTTGTGCCATCCAATTGAAACAACTCAATCCAGAGGACTATGTAGAAGACTGTTACAAAAAAAACAACTATCTTGCTGCATACCAAATCATGTTGTAGCCTTTGAGGAGTAGCAAGTTTTGGGACAAAACAAACCATCAATCCCTAGAGCCTCTACCACTGAAGAAGCAAGTTGGTAAGCTTTAAAAAAATGCAAGAAATTGAGAGTAACAGTAATAGAATGAGTAGGGCTAGTGGAACGGTTCAATGCTCACATTGCCATATGGAAGGGCACAACAAGGCTGGTTGTCTAATTAAGAAACAACAGGAGGAGAAGGAGGAAGTGACAACACAGCCCAATGATGTAGGGTCATGTCCAGCTAACACCGAAAGCAATGTAGAACCAACTACAAGGCCAATTGAGTCCAATGGTGTACAACAGAGAAGAAAATGTCAAGTAAGATGTTGGTTATGACTATTGCTTTTGGAGAAAATATTGGGTTTGTGCGACATGCCAGTGTGTCAAATGGGAAGGGGTTTCGCTGATCGACATGTGTCAGCATGTCAGTCCACGTCAGTTTAGGGTTCAAAAATTTGAAACCCCCGCACGCAAAAGTCTTATGCCCATATTCTCTATCTTTTAGCCCTTTTCTCCTTTTCTTTTCTCGAAGTGCGTTCTCTTCTGCCAATTTTCTCTCTCTTCTTTTCTCGAAGCCTCTCCTTACCCATTTCTCTCTCCGCCGGGCAGCACCCGACTCTCGCTCCCTCCACCGCGCCGCGCCATGCCTGACGACTGCCGCTACGCCATGCTGCGCCCGACGACCACCGCCACGCTTGACTCTCTCCCCTGCCCATTTCTATCTCCGCCGCACAACGCCCAACGACCACTGTCGCGCCGTGCCTAATGACCATCGTTTGATTTGATCGACGACCACCGCCGCGCCTGACTCTCGCTCCCTCCGCCGTGCCTCGATCAACGACCACCGCTCAGGTATGTCACTTCCGACTTTCCTCTTGGTTCAGGCTTGGGATCATATGCTGTAATTTGTGTGGCACTCTCAGTTGCTTTTCTTGCTTTCTCCAAATCTGTGAGCTTGGACAATGGCTATCAAGGATGGCTCGATTTTGGGGATATTGAACTCGCATTGTTGAATAAATGGGCTTTTGACTTTTGCTGAAGTCTTGGCTCTTTTCAGTTTCTAGATCTATTCACTCTCTCTCTACCCGTGCTCTATGTTGCTTTGTCTTGCGCATGTCATGAACCAAAGACAATCCTCTCAGCTTTCGCTCTCTACTCTTGCTCTGGATTAACTCCTTCCAACGTTTTCAGGCCTTTAATAACTGCAATTTTCAACACTACTAAGTAGGCTCCGTCCGTGTTTGTCCACAGTTGCTATCATTGAATTTGTTGTGTTTTAGGTGACTACAAATGAAAACAAAATCGAGGAGCCTGGTTATCGTTTAATTGAAAATAGTCTCCAATTGAGGATTTGTGATTGACTTAAACCTGTTTTGATGATATTGTGATAATTTGAATGTGAATCATTACTCTGTAGCTGCATTTAGATCTTTGGCTGAGGTGCCTATCACATGTTCAGTAAAATGTCTGACATAGCATACTTAGATTTTAGTACTTCCCTGGACATTATGGGGATTTATGAAGATTGTTCCTTTGGTTGCTGATGTAAGTGTTCTTGTAGCTGGTCTAGTAATGAGTATGATCTTCCAGGATTAACAACACTGTGAGCACATATGGTGGGTATCTTGTGCAAGTAAATTGTTACTCTATATTATTGGATTTTATGCTAGATTTCTAAATTGATTATGATTATCACCTGTCTTTGCTATAGTTAGATCAACTAGCATGCATGCCGACATTTGTTGGAAAATTGAATGTGTGTGGAAGTATGGTTTTGATATGGTTAATAGTTTGTGTTTTGATGAATGCAAGTGTATGTGCATAGTATGTATTTGGTTGAGGATGGACAAGGGACAAGATATGATAGTTCAAGGATATAGGTCAAGGGATAAAGGGAAAATAGTTTCATTAGTTGAACAAAATAGTTTGATGGGTATTGGTGGAGGAGACACCCCACACGCAGGTGAAGGTCTAAACCTCACATAATAATCTAGCATAAGAATGCTGTATTTATAGCCTCTTTAACCGACTAACATGCAATAACTTTTGACTTAGTTTACAAGATTTCTTGACTCTTAATCAAACCACTTTTCCTGACATAGTAACTTCTTTCTTCACATGGAGCCCTCAAGTCTTGACTCTTTTCGCTGTTTATTTTGTTGCTGCTTGCTTGCATTCCCACGTAAGTCTTCAAGGTTCAATTAACTACCGCCATTGAGAATGCTTCTAGTTTGCAAGGTGTACGTTACTTGGTTCTAGTTCTCCATTTTTCTTGTTCTCTTCATGATTAAGCAAGTAGTTTCCAGATTTTGTTGAAAATGGATCACCAATTTCCAACAACATCAATAGAAGGATTAACTCTAATGTGGTTTAGGAATTTTTTTTTAATTATCTATTTTTTATTCTGAACAAATGGAAGGAAAACTCTTAATAATGTAGATTGTGTCAGAAATTATTTCCTGGTGTATAAACTCCAAGTGGTGGTTGCAAGACTATGTAGTTAGAAACTACTTCAACCTTGAGCATTAACAACATACAGAATCAAGAAATTGTCAATGCTAAATCTATGGATTCAATTGAATGGTTCTTGATCTCGTTTGGCTATGAATCGGGTGAATGGGTTCTCTCTCTCAATTGCTAAATAGAATTCTCTAAGTTTTTTCTTTTTTGGGTCAGAAGAGTTTTCTAAGTTGTTGAGATTAACTAGAAAGGGTTTTTGTATTGACTGTAAACTTTATTCTACAGGTAATGTGATCAAGTTTAAGTTTAGAAGTTTGACACACATCAAGTCTGTTGTGCCCCTTAGAATGCTCATTACTAACACAAAAGTGGGTAGTAACACAAAGGCTTTAGTCGCTGGTGTTTTTGAGAGGACCTTAAGACAGTTAAGGTTTGTTGTGCTTATGGTTTTTGAGAAAAATTATCTCTTAGATTATTGAAATAACGCTTTAAACAACTTTTGCTTATGTTATGTCTTGCCATTTATTTTGTGTCAACTGTTCTCTTTTTCCCCGACACTCATAATTTCTTTGTTATTTTGATGCAGCTTTTTTGTGGAGCAACCTTTCTAGGTGTTATTTTTTGCTTCACTGCCTTCTGTTTGAGGAGCTTGTATGGTTTCATAGCTCTTTTTGCACTGGTAATTTGTGGATGTAATATGTCTCCATTCATAGTTTATTAATGAAATTTTCTAATGAAAATTGACAAGTAGAATAAGTTGTCTTCAAGTGACAATAATAGAGTGACATCTGGATAAACAGGAATGCTTATCACAGGTAGAAAGAGAGACATTGAAACAAATAAAACTTTTGGTCTGTAATCATATGAGGTACTGGTGTGTTCTGGATGTTGACTTGCTTCTGTGTTTAATTGCATTAATATGATGCTTTTTTCTACTCTGGTGATGTCTCCTTAGTTGCTTGGGGGGCTGAGAAGCTTGTCGTCTTTCCCTTTGCTAGTGCACTAAATATTAATGTTTGAGGTTATCGTTCTATGTTACTTCTCTATTTTGCTTCATCTAGTATGGGTCATTTCTTTGGCATACAATTAGGTTTAAACTGTTAAACACTTGTTAATATTGAAAAGAATCTTTTGTGAAAGGGTTTAATGTTGAGTTCGAATATAGCCTTTACAAAATTTTGTGGTCATGGATTATGATGGAAGTTGTCATAGTTCTTTGTTTTGAGGTTTTAGATGAGATGGAGCAGATTTAAAATGTATATTATGTTTGTATTAGTGACACATCTTGTTGTCCTAAAGTAGAGTTGTGTCTTTTTTCTTTTTATAATTCAAGGAATTTGTATGTTGCTCATTTGAGATAATAAGTCAGTAAATGTAGATACACTTACCTTTGCATGTTATAATTGATCAAATAATCCCAACTCACTTAGTTGATAGGAACACAAAGGCTTTAGTTGCTGGTGTTTCTTAGAGGACCTTAAGACACTTAAGGTTTGTTGTGCTTATGGTTTTTGAGAAAAATTGTCTCTTAGATTATTGAAATAATGCTTTAAACAACTTATGCTTCAAACTTATGATTTGTTGTGCTATCGTCATTTTTTCCCTTCCAGATTGGTTTTGGTAATTCATGAAGAGATCAGGCTACTCGTCATCAATGATGTCAGCCCCTCCAATCAACAACAATATGTCTGTATTTTATTTTTGTGACCTCAAATGTCATCTACGAACAACAATGACGAAAGACAATCTAGGAAGAAAATACTATGGTTGCCTAAGGTATGACCATTACAATAGAAGAGAAAGTTGTAGTTTTTTTATTTAGGTTAATGAGGAAATCAGTCGTTCGGCAAAGAGTGTATCCAAAAGTTTTTACTAGAGTAATGTCGAGCAAGAACCAATGTCAACCAATAATGAGGATGAGGGATGTCCGATGAGTGCTTAAGCCGAAGACAATGCTCTTGTGGCCAAAGTAGAACAAGATTTGGCAAATGTAAACAAAAAATATTTTAGATTGAAGATGTTAGTTGTGCTGTTGTTTATGATAATTTTAGTGTTCAAATTTGACATGTTTTAAGATTTGGCAAATTTGGAGATGTTGGTTGGATTGTTCATAACTTTGACATGTTTTGTATATGTGTGGTGGGTGATGGACTTTATTTATATAGTTCTATAATTTCTTCCCCTTTTCTCGAGATAAGTTCCATTGCCAAGTTCGTTGACACCCCTATGTAGCAGTGTTAGGAGTAAGTTCTATTGCCAAGTTCCCATTTTCTTTTGACAAGTGATGTAGTCATAAAAATAAACAAACAAAAACCTAGTACTTAATCAAGAAAAAAAACATCGTGTCACAATTAAAGTTCAATTTATCAATGAAATCAGAATATCTCTGCCTATCACATAGGCAAAGAGTTCAATCAAAGAGGCTAATCCTTAGCATTTCTCTCTTGAGTTGAATTTAAAAGCAAGCTTTGCCATCATTGAGTTTCCATGAAAGATGCAAATGAATATCAAAAGATGGAATAGAAGGGCTTCCTAATGGAACCTCAATTTAAACAACACAATGCTAAAACAAGTTGACATGTCATCATGTCTGTTGACTCCAATTAAGATTAAACTATTATAAAGAAGAATGTGAAACTTTTACCTTTTACATCCTCTCTGCTCTCTCCTAGTCTTCTACCCCCATAAAATTGTTTGTGTTGTTCATCATGAAAATTAACAATTATCTTATTGCTTTTTGTCATATGACAAAAAATGCAGAGAAACAAATTTCTCAACCATCACTTGATGTGGATCAGAGATAGAATCATTTCTTTTTCTGAATCTTATTATAGCATTTCCCATCCAGACCAATTCCCAATGAAAAATGGCGAGCCCTCCAAATAAAAATTTCCTGGCACATTCATATGTTGACATGGCCCTTGAAATAGAATGTATGAAAAAAAGATGCAATATGTTCATAACTCCACTTAGTTTGATTCGCTATAAGCTAGCACATGAAATTTACTTTCAACAAAGAGAACAACCAATATGCTTCTTTGGTAGTCCAAGAATTCTTATGAGCAAGCAAGAGACACAATCATCATCATTATATTGTCTTAATGGTATAATTAGGGCACAAATCATACAAATTGAAGAACGAATTAAATAAGAAAAAAAGAGCACACAAACAAATGCTGGTATGGATTGTTTTTCCCACCCTTGAAGCTAGCTGCCACCATATTAGCAAGTATGCCACCGTCATTGAGTACATGGAGTCCCAACCCGTCACCTTCGATGGCCAAGCACCTTAGGACAACCTCAAGCACCTTAGGCGCCGAACTTCACCGCAGTTTCTTCGATCTTGAGAAAACTCTCGCCTTTCTTGGCTTCAACCATCACCCTCTTCTCTTCCATTGCCTTGTGAATCTCAACTATGTTGTTCTCAAGAGCACTTTGAGGGACTGCAGGTGAAATTTTCTTAGCAACAGCAGGTGAAACATTTTTCTCAGGAGCTTCTTTTTCTTCTTTCTTAGCATGGGAAGCTTTTTCTTCAGGAGCTACTGGTGGGGGTGGTGGCGGTCGTGTTAGTCATGGGGGTGGGGGGTGTCTCTGGTGCTGCTTTCTGGGCTTCCTCTCCCATCAGTTACTCCTTCAATTTAGCCTCTGTCACTCACAATCAAAGAAGGAAAAAGAGTGGATGAAACACTTTCGGACTCAGCAATGAAACACTTCCTGGGTGGTTGTATATTTTATCTAGTTTTAGAGTGGTTCTAGCTAGAATTTTGCCTCGCACAGCCTCTGATGAAAAAGATCATTGACTGGAGAAGGGTAGAAGAAAATCAGGGAAAAACACCAACTACAACATCTACATAAGAATATAGAACAACCTTTATCTTCTATGGTAGGGGTATGTAGCAAGGAGGGAAATGAGCAAAAAAGAATCTTTATAAGTCAAGAAACGACAGAGGCATATACTCAGATGGAGGTCGGCAACAGCCAGCTTCAATTGGGGTTAATTTTGCTGATTCATATTGTTTGAGAGTCTGGAATCACAAAGCAGTTTTTCTCAAATAATGTCAATATGATCACTTAGACCAATCACAGAAAAGATGTTACAATTTTGATTTAGATGCAGAACCTAGGAATTTTGGATGAGGACTTGAGTATCAGTTCCATGAGCAGTTAAGGTTCGTAAATTAAGTTGAACTGAAACATTATCTTGCTCGTCTTTTGAACATAACAGGAAAAAGGGAAATGGATAACTTAGAAACTAACCTTAGATAACTCTTCAGGTATTATTTCCCTAACAAAACTACCCTGCCAAATTGATCAAAGAAACCAGTCAGAGGAGAACAAATGCTCTTCAGGCTACAGACAAAGAATATGTGATGGAAAATGCTGGAGTATACATTTTCAGTTAATGTGAAAGAAAGAATTTGCTTGACAACCATTCTAGAATCATTTCCTTCTGACTGCCAGATGTTACTACTCTACAAGTGGAAAAGGAAGGCAATGAAAATACCAATTACTGTAAAACAAGAATATACAAGATATAAACTATTAAAGATTGAGAAAAGAACCAGTTTCAGAATGAAAATACCAATTACTGTAATTTCAACAAATGTCCAGGTCGATAATCTCTCTCAGAGAGACGAGTTGGGACTACTGCTGTCTCATTGCTGTAGAGGGAACAAAGTATGGCACGTAAGGACTTGGTCACCCTTCAACCCACCTAGCAAAACTGAAGTTCCTATAAAGAGTAGCAATCATGAATTTCACATGATAATCTCATTGCACCAGAAACTACCTTACCATTTACAGATTGAAAGTAAGTGAGAAAAGAGGCTACTAGCAAACTCACGGGCAGCGGTTTGCTTGCTTATTTGCTCAAGTTCTGTTCAAGCCTCTCAATTGCAGCCCCAACGCCACTCCTTGGCTCTCCCATTTGATCCATATCACGGGAAGCAGCCAAACTCCCTTCATTTGCTATCTCCACTAGCTTCAAATGGAGCCAACCTGCAAAGAAGAGCATGGTACATCAAATAGGATGTCGAGTCAGGAAGGAAGAAAAAAAGAATCTGGTCTTATTTCACATTTTCATGTCAAGTTTCAGTTTGAGTCTTGTGAAAAGAAGCAGTGCTGTAAGACCTATAGACTAATTAACAAATCAACAAAATTTTCAAATAATTCAGCTAAGATATTCTATTGTGCAAACCCCCTTGGGTATCTGGTTTCTTAACTCACTAATTTGAACTTAATCAGGACATCATGCTCACTATAAAGAAGTTAAGAATACAATCAAGCTTTTATTGAAGTTTTTCTGACATGGGCCCAATCTCATACTTACCAAGCAAAAAGCAAACTGCAGCTCCAAGAGCTGCACCAAAAGTAACGTTCTTTGCATGCCACTTTAGTGATCCTGGTACTAACACAAAGTAAAGTTCAGAAAAGTAACTCATTTTCCATTTAGGATAAGTTATTTAACAATAAAAGTCCAAAATTGTGTTACATTTATTTAGTAGGCAATTGCATAATTAATAGACAATATTTCGAGGATGGGAAGTAATGCCTTACAGATCAAACCAAAGGTTGCAGTAGTGGCCGAACCAGCTCCAGCTACGTTAAAAACATCATGTACTCCTCTTTTAGTGATTCAAGAGATCGTCCATACAGCCAAAGCCCTGGGGAATTCCACTGACCGAGCAGCTAAGCAAGAAAGCCCAAGGAACGCACCGACCGGCCGAGCGTGGGCCCAAGAAGCGGCTGAGCGGCGAGAGGAGAGAGAATGACGGCGATCGGCGGCGGCTGCGGTAGAGAGAGAAGCAATCCGGTGAGTGGGAAAGAGAGAGAAAGTCGGCTTTGGACGAGCAGCAGAGTCATCAATGGTGGGGGCGAGAGAGAGAGCGCTTAGACTGTCTTCTTACGCTAAGAAGAAATCAAAGACACCAAAAAATAAAAAAGGTTAAATAAAAAGGAAACGGTGGTTGGGGAGAGAGGTTCCGCTGAGGGAGGCCACACGAACATTTCATGAGCCTTTTTTTCTTTTCTTTTTTCTTTTTTTTAGTAAATATAATAAATACGTTCCTTGATTTAACATATGCACCCAAAATTCACTTTTAACTTCCTGCTAATTTATTGCAAAAGATGGGTGATATATTACTGTACACGGAAGTTGTGCTTTACCCCAATGGAGGATCCGAGTTTTTCTTCTGTTTTTTGGCTTTTGGTTGTGGTCAAACCCGAAATTTTCAAATTAAGCTTCTCATATACCTAATCGGATAGAGTTACGTAGGGTTTTAAAGTCAGGCAAGAATGACTTACGATACGTGATTGGAGAGAAAATTGACTCGACTTCTAAGATGGGAGTCGGAGTTATTGGATTAAATTTTCCACATACCTAATCAGGCATACTTATGTAAGGTTGAAAGGTCATGCGGCTATGCTTACAATACAAGGTTGGAGAGGAACTTGACTCGACTTTTGAAATTGCGTTCGATATTGCTAATCATGACAATTTGTTGTGCTCAAAAGTTAAATTAAATAATTTCTTGAGTGTATGGACCTACGTCTCTATAAACTAGGGTAATTATTGTGTTATGTTTTGTGGACGGCTTGAAAATGTTAAGAATTGCATACCTAATTTCTGATCAGTTGAAAAGTGAAGCGGCTTCACATACAATACATGATTGGAGACGATTAACTTATAATTGTCCCAAACTTCCAAAATTGCGATCCACCTCGTTGATCTGAATAATTCGTCACTCTCAAAATCAATCGGGATAATTATCATGTCACGTTTCTCAAATTGCATACATCTAGATGACTTTTTTTAATTTAATTTTGATTTTCGTTTAATCTTTTTATATCCAACCATCGTAATAATCTTTTCAAGAAATTCAATATAATTAAAAGGTTATTATATCAATGGATGAACTTTTTCTCATTTTTTTTATTTTTAAGCAGTGAAAAAGACATAAGTTGTTTCGGATAATTACTTTCGCACGTGGAATTAGGGAGAAAATTACTGATAATTCGATCGAATTAAAGGTCAGAGGTTTTTTTAAATTTTTCCCAAAAAGAAATATAAAGAAGAGCTAAAGGACGATGCAGAAAAGAGGTGCGAACATTGGGAATCCGCACGGCCCCCGGGAATGATGTCATCTAACATGAGTCGTCAGCCCTAAAAAATATTTCCGGGTTTGAATATCGCAAGGCATATCCAATTTTTACTCGGTCGGTCCATATGAACATATGCTCCCGTTTCCTTCTCATCGTAAAGAACTAAATTTAAATAAAAGAGATAAATACGATCCTAAAATTTATTCTCAAAAGTACAATAATTCTAAGAAAATACAATTGACTGATAAAAACTTTCAGAAAGTGTTAATTTACTAGTTTAACAAATTTTAATGACATATTTTAAGACTTTCAATACACATATTCCTAAATAAAATAATGACACGTGAATATCAATGACTTGAAAAAAAAATCAAAAATTGGTAATAATGATTATCAATTTGAATTTGGAATTTGGTAAGAATTGATCTCCCTCGCTAATTAAACTGGGTTAGTTAGCGTGTCTAGTCGTCTAGCAAAATCACATTTTATGAGCTACAAGAGAAAGTTTGCTGCATTTAGGCTTCATTTGGTTTGGCTTTGAGGAAATATTATCAAGAAAATGCAAATACCTTTGAATTAAAGAGATTTTCCGAATACAGATAATGTGTAGTGAATTGTAATTTTAAAATGTATTAGAAAACAATTTTGACTTAAATGCTATTTGGTAAAAATTATATTTAAAAAAAAGGCTTTAAATATTTTTTTTGTAGCATTTGGCCATCGTTGGTCAAATCTGGTCGCCAAATAGCCTCACTTAAGGTCTAGCTAGCTTGAGGGGCGACCCGGGCATCATCGCCTGAGGTCACACAACATCAGGCAACCATCGCCTAGGTCGCGACAACCCAAGCATCGTTGATTTGGGCCTAAGGTAGTGTGACCCCAAGCAGTGTTCGTCGGCTTGATTCAACTTCTCTGTCCAAACCCATGGAAAAGATGAACAATGATGGGGCTAAGACTTGTATTCCGAGAATGCAACTTCTCAAAAGACTTCTGAACCTATTTTGGGCTAAAGGTCCATAGAACTATTTGAAAATGTAATTGTATTTCCCCAATGTTGAGCAAAAATGAACTAAATGCTATTTGCATTTGGCCAAGGACCTTTAAAGTGAAAAGGTCCATTTGAAATGCTAGACCAAACAAGGCCTTAAAGTCGTAATTGACTAGATTACCATCTCCCATCAGTTGACTTTATTGGGAGAATTCCTTGTAAGATGACATGATCATAGTCATTTTTAACTTTCTTATCCTACTCCGTCCAAACCGGAATTATTAATTAAAAGTGAACAATCTTTTTTCATCATCATCTTTTTTTCATTTAGGTCATAATAAGTAAAGCAAAAATTGCACAAAACATCATTCATTTCATGAAAAATATATCATTTCTAGAAAATATTTTTCAAAAAATTATTTTCCATGAAAATAACAATATTTTTCAATATTCGACTAAAACCCGAAAATAAACTAGAAAATATTTGCCGCTATTTGGTAAGAACAATAATTTTCTCTATGTATTGCATTTCAATAATTTTCTAAATCAATTTTTAATTATTTTTCTCCTTTTCTTTCCTTTTCTTTTTGTTCTTCCTCAACTAATTGTTGAACTATGGCGAGCCTCGCCTAAGATCACCAAGGCCTGAGATCATTAAACACCGATGAGGCCTTGGCAACCTCAAGTGAGATTCCAGCCTCACCCCACTCGTCGAATTGACCAAGGCCCAAGCTCCGCCTCATTGGCTTGTGGCAAGGCTCGAGCTAACATATGGCCAATCGTTGGTCGTTAACGCGGCTGGCGATTGACTAAGGAAGGAGAAAATAAAAAGAATAAAAATCAATTTAAAAAATAAAAATAAAAAGTGTTCTATAAAAGAAGATATGAAAAATATTTTTATCTTTCTAAAATGCGAAAAATATTTTCTCCTACTTTAGAAAAAAATTTCATTAGTAGCAATATTTTCCCCGACTAGTTATTTTTTATAAAACGAATATCAAAAAATTTGAAAAACGTTTTACATAAATTATTTTTCATTAAACGAATGAAGACAAAATTTTGAATTGACATAACCTGGACTTGACTTTAAAGTTTAGAACAAAGCCACCCGTTCGCCTTTTGGGTGTCTCGGGGGTTGGGAGATCGAGCGCACTGCTTGGCTCACGATCATCTCAAATTATGTTATTATACTTTCAAAATTATTTCGATTTATTTTTTTCGGTTGCATATTCGGTATATTTCAAAAAATAAAGGGAGAAGGGGGAGAGGTTCTGGTGGAGGAGGCCACACGAACTTTTCATGAGCCTTTTTTGCTTTTTGTTAGTAAATATAATAAATATGTTCTTCGATTTATCATGTGCACCCAAAATTCACTTTTAATTTCCTGCTAATTTATTGCAAAAGATGGGTGATATTTTACCATACACGGTAGTTGTGCTTATCTCAATCGAGGATCTGATTTTTTTTTCTTTTTTTGGTTTTTGGTTGTGGTTGGAGCTTGAGTTTTCCAATTAATCTTGAATGCCTGATCGGGTAGAGTTATATAGGGTTCCAAGGTTGGGCAAATGGGGCTTATAATACCCCGTTGAAGAGAAAATTGACTCGACTTCCGAGATGAGAGTTGGAGTTGTAGGATTAAGTTTTCCGCATATCTAATTAGGCGGACTTATATAAGGTTGGAAGGTCAAGTGGCTGCGCATTTTACGATACATGATTGTAAAGGAAATTGACTCAGCTTCCGAAACTATGTTTGATATCACTAATCATGACGATTTGCTGTGCTCAAAATTCAAATTAAGTAAGTTCCTGAACATATAGACCTACATCGCCATAAATGAGCATAATTATTGTGTTACGTTTTGCAGACCACTTGAAAATTTTAAGAATTGCGTACATAATTAAGTAACATTTCTGTTCAGTTAAAAGGTCAATCGGCTATACATATTGGAGAAGATTAACTTATTGTTGACCTACACTTCCAAAATTGCAGTCATCTTAATAATTCGTCGCTCCCAAAATTAACGAGGATAATTATCATGTGAAGACAAAATTCATCTTATCCAGTTGCAACAGATTGGTTTCAGGTCACAAAGTGTTAAATAAACAAAGAAAAAAACTTGACTGATTGACCCGTTTGGTTTGACTTTTTTTTAACTATCTTTACCTTTTGTCCTTCGGTAAGGTAGCCCCTAAAATTTTTACTCATTATCTACTTGGCAGGATTGAACCCGACACTTCCCATTCCTCAAAAGCCCCAATATCGTGATCTACCATCACCTGCGGATCGTTTGTTAGCCTTCCTCTTCTTCCTCCAAGAAAAGACTTTCAAGCCTATTTATCATCATCCTCAAAATATTAGCCACCATAGCTCATTCACAGCTAGTACTCGTCCAGTGACACCACCTCTGGCCTCTCTCTCTCTCTCTCTCTCTTCTCTATCCTTCGTGCTGTTTGTTCCACTTTGCTGATCCGAAACTCTTGTTATTGATTCTGGTTTGGTGGAAACCAAACAGGACCCTTAGCACAACCAAAACCCACTCATTCGCTATACATGCTAGAGCTATAAGTGCTAATTATATGTCAAAATCTAAACTCAATATCCATACAATATACTGGCACCATAAAGTAGTCCATCATCCACTTTTTTGGGTTTCACAAAACCTGAGGACAACAACCAGCATTCTTAAACAGTCACATTGCGCCATGCAATATTACCTGGACTTGGGTAGAAGCTTCTGCCATCATTGTGGCATGCTACAAAAAGAGGGGAACACAGACCTCAACAACAGAAGACACCAGACGGCACATGATATCTACAACACCCTCTTTAAGCGTCCAATGATAGATCAGATGGTTATGATGCCCTATACTCTGTACAAGTTGAGAGATCCGAATCTTCTATGTGCAATTAAGGACTTTTTCCTACCCAAAATGATGATGAAACTGAATTGTCACCAAGTACCAAAGCTGCAGCCTACATGTTCTTGAGCGATGATGGAAAGGCGCTGTTGCATGATGGCCATGCTGGGATAAGGCGGAAAGCACAGACGGTAAAAGCATGTATGGGATGATGGTAGGTGGCTCAGGTGCTCCGTGGACTTGTATATGTAAAGGCGAGATGCCAAACCCCGAAAACCCTCCACTGGCAGATACTTCACTGACGTCCAGAAAAAAAGGATGTTCTTTTTCTGCTGCAGTGACATTTCGCTGACAATCTGCATTGCATTTACTGAGGGTATGAAATTGAAGAGCAAGTGATGCAGAATAAATACGGTTTACGTTACAATATATACAATTAGTGAAGAGAATTCATGTCAATAAGGGAAATAACTAGGTCTCTCAAACCATATCTAAAGAATCGTTCACCAACAGTAATGAGGTATCTCCGGGACCTACATTTCAATCCTGTGATGCAAAACTGCATCTCAGCACTACTCTTCTACAATAATTCAGCACTAAATTACCATGACTAGACTGTTATTCGAGGAAACTTTCCATAAGTCCAACCCAAAGAAAACTGCCATTTAAAAGCCATACGAGAGTACAAAAAGATCATGCATCCAACAATCCCAATCTGCCCATAATGTATCCCTGTGGCAACTAGCCCCCAACATGCATCTTGTGTGGTCAAATCATAGAGAACAGACCTCAGGAATTTTCGTCTTTCTTATTTTCATATTAAAAATATGATGCCATTTAAAGATGCCATTTAAAGCACTAAGAAACACAGAAAATCATTTTCATGCTTGAGATAGTCAAGAGAGCATTTGTACAGATTATATTTCAGAAGCCCGCACCTGCAGACCTAGCTGTGTAAATACAGCCCATGCTAACATAACAAGGCTTCTCACTTGATAAGTATTGGCTGTTGCTTACTATAAAGATAGGTACCATGAATATGTACCTTGCACTTGTGCGAAGAATTGGATGACTTCCAATTAATAAGCAAGCTTACTACGGACATAAGCAGGTGATAACCATCTCACCTAGCAGGCCAACATGTACTTCTGGTATGGAGAACTTGAACACATGGCTTAAAATGTTCCTCTAAGAATATGTTGGAAGAAAGAAGAGAGGTTTGCATCCATGTGGAATGTCTAAGCAAATTTGAGTAGATTCATTTTGTGATACATTCTAAGTTTAATTGTTTTTAAACAAGAAGTTTCATTCAGCAAATTTTCCCAGAGCATGCTCAGACTAACCAACTTTTGGTTCCACTGCAAATGTAACGACGAAAAGAATAAATTGAATGAAGCTAATAATTGATCACTTCCGAATCTCAAGGCCAAGCTGTCTCCAGTGGGCAGAAATGACACAGCCACAGATTAGACAAGCTAATTATGTCTAAAGAACATATCTACTCAAGTCCCCAAGAAGATGGAGCATACTGCGCCTGGCTGATTGCCTGCTTTAGCTAGTTAATTTTAGATCAGTAACCTGATCAAAATTAGAGGTATGCTAGGATTTTAGTAAATTTGCTATTTCTACTGTAACTCAAATTCGAGGGTTCTTCTTCCTACTTAGAATCAGATTTTAGCAGAATTCATAAATATGATGTTCTTCCGATTAAGAAATCACTGTTTAATGCAGTTTACTGAATTTCAAGCCATTCTTTGCTTCTAACTTGTGTCATAGAATGATGTTATTACTCATGATGATTAAAAGAACCCAAAAGTGCTGCCTATAAGAGGCATGATGCCTAAAGGAATTTACTCATGCCAATATCCCTTCCAAATTAGGCAAGAGATGCCACAGGCCCACAACAATGAAAAGAGGATGAGAAAAAAGAAAATAAAAGGACAAAGCAGATAACATTCAAACGAATTACCATATGCAGGAAAAGATTACTGACTCAAAAGGTAACAAATAAAATAATAAAATCCACAAACACGGGCACATACCTTCCAAAACCAGACTATTTGAGGATCACTAGCTTTGTAACCATTGTACTCGGTATGCGCCTTCCAATCTTCAACAGAAATATCATTCTCACTCCCACGTAGCATTTGATCAATATCTTCAAGCTCTAAACTTTGAAAAAATAACTTCTGCAACCTCACGTCGCTAAGAACATTGCCAAAACCTTGTGCAAAATCCGTTACCTGTTGAGAGATTGAGGTAACAAACTGATGTTTTATAAGAAGATCAACATAATCATTCCTATTCTTGCTATTGACCACAATGCCCTTCCCACCATCGCAGAGCTCCACAGCTCTCCTCAATCCCAACTCCTCAACTTCTTTGACGAATGTTAGTCCTAAAGCATCAGAATCAATAAATTCAGCATCCATTTCCAAAATCTGCTTGCAGCTATTATACATGCAAGGATCTGCATCTCTTATGTCTTCCAGAGAAATAGGATATCCACCCAATTGCAAGAAAAATACCCGATCCAAAACAATCCCTACTTGTACTTTATGCATCAGAGCTAAGCCTATCATTCGACCAGAGAAGTTGAAATACTTGAGGTGCAAGGGTTCCACCGTAGATGCTGCATACCAGTTAAACAACAGAACTCAGGTAATCATCATGATTAATGTCAAATAGAGGACTTACATGTAGAGACACAGGGCAAGATGAAATAAATCATCTTAAATGTTCAAATTGCAAAACGTTCAAGTGTTGATTGTCAATACTGATAAGACATTTAGAACAAAGGTAACGGAACAGTAATAACAGAAGGGCAAGGTGACCACCACACAAGTAGATCTCACAAGTATTATTACTTTTTTTTTTTTTTTCTAATAACTATTGACAGCCCAGCCATTCCCCTAAGAAACTTTTATGTACCCACACCTCCATGTAGGCACGAATCACAAATGAATTCCCCAAAGAGATGAAGAACAACAAACTACAAGAACCGACGGTAAAAGAGAGATTTATGTAAGAAAAATGAGATGGAAACACACTTTCACTCCTAACAAGTCATGTGCATTGCACATGCTGGCTGAAATCATATGAAGGATTAACAGCTATGACAATTTGAAATGTAGGAGAATAATATATTGCAGTTGAAAGTAAAGGGGGAAACGCGTGCAACCTAAACTTCAAGAGGTTTTACAATTTCCTCTTTACTTGTATGAGATTTGAATACTCTACATCTAGCATGCAATTTCCCTAAGACTTTGAGATCATTCAACCAAATTCCAAGTAAACAACCCCGTATTCCTAATAGGCAAAAATAGTAGCACAACTCAACTCTACCCACTGGAACAACCTTGCGTTTGTAAGGTCGACTTTGTGGCTGACACAACTTACTTCAATCAGTCTTTATCTTTGTACAGCAATAAAACCAACGATAAAGCCTTAATTGACAACATTCAGCCATATGATCCATACTATGACGTTTCACTCTACTGTGTGTCTAGTTCTCTGAGACTATCTTTGTCACAAAGAATAATTGTATGGCCTGCAAAGAGAAGGTGTTCAACATGCCAAATAACCAGGTTGCCTAAAAACCCATACTTCCAAAACCAAATTGAAAATTTATAGTTAAACCATGGCCTTGTTCAGACCAAATCCATTTTATCCAGTTCCAACAGATTGGCTTTAGGCCATTAAGTGTTAAATAAAGGAAGATAAAAGCTTGACTTACTGACCCATTTGGTTTGGCTTTTTTAACTATCTTTACCATTTGTCCTTCGGCAAGGTAGTCTCTAAAATTTAACTCATTGTAGATTGACCCCCACTTCCCATTCCTCAGAAGCCCCAATATCGTGATCTACAATCACCTTAGCCTTCCTCTTCTTCCTAACAGAAAACACTTTCAAACCTCTTTTATCATCATCTTCAAAATATTAGCCAAGAAGCAAAAAAAACAAGAGACAGAAATATCAAATGAGCGACAGTACAAAGGCGAAGAAAATGGGTTAAACCTGTGTATCGGACCTAACTGAGTGGGTATTTGGGTAGTTCATCTATCCTTCACGCTGTTTGTTCAACTTTTCTAGTCCGCAACTCTTGGTACTGATTCTGGTTTGGTGGAAACCAGACAGAGCCATTAACGCTACTAACCCACTCATTCACTCTACATACTAGAGCTATAAGTGCTCATTATATGTCAAACTCTAAACTCACTATACATACAATATACCAATATGATAAGCAGTCCATCATCCACTCTTTTTGGTTTCACAAAACCTAAGGACAACAACCAGCATTCTTAAACAAAATGGCACATCACCATGCAATATTACCTGGATTTGGGTAGAACCTTCTGCAATCATTGGGACATGCTACAAAAAGAGGATTTTGTTGATTGAAAATAGCTTGGCAAACCAGAACAAACCACTCACGCAAGACACCAGGACCAATTCCATGCTCATTTTTAAATTCCATAAATATACGCCCATGCAAAGATTTAGCTTCTGCATTAGCTATATACTCGAACGATTCTGACAATAACTGAGACCTGTCAATCAGCATCTCATGTTGTTCTTCAAAGTCTTCTTTTACTTCAGGAAACATCATCATCACTAAGTGCCTCCTAGACTCAAAATCCATGATATCTTTGTGCTCAAGAAGCCATTTGTGATCATCACTTCGCTTCACATAACGGACAACTAGCATACACAACGCACACTTCCTCATGCTCAAAATTGTCCAAAATCGTTTTTCAGAACCCAAACACAGTTTGGAAATGGCATTCAGTTCTTTCAAAATAGTAAGATAACGAGACCACACTGAACATGCAGTATCAATTTCCCCACTTACCTCTCCAGATAAGCGCTCCTCCATTCTGGTAAGGCACTTATTCATCATCATTAGCATCTCCTTGAAGATTTTATAAAGTAATTTCAGAACATCGCGACGTTTCTTTTTCAAAGGCAAAAAGATTGGATGCTTGAAATCCTTGTGTCTAGAAATTGCAGTTCGCAAAGGGCGCAAGAACCTCTTGAAAGCAAGGACGTTGCTCCGAGTCCCCACACTTGCTGCTGAACTAAGGGACAATTCCAAATCTTTGGACAAAATATCTGCCAGCTCACTAATGAAAGGGAATATCTCTTGTATAGAAATCGCTCTCTTTACACTTTCGGGATGTTCCAATAACCAAGAAACCTTAATAACCTCCATCATCGACCCAAGACTACTCCGGCAACATGTGTACAATGGGTCATCAGAAGCTATTCTCCTCAGCAACTTACAAAATTCCAGCACTATTGGTGCACAGCGCGATAGCAAAGACTTTGGCAACTCAGATATACAAGAATCAAGGAAATGCCTAATTGAATTGTCGGCACATTCCTTGTTACCTCTAATCGGCGACATGTAGAGCATAACAAGCGCCGCTGGCGCAGAGGATGACATAAATATTTGAAGATGCCCAGTAGCCGGATCACCATCATCCTTAGGAGTCATCGACAAGTATTCCGATATCCTAGTTCTAATAGTTTTAAGAGCATAGGGCACAGTTTCACCTTTACAAAGACGGCAAACAAGCGAAATCATGTCGTCGATGATTTGCCAAGCCTGCAGGTGCCCTGTGCTCCGCATTCAGCCCACCAAATGCAGCCCGGCGTCATTTTGGATAGCACACTCGGCCAAAGATTTCTCGCACTGCAGCTGCTTCCCTCCGTAAATCAGCCTCTGTTCAATGACGGGAATTCCGGTGATCGCTTGAATCCGCTCATGTACCGATTGCACAGTATCGCTCGAATTCGCCTGGAAAACCAAGGTCTTGCCCCCCGAAATCATCCTCACGAAGAACTGGAGCCGGGAGGCAAAAGCTAGCACGTCCTTTCGCATCCGAATGCTGGGTAAATTGGCCGCGAAGTCGTCGTCGTCGGCAGCCGTTGGGGCATAATCGTCCAACTTGCGCTTCGCGGCGGCGGAGGCGAGGCGGCGGCTGTCGTTGGCGGGGTTGGGATCGGCGAGCGAAGACATCAACGACCCACGCGCCGCCATGGACGTCGGTCGCCGCGACGGGGAGGAGGTTGTCAAGGCGGGAAGGAGGCGAGATCGCCGAGGGCCTCTAAAACCCTGGGGAATTCCACTGATCAGGGGGGAGACGCCGCCGAGCAGCTAAGCAAGAAAGCCCAACGAACGCACCGACCGGCCGAGCGCGGCCCCGAGAAGCGGCGGAGCGGCGGGAGGAGAGGGAAAGGCGGCGATCGGCGGCGGTAGAGAGAAGCAATCCGGTGGGTGGGAAAGAGAGAGAAAGTCGGCTCTGGACGAGCAGCAGAGTCAAAAATGGCGGGGGAGAGAGAGCTTAGGCTGTCTTCTTACGCTAAGAAGAAATCAAAGACCCCAAAAAAAAACGAAAAATTAAATAAAAAGGAAAGGGCGATGGGAGAGGCTCCGGTGGGGGAGAAAATATTAAGTAGGTTAAATAGTCCACGTCATTGGTGCAGCTCACCATTCAAAATCAGACACGTGGCGCCACGTCGACGGTGGGCCCGCGCGAGGCTGAACTCCTCTCTCCTCTGTTTGCCGTAACTGCTGTCCTCTCTCTCCTTTGCAGAGGAGAGACAAATTTATGTAATGTAAATTTAGTGATCCATAGCCCACCATTTCAGACCCCACATGTCGGTCTCGAAGAGCAGAACCTTCAGTTCATCAATGGATCCTCCTTCCTTATTCCCACCATTCCCACGCTGTCGAAAAAGGCCTAAAACTACAAACTCACCAGCACTCACTTTATCATCACCATCTTCTTAAATGATCGCCATCTTCCTCAACTCTTTTGATCACCATCTTTAATTTTCTTGCTTAACTTTGTATTTGATGGAGACAATATTTAACTTTCCGAGAAGACGAACCCCAAATTTGAACCATTTTAACTTTCAAATCCATATTTAACTCCCTTAACTAAAAGTGAGTCCCGAATGCCTTTGGCTCCGTGTGTTTATGATCCCGCCCACGCGCGCCATTTCCACGAGCACCTCCTAATAGTGAGGGCGAGGGAGAGCCTCGCGCGCTTAGACTATCTTCTTACGCTAAGAAGAAATCAAAGACACCAAAAAATATAAATAAAAAATAAAATAAAAAAGGAAAGGGCGTTGGGGGAGAGGTTCCGCTGAGGGAGGCCACACAAACTTTTCATGATCCTTTTTTGCTTTTTTTTTTAGTAAATATAATAAATAGGTTCCTTGATTTAACATATGCACCCAAAATTCACCTTTAATTTCCCACTAACTTATTGCAAAAGATGGGTGATATTTTACCATACTAATTGTGCTTATCCCAAGGGAGAATCCGATTTTTCTTTTCTTTTTTAATTTTTTTTAATTGTGGTTGGAACTGGAGTTCTCATATTAAGCTTCCAAATACCTAATCAAGCAAAGTTATGTAGGGTTTTAAGGTTGAGCAACTAGGACTTACAATACCCTATTGGAGAGAAAATTGACTCGACTTTCGATACGAGAGTCGGAGTTGTCAAATTAAGTTTTTTGCATACCTAATTGGGCAGACTTATGTAGGGTTGGAAGGTTAGGTGGCTGCACTTACTATACACAATTGGAGAGGAAATTGACACGACTTCCAAAATTATGTTTGATATCACTAATCATGAAGATTTGCTATGCTCAAAATTTAAATTAAGTAATTTCGAATGTATGAACCTAGTACGTCATCATAAATGAGGATAATTATCATGTTACATATTGTGGACCACTTGAAAATGTTAAGAATTGCATACCTAATTAGGTAACCATTTTGTTTAATTAAAAGGTAAAGCGGCTTCGCATACATTATATGATTGGAGAAGATTAACTTACATTATCATCCCAAACTTCCAAAATTGCTATCCATCTTGTTGATCTTAATAATTCGTCGCTCTCAAAATTAATTAATCATCATGTCACGTTTCTCGGATCGCATACACCTATATGAGTTTTTTTAATTTAATTACGGTTTTCTCTTAATCTTTCTATATCCAACCATCATAATCTCTACAACAAACTCAATATAATTAAAAGGCTATTATATCCAATGGATTAAGTTTTTTTCATTTTTTGTATTTTTGAGTGGTGAAAAAAGACATGAGTTGTTTCGGATAATTACTTACGCGCGTGGAATTAGGGAAAAAATTATCGATTAAATTAAAGATTGGAGGTTTTTTATCCCAAAAATAAAATAAAAAAAGAAGCGCCTAAGGTTGATGCAGAAAGAAGGTACGAACGTTGGGGATCCGCACCATCCCCGGGATGACGTCATCCAAAATTCAATATCCATGCAATATTCCGACATGATAAAGCAGTCCATCATCCACTTTTTTGGGTTTCACAAAACCTAAGGACAACAACCAGCATTATTAAACTAAGTCACACATAGCGCCATGCAATATTACCTGGACTTGGGTAGAAGCTTCTGCCATCATTGGGACATGCTACGATTTTGTTGATTGTAAATAGCTTGGCAAACCAGAACAAACCACTCCCGCAAGACACCGGAACCAGTTGCTTCCTCATTTTTAGATTCCATAAATAAACCCCCATGAAAAGATTCAGCTTCTGCACTAACTATATACTCGAATGATTCTGACTGAGACCAGTCAATCAGCTTCTCATGTTGTTCTTCAAAGTCTTCTTCCACTGAGACCAGTTAATCGCTAAGTGCCTTCTAGACTCAAAATCCAAGATATCTTTGTGTTCGAGAAGCCACTTGTGATCATCGCTTCGCATAACGGAGAACTAGCATACACAACGCACGCTCCCTCATGCTCGAAATTGTCCAAAATCGTTCTTCAGAACCCAGATAAAGTTTGGAAATAGCATCCAGGTCTTTCAAAATAGAAAGATAATGAGACCACACTGGATGTGCAGTATCACTTTCCCCACTTCCATTATGGTAAGGCACTTATTCATCTTCATTAGCATTTCCTTGAAGATTTTAAAAAGTAATTCAACCTCTTCGGTACACATCAGAACATCGTGATGTTTCTTTTTCAAAGGCAAAGAGATCGGATGCTTGAAACCCTTGTGTCCAGAAATTGCAGTTCACAAAGGGCGCAAGAACATCGTGAAATCAAGGACGTCGCTCCAACTCCCCACATTGCTGCTGAAATAAGGGAGAATTACAAATCTTTGGACAACCTATCTGCCAGCTCACTAACGAAAGGGAATATCTCTCGTATAGAAATCGCTCTCTTTACACTTTCGGTATGTTCTGACAACCAAGAAACCTTAATAACCTCCATCATCAACCCAAGACCACTCCGGCAACATGTGTATTGTTAGGAAATAATAATAAGGGTAAAATAGTCAATAGTTAATCTTATGTTGAGAGGGTTACTCATATATATATACATATATATATATATATATATATATGTATGTATTGTATGTATTCTTGTAATCCTTTTTTATTAAGAGAATACAATACGTAAAATACTTTCTCTTTCAATATAGTACCGGAGCATGGTTAAAAAAAAAAAAAACTTCAATCCCACCACCACCACCACAACCCGGTGGCGGAGGCCATCCCTAGATCTAGATCCTCCGTCACCACCGCCGTAGCATGCTTTTCTTCTAGACAACAGAGCATAAAGAACGCCCACATTGTCGTTCAATCATTGTCCCCAGATCTAGATCTGTCCACTAGTTTTCTAAGGTCCGAACTCCATACCAGATCCGTCCTCACCGTAGCCACCCACTCACCGGTGTCGTTGTCGTCACCACTACCTCCCATCGGCACCTATCTTGTAGATTTGGACAGAACTTCTGCCGCATCGTGCTTCTCTTCTAGACAACAGAGTAGAAAGAACGCCCACATCGTCATTCAGTCATCGTCCCTAGATCCAGATTTGTCCACTAGTTTTCTAGGGTCCGAACTCCAGACCTAGATCCGTCCCTCACTATAACCACCCCTCACTAGTGTCATCGTCGTCACCCGCTACCTCCCATCGGTGCCTATCCTGCAGATCTTGATAGAACTTCTGCCCAGCGTCAATCACGAAGCCCATCCAACAAAATCGGTATGTGTTTAACCTTCTTTCTTGATGACGGGATTGAAGATTGATTGCACAATTTGGTCTTTGTTTGTCTTGCGATTTGGATTTTGTGTTTTTCGTATATCCTAAGGATTTCGGAAGCCTTCGGTTCTACAAGGGTTTTGTTTAGTTCTGTAGGGGTTTCACCCCAAACCCAAAAAAAAATCGACCCGTACTGAGGGCATCAGAAGTTGTTTTCCAGTATACTTATATGGATTCTCATTGAAGTATATCGCTTCTTGAAGTGCTGGTTGGTATGCGCATAATAATCTTTCAAGTGTTGAATGGTTTCCGGTCATCTTTGAAGTGCTAGTTGGTATGATTTTATGGCCTCTTAGTGAAATATATTGACTCAGTGGTGGACCGATTGAACCCTTATTTCTGTTTGTTGTTTTGTGGTTGATTGCACAACTAGAGTTAAGTGCTTGATTGTTGTGTCATTCTTATTGGGTTCGGGCGATTCTTGTGTTCAACTTGTCTAGCTAATTACATTATTGGAGTTCAATGCTGTTAATATTGATGGTTTCTACATCATCTATTGGTTTGACGCATTTCCAATTGACATCTATCAAGTTGGATGGTATTAACTATCCATCATGGTCTAAAGCTGTACAAGTTTATCTTACTGCAACTAGACAGCATGATTATCTTACATCTACACTTCCCTCGGATAAGAGTAAAGTAGATGATTGGATTGCCAGAGATGCAATGATCCGTACACTGTTATAGAATAGTATGGATCCGAAGATTAGCCCTCACTTCATTCAATGTAATTCTGCTAAGGAAGTTTGGGATAAATGTGCTCTACTTTATTCTAGCCAAAATAATATGACACAAGTGTATGACAAATGGGAGGCCCTGTTTGATCTTCAACATGGAGATAAGTCTTTATCTGAATATTATGCTCATTTCACTACACTTTGCTAATAGCTAGATGCTTATCTTCCAATTTCCAATGATCCAAATGTATTAGTCAAATGCTAGGAGGACCTTCGAGTGATACTATTTTTTAAAGCACTAGGGCCTAAATATTCCTCCCTTCGTCAGCAAATTACGTCCGAAAGCTCCATTCCTACAGTTGATGAGGTTTTCTCTCGAGCCTTGCGCTCGACACCTACCGACAAGATCTCCACTACAACTTTAGAGGCAAGTGCCATGATTTCTCGTGGCTCTAGTGGACGTAGAGCTCGTGGTCGTGGTTATCAGGGTCATGGACGTGGGTTTATTTAGAATGGAAGTCATGGTGGTCGTGATATAATTATTGGTAGCTGTGGTTCTCGCTATTGTCATCATTGTCGGAGGGTTGGACATGCTAAAGTTTACTGCTACATGCTTCATCCAGAGCTTCGACCCACAGTTGTTGCATTTGCTGAAGTGGAAGATTCTTCATCACCGGTTCAATCGGATCCTACTAATGTGCATAATACAAAAGATTCAGTTACATTGACACATGCATAATATGAGGCTTGGATTCACTCCCAACAGGTGACAAGAACTTCAGCTCCCACTGCAACTGTATCACATAGCTCAAAAGGTAGTTCATCCTATTTACTTTCTACAGTGTTAGACTCCTGGGCTATAGATTCTGGAGCTACTTATCATATAGCTAGTTTTTCTAAATTGTTGTCTTCATTAAATTCCATACCTCTTGGGGTGTCCAACTCTGTTACATTAGCTGATGGTTCAATTTCCTAAGTTACTAGCATTGGAGATGCCCATTTGAGTTCCTCCATTTCTTTATCATCCATCCTTCATCAATCTCCATATAATTTGATTTCTATTAGTTCATTAACTAATGAATGAAATTGTTCCGTAACCTTTTTGCTTCTCATTGTGTTCTTCAGGATCTGAGGACTAGACGGATGATTGGTGGGGGACATGAATCAAATGGCCTATACTATCTAGACAAGAAGATGATAGCTACAGTAGCTATGAAGCACACATCCATTGATGTCTATCAAATGCATTGTCGTGTTGGTTATCCACCTCCAAACATTCTTCGACGATTGTTTCCAGAGTCTAAGTCCGCAAGTACTTTTGAGTGTGAAGCTTGTCAATTTGAAAAACACCATAGTGTTTTTTCCTTCTCGTTTTCAAAGTCGTGTGTCTAGTCCCTTTGAGTTTGTTCATTCAGATATATGGGGTCCGTGCCGTGTTTCTGATACATCTGGTTTCGATACTATGTTACATTTGTGGATGATTTTCCCCGAATGACTTGGTTATTCTTAATAAAAGATTGTACTGAGATTTTTCATTACTTTCGTCAATTCTATTTTGAGGTGCCGAATCAATATTATAGTTTTGTGAAAACTCTATGGTCCGATAATGCCAAAGAGTATCTTGCCGTTGCCTTTGGTTTTCAATATTTTCTCGATTCCCATGGCATTATTCATCAAACTTCTTGTTCATATACACCACAACAAAATGGTGTAGCTGAATGTAAAAAATGTCATCTTCTTGACATTGCTCGTTGTCTTCTATTTCACATGCATCTTCCGAAAACATTTTGGGGCCATGCTGTTCTTAAAGCCTACTTCTTAATTAATTGGCTTCCAACTTTCGTTCTTCAAGGGGAGATACCTTTCTCTATTTTACATTCAAATTGTCCTCCCTTTGCATTACCTCTACGTGTCTTTGGATGCGTTTGTTTTGTCCATTCTTTGACTTTCAGGTCTTGATAAGTTGCCTTCTCGTGGTGACAAATGTGTTTTTGTTGGGTACTCTTGAACTCATAAGGGCTATAAATGTTACAATCCTACTAGTCGCCGAGTGTTTGTCTCAGCAAATGTGACATTTTTTAAGGACCAGCCATACTATAGTATTCAAACAATCTCTACAGTGTCTCCTGACAGTGACAAGTGTCTTACCAATTCCTCCACCAATCTCACTTTCTTCAGTATCGTCAACATGATTTCAATTTGCTAATCAAACTTACCATAGATGAGGAACAACTCCCATTACAGAAGTACAACCATCACCTGATTCATCTGATCCCTCATCGGTTTTTGTGCTATCCCTTGATCCTGATCCTGATCGACCCATTGCTACTCGAAAAGGTACACAATCTTGTGTTGGGTGTCCTATGGATCATTATACGCTTTATTCTGGTTTGTCTAATTGTCTTCATACTCATCATCATGTTAGCAATTTTCTATCTTATGATCATTTATCTCCAACATTCTCTACTTTTGTCTCTTCTTTGTGCTCTATTTCTGTGCCTAGTAGTGTTACTAAAGCTCTTGCTCATCCTAGTTGGAGACAAGCCATGGAAGATGAAATAAAATCACTCATTGAGAATCGCACTTGAAAGCTTATTACCCTTCCTGTGAGAAAGCAACATGTTGGTTGTCGCTGGGTTTTCACGATTAAGGTCCACCCTAATGGCACCGTAGATCAATTGAAAGCACGGGTGGTCGCTAAATGATATACTCAAATATATGGTGTTGATTATGATGACACTTTTTCTCCTGTAGCCAAAATTCCATTTGTTCGTGTATTGATTTCTCTAGTAGCACATTTTGGATGGTTTCTTCATCAATTAGACATCAAAAATGCGTTCTTACATGGTGATTTGGCTAAAAAGGTGTATATGGAGCAACCACCTGGATTTGTTGCTCAGGGGGAGAATCTGGTATGTCATTTATATAAGGCATTGTATGGACTCAAGCAATCTCCTCGTGCTTAGTTTAGAAAGTTTAGTGATGTTGTTATCAAGTTTGGATTAAAGCGTTGTCAAGTAGACCATTCAGTCTTAAGTTTTGTCTCCTCAATTGGTTGTATTCTTCTTGTGATATATGTGGATGATATTATCATTATTGGCAGTGATTCAGATGGTATTCAACGACTCAAACAATTTCTGCATATACAGTTTAGTACTAAGGATATGAGACATCTGCGGTATTTCCTAGGTATTGAGGTTGCCTACTCGCATACAGGTATAAATTTAACTTAGAGAAAATATGTTCTTGACATTCTTAATGAGGTTGGACTTGTTAGAGCAAAATCGGTTGATACTCCTATGGAACCCAATGTGAAACTTGATGCAGAAGATGGAGAATTATCGCATGACCCAATGAAATATTTGAGAGTAGTTGGTAAGTTGAATTATCTTACTATCACGAGACCTAATATATCTTTTGCCGCTAGTGTTGTAAGCCAATTCATGGGTTCTCCTCGGACTACTCACTAGGATGTTGTGCTTTGAATTATCAAATACTTGAAAGGAGTACCAAGTAAAGGATTATTTTTCAAGAATTATGGCCACCTGAATACCACAAGTTTTTTTGATGTGAATTGGGCTGGATGTTCTACTAGTAAAGATCTACATTGGGTTATTCTATATTTATTGGAGGTAATTTAGTTGCCTTGAAGAGTAAGAAATAACATGCAATTTCTCAATCAAGTGCAAAAGCATAATATAAAGCAATGGCACATGTGATTGGTGAATTACTCTGTTGAGGATGTTATTATCATAAATTAAGATGTCAACATCAGAACCATTGATATTATATTGTGACAATCAATCAGCTATTCATATTGCAAACAATCTCATCTTCCATCTTCCATTCAAAAAGGAGAGATCATTCTTCAACATACAAGAACGGAGGATCAACTTGCAAATATTTTTACAAGTCTTTACGAAAATAGAGTTGATTGTCTCTTTATATGAGAAAAACAATCAAAAAGGAGAGATCATTCTTCAACATACAAGAACGGATGATCAACTTGCAGATATTTTTACCAAGTCTTTACGAGGAAATAGAGTGAATTTTTTATGCAACAAGTTAAAATTATTTGATACTTACATCCCAACTTGAGGGGGAATGTCAGGAAATAATAATAAGGGTAAAATAGTCAATAGTTAATCTTATGTTGAAAGGGTTACTCATATATATATATGTAATCCTTTTTTATTAAGAGAATACAATACGTAGAATACTCTCTTTCAACATGTAATCCTTTTTTATTAAGAGAATACAATACGTAGAATACTCTCTTTCAACATGTACAATGGGTCATAAGAAGCTATTCTCCTCAGCAACTTACAAAATTCCAGCACTATTGATGCACAACGTGACCGCAAAGACTTTGGCAACTCAGTTATACATGAATCAAGGAAATGCCTAATTGAATTGTCGGCATGTTCCTTGTTATCTCTAATTGGCAACATGTAAAGCATAACAAGCGCCGCAGGTGCAGAGGATGACATAAATATCTGAAAATGCCCAGTAGCCGGATCACCATCATCCTTTGGAGTCATCAACAAGTATTCCGATATCCTAGTTCTAATAGTTTTAAGAGCATAGGGCACAGTTTCACCTTTTCAAAGACGGAGCAAACAAGCGAAATCATGTCGTCAATGATTTGCCAAGCCTGTGGGTGCCCCGTGCTCTACATTCGGCCAACCAAATGCAGCCCGGCATCATTTTGGATGGCACACTCAGCCAAAGATTTCTCACACTGCAGCTGCTTCCCTCTGTAAATCAGCCTCAATTTCGGTTTGAATCCGCTCGTGCACCGATTGCACATTATCACTCGAATTCACCTGGAAAACCAAGGTCTTGCCCTCCGAAATCATCCTCACAAAGAACTGGAGCCCCAAGGCGAAAGAAATATGAACAACATCAAAATAGAGTCAAAACTCAACAGGTGATGCACAAACCAACACCCGAGATGGTTTCTATTTTAAATGTTTTTCAGCCCCAAAGCTCTTTCTTGCTCTCAAGAGACGAGAAGGCAGACCATCCTCTCAAGCAAGCGCTCAGAGCTTTTGTCTAAGCCCTGTGCATGTCCCTAGCCATATGCATACTTATGGTGCATAACTGCATACATTCAACGATGATCTATACATATTTGATCAATGATGTAAATTTTCTGAAGAGGATTACAAACCATAATAGCGAGTGCTCATGTGCATGCAGGTGTGATTGGGATTTTTTTTTTTTGGCGCTGGGGGGCGTTGGGTAGTGGGGAGCGAGAGAGAGAAATGTATTGCAGCCAATCTTTCTGTATTTCTACATGTCAAAGCAAAGTGACCGTCTCTACCAGAAAAATGAAGTCCCGCAAAGGGGAGAGCTTCCCTTTCATCCTGCATCCGAACTTTATTTATACCCTGCATCTATAAATATATGAATGAACAGTTAAAAGAGGGGAACACAGACCTCAACGACTGAAGACACCAGATGAGACATGATATCTACAACACCCTCTTTAAGCATCCAATGATAGATCAGATGGTTATGATGCCCTATACTCTGTACAAGTTGAGAGATCCGAATCTTCTATGTGAAATTAAGGACTTTTTCCTACCCAAAATGATGATGGAACTGAATTGTCACTCATTACCGAAGCTGCAGCCTACATGTTCTTGAGCGATGATGGAAAGCCGCCGTTGCATTATGGCCATGCTGGGATAAGGTGGAAAGCACAGATGGTAAAAGCATGTATGGGATGATGGTAGGCGGCTCAGGTGCTCCGACTTGTATATGTAAAGGTGAGATGCCAAACCCCGAAAACCCTCCACTGGCAGATACTTCACTGACGTCCAGAAGAAAAGGATGTTCTTTTTCTGCTGCAGCGACATTTCGGCGATATTTCGCTGACAATTTGCATTGCATTTATTGGGGGTGTGAAATCGAAGAGAAACTAATGCAGAATGAATACAGTTTCCCTTACAACATATACAATTAGTGAAGAGAATTCATGTCAATAAGGGGAATAACTAGGTCTCTCAAACCATATCTAAAGAGTTATTCACCAACAGTAATGAGGTATCTCTGGGACCTATATTTCGATCCTGTGATGCAAAATTGCATCTCATCACTACTCTTCTACAATAGTTCAGCACTAAATTACCATGACTAGAGTGTTATTGGAGGAAACTTTCCATAAGTCCAACCCAAAGAAAACTGCAATTCAAAAGCCATACAAGTACAAACAGATCATGCATCCCACTATCCCAATCTGCCAATAATGTATCCCTGTGGCAACTAGCCCCCAACATGTCTCTTGTGTGGTCAAATCATAGAGAATAGACCTCAGGAATTTTCATCTTTCTTATTTTATATGAAAAATCCGATGCCATTTAAAGCGAGGCAATCTTTCCTCCCTGCAAAGTCCAGACTAAGAAACAGTCATTTTCATGCTTGAGATAGTCAAGAGAGCATTTGTACAGATTATATTTCAGAAGCACACACCTGCAAACCTAGCCGTGTAAATACAGCCCATGCTAACATGACAAGGCTTCTTACTTAATAAGTAATGGTTGTTGCTCACTATAAAGATGGGTACCATGAATTTGTACCTTGCACTTGTGCAAGGAATTGGATGACTTAACATTCATGAGCAAGCTTACTAAGGACATAAGCAAGTGATGACCATCTCATATAGCAGCCCAACATGTACTTCTGGTATGGAGAACTTGATCACATGGCTTAAAATGTTCCTCTAAGATTATGTTGGACAGAAAGAAGAGAGGTTTGCATCCATGTGGAATGTCTAAACAAATTTGAGTAGATTGATTTTGGGATACATTCTAAGTTCAAGGTTTTTTAAACAAGAAATTTCATTCAGCAAATTTTCACAGAGCATCCTCAGACTGACCAACTTTTAGTTGCAACTGCAAATGTAATGATGAAAAGAATAAATTGAATGAAGCTAATAATTGACCACTTCCGAATCTCGAGGCCAAGTTGTCTCCAGTGGGCAGAAATGACACAGCCACAGATTAGACAAGCTAAATATGTCTAAAGAACATATCTACTCAAGTCCCCAAGAAGATGGAGCATACTGCGCCTGACATCTAGAACAAAGGTAACAGAACATTGGGAATCCGCACGGCCCCCGGGAATGACGTCATCTAACATGAGTCATCGGCCCTAAAAAATATTTCCGGGGTTTGAATATCGCAAGGCATATCCAATTTTTACTCGGTCGGTCCAATATGAACATATGCTCCCGTTTCCTTCTCATCGTAAAGAACTAAATTTAAATAAAAGAGATAAATATGTAACTAAAATTTATTATCAAAGTACAATAATTCTGAGAAAATACAATTGAGTCATACAAATTTTCAAAAAGTGTTAATTTGACTAGCTTAACAAGTTTTAATGACACGTTTTAATACTTTCAATACACATTTTCCTAAATAAAATAATGACACGTGAACATCAATGACTTGAAAAAAAAATCAAAAATTGGTAATAATGATTATCAATTTGAATTTGGAATTTGGTAAGAATTGATTTGCCTCGCTGATTAAACTGGGCCACGTTAGCGTGTCTAGTCGTTTAGCGAAATTGCATTTTACGAGCTACACGAGAAAGTTTGCTACATTTAGGCTTCGTTTGGTTTGGCTTTGAGGAAATATTATCGGCAAAATGCAAATACCTTTAAGTTAAATAGGTTTTTTGAATGCAAATAGCGTGTGATGGATTGCAATTTTAAAGTGCATTGGAAAACAACTTTGACTTAAATGCCATTTAGTTAAAATTGCATTTGTAAAAAAAAACTTTAGCTAATTTTTTTAAAAAAGGCTTTAAATATTTTTTTTTGGTAGAATTTGGCCATCGGCAATCAAATATGGTCACCAAACGGCCTCGCCTAAGGTCGAGGTAGCTTGAGGGGTGACCTAGGCGTTGTCGCCAGAGGTCACACAACATTAGGTGACCATCACCTAGGTCACAGCAACTCAGGCATCGTTGACCTAGGCTTAAGGTCGTGTGACCCCAAGCGGTGTTTGTCGGCTCAATTTGACTTCTTTGTCCAAACCCATGGAGAAGATGAGCAATGATGGGGCAAAGACCTACATTTCGAGAATGCAACTTCTCAAAAGACTTCCGAACCTATTTTGGGCTAAAGGTTCTTAGAACTATATAGAGATGTAATTGTATTTCCCCAATGTTGAGCAAAAATGAATTAAACGCTATTTGCAGTTGGCTATGGACCTTTAGAGTCCAAAGGTCCATTCGAAATGCTAAATCAAACAAGACCTTAAAGTCATAATTGACTAGATTACCATCTCCCATCAATTGACTTTATTGGGAGAATTCCTTGTAAGATGATATGATCATAGTCAGTTTTTGCTTTCTTATCCTATTCCGTCCGTAATACAAAAGTTGCACAAAGGATCATTCATTTCACAAAAAATATAGCGTTTCTAGAAAATATTTTTTAGAAAATCATTTTCCATGAAAATAATAATATTTTTTTGATGTTCGACTAAAACCTAAAAATAAATTAGAAAATATTTTCCGCTATTTGGTAAGAACAATCATTTTCTCTATGTACCGCATTTCAATAATTTTCTAAATCAATTTTTAATAATTTTTCTCCTTTTCTTTTTCTTTTTGTTCTTCCTCAATTGATTGCTGACATGTGGCGAGGCTCAAGCCTTGCCTAAGATCGCCAAGGCTTGAGATCATTAAACACCAATGAGGCCTTGGCAACCTCAAGCAAGACTCGAGCCTTGCCCCACTCGTCGAATTGACCAAGGCCTACGCTCGGCCTCATTGGCATGTGGCAAGGCTTGAGCTAACCTATGGCCAATCATCGGTCATTGATGTGGTTGACGATTGACTAAGGAAGGAGAAAAGAAAAGGAATAAAAATCAATTTAAAAAATAAAATAAAAATAAAAGCAAAATGTGTTCTCTAAAAGAAGATGTGAAAAATGTTTTTATCTTTCTGAAAAGCGAAAAATATTTTCTCCTACTTTATAAAAAAACTTCCATTAATAGCAATATTTTCCCGACTAGTTATTTTTTATAAAACGAATATCAAAAATCTGAAAAACGTTTTACATAAGTTATTTTTCATTAAATGAAAGAAGATAAAATTTTGAATTGACATAACCTGGACTTGACTTTAAAGTATTGAACAAAGCCACCCCTTCGCCTTTTGGGTGTCTCGGGGGTTGGGAGATCGAGCGCACCGCTTGGCTCACGATCATCTCAAATTATGTTATTATACTTTCAAAAATTATTTCGATTTTTTTTTTGGTTGCATATTTGGTATATCTCAAAAAGGAAAGGGGGAAGGGGAGGGGTTCCGGTGGAGGCCACACGAACTTTTCATGAGCCTTTTTTGCTTCTTCTTTTTTTGTAAATATAATAAATATATGTTCCTTGATTTATTATATGCACCCAAAATTCACTTTTAATTTCCTGCTAACTTATTGCCAAAGATGGGTGATATTTTACCATACATGGTAGTTGTGCTTATCCCGATGGAGGATCCGATTTTTTTTTTTTTTTTTGGTTTTTGGTTGTGGTCGGAGCTCGAGTTTTCAAATTAATCTCGAATGCCTAATTGGGGAGTTATATAAGGTTCCAAGGTTAGGCAAATGGGGCTTATGATATCCCGTTGGAGAGAAAATTGACTCGACTTCCGAGATGGAAGTTGGAGCCGTCGGATTAAATTTTCCGCATACCTAATCAGGCGGACTTACATAGGGTTGGAAAGTCAGGTGGCTATGCTTTTTACAATACATGATTATTGAGGAAATCGACTCAGGTTCTGAAATTGTGTTTGATATCACTAATCATGACAATTTGCTGTGCTCAAAATTCAAATTAAGAAATTTCCCGAACATAGACCTACGTCGCCATAAATGAGGACAATTATCATGTTAAGTTTTGCAGACCACTTGAAAATTTTAAGAATTGCATACATAATTAAGTAACATTTTTGTTCAGTTAAAAGGTCAATCGGCTTTACATATTGGAGAAGATTAACTTATTATTGACCTACACTTCCAAAGTTGCGTTCATCTTAATAATTCGTCGAGGATAATAATCATGTGCAGACAAAATTCATCTTATCCAGTTGCAACAGATTGGTTTCAGGTCACAAAGTGTTAAATAAACAAAGATAAAAACTTGACTGATTGACCCGTTTGACATTTTTTTAACTATCTTTACCTGTCCTTCGGCAAGGTAGCCTCTAAAATTTTTACTCATTATCTACTTGGCAGGATTGAACCCGACACTTCCCATTCCTCAAAAGCCCCAATATCGTGATCTACCATCACCTTCGTATCGTTTGTCAGCCTTCCTCTTCTTCCTCCAAGAAAAGACTTTTAAACCTATTTATCATCATCCTCAAAATATTAGCTACCATAGCTCATTCACAGCTAGTACTCGTCCAGTGACACAACCTCTGGCCAATCACACCTCTCTCTCTCTCTCTCTCTCTCTCTCTCTCTATCTCTATCCTTCGTGCTGTTTGTTCCACTTTGCTGATCCGAAACTCTTGTTACTGATTCTGGTTTGGTGGAAACCAAACAGGACCCTTAACGCAACCAACCCACTCATTCGCTCTGCATACTAGAGCTATAAGTGCTAATCATATGTCAAACTCTAAATTAAATATCCATACAATATACCGACGTGATAAAGTAGCCCATCATCCACTTTTTTGGGTTTCACAAAACCTGAGGACGACAACCAGCATTCTTAAACAAAGTCACATTGCGCCATGCAATATTACCTGGACTTGGGTAGAAGCTTCTGCCATCATTGGGACATGCTACAAAACGAGGGGAACACAGACCTCAACAACAGAAGACACCAGACGGGACATGATATCTACAACACCCTCTTTAAGAGTCCAATGATAGATCAGGTAATTATGATGCCCTATACTCTGTACAAGTTGAGAGATCCGAATCTCCTATGTGCAATTAAGGACTTTTTCCTACCCAAAATGATGATGAAACTGAATTGTCACCAAGTACCAAAGCTGCAGCCTACATGTTCTTGAGCGATGATGGAAAGGCGCTGTTGCATGATGGCCATGCTGGGATAAGGCGGAAAGCACAGATGGTAAAAGCATGTATGGGATGATGGTAGGCGGCTCAGGTGCTCCGTGGACTTGTACATGTAAAGGCGAGATGCCAAACCCCGAAAACCCTCCACTGGCAGATACTTCACTGATGTCCAGAAGAAAAGGATGTTCTTTTTTTGCTGCGGTGACATTTCGCTGACAATCTGCATTGCATTTACTCAGGGTATGAAATTGAAGAGCAAGTGATGCAGAATAAATACGGTTTCCATTACAATATATACAATTAGTGAAGAGAATTCATGTCAATGAGGGAAATAACTAGGTCTCTCAAACCATATCTAAAGGATCATTCACCAACAGTAATGAGGTATCTCCGGGACCTACATTTCAATCCCGTGATGCAAAATTGCATCTCAGCACTACTCTTATACAATAATTCAGCACTAAATTACCATGACTAGAGTTTTATTCGAGGAAACTTTCCACAAGTCCAACCCAAAGAAAACTGCCATTTAAAAGCCATACAAGAGTACAAACAGATCATGCATCCAACAATCCCAATCTGCCCATAATGTATCCCTGTGGCAACTAGCCCCCAACATGCATCTTGTGTGGTCAAATCATAGAGAATAGACCTCAGGCATTTTCATCTCTCTTATTTTATATGAAAAATCCAATGCCATTTAAAGCATTAAGAAACACAGAAAATCATTTTCATGCTTGAGATAGTTAAGAGAGAATTTGTACAGGTTATATTTCAGAAGCATGCACCTGCAAACCTAGCCATGTAAATACAGCCCATGCTAACGTAACAAGACTTCTCACTTAATAAGTATTGGCTGTTGCTTACTATAAAGATACGTACCACGAATATGTACCTTGCACTTGTGCGAGGAATTGGATGACTTACAATTCATAAGCAAGCTTACTAAGGACATAAGCAATTGATAACCATCTCACCTAGCAGGCCAACATGGACTTCTGGTATGGAGAACTTGAACACATGGCTTAAAATGTTCCTCTAAGATTATGTTGGACAGAAAGAAGAGAGGTTTGCATCCATGTGGAATGTCTAAACAAATTTGAGTAGATTGATTTTGGGATACATTCTAAGTTCAAGGTTTTTTAAACAAGAAATTTCATTCAGCAAATTTTCACAGAGCATCCTCAGACTGACCAACTTTTAGTTGCAACTGCAAATGTAATGATGAAAAGAATAAATTGAATGAAGCTAATAATTGACCACTTCCGAATCTCGAGGCCAAGTTGTCTCCAGTGGGCAGAAATGACAGCCACAGATTAGACAAGCTAAATATGTCTAAAGAACATATCTACTCAAGTCCCCAAGAAGATGGAGCATACTGCGCCTGGCTGATTGCCTGCTTTAGCTAGTTAATTTAGATCAGTAACCTTATGAAAATTAGAGGTATGCTAGGATTTTAGTAAATTTGCTATTTCTACTGTAACTCAAATTCGAGGGTTCTTCTTCCTACTTAGAATCAGATTTTAGCAGAATTCATAAATATTATGTTCTTCCGATTAAGAAATCACTGTTTAATGCAGTTTATTGAATTTTAAGCCATTCTTTGCTTCTGAATTGTGTCATAGAATGATGTTATTACTCATGATGCTTAAAAGAACCCAAAAGTGCTGCCTATAAGCTTCAGGCATGATGCCTAAAGGAATTTACGCATGCCAGTATCCCTTCCAAATTAGGCATGAGATGCCACAGGCCCACAGCGATGAAAAGAGGATGAGAAAAAAGAAAATAAAAGGACAAACCAGATAACATTCAAACGAATTACCATATGCAGGAAAAGATTACTGACTCAAAAGGTAACAAATAAAATAATAAAATCCACAAACACGGGCACATACCTTCCAAAACCAGACTATTTGAGGATCGCTAGCTTTGTAACCATCATACTTGGTATGCACCTTCCAATCTTCAACAGAAATATCATTCTCACTCCCATGTAGCATTTGATCAATATCTTCAAGCTCTAAACTTTGAAAAAAGAACTTCTGCAACCTCACGTCGCTAAGAACATCGCCAAAACCTTGTGCAAAATGCGATACCTGTTGAGAGATTGAGGTAACAAACCGATGTTTTATAAGAAGATCAACATAATCATTCCTATTCTTGCTATCAACCACAATGCCCTTCCCACCATCGCAGAGCTCCACAACTCTCCTCAATCCCAACTCCTCAACTTCTCTGACAAATGTTAGTCCTAAAGCATCAGAATCAATAGATTCAGCATCCATTTCCAGAATCTGCTTGCAGCTATTATACAAGCGAGGATCTGCATCTCTTATGTCTTCCAGAGAAATAGAATATCCACCCAATTGCAAGAAAAATACCCGATCCAAAACAATCCCTACTTGTACTTTGTGCAGCAGAGCTAAGCCTATCATTCGACCACAGAACTTGAAATAGTTGAGGTGCAAGGGTTCCACCGTAGATGCTGCATACCAGTTAAACAACAGAACTCAGGTAATCATCATGATTAATATCAAATAGAGGACTTACATGTAGAGACACAGGGCAAGATGAAATAAATCATCTTAAATATTCAAATTGCAAAATGTTCAAGTGTTGATTGTCAATACTGATAAGACATTTAGAACAAAGGTAACGGAACAGTAATAACAGAAGGGCAAGGTGACCACCACACAAGTAGATCTCACAAGTATTATTTTTTTTTTAATAACTATCAACAGCCCCGCAATTCCCCTAAGAAACTTTTTATGTACCCACACCTCCATGTAGGCACGAATCACAAATGAATCCCCCAAAGAGATGAAGAACAACAAACTACACGAACCGACAGTAAAAGAGAGATTTATGTTAGAAAAATGAGATGGAAACACACTTTCACTCCTAACAAGTCATGTGCATTGCACATGCTGGCTGAAATCATTATGAAGGATTAACAGCTATCACAAATTGAAATGTAGGAGAATAATATATTGCAGTTGAAAGTAAAGGGGGAAACACGTGCAACCTAAACTTCAAGAGGTTTTACAATTTCCTCTTTACTTGTATGAGATTTGAATACTCTACATCTAGCATGCAATTTCACTAAGACTTCGAGGTCATTCAACCAAATTCCAAGTAAGCAACCCCATATTCCTAATAGGCAAAAATAGTAGCACAACTCAACTCTACCCACTGGAACAACCTTGCGTTTGTAAGGTCGACTTTGCGGCTGACACAACCCCCCAATTACTTCAATCAGTCTTTATCTTTGTACAGCAATAAAACCAACGATAAAGCCTTAATTGACAACATTCAGCCATATGATCCATACTATGACGTTTCACTCTACTGTGTAGTTCTCTGAGACTATCTTTGTCACAAAGAATAATTGTGTGGCCTGCAAAGAGAAGGTGTTCAACATGCCAAATAACCAGGTTGCCTAAAAACCCATACTTCCAAAACCAAATTGAAATTTATAGTTAAACCATGGCCTTGTTCAGACCAAATCCATTTTATCCAGTTCCAACAGATTGGCTTTAGGCCATCAAGTGTTAAATAAACGAAGATAAAAGCTTGACTGATTGACCCATTTGGTTTGGCTTTTTTAACTATCTTTACCATTTGTCCTTTGGCAAGGTAGTCTCTAAAATTTAACTCATTATCTACCTGGCAGGATTGACCCCCACTTCCCATTCCTCAGAAGCCCCAATATCGTGATCTACCATCACCTTAGCCTTCCTCTTCTTCCTAACAGAAAAGACTTTCAAACCTCTTTATCATCATCTTCAAAATATTAGCCAAGAAGCCAAAAAAACAAGAGACAGAAATATCAAATGAGCAACAGTACAAAGGAGGTTAAACCTGTGTATCGGACCTAACTGACTGGGTATTTGGGCAGTTCATCTATCCTTCATGCTGTTTGTTCAACTTTTCTAGTCTGCAACTCTTGGTACTGATTCTGGTTTGGTGGAAACCAGACAGAGCCATTAACGCTACCAACCCACTCATTCACTCTACATACTAGAGCTATAAGTGTTGATTACATGTCAAACTCTAAACTCACTATACATACAATATACCGATATGATAAGCAGTCCATCATCCACTCTTTTTGGTTTCACAAAACCTAAGGACAACAACCAGCATTCTTAAACAAAACCGCACATCACCATGCAATATTACCTGGATTTGGGTAGAACCTTCTGCGATCATTGGGACATGCTACAAAAAGAGGATGTTGTTGATTGAAAATAGCTTGGCAAACCAGAACAAGCCACTCGCGCAAGACACCAGGACCAGTTGCTTCCTCATTTTTAAATTCCATGATTATACCCCCATGCAAAGATTCAGCTTCTGCATTAGCTATATACTCGAATGACTCTGACAATAACTGAGACCTGTCAATCAGCATCTCATGTTGTTCAAAGTCTTCTTTCACTTCAGGAAACATCATCATCACTAAGTGTCTCCTAGACTCAAAATCCATGATATCTTTGTGTTCAAGAAGCCAATTGTGATCATCACTTTGCTTCACATAATGGACAACTAGCATACACAACGCACACTTCCTCATGCTCAACATTGTCCAAAATTGCTCTTCAGAACCCATATAAAATTTGGAAATGGCATTCAGTTCTTTCAAAATAGTAAGATAATGAGACCACACTGGATGTGCAATATCAATTTCCCCACTTACCTCTGCAGATAAGTACTCCTCCATTCTGGTAAGGCACTTATTCATCTTCATTAGCATCTCCTTGAAGATTTGATAAAGTAATTCAACCTCTTCAGTACACATCAGAACATTGTGATGTTTCTTTTTCAAAGGCAAAGAGATTGGATGGTCGAAACCCTTGTGTCCAGAAATTGCTGTTTGCAAAGGGCGCAAGAACATCGTGAAATCAAGGACGTTGCTCCGAGTCCCCACACTCGCTGCTGAACTAAGGGACAATTCCAAATCTTTGGACAGAATATCTGCCAGCTCACTAACGAAAGGGAATATCTCTTGTATAGAAATCGCTCTCTTTACACTTTCGGTATGTTCTGATAACCAAGAAACCTTAACAACCTCCATCATCGACCCAAGACTACTACGGCAACATAAGTACAATGGGTCATCAGAAGCTATTCTCCTGAGCAACTTACAAAATTCCAGCACTATTGGTCCACAGTGCGATAGCAAAGACTTTGGCAACTCAGTTGTACATGAATCAAGGAAATGCCTAATTGAATCGTTGGCATGCTCCTTGTTACCCCTAATTGGCGACATGTAGAGCATAACAAGCGCTGCAGGCGCAGAGGATGACATAAATATCTGAAGATGCCCAATAGCCGGATCACCATCATCCTTAGGAGTCATCGACAAGTATTCCGATATCCTAGTCCTAATAGTTTTAAGAGCATGGGGCACAGTTTCACCTTTACGAAGACGGCAAACGAGCAAAATCATGGCGTCAATGATTTGCCAAGCCTGCGGGTGCCCCGTGCTCTGCATTCGGCCGACCAAATGCAGCCCGGCGTCATTTTGGATGGCACACTCGGCCAAAGATTTCTCGCACTGTAGCTGCTTCCCTCTGTAAATCAGCCTCTGTTCACTGACGGGAATTCTGGCGATCGCTTGAATCCGCTCGTGCACCGATTGCACAGTATCGCTCGAATTCGCCTGGAAAACCAAGGTCTTGCCCCCCGAAATCATCCTCACGAAGAACTGGAGCCGGGAGGCAAAAGCTAGCTCGTCCTTTCGCATCCGAATGCTGAGTAAATCGGCCGCGAGGTCGTCGTCGTCGGAGGCCATAGGGGCATAATCGTCCAACTTGCCCTTCGCGGCGCCCAAGGCGAGGCGGCGGCTCTCGTTGGCGGGGTTGGGATCAGCAAGCGAAGACATCAACGGCCCACGCGCCGCCGTGGACGTCGGTCGCCGCGGCGGAGGAGGAGGTGATCAAGGCGGGAAAGAGGTAAGATCGCCGGGGGCATCTAAAACCCTGGGGAATTCCACTGATCGAGGGGCGGACGCCGCCGAGCAGCTAAGCAAGAAAGCCCAAGGAACGCACCGACCGGCGGAGCACGGCCCCAAGAAGCGGCAGAGCGGCTGGAGGAGAGAGAAAGACGGCAATCGGCGGCCGTAGAGAGAGAAGCAATCCGGTGAGTGGGAAAGAGAGAGAAAGTCGGCTCTGGGCGAGCAGCAGAGTCGTTAATGGTGGGGAGAGGGAGGAGAAAATATTCAATGGTACTAGCGCGCCACGTCATTCACTGATGTGCATGTTCCATTGAAATGCTGAGACGTGTTTCTCCTCAGAGAAAATATTAGGTATCACTCGGATTCCAACGTGTCAAAATCCGACCCACTCACCGAGCGACACGTGTCGTCCGGGCCCACACTGGTATTCAGCCCTTATGCAACTGTTCGCGGGTGGTTTTCTGATCGGAAGGGCGGTTTCAGCGATTTACTTTCCCCCTCCGAACAGTACCAATCAAGTAAGCAGCAGTAGAGTCAAATCAGTTGGGCAGCTGCCCCTACGTCTCTCCCCCTCTCAGTTGATTTCAAATTAAAACGGAGGGAGGGAGAGTTTTTTTTTCTGCTGTTCTTCTCTGTCGACTCTCCCCTTCCCCGCCCGACTTCGCGTGCTCCTTCTCCGACCGACGACGGACCCAGCCGTCTGACGAACCCCGCCGGCGTTGGTGCCGCATCCGCCTGGTCCGCCCCACGACCGAACCACGCCAAATGACGTCGTCTTCGAACCCGTCTCTCTCGACTCGCTCTGTCTCGCACCCTCCGCCACCGCCCGACTTCGCTTGCTCTTTCTCCGACTCACGATGGAACCGGCCGTCTAACGAACCCCGCCACAGTTGTCGCCGCATCCACCTGGTCCGCCCCACGACCAAACCACGCCCAACGACGTTGTGTTCTCTCCGTCTCTCTCGACTCGCTTTGTCTCGCCCTCTCCGCCGCTGCCCGACTTGCTCTTTCTCAGACTCACGAGGGAACCGGCTGTCCAACAAAACCCACCATCATCATTGCCGCATCTGCCTTGTTCGTTGCACCACCAAACCACGCCAAACGACACCACATTTTCTCTCGACTCGTTCTGTCTCGCACTCTCCGCCACCACCCGACAAGCCACTCCGCCTCTGCCTCCGCCAAGGTATCGACTTTCTTTGCATTTACTTTAACATTGTGCAATTTTTTCCGTCGATTCTAATTTTAGGGTTTTGATGATTTATAGTATTCGTTGGACGAGTACTTCGAGGGATGAAACCATGCCCAATGCCGCTGCTGCATTCTTTCCGTCGTCTCTCTCGACTCGCTCTGTCTTGCCCTCTTAGCCGTTGCCTGCCAAACGACCGTGCTAGCTCACGGCAATGTGATCGGTTGTAAAGAACAAGGAAAATTGAATTTGTTCTATATGTGTGATCAGCAACCATTTTTTGCATCTTTTTCAACTTCTTTGATTTTGATGAATTTATTTTGATTTTCATATATTATGTCACTTTCACCCGTATCTGGAATGAGACTTGGTTGGCGAACTTCTTCTACAAGCCATGCGACTATGAGCTATTTGTGAAGCAATCCCTAAATATGGAAATGGCTATTGTCATGGCAAGGGTATGCAGAGTGTTTTGGTTAATTCTATCATCCAAAATGTCTTTTTAAATCGTTTAGAAAGGCATTTGAATCTTTCTCAGCGAGTTAACATCTTCTTTCGATTTTAGGATGCAGGGATGGATTGGATCATCCATCTTGACACTGACGAGCTCATATACCCAGCAGGAACTCGTGAGTATTCAGTGAGACAGTTGCTGGCTAATGTGGCTGGAAATGTTGATATGGTCATTTTTGCAAATTAAGTGAGTGAAATGTCTTTAGCATGTGGAAATTGAATGCCCTGTCTACCCTACGATATCCTGATTATCTACTAATCTGCGATCATCTTATATCAGGAAAGCAGTGCGGAGAGATGATGTTAAAGAGCCCTTTAGTGAGGTAAGGTTTTTGATCATGTTGTCTATTATTTAGCTGATTTTAGTGGTAATGAATATAATTTAAGTGGCTGAAAGATCAGAACTTTTCAATGTCAGCATAATTCGAGCACAATCATTTTGACAAGGGTAAAAGGCATGATTAACTTTGGTGCTTTCAGACAAATTTGTCAACTCAGTTAAATATAAAGCAGCTCATGTTTTATTTGTTTAGCATCAAACTTTCTGAGCTACATTCTGCAATTTGTATTGGAAGAGCATCAATTGATATTTTGCGAGCATCGTCTGTTTTTGGTCCTTACGGTGCATTGGATAATTTAGAGACATATATTCTACTTAGGTCATCATCAAACGTCTGTGTTGAGTTTTGGATCAATCTATGTCTTCACCAATCACTCCTTATATTAATCTAATTGTTCGTCTCTTACAGGTGTCAATGTTTAAAAAGAACTATGACCATTTAACAAAAGATGTATACTTTAGCAATTACAAAGATGCAACTCGCGGCAATTCAAATTACTTTCTGACTTATGGAAATGGGAAGGCTGCAGCTCGTATTCAAGATCATCTCCGTCCAAAGGTGCTCACAGATGGCACAACTACATGAAAACCCCAGAGTATGGCTGTGTTTGTATTTTTGTTTAGTTGACTTTTGGCTGATGATATAGAGATGCCATGTCTACACGAGCGTGTAGTTAGGTGTTCCATATGGTTCACCTTTGTTTGGAAAGTGTTTAGGAGGTCTCATCTTGTGCAACGCCTGCATTGTCGGTCATGTATTTTGTTTGAAGTTGATGTCACCTCATCTCATACTGCTGACTCACTGTATCATTGTGTGCGATTTGTTATAGCGCGATTAAATTGGAAGAGGCTGCTGTTCTGCATTACACATATCCAAAGTTTTCGGATTTGACATCAAGACGTGGTCGGTGTGGCTGCAAGCCTACTAAGGAGGATGTGAAAAGATGCTTTATGTTGGAGTTTGACCGAGCGGTAAGTTCCTATAGTATATTTTTCCTTCCAACCGGGGCTTTCATCGCTGGCTCCTAGTAACAGGACCAAATTTTTTGGAAATTTTAGGAATTCAATTTTCATTTGACTGTCAACTAAAATTATAATTGAAGTTGGTAGATATTTTTTCGTTATTGTGAGTATGCATATTTTCAACACAAAACTATATTTGCAGGACCAAAATAGTGCTAATGAGTTCTGTGCTCACAGTATTTTGTCTAATGTAAATGAGCCTCAGTTCGTGCAGGCTTTGGGAAGCAAGTCACAGCTTGATGGTACCAGTCTTGGGAAAAGTGTGTCACAGCAAAATTCTAGTGTGAATGACGGGAATTGTGATGTGAAACCTTTGCTTGTGCACACCGTGGGAACCCCAGTTGATGGGTTTAGCTATCGAGCTGGTGAAGTTTCTACAGGAGATCACAAGGATGGTTAAGACTGCGCTAATGAGTGCTATGCTAACATTCTGCTATCTAGTGTAAACGAGTTTCCATTTATGCGAGCTTGTGGAAGTGAATCACAGTTTAATAGTTCAGATCTTGGGGTCCAGCTAGGAAGAAGTGATTTTACCTTTGAGGAACCATGCCATCCTGAAGATGAAGACCGATCAAATAGCAGATGTGATTCTAAAGATGCATTTCATCATTTAGCTGGGGCAAATTTGGGGTGTGAAGATCCTTTGACATCAGATCAATTCAATTTAGCACTGAGCATAATCGTACTCTGCGATATGCTGAAAAGCACATGGGTGCTAAATCTGGATCCGGAAATCCTCATGTAACGTTAGACAGGTTTAGTTTGCCATCTAAGGGTAATCATGCCTTGAATTCTGCTGGGAACCCCTCTGTGGGTTTACATCAGTTTGAACACACCGTGGACTCTCCCTGCTGGAAAATGCAATTTCATGCTCAAAGCACAGGGAGGAACCTGAACTAAGCAGTTTTGATCTGCTACAGGACCTTCGAATCTTTGGCAATTCCTTATATCCTGCCAAGGTCTCCTCTGATAAACCTAGTGCAGGAAAAGCACTCTACACGGGTGGGTGTAGTAACAGAGCTTCAGTGTCACCCTCAGTGCCACATGTCTTTGTTAATCCATCAGGCAGAGAGGGAAGATCCAATGATAGTGAGGATATTTGCTCGAGTGATTCAATACATGTTCCATTTTCTAATGATGTCGGGAATCTACTGGACATTGCATTACACGCCAAGAGTCAATCCGTGATTCTAGTGCTAAAACTTATCATCCCACACAGCGGAGTTCAGGAGAAGGTGATGTGACTTCTGACAAAGGGCGCATGCCCACCCATCACATCTCTGATGTGGGTACAAATGAAAATGATTCTTTGAAAATGGATCCACCTGAAGGGTTGCTCCTTTCTATGAAGCATGTGTTGGAATCAACCAATGCAGTAGATAATTCTCCTGGGCTTGCCAGATGGGATAGGGGACCAGTAATCCCAAAGATAGATGGTCAGATGCTTCTTTCAACTTTGCATAATCTGTCGGAGTTACTTCTCTATTCATGTTTAAGTGGTGCGTGCGACTTGAAGGAAAGAGACACTGATGTCATTCAAAAGGTGATCGATAATCTTTGTGCATGTTCATCAAAGAATGTTGAGCAGATGACAACACAGGCCAAAATACAAAGTTCTGAGGAACACATGTACAAGGGTTTTGGAGCATCACCTGATCTTGACATGGTAATCTTGTTTATCTCACTGCTGCCTTTTTTTAATCTCCTACCTTAAATTAGTTGATGATGCTAAAATTGCTAGAGCATGCAAAGCCACTCTTTTAACAGCAAAATATGGATGGTGATAATCTCAAATTGGATGATAACTAACATGCCAATGAGGATCATTTAGCCTTTCTGGACTTTAGGTGATAACCTTGTTGTGAATCTAGAATCATGTCTTGAAGCATTCGATATCCCCTTGCTAGTTCCTTTTCATGTTTCCATGTAATGAAGGTGATGATCTTTTGGCTTTTAGACACCAAGTAATAGTTGTTGAGGCAATTGAAAGCATTTTGAATAAATGGGACTTGGGAAATTCGAATGCATGTTTTCACCCTCACATTGTGCTGCACCATATTCTAGAAGGGCCCATAACTATGAAGAGATTTGTGGCACTGGCCTATTTACTACCTTAGTAGCCTGTCCTGATTAAATATTGTCAAGATAGATCTATCATGACAAAGACACTTTGAGTTTTATTCAAAAATCAGATAGACAATGGAACAGGAAGACGATAACACGGTGAAGAGATGGCTTTATCTGTAGTGCTTGAGTATCATCTCCTTTTTCTACCTGCATTTTAACTAAAACGTTGTAGCAGTTAACTATGCATGTTGTGATGTTAGAAGTGAGCTACCCCTACATGTTGATTATTAATACAAATTGAAGCTACCTGTGCGGGATATTATCTGCAATGCTAGACCATTTCTAACACGTTCCTTTGATATGGATTATTGATTTATTTTTCCTTATGCCTATTTGTGAATATCTAGTTTTGAGTTATAGCATTCTAGGTAGGTTGTTTTCTGCAGAAAAAAGGATAACTGTTTTTTCCCCCCCTACAGAGTGCTAGTGTAAATATGCCTCCTCTCGCCAGTGCATGTTCTGTAAATATTCAGGGCCAGATTGACAATCACTGTGCCTTTGACAAGAAGAGGCAGCACACTGGGTTTGATAATGAGGTTGAAAGTTCTTCTGAACTTTCCTACTCTACGGTAATGCCCTGATAAACAAAGACGATGCCATGACCCAGGTACTTTTTTTTTTTGGTAAATACCCAGGTACTTATTTTAATACTCTGTAAATCTCTGCCATGGAAAGGTTGGAACTATAAGCTAATGGATCAATAGAAACTGAGTAAATTTGTTGTGGATAAATTTGCAGGCTATCAAGAAGATTCTCAGTGAGAATTTTCAGGTTGAGGATGATTCACAACCACAAATACGCTTGTTTAAGAATTTGTGGCTTGAGGTAGAGGCTACTCTATGTTCCATGAATTACAAGGCTCGCTTCAATCGTATGAGGATCGAGATGGATAATTCCAGGACCAATGTAGTGAAAGGTTGGGATTTAAGTTGCTTAACGTATCTATCTTGCATGACCAAGCTGATTCTTTCATCTGAGAAAAACTCTTAAATTCTCATAATTAACGGTTCTTTATTGCAGATTCACTTGAAAATAATTTGGATGTGGAGAACTCATCAGATATTGGAGTCTCTGTTCAATCAGATGAAGATGATAAATTGTCGGCTGGGCCAAGGAGCTGTGAAAAGCCTGAGAAGCTGAATGCCTCTGTTCAGAGTCTGATTGTGGTCAGCACAATTGATCCTACGACCAACCTTTTAGCTCCAAGTTGCCAGCCTCATAACTCAAGTACTAAAAGTACTCCGAATGTGGAGGAACAAGGGCTTCTGAAAGTTTCTCCTGATCTCAGCAGGACTGCAGAATCAGCATCCAGAGCATCCAAAGAGAATGGTAGCCTCGCACCTGAAATCTCTCTGAATTCTCCTGTAACAGGTGCAATCTGCTGCACTAATGATGTAGAGGCTTCTGTTATGACCAGATTGAAAATCCCGAAACGATGGAATGAGAGCTTACTTTCTGAAAATCAGACACAGATTCCTCCAGATTCAGTTGATATTGGGGTCGCACTTAAAGAAGAACGCTTTCCAGTTGCTATCGAAAGATTGATCGAGGAAAGCACAAACCTTTCTGGTGGCAAGTTGAAAATGGAGTCACGAGGTGGTGCTGAAGATAGTCAAATACTCCATTCTCGAACAAAAGATGTGTGCAAAAACCTGTTCTCTGCTGATTGGCAGGACTGTTCATCAGACTGGGAGTATGTGCTGAAAGAGGAGATTTCTGGCAGAGGCTTCGCACCTTGACATCAGGAGTAAGTGTTCCTCAGATGTGAATGATCACCTCAAAATTTACTGGATGTGTATCTCTCCTCTCTATGTTATGTAAAACACTGTTGAATCCCGTGAATTGCTCTTATGGAGCTGTTTGGTCTCCCAACTTGTAAATAGCTTTCAAACGCTCTGTCGGTCTTACAGCTAAATAAGACAAGTTGCGCTTGCATGTGATTTGCTTCTTCTAAAGCTTAAGTAAGGCAAGTTGCATTTGCATGCATTGTTCACATAAAATAAGCTCAGCTTGCAACTGAGATTCGCTAGGCGTGCTCAAGCATGATGTCCACTCTGCAGCATATTTTAATTTGTGCAAGAGCGAGCTCCGCTCAGTTGCGGCTAAAGACGGTCAAAGACGTAGAAACCAGAACTACTTCCGTTGGGGTCAACGGCCAAGACACTTAAAAGACTATCATTCGTTGCCATTCTTGAGTAAGTCCAGTCCATGGTGAAGAATCAAGCCAAAGTGCAAACAAAACCCGAGGCATTTGTCATGATCATTAGATCGATCAAGACATGAAAGCTTTGACACTTAGAACCTCTTTGGTTCCAGTTTTGAGTTTGGTTTGAATCGCCTAAAGCGATTTAAGTATTCACCTGTTAGGCTATTTGCATCTGGATAGGAGACGCCCGTGATCAATGATTTACTCAATGTCATGGACCGGTCATGTTATAACTTTAAGAGAACTTGAAAGAAGCTGAAAAGGGCATATGGTCCGGCCAGGTTCACAATATATCAGTGGATTGTTGACAAAACGCCCGTTTCAATTTCTCTTCTACAAGTTTAAGAAAAAGGAGCCGATATAGAAACCGGAGAAATGCTGCAAATAATCCAACTCAGATAACCTAGACTGTTTTCAAAGCTCATCACCAAAAAAAAGCCAGACAACAAACCCCGATGGAGCATGTTTAGGTAGTAAGCTCCATGATAGTACCAACAATGTCCCCATTGTGTCTTGAGAGCCTTCACGGCCTTGTTCCTTGAAACTCCAGCCTGGGTCATCACCAAGTCAATGTCGCGAGGCTCAACCCCAGTTTCATCGACCTCTTCCTCTTCTTCATCAGCCTGTGCTGCTGAGGCTGCGGCTGAAGTGTCTGTCCTGCCCATCACAGATCCCATGTCGGGCATCCTGAACTGCTGGGCAGCTTGTGTCTGCAGTTGTGAGCTCAAGTCTTCAATCTTCGCCAACCCAAATATGACATAAGTCTCAGAGTGAGGGCTCTTGAAGACATCGGGCTTTGAGATGAAGAAAAGGATCTGAAACACCAGGAATTTCTTAAAAACATGCCACTGTTTATGTATGCAAATCATTTATAACAATAACGAACTATTAAGATACTCCACTTTTCCAGGTCAGCTATAAATGGATCTTCCAAAGCCACTAGACACCATTTAGTGCCACATAATCAATGTGACTGACACAATTTAAAATTTGCTCTAGTCATTTGCTAAATTATACAAAGGAAAAGTATCAAATGCATGACAGAGAATTGAAAGGAAAATTACTCACGTTCTTAGTTCTTTTGATGGTGACCCTGCTTACACCAGTTATAGGTTTCATGCCCAGCTTCAACATTGCCTTACGGCTCTTCTTCTCACTTCTGCTCTGCTTCGAACCCCCAGAACCTGCACATTCATGTTTGAATTCTTAAATCCAAAAGCAGCAGTTGACAAAATCAAATAGAAATTTGCCTTTGTGGAAATTTTCAAGAAGCTTCAGTAAAAAATCCTGCTCTGCTCAAGCAGCCTGGGAGTATATGCATTGCAGAGACCAAAAACTGCACCAATAGACTTGAGCCAAAACACAAAATCCAATGATACTCCACACAAACAACTTCCTCATTCACACACCAAAACCCAAAGGAACCAGCCTTCAGCCTGCCCAACAGGAATTTAACACTTGAGTTTGTATGTTTGCATCCAGTGAACTAACCAAAACCAATCCAAAAGCAAAAGTTTCAGATCATGAAATCTCTATGTGGTTTACTGAGTTGATTTCTGACTAAAACAGAAACCAAAGGACTGTCTTTCTAGGTTTCTCTATCAACGTGATCACACACTAAAAGCACAAATTATTAAATGAAACAGACCCTTGCCACACCCACACTCTTTCCCACAAAAGTAGCACAAATCTGCATATTCAGTTAAACAGACAAGCTTAGTATCACAATCATTGCTATCTGTTGAAAATACAAAAATTGAAACAACATCCGCAACATCCGCAACAACGATGCCCTTCAGAGATGAAAGAATGACTGGGATTATCCTACACCTAACATGGTTTCCATGGACAGAGTACTTGCATTACTCTGCCTAAACTAGAGTAGGCCATTAGGATTCCCGAACTTCATCTCAAAAATCAAAGGCCATTACGTTTCCCGATCTTCATCTCAAAAATCAACTTCGCAATACAACCTCAACAGACGCTAAACACACTCCAAAAGTCACACCTCAGAATTCTCCCGAACCATCCCATTTGCCCAAAAACAATCTCTCCTGATTCAAAATAATCATCCTCAAACATATGCAGAAACTTCACCAAGTCCTTGACTGACTTGTCGTTCTTATCAGCCTCAGCTCTCTTTCTCAGCTCTTCCATGATGCCATTGTCAGGGTTGATCTCCATTGTCTTCTTGCTTGACATGTAAGAGCTCATGCTGTTGTCCCTCAGAGCCTGAGCCTTCATGATCCTCTCCATATTTGCGGTCCATCCATATTCTCCAGTCACCAAACAGCAGGGAGAATCCACAATTCTTTCCAATACCACCACTTTCTCAACTTTGTCTCCCAAAATGTCCTTCATCGTCTTGCACAAGTTCTCAAAAGACTTCTTTTTCTCCTCCTTTTTCTTCTTCTCTTCCTCACTTTCATCATCGAGTTTCAGCCCCTCTTTGGTTGCAGACACCAACTTCTTTCCATCATACTCCTTCAATTGTCCTACAGCATGCTCATCAATTGCGTCCGCCATGTAAAGCACCTCATAGCCCTTCTTCTTGAGCCGCTCCAAGAATGGAGAGTTCTCAACCGCCTTCTTGCTTTCACCAGTGATGTAGTAGATATCCTTCTGCCCTTCCTTCAAACTTGTCATTTCGTCCTCACTCTTTGTCGAGTGGTACCGGAGGAGGTCTGCAAGTTTAGCCCTGTTCTGGCTGTCTTCATGTATACCCAATTTCAAATTCTTCGAGAATGCCTCATAGAACTTCTTGTAGTCCTCCTTATTCTCTGCAATCTCATTGAACATCTCAATGCCTTCTTGACAAGATTCTTCCTGATGACCTTCAGAATCTTGTTCTGTTGCAGCATCTCACGAGAAATGTTGAGGGGTAAGTCATCAGAATCAACAACTCCCTTCACAAATCCAAGATACTCCGGAATGAGCTCTTCACAGTTGTCCATAATGAAAACCCTCCTAACATAGAGCTTTATGTTGTTCATCTTCTTGCGAGTATCAAAGAGGTCGAACGGAGCACGTTTTGAGACGAACAAATAGCCTTGAATTCGAGCTGCCCGTCAACGGAGAAGTGCTTCACGGCAAGATGCTCTTCCCAATCATTGGTCAAGCTCTTATAGAAGGAAGCATACTCCTCCTTGGTGATCTCCTCTGGCTTTCGCAGCTAGATGGGTTTCTGTTTGTTGATGAGCTGCCACTCATGAGAAACCTCCTTAATCTTTCTCTTCTTGGACTTCTTTTGTTCCTTCTCCTCATTGACATCCTCAACATCTCCTTCCTCTTCCTTCTTGGTCTCATCGTCTTCATCATCACTGATCTCTTTCTCGCTTGTCTTCTCAGTCCATAGATAGATGGGGTAGCTAATGAATTCGGAGTGCTTCTTCACAAGGTCCTTAATCCTTCTTTCTTCCAGGTACTCCAGCTGAGGAAAAGAGAGACGTGACGATGTTAGCACCATGTTCATAAAACAATAGCAAATTTCCTCTACCGATCCATAAAAGCAAACCCAAAGGAACTCACCTGGTCCTCCTTCGGGAAGAGGGCGATCTTGGTCCCTCTCGCCGGTTGCTCCCCACTCACATCTCTCGTGACATGGAAGGAACCACCAGCCTGGGACACCCAGATATACTGCTCATCGTCATTGTGCTTAGTAGTCACGATGACTTTCTCAGCCACGAAGTAGGCATAATAGAAACCGACACCAAATTGGCCGATCATGCTCACATCAGCTCCAGCTTGCAATGCCTCCATGAATTCTTTGGTTCCCGACCTTGCAATCGTACCCAAGTTGTTCACAACATCTGTCCAATTCATCTTAAATGTTAATATCTATTGATAGTGTCAAAACTCATATGAACCGAACGTAACAACTACTGCTGTTGCATGGGAACGGAGCCAAAAGATGCAAAAAGAAGATTTATTAATCTCAGTAAACTAATTGCATTACCTGCTTTAGTCATGCCGATGCCACTGTCAATGATCGAAAGGGTCTTGTTGGCCTTGTCTGGTAACGGCCTAATAAACAGCTCAGCCGCGCATCGAGCTTGCTCTTATCCGTGAGGCTTTGGTATCTAATCTTGTCCAAGGCCTAAAGGACACAATCCCAAGGCGAGCACAATCGTATATCATCCCCGCGTCACAATATCGCATTTTGATCACAATCATTTTTCGACAATGCTGAGGGCGAGCCACTCAATTACTATAGATAACGCTCTTAGTCTTCACGAGACATCGAACGTCTAATTCAAGCAAACACAAATCCAGAATCGCAACTGCTCGACTAAAAGCAACGTAGAGATCATCTTAAGTCTGCAAGCCATTTTACTAGTGCCGAAACAAAACCACGCTATATAGGCACACCAAACAGACAAGCCATTGAACAGCGCAAGTTGCACCGATGCCATCGCTCACCAAGTAACGCTGCCCATTTCGGGGAGACGCGAATTTCGATTCCTCTCCACACGGCTATAACAGACAACATTCTAGTTCCCTCAAGTTCATTGTGCGGACAAGACGGCGAGGAACACGCAAGCTAATAGTTCAACGAAAGAGAAAGAGAGGTGACGTACATCGAGGAGTTGGTGACGTACATCGAGGAGTTGCTGATGAGCTCGCGGAGGAAGATCTCCTTGTTGCTATAGAAGGTGTTGGTGATCAAGCTCGGGAGCTGGTTTATCTCCGCCTGGAACGCGAAGGTCTCGCAACCGATCACATTGCCGTGAGCTAGCACAATCGTTTGAAAAAGATGCAAAAAATGGTTGCTGATCACACATATAGAACAAATTCAATTTTCCTTGTTCTTTACAACCGATCACATTGCCGTGAGCTAGCACGGTCGTTTGGCGTGCAACGGCCGAGAGGGCAAGACAGAGCGAGTCGAGAGAGACGACGGAAAGAATGCAGCAGCGGCATTGGGCATGGTTTCATCCCTCGAAGTACTCGTCCAACGAATACTATAAATCATCAAAACCCTAAAATTAGAATCGACGGAAAAAATTGCACAATGTTAAAGTAAATGCAAAGAAAGTCGATACCTTGGCGGAGGCGGAGGCAGAGGCGGAGTGGCTTGTCGGGTGGTGGCGGAGAGTGCGAGACAGAACGAGTCGAGAGAAAATGCGTTGTCGTTTGGCATGGTTTGGTGGTGCAACGAACAAGGCAGATGCGGCAATGATGACGGTGGGTTTTGTTGGACAGCCGGTTCCCTCGTGAGTCGGAGAAAGAGCAAGTCGGGCAGCGGCGGAGAGGGCAAGACAAAGCGAGTCGAGAGAGACGGAGAGAACACAACGTCGTTGGGTGTGGTTTGGTCGTGGGGCGGACCAGGTGGATGCGGTGACAACCGCTGGCGGGGTTCGTTAGACGGCCGGTTCCATCGTGAGTCGGAGAAAGAGCAAGCGAAGTCGGGCGGTGGCGGAGGGTGCGAGACAGAGTGAGTCGAGAGAGACGGGTTCGAAGACGACGTCATTTGGCGTGGTTCGGTCGTGGGGCGGACCAGGCGGATGCGGCACCAACGTCGGCGGGGTTCGTCAGACGGCTGGGTTCGTCGTCGGTCGGAGAAGGAGCACGCGAAGTCGGGCGGGGAAGGGAGAGTCGACAGAGAAGAACAGCAGAAAAAAACTCTCCCTCCCTCCATTTTAATTTGAAATCAACGAGAGGGGGAGAGACGTAGGGGCAGCTGCCCAACCGATTTGACTCTACTGGCTCGCTGACTTGATTGGTACTGTTCGGAGGGCGAAAGTAAATCGCTGAAACCGCCCTTTCGATCGAAAACCACCCGCGAACAGTAGCATAAGGGCTGAATACCAGTGTGGGCCCGGGCGACACGTGTCGCTCGGTGAGTGGGTCGGATTTTGACACGTTGGAATCCGAGTGATACCTAATATTTTCTCCATAATGAGACTCGTCGTTGGTAAAAGAAAGGGTTTATTTTATTTTATTTTACTTTCAGCTGGTTTTCGACTGGTTGGCTTGGCTGGGCGGCAGGAAGAACGAGGCAATTAATACTAATTTCCCGCTTAAAAAATCCCTTTTGTTCACTTAAATTTTCAGAGGGCATTTTCTCTTTCTTTGTTAGCCCAGATGGTGCTTCCTCCGCTTCTTCTTCCTCTGTTTCTTTCTTCACGCGTCCCTCCACCTCCCTGAAAGCCTCATCGGTCATCTGCTTTTGGCACATTGCCTTCCCACAGAGCCCCGCTGATCTCTGCTGGGTCCTGAGCCTCAACTGTTTCCAATGCAAAGATTGATTGCGTCCCTCCGTCGAACTTGCTATCACACCTCGCCATGTCCGATTGCATCTCGAGCCCCCTCGACCTCCCCAGTCGCAACTGGGTCATGAGGCCTCTACGCTTCACCTCGAATTGCTTCCAAGGCCGAGGTCGATTGCGTCCCTCCGACGACGTTGTCGTCACACCTCCCCTGTCCACGATTCTCTCGATCATCTCTCCCAAGAGCCCCGCCTCAAGTCCTCGTTTTCTCACAGCTTCGAAAGGTTGGTCTCTCTCTCTGGAAGATTATGTTTTGATGGATTGAAACGACAGCAGTATCGAATTTTCCTTTGCGTCGTTGGATTCCTTTCCCTGAGAAATCGAACTGAGCCCTCAGGAGACTGTCAATTTGTAGCAAAAGATACTCCTTTTTGGCTGACAAGCATTGATAAATGCACGGTTCTTGTACCGAATTCCCGGGGTTTGCTGAATTTTTTGGAAGTAGGAATCAATGAATAGATAAGTTGCTTGTGTAGTCACGGCTTGTCTTGGTTGGCAAAGTTTGGAGGGAAGTCACCATAAACTAGTGGGTGTTGCTTAGTTGGAAGACAATTTAGTGATCTGGCTTTTTGCTGTAGAATATGATAGAATTTGATAGCGTTGTTGGTTGAAAAATCGGATTACATATGGTTTGAACTTATGCAAGGAGTTCTCTTTACCATATCAAAACCATTGGGGAGGCTTGGGACATGGGTGATTGAGGTCACTCCCTTCTTTGTAGCATGTTTTTATAGCCACCTCCCACACATGCACACACATATCGTTATTATTGAATGCCTGCAGGTATAAACATAGGTTGCACTAGTTTACTTCAATATATATGCCTTCATCTTGGAATTCTTTTTTCTAGCTGTACAGAACAAAAATATTGATAAAACCTTTTGGATAGCAAGAATACAGAGTGAAAGTTGGAAATGTCAAAAGATGAATCTCATTTTAGATAGAGAATATGAAGGAGAACTGTGGAGATGGAAGTTTAGGAACAAGGCTACTTTGATAGGAACCTTTTGGACCCGTTTAAGTATAGAACTTATGTGATTTCCTTTTCTGGATGAACTTGTTACCTCTCCATGGAAGCTATTTCAAACGACGATAACGATGTTTTTCAAGCCATTATCATTGAAATGATCCATTGTAAAAGATTTCCATTAGTCCACAAAAGAGTTGAAAACAGCTGTTTTGAACAATGATAATTATGTCCTTCCGTTGTTCTATATTCTTTTAGACTTTGTTGTGCTGAAAATTACAAAAAAAAAAATTACATTGCGCCTATTGTCCATTCTTTAGCTCAAAATGGACTGCAGTTCCCTTGTTTCCAATGAAATCAAATTTCCTTAGTATGTGACAAGCACACTCTGTAACATATTGTTCCCATGAAAAGAGAAGATGGTAGTTTGCAATTTTATTTTTTTTGTGAACCAAAGAGACCTTAAGGTTCTATGAGGCTTGCCCTTCTGGCTCTGCAATTTAACAAATGTGATTCTTTTAATAATATGTAAATTTTACGAAATGCAATTCTTTTGTAGGAACCTACTTCAAGAAGTGAAAGAGATAAAAGTTAAATTCATTTTTTACTGATGTTAAGCTATACTGCCTAGGTTTAAATGTCCCGACTTTGAACAGTTGAAAAGAAAAATAGGACAATATCTGAAGATAGCCTGCCGTTACCATAAATGCATCATCTTTTCTCCCTTTTGAGAGTATGGCTTAATTTTATCAAGTTAAACAGAAATTGAAAGGTTCTTATTCAACTGAAGAAACCAAGGATTGGACAAAGAAGTTGAAGCATTGGGTTTAGAAGCTTCTGGATTGCAGAATTCAGACTTTCCAGAGATGGTTGATGGCACATTTAAAGTAGGATTGTAGCCAAACAGGATCCTCCTATTTGGCTTGCAGCTCAAAAGGCAGCAACACGTTATGAAGGCATCGTATCATCAACTGGTCCTCATGGAAGGCTTTTAAGGAAATTGCTTCTAGACATGTGCTCCCAATGCCAGAGACACCATTTGAGTTGTATAGGATCATGACGAATCTGAACTTTGTTTAAGGTTTGGGAACTCGATTTCAGTTTCTTCCTTTCTTGATTAAATCCTTCAATATTTTAATGATCAAATGCCGATACAAGAATGTATTTTATTTAACATAATAGATTAATTGTTTATGTTCACCTAGGCCAATCTCCATATCAAGTATCTCACTTAGTGACGTATGGAGGCCTGTTGCGGAGAAATCAATGTTTAATACCTTCATTGATCTATTTGTTTAAGTTGTCGGTTGATGCACATTGCACTGTTGATAGTGGAGGTGAGCACGGCCCTTTTTCATTCAGTTGGGACTAAAAGCAAACTACATTAATATTTTGTGCCAAACCAAACCACACTATGTACTTTTTGGTAACTTTTACTCCACCTTATTTTTCAATGTAAGTTTAGTTGCTAACTTCCTTTGGTTTTATTGGCAAATTGTGCAAAAAGCCAGACTCTATTCTTCTACTTAGCGGATTTCTTCCTTCTCAACAAAAAAGAGTTCCTCTAAAATCTTTGGTATGGACAAATACGTGCACTATTTTGTGGTTTAAATCAGCACCTAACCTAGCTTTTTATCATGTGTCATTTTCTATTATCTTTGTTAGGAAGCAACCTTCCAAGAGTTGGTGTTGCTCTATGCTGAAGGAGTGGACGAAGCTAATGTTCAAGGTGAATCTGAGTTCAAATGACTGGGAGTATAGATCTACGAGAGAATCCCTATTCGAGCTTTGCCGTTAAATTCCTTATGATATTTGACATGGCCGTGTTTGTCGTTTATTTAAATTTTCCAAATAAATCGATGACCTCTAAACATCTAGAATTCAATTCGCTACTTTTTTTTGCAATTGATTAGGTTCTTAACAAAGTATCATTCTGTATCATGGACATGGTATGTAGAAGATCTACTCTCATCATGTCTTGAATGAACTTCTTTTATACTTCACTAGATTTATCTCTTCCTTCAGTGAAGTAGTTTCGAGTTTAATCAAGAAAGTGATCTATCTAAATTACTTATATTCACATCATCTATGGCTTCATGTTTAATTGCCATAACCAAAATTCGCTACTTGTTTTATCGCATTTCAAGTAACTTTGATACTCATTTAAAATTGTTCAGTTGCTCAACATTTGACGCTTATAATAATCTTTTAATATTAGGGAAAGGTGTTGAAATGAATTGCTTAGATTTGGTGGTTTATGGATACATAAAAGAGTTACATATTGCTTTATGACTTCAATTCGGTTTTGTTGTTGACTATATGTTATTATTTATCATCTAATATTTGTGAAGTTAGTTGCAGAGTTTGTATTACCGGTGCACAACAAGTCCAGTTCAAGCCACGAACTGGCTAGAGCCATCCTGATTGAGTTCAGTTCCATGTCAGTTCCCAAAAATCGATCAACTTCTTGATAATGAACCTACATTGGGCCTTTATTTGGTTTGGTTCCCAATTCTTATACTAAAACCACCTGTTGGACCTTGAAACCAACCAACCAAGGTGGTTCTAGGATCGAACCAATCCAGAACCGGTCTTTCACCTTATTTGAAAAAAATATAATAGCAAGTTGCAACCAAGAGGGATTGGAAGCCATGACCTCGAGTATGAGGTGTGTGCATAATACCACTAAACTCACAAGAGTTTACTTGATGACAGCTATAAAAGATCATCAATGATATTTAAGACTTGATTTTCACCCCCGCTTAAAAGAAAAACTACTGGAAACCGGCCTGAAAGCAGCCAAGTGTAATTGATTCAATTCCTTGGAAATGAGTCGCCCAATTCCTGGGAAGAGCCTTTGTGGAAGTCGGATTATAGATATTGTATGTTATTTTCGATTGCTCATGTCCTTCCCAGTTGTAGATCAATTGCAACTAAGACCTCCGGGTCGGTACTAGGTTCTTGCCATGGAATTGACACATCCTAGAACAGGTCAATGGTAGTTTAAGATGTCCAAGAAGCGGTATTGTTTATACATCTGAATTTTCAATCTCAAATTTTCCCTTCCATGATTCAAGGAACCGATATTCCACCAACCTCTATTGTTTGATAGGGTGACAACAATCTATCCTTTTTTTTTTTTTTTTTTTGTTACATATTATCCAAAAGCTGTCAACATCACTCGAATCAAATCTCATGACGTAAAAGAAGTGGTGCCATCTGCCATTACCTTCACATGCCTTTTTCTTATCCTAGTTGAACGCTACACCTAGTACTTTTAAACTTTGGACATGAAAGGCCTTACCCGAGTATGTGTTTTAGAATTTTTGTGAAGTAGTGGGTAGTTCTAACTTGCATGTTTTCATTGATCATATGAGTTAGTTGTGACATAATAGGATTGTCCAATATTTAGGTTATTGATAAGATATATACTTTACTTGTAGGTGTACTTGGACATTGCCATAGTATTGGGACATCTGGCCTACATCATAATCTACAAGTCTGAAGATTTATTATCCTCACTGTATTGAATTCTTGCCCTTGCACAATTGTTCGACTGTTTCTAAGCATCTCCCTCGGGAAGACAGGATGTTGCACATAGGAAAGAACTTATGCGCTGTATTTTTGGGCATCTGGTAGTCTTCTGTTGGAATGGTATTTATCTGTTTTGTTCTCCAATTATAGTCTCAAGTTGATGATTTTCTACTAAGCATGATAGCAGTTGTACTTCTTAATTTAGTTGCAACGTCCTCGTGGATTTCTCGAGTTAAGTT